>JAQPPZ010017119.1:12744385-14116578 GCA_028583015.1 Wollemia nobilis
CAAAAACTATTGGATGCAGTTTTCATAGTTCCTATCGACTACCCTGAGTGGGTATCGAACATGGTGCCCATGGGGAAACCCAATGGAAGAGTCTGTATCTACACAAACTTTAGAGACTTAAATAGGGCAACTCCAAAGGATTCATTCCCATTGCCAAACATAGATGCTCTTGTGGATGCGACCATAGGTCATGAAATGCTCTCCCTAATGGATGGTTTTTTTGGATACAACCAGATCCAAATTAAACCTAAGGATCAACATAAAACCACTTTCATTACTCCATGGGGAACATTTTGTTACAAAGTGATGCCATTCGGTCTCAAGAATGCTGGTGCCACATACCAGCGATCCATGACATACATATTCCATGACTACATGCATAAGATCTTAGATATTACATGGATGACTTACTTGCCAAGTCCCTAGTTACGACAAGAGCATGCTGAAGTCCTTAGAAAAGTCTTTAATCACCTCATTGAGCATAATGTCAGATTGAATCCTAAGAAGTGTATTTTTAGTGTAACTTCTAGAAAACTTTTAGGATTCATAGTTTCCAAGAGAGGCATTGAAGTCGATCCTGCAAAGGTAAAGGCTATACTAGAAATGGCCACCCCTACCAACATTAGGGAACTAAGAAGCCTACAAGGCAAAATAACATCCATAAAAAGGTTCATTGCACAATTATCAGATAAGTGTTAGCCCATGAACCAGTTGCTATGCAAGGATGTCCCATTTCATTGGGATGGAGAGTGCCAACAAGCCTTTGTAGAGATCAAAACTTATCTAGTGATGCCACCAGTGTTGGCTCCACCAAGGCCAGACATACCATTCTTGTTATATATATTGGCTACTGATTTCACTTTGGGCACCATGTTGGCCCAAAAGAATGTGCAAAACAAAGAGCAAGTCGTATATTACATTAGCCACACATTGGTGAGTTATGAGGTAGGGTATATGTATGTCAAAAAGTTGTTTTTAGTAGTGGTATTTGCAACTCGAAATTTGTGTTACTACATGTTGAGCCATACAACCTATGTTATATCAAAAAAAAATCCTTTGTAGTACATGATGAGCAAGATATATCACACTATGCGTACCGCAAAGTAGATCATGCTATTGAACCACGAAGTGGATCATGCTATTGATAGAATTTGATCTAGAGTTCATAAGCCAAAATTCCATCAAGGGACAAGTCATAGCAGATCAATTAGCAAAGGTGCCTCTTCAGGATAGCAAGCCTCTCACCATAGAGTTGCCTTATGATGTGGTCTTTGCACTATCTGATCTGCCAGAACTCGAAGAACCTAAGAAGGAAAGAGACATGTCATTGTTCTTTGATGGTTTGAAGTGTGAATAAGGGGACATAGCAGGGATTGTCTTTATCACACTACAAGGTGTGCCATTGTCCTTATCATTCAAACTATACTTTCCTAGCACAAACAACAACACGGAATACGAGGCATTGATCTTGGGACTTCAAGCAGTCGTAGAAATGGGCATTAAAATATTGAATATCTTTGGTGACTCCTTACTCATAGTAAACCAAGTTAAAGGATTGTTCCAATGTAGGTGCCCACTCCTGAAATCTTACAAGGAACTTTTTGACACTTACCTAACCTAGATGGAATGGTATGACATCAAGGCAATCCCTCATACGTCGAACATATTTGTAGACACCATGGCATCTTTGGGATCCTTAATCCCTCAGAATCCATCTACTGATTTCACAACCGTTCATGTGAAAGTGCTCATATTTTTTGCAATACAACATGAGGTTATTGACAACCTAGAATTAGTCAACATGATACAAACCGAGCCAAATCAAGGTTGGTCATTCAAAGTTAGAGCATTCTTGCAAACATCCCCTTGGGAATATTTGATCTCTCAAGGTCCTACGAAATGTGGAACAACCATTCATCACAAGGTTGTTTTCCAATCAGTGTTCACAAATGTTAGATCACAAGAAGAGCATGTCATCCTATCCATAGAGGCCGTAGCTTATCAGGATTGGCTTGCCCAATTGCAAGACTTCCTGAAGCTCAAAATAGTACCTCAAGGTCTGTCGCATACCGAAAGATGAACATTCAAACAAAAAGTGACAAGATACATCTTTCTAGGAGAAATCCTCTATAGATGAGGATATGATGGAGTACTACTCCATTGTCTTGAGCCCCAAGAAGCATCTTGGGAAATTTCACAAGCTCATGATGGTACATGCAGAGGACATTTTAGTGGCATGGCCATCGTTAAGTGCATCTTGAGAATGGGTTACTATTGGCCCACCATGGAAAAGGACTACTATGAATATGTCAATAAATGCATTAAGTGCTAGCATCATGCAAATCTCATGCACTTGCCATCACAAGCCTTACAACCCATCTAGGCAACATGGCCATTCTCGCAGTGGGGACTAGACTTTATTGGGAAGATCTCACCCCTATCCTTAGGTCGACACACATTCATCATAATAGCCATTGAGTACTTCACTAAATGGGTTGAAGTGATCCCCCTAACATCGACAACTGGACCAAGGATTGTGGAGTTTATACTCCACAATATCATAAGTCATTTTGGGGTCCCTTCAAAGATAATATCGGATAATGGGCCATATTTCAAGAACAAAAATATGTGTGCTTTAATGAACAAATACCATATTCAACATAATTTTTCAATGCCTTATTATCCACAAGCAAATGGGCAAGCAAAAGCCTCAAACAAAACAATAGTCTCCATCTTGAGGAAGACGATGCAAGAAAATCACAAGGATTGGCACATACAGTTACCTCTGGCACTATGGGCATACAATACTAGTGTATGGACACCCACTAGGGCAACACCATTTTCACTTGTATATGGTGTTGAGGCCATCATGCCACTAGAGTTGGAAATTCCAACCCTACACATAGCATTGAAGGACTTCATAGATGATGATACCATGTGACAAGCTCGCCTTGATCAATTGACACTTCTTGATGAATGATGAGTCAATGCTTTAGAGCATCTTCGTGTTTACCAAGATCACCTTGCGTGAGCTTACAATAGTAAAGTCCACTTAAGATATTTCAAAATTGGGGATCTTGTGCTCAAAGAGAACCAATAGAATTCTAATTTACCATCGCATCTGCGAGACAAATTCGTGGCAAATTGGATAGGCCCCTACATGATTTCAAAAAGGGTTGGGCCTAGAGCATATCACCTTACATCATTGGATGGTGTTGAAGAGCCTGAACCCCTCAATATCATTCACTTGAAGGCATTCTACACATAAAACAAAATAAAAAACACAAAAAAATCAAATATGTCAAAAACACAAAAACATTGTAAAGAATAAAAAATACAAACAAATAAAAATAATAAAAACAAAAAAAAAAAAACTCATTCCAATAAAAATGCTCCAAGGGTATTCAAGCCGCTTGGTCAAACTCCAATAAAAATGCTCCAAGGGTATCCAAGCCGCTTGGTCAAATTCCAATCAAAATGCTCCAAGGGTATTTCATGCTACTTGGTCAAAAATCAAAAGCCCCAAAGGAACAATAAGCCGTTTGGTCACATTAATCAAAAAAACAAAAAAATCATAAAAAAAAAAAAATCATTCCAATAAAAATGCTCCAAGGGTATCCAAGTCGCTTGGTCAAATTCCAATCAAAATGCTCCAAGGGTATTCAAGCCGCTTGGTCAAACTCCAATCAAAATGCTCCAAGGGTATCCAAGCCGCTTGGTCAAATTCCAATAAAAATTCTCCAAGGGTATTTCATGCTACTTGGTCAAAAATCAAAAGCCCCAAAGGCACAATAAGCCCTTTGGTCACATTAATCAAAAATACAAAAACAACATAAAATCAAAAACACAAAAACAATTGCATCTACATCTTGCATCCACATAGTTGCATTACATTATCATTTCCATTACATTCGCATATGGTATGATCATAGTCTTACAAGTAATGCCACATTTTGTATCATAAATCAAAACAAAATCCACCATCATCCATTCATTCATGTGTGTAATTGTGTTTCTCAACACAACCATATCAAAGTTGCTATAAGGAACGAGCTAAGATTTTTTGGTTATTCAACCATATCTAGTGGTCTTATCAATTTTTGTGAAAATCCATATTGATTAGTAGAGAATAAGGAATAGTCATGAAAACCTCAGATATTCAGAATCCCATCACTAATTATAAACACATAAATCCTAGCTGGACTAGGGAAGATGAAAGTTGCATATAGGGTCCTAAGTTACCTTAAGAGAAAAGGGTCATCCTTGCTTATCCCCCTGTGCAATCGGTTCAAAGGTGCTGAGAATTGGCAAAAGGACAAGTTCTACCCTACCCATAAATGAGTGATTATCATCACTACATACATCCATTTCTTACATAAAAATAAGCAAAAATCCCAGAACAAAGCCAAATTCAAATCTCAAAGTTCAAAATCTCCAAAATTCAAAACATCAATGTCCAAAGTCATAGTTCAAAATATCAAAAAAAAAAAAAGCAAAATAAATAGTGATTATCATCACTACAAGAATCCCTTGCTCAAACAAAAAAATCAGTCAAAATAAACAGTGATTTTCATCACTAGATATGAGCAAGTATCTCGAGTCAAAATGAAGAAAAAAAGGGAATGAAACTTGAATCCCTGGAATTCTCAGCACAACCAAACCAAAAGCATGACAATATGTCTAATACAAAGGCATTATGCATTTGTGTAGACCAATTTTTGAATGTGGATGAGCTATATTTAGGTAACCCAAGGTCACCTAGTGGTATAGTCCAACTGAGTCCAACATAGGATAAGATGAACAATTGAGGTTCCACGATATTAGCAATGGGATGAAAGAATCCTGCCTGACATCGAAGGAAAAGATTACGTTCTATATAAATATATTCATTTGCACACATAGGTATAATGAATCCATAGGTACATGATGAAAGCCTTACTTCTTCAAAATTCTAGTATGGTTAGTACGCAACTATTGATAGGGTAACTAGAATGTTTGAATCTCAAGCAAAAGCCCCATAAATTCTTATATAGCAACAAATCATCTCATCAATCATACCAACATTTTCTTTATAATATTCTATAAATTAGGGGGTATCAATATAGTAGGATAGATACCACATATATATTAGAAATAATATATAGACGGCCACTGACTACTTTATATATTTTAATTTACATAAACTTATCAAGAAAATACATACATTTCACACCATTACATCTCACATATGAATACTTAATCAATTCTTATGATAAGAGTTATTATTTAAATTCATGATTATTTTTTTACTTTCTGTGGTATCACCCATTAATATTTTTAATATCATATGCATTCATTATGTTTTAAGTGATTAAAGCGTACAGGTTCATTCATACCATACCACCACATAAGCTAGATGCATACAATTTAAAGCAAAATTAAGCATGCATTAACATTGCATCCATAAATATAGAAGTCATAAATCATCCATCATTACATCATAAAACATATAAGAACTCTCCATTTGCATACAATCATAAATACATTATTATATCAACTCATAATAACATCACATCATATCATATGAACATCTATAGATATACACACATTAGCATCCATTTCAAATCCACATCATCCTAAATATCATCTATCACCTAACACATATATACATCAATTCATCATCATCCATTGCATCATAAAACTAAATAAAACAAAAACATAAGTAATAAACGATACACATAATGAGTCATAAAGCAAAGATATCATATAAATGTGTGTATCAAGTCCATAAAGGTACAAAAATACCTATGGGCTATAGTCAGGTAGGTCAAGCCGACCTCAAAATGAATCAAAAGAGTACCATCAATAAAATACAGGAGCTAAGCCTCTAGCATCACCTCCCCTAGTGCCACCTCCCCCTATGGCGGTGTCATGGGTTGAATGATGTGAACCTACTGGTCTCTCTATCTGATTTCGGTTCCTCTGGCTAGGATGGGCAGAAGACTACCCTGAGGTAGAGCTCCCACTGACCTATGAACCACCTGCATGGGTGCCTCCCTAGGAACAATCCCATGCCTCCTGAGCTACATCTGAAGAGTGGTAATGTGACCAACATGCTCCTGAATCTGCCCCTCCCCCAGATTTAGTGTCCTTGAGAGACTCCACAAAGCTCCCTCTGAAGACCCAAGTGAAAATAGCAACCTGATCATTAGTGGTCGAAGAGACAATGGCCACTCCATCAAAGGGGATCCAAAAGATCCTATACATATCTTCCAACATGATGGTCATCTTGTTAGTATGAAAGTGGAAGGTACTGGTTTGAGGGTCCTATAGATGGACCAAATCCATAAGGTAGGCATGACATGCCATAATAGTGGGCAATTTGGTGATATACTAAAGCCCACAGACTTTGAGCCAAGCCCAATAATCGACATCCAAGAAGGGTAGAAGTGTATTCATGAGCTTCAGGTCCTGAGCCCAAGCAGTAAGAATCTAAGAAAGAGAAATAAATAAATCATAACTACAATGCATATAAGTCATAACTCAAAATGAACATGAAAACAACATGAATAATTATGGGCTATCCTAAGTCTAGGCAAAAGAAAAAACTTGCACCTAATCAAACAAGTCAAAATTAAAAAAAAAAAAAAATCAATAAATCAACCCAAAAAATTTCAAAAAAATTCATCAATTTCACTAAGTGTTCTTGGTTGCCATCCCCTACAATGGCCAAAAATTGGTTGTTGGAGCTGAAATTAGCCAAGCCCCAGCGGTCAATTTTTTGACCATTGGTATTCAAATCGGCCGCTGCCAGCGACAACAGAGAAGTTATAGGCCTTCCTGACAACTCTGATCAATGGTGGCCAACAGGTAGTGAGGTAGATGCGTCGACCCTAGGCCAAAAAATACCAAAAAAGTATAACAAAAGCAAAAAAAATAAAATGGAGACAAGCCCACCACATAAAAACCTAAACTAAGCCTAGCTACGGGTTTTGATTCATTGCCAGTAAGCTTAATGGGGTTCAATTACCGATTACTTAATGTGGTTCAGTTTTACCCAAGACAAAAATAAACAAGCAGGGTTAAGGTTTGAGGGAGTACTCAAGAAGCTCTGAATCCTCCACCTGAAGATGCTTCGTCCCATGCAGCCATGATCTTCCAAGTCACAGAAATGCTCCAAATTGCAAAAGTCACTTTCATATCAAAGCTCAAGAAAGCAAATTGATAACTGGCAAAGTGAAAGGACAAACCCTAGGTTAACTTTTATAGTGCCTTGGTCGCTACTGACATCAGCGGCCTACATCGCTTGGCCACTCAAGACTGAAGCGGCCAAGGATAGGCCTTTGGTGGCTACTGGACCTGACAGCGGTCGAGATCCTAGAAAAAAATAGCCACCTTCCCTCCATGAGAAGAAACAAAAACATTCAAATAAGCACATTTTGAAGACTTCTAGTCATCATAATGACAAAAATAACATAAAAATCACATAAAAGCAAATTCTCGAGTAAGCCTCGTACCCAGTCACTTACTCTATCAACTTAGTGATTACAGCGACTTGCACCCCATGTAAATCGATAAGATGAGTAAGTCACCATAAGGCTACTTGGGGAAAAACATTCATTTTGGAATCGTGATGTATCACTTCAAACCTGAAGAAGACCAAGATGGTCGGACTGCTCCATGGGTATGATAAAATCATTTTCATTCCTTTATGAAATCAAAAGCACTAAGCCAAAGTGATGCAATATGAGCATAAACAAAATCACTCATCCTAACTCCCTAAGAAGTCTATTAATGGTTGGACCACTCCTCGTTATAGGGATGGATGGTTATCATAAACAATTGGAATCACATTTGGATGTGGGTTCACCCATTTAAGTAACAAATGCTAGAAAGGAACCAGATTAGTCATATTGGTTAAGCGACTTGTCGCTTCATTCATTGTCATTTCTTCACGAATTTGTTGAGTGAAGAGGTATTTCAAATCTTCAAAATAATCATAATCAAAATCGACAAAAGATCACTTGATCATAACAACATTGTGTTCGTCCTATGAATCATTGCATACAACAATCACATAATTTCCCTTTTTTTTTGGGAATGTAAGCAAACATGACATCTTCAATTGTAGCTCTCTTACCGATTGGAACTGATGTAGTAGCTGAAGCTACCCAATTGAGTTTGAGGAATGAGTGCAATTTAACATGCCCAAGCCACTAAGCTAAGTCCTCCGAACATTGAGGCAATAATTCAAATGGTGCATGCCATCTTCCATGATAAGGCTATTTGGCGTTGATCAGACCATTGATCACCATATACCCTACAAACAGATCAGTCTACATTTTTTCTCAACATTGTATTTTCCACATAGTGCATCACAAAAATGGATATATGTAGACACCTAAAACATGTCATATTTGGGGGAGATACTCACATGGGCACATTCATAAGATCATATGACATAATATTGGACTTTCCAAGCATCAAAAGTGGTTATCACCACTCAAATAGGACATTCTGAGCCCATCCAAGCTTAGCCACTCAAGACTAGAGTGACCAGACTTTAGCCACTCAAGCCTAGAGCGACCAAACCTTATCCACTGTAGATGACAATAGCCAGATCTTAGCCGATGTAGATGATAGTGGCTAAGCTATAAAAATCATGCAAGTAACTTTGCATTCCCTTTCATGGCCAATTCACATAGGAGACTTGAGTTTGCATTTAGACTTTAGTTAACTGGTCTTTAAACATAGAAAAGATAAAAGCTTCTCATGCTAACCTTCACTATGCATGAGGGATTCAGTCCTAGGGTTTGGGCATAAACCTAGGGTTTCACACACTTTAAAAGGTGCAATCCTAAGAGCACTAGATAGGAAAGAGAGAGATAGAGAGAGATCAATATCAGAGTATAATAAGTCCAAATTTGAGGAGATATTTCAAGACTTGGAGAGCTTCCCTTGGAGATCACGTTTATGATGAAGCCCTAACAAATTGGAGAGCAAAGAAATCACCATTTCAGAACATCATATACAAGCTTTGATCCATAGCTTTGGAGCAAAGAGAACGAGATTCACTTTAGTGGTCGTTGTCATTGGACAGTGGCCCGTAGGCTTCGCTTAGGGTTTTAGACATTAATTTTATTATTCTATTTAGCATATCATTAGCATAGCGTAATTTCATTCATTCGCATTCATAGCATTAGTTTCATTTATACTTGCTTTCATTTGAGTATATTCATTACTAACAACCTCATCCGGGGAGGAACTCTCTGACATCTAAGCGTGTGTTGTTGTTTCATTGCTCACAGGGCCATAGGTTCATCGGACTAGAGCTATAGCATACGAGAGCAAAAGGATCCCTCTAAGAAGTAGACTTGGAGAAGGAAGAATCAATAAGCCCTCATACATTTCCATGTGCAGAATTGGGAAGCTTGTGATAGCACACCACCCCTTTACGAGGGGACATCTTACCCACTTGTAACCATATTTTATCAAAATGGGTAACCCTAAGAGGGACCGACATGTGACTGAGTTTCAATACAAATAACTATATCTATCTTTGTTGCTTCTATGCTATATAATTTTTCATGGTATTTCCTTGAAGAACACAAGCTTATACTGAGAGGGGGTGAATAGTATAAGACCTCTTTTTACTTTTTCCTTTATACTTCAAAATAGTAAAGCAATATACCCAAAGAAATATCAAAGCAATGCAAAATATCATCCACAAAGTGACACCAATTTTAACGTGGTTCACCCAAAATGGTTGGGCTACGTCCACAAAACTTTTTTCTAAAAGTTATCTCAAAGTTATTTGGGAATACTTCCCAATTATAATGTTTATGAGCCTCGGCCCAAAGGAGATACCTTCCCCCAATTAGAATTTATGAGCCTCTGCTCAAAGGAGATACCTTCCCCTCTACTCTGTAAATGATCCCTCAGAAGATCAACTGCCTCTACCTCTTTCCAGCACGTGGAACTCCTTTCCATCGAAGACCTCCTACCCTCAATGCTTAGCCTAAGAGACCTCTACCTTCTATGATCACGTCCATAGTAGCTCAACAAACTATACCAAACACAGTCAGTCGGTCTAGTATAAGTCTTCCTCTATCTGTCAGATCTGTCCAACTCTTGAACAAATCAATCCTCTACATACAAGCATTCTCAAATACTTGCCAACTATTCTCAGGTTCTTCTCATAGAACCAATGCACCTCTGTCCTCAAGTTCTCTGATAGAACTATCAAACTTAGCTCACAATTCCTCTGCTAGGACCTATCCAAATCTGCTCACAAGTCCCCATCAAAACTTGTCCAAAAACTCAACAAGCTCACCAAGAAAAACTTTCTTAGTAGGAAATCACAAAGTGAATTGTTAGAGACCCAATGTGATTTGTCAAACTCATAGAAGCATAAAGAGAATTGTTAGAGACTCAATATGTTCTATACTCAAATCCCAATCTCAAAACTCAACTCAAATCAACTAAGCTCAATCTCAATATCAAATCTGAAAACTCAACTCATTATCTAAAATGGATAGGATAGAATGTTTTCTTTCAAGAACATGAAACCTCAACAATTGCCAACTATGCAAAGAATCACATAACAATGATACTCATGTTCTTTTCATCATCAATTAGGGTTTCAACAACAATTGATGAGGCCTGGAACTGCCTCAATAATAACATGTTTTGTACACTAAAAATGCCTATAAACTCTTATGTTTTATCTGATATGTTAGTTAAGTTGATTTAATATGCTGTATATTAACCATTTTGCATGATCAATGTATTTGAAATATTATATGCTGATTTTATAGCTTTTTGCATAGTTTTGTGTTCTTTTTGCTATGATTTGCTACAATGGGATATGCTTAGAATAATAGCAACATTTCACTAATCATATTTTGATTTGTTTCAAGCATTTATTTCACCTAAATCTGGCAACAGTGCAAGCAAACTGTTGCTATGCAGCAAAAATTGGTCTTTCCCATGTAAATTCTAGCCAGCTGTCCATAAATAGCAAGGCATGGAATTCACATGAGAAAAGGGATGAAGACCATTAGAATTTGATCTTAGGAGATAACCCACCTGAGAGATGCAGAAGAAATCAATGGAAAAGCATACATTTGTTCATTCCGAAGTATCTTCGGAATGAAGAAACACAGTATCTTCGAAATGAAGAATGCAGCATCTTCGAAATGAGCGGATCTTTGGAATGAAGCATGCAGTATCTTCAGAATGAGCGATCTTCGAAATGAGAATGTAGTATCTTCGGAATGAGCGATCTTCGGAATGAAAACTGCATTGTCTTCGGAATGAAGCCACTTATCTTCGGAATGAAGAACAGAATGTGTTTTTGACCTTTTGACCAATTTTTGAAGCCGAAAAAAGGGAAATAAAGGTTGGAAAAATTAAAGAGAAATATCTTCCATCTGCCTTTGCCGTCATTGCCAACCAAAGCCATCATTAAGGGAAAGATCAGGTTTTAGTCCTCTTCTAGGATAAAACCAGAATTTGTTGCAGCATTGTAGGATTAGATCTTTTGAGATATTCTTTGTTTGTAATCAGATCATAGGATAGCTATAAATATTGCTCCCATTCAGGTTGATCCTAGTAGTAATAGCAAATAGATAGAAAATAGAGTAAGGAAGCTAGCAGAAAATACAGAGTATAACTAGAAATTGACTGTTACGATCCTGTAATGTTTTTCAATGATATTCTTGTAATCATGTCTTTTGATCAATAAAGTGCACCATTTCTATTTCAAATTACTTGTAAATGAGTGTGATTAAGATTTAGAAAAAGAGAGAGACTTACACCTTCTTCTAGACAAAGAGGCTGGCCACTTCCAGACCTAGGAGGAGGACTAACAAAATAGGTTTTTATTCTGATTTTGCTGCAGCAGAATGAGTCCTAGAACTTGTTATGTCAAATTGCTTGTAAATAGTTGACAATAATTGTAGTATTAGTTTATTTATGCTAATTTTAATCTTGTGCTTAAAGCTTTTAGTTGCAATCTTACTTTCAGAAAATTTTCCACTTTATTTTCAGGTTGTTATTTCCAGAATTTACTATTTTTCAGCAATTTCCTGCATTTTTGTGTTTTGCTATCAAAATCTGAACAGAAGATTGACAACCTTCTGTTATAGAATTTTGATAGTTTTTATTTCCACATTATATCTAAACTTTCATTACTACAAAAGTAATTAGATTTCCTTTCTGCAATTAGGATCAGACTTTCAATTCTACAACTGTTAATTTTGTAATATAATTAGGTCTCATTTTGCAATTGTAATTAGGACTTCATTTCTGCAGTTAGTGATTAGTTTTCAATTCTGCAACTTAGATTAAGATTTAATTCATGTAATTTAGAGATAGGAATGTTCCAAAACCCCCACAAAACTAGTTCCACCAATAAATATTTGTTGCCCTAGATTGACCTAAGTTATAGTTGTTTCACTTCTTCTCCCGTAGATAGCCTTGTACACTACCCTGGATTGACAGATTCATTGAGAATTAATGATGGTATAACGACTACGCATCATTTTGGCATCGTTGCCGGGGAAATAGTGTTGTCAAAAGAAAACAAATAGTCCAATAGTTGTAATCAGACTAAACTGTGAACATTCAGGTTAAAATCTGAATATAACAGCAGAGTAAGATAACAACTATTGACTTAATTTATGTCATTTAGGAGTAAACATGAATAAGTCTAGGGAGACCCCAAAGGATCCCTGGATTGTCCCATTAAGGATATCTTCACGCCTAAGGGGTGAATCACCTATGTTTGAACTACCTAAAAGATTGATAGAAAAATCACCAGTCTCACCATCAGTAAAACATTTTGAGAAAGGGAAATCACCAATTGTATCAACAGAATATCTTAAGGAATATAATTCATCAGACTCATCAATAGAAAAGCTTGGACCTCTTGAGATAATAATTTGGGAAACTTTAACTTCTCCTAGGAAACAAGAAACTATGGTAGAAGGAGGTAATGCAGATGGCCAGCATGGCTATGTTCATAATGCAGGGGATGATCAGGATATACTCTAACCATCCAGAACATTTGAATATCCTATTCATCTGAATCCAACACAAAACTCTCCCATGAAGACCATTTCACCTTCAGTACTTCCAACCTTCCGAGGTGTTGTATTTGAAGATCCTGACTAGTTTTTGTTTAAATTCAAGGTAGTGTGTCAGACCTATGATTATATAAATGACAATAAAAAACTTAAGGTTTTTCCCTCAACTCTCAAGGATTCAGCATTACGCTGGTTCATGAGCTTAGAGCCAAATTCCATAAGAACCTGGGATCAAATGGAGACTGTCTTTTTAGACAAATACTAGGAATACTGTCGTGTAAGGAATAGAAAGGATGAGTTATTTAGAATCAAGTAGGAAGATGATGAGACCTTGGAAGATTACCTTGATAGGTTCTCCTTTGTTCAAAGGAGATGTGGACTAGTAGAACCAGAATTATGTAAAACCATATTTTTGAGAGGATTGCAAGATGAATCCAGAGAAGTTCTGGATTTAATGGGAAAAGGGGATGTAACCACTCTCAGTAATGAGGAAATTATGGATCTCTACAGGAATTACTCTCGCACTAAGCAAAGAAGAATAAAAATCCGCACAAATGGTACTGATGTAAAGGACCTGATAAAGGAACTTGCAAATTTCAAAACTGATATCCTAGTGCATCTAAACACTAATTTAGGGAAAATCTCTGTAAAAGCTAAAAACATAGAACCTTTGGCAATTTATTGCTCAAGATGTAGAAGTAAACATGCTTTGTAGGAATGTCCTTTGAATAAAACAACCATCTCAGCCATTTGTAGTATCTGTTCAAAAATGCATTCAACTGATCAATGCCACCTGCTACCACAACTCAAAACTGTGTTAGAAAACCATACTGAGGAACTCAACTATATTGGACCAAAACAAGGGGGGAATTTCTCTCAATATCAAAATCCCCCTCATTTTCCTACAAATTGGGGGCATAATCTTGGTACTATGCCTTGGGGACAATCAGAACCACCCCAACGTCCTTGGAATTATCCTCAATGGACAAATTCCCAAGAATGGCCACAATCAAATTGGAGTAACCTAGCCTGGAATCAGAATCAAAACAACCCCTCATGGAATCAAAACAATCCAGCTTGGAATCAAAATCGGACTAATCCACATTGGGTGCAAAACCAACCACAGTGGAATCAGCAATACCAGTCCTATCCAAGGCAGCAAAGGAATCAAAGTCAAACTCAGCATTTGTTGCCTGCACCTAATAAGAATTTTCAAGATAAACAACAACAAACACAGCAAGTGAAGCAACCTCAATTGCTAGCTCAGCCAGTCACTAATCCAAACAGTGTAAGACAGACACCTCCTGTCTATGTGGCTGAAGCTGAAGAAAATATTGAAATTAATGTTCTTGATTGTAGTGATATTCAACTCCGTTCAGGAAAAGTTGTACCTGAACCAGTTTTAATGGAAACCAAAGATAATGAAGAGCAAGAATCATCAGAACCAGAGAGAATCCAACCAACAAAAGAAACAAAAAAATTGGATCCAACAATAGAAAAAGAGACACAAGCAGAACAATTACCAAGGATAGTTCCATATCCTGAAAGACTTAATGTAATACCAGAAATTTCTGAGTTAGAATTGGTCAAAGAACTCAAAAAGTTGACTATCTCATTACCCTTATTGCAAGCCATTAAGGAAATACCAGAAATTAATAGTACTATCCAAAATTTGTGCATTAAAAGAGCAGGAAGAAAGAAGAAAGCATTCCCCAAGATCATGCAGGTTGAAGGGAAGATAGCTGATCTCTTATCTGGAAAACTACTACCTCCAAAGTATAGTGATCCAGGAAGCCCGCTTATCACGATAACCATAGGTTCAAGTACCAATATCAAATGTTTTAGTGGATCTAGGAGCTACAATAAATGTCATGACTAAAGATACAATGGAACAATTACAGCTCAAACATCTTAGCCCCACATTTACAGCTTTAGAAATGGTCGATAGGTCGGCTTGCAAAACCTCGAAGGAATCATTGAAGATGTCCCTATAGAAGTTTCTTCTTGGGAATTCCCTACAGATTTTTTGGTTTTACTACCAAGAAATTTAGCACATGGATATCCCATTATTTTGGGAAGACCTTGGCTTGCAACTGTAGCAGCCTTCATAGATTGCAGATCTAGAAATATGACTATTTCAAATGGTATTGAGCTGAAACAAATTTCTTTATATCCTCCTACAAAACCATCTAGCAAATTTTTAGGTCAGTTATGGTTTTCTGACTCAGATGAGGAACCAGAAGAGGTCATTTCTACACTAGCTACCTTAGTAGTAAGAGAACACACGGAAGACCTCAGTGACACGGAAAACTTAGAAAATGAAACAATCCTGATGAATGTTCTGCATGAACAAGGTTTAGAAGGGGAAGCAACAAATATCCAACAGTTGATAAGTAATGAGGAGAATCAAAAATCTAAAGATGAATCATCAGTGCTATCACAAGGAAACTCTGTTTCACTATCACATGGATGGCACCATCATCTGATTTTTCCTTCTCACCGTTCCATACAAGAAATGCTTCCCTCAAGCAGCAATGAAACAGAAACTGCTTCGTTTCTCCCATCTCAGCAATGTCCTCTTAATCCCTTAATCACCAAGTATGAAGGAATGAATTCAGTCCTTCTAAATACAAAACAAATAGAAGTCCATCCAGGAAAATTTCTGAACATCTACAGCCAACTTACTAGGGAAGAGGAAGAAAAATTGATAGTTGTTTTGTAGAAGCATGTTCATGCTTTTGCTTGGAACTACAAAGATATGTCAGGAGTTCATCCTGATATATGTACCCATAGAATCTATACTGAAGAAGTCAAGCCAGTCAGACAACCTCAAAGAAGATTGAATCCTGCCTTAAGAGATATTGTGAAAGAAGAAATTGAAAAACTCCTAGAAGTAGGATTCATTTACCCAATTTCTGATAGCCAATGGGTTTCTCCATTGGTAATAGTTCCTAAGAAAAATGGAAAAATGAGAGTATGTGTAGACTACAAAGAATTGAATAAGGTGACATACAAAGACCATTTTCCATTACCTTTCATAGATCAAGTTTTAGATGCTCTTGCTGGAAAAAGATACTTTTGTTTTCTTGATGGATTTAGTGGATATAATCAAATTCAGATTACACCTGAAGATCAAGAAAAGACAACTTTTACATGTCCATGGGGAACATTTGCCTATAGGGTTTTACCTTTTGGTTTGTGTAATGCCCCAACAACTTTTCAGATGAGCAGTCCTAGCAATTTTTGCTGATCTGACCACCAAAAGTGTTGAAATTTACATGGATGATTTCACAAGTATGTGGACAAACTTTTGATTTTACATTGGAAAATCTTGATAAAGTCTTAACACGCTGTGAAACATACCACTTATCCTTAAATCCAGATAAATGCTTCGTGATGATGAAGGAAGGGATAGTTCTTGGTCATCACATCTCTCCTCAAGGGATCCAAGTTGATCCAAAGAAAGTTGAAATTATCAAGAATCTCCTTCCTCCTAAAACTCAGACTAATGTCAGAAGTTTCCTAGGACACATTGGTTTTTACCGCAGGTTTATTCCCAACTTTAGTACAATAGCCGATCCTATGTTTGCCTTATTGACTAAAGATTCTTAATTCTCCTGGACTACGAAGTGTCAGGAAGCATTTGAAGCTCTGAAAGAGAAATTGATAACTCCACCTGTGCTCAGATGACCTAATTGGACATTACCATTTCACATTCAGACTGATGCCTCCAATACAGCAATTGGAGCAGCATTAGGACAAATTGATAATGGTGAAGATTATACCATCTACAACATTAGCAAAAACTTGATAGGAGCAGAGAAAAATTATACAACAACTGAAAAAGAATTCCTAGCAGTAATTTATGCCATCAACAAATTCAGGCATTATATCACAGGTTATCAAATATTTATTCACACAGATCATACAACCATTAAGTATTTGATGAATAAACCTATATTAAGTTCAAGAATTATTCGTTGGTTACTGTTGCTACAAGAATTTGATATCACCATAATCAACAAACCAAGAAAAGCTAATGTTGTGGTAGATTTCTTGTCCAGGTTGCAGAACACAGATGAAGGGGAATTAGTTGATGACACTTTTCCTGATGAAAAACTATTTGCTATATCAGTTCAATCACCTTGGTTTGCAGATATAGCCAATTATTTGGTCACAGGGAAAGTTCCTCCACATTTTACTTCAAAACAGAAAAAATAATTGATCAAACAGAGTTCTTCTTTTCTATGGATTAAGGGTATGCTTTTTAAGTGCAGTCCTGACCATGTGTTACGTAGGTGCATCCGAAAGGATGAAGTGTATGATATCCTTAGAGCTTGTCATGATGAACCCTCAGGTGGACACTATTCTGTAAAAAGCATAGTTAGAAAAATCTTGGGGATAGGATATTATTGGCCATCTCTTCACAAGGATGTGAAAAAGTACATCAGGCATTGTGATGCATGCCAAAGAATGGGGAAACCCACTCATACAAATGAGATGCCACTACAGCCTCAAATGGTTTTAGAACCATTTGAGAGGTGGGGGCTTGATTTTGTAGGACCTATTGATCCACCTTCTCAAGGAAAGGTGCATATTCTAGTATGCACTGATTACCTGACAAAGTGGGTAGAGGTGCGTGCTTTCAAACATGCTCGTGAAGAGAAAGTAGCTGATTTCTTGTATACTCAGATTTTTTAGAGATTTGGAGCTCCACGGTCTATCACCACAGACCAAGGACCCCAATTTGCATCCAAATTCATAAAAGTATTTACAGAATTGTATGAAATCAAACATAGGAAATCATCACCTTACCACCCACAAGCAAATGGCCAGGTTGAAGTAAAAAACAGGGAACTAGAACGCATCTTGACAAAAACAGTAGCTTTTCATAGGAAAAATTGGCTAGACAAACTACCTGAAGCAGTTTGGGCCTACAATACTACTTGGAAGTCCACTACTGGATTCACACCTTATGAACTAGTCTTTGGTAAAAAGCCTCTCTTACCTATTGAATTTGAGCTATTAACATTGCGCACAGCACTGGAAATTGGAATTGACTTGTCGCAGGCATGACAGACAGGATTCTACAGCTGAATGCATTGGATGAACTTAGATTGGATGCTCGCACCAAACCGAGGTAATTCAGAGCGAGAGGAAGCTATGGCATGACAAGTCACATTCAACAGAGGAAACTTCAACAAGGAGATTGGGCTTTACTTGTTTGATTCTCAATATGAAGACTTCCCGGAAAACCGAGAACTAGATGGTTGGGACCTTCATTGGATTGAAGAGGTATTTAACAATGGAGCAGCTCGTTTATCCCCCATTGATGGGTCACGAAGAAAGTTGATAGTGAATGGACATCGCCTCGGGGTATACCATACACCTCTCGACTAAAGAAGAATTCTTGCAGCAACTTGATAGTTTGGATACACAGCAGGTGGAAGAGAATCCTTCTTCCACTTCAAAACAATCAACATGATCAGTGGATTTCAAGAAAAAAAATAGAAAATACAAAAAAAAATCAAAAAAATAGAAAATAAAAAAAGATGAATAAATTCTGAGTATGAATTCCTTCATGGGCATGGTTTCAGGGGAAAACATGAAATTCCTTCATGGGCATAGTCAGGATCAAGAAAAAAAAAAAAAAAAAGAGGGAAAATCAAGAAAAAAAAAAAAGGAGAGAAAAATGAATAACCCAGCAGTGAAAACCTTTTCTTAAGGCACTACTGAGTTGGTGTGCATGAAAACCAGTTTTCTGGCATGCATAACCTTGAGAAATTTTTGAACCATCATTGTACAAATTCACCTAGTGCACTTGTTTTGAAATGTTGCAGAAAATCTCAGCAGAATATCAACAAAAGCAGTCATTCTTCAAAACTGGCATTAACTATTTTTATCAGGTATATATTTCTTACATTTTTTTCATTGTAAAATGATTGGTATATAGTATGTGACAATTAACCATTAGCATAAAAGGTATTCATAAGAGTTGGCATACTTAAAAACATGTTTTGAGAATAAAAATATTGATTTCTGCCTAATCTTCGGAACAAGAATGCCAAAAACAATACCCACTGTATTATCTTCGGAATGAAATTATCTTCAGAATGACAGCAAAATGAATGTTGCACTTTGTCTTCAGAAAGGAAATTTGTCTTCGGAATGACAATTTGTCTTTAGAATGAAACTTGGTCTTCAGAATGATGACTTGCTGCATCATCTTCGGAATGAGGGTCTGTCTTCGGAATGACGATTCACAACACAGCTTGATCTTCGGAATGAGGATTAATATTCGGAATGAGGATTGATCTTCGGAATGAAGATCTATCTTCGAAATAAAAATTTTGCAAAGAGGATTTGTCTTCGGAATGAAGACCTGTCTTCGGAATGAGGTCATAATCTTCGGAATGAGGATTTGTCTTCGAAATGAAGACTTGTCTTCGAATGAAGTCATTATATTCGAAATGAAATTTTGTTTGCATTTTTGGAAAGATCATTTCCACGTGGCATCCAAAAAATAAGGTCCAAAAAAATCAAGATTTTTTCTTAATTGCATGCGAAGAAGGGACACGTGTCAATCAACACATGGTCTGTTTTTACACTCATTGGAAATACGAAGAATCTGTAACCATATGCCACCAGTTTTTAATGTCAATTAACATGCACATGAGAATCTAAAAAACTAATGAGGTGGATCTAACGGCAAGGACATCCATGCAATTATCAACGAATAGGTGTATAGTGCAGAAGTAGATATGTGTGCCATCCTTATTTCCAAAGACATGTTGCGAGGTACAGTGCACAGAATATGGCTCATTCCGAAGAAGAAGACGAGAAATAGGGCAACGAGGGTTCTAACTTAAAACTCTACAAATTTGCAACAAAAAACAACCAGAAATCCTGCAGTAGAATAGCAACCGCAGTGTATGATTTTTAAACAGAGAAAAATGGGGCGAAAGATCAGAATAGAGCCTGCAGACACCAATTACCTCCGAGAAAATCTGGCAGTTGTGCAAATTTTTGAAGATGGAGGATTTATGACATTTCTGGATAAATTCAATGGGTCTTCTGAAGATTTAGCTGGCATGTTTGCCCATACATTCAGAAACAACCGAGCACATGTCAACGGCATGTCTATTGAGGTAAGCCCTAAAATTTTAAGTCAGATTACAGAGCTGCCATTAGAGGGAATTTCAATTACTAAATCTGGCAAGAACACATTGGCAAATGTAGTTAATCAGTTCGTAGAAGAAAACGATAGAGAACCTGAATACTTAACCCATAACAACACATACAAAGGGTTAAAAAGGGCCAGCCTGCAGGAACCCTGGGATGAAGTAGCCACCTGGGTGATTAAGTTTTTGACTCGTGAAGGGCAGTATGTGCTGTTGTCAGGGCATCATCTATGAATTTTGAACCATCTCAGACATGGTAGACAACAACCGGGAAGTTAGGGTAAATCTTCCCCGTATTTGTATCAAGAGTTAAAGAACATGGCAAAAAGATATCAGGAGGGTAAAGGAAGCCTTTGCCATCATGGCCTTATTAAATTAATTTGCCAACATCATTTTAGAGGAAACCCTAGGAGTTTTGACAGGTTTTACTCTAACCTAAATGATGTCATTTTTGGGGATGAAAGTGAGGAAGAAGAAGAGCCAAATACTACTGATGTTGCTGCAGAAGAGGAAACAGCTGCTGCAAAAAGTATTGCAGAAGTTGCTACAAAAAATGTTGCAGAGGATGCTGCAGAAGAAGTTGCAGAAGGTGTTAAACAATGAACAACATTGAATTATTGCAGGGCAGTTTAAATAATACAATAGGCATAAACAACACTCCTAGATTAGCCCGAGTTGGGCGCATCTCAATAGGATGCCGCTGCAACAAGGTGCTAAAGTTAAATAACAAATTAACTAAAATATCACCTATTGTAATAGTATGCTAACATCCCCCTTTATTACATTATTTGGGTAATGTAATAACTAATAGCTATACTAGACTACTAACATCCCCTTACATCATTTTGCAATACAAAGTGAGCTATGAAACAATTCAAATTTGACACGTCCAAGTGCCTTAGTGAAAATGTCTGCAACTTGAGCATCGGTGGGAATGTCTGAAGCTGAATTCGGTGCTTTGGAACTTCATCTCGAATGAAATGACATTGTGTGTCAATGTGCTTTGTTCTTTCATGATGGACTTGATTCTTGACGAGGTTCAGAACACCCTGATTGTCGCAAAACAAGTGTATTGGAGATTTTGATGGATGGCCCATACTTGTCAGAATGCGACGTAACCATATCACTTCGCACACAGCTTCACGTGCGGCGTGATATTCTGCCTCTGTTGATGAAATAGCAACCACCTGTTGCTTCTTGATGTGCCAAGAGATAGGACCGGATCCCAGATGAAAAATGTATCCAAAAGTTGACTTGCGATCATCAAATGATCCGGCATAGTCGGAGTCCGTGTATCCTTGCAAGAAGAATTTGTTGTTCCTCTTGTATTCTAGGCCATATTCCATAGTACCACGGACATAGTGAAGAACACGTTTTGCTGCTTTCCAATGAGTGGTCTTAGGCTCCTAGCATGAACCTCGAAAGATAGTTGACAAGCAAATACGAGATCCGGCCTAGTATTGGTCGGATATATGAGACTCCCAATCAACTCGTCGATAGAGAGTACCATCTACCTAAGGTGAATCATCATATCGCGATAACTCGAAGTCCATTCTCCATCGGAGTTGCCATTGGCTTGCAATCGGTCATGCGATATTTTTCCAAGCAATGTCTTGGCATATTTTTTCCGAGACACTTTGATGGAGTGCTCCTTCCGGCTGAATTCCGGACCAAGACAAGTAATGGAGAAGTCCGAGATCCGTCATCTCAAAAGATTTGCACAAGTTTCTTTTGACAAGAGAGATCATAGTTTCGAACTCCCCGTAATGAGCATATCATCCACATAGAGTACAAGCAACACTATCTCATAACCCTGTTTCTTGAAATAGAGGTTTGCATCTGACGGACATCTCTTAAATCCATGCTGCATAAGGTGATTGTCCATTTTTATATACCAAGCTCAAGGAGCTTGTTTCATACCATATAAGGATTTGACCAATTTGCAAACCTTCTGCTTCTTGGCCTTCCACTTCAAATCCTTCTAGCCGAGTCATATAGACTTCTTCTGGGAGATCACCATTTAGAAAGGCACTTTTGACATCCATCTGGTGAACTTTCCACCCATATTGTGCTGCCATAGCACACATAACCCGAATTGTGGTCATCCGAGCAGTAGGTGCAAAAGTTTCCTCGTAGTCAATGCCTTCTTTTTGAGCATAGCCCTTTGCAACAAGATGGGCCTTATGCTTATCAATTGTTCCATCTGCCTTGTACTTGACTTTATATACCCATTTGCAGCCAATGGGCTTCTTTCCATGCGGCAAATCAACAAGCTTCCAAGTTTTATTTCTCATCAAAGACTCATACTCTGTATCCATAGCGGCCTTCCACTGAGGCTCACTAAGAGCATCTTGCACTGATGCAGGTTCAAGACCATCTATGGTAGACATGAACGCCCTGTCATCATCAATATCCATATCCTCTACTTATGTACTTGGAGTTACAGAAAGTTCCTCAAAAGATTGACAAAGATCATCAACCTCACCAGTTTCTTTGGCTTCTTTCTCCTTTTGAGCCATACTGCGTGTACGAGGTCTATCCAAATTCAAATTGGGAGGAGTGGATAAATTTGCATCTCTGATTGTATTTGTACACCATTTAGGATTCTTCTTCGATGGAGTTGAAGAAGATGTAGAAGGACCTCCCTGTCTGTGTTGATGAAGGAATCTTCTCTTCCTTAGATTCCACAATATCTTGGTGTACTTTAGATGTGCTCTGTGATGTGAAAGCTTCATCAAAGACAACATCTCTGCTGATATGAATTTTCTTGGTCAAAGGATCTATCAACCGATATCCTTTAGAGTGCTTAGAATAACCAAGAAAAATACATCTCAGTGTTTTCTCATCTAGCTTCTTCCTTTTCTCTTTCGGTATGTGCATGAAAGCGTGACATCCGAAAATACGTAGATGAGATATGGAGGGTTTTCGACCACTCCATGCTTCCTGTGGAGTCATTCCTTTTAGGGCCTTTGTGGGTGCCCTATTCAACAGATACACTGCAGTGGTGACAGCTTCTGCCCAATATTGTTGCCCAAGAGTAGCTCCTGTGAGCATACAACGAACCATTTCCATGATAGAACGGTTCCTTCTCTCAAAAACTCCATTTTGCTGAGGAGTATAGGCAGTTGTTAACTGTCTCTTGATTCCATGCTTATCTAGGAATGCAAAAAATTCATTAGAGGTAAACTCTCCCCCTCGATCTGAGCGGAGGGTTTTAATAGAAGCTCCTGACTCCTTCTCAACGGATTTCTTGAACTGCTGGAAGAATGCGAAAGCTTCAGATTTCAGTTGGAGAAAGAAAACCCACATCTTTCGTGAGTAGTCATCTACGAATAATTGAAAGTACCTCTTCCCTCCACAACTGTTGGGTGTGAAAGGACCGCACAGATCGGTGTGAATTAACTCCGGAGGTTTTCGTGCTCTTGTTGAGCTCTTCTCAAATGGTACTCTATGTTGCTTTCCTGCCAAGCAGTCAGAGCACACTGGCAATGTGGCAGAAAGGGAAGGAAGACCCTTTACCATCTCATACTTACTGAGCTCAAGTAAGTAGCTAGAACTAAGATGCCCATATCTCTTGTGCCATAGGGAAGTTGCCTCCTTGGTAGAGACAGTCATGGCAACATGTGGAGTAGAGATAGCATCTAGTGCAAATAAGCCATGCTTATATGAAGTCGTTGCAATCTGCTTACCCTTCCTGGTAATAGTACAACACTTCTTTCCATTCTCAACATGAAAGTTGACAACCATATTTCTATCCAGGATTTGTGTCACTGACAACAAATTGTTGGCCAATCCCGAAACATAGAGGACTTTGTCAATCTGACACTTGCCATCAGGAAGAGTGACTAAAATTGTACCCTCTCCCTGAACCCTGTAGGTTTTATCATCAGCAATGGTGACAGGTTTGCCCTCTTTGGCCACAAATGATTCAAACCACGATCTGTCGCCAGTCATATGTTTGCTAGCTCCATAATCGACATACCAAATAGGATCCCTCTGTGTGGAATCTGTGGTAGTCATGAGCACCTTAGTGTGCCCATTCAGAATCTGAGTCAGATTCTTCAACAAGCAACATTCACCTGGGGTTGCTTGTTTTTATTTTGTGGTTTGTTTTGGCCTTTCGCTTGTTCTTATGCCAACACCTGTTAGTGTCATGGTTGTCTTTCTCATAGATCTTGCACCACCTCTTCTTCTGTTGAGGTTGTTTGCCTTTTCCTTTCGTATCTTGTTGAGAATTTCCTCCTTTCTGAAAGTTGCCTCCTTTTTGCCCATTACCTTTCTTCCTAGAACCCTGCCTGTTGGTGTATAGGGCTGTATTGGAAGAATCATCCTTGTGAAGTTGGCGTGCCTCCTATTGTTGAAGCAGCATTGACCAACTCGATGTAGGTAATTTGTCGTTGAGACACCTGGATGGAGGTTATCAACATATCAAATGAAGAAGGTAAAGCTCTCATCACAAGTGAAATGAGAAGCTTTTCATCCACAGTATCTCCCAAAGAACTCAATTTCTCTTTCAACTCGTACACTCTGCACGTAAAGAGTTCAACTGTTTCACCCTGTCTCAAACTCAAGTTATGAAGTTGTTGTTGAAGATGAAGAATGGTGGAATCATTCTTTCCCTCATAGATGGTTCTAAGGGCATCCCATGCCTCTTTACCACTTGCTTTGTCAGCTATATGAGGTTGCACTTCATCTGAAACAACAAACAAAATGAGCACCTTTGCTCGACTGTCTTTCTTGTCAAAAGCTATCTGGATCTGTGGAAGGACCTGTGGATCCTGTTGTTGGTGAAGGCCTAGTTGCTACTCCAAGTAACAATATCCCACAAATCTTCCATTTGGAGAATTGCCTTCATCTTATGTTTCCATGGTGTATAATTTGGACCTTTCAATAACTGATGCGGATCAGTCATCAACTTTGCAACAACGGCCATAGTGAAGGTTCCTTATATCACCAATTGGTCCCCCTTTCGATATACCTTTTGCTAGGCCAATATACCATACAAAATACCCGCCCTTACGTGAGGGAAACTATAGGTATTTAGAAAGATCAACAAAAATCACCCGCCCTTACGTGAGGGAGACTATAGGTGAGTTTTAGAGATCATACGATACGTGGAACATAAGCGGTACTGAAAGGGAATCGCCTTGTTGATGGCACCTACCATAGAAGATTCTTCTCATGCATGGGGCGTAACTTCCCCTAAACACTATGAAGAATACTTCGTCAGGATTTACGCCTAAACACAAGTGCGATAAAGGGTAGTGGATGGAGTAAAAAAATGCAAAAATGGCTAACTTATCTCTCCCCGACGATTTATAGAGAACAAGCTCAGACGTCGTTGTAGCAGCTATATTAGGCGGCGGATACAGTAGCCAAATCACGACAGCTTTACCTGTAAGTGCTGGCCAGAGGTATCACAAATACCGAACGCTGCAGTGCAATAAATTGCACGGATGGGTTTTAATTATTCCGGGGACTTAGGGAGTGTTTGATTTTAATTTTTAATGTTATAGTGCAAAAATGAAATATGCAACATACAACAAAAAAAATGCCCACAAGAATAACCCACAAGGTGTCGGTCACAGCCGAAAATGCACCTTTTACAATTCGCCAAATTGCCTTTTTCGAAAAATTACTCACAATCCCCCTTTGATTTTTTGAAAAAATATCCCCCCTTAAAAAATTCCTTTAACAAAGCATTTTCAATAATTATTATATATTTAAAATTAAAATAAATAATTTTAATTTATATAGTTTTAAAACTTATAAAAAAATAAATTAAAATTTTAATTTTAATTTATAAAGTTAAAAAACTATATTAAAAAAAATTAAAATTAAAAATTTTAATTAAAAAATAATAATTAAAAAAATAACTTTGAAAAAAAAATTTATACCTTGGGGGAGTCAGCGGGATTTGAACCCCCGACCTGCAGGCTCCCTGAGCCTTACCGCACGGCTCACGACCACGTGAGCCAGCGGGCTGATCCGAGAGGATCAGTCAACCTCCTCCCTTTTCAACGCCCGAATGGTCCTCCTCCTCGGCTGCTGCTCTGCGGCTCCCGACACTCTGTGTTCCTCTGCGCAGCCTCTGCCCTTTGTCCCCGCATGTAAAAAAACGTGCGTCTCAGCACCTTCAACCGGGGCGGGGGGGGCTGTCTCTGGTTTCTTTTTTTTTTTTTTTTTTTAAGAACCGAGCAGGGGGCCATCTCCGGTTTTTTTTATTTAAAAAAAAAAACGGGGGAGAAGGGGGGGGAGGGCTGTTTCGCCAGCTGCGCACGCGGGGGGGGGGGGGTTTATACCCCGCGTGGGCATGGAATTTTAAATTTCGTGCACTGCGTCGGACGCGTCGCAGCTCCCCTGTGACCTGCGTCCTCCAATGGGGACGTGTCGTAGTGCGACGTACAGTCGCTCCCTTGCGACCTGCGTCCTCCAACGGGGACGCGTCGTAGTGCGCAACGTCCAGTCGCGCGGGGACTGCGCTATGCACAGCTGCCAGCGACGAACGTCCTCCAACATGGGGGAACCGCTGTTGCTTCCAATAGCGCATCGTTGTGTCCTCCCTCGGTCGCGCAGCGACTGTTTTTTTTTTTATTCGCTCTCCCGTAGCTGCTTTCACGCGACGTCTTGGAGGAAAAAAAAAATTAAAAACAATTCGCACTGCTGGAAAAGTTGCGTTCAGGAAAAAAAAATGCACAGAAAATTTTTCCAGCAAATACAGTCGTCCGCCTTTAGCCTCCCTCTTCACGCCTTTGGCTCTAATACCATGTTAAATAACGAACAACATTGAATTATTGCAGGGCAGTTTAAATAATACAACAGGCATAAACAACACTCCTGGATTAGCCCGAGTTGGGCGCATCTCAACAGGATGCCACTGCAACAAGGTGCTAAAGTTAAATAACAAATTAACTAAAATATCACCTATTGTAATAGTACGCTAACAGAAGGTGCCCCTGAAGCTGTTACAGAACTACACCCCACAGCAGCAGCAGAAAACCTTGCTCCTGAACCATCAACTTCACAGGCTAAGAGACAAAAGAGAAGAGGATCTGGAACTAGCAGCAGAGCAAAAAAACAAAAGAAAGTTTGGTTTGTTGAAGCTGCAACTGACTTATCAGAGCAGAGAAGTGAAACAAGGGAAACAGAGGCATCAAAAACTGACCCCATGACCCCTGCTGTCACCAGAAAACAGAGCAAAAAGAAGAAATTTGCATCTGGAACTAGGAGGTCTACAAGAATCCATTTGAAAGAAACTACAGAATAGGTCATGGAGGAAGAAGATAGACCAAGTAGCCCAGATGTCACAGAAATACAACCAGCATCTGATAACTTTCCAAAATTCCCTGAACAGATAGTTGAGGCAGAAACTGAGCAAGTTGGTTTGGAAGAGGCTATAGTTCAACAGGCTATAGATATGGTATATTCCCTTATAGATAGTCTCACAGAGCCTCCTAAATAAGAACAAATTGTTGCAGTAGAAGAAGAAAATTTGGTTGAACAGCCAACAGCAACTGATTTGTCTGCATCAGCTTCTGAAGTAGAAACAGAAGTGGAAGACATCACTGAGCAGTTGAGGGCAGCAAGAAGTGTTGTCAAAACACAAACCAAATGGATCACAGAGAAAGAAAGCATCATTGAGATGCAAGAAAGAAAAATTGTAGAACTCGAGCAGAAGTGGCGGAACTAAAACAATTGTTGTCACAATCGAAAAACGACCGACTATGTCCCATGATGAAGATAATTTGGTTCAATTGCTTCGGGTTTATCAAGAGCAGATGACTCTATTGAGGCGGACATAGAAGTTCATCTCGAAACAAAGCACTCCTTCATTCCCAAGAAGCTCGCCTGCTCATTCGAACGATGCCTTCTTGTTCTGAAGATGCTTCGGAAATGGTGAGAAATATTGCAAAAGATGTTGAAAATGAACCACCAACACAGGAACAGTCCCAACAGCAATAAAATGCTCAAGTAAGTACTCCTACTAAGGTCCCTACATTTCAACTTGTTACACTTCCAGTAGAAACAACAGATAATGGGGTACAAATAGAAATACTATCTGATGACAACCCCATAGAAATAGCAAATAAGGGGGTGCAAGTAGAGATATTGACAGATGAACAACCAGTATAAGTGGCAGAAAAAGGATTTCAGATAAATCTGTTGCCTAGGATCCCCCTGTAGTAAGACCACATAATACTGTGTCCCTAGAGCAGTACAATGCAGACATAGCTAGCTGGATGATTAGATATGAACAGGTTGCCAATAAAACTAAAAAATTCAAACTGGAAGCAAAACAGCTAAAAGCCAAAGACATAGAAATTCAGGCATTGAAAGAAAATGTATCTGAATTGTGCCAAATTGTTGAGTTTTTAGTCCAATTTAGACGGCCAGCCAAATTTTATAGCCTTATTTTGAAGGAAAAATACCTTAGATGGTAGGTCATGAGGATTACTTCAAACCTTCCATACAAATTGGACACTATTGAAGATTTTCTAGAGGCATATTTTGACAGTCCTTTTGAGCAGAAAAATATTTTGTGTGAACTGTTTTTGCATGGTTTCTTCATTCCAGAGGAATTTGACTCTCATCCTCAAATCTACATTGGAGATGTTCAGTTGAGAGCATTCATGTCTACTGTGCAAAATCAGCTTTATTGGGATCATGAGAAAAGGCAGAATAAAGTGATTGAAACAAGGGTTGAGTTGTTAGTCAGAGCAATCCAGCCAAATCACCTAAATATCACTCAGTAGCACTTCTTAATGATGAACAGGGATGATATTAAGAGAATGTACTTGAAAAATTTGAGGGACTGTGTAACCAGATTTAACAATTTCTGTGATCACAATTTCTTCCTAGCATTGTCAGTATGCAGAGACAGATGGAATGAACTTTCCATGTCTTTAAGAAAAATAGAACCTATCTCCCCCATCAATCTAGAGTGGTCCAAAAGAAGAGCAGAAGGTGTAGTCCAACTGATCCAGATCATGCAACATAACTGGATAGGTCTCAGGTTCAGGCCTCCAACCATCATTACTCCAGTTCCATTTTACTTTGAAGAAGATGCCCAGCCTGATGAACAATTTGAAGATTGGCTCAGAAACATTCAGGAAAACAAAGGATATTACATAGGCAAGAAGTTATTCTACAGGTCATGGAATCTAAACATGGACATATGTGATTCCATAGCCCAATAGAATGCATGAGGGCATGCATTAATATAAGTTGGGGGTAAAATGATGAGGCCTGGAAATGCCTCAATCATAACATGTTTTGTACACTAAAAATGCCTATAAACTCTTATTTTTTATCTGATATGTTAGTTAAGTTGATTTAATATGATGTATATTAACCATTTTGCATGATCAATGTATTTGAAATATTATATGCTGATTTTACAGACTTTTTGCATAGTTTTGTGTTCTTTTTGCTATGATTTGCTACAATGGGATATGCTTAGAATAATAGCAGCATTTCACTAATCATATTTTGATTTGTTTCAACAATTTACTTCACCTAAATCCGCAATGATGCAAGCAAACTGTTGCTGTGCAGCAAAAACTAGTCTTTCCCATGTAAATTCTAGCCAGCTGTCCATAAATAGCAAGGCATGGAATTCACATGAGAAAAGGGATGAAGACCATTAGAATTTGATCTTAGGAGATAAACCACCTGAGAGATGTAGAGGAAATCAATGGAAAAGCATACATTTGTTCATTTCGAAGTATCTTCGGAATGAACAGATATCTTCAGAATGACAAAATACAGTATCTTAAGAATGAACAAGATCTTCGGAATGAAGAATGCAGCGTCTTAAGAATGAGCGGATCTTCGAAATGAAGCATGCAGTATCTTTGGAATGAGCGATCTTCGGAATTAGAATGCAGTATCTTCGGAATGAGCGATCTTCGGAATGAAAACTGCATTGTCTTCGGAATGAAGCCACTTATCTTCGGAATGAAGAACAGAATGTGTTTTTGACCTTTTGACCAATTTCTGAAGTCGGGAAAAGGGAAATAAAGGTTGGAAAAATTAAAGAGAAATATCTTCCATCTGTCTTTGCCGTCATTGCCGACCAAAGCCATCATTAAGGGAAAGATCAGGTTTTAGTCCTCTTCTAGGATAAAACTAGAATTTGTTGCAGCATTGTAGGATTAGATCTTTTGAGATATTCTTTGTTTGTAATTAGATCATAGGATAGCTATAAATATTTCTCCCGTTCAGGTTGAGCCTAGTAGTAATAGCAGATAGATAGAAAATAGAGTAAGGAAGCTAGCAGAAAATACAGAGTATAACTAGAAATTGACTGTTACAGTCCTGTAATAGTTTTTCAGTAGAATTCTTGTAATCATGTCTTTTGATCAATAAAGTGCACCAGTTCTATTTCAAATTACTTGTAAATGAGTGTGATTAAGATTTAGAAAAAAGAGAGACTTACACCTTCTTCTGGACAAAGAGGTGGCCACTTCCAGACCTAGGAGGAGGACTAACAAAGTAGGTTTTTATTCTGATTTTGCTTGTAGCAGAATGAGTCCTAGAACTTGTTATGTCAAATTGCTTGTAAATAGTTGACAATAATTGCAGTATTAGTTTATTTATGCTAAGTTTAATATTGTGCTTAAATATTTTAGTTGCAATATTACTTTCAGAAAAGTTTCCACTTTATTTTTAGGTTGTTATTTTTAGAATTTACTATTTTTTAGCAATTTCCTGCATTTTTGTGTTTTGCTATCAAAATCTGAACAGAAGATTGACAACCTTCTGTTATAGAATTTTGATAGTTTTTATTTCCACATTAGATCTATACTTTCATTACTGCAAAAGTAATTAGATTTCCTTTCTACAATTAGGATCAGACTTTCAATTCTGCAACCGTTAATTCTGCAATATAATTAGGTCTCATTCTGTAATTGTAATTAGGACTTCATTTCTGTAGTTAGTGATTAGTTTCCAATTATGCAACTTAGATTAAGATTTAATTCATGTAATTTAGATATAGGAATGTTCCAAAACCCCCATAAAACTGGTTCCACCAATAAAGACTTGTTGCCCTAGATTGACCTAAGTTATAGCTGTTTCACTTCTTCTCCCGTAGATAGCCTTGTACACTGCCTTGGATTGACATATTCATTGAGAATTAATGATGGTATAACGACTACGCATCAACAATGCTCATCAAACAAGGTTTAGTCAACCAACACCACTCAACTCAACATCAACCTTGAAGCATTCAACCAATCATCACAAGAAAAGGAAACAAGTAGAAATCCTTTTCCCTCCAAAGATATTTGAACAAAACAGCCACCAACATAATATCACCAAATGTAAAGAATAACTTGCTCAAATCAACTCAATGGAGTAAGCCCAATATCATGAATCAAGTAAAGCAATAACTTGATAAAACAACCTCTATGGAAGAAACTCAACCATCAAACTCAAAATAACCAACCAAGGGTTCCACCAACTCAATGCAAGTAGCAAGACTCAAAAACATAAACCCTAGTGAACAATGCTTCCACTACCTCAAACCATAATTATGCATTCACCAAAACTCTCATCAAGGATAACAATGCATAAGAAGTCTTCAACAAACCAAAAAATAGGATTTACACCCAACCAAAGGAAACCTAGTTGAAAACCTTTTCACTCCAACCTTATTTTAGAAAACATACACCAATCATACTCATAAGGAAAATGTGCCCATACCTTTTTGGAGTAGAAGAAAATTGATCCTTAAAGTTGTCACCACACACAACCCTCAAACTTCCAACCAATTTAGGGTTAGAACCAAGATAAATGAGCATATATAAAAACTTTCCTTAATACACCTTTTAGCTTCTCTTCTTTAAAAACAACCACCAAAGAAGCCAAAAACACAACAACCAAAACTTACACCTTATATCTCAATTTTTAAATTTAGCATAGCAAAAGACTAATCTCAAAAATACAACCAAAGAAATATCCCCTTATTTCTCCTATGTCTTTTAAACAATGCTAAACAATGCCAAAAATCATATCAAGAAAATAATCACACTTTATATTGGCTACCCTTGAAGAATCCAAAATTCGCGGCACAAAACAAGTTTTAATAAAAACGTGACTAATCCATGCACAGCTCCCTCCGTGGGGATCAAAACGTAGACTTTCGCCTACGCAAGGTCCAAATGCAACCTTCGCTGCCACTAGCCCACAAGGGGCTTACGAAGTCCAAGACGGACTTCCTTCCACATAAACGGTCAAGCTTTTCGAAAGCTTTTCAAACCACGAGCTCTCCTCTTTCGCAACGTAAACAAAACATTCGATCGCAGCCAAACCAATTAATTGCATTCGATTTTCCAAGAGGGTTTAACCTTAGGAACCTTCTCATATTTATAGTCCATACGTGGACTTTAGAACACGTCGGCTGCAAAGAAAAGTAATTTCGAATTTAATCGAAATTTGCTTTTTAAAGGGTTTAAAAACCCTTAAAGTATTTTTAATAAATTAAAAATAATTTCTCCCTTAATTAATTAAATAATTAATTAATTAAAACCTTGAAGGGTTTTAAATAATAATTAAATAAATAATAAAGAGAACCTCCATTGGTTTTAATAAAAACCATTGCCAATGGAATCTCTCCGGATTCTCTTAAAAAGATTCTCTTGGAATCTTCTACCTTTGAAGCTAACACATCCTCTTAACATTAATGTCATTTCCTTTTGACATCAATGACAACTCATAGACAAGAAGCTAGGATCTCAAACCCAAAATTGCCAACAATCTCCTCCTTTGTCATTGATGGCAAACCATGCTTCTCAACAACACAGAAACTCAACATAAATAGCTCCCCCTGTCTTGAGGCTCTCCCCCTTACTCATATCTCTCCCCCTTTGTCATCAATGGCAAAGGGTCACCTTTGGGGCTTGGGACTAAGAATGAGCCTCTTAGCTTAGTCCCTCCCCCACCTCCTATTGAGGTTTTTAATTCTAGGGTGGGAGTAAAACTCCCAACAGGCACTGATCATCTTTAGTGTCTTTAGCTGCCTTACCATGTCTTCTCTTGTTCTCCTTGTCCATATTCCTGTTCCTATTCCTGTCACTGTTCCTGTTCCTGTTATCATTCCTATTATTATCCATGCCTTGATCCTTGGACCTGTTCATACCACTGTTCTTGTTCTTGTACCTTGGAAGTTTAGCTCTACACTATCTAGTTGTGTGACCTTCATTGTTGCACTTATAACAAGTAACAATGTTATTTCTTTTAGGCATACCTGTTCTTTGAATCCACCTATTTTGACTAACCCTGTTCCTGTTATTAGCCTTGCAAAAAATTGTCTTATGCCCAAACTATTTACAAGAGTAGCAATACCCTTGAAATAAATTACCACCTTTGAAACTGTCATTTACCTTCCTTACTTGAGTCATGCAATGTGAAGCCATGTGACCAAACCTGTGACAAGCAAAACATCTACCATTAAACTTTCCTGTAAATGACCTTCTAGGTCCTGTAAACTTTCTCCCATTTTTATGTTTCCTATTTTTTGTTTCTGTGCATCTATCACTCAAGGACTCTTTCTCTAAAATACTCTTCTCATCAGAACTCTCTTCTTTTTGGAATCTCTTACTAGATTTCCCAACCTGTTCCTTGTGTTTCTTACCAAAACCAAGACCTGTTTTATCTGTTGCCCTTCTTTGATATTTGATGATGGAATTTACCTTTTTGGAGCTATCTTGAAACCTATAAAGATTATCCTTGTACTCTTTAGTTTCCTCTTTCAAAGAAGCCATTTTTTGTTCTAACTCATTATACTCAAGAACCTTAGACTCTAACTCATCCTTGAGTTCTTGTGTCTTAGCTATAGAGAAGTCAAGACTTTCTATAAGATCATCTCTCTCCATACAACATTCATCTAACTTATCCTTGAGTCTAGCATTCTTCTTTCTTTCCTTTTCCAAAACACTAAGAGCACAAATAAGTTCACTTTCAAGATCCCTTATTTGTTTGCTTTTTGAATCATCAAAGCCTTTTTCATATTTCTTATCACTAGAGGTGCTACCCTTTTCAAATACCATACCTGCATCTTCCTTATAGTTTTATGAAGCATCCTCATACATACTAGAAACCAAATCATTATTTGTGCAATCATCCTCAATGTGACCAAAGTTTCCACATCTAAGACATTTCATGATAATGAATCTATGTTTCGGTTCTTCCTCTTTTTTTGATATGAACAACATCTCATTTTCATTATCACTTGAAGAACTTTCACTATCACTACTAGAACACTTACTTGCTTTGTCTAGGTAGAAACTCTTCTCGTGCTTGTGAGAATACCTCTTTCCTTAATTGTTGTGCTCATATTTGTTTTTCTTGTGATGCTTGTGCTTTTCAGAATCCTTGCTCTTAGAATCCTGTTTATCTTCATCACTTTCATTCTTGGGAACAGTACAGTCAGTAGCATAATGACCAAACTTTCCACAATTGAAACATTTTATATTTTTCATACTTTTGTGCTTTCTAGAGAACTTGCCTTTCTTGTTATAATATGCCTCTTCATCACTAGAAGACTCATCATGAATAGGTGCTGCATTGCCACTTGAATAATCCATTGTGTTCTTTACTAGCTTTTCCTTCAAGCTGTTAAACTTTTCGAAGGCACCTGCTATGATACCAATTGAAGAACACAAGCTTATACTGAGAGGTGGGGGGGTGAATAGTATAAGACCTCTTTTTACTTTTTTCTTTATACTTCAAAATAGTAAAGCAATATACCCAAAGCAATATCAAAGCAATGCACAATATCATCCACAAAGTGACACCAATTTTAACATGGTTCACCCAAAATGGTCGGGCTACGTCCACAAAACTTTTCTCTAAAAGTTATCTCAAAGTTCTTTGGGAATCCTTCCCAATTACAATGTTTATGAGCCTCGGCCCAAAGGAGATACCTTCCCTCAATCAGAATTTATGAGCCTCTGCTCAAAGGAGATACCTTCCCCTATGCTCTAGAAATGATCCCTCAGAAGATCAACTGCCTCTACCTCTTACCAGCACATGGAACTCCTTTCCACCGAAGACCTCATGTCCTCAATGCTTAGCCTAAGAGACCTCTGCATTCTATGATCACGTCCATAGTAGCTCAACAACCTGTACCAAGCATAGTCAGTTGATCTTGTACAAGTCTTCCTCTGTCTGTCAGATCTATCCAACTCTTGAACAAATCAATCCTCTGCATACAAGCCTTCTCAAATACTTGTCAACTATCCTCAAGTTATTCTCATAAAACCAATGCACCTTTGTCCTCAAGTTCTCTGATAGAACTATCAAACTCAGCTCACAAGTCATCTGCTAGGACCTGTCCAAATCTGCTCACAAGTCCCCATCGAAACCTATCCAAAAACTCAACAAGCTCACCAAGAAAAACTTTCTTAGTAGGAAATCACAAAGTGAATTGTTAGAGACCCAATGTGATTTGTCAAACTCATAGAAGCATAAATAGAATTTTTAGAGACTCAATATGTTCTATACTCAAATCCCAATCTCAAAACTCAACTCAAATCAACTAAGCTCAATCTCAATCTCAAATCTAAAAACTCAACTCAATATCTGAAATGGAAAGGATAGAATGTTTTCTTTCAAGAACATGAAACCTCAACAATTGCCAACTATGCAAATAATCACATAACAATGATACTCATGTTCTTTTCATTTCAAAAACAATGCTCATCAAACAAGGTTTAGTCAACCAACACCACTCAACTCAACATCAACCTTGAAGCATTCAACCAATCATCACAAGAAAAGGAAACAAGTAGAAATCCTTTTCCCTCCAAAGATATTTGAACAAAACATCCACCAACACAATATCACCAAATGTAAAGAATAACTTGCTCAAATCAACTCAATGGAGTAAGCCCAATATCATGAATCAAGTAAAGCAATAACTTGATCAAACAACCTCTATGGAAGAAACTCAACCATCAAACTCAAAAAAGCCAACCAAGGGTTCCACCAACTCAATGCAAGTAGCAAGACTCACAAAAATAAACCCTAGTGAACAATGCTTCCACTACCTCAAACCAGAATTATGCATTCACCAAAACTCTCATCAAGGATAACAATGCATAAGAAGTCTTCAAAAAACCAGAAAATAGGATTTACACCCAACCAAAGGAAACCTAGTTGAAAACCTTTTCACTCCAACCTTATTTCAGAAAACATACACCAATCATACTCATAAGGAAAATGTGCCCATACCTTTTTGGAGTAGAAGAAAATTGATCCTTAAAGCTGTCACCACACACAACCCTCAAACTTCCAACCAAGTTAGGGTTAGAACCAAGATAAATGAGCATATATAAAAACTTTCCTTAATACACCTTTTAGCTTCTCTTCTTTAAAAACAACCACCAAAGAAGCCAAAAACACAACCAAAACTTACACCTTATATCTCCATTTTTAAATTTAGCATAGCAAAAGACTAATCTCAAAAATACAAACAAAGAAATATCCCCTTATTTCTCCTATGTCTTTTAAATAATGATAAACAATGCCAAAAATCATATCAAGAAAATAATCACACCTTATATTGGCTGCCCGTGAAGAATCCAAAATTTGTGGCACAAAACACATTTTAATAAAAACGTGACTAATCCATGCACAGCTCCCTCTACAGAGATCGAAACACAGACCTCCACCTACGCAAGGCCCAAATGTAGCCTTCACTGCCACTAGCCCACAAGGGGCTTACGAAGTCCAAGACATACTTTCTTCCACATAAACAGTCAAGCTTTTCAAACCATGAGCTCTCCTCTTTTGCAGCATAAACAGAACATTCGATCGTAGCCAAACCAATTAATTGCCTTCGATTTTCCAAGAGGGTTTAACCTTAGGAACCTTCTCATATTTATAGTCCATACGTGGACTTTAGAACACGTCGGCTGCAAAGAAAAGTAATTTCGAATTTAATCGAAATTTGCTTTCTAAAGGGTTTAAAAACCCTTTGTATCACTCCAAATTTTTTGCATCCTTACCTTCAGGCTATAGGATCCATGCTCGAAAGGAGGATGGGAAAATGATGTCGCGATACCTCAGACTGAGAGGACTTTACGAAGGTCCCGCATCTCAAGGGAGGTGTATTTTGATGATTTTTCGACGGATGGTGGGTTCACCAGGAAACATTTAATGGCAGTTTCCATGGCTAGGTTTGGAATGTGTTTTAATGTGTTTGTTTTTAGCCTTAAACATTCATATCCTAGGTTTGGCCAAATGAGTCTAAATTAATCTATATGAAAATGCAGATTTAATGAATGCAGAGAACAAATTTGAAGACAGAAAACAGAGAAATTACAGAAGATTAAAAGCAGAATACCTGATTTGGATGTCTGATGAAGATTCTGATGTTGAAGTAGTTAGGATCGTCTAGAATTCGATAGAATCATTTGAGATCAGACAAGATCGTCTGAGATCTGATGAATTCGTCAGACGAATTTGTCAGAGACCTGCAAACAGAAAAATAGATGTGAAATACCGAGAATGCAACTATTCTAGTAGAGGGAAACTATGCAAAATAATAGTGACAACACTGAACTGAAACTTAAAGATCAAAACATGTATGAATGATGCTGATTAAATCACAATTATGGTTTAATTATGCCTTTGATCTAGATGGGTGAACTCCAAAATGCAATATAATATAAAATATCAAATAAAATAACTAATTTGTAGAATAAAACAACAAATAAAAGGTGAAGAAATGCAAACTTATGGCACTGATTGTCTCAATGTGGACTACAGTCGAGATCGTCTCGCATCAGTACAAAATTGTCTCTGATTCGACAGGATCGCCTCCGATCTGAACAGGTTCATCGATGACAATGTATGTTTGCTCCGGCTGAAAAACAAGATGGTACCTGCAACAAAATTGATATAGGACTACTGCAAATGAAAACTTAGGATGATTTAATGTGCATGAAGTTAAGTTACAGAGAATTTCAGCCAGGGGTTGGGAAGGGAAGGTCCTAATTATTAAATAGGCTTAGGGGAGTAGTTAGTAGGTTGGAGATCATCCCTATTTGGGAGATCTCCAATGGGGGAAGGTCTCTAACGACACAGACACGCTTCTGCCCGAATTAGAGGCCAGTTGGAATAGAAGCTAATTATGCAAAATTAGTTTTGCGACAAGATCGTCTGGACATCCTAGCCCAGACGAAATTGTCAGATCTGGGGCGATATCGTCTGATCGGTGACGATATCGTCAAACGGTCAAAACAACCTCTAAAAATGGCATGGAAAAGGGGGAAATGGATTACCCGACGGTTAACGGGCGGTTTGGGAGGTTAAATTTGAATTTAAATTATTTACTAAGGTGAATGTAATTATGACAATTTTACTGCGCCAATTTTAGGGTGCTACATTTTGCCCCCTCTTTAGCAAATTTTTTGAAGAAAATGCATTAAAGATGAGTTCTTCTCGATCTATGAGAAAGCAAAAAATTATTCCCATTTTTAGGCGATGATTCTTGGTCGAATCGTACAACAGCTTACTATGGTGCCCCCTCCGTGTTTTTACCCAAATCGAACGTTTGAGGTAAAAATGCAGAAAAGCAAAAATTATTTTTGAATAAAATTAAGAAAAATAGGGTAAAACCCTAATTCATTTTTATTGTTCATTTTACTGGTTTTTAGAGCTACGAAGCAAAAATGGTGGAGACGACGCACGGATCAACAGAGGTCCGACGCGGTCTACGGGTAAGAGTCTAGACTTAACTAGAATGCTTGAATTTGATTTTACATGCTTTTTGGGTAGATTTTAGATGAATTTTGAGCATCTCGGCCGTTTTTGGGTCGTCGACGTCATCAGGACGAAATCGTCCCAATTTCGATGAAATCGTCTCAATTTCGTCAATTTAATCCAAGGGCGAAATCGACGAAAGGGGGACGATTTCGTCAAATTAGAGACGATTTCGACTGGTGAAATCGAAGATGATTCTGCTCAAATTTGGGACGATATCGTCCAATAGTGGGCGATATCATCAATTGCATAAAATTAAACTTTAACTTGCATTATTAATTACTTGAATTGTTTATTAATGATTGTTTGTTGTTTTGTTGTTTATGTTTGTAGAGAGGTTTGCTAAAGAGCAAGGAATGGAAGTATGGAGGTTTGAGGGATGACTTGGCCACTCTCACACAGGCAAAGCGAGATTAGCTGGCATAGGTCGGCTTGCAGCATGTGGCAGAGATGCCACAGGTGTCTACGGATATGGGGCTACTGATGGCCCTAGCAGAGATATGGTATCCGGGTTCCTCATGTTTTTGGCTACCGACAAGGGAGATGACTCCCACTCTAGAGGATGTATGGAGGATTCTAAGAATCCCCATATAAGGACGATTGATCACTTTTGTGACCAATCAGGGCCACGCTATGGGATGACTATGTGGTGACCCAAGCTTCACCTTGGAGAAGGGCAAAGTTAACATCAAGGCACTGCACCAGATGCCTAGGGCATCTAGACTCACACGAGTGCTAGCTGGAGTGGTTGGTGGACTTTTGTTGTGCCACCAGAGTGGGTGCAGGGTGCCGTGGATGCTGGCAGATGTGATCTGTGACATGCAAGACCATGGCTATAGGTTCTCTTAGGGCAGTTTTGTACTATGTCAGTTGTACAAGATCCTATATGGGGTCATGTACAAGGGCGGTCGATGTATGGTGATGACATCGCTCCTACAGGTTTGGTGCTGGGAGCACATTGTAGTGCATAGGCCGATAGGGCTTCTTCTGATAGGGGTAGACGGGGAGAGGCCTCGAGTCTTCTACTGGTGGCTCCGAAGAGGGTCACAGTGGCGGATTGACCTTCCTATGTCTCGGAGGCTACTGGATGACTTAGTCCTGGATCAGATTACCTGGAGGCCATGGAGGGAGCATCCAGGGTGGGCCAAGGATGGATAGGAGTTAGCTCACGTCAGGCGAGTTTACTGGCTACGGATGGAGAGGGTAGAGGTAGAGCTCCACCGCTATGACCGAGTTTTGTGTCAGTTCGGTCTACATCAAGGGATACCATCTTTGAGAGATTATGAGTTTTCTTGGACTGTCCGAGATAATACCATAGTTAGCGAGGCTCCAGACATACATCGATTCTAGAGTCAAGACATGGATGATGCCCCCATTTAGCCAGTGGATGGGGATGACGCAAGAGTAGGCGATGGCTACGATGCCTAGTAAACAGGCATCTGCCCTCCTTAGATGACGAGGGCTCAGGGTCTGATACATGCAGTCATGTGTCGAATAGGGAGGCAATGCCAGGCGGCTATGGAGGCGGGCCAGGGTCATGGCGAGAAAGATCCGAGGAGGCCACAGGCATAGGAGATGTCGCGACAAAGGGAGAGGAGGGAGGCGAGACCCCCATCTCCATAGAGGGAGAGGCCACCATCACTTGATAAGGGCAAGGGAATTGACACAGGGGAGAGTAGCGAGACCACTACTCTTTGAGCGAAGAGAGATCATCTCCAGGCACAGGTGCAGACTCTACAGGATGAGGTCGCATGCCACCGAGCTGAGGTGGCACATCTACGAGATGATATTGCATGCCTTAGGGCACGGGGTAGAGGGGCGAGCATTGGGGAGCTGACACGGGCTATCGCCCAACTTACTTTCTACCAAAATTTGTACTATCAACTGGTGCCAAAGGCGGATAGACTACCCCTACCAGCCAACATCGTAGATTCGATCAGGATCGGGTCGTCGAGGACCTCATCCCGATCGAGGACTAGGACTACTCAGACTGCAATGGGGCCACCTCGTCCACCTCAGGGCGAAGGAGGAGATGAGGCAGAGAGCTCAAGGGGCTCTCGAGGCTAGAGGGCTACACAAATTTGTACAAATTGACATGATAGCATTTGTATTATTATTATTTTTTGTTGATAGAGGATTGAGTATGCCGAGGTACAGATTGTGGCATACCAATCCAGTTTTGATGATGTATATGTACTTTTGATATATATATGAGATGAGATATTTTTGATCATATGACTTATGTTATGTGTATGTTTATGATGTTTTTATGGTTTTGATTGATTAATTTAATGATTGGATTGAGGATTCATGAAATTATGTCGTTTTGAAAATTTATAATTTTGATGTCATGTTGCAATATTTTAAATGAAATAATCTGATGTAACAAATTGATTGGTTGTAATGTGATGTAATAAAAAATAAATAAATAAATAAAAAGAGACTTCTAACAATAATTTCAAAGGACATTGTCGCCATTATAGACCATTTCATGGAGTCGCTGCTCACTCGGTCATCAAGCTAATCCCAGTATAGAAATATTGTTAAAAGTAAAAGAGTGCTTAAGAGACTGTCTTAAGACTTTGGTGCAATGGTGCAAATGATGATGATGATGGTTTGTTTTTCAGATTTTCATAAAAATAGTATGCATGAAATAATGTTTTAAATGATTTTTGCTAGGCATAAATTCCTAAGTGTGATAAAATTTTTGGATAATTCCTTAGGAATTATACCATCATTGCAAAATTGAAGGTTGACATAATGACATGAAATAATGAAAATGTGCATTCTTTTGAAAAGAAAAATTGAGGTAACATAATGATTTAAGTCATATGGTTTTTATGATTTTAAATAAATGGGGAAATAAAAATTGTTACAATGATTTGCGCTAGGCATAGAATATGTAGGTATAGAATTATACCATCATCACGAAAAGCAAAAAGAGATAATTTTATTGCATGGTTGATTTTTGAATAAACATAAAATATGAAGATGAGGACTTGTGCTAGGCATAAAATTCCAATTTTGGTTTTGGAACTATACCATCGTCGCAAAATTCAACCAGATATATATGTTTTGATTGTATATTTTGAAAGAAATTTTGATTTTTCTATTATATAGTTGTCTTTATGGTAAACAAATGTACTTGATTTATTCCAAACAAGTTGCAAAAATAATATTTCAAAATATTTTGAAGACAAAAGTTAGATTTATAAGGAATCCCATGTGCATATGTGAATTCATTTCCGATCTTGATTTATCATAATGATACAAAAAATCTCTCAAATACAAATGTGTGTGCAATTGCTTTGTGCATTTACCAATTTTGAGCAAGATACTATGATACAAGTGATTTGAAGAAACCAAATAAGTTTTCATTAACCATGATGTAGATGCATATAACCATACTAGACTACTATGTAGGTCGGATTATCAAGAGCTAGCTAATCCATAGGCAGACATAGGTCTGTACAAAAGAAGGTCGCTAATGTGACAGACATATCACCACACTAGGAGTTACCCAAGGCCAAGTAGGTTGGGCACAAACCACCTGTTATGGGGCTTACCTCACAGTTTTCGAATAATTGAGAATTCCAGGGATTCAAGCTCATCAACCCTTATTTTCTTTTCAAAGGGTAGGGAAAGGGGATTTTATTGCAGTTTTGCTTTCTGCTTTCTTTTGAACTTTGCTTCTTTTTCTTTTGTATTTTTGTTTGCTTGATTTTTTTTTTTTGAGATAGTGCTTGAAATATTGTTGTAATGATATAAAAGAACATTTTTTTTTTCTTTTTTTCTTGAACTTTTCTTTTCTTTTTCTTTGCTAGGGATACTTGCTCGGATTAGCTGTAGAGCAAGGGATTTTTATTCTGGGTAGGGGTGAGCTTGTCCTTTTGCCAACTCTCAAAGATTCTAGACCATGTGCATGATAAGATAGCAAGGGAAACTTTTCACTCAAGAAATCACTTCTATGATGTAGCAAAACATGGAAATTACAAATATAATCATTTTATTATGAAAAGATGTGCTTGGTTTAAGTAAATAACAAGATCAATTCTCTGTGCTCAAACTTGATTTAATTGAATTTTGTGAACTTTGATATAAGAGAGATTAGTAATCATGCCAGATAAAATCAAGATATTTATTGTTGTGAGTGTGCAAGTGAGGGATTCCAAATAAATGCTAATTTATCCAAAATAATTTGAAACATATAACCGCAATAATTGTAAGAAAATATATATAAACACTTTTGAGAAGTTTTGAGAATGTTGACTCTCTCTTTCTTCTTTATATTGTTTTGGTTTCGAAAGAGTCAAGCATATTGCTGTTTTTATATTTTTATTCTTTATTTTGTTTTTTGGTTTTATTTTTGTTTTTGAACAAAAAATTTAACAAGTGCCATAAATAAATGTAACAAATAGTTTTGAAGATTTTTGATGATTATGAATGTTTTTGGTGTTTTTGGATTTTTTAAATTTGAAAGAAATACAAAATATTGATTTTGAATTATTTTAAACAAATATATACAAATATGAAATGACCAAATCTATACATAGTAACGTTTAAGATGCAAAATTTTCATGGGTTCTTTAAGTTCTTTACCATCTAAGGTAGATAATTTGTATGCTCCTGATTCAAATTTAGCAGTAATAATGTATGGTCCAAGCCAGTTGGGCTCAAATTTACCTTTAAGGCTTGTAGTTGCATTAGTATTTTTTTGAAGATTTTGAGGATTTTGATTTTTTTTTGTATTTTGATTTTAATTTATGAATTGAAATTGGTGGTATATACAAGATGATCTATATACACTATACAAGGTTATTTGAGTATAGCATGTCTAAGGTTGCTTCAAAATCAAAGGAGGTTTTGAAGGATAATCTGGTTGAGGTGAAGGTAAGAACAAAAGATGATAAATAAAAGGTAGTGATAACAAAAGCTTTGTTATAATGTAGAATAATGTAGAAAAAGATTTGACTTTTATATGTGGAAAATGGATCATGTTACAAAATAAAATATCTGAAAGATAAGAAGGTTCTTCATTTTTATCACTATCTTGCAAGTCTTGATAAGATGGAAGGAGAAGATGCATATGTGAAAGATATGCATGGATATTATTTGGTAAACAAGAATGATCATATATGGATGAAGAAAAGTGATGGATAGAAGATAATTGTGACAATAGAGAATGTATAGAACTTGATGTTTCAACCGTTAAATATTCTTCAAATGGTGTTGGGTCACCATGTATGGTAACACTTTTATTTGCAAGTTCAAACTTCAAACATTGGTGAAGAGTGGAAGAGAAAACCTTCATCGTATGAATCCAAGGACTCTGGAGAAATAGTTTGTAAGGTGAAGGACAATATCCTACATAGAATAAAATATCCAGGATCTTGGATCCAATATTAAGGGGAATAATTATAGTACCTTGAGCTTCTTGAATTTCATTGTTAAAAGATTTTATAAGAACATTTGATTCATTAAGATCTTCTTCCTTTAATTCAAGTTTTTGGAATAATTGATAAGTGCATAAATTAAGAGAGGAGTCATTATAAACCATGATAGTTTTAACAGGTGTTTCTTTACTAGATCCTGTAATGTAAAGATAGGAGTCTTGTTGTGGAGTAGAGGAAGGAATATCCTCATCATACAATGAAATATGGTTAACCTCAAGAGGGTTTACACCATTAATTATGTTCTTAGAGAAAATATGATGAGGAACAAATTGTTGGCTAGGTATTTTGAACAAAATTTCCTTGTGATAACTTTGTAATACTTCTAAAAGGGATGTCTTTGCTTGAGGATTAATCACTTGTTGTTGGCTATCAAAGGGGATTTCAGATTGAAATTTTGATTTTAAATATGAGCTTTCTATGCTTACATTCCATTTTGTATCATTCTCTAGAGCCAAAGATAGTTTTGAAGGTTGGTCAAATGAGGAATCCATATCTTGAATATCAGATTGAGTTGATTGAACTTGAGGTTGCTCATTTGTAGTTTTTCTTACAATATTAATAATATCATCATGATGGGACACACTAACATGCAATATTTGATTGGTTTCTTGTTGTTGATAATTGAATAGGGGTTCTTGGGAGATCTCCATGTCTTGATTGATTATTGGTATTTGTTGTGTAGGAATTTGATTGTTTACTGAAGATTTATAGTCAGTTGTAGATTGTAATTCCTTTATATTAAAAAGACCATCATCAATCAAATATTGAATTGCACATCTTAAATCTTTACAATTTTGTGTCATATGTCCATCTACTCTATGATATTCACAATGTAGCTCAGGTTTAAACCAATCTGTTGTGGTATCAAGTTGTCTTATGGAAGGCAGTTCAATCCTATTTGTATCAAGTAAATGCTTGAGAATTATATCCATTGGTTGATTGAGCTTTGTAAATGTACGTGGTGAAGGCTTTCGAGAGGTTTTTGATATGTGCCTTAGGAGTTCAATCATAAAAGGACCTAATGGTTTCTCACCTCTACTTTATTTATTATGGGTAGAATGATGACAGGAAGATTGTAAAGTATGAGGTGAGTGCATGGTAGAATTGAAAGAATAAGTATTTTCTTGTTGACATGGATGTGTTGTATTGAAAGAAGAATATTGAAAGGGTGGAGGAGGATTGTATGTGGATCGATAGACATAATATGGATATATGGGATAATAGATAATATCATTATGAAGAGGATTGGCAAAGGGATTGTCCTGTTGGGTTAAGAATGAAGAATGAGCAAAGTGTGATGGAGGTGGTGTTGAATAGGTATGAGGTTGGTCATAATCAACAAATGTATTTAGCTAAATTCTTCCAACATTACTAATGGGTTCATATTGATTTGAATAAAAACTCATGGTTTCTTTAGTACTTCTAAAAGTAATATCTAGCATCTACTATTTAGAATTGAATCTAAAAACATACAAACTTGAAATGATGATTTTGTTTTTGTTTTTCTTGTATACATATATATATATATATATATATATATATATATATATATATATATATATATATATATATATATATTGTTTTTGTTTTCAAAAGGTTTATAATGCATTCACGTCGGGTTCACCAAAATGTATCACTCCAAATTTTTTGCATCCTTACCTTTAGGCTATAGGATCCATGCCCGAAAGGAGGATGGGAAAAGGATGTCGCGGTACCTCGAACTGAGAGGAATTTGAGAAGGTCTCGCCTCTCAAGGGAGGTGTATTTTGATGATTTTTTGATGAATGGTGGGTTCACCAGGAAACATTTAATGGCAGTTTCCACGCCTAGGTTTGGAATGTGTTTTAATGTGTTCATTTTTAGCCTTAAACATTCATATCCTAGGTTTGGCCAAATGAGTCTAAATTAATCTATATGAAAATGTAGATTTAATGAATGCAGAGAAAAAATTTGAAGACAAAAAACAAAGAAATTATAGAAGATTAAAAGCAGAATACCTGATCTAGATGTTTGATGAAGATTTTGATGTTGAAGTAGTCAGGATTGTCTGGAATTTGACAGAATCGTCTGAGATCAGACAAGATCATTTGAGATCTGATGAATTCGTCAGACGAATTCGTCAGAGACCTACAAACAGAAAAACAGATGCGAAATACCGAGAATGCAACTATTCTAGTAGAGGGAAACTATGCAAAATAATAGTGACAACACTGAACTGAAACTTAAAGACCGAAACATGTATGAATGATGCTGATTAAATCACAATTATGGTTTAATTATGCCTTTGATCTAGATGGGTGAACTCCAAAATGCAATATAATATAAAATATCAAATAAACTAACTAATTTGCAGAATAAAACAACAGAGAAAAGGTGAAGAAATGCAAACTTATGGCACTGATTGCCTCAATGTGGACTACAGTCGAGATCGTCTCGCATCAATACAAAATTGTCTCTGATTCGACAAGATCGCCTCTGATCTGAACAGGTTCATCGGCGATGATGTATGCTTGCTCTGGCTAAAAAACAAGATGGTACCTACAACAAAATTGATATAGGACTACTGCAAATGAAAACTTAGGATGATTTAACGTGCATGAAGTTAAGTTACAGAGAATTTCAGCCAGGGGTTGGGAAGGGAAGGTCCTAATGATTAAATAGGCTTAGGGGAGTAGTTAAGAGGTTGGAGATCATCCCTATTTGGGATATCTCCAACTGGGGAGGGTCTCTAATGACGCAGAAACGCTTCTGCCCAGATTAGAGGCCCGTTGGAATAGAAGCTAATTGTGCAAAATTAGTTTTGTGACAAGATCTTCTGGACGTCCTAGCCCAAACGAAATCATCAGATCTGGGGCGATATCATCTGATCAACGATGATATCATCAAACGGTCAAAACAACCTCTAAAAATGGCACAAAAAATGGGGAAACGGATTACCCAACGGTTAACGGGCGGTTTGGGAGGTTAAATTTGAATTTAAATTATTTACTAAGATGAATGTAATTATGACAATTTTATCGCACCAATTTTAGGGTGCTACACCCTTAAAGTATTTTTAATAAATTAAAAATAATTTCTCCCTTAATTAATTAAATAATTAATTAATTAAAACCTTGAAGGGTTTTAAATAATAATTAAATAAATAATAAAGAGAACCTCCATTGGTTTTAATAAAAACCATTGCCAATGGAATCTCTCCAGATTCTCTTAAAAAGATTCTCTTGGAATCTTCCACCTTTGAAGCCAACACATCCTCTTAAAATTAATGTCATTTCCTTTTGACATCAATGACAACTCATAGACAAGAAGCTAGGATCTCAAACCCAAAATTGCCAACATTCCTTTCATTTTGGGTTTAACACATTTGCAAGTAGAGTAAGAGCGGTGTGTGTGCCCCGAGGCCGCTACAGTTGGAGATATTTGTGATGTTAAGAGGACATTCCCTTAGATTTTATCTTTTCCTACATCTATGAAAATATATCTCCTCAACATCTTGCTCTTTAGGTTTCTTTTTCATGAGGTTAAGAGATATAGTTAATGTACTCAACAAATCAGTATTTAGACTCTCCAACATATTACCAATTTTTGTTCTTATCACTCCTCCTATCGTGGATGAGTATTTGTTGTTTCTAAGTGGCTTATTCCTTGAATAGTTCTTGCAAATATTCACAATCTCTCTAATTTCCATCTGATGAATATCATCCTTAGACATAATATTTAATATGTTAAGGACATATTCTTTTAATATTTCTTCATCAAGATAAATATTGACTCTAGATACCATAAACTAAAATTTTTCAAGATAGTATTCAAGGGATTCTTCCTCTCATTGGTTCATACAAAAAAATTCAGCCTTCTTGTCCCTAAATATATAATAATCTTGATCATATCCTTCTATTCCTTTCTCTCCATTCGACTGTCTACAAACACTCTCATCTTAACCCATAAACCATATTAAAGTTGCATCCTTAAGTGTATAGGGAAATAGTCATAACTTCTATTCATCAATGGTGTAGAAATAGGCTTGGCATACCACTTCAACTTCAAAAATAAAAGCATTAGGTTCCCCATGTGGTTTTCCATGGAAGGTGGGCAAGATAGTAATAAATACAAGCTTTGGTTCTCTCACTATCCTATATTTTGGAGAAGGAATGGGAAAGGTAAAAGTTTTTCTTTGCTTAATTCTTCTGTTAGGACCCTCCTAACATACCCTAATACTTATATTATTTATTAATTATATTTTAGGGTCACAACCCTTCACTCTTACAACTATTATACTAGGTATTTAAATGCAATCCAAATATGATAATAAGGCATCTCGAACAAATATATTAATTAAGTCTATTGTGGGTTTTTATACCTTACAATCAAAAAGCGATTCAATATAAAAATGATTCCTCCTTCCGCACTATTTAGTTTCATACCATCTAGATCAGAGCTAGATCAAGGAGCAAATTCACCATTAAAAAATTTTCCCACCACACATTTCAGCCAGTCCACATTCACGAGGACACAAACAACATTCACGCTTCACGGATCCATGTCATAATCCTCACAAAAAGTTAAACCTTCTCCTAAGATACGAATTATGTCTTACACCCAAATTGCTCGACCTTTCACGTGGTGACACGTGGCTGTTTTGAAAAAGCTAAAATCTTCAACGCAGCATCACGGTTTTCAATGTCCGAAATGCAAAGGAAAAAATTAATTTTTTTTTAAGGACTAAAGTCCCACATTTGCTGTGCTACGTCTTTGTAGCACTTTATAAGCACCAAAAGGTATAAGGAATAATGTGACTTCGGTCATGCCTCCCCCGTACCTCGTGCGAACCAACCGCTACCTAGTCCTTCCTTGAAATTTGCACCACCCACCGACTCCTCGTGTTCCCGACTGCCACCCCTATGCCTCGGTCGCCTGCTGCCACCCTTCTAGTCTGCCTTCCCACCTATCACCTTGTCAGTCGACCTTCTGCCTATCACCTTGTCGACCGTTGTGCGCTCTCGACCCTGATGCCTCTACAAGCTACCTGTTAAATAATAGAGAGAACCAAATTCAAAAAGTTGATAGGGCATTGCCACCAAATTTTTTATTTTTTATTTTTTTTTCTCACCTATACCAAGTCGTATTGATCATTACCTACACCAACCGTAATGGCTAAAGGACAACGATCACTGGATTCCATTCATGAGAAACACGAAAGGCTCACTGAAGAAGTTCAACAAGAAAGAGAGGAGAATACCCGTAACACAAGAGAACTCTTTGAGAAAATATTTGCAATGGATGTTAAACTTGATGCCATCAGTCAAAATCAGGCAACACCACATGCAAATTCAACCAACAACGGGTCATCAAACCGAGCAATGTTAGGAGGTCCACAAAATTCCATTATACCATGGACAACCAAATTAGACTTCCCAAAATTTGAATGAGGAGACCCTACAAACTGGATCTACCAAGCAGAGCAATATTTCTCACTAAATCAAATTCTGAAAATGCAAAAAGTGCATATCGCCTCCTTCCACTTGGAAAATGATGCCATCCAATGGTACCAATGGTTCGAGAAAACTAACGGCACTACAACGTGGTAAACCTTTACACAAAATCTATTAGTGCGATTCGGCCCTAGCAAGTTTCAAAGCTTTATAGGGGCCCTCACTAAATTATGCCAAACCACTTCGGTAAGTGAATACCAAGCAAAATTTGAAAGGCTAGCTAATCAAACATCCAGATTAGACGCTGCCTTATTTCAAGAATGTTTTGTCAGTGGATTAAAAGAATAAATTCGAATAGAGTTGCAAATGTATAACCCTACAAACATGTTAGAGACCATCGTCTTGGCAAAATTAGCGGAGGACAAAATCAAGGCACGTAATCGGTTCACAAAACCAACTTGGGGGAAACCATCAAACACGTATACCAACCCCAAACCAATGCAAAATGGATGAACCCAAAACTCATACACAACCCCCAAAATTAACCCCGCTCTACCAATTAAGCATCTGAGTTTCGAGGAAATGAAGGAAATACAAGCTAAGGGTCTTTGCTACCATTGCGATGAGAAATTTGACAGAAATCATAAATGTGCCTCACGGATATATTCTAGATGCCACAGAGGAAGGGAATTCTATTGAAGAGGAACCTGAACTCGAAGTAGAGGTATTATCCAACACACTTGAAAGTGACGAAGAAAATGCACCAAAGGTTTCCTTCAACGCCCTTGCCGGATTTTCTACCCCTCAAACAATGTGAATTAAAGGGTATTTTAAGAAACAAAACCTTACTGTGCTCCTAGATTCTGGTAGCACGCACAATTTTATTGATCCAAAGGTGGCTAAACAAGAAATTTTTTTTATATACCCTTACAATAACTTCGAAGTGATGATTGGAAATGGCAAAAAAAATGCATGCAAAGGAAAATGCAAAAATATAAAACTAACTATGGGGGTTTATAACATGAAAAGCAACATGTACGTCCTACCCCTAGGTGGGTGTGACATTGTACTAGGCGTACAATGGTTACAAACCTTGGGCATAGTCCAATGGGAATTTGATGAACTATGGATGAAATTCACAGCAAATAACCAAACCTATATTATCCAAGGCCTAAAATCAAGAACTTCCCAAATCGTCAGCTCGCATAGAATGGAGAAAATTATCTGAAAAGAAAACAAAGGAATGGTCACCCAATTATTTTCAATTCAACCTAGTCATAAAGAAGACGAGACACCAGAGTTACAAAAGATTTTAGACCACCATAAGCGGTATTCAATGAACCAAAAGGACTACCTCCACAACGAAGTCACGATCACACTATTTCACTATTTCCAGGGCATCAACCTCCTAATATTAGACCTTATCATTATCCATACCTCCAAAAGACCAAAATAGAGAAATTAGTACAAGAGCTTATTAATGCAGGATTCATTAGACCTAGCAAAAGCCCTTACTCCTCTCCAATTATTTTAGTTAGAAAAAAGGATGGCTCGTGGCGTTTATGTGTCGATTTTCAAGCGCTTAATAAAATGACCATCAAAGATAAATTTCCTATTCCAGTCATAGACGAGCTATTAGATGAACTCCACGGGGCAGATTATTTTTCCAAGTTAGACTTACGGTCAGGCTACCACCAAATACTAGTCAATGAAAAGGATATTCCTAAGACGGCCTTTTGCACTCACAAAGGGCACTACGAATTCTTGGTAATGCCATTTGGCCTAACCAATGCTCCTTCTACCTTTCAAAGTATAATGAATAAGGTATTTCACCCTTTTCTTCGTAAATTTATATTAGTTTTATTTTATGACTTTTATTTATAGCAAAACATGGGAAGAACATTTGGACCATGTTAGACAAGAGTTCCAAATCTTGAAGGAAAATCAACTTTATGCAAAAAGATCAAAGTGTTCCTTTGGAAAACAAGAAATTGAATACTTAGGGCATATTGTCTCAAAGGAATGAGTTATGGTAGATCCTTCCAAAATCGAGGAGATGAAAAATTGGCCTATTCCAAAAACCTTAAAAGCTCTACGTGGGTTTCTTGGACTAACGGGATATTATAGAAAATTTGTACAAAATTATGGTAAAATCACTACTCCTCTAACAACATTACTTAAGAAAAATGCTTTCAAATGGTCATCTAAATCAGATGAGGCCTTTATCACCTTGAAAATTGCAATGTGTACCATCCTTGTTCTAGCCATGCCCAAATTTTCTAAATTGTTCGTCATTGAAAGTGACACTTCAGGAATAGGAATGGGAGTCGTACTCATGCAGGATGAAATGCCTCTAGCTTTTATAAGCAAAGCATTTTCTCCTAAGAATTTAGCTCACTCTACGTATGAAAAAGATATGTTGGTGATTTTCCATGCTATTCAACATTGGAGGCCTTAAATTATTGGCCAACATTTCATTATATGCACTGACCATCATAGCTTGAAGTATTTTTTGGAACAAAGGACTAATACCCTAGAACAACAAAAATGGGTTACTAAACTTCTTGGTTATGATTATGAAATTACATATAAAAATGGAAAGGACAACATGGCAGCCGATGCACTTTCTAGAAAATTTGAAGATATGCCTCAAGTCCATGCTATTTCCTCCCTTATTCCTAAATGGGTAGATGAGGTGCATGAATAATGGATAAATGATCCTACTATCCATGCATTAATTCAACAACTTCAACATAATCCTAGTAGCAAACATCCATACACTTGGAAGGACAATATATTAAGATACAAAGGGAGGATGGTCCTCACCCCCAATTCAACTTATCATGAAAAACTTCTTCATGAGTTACATACCTCACCCACTGTAGGCCACTAAGGGTTCTTAAAAACCTATAAAAGAGCCACTACCTCCTTCTATTGGGTAGGAATGAAAAATTACATCAAAAATTTTGTAAAAGAATGTGAAGTTTTCCAAAGAAAAAATGGGGAGACCCTCGCTATTCTAGGATTACTTCAACCTCTTCCTATACCCACAAAAACATGGGTAGATATTTCTATGGACTTTATTGAAGGATTACAAAAATCATGAGGAAAAACAACCATTTTCGTAGTCGTTGATCATTTATATAAATATGCCCATTTTTGTTCCATGGCTCATCCTTATACCGCTAGCACTATAGCCCACCTCTTCCTAGATAACATATTTAAATTACATGGTATGCCCTCCAAAATTTTTAGTGACCGCGACCCAACTTTCACTAGAACATTTTGGAAGGAATTTTTCAAATTACAAGGTACTCAACTTCGTATGAGCTTCGCTTACCATACTCAAACCGATGGCCAAACATAAGTTGTAAATAAATGCTTGGAAACATACCTTCGATGTTTTGTTTCCACTCAACCACTACATTGGGTAAAGTGGCTTTCACTAGCAAAATGGTGGTATAACACTTCATACCATACGTCCATCAAAATGACTCCTTATGAAGCACTATATGGTCAAACACCACCATCCTTCACTTCCTATATTCCAGGGACTACAAAATTCCATGCAGTGGAAATGGAACTTGCTAATAGATATGACATACTACGGATCCTAAAAGAGAACCTACACACCGCCCAGCATCATATGAAGCAGCAAGCCAATCAGCATAGAAGCGAACATAGTTTCCACAAGGGTGATATGGTATTATTACGTCTCCAACCTTACCGTCAATCCTCTATTAAACAAAAAGGTTCTTAGAAGTTAGCGCCCAAATTTTACGAGCCGTATAAAGTTCTCCAATGTATTGGGACCGTTGCTTACAAACTAGAGCTTCCTCCCTCTTCCAAAATTCACCCCGTATTTCATGTATCTTGACTTAAGCTTGTAGTTGGAGCCCATATCACAACACAAACCACTCTCCCTGAACTCTTCGATGATGGAGTACTTCCAGTTGAGCCAGAAGCTAACTTGGATAACCACTCTCGTCACCTTTGTACTCATGATATCATGTAAGTTTTAATCCATTGGAAAGGTCTACCTTTAGAAGACACAACGTGGGAAAATTTTCAAGATATCCAACAAAAATTTCCAAATTTCCAACTTTGAGGACAAAGCTCCTTTAAGGGGGGTGGCATGTTAGGACCCTCCTAACATACCCTAATACTTATATTATTTATTAATTATATTTTAGGGTCACAACCCTTCACTCTTACAACTATTAGACTAGGTATTTAAATACAATCCAAATATGATAATAAGGCATCATTGAACAAATATATTAATTAAGTCTATTGTGGGTTTTTCTACCTTACAATCAAAAAGCGATTCAATATAAAAACGATTCCTCCTTCCACACTATTTAGTTTCATACCATCTTCTCTGGTTTTCCTCTACTTATTTGTGATCACTATTCCTTTACCTATTCCCCCTTTGGTTTCCATGTACTTCCCCATGTTCATTAATATGGTCATCAATGACTAATTGAAGGAATTCTAAGTTTGGACCTAGTATGGGTTCAAAAAATATAGTTGAAGGATCTATATGATTATCAAATTTAGATTCTAGCAATAGAAATGTTTTAGCATATTTATCTAGTAGAGTTAATGGAAGTTCAATTTTTTCTTTTGGATAATCCTTAGTTGCTACAATCTCAATATCTTTGAATCTAGCAATTTCAATATTTTCACTAAAGTTTTCTTCTTGTCTCTCTTTATATACTTTGATGAATCTTCCTTTTGAATCTCTAGGTATACTCATAAATTTACAAAGATCTTAATTTCTACAACAAAATAATTCATTCCTCATTAATAAATTTATGGATATCATTGATTGGTTCTAACTATTTAGGGGTCATGTAATGTTAATCTTCAAATTTAAAGTCTCATTTTACAAGATGAATTAGTTGAATAATAAAGACTTGTCCTTGAATTGTGCTAGAATTTTCAAACTATAAATTGTGACACAACTCTTTGAAGTATATAATTCTAGGTGCTTTGTGGTATCTTTTGTTATATTCTAGACTCACTTATTTGTTTTCTATATATACTAAGAAATTATGGACAACTAGGGAATCCTCAAAGTAATGCTCCCAAGGATATGTAGTTGAGTTTATATTTGCTCTTCTATCCCTAAGCCAACATTCACAACTCCTCAAGAAAGCAAGATATGGTGAGTGATAATCTACATCTAGAGCCTTAGCTATATCAATCCTCTTAATTTTTTCCAACTCTTCTGATATTTCTCTAATAATATCAAGGTGTTCCCACATGTGGTTCCACTATTTCCAAGATAACCTATATCGTTTTTCAAAAATTAGGTTGATTTCTTGTTCTATAAATTTACTTCTGGAGTAAATAAATGCAGACTAAATAATGCAAATTTCCACCATCAACAACATATACTTTTGTTTTTAGTTTTCAATGGTTTCGCCATTTTTTCTAATTTTTTTGTTTTATTTTTGAGAAAAATGCAATACGCAAAAGCTAAATTCTAAAGCAATCTTATTGGTATTAATATTGTATGATCCCAGGTAGCAATACACCTAATCTATTTGTAGCATAACATCAAGCATAAACCATGAAAGTGTAAAGAACAAAGAATTAACAAAACACGAGATATATTTTTATTAATTCATTTAGAACTTTGGTTATAGATAGGTCCCTCTTAGGGATACCAATTGCTTGATACAATGATTACAAATGGAATGAGATAGCCCCTGAACAAGGACGGTGTATTCTACAGGCCTCTTGGAGTTGACATGAATTTGCTCAAGGGCTTACTAATGCCTTCTTCACCTTCAATTTATTGAAGGGATATAATGCCTAAAATTATTTGACTTGGTCCAAGTTGTGATATACGTACAAGAAACAACAGAGAATGATCAGTAGCATATGCAGCCTCTCATGATGAGGCTCTCTTTGACATAAAAGCATGATAAAGGCATAATGATGCAAATATAAATAGGAATGCATAAATAACTAAGAAATTACCATGCAAATGCAATATAAAAGATAGATCCATGCTAATATTAACTTATAAAGTAGAAACAATAAGAAATATATGCTAAAAATTTAGGAAATAATAACTCAAACCCTAGGTTGTGCCTATAGGCTACTGTCGAGGATAGTGGCCATGAACTGAAACTTTATGCCTCATGAACCAAGGGATATGACACTCAATACTTCATATGAATTGATGTTCAAGGGTCACCTTCATGTCAATATATGAATTGATGATGAATATCATATAGAACTAGATTCTTGAATGGTGTGTTGTTGTTTCTCAATCGAACAACACTTTATTACTCCTCAAGGGGATGTGAAATTGGTCTCCAATTCACTAGGGCTTCACTGCATAAAAACTTGGATGTTCTAGCTAGTTTCTTGTTCTTTGGAGGATGCATATGTAGACCTCACTGATCTAGATCCATATCTGCATGTAATTGACCGTTAGAGGGGAAGGCTCAGTCATAGATTTGCATGGAAGGGGTAGCCAAGAGGAGCTCTTGGAGATCCATGCTAAAAACCACTTGAAAACAATGCAACTACCATCACTATCCATGATTTATGCCCTCATTCATTACCATTCTATGTTTCAATATTGGCCACTATCCAGAGCAGTTGCTAGCAATGGCTTCTCTAAACTTCAACGACCTATGATGGTGGCCACTCTGGTCGATAGCGGTCATGCTTGAATGGGCTAAAATTACCCCTTGTAAGTGGATAGGACCACTTTTAGCTCTTGGAAAGGTCCAATACATATGGTCTTTGAATGTGCCAATATGATTATTCTCCTAGGCATGATGCAATTTAGGAATCTACAGATGAATAACATAAGCTTATATTGAGAGGGGGGTGAATAGTATAAGACCAATTTTTACTTTTCTTCTCAAATCAATATTATGTAGTGTATAGATAGCAGTATCAATAGTAGTAATAAAAGCAATGTACAAAACACCACACATAATAGAGACACAGATTTTAACATGGTTCACCCAATGTGGGCTACCTCCATAGAGAAAATATTTCTTCTAAATATTTCTCAAATGATCTCTTGGGAATCCTTCCCAAATTACAATATTTATTGACCTCACTACAAAGGAGATGTTGATACCCTAATATCAATTTTGTGGATCTCTTCCACAAGAGAACTCTTTCCCCTTCTACTCTAGCTAGTGATATTCTAGAAGACTTTGTCTCTATACTGCACTGACTGGTGGAACTCTCTCCACTTGAAGACTTCTCGCTCAGATCTTGTCTTCAATTGTCCTGGTTGTTGGATCTCTATCCACTAAGACTTTGTCCTCTATACTCTGTCACCTCCAAATATCTATCTCAATACTGTACCAAACATAGTTTAGTCGGTCTAGCATAGTTCTGCTCAATCTCTTGCACTAAACATAGTACAATCAGTCTAGTACAATTTTATTCAATAGGTTCACTCAAAACCTGCTCAAATCTGCTCAACAGGTTCACCCAAAAATTTGTCTAAATTTTCTCAACAGGTTCACACAAAACCTATCTAAATCTACTCAACAAATCCTCTCTAATAGTTGCTCAAATATGATCAATAAGTCCTCTCTTGGACTTGCTCAAATCTGCTCAATAAGTCCTCTCTTGGACTTTCTCAAATATGTTTAGAAAAATTTCACAAAAGCTTAACTCAAAACAGTCCACAAGCCTTCTCAAATACTTGTCTCAAATATGCTTAACAAGCTCACACATAACTTGTTCAATCTCATAGAATCATAAAGAGAATTGTTAGAGACTCAATATGTTCTATATAAAAAGTACAATCAATATCTCAATTCAATCTCATAGAAGCATAAAGAGAATTGTTAGAGACTCTATATGTTCTATACTTAAATCCCAATCTCAACTTAATAGAAGCATAAAGAGAATTGTTAGAGACTCAATATGTCATATTCTTAAATCTCAATCTCAAATCAATAGAAGCATAAAGAGAATTGTTAGAGACTCAATATGTCATATTATTCAATCTCAATCTCAAATCAAATTAGAATATAGAATAGTTTGTTTTATGGAACTTGAACAACCATTTCACACATCCACTTGACTAGGCTAAACCAACTCAACTCAACCAATCACATCAAGGAACAACCCGTTCTCACAAACCCTAGTTCAAGCATGTATCAACCAACTCAAAATGTTTCCAAAAATGCTTTATCTCAAGTCTCACATAACAATGATACTCATGTTCTTTTATATATCATGTTCAAGTTCATTTCATCATCAATGGGCTTCAACAAAAATGCTAATAAAACAATGTTTAAACACAACTCACAAATCAAAAAACCTTGAAGCATTCAACCAACCATCTTCACAAAGGAAACTTCAATTAATACTTTTCACTCCAATGATATTTCAGAAATCAACCACCATAAACAATCAATAAGAGAATTTGCCCATACCTTTTTGATGCCAATAAGTTGTCCACAAAATATGCCACACTTAATCACAACTTTCCTTTTCAATATTAATAAGGGTTAGTGGTCTTTTAAATAATCACAATAAAAACATAACTTAATATACACATGTTTTCACTCCAACTCCATAAACACATCCACCAAAAGTCTATTTTAATAAAAACCTTTATTAATAATATACCACAATAAATCTCTCAAAATCACTTTAACAACAACTCTTTATTTCTCCTATCAATTCTCCATTTCCATAAAAATAAAACATAAATCAAATATGCTTTTGCAATAATAGTCACATCCCTAATGATAAAATTTAATTCCCATTAAATACCTTATAACTCCAAACTTTAGGGCTAATAAAAATTATTAAAGGTAAAAACGTAAATACCTCTCAAGGGGATTCGAAACCCCATCCATCACACACCACGAGCGTCGTAGCCATGGCTAGGATTCCAACCGACAAAAAGTGCTCATTGGAAAAGCGAATGCCAAAAGGGCCTTTAATCTTCCTCTGCCTGCTGCAAAGGACAAAGCGCAAAAGCACTTTCCACATGTTGTCGTCAAGGGGATTCGATCCCTGATATTTGCACTGCCCATAGTCTTAGAAAAATTGATATGCCAATGTGCCATGCCTCATACCACATTTGAGATTTCCAAATCGCTGCACTTTCTTCATTACTTCCTTTTCAAAAATTCACACGAGCTCTTTCAAATTCCAAGGCAATTAACACATGAGAGTAAGGATATTTATTTGGTTTAATTGCCACCCCTTTATATAGTGTTTAATAACACTTTGAAGATGTCGATGAAAATATTAAAATTGTATTTGCATGATGATGTCAGCGGGAAAATTTTCATTAAAATTTGAATTTAAATTTTAAACAATTAATTTAAACCAAACATTAAAACTCAAATAACTCCATCACCGGGGCACCTTTTTTGAAAAAATGAAATCCCAATGTGGGTTTTAAGAAAAACTTAGATCAAATATGTTGTCCATGGTTTTAAATAAAATCTTTTATTTTCCCTACCTTGGTTTTCACAAAAACCCTTCATAGATCCTTTTGACATTTATTGCTCTATTGACATCAATGACAACATTTCAGCTTAGGGACTCAAAATGTCCAAAAATACCCCCCTTTGTAATTAATGACAACCCAAATCCTTTTACTGAATACTGACCTTATTTTTTTCTCCCCCTGGGGCTTTGCTCCCCCTAGCTCAATGCTCTCTTAGATATCAAATCTCTCCTCATATCCAAAAACTCTCCCCATGATACATAAATATCTCCTCCTTTGACATCAATGGAAAAGGGTCACCTTTGGGGCTCTGGGCTAATAAATAAGCCTCTTACCTTAGCCCCTACCCCACCTCCACATGACATGGTTAATTCTAAGGTGGGAGTATTTCTACTCCCCAAAAGCACTGTTCTCTGCCTTTGTCTTTTCCTCTTTCTTTTTGCTGAATTCTCTCGTTGTTTCTTTTCGAGTCATCATCATTGTTCTTGTTCTTGTTCTCCTCCACATTCCTGTTCTTGTACCTATTCTTATTCTCATTCTTGTTTTCATACATGTTCCTATTTTTGTACTTGTTCTTGTTCTCATTTTTTTTTAGTCTTTGTTCTTGTTCATCTTCTTGTTTCTGTTCATGTTCCTATTCTTGTTCCTGTTCATATTCTTGTTCTTGTTCATGTTCATATTCTTGTTCCTATTCATACCTATTTCTAGAATATTTTCTCTACACCATATTGCTATGTGACCATCATTATTGCACTTATAACACTTAATGTTATTATTCCTTGGATGTGCAATAGTCTTAGGATTTCTCCTGGTGAAGTCATATCCTCTTCTATCATGAATCCTGCAATTTATTGCCTTATGACCAAACTCATTACATGAATAACAATATCCTTGGAAAATTTGTTCTCTTCCATATACCTGTATTTCATGTGACCTACACTATGAAGCCATGTGCCCAAACCTATGACATGAGAAGCATCTCCCATTGAAGCTTCCTTTCCTAGACCTCATTGGTATCTTGTTCTAATTGTTGTTCCATATGTATCTTCTTTGCCTATTTTCCCTATTAGACTCACTGCAATCTGACTCATCCTTAGAAGTTTCACTTTCACTTATATATGAGAATCCCTCTTCTAAATTATCTTCTTCTAATGTTGTTTCTTCTTCTTCAAGACTTGAAGTAGACTTGGCCTTTTCATGTTTCTTTCCAAAACCTAGACTTGCTGAACATGATGTTCTTTATTGTCCACAAATGAACTTATCCAAGTTCTTAGAGCTATTTGTGAAACTCTTCATCTTGATTTTGGAGTCTTGTAAATCTTTCTTTAGAGTAGCCACTTCTTGTGCTAAATTCTCACATTCCAAGATTTTTTCTTCTAAATTTTCTTTGAAATTACTTGCCTTGGCCTTTGACTTCTCTAGGTCCTCTGTGAGAAATAATATTTCTTCATCACATTCTTGAAATTGACTTTAAATCTTAGAGTGTTGCTTTCTTACCTTCTTCACTATGTCAAGAGCATAGATAATTTCACCTTTGATATCATAACCATTCTCTATTGAGTAGTCCTCTATTTGTTTGCCTTTGTCCATATCATTTCTTTCTTTTGACTTGCTTTCTATTCGATCACTCAATTATTTATCTTATAAAGCCATTAGAAGATTCTCATTTGATCTATCTAGTGCATCTTCAAAATAATCATCATTGAAACTATAACCATCTCTTGTGCAATCATCTTCAAGATGTCCAAATTTACCACATCTAAAAGACTTGAGAATAACTAGTCTTTTTCTTAACTTGATCTTTTTCCTTAACCATGAACAAGACTTCATCTCTATCATTGTCTGAAATGCTAGCATCACTATCAATTTGGTACTTAATTGGATTATCCGCATAGTAGCCTCTCTTTTTCCTTTGGAAGAACTTCTTGCTTGCCTTTTTTGTCAATCCCTATTTTTCTTTTGGCACCTGTAATTTTAAGATTCCCTATACCTGTGATCCTATTTTTCTTCATCATTATTGATCTTTGGATCTTTGCAATCTATTGAAAAATATCCAAACTTGCCACAATTAAAGCATTTCATAGATCTCATATCTCTTGATCTTTTGAACCCTTTATCTCTTCTACCATAGTTAGCTTCTTCATCACTAGAATATTCATTGCTTGATTCTATCTTCTTAACCTTTTTCTTACTATCCACTTTGAATGCAACTTCTTTTGGAGGAATAGGATCTTTTGTTCTTATATCAAAAGTTGTAAGCATACCAAGCAAAGAATTTATTGTTAGATTATCACTATCAATTGATGTTTCTATGGCATAAACATTTTCACTATACCTTTTTGGAAGAGTCCTCAAGATCTTATCACAAGCATCAGATTCATCAACCTTCATTCCAAGACCTTTCATCTCATGTATAAGTTCATCAACTTGGTTGAGATAGTCATGAATTCTTTCGTCATCCCTCATTATTAAATTCTCAAATTCTCCTTTGATATTTTTTATATTTTCTTTCCTGACACTTTTATCTCCTTCATATATGGTTTGCAAGAGTTCCCACATGTATTTTGTTGTTTTGCATTCCATCACCTTCATAGATTTTGATCTACGTAATCCTCTTATAATTGCATTCATAGATCTTGAATTTGCATGCATGAGAAACCTACCTTCCTTATCTGTAGGAGGATTAATTTTTGAATTGTACCCAAATTCCACTACATTCCAAACTTCATTGCCAAGTGTCATCAGGTGAAATATCATCAGCACACACCAATATAGGAAGTCACTTCCATGGAATATTGGTACTATATTATTGAAGACCTCATTCTTTTGATCCTTTTGATACATTGTGTTCTTATACCACTTTTACTTCAAGTTGTCAAACTCTTCTGAAGGAACCCACTCTGATACCAATTGAATAACACAAGCTTATAATGAAATGGGGGGTGAACAATATAAGACCACTTTTTAATTTTTTTTCTCAAATCAATATTATGCAGTGTATAGATAGCGATATCAATAGCAGTAATCAAAGCAATGTACAAAAAACTACACACAATAGAGACACAAATTTTAACGTGTTTCACCCAATGTGGGCTACCTCCATAGAGAAAATATTTCTCAAATTATATCTTAGGAATCCTTCCCAAATTACAATGTTTATGGACCTCACTCCAAAGGATATGTTGATCCCCTAATCTCAATTTTGTGGATCTCTTCCACAGGAGAACTCTTTACCCTTCTGCTCTAGCTAGTGATATTCTAGAAGACTTTGTCTCTATACTACACTGACTAGTGGATCTCTCTCCACTTGGTGATTTCTCACTCAGATATTGTCTTCAATTTTCCTAGTTGTTGGATATCTATCCACTAAGACTCTATCCTCTATACTCTGTCACATCCAAAGCTCTGTCTCAATACTATACCAAACATAGTTCAGTTGGTCTAGCATAGTTCTGCTCAATCTCTTGCACTAAACATAGTATAGTCAGTCTAGTACAATTCTGCTCAATAGGTTCACTTAGAACCTGCTCAAATCTGCTCAACAGGTTCACCCAAAAATCTATCTAAATTTGCTCAACAGGTTCACACAAAACCTATCTAAATCTACTCAACAAATCCTCTCAAATACTTGCTCAAATATGATCAATAAGTCCTCTCTTGGACTTGCTCAAATATGCTCAATAAGTCCTCTCTTGGACTTGATCAAATATGTTTAGCAAGATTTCACAAAATCTTAACTCAAAATATTCCACAAGCCTTCTCAAATACTTGTCTCAAATCTGCTTAACAAACTCACACAGAACTTGTTCAATCTCATAGAATCATAAAGAGAATTGTTAGAGACTCAATATGTTCTATACTCAAAGTACAATCAATATCTCAATTCAATCTCACAGAAGCATAAAGAGAATTTTTAGAGACTCTATATGTTCTATACTCAAATACCAATCTCAACTTAATAGAAGCATAATGATAATTGTTAGAGACTCAATATGTCCTATTCTTAAATCTCAATCTCAAATAATTAGAAGCATAAAGATAATTGTTAGAGACTCAATATGTCCTATTCTTAAATCTCAATCTCAACTCAATAGAAGCATAAAGATAATTTTTAGAATAAACACAGGAGAACTCTTTACCCTTTTTCACTCCAAATTCATAAACACATCCACCAAAAGTCTATTTTAATAAAAACCCTTATTAAGAATAACCCACGATAAATATCTCAAAATCACTTTAACAACAACTCCTTATTTCTCCTAAAATCAATTCTCCATTCCCATAAAAATAAAACATTAATCAAATATGCTTTTGCAATAATAATCACAGTCCTAATGATAAAATTTAATTCCCATTAAATACCTTATAACTCCAAACTTTAGGGCTAATAAAAAGTATTAAATTCAAAAATGTAAATACCTCTCAAGGGGATTCGAACCCCCGTCCGTCACACACCATGATCGTCTTAGCCATGACTAAGATTCCAACCGATCCAAAGTGCTCGTTGTAAAATCAAAGGCCAAAATGGCCTTTAATCTTCCTCCATTTCATATAACCAAGTCATCATTCACCTTAAAAGCATTCAATGATGCTTTGTGTTTCACATTTGGAACTTTTGTTTTTCCCATTGAAGTAGGGGTCAAAATGTTTCACACTATGTTTCACATATTGGAAGGATCCATGGTGTATAATGTACTCCTTGGAATACCTTGGATGAGGGAAATGAGATGTGTTCCTTCAATACTACACCAATATTTAAAATATGTTCATGAGGTACAAGTACATTACATACCAATGGATGTCAAATCATTCAAGTATTGCAATTTCATTTCAAATCTGTATAAGTCCATGCTTCCTTCCACCCACATTTTCCTATTACCATCAGCCAATCCATCTACTACTTCACCAATTTTATCATCAAAAGTTCAGATTATTGAGGATCTTCCTATCACCAATCACCATCAAGCTCCCATATCTTCATCATCTTCATCATTGACTACATGCACATGTGGTTAAATTCAATCTACATCATGAACACCCTTGCCATCCACTTCATCATTATCATCCATCCACAAATCTTCCCAATCCAATCCATCCCTCACCTAATGTTTCACAAGTCGGATCAATGTATTGTGATACATCTTCATCTTCACCATTACCTGAGCCATCATCAAACCATGGTCCTTCCACATTATCCAAAGTAGATTTCCACCTCATTAATCTTGGTATTGGTGAATATGTGTTCCAATACATCACCATCACACTGCTCACCATTCCTAATGCTAAGGATTTTGGTCACCCACTTGACCCACCTTTATCCATAGGAGTAATATATAACATGGTTTTAGCTCCAAATAGCATAAATTTTGTATATGGGGTGTTTGATACTTCATAAAATCTAGCTCCCCTAGAATAACCCAAGGAACCAGCACTTGCCAACATTCAAAATATATTAGGATTTCCATCCCACTATTTTCACATAGTTAATTGGTAAGGTCATGGTCTAGGATTGCATGAATAGGGAGTGCTTTAACCTATTGATGTTCCATATCAAGAAGTGCATGACCATTCAGGTCTAGGTTACCACCCACTTTCCACCACCTCTTCTCTTGAACAATATTTCCAAAGGCTTAATCTAAATTCTCAAAAAGAAATCCTCCATATCAATCATTTTGATGATGAAATCCATGAAGAATTTGAATTTATGTCAATAATTTTGGATGAATCTAAAGAAGAATCAGAGCCCATTACTCCCCATACCAAATAATATGAGTTTTATTTTAGAATGTTCCCCATCCATGAGCCCATATTTCGCTTACTTCTTCCATGAGAGCAAGTCGACCATACCGGTGAGCCACCATCTCCATTCCATTAAGCCATTTCATAAGCCAAACTTGTAACATATGTACATAACACAAAAATAGTATTTTTTACCACTACAAAAATAAATAAATAAATAAATCAAAAATCAAGTAAAAACAAGCTTTCTTTTTAGCATTGCATGTATATACCATCTAGTTAAATGCATTTATTTGTGTTGCTTACTGCTGTCTAGGTTCACCAAGCTCCCAACACTGGTTCTTAGGTTCCATCCATTCCATCTAACCTTATCCACTTTGCCCATAAGTCAACATGAATAATGTTGATTTATTCATGCCACTCTGTATTCCATATGATCTGGCTAAATCAATCCTAATTAACATAAGCCTTATTAAAATGGATCGGATTTCCTTGCCTCCATCCTTTTACAATTTTGTCTTATCTGATGAGTTGTTAAGGGCTTCATCCAACTACATTCCTACATCCCATCCACCTTTCCCTTCACTCGCACCTCTGAATATTGAGGTTTTCCAATCAGGCATAGATGAGAATAATCTAGAAGATTTTGATGACATCTTAGATGACAATCATATGATCCCTATGCCCCATAAACTTGAGTAAGGTTCCCATAAGTCCATTTAAGATACCATCGATGTAAACCTTAGTTCAAACAAAGACAATCCCCAAATTTTCAAGCCTGACAAAATTTTATCACCCAAAGAACAAGAGTAATTAGTTTCTCTCCTCAAGAGGAAAAGGGTATTTTTGCATGGTCCTACAAGGACATGCCTGGTCTTGACCCTAGTCTAGTTGTCTATAATCTCACCTTACATCCCGATGCTAATTCAGTTATGTAAAAACTAAGAAGGATGCATCCTACCATTACCATCTTATTCAAATAAGAGTTCCAAAAGCTTCTAGATGTGGGTTTCATCATACCCATTGATTATCCTGAGTTACTCTCAAATATGGTACCCATTCATAAGCCTAATGGGGTGATACACATTTGCACTGAATTTCAAGATATCAAAAAATATTTTCCTAAGGATGAATTTCCTCTTCCAAACATAGATACTCTTGTTGACACTTACGCTGGCCATGAAATATTTTCACTCATGGACATTTTTTTTGGATACAACCAAATTCGAATAAATCTTGATGACCAACACAAAACAACATTCACTACACCTTGGAGAACTTTTTTTTACAAGGTGATTCCCTTTGACCTGAAAAATGTAGGTGTCACTTACCAACATGCCATGAAATACATTTTCCATGACTACATTCATAATATTATCGAAGATTATGTGGATGATATCTTGGCTAAATCTAAAACTTGACAAGAGCACATTGGTGTATTGGAGAAAGTTTTTTACCAACTTATAGAGCATAGTGTAAGGTTGAACCCCAATAAATCTGTCTTTGGTGTTACCTCAGGAAAACTTCTAGGATTAATTGTCTCCAAAAGAGGTGGACCCAAACAAGGTCAAGGTCATCATGGAGATGCCTCCCTCAACTAAATTAATGGAATTATGTATTTTACAAAAAAAGATCCAATCTATATGTCATTTCATTGTGCAAATTTTTGAAAAATGTAGGCCATTCAATCACCTACTACAAAAGGGGGTGCCATTTTCTTGGATATATGAGTGTCAAAAAGCCTTTGATGACATTACCTAGCCTCTCTGCCAGTCTTAGCTCCTCCTTGTCTAGGGGTTCCATTCTATGCATAATGAGATATATATATGTATATATACATGGCTAATACACCAAAACACTTCATTTGCATACAAAAAAATATTGCATTTTATTTACATACATTTTATACACAAAAATATTACATTTCATTTGCATACATTGCATTTCATTTTCATACATTGCATTCCAGAAAAATTGCACTTCATTTGCATACATTTCATGCCAACACACTTCAAATTGCATTTCATGCACTCACATCCACATTTCACATTTCATATTAGGATCATTTATTAAGTTCAATATTTTAATTGGTCCAATAAAATCATGTTGTCTTAATCAGGAGCACCTTCAAAACATTATCCACAATATACCACCAAGCTAGAATTGTCATTTTAAAAGCCATATTTCCATGAAGTTCTAGGTGTTTTCAGTCACTTAGCCACTCCTAGTGTGTTAAGCAACCTCCAAAAATACATGTCAAGTTCATTTTAAAACCATCACACATATACATTAAGAAAATATTAAGTTTTTGGAATAGACTCCAAAACATTCTTGAACCAAACACAATTTCACATCTTAAAAACATTTTGTGTCAAAGAGAGATAACACCATACTTGTTCAGAACCTCAAAGTGAAAAGGGTTATACTTGCTAGTCCCATCATGCATCCAATATTCCTCAAATTGCATCTTCTTCATCTCTACACCACGATCGCATCCAATATCAACTTACTCCTCCTCCACTAGCATATTGAGGATACGATATACATCCTCCAAGGTTAGGGTCATCTCTCCTATGGGAAACTAAAATATCCCCCTATCCAAATACCAAATCTCTACCAATGCATAGAGGTACCCCTCATCCTCCCTCATCATGTCAACTCGGGCTACGTATACCAGCCCCACAACCTCTAGCAACTCCCACTCCTCATTCCGATATTACCTTCCTCATCCCAGGAATGTAAGTCGAGAATCGGTTTTGAGCCTCCAAAATCCTAAGCTACAACACAACACAAAAAACTTGTCAGTTACACATGTTTAAAAAAAATCACAAAAACACAAAATTTTTGCACAATACACAGAACAGGGAATTACCTCAGTAGCTCACACTCTAGCTCTAGTTTTTGCCCTCACATCCACTCCTACTGCCATATATTTCACACCCAATTCACTTCAATCCACTCTCTCAAACGTAGCTTCTCAAACTCAGAAATACACAAATGAGCTTCATTTCTCATCCTACTAGCTATTTATAGTTAATTCAGGCACCTTGAGACATCCATAGGTATTTCTTGGTGCACTAAAGTGCACCAAAGCATTTTTGAAATAGTGGCTTATCTCCACAAAATCACTCCATATTGCATCCACACGTCTGTTTCATCATATTAATAGGTTTTGTGAATATTCCAACTGATATGAATGCATAATTCTTGTTTGTGATCACAAATCACAAATTTGCCTAACAATTTACAAAAGCATTCCAAAATGGTTCAAATATTCACAAAATGGCCATAATAATCATTAATTATCATCAAAATCATTCCACATCATCATTTGCATATTTTCCAAGGTCAAACAACATTCAAGTGAACCTTGTACCTAGTGGGTTATTCTATATACTTGGTGATTGTAGTGATTTGCATCCATGCAATTTGGTAGGATGAATAACTTACCATAAGGAAACTTGGTCATTTTCATCATTCCATATCTCCTTGTTGGAAATAAGAAATCATATTTGGTACTTCATATTTTGAGTGAAACCTTACCAAGAATAATTTACACACAAGATGTCATTGATGGCCCATTTTGTGGGGCTTAAAACATGGACAAAATCACATTTCATCATTTCACATCTCCTTGACAGTCATCATGGAAACTGGAATTAGCTAGGGTGATTAGTTCTGATCATAGGAATTATCTAACAGTCACTAATTGAATTAGCTAGGGTGATTGGTTTCTATCATAGGAATTATCTGACAGTCACTAGAAATTATTTTAATTTTACATATTCCCTCTTGCATATCAATTATTTCGGAAGGCACATTCTTAAATAGCATTGAATCACCCCAAATTTGGGGCAACCACATTTGGTTTTTACCTTTCCACAATGGGATACATATTACATGATCATGACATCTACACTTGGTAGAAATCCCTTCATCTGTTGGGGCAAATACAGACACATATTTCATCATATTTTTCAAAAAACCCTTCATCTGTTGGGAAAAAATAGACATAGTTTTTCATCACATTTTCACAAAACCCTTCATCTATTGGGGAAAAAATAGAGACAATAATTTCACATTTTTCACCAATCCCCTTTCCTATTGGGGCAAAAATGGTATCATATTTACACTGTCCACATTTCATTTGCACACATTTTTTAATTTGCTCATGAGATTCATTTGCAAAATCATTCACCAATTGATGGGGTAAGCTATGCAAAAATCCAAATTATTTCATTATTTTATCTTCAAGCTCATGTTTCACATCCCAAGAGAAAGCTTCTTCTACACCTAGCCAAAATAGGTGTCTCATGTTTTTGCACTACATTGTGTTTTACGCAACACAGTACAAAAAGGGGTATCTATAGACACCAAAACCTAGCCACTTGTCATCCATTTAGGTCTTCTCACCATTTCCACCCATTATTCATATATATTTATATATATTTAATAAATATATAATTTTATATAAGTGAATTAATCCCAGCCATCCAATTTTTTTTAATCCTAGCCATTCATCCACATCAATCCATGTCACTTACCCAGATTTAATCTCCACCCTCCATCACATTTTAATCTTGACCGCATAATTTGTGTCATAAAAAACCTATTGTGCCCTAGGTGAGACGATAAGTAGGAGTTATTTTGATGGCTCAACCCCTGAATCCTGAGTTTTCCTTGAGTTTCATGTCTTGATTTTTCTCTAGAGTATCCAAGTAATCCCACCCTCCATCCTCACTTGCCACAACCTCTGCATCCATCATAGCATTCTTTGCTTAGCCATATCTACTTTTGTAGACTTTCCATTTAGTCATTGAATTTCTTCGAGTACTCCCTATAATTCATGGGTGCTTCTCCTCCATCACCAAGAACCTCTGGTCATCCTCCATTATTCTCGAGCACCCACGGGTATTTTTTGTAGCCACTGAGCACATGTGGGCATTTTACACCAAAGTTGTATAGCCCTCCTAGCCCTCGAGTGATGCTAGAGAATCACTGCAACAATCCACTACAAAAAATTACATTAGATCAAAGAGCGATAGATAAGCAAGGTAAATCATAGTTATTGTTATATTTTATTTTTCTATTAGCATCTATTCACATTTTGTTATTGCATAGCTAGGGTTTAGTCTTTATTTCTAAGGGTCTCACACTGTGGATCCCTCATTGTTATTACTGACTCATTAGCTATTTTATTTTGTACAAATCTGGTAGCATAACATTAGCATTGGACAATTGCTTAATCTGGAGTGGCCCGACATTGGATAATCAAAAGACCACTCACTTTTCTTGGGAGCAATAACATGTTCTGAAGACACCACCAACGTTGTTTGCTAGGGTTTTGAAGAACCCTAGATATTGTAAAATCTATATCAAAGGATTCAAATATCCTTATTGTAACAATGGAGTTTTAAGGCTCCCCTCCATTAATATAAAATCATTCATTGTGCAATATTGTCTTCTGAGTCCAATTTATATCTTGTGATTTGGTGTTGCATTTTTGTCTCTTCATATATATTTAAATATTAATATTTTATATATTATATTTATATATATTTAATAAATATGTATGTATTTATATGAATTAATCCTAGTCCTCCACCATGTTTTAATCCCAGCCATCTATCCACCTCAATCCAAGCCACTTGCCTACATTTAATCTCCACCCTTCCTCATGTTTTAATATTGGCAACTCAAATTGTGTCAGTGAAACCCTAACATATCTAAGAGAAAATTATAAAAGAGAAGTAATTTTGACAACTCAAACCCTAAGGACCCTAAGTTCTAAGTTTTCTTAAATACCCCTGGAATCCTAAGCACTCTAAGTTCTAATCTCTCCTATGTAGTCTTTTGAATCATTAAGATATTTCTAGAGTCCAATCCCTAGCCCCCCTAGTTTCCATCCTCACCTCCATCATCATCGTTCGCATCCCTTCACTTCTATCATCTCCCTTCCTGTGTGAACTAGATTTGGTTCTATGCCACTCTCATCAATATTTGAGTGCCCACCAGAGCCAACCGAGCACCCACCAGATCCAATTGAGTTTTTGTGAGCATCTCATGCACCAGGTCTGCAATCCTATAGCCTTCAGGTGTTGTTAGGGCATATTTGCAACTATCACTAGCATCATATGCATAAATAGAAAATAGGAATTTAGTATTTTTGAAATTGTAATAAATATGTTCATTTATTTTGATTATTCTTATACTTTTGTTTATATTTTTACTATAGCATCTAGGGTTAGTGATTTTATGATGAGGGCCTCACATAGTGGAGCCCTCATAAATACTACTAATATTTTTTGTTATTGATTGTGTGCAGGTATAAGAATTACAATTTTTGGAAGTTGTTGAAGCTGGGGTGGCCCTATCTAGGATACACAAGCCCATCCACAACCTCATTGGTATCTAAGACAAGTGTGAAGATACCAACCATTCTTTCAACTAGGGTTTCTAAAAACCCTAGTCTCTGTAATTTTGTATCAACATAAGCATTGTAAAACCCCACATTTGGGGTATATTGATTGTAAAATTTGATATCTACCTATAATAATAAATATTTTTATCTGATTTGTGTAATATTTGTGTATTACTTTGATTACTGTTATTTATATCATTATTGTATTGGTGTTTCTTTATTTCTAATTTTACACATGTGGTAGGTGCCCACCAACATTTGGCATCAAAATTGACAAAAGACCAAAAATGATTCAAAAAGGTAGCTTACCTCCACAAAATATTTCCAAATTGCATTCATATATCACTTTCATCATAATATCATGTTTTATGCAAGCCTAAGATAATTTGGACGTAATTTTTGTTTGCACCCAAAAGGTGCAAACTCACTTATAAATTTTTAAAACACATTAAAAATGGTATAAATTTTTATAAAATGACCATTTTCATAATTCTAATAATCCATTCCATCATAGCATTCAATATCATAATAATATGAATTTATTTGGATGATTAGTTTTTATTTGCACCCAAAAGGTACAAAATTGTCCAAAATGGCTTCAAAATACCCCAAATCAATGCAAAATTTCACAAAAATCATTCAATTCAATCATCAATGCATTTCTCATCATCATATATTCATTTCAACATCATTCTCATGCATCAACCATTGCATTTGCATATTTTCCAAGTTTATACACAATTTCAAGTGAACCTCGTATCTAGTGGTTTGTTCTATCTCCTTGGTGATTGCAATGATTTGCATCCATGCAATTCGGTAAGATGAATAAATCACCATAAGGACACTTGGTCATATTTATAATAATATATATCATTGTTCAACAACAAAATCACTTTTTCTCCCTCATTTTATGAGTGAGACTATGTCAATACCAATTTGCTTAACAATTGTCATTGATGGCCTTGTCTGTGGGGTTTGAAACATGGATAAATCACAATACATAATTATCTTCAACAATAAGGAATCATGCAAATTCATCTAATAGAGACCTCCTAGAAAAAATTCAATCTTAGGGTGATTGGTTCCTGATATTTTGCATTTTCATCACTTTGGATTTCAATGATGCTGAAATGCAATTTCTTCAACAACATGGAATCATCCCAAACTTGGGGTAACCACATTTAATTTTTATTTCCTACAATGGGATACATCTTACATGATCATGGCATCTACATTTGGCAAAAAATCCTTTATCTATTGGGGTAAAAATAGAATCAATCACTTGCATTTAGACCAACCCCCTCTCTCCGTTGGGGCAAAAATGATATCAATTTACATCATTCATATCATCCTTTTACATATTCATATCATCCTTTTACATCATTCATACATATACAATTACACCATTCACTTAAATTTTCATTGCAAAAATCTATCAAATGGCTCATGATATTCATTCTTCACTCATTTTCCAATCGAATGGGTAAGTTATACAATCAAATGGTTACACAATCAGATTCTTTTATCTTCAATATCATCTTCGCATTCCAAGGAAAGAAAGCTACTTTTGCATTAGGCCAAACCAGGTGTCTCATAGTTTTGCACCACATTGTTTTTCACACAACATGATAAAAAAAGGGGCATCTATAGACACCAAAATCTAGTCACTTTTTATCCATTCATGCCCTTCAATAACAACAATCCATTATTTATATATGTACATATATATTTGTTAATATACATTTAAATATTAATATTGTATATATTATATTTATATATAATAAATATATGTATTTATATGAACTAATATTAGCTCTCTACCATATTTTAATCTCAGCCATCTATCCCCCTCAATCCATGCCACTTACCTAGATTTAATCTCTACCCTTCCTCATGTTTTAATCTCGGCCACTCAAATTGTGTCATTGAAACCCTAACATGTCTAAGGGAAGATTATAAAAGAGGAGTCATTTTGATGACTCAGACCCTAAGGAGCCTAAGTTCTAAGTTGCCTTGAATACCCCTGGAATCCTAAGCACTCTAAGTTATGATCTCTTCTAAGTAGTCTTTTGAATCCTTAAGAGATTTCTGAAGTCCAATATCTAACCCCCCTAGTTTTCCTAAATACCCCTAGAATCCTAAGCCCTCCAAGTTATTATCTCTCCTATGTAGTCTTTTGAATCATTAATTTATTTCTAGAGTCTAATCCCTATCCCCCCTAGTTTCCATCCTCACCTCCATCATCATTGTTCGCATCCCTTCACTTCTATTGTCACCCTTCTCATGTGAAATATATTTAGTTCTGCACCACTCTCATCAATTCTTGAACACCAACTAAAGCCAACTGAGCACCCACTAGAGCCAATCGAGCACTCGTAGGTGTCTCATGCACTAGATTTGTAGCCCTACAACCCTCGAGTGCTATAAGGGCATATTCACAACTATCACTAGAATCATCTACATAAACAAAAAATAGGAAGCTAGTATTGTTGACAAGGTAATAAATATATTCATTTATTTTTATATTCTTATGCTTTTGTTTACAATTTTATTATAGCATCTAGGGTTAGTGATTTTATTTTGAGGGTCTCACATAGTGGAGCCCTCACAGATACTACTAATCTTTTTTGTTATTGATTGTGTGTATTTATAAGGATTAAAATTGTTGTAAGTTGTTCAAGATAGGTTGGCCCTATCTAGGATACACAAGCTCACCAACAACATCATTGGGATCAAAGACAAGCATGAAGACACCAACTATTCTTTTCAACTAGGGTTTTCGGGAACCCTAGTCTCTGTAATTTTGTATCAACATAAGAATTGTAAATCCCTACATTTTGGGCATATTGATTGTAAAATTTGAGATCTGTATGCAATAATAAAGAGTTTTATCTGATTTATGTAATATTTGTGTATTACTTTACTTACTGTTATTTTATATCATTATTGTATTGGTGTTTCTTGATTTCTGATTCACAAAAGGAAATGAGAGCCTATTTAAAGATTTTTGACAAGGGTGAGGGGGTGGTGAGGTGGCATGGTCAAAGGGGTATGGGTGCACTATGCATAATTAATGTTTATGGATGAAGCAATTCCTCACCCCACCCATATGCATTAAATGAGCATAGGTACACCATACCCCATTAATGCATATGGATGGAGAAAGTCTTCACCCTGCCCATGTGGATTAAATGAGCATGGAAGGGGGTGTGGGTGCATAGGGATGTGAAGAATAGGTGTAAGGTAGACTAGGGTGATATGGTAGACTAGGGTGGTGTGCACCTAGGCTAGGTAAGTGGGGTGGTTACATGGTGACCATGGACTAGGTGTAGGATGGGGCTTAATGGGGCAAAGGTGCTAAGGTGGGTAAATTAAGATAATAATACAAAATAATTGGATTTTTGGAGCATTTTGCAAAATAATTAAACATTAACACTACACAAGGAATAATATGAATTTTTTAGGTATCTAAAATTACCTCTTTTTTACTATAGTGTGTAGGCACAATGTAGTGCAAAAACACATGATACTAGAGGGGTGGTTATCTATGACAAGAATAGATTAACAATGGATGATAATGGTTGATCATGGATTTAGGTGTGCTACAATGACAATTAAGGGAGGAGACATAAGGTTTTCCAAATCATGAACAATGTAAAATGCTTCATGTATGGAAGGGACAAATATCCTTGAATATTTACCTTTGATAAATTTTTGGGCTTACTTGATTAAATTGATTAGCCATAGGTATGTGGCCTCATGTTACTCTAATTGATTAGATATGTGGGCTTAAGTTACCACCTCGATGAAGTGAGTGTATGAGTGAGCACATAGCACTGGCATGGAGCTTACTAAATTTGGATTGGATTAGAGCTTGAGTTGAGAGAAGAAAAAAATGAGGAGAAATTCTACCTTTGTCCCAATAGAGGAGGGCTAGTGAGTGTCAAGAAAAATTCTTGGGAAAACATGATTCTAGGATTAAGTATTTGGATATTGGACATGTTTAATATGGTATTTATGGATACTATCATCCTCCTCAAGTGGTGATTTGATGGGTGAAGAAGTGGAACACAACAATGAAGCACTTGACCAAAGATCATTGTCCAACAACAAAGTGGTAATTGGCTAGAGAAACTAAAATGACATTAGGAACAAAAATTATATGGTCAACCAGACCATATAATTGATAGAAAAATGCAAGAATGATCATTGATTGTATGGATGGTCATTGATCAAGTGGAACAAAAAGGGTGCATGAGGGGCACACGAGCACTCATTTGCATTGCATCATTAGGAAAAAGAGTGAGATATATGGGTGAGGTTGAGGATTTGATACAAAGTGCTACCAAAATAGACATGTGGAGGGACAATATGGTAGAAAATAGTGTAGGATCTAGCGATGGAGTGAGTGTAGTTTAGGTTAGCAAATTTTTATCCTTTTGCTCTTGCTTATATTTGTGAGGATAAAATAAACTCTAGGGCCCATTTTTAGATAAAAGTGAATCGTAGAAGCTAAGGCTAGCATAGAAATGGGTAGTTGGATGTTAGGGTTTGTTGTTTGGTTGTGGTTTTTTTTCTTTTTATTGTTTTTGGGATTTTGTGTTGTTGGGTTTTTTATTAGGGTAGGGCTAGGTTGTTTTCATTGTTGTTTTTTTTTATTCGTTTGTTGGTAAAGTTTCCAAAAAAAATTGTGTGGACATGAACCATCCTTGTTAGGATATTTTTGGTGTTTGTATGTTATACAAAACATATGATCGTATGGATGGTTGCAATAATTATACAAAAAATATACATTTTTTAAAAGGTTATGGGGGTTTATAAGGAAATAAAATTGATGGTGGTATGATGATAGGGTAAAGTGGTGCAACCATGACATTGGTTTAGGCCACTCTTGGACAAGTTCAGGAGAGATTTGACCAAGGAGGATTGGATATGGTTGGCAAGGATTGGCTTTTAGAGAGGCTCAAATGGAGATCGTACATGTTGAGTGGTCATATATGTCAACCATGATTGAGTGCTAGAACCCATATAGGGGTACTTTCCATTTCCCCATAGGGTAATTAACATTGACAATAGAGTAAATGTATAGGGTATGCCAGTTACCCTTGGAGGGAGCCACTATTATAGTGATGGAGCTAACATAGTAGGGGCTAGTTATGGAGAAGATTTTTGGAGTGGATTGGGATCAGGTAGATACAAAGAGTGGTGGGATATTATATGAGCCTTATTATTTGGATGGATTGTTATCCCTAAGGTAGACATTATTTATTGTGTTGACCTTGATTTTTATGCTTCCATACTCCTTGGGTCCATGGTTTCTATATAATCTATTATATATTGTGTCAAACTTGGTGGACATGTAAATAGTGTATGTGTGGGAACCAACCTTGCTAGCACATATATATAAAGAGTTATATGCATTGAGTAGGGGTGATTGTGGGAGGTTGAGATACAATTTCCTATTATAGTTATGGGTATGGGAGCAAGTGACAATTGAAATGCCATGGGGTTTACTATATGATGCACATGGGTTGATGGGGTAGGATTACAGCTATACCTTGAGGTAGTAGATGGACATGGAGGCACGTAGGAATAGTTATGAGGGACATGGGTTTTATAATTAGATGTGGGTAATATTGAGGTGTAAGGATATTATTTGGGGGACATGGAGGAATTGAGTGGTATGGGATAAGAAGGTAGTTCAACTATGTCAAGTGTGGTTGCTAGATGGTTGATTAGTTGTAAGGCCACTCAGTTGAAGTGTTTTTAGTTTACCTGAGTGCTACAACAATTTATGCTTACATAGGGAGTACTAAAGGCACCAATAATATATCATAGAAAGGATGATGATAGGACTACATTGTAGGTAGTGCCTTTTGAGGAGTTTGCAAATAATATGGTACTAGTTCCTTATGAGTATGATGCTGGCACTATGCCCAAGTATGATAGGTGGTGGGTCATATAGCAATAGTACAAAGGAAGGGTTGTGGAGGAGGTGGAGTTATATGCGAGAGAGGGTGATTATGGTTTGGTTGGTGGGGAGAGGAGAGGAGGAGGTACCATTTAGGTGATGAATATGTCATAAAATAGATGAGGGATTGGACCCATTAGGAGCAATAGATGCAAAGATGCTTGCAAATAAATTTGGAAGTGGGGGCACCCAATTTTGATGACATAGTGGATCTCAATGAGGTGGTCTTAGAGGTCAAGGAGACCAATATTTGGATGGATAGGGAATGGAATTTGAAGGTACAATTGGTAGAGCAAGAGGTAGTTTGGGTACTGGAGAGAATAGGGCTACAAGGGAAGCTTGATGTAGTGGTGACAAAGTGAGATAGTTTGGTGGTCAAGCTAGATGAGCTACAGGGGTGGCTCAATGTAGTGATGACTAAGCAAGATAGTCTTAAATAGTATATTGAGTAGTTGAGGGTGAAACCAACAATGATAGTAATTTTGGGATATGGAGGTGATATGGTGGCTTTAGAAGTCAAGATCACAGAGCTATAGTAGGCCAAGGATAAGTATAGGGTTGGTTGGTAATGTGAGAGAGATATAGTTTACCTATTAAAGGATAGGTTTATGGGCTTGAGTGTGTCTATTCCATAACTCATAGATGGCCTATATCGATAGAGTTATAGGAGCACACCATTAGTGGTCCCACTAGTGTGCCATTTTATAGACTCAAAAACATTACAGGCAGCAGGACCAACCACTTCTCAGGTTAGCGAGAGGTATCAAAGTAGCAAGGATGATAGGCGATGAGGGAGAGGACAAAATAATAGAGATGGTGGAGAGGAGGGAAGTGGGGAGACTCTAGGGGATCATCAATAGTGATTTTATTTTTGTTGTGGTAGATTGGATATGATTTTGTAGATAATTTTTTATGAGAAGATGATGTAGTTATTACGACTTGTATATATGCATGGATGTGTGATGTAGCACAAGAGGTAGTTTTGAGGTAGCCCTATAGATGTTTACGATGATGATATATCATTGATTTTGTATTGACATGTATTTATGATGAGATGTATGTATATGGATATTTGATGGTTTTATGGATTGTACTTTATTATTTTATGATATATATACATGATGATTATTTGATGGTTGGCATGATATGATGTTATGGATGGATGATGTGATGTATATGTTTAGGTTTTTTATTTTTATGATGGATGGATGTATGTGATTAGATAGACATGACATGTTAGATGATATGGATGTGATATGCTTATGTGATAGATGATAGTTCTTATATTTATTTACATGGTTTAGACTCACATGTGTTATTTTAATCACTCTCTGGATGTTTGTGTATGAATTTCACAATAAAAATGGTTTAATTAATCAAAGATAAGTTAATAGTCACAATAACACATTAACACAATAGAAGAATACATAAGACAAGATAGCAAACAATGAGCACACTATAATAGACTAATAGGGATAATGACCATGATTCTAATATCAACATACAGTGCAAGATGAATGGACATTAGAATAATTATGTGAGTACATAGACATGTAATGGATAATTTGTTAATCGAATGAATAATAGATAATGTCTAATAACATGAATCAATATTGAGGGTATATGTACATTGAATTGGGGCTAGCCAAGATGTTTTCCCATATATCCTAGGGTTTTTGGATGCTATAAGAATCTTAATAAAGTCAAACACCTTAGTTTCAATAATCAGATTCATCTAATGGTTAGTTAATATCCCATAGAAATATAGACCATCCTAAATAATATCAAGCCTATCATGGACCAAAGTGTGTGCAAGAAGGTTCATTTTCTATCTTGAGTAAGGTTGGACTAACCAATTGTGAACTCAAGCCAATATAAGCTAGCTTATCCATGATTTTCATAGGTATATAAAAAATAATATTGCTAATATGATAGACATATCATCACTTTAAATTCATACTCCACTGCTATCCATACATCTATAGCCCCGATGGAGGTTAGCCCCATAATACTCTAATGTAGCTCCATTACCAACTAGACATATAGCCTTGGTGGAGGCACATGTAAGACCTGAGGGGACCAAGGGGAAGTGTTTTTGGGTGTCATACTTATTATTTGAATATTTTTTTCTCTTTTATTTTTCAACTTGCAATTGAATCCTTAGGTTTAGATTATGCAAATTATAGGATGAGTAAGAAAAAATTTTGCTTTCTAGAAAGATTAATCGTGGTGTCATATTCCAAAAACTTAAAATTTAAATTAAAGTGTGATATGTGATTTGTCCAAGAAAGAAATCAAGTCAGTCAGGAGAAGCCTAAAATTTCCTTAGAACACAACAACACTTGACAAATTTTGATTGGATCAACTAGGAATTGTTGAATAACAAAAATGACTTCTTTTACAAGCAATCTAAGAATGTGATTGAGCAAGACATCATGATAGTTGGGACAACTAGTGTATGCTTATTGATAAATTTTGAAAAACAAACAATGTTTATGTGCAATATGGTTGACAAGACAACATAACATATGACAAAACACTACATTTAGACAAATGAAATCTAGATATGAAAATGGGCAAAAAATGCAACACATACAAATGGAAAAATATGTACAACACATATATATCATTCATTAATTATGCCAATCATGATTGGAGAATGCATATTTACACATACAAAAGGTGATTAAATTAGAATGTTATGGTCCTTGGTTTATTTATGTACAAATTCGATTAGTCAAAAGGGTGAATTCATTGAAGGGGTACCTAAATTTTTTGGGTTTAAAATGAAACTAATTAGTCATAAAAATGGGCAAATCCAACTAGACGAAAGGGTCCAATTACTTGGATATCCAATATCACTAGAAATATGATAAATTAACATTCGATATTGATTGTTTTATTTTTTTCAAATGAAACTAATTAGGCATCAAAATGGGTAAAACCAAGTGAATGAAAGGGTCCACATGATTACCTAGATATCCAATAATGTACACAAATTAGAGAGATTTTTTAACACCATTATGGATAGAAGGGATGAATATGAATGGTACTGGTGGGTATGATATGCATATCATCCAATTCACTCTTAGAAAAAACTTTATTGTCATCAATAACCTTAGCTTAAAATACTGAAGAAGTATCAAAAGGATAAGGGAGAAGATAGACATTTGACTATTTGATCATTTGCTCTATTGGGAGGAAATCAAGATAAGGATTAGAAGTAATCTTCTTGACATAAATATAACTTGGATAAATACTAGGAGTTCAATTAGGATCATACACATAGTGAAGCAAGGTGAAAATATCGACATATATCATGTTGGTGATGGATGGATCATGGGGTAGAGGAGTAGGGGAGCTAGACAATGTGTTTGATATTGAGCTCACCTGGGAATAAGGAAGAAGTTTTTGAAGGATGGATATATGATGATTATGTTGATATGGGGGTCATTAAGGTAGAATGAGGGTGGGAGGCAAGATTTTCTGACCATCAGGACACTCTTATGGGATGAGCATGGGAAGGATAGGGAGTTGGAATAGAATTAGGTAAAGGTAACCATTATCATACTTGGGATGTTAAATTACGGGGATGATATGGGATGAAACATATTCAAATATATCAAATGTAATTGAGAGGTTCTCAAATGGCTCATAAATTTCATCCCTATAAGTTTTGGATGGAATAATGTGAAACATAAAAACTTAGAAGAATTCTACAAGAATATCAACCATGAAATGAGGAGATAGAGGCTCATCCATAAAATGACCCTCTCTTTTAGTATGGGCATCAAAATTTTCCTCCTCAATTTTAAGGTTAAGACATTGGAAATATTTCTCAAGGAGGGTGGTTGTGCAGTACTAGTGATAGCCCAATCTAAATTTGTCTTTATGTAGTTGGTAAGGTGGATTAAGTATATATCATAGACCCTACTCATAGTGACCTAGGAAAAATTATTACCATTAAAAGCATTGAACATATCCAATGGTAAAGGAGGGGTTAGACATAAAATTAATGTTCCCACAAAATTAATCTTCAAGCTCTTTAGAAAAAAAATTCTTGGAAGGAGTGTCTACTCCCCCATACAAAATATTTGTTTGGTTAGGTGAGTAACCAATGGGAATACTAACACCTATTGTTAGGATCACATATTGAGGATGAAAAAAATCTATAATGAACTCTATGTTAGGAGGGAAGAAGGTAACATTATGTATAAAATACTTCCACAGACTAGGACTAGACAACTGTACAAACATACAACACATCTCTTGACTTGTTAATCATTTAGGAGACCCCTAATTTTTGGTTTAGGAGTATACGAGGAGGATGAAGATGGGCCCACAAGTTGGGAATCCAACCTAGCAGCTCACTTATCCGAAGAGTGACAATTTTTATGAGTATGTGTAGCACCCTAAAATTGGTGCAGTAAAACCTTAATAATTACACCTACTCTAGTAAATAATTCAAATTCAAATTTTAACCTCCAAAACCGCTCCCAAACCACCGCTTAATCCGTTTCCTCATTTCACATGCCATTTTTAGAGTTTATTTTGACCGTTTGATGATATCGTCGCCGATCAGACGATATCGCCTCAGATCGAACGATTTTTCACAATTAGTCTCTGTTCCAACGGCGTCTCTAATCTGGGAAGAAGCGTGTCTATGCCGTTAGAGACCTCCCCCATTGGAGATCTCCCAAATTGGGATGATCTCCAACCTCCCAAACTCTATCCTAAGCCTATTTAATCCTAGGCCCTCCCCTTAGCATCCCCCTGGCTGAATTTTCTTGTAAATTGACCTTCACACGCATTAGAATAATCTATATTACCATCTACATTTGTTGCATCCAATTTTCTTGCAGGAACCTTGTCATTTTTCAGCCGAAGCACGCTTACATCGTCGTAGACGATCCTGTTCAGATCGAAGGCGATCCTGTCGAATCAGAGATGATTTTGATTGCAGTCCACATTGGGGGCAATCAATGCCCAGAGTTTGCATTTTCTCCACTATTTTTTGTTGCATTATTCTACATTTAGTTAATTCTATAGTTATTATTTATTATTCTGCATCTTGGAGTTCACCCATCTAGATCAAATGCATAATTAAGTTATAATTGTCATTAAATCAGTATAATGCATTCATGTTTCTATTTATAATAATTAGTTTGATATTGTTATTGTCATTTTACACTGTTTCCCTCTGTTATCATAGTTGCATTCTTTGTATTTTGCATCTATTTTTCTATTTGCAGGTCTCTGACGAATTCATCAGACGAATTCGTCAGATCTCAGACGATCCTGACAGATAGGAGATGATCCTGTCGAATTCCAGACGATCCTGACTACTTCAAAAATTAGAACCTTCATCAGACATCCGGATTAGGTATGGGTCTTTAATCCATCTTGTTATTTCTATTTTTCTATCCAAATCTGTTTCTATCTTCATTTAAAATCTGCATTTCATATAGAATAGCTTAGACGCATTTGGCCAAACGTAGGACTTGGATGATTAAAGCTAGAACTAAACACATCAAACACATTCCCAACCTAGGAGTGGAAACTGCCATTCAAAAGTTTCCTGGTGAACCCACCATCCATCAAAAAATCACCATAATACACCTCCCCCGAGATGCGGGACCTTCACAAGGCCTCTCAGTCTGAGGTACCGCGCCATCCTTTTCCTATCCTCCTTCAGGGCATGGATCCTATAGCCTGAAGGTAGGGATGCAAAAAATTTGGAGCGATACATTTTGGTGAACCCGACGTGAATGCATTTTAAACCTTTTGAAAACAAAAACAAAACAAAAAAAATAAAACAACCAAAACATATATGCATTTCAAATCATTAAAATTAATAAGTTGCATATTATGTTTAGATGGTAGCTCCTAAGAAAATATTAGCAGTTACTATAAATGTTGAAAACCAATTGGCAGCCATAGAAATCAATTCTATGCTTAGTGTGCCTGAAACAGATAGAAATCAACTTTTGTGGGACGAACTTGATAGAAGAGTAAGTGTCATTTCATCTAGGTCAACAAAAATTAAACAAATCAAGAGGCTTGTCCTAGATAGAATCCTGGATCCTCATCAACTCATCTTTTATCATGAACTTCAGAGAGCCTGCCATAGATGGTTAGCTTATAGGAGAGCTCTTGTGTCTTCAAAATTGTTCACCTTCGAGGAATACCTCGAGAACGTAGCCATTATACACCAGTTCCTAGGTCATGTAGAAGACCAAGAGGTTGTTCTTACGGATAGGGAAATATGGAATAGAGTTCCTCGAGCTATGTTATATCGAGAGTATTGCCACGAGCTTTACTTCTATCAACCAGAATCTGATACAGATAAGATCACTATAGCTCTTTTCATTAAATTTTTGAAAGAAAACTTTCAATTTGAAGAAGAACACTTCATGACTCCTGAAGAACTCGAGCCCATTAATGATATTTATAAATTTTTTATAGAAAACTAGATCATTGCTTTCAGTATTAGTTCTTGCATTTATTGTGTTGTTTGTTATCTTTACAATATTATTACAAAAACAAGAAAAACTAAAAAAAAAAAAACATAACAAAAACCAAAACCTTTCATTTTAAATATTGTAGTAGGTATATAATTAATATATACCTCTTAAGCTTATAGCATATATATATAAATAAATAAATATATATATATATATATATATATATATATATATGCTGAAATATAAATTAAAGCACAATGCCTAAACTTAGGAATGGTAAACAAACTGAAGGAGAAGAAGAAGATTGGTTAGAAGATAAAACTAGAGACCCAAATGTCCTTCCTGAAGATCCAATTTTGGAAGGAGAAACTCTAGATCAACCAAAATATGACCTAGGTGAAGACAATGAACAAGAAGAAAATGTTAAAGAGGATGGATCCTCATCCCCTAGAGTAGCTCCAGATGGAACTATTGCTTTTGACAACTTAGATCATTTCTGGAAATTTTTCAATAATAACATTGGCGCTCTTAATATGGCAGTTCATATTGATAAAGGGCAAATTAGTGACACTCAAGCAACCATGGAACATATGTTTGATGTGCACACTAATCCCTTGTCTTTCATTGATCAAGAAAGTGATAAGGCTGGACCATCCAATAGAGATATGGTCACTATGATTCAGAACATGCCAAAAAAATAGGTTACCCAACCTCCTAAGGAACCTGTTATTCAGCCTAAAACCATTCCCACACAAAAGAAAACTTCCTTCATTATTTTACTTCGCCAAACTATTGATCAATATGCTTCAAGTAAACAAAAACCTAAAATGAAGCCAAACACCAATTTTCAACAATCTGGAATACAACATAATACAACTTCAAAATTCCTTCATAACACCTTTCCTACCAATAATTTACACAATAGCAACATAGCATCTAATCTTCATGTCCCTCCATCATATGCTCACAAATCCCATATCAATGCCCTACCGAACCAATATGGTGGGCAAACTAGTAATCTGGAAGCTATGGTGAAACAGTTAGCTTCGCGTATGGACCAGATAGATCCTTACCATCCCTCGTACAATTATCGAGAGATATGTAGTCAACCTTTGGATCGCATAGTTGTAGAACAACCGTACCCTAAGCATTTTCCCATGCCAATCCTACCTATATATAAAGGAACCGAAGATCCCATACAACATCTTCGCATGTTTAGGATAGCATGTCATGATATATCACATGATGACTTGCTATTACTACAAATGTTCCCAAAAAGTTTAGGTGGAATGGCATTAGAGTGGTACTACCAATTTCCCACTCATTCTTTGAGAAACTTTGAAGAAACAGTTGAATATTTTGTCCATCAATTTAGTGCCTACATCAAGATGCATGTAACTATTAAATATTTATACAACTTAAAACAAGACAAGGATGAATGTTTTTCCGATTTCTTAGCTAGATGGAGGCAGTTGACAGGAAAACTACACTTTGTGCTACCTTATAGGGAAATTTTGGACATTTTTATTAATAATTTACAAGAACAAATATCTTATGAGCTATCAACTGCTACTTTAACTACCTTTGATCAGGCTATAGATTTAGCTCGAAGAGTAGAAGATGCCCTCATTAGGAGAGGCCAACTTAGGAAGAAGGATGATGAGAAAACATCCAAAAATCAGTATAAAAAAAAACAAGTTGTAGGTGACGAAGTCACTGACAGCAGAAATGTTGCTAATATCAATGCAACGAAAACAATAGAAAAATTCATATTGAAACCGCCTGATAAGCCTCCTCGAGAATTTACTAGATTGAATCAACCGTTATCAACTATTTTACCTTAATTACTCAAAAGAGGTTTGATCCAATTACCAGCTATCCGGGAACCTGATCCAACTATACTCGGATACAAAGCTAACTTACACTGTGATTTCCATAGAGGGCCTGGACACTCTACCAACGCTTGTAAAATGTTGAAAAATAAAATACAGGATTTGATTGAAAATAATGAAATGGAGGTGCAAGCCTTCCAACCTAAACAAAATTTTCCTAATAACGCTCAAAAGACCATTCCCCAAAATCAAAATTAAAATGCTAATCAATCATTAGACATATTTCAACACCCTTTACCAAGACATGGTAAAGAGGTGGCCAATAAAATTGAACATCATAATGTTCCTCCTCCTACCCGATATGTAGGAACTATTAGCGGACATTTACTTAATCATGATCCTAAAAAATTTGACACAACTTTATCCATGGTTACAACCAGGCCCCTACATAATATTCAAACTCCAGATCCTAGTGATATAGAATCAAATACTGAAAGTGAAATAGACATCACTTCAAACCAATCAAATAGTTTTGAAAATGAATAAGATCCTATTCAACCCATCACAGATGCTATGGTTCCAGAAGAACCATTTCCTAGAAGAGTTACAACTTGACCTTCTTCTAATAAATTCCTCCCAAATGAAGAAGCCATAAACGCTCAACCGAGACCAGTTCAGCGTCTTCAATACAACATTGTAGGTACCATTGGAGTCGTTACCCAACAACAGGCTCAAAATTATCAACAAGAACCAAACCATAATGATGGATCAGATCCATTTGTTTTGAAAAATCCCAATAAAGGGAATCATGCTTCCAATGTTCAACTTAAACCCCCTTACAATATTAATGAGCAATTATCCAATACTACAACTGTAATTTCCCTTTTGGATTTATTAAGATTTTCTCCTACCCATAGGGATGAGTTGATGCTTACATTAAGCCAAATGATGGTACCTCAAAATATTCAACCTGAAGCCATGGCCAATACTTTCATCACTCGAGAAGTTGATTGTATTGACTTCCGAGATAAAGATATCCCACAACACAGTTTACATAAGGATAATCCCTTATATATTACTACTCTAATTGGAGATGTAGCTGTTAAATGAGTCCTAATTGATAATGGTTCATCTCTAAACATTTGCACTTTTGACTTCTACCAACGATTTGGCTTTAGAAGTGATGAAATGAAGAAAACTGACATGATTATCAAATCTTTCAATGACGAAACACAAGAAACGTGTGGAGTTATTACCATCCCATTGCAAGTTGGTCCTCAAAATCTAGATACCACCATGTTTATTGTACATTGCCCCGCATCGTACAATATACTCTTGGGTCATCCTTGGATCAATGCAATGCGGGCTGTCCCATCAACTTTACACCAATGTGTTAAATTCGAATTAAAAAATCAGTTGGTCACTATCCACGGTGATCCTAGACCCTTTGATATGTGTGCTTTGGCGTAACCTGTTGGAGTGCAATTTTGTCCTGCTCTGTCATCCACACATCCTAATTCTTATTTTTCATCTAAAACTATGAAACACACACCCATAGCTTCACCTATTTCCCCTCCATTCATTTCACCCTCATATATAGATCAACAATCTTCTAAACAAACCACTCTAGAACCTCAAAAAGATCTTCAATCTACAACCAATCCTTCATGTTCTATCCCTATAATTTCAAAACCTATAGACCCATCTCTTAACACTTCCACATTATCAACATCTATCATACCTTCCACATCTAAAGATATAGGGAATGATCCTTCTACATCTTATGCTCTTTCTGATGAACTTTTACCAGATATCCATAATCTTAATATCAGAAAAAACAAATGCTTTCATGCAAGATTTAATTATTTTAAATAACTTGCCACCATCTCCTCGTACTTTGGGCCTCCCACAACCTATGGGAAGTACTTACCAATTTGGGAGTTATGCCTTCATTTATAAAGGATATGACTAGGGAAGAATCCCTCGGAATATCAAAACTCATCATGAGGGATATGCTCGATGTTATTTTACCAATGAATATATTAAAGCTAAACCCATAATGCTTAAAATGGGATATAAAGGGAAAGGCTTGGGACCTTTCCAAAATGGCATGAAAGAACCTTTCGAGGTAGAACCGTGGCCCGCCCGCTCGTGGTGTGGGCCTATTTCCTAGTAAGGGTCAACCCTTTCCTTTTGAAGATGATGATCAAATCATATGTTATCAAGATTATTTGGATAGGCATGATGATTTGCCTCTAAAAAATCAACCATTTACATGTAACATGCTATCCATAGGTTACCCTGAAATAATTGCTGACTTCGATGAGAAGTTGGAAGGAGATATCTTCCACGATGTCTCCATTGAAGAGATGTTACACAATGGATTTTATTTTGATGGTTCTACACCAACTATAGCCCAATTTGAGACCGCTAATCCTCAAGATGAATTATCCAACTTAACCTTACAAGAATTACAATAATTGGGCGTTTCACCCGCCCCACCTAACTTTGAAAGAGATCTACACATGGAGGTAGAAAACATCATTAAAATTAATATTGGAACTGAGGATAGTCCTCACATAATCAATATTGGATCAAAATTAAGTCAAGAAAAACAAGAGCAATACATTGCATTCCTTAAAGATTATGAAGATGTCTTTGCTTGGACATATGAAGATATGCCAAGTCTAGACCCTTTTGTAGTCATGCATCACCTAGTGGTCCATCCGGATGCTAAACCTATTAAACAAAAACTTAGAAAAATGCATCCCAAAGTGGCTTTGCTAGTCAAAGGGGAGTTAGAAAAACTCTTGAATGTTGTTTTTATACAAGCTATTGATTATGCTGAATGGATCTCAAATGTAGTTCCAGTCACCAAGAAATAAGCCACCAAAGTTAGGGTTTGCACAAATTTTAGAGATATTAACGTTGCATGCCCTAAAGATGATTTTCCTCTTCCAAACATGGATCAAATCATTGACTTTACTGTCGGGAGTGGGATGATGTCCTTAATGGATGGATTCTCCGGTTATAATCAGATCAGGATAGCTCCTGAATATCAGACTAAAACAACCTTTATTACCCCCTGAGGTACCTTTTGTTGGAAAGTGATGCCATTTGGCTTAAAGAACGCAAGTGCAACCTATCAACGAGCTATGACTTATATTTTTCATGATATGATGCATGATATCCTACATGATTATGTAGATGATATTATAGCTTGCTCTATTAATAAAGATAATCATTTAGATGATTTGAGAAAAGTTTTTAATCGATTACGAGAATATCTTATTTGATTAAATCTAGCCAAATGCATATTCGGAGTTAAGTCTAGTAAACTATTAGGGGTTTTAGTTTCTTTACGTGGTATCGAAATCGACCCTCTCAAGATTGCGGCTATCACTGATATGCTCGCACCTACTAATATATCTAAGTTACGAAGTTTACAAGGTAAGCTTCAAGCCATCCATCGCTTCATCGATAAGCTGGCGGACAAAACCGGTCCCTTTCTTAAACTTCTTAAGAAGGATGTCCCTTTTAATTGGGACGACGAATGTAAAAAAGCTTTTGAACTTCTCAAAAAATACCTCCTTAACCCACCTGTGCTTTCACTGCCTAGACCTGATCGCCCATTTCTCCTGTATATTTTAGCTTTAGATTCTGCCTTAGGAGCTAGGTTAGCTCAGCTTGATCATGCGAAGAGAGAACGTGCTAATTATTATATTAGTTGAACCTTCATCAGTTATGAAACCCGCTACACAAAATTAGAAAAACTATGTCTAACAGTCGTGTTTTCTACGCAAAAATTATGCCATTATATGCTTAATCAATAAACTTATGTCATTGCTAAATATGATCCCTTGAGGTATCTCATGAGTCGACCTTATTTATCGGGTCGCACAGCCAAGTGGGTTCTTGCTCTAAGTGAGTTTGACCTCACGTTCATAGGACAAAAGTCTGTTAAGGATCAAATCATAGCAGATAAATTAGCTGTTGCACCCTTAGAGTCTACCCATCCCCTCATCATTGAGTTTCTTGATGAATGCCTTCAATTAAAGGCAGACCATATTGAACAATGGTCCTTATACTTTGATGGAGCCCGATGCATGAGTGGGGCTGGTGCGGGTATTATTTTAATATCTTCGCAAAAACATCTTATTCCTTTGTCCTTCAAATTAACATTTGCTTGCACCAACAATATTGTTGAATATGAAGCTCTAATCCTTGGATTACGAGCTGCCTTGGCGCTAAAAATAAAACATATTTTAGTTTTTGGTGATTCTCAACTTGTTATAAACCAAATTAATGAATTTTATCAGACCAGAGATGATAAACTATGCCCATATAAAGCCTATGTTTTACAATTAATGTCTCTATTTGATCAAGTTACCTTGGAAGCTATTCCTCAAACTTGCAACCGTGTAGCTGATGCTATGGCCGCAACTGCCTCTCTCCTGCACTTGGAGTTAGATGATGAATATGCCACCATAATTATTCATCGACTCTAAGAACCCGCTTCAAATAAGTCATGCTTAGAACCTTTGGATGTGTTTCTAATCAATGAAACTACTCCTAAACCTTGTTATACGAATATATTTTATTTTCTCCAAAATGGGACTTTCCTCGCCAATTCTAATAGAAACCAAAGTCGGTTATTACGTAGACGAGCAAGTCAATTTGTAATAATTGGCAATACTTTATATAGGAGATCTTTTGAAGGTATCCTATTAAGATGTTTGAATTTAGAAGAATCCAAATCAGCCTTGAGTGAATCCCATGATGGATCTTATGGAGGACACTTTAGTGGTAGTGTCATTGCTAAAAAGCTCCTTAGGATAGGATACTTTTGGCCTACCATGGAGAATGACGTGCATGATTATGTGCACCATTGCGACAAGTGCCAGAAACATGCTGACATTGTCCATGTGCCTGCACAAGAACTGCAGGCTATTTCATCTCCTTGGTCCTTTTCAAAATGGGGTTTAGATATTATTCGCAAAATCAATCCTGTGTCATTTTATGGACACAAATTCATCATAACCGCCACCGTGTATTTCACGAAGTGGGTTGAAGCTATGCCTTTAGCTTCCTGCACTGGCACACAAGTTTCTAAATTTATTTTTAATCAAATCATTTGTAGGTTTGGAATTCCTGCAAATCTCATCTCTGATAATGGAACTTGTTTCAAAAATAAAGATGTCAAGAAATTATGCCAAAAATATAAGATTCAAAATTGCTGGTCCACTCCCTATTATCCTCAGGGTAATGGTCAAGCAAAAGCATCTAACAAAACCTTAATCAAAATTCTCAAAATATTGGTCAATAAAACTAGCCACGACTGGCACATTCAGTTATATCCAGCCTTATGGGCCTATCAAACTAGTGTTCAAACCCCCATTGGAACTTCACCTTTTGTTTTGGTTTATGGTGCTGAAGCCGTTTTTCCCTTTGAATTAGAAGTTCCTTCTTTGGCTTTACTACTTCAAGATACCGAAGTAGGAGATGAATATCGAGCTGGTAGATTCAGTCAGCTAGAAATCCTAGATGAAAAACACATCAATACTTTGGAGCATCTTCGTGCCTACCAAAACAAGCTTAAAAGATCATATGCTAAAAAAGTTTGTCATCGATCCTTTGAGATCGGCGACCTTGTTTTAAAAGAAAATAAAAAAAATACTAATGCAACTAAGGACCTTAAAGGTAAATTTGAGCCCAACTGGCTTGGACCATACATTATCACTGCTAAATTTGAATCGAAAGCATACAAATTATCTACCTTAGATGGTAAAGAACTTAAAGAACCCATGAATATTTTGCATCTTAAACGTTACTATGTATAAATTTGGTCACTTCATCCTTGTATATATTTGTTTAAAATATTTCAAAATCACTATCTTGTATTTCTTTCAATTTATAAATTCAAAAAAAACACCAAAAACATTCATAATCATCAAAATATTCAAAACTATTTGTTGTATTTATTTATGGCCCTTGTTAATTCTTTCAAAAACAACAAAATAATAATAAAAATTAAAAAACAACAATATTATCGACTCTTTCGAAACCAAAACAACATAAAGAAGAAAGAGAGAGTCAACATTCTCAAAACTTCTCAAAAAGTATTTATATATATCTTCTTACAAATGTTGCAGTTATATGTTTCAAATTATTTTGGATAAATTAGCATTTATTTGGAATCCCTCACTTTCACAAACACAAAAATAAATATCTTGATTTTTATCTGGCATGATTACTAATCTCTCTTATATCAAAGTTCACAAAATTCAATTAAATAAAGTTTGAGCACAAAGAATTGATCTTGTTATTTACTTAAACCAAGCACATCCTTTCACAATAAAATGATTATATTTGTAATGTCCATGCTTTGCTACATCGTAGAAGTGGTTTCTTGAGCGAAAATTTTCCCCTGCTATCCTATCATGCACATGGTCTAGAATATTTGAGAATTGGCAAAATGACAAGCTCACCCCTACCCAGAATAAAAGTCCCTTGCTCTACAGCCAATCCGAGCAAGTATCCCTAGCATAGAACAAAAAGAAAAAGCAAAGTTCAATAAAAAGAGAAAAAGAAAAATGTTATTTTATATCATTATAGCAATGTTCCAAGCATTATCAAGCAAAAATACAAAAAGAAAAGAAATGAAAGCAAAAGCAAAAGCAATAAAATCCCTTTCTCTACCCTTTGAAAAGAAAAGAAGGGTTGATGAGCTTGAATCCCTGGAATTCTCAATTATTCGAAAATTGTGAGGTAAGCCCCATAACATGTGGTTTGTGCCCAACCTGCTTGGCCTTGGGTAACTCCTAGCGTGGCGATATGTCTGTCACATTAGCGACCTTTTGTACAGACCTATGTCCGCTTATGGATTAGCTAGCTCTTGATAATCTGACTTACATAGTAGTCTAATATGGTTATATGCATCTACATCATGGTTAATGAACACTTATTTGGTTCATTCAAATCACTTGTATCATATTATCTTGCTCAAAACTGGTAAACGAACATAGCAATTGAACACACATTTGTCTTTGAGAGATTTTGTGTATCATTATGATAAATCAAGATTGGAAATGAATTCACATATGCACATGGGATTCCTTATAAATCTAACTTTTGTCTTTAAGATACTTTGAGATATTTTTTGCAAATTGTTTGGAATAAATTCATTTTCTTCTTTAAAGTACAGTTGTTTAGTATAAAGACAACTACATCCATATTAGAAAAAATCAAAATTTCTTTCAAAACCATACAATAAAAACACACACACACACACACACACACACACATATATATATATATATTTGACTTTCGCTACGACAGTATAGTTCCAAAACCAAAATTAGAATTTTATGCCTAGCGCAAGTCCTTATCTTCATATTTTTTGTTTATTAAAAATCAACCATGCAATAAAACTATCTCTTTTTGGATTTCACGATGATGGTATAAGTCTATACCTACATATTCTATGCCTAGCACAAACCATTGTAACAATTTTTATTCCCCATTTATTTAAAAATCATGAAAACCATATGACTTAAATCATTATGTTACACAATTATGCTTTCAAAAGCATACACATTATCACTATTTCATGTCATTATGTCAACCTTCAATTTTGCAATGATGGTATAATTCCTAGGGAATTATCCAAAAAATTTATCACACTTAGGAATTTATGCCTAGAAAAAATCATTTTAACATTATTTCATGCATACTATTTTTATGAAACTCTGAAAACAAACCATCATCATCATCATTTGCACCATTGCACCAAAGTCTTAAGACAGTCTCTTAAGCACTCTTTTACTTTTAAAAATATTTCTATACTGGGATTAGCTTGACGACCGAGTGAGTGGCGACTCCATGAAATGGTCTATAATAGTGACAATGTCCTTTGAAATTATTGTTAGAAGTCTCTTTTTATCTTTTATCACATCACATCACAAACAACCAATTTGTTACATCAGATTATTTCATTTAAAATCTTATAGCATGACATTAAAATTATAATATTTCAAAACGACATAATTACATGAATCCTCAATCCAATCAATAAATAATTCAAACATTAAAACATCATACAAACACATAAGACAAGTCATATGATAAAAAAATATCTCATCTCTATATATCACAAATATATATACATCATATCAAAACTGGATCAGTATGCCACAATCTATACCTCGGCATACTCAATCCTCTCTCAAAAATAATAAAAACTATGTCTCAATCTGTACAGTGCAATGCAATCTGTAGTATCTAGCCTCGAGAACCCCTCGAGCTCTCAGCCTCATCTCCTCCCCTACCCTGAGGTGGATGAGGTGGCCCCATAACGGTATGTGTGGTACTGCGAGTCCTAGTCATGGATCGAGATGAAGTCCTTGATGACCCAATCCTGATCGAATCTACAATGGTAGCTGGCAGTGGTAATCTGTCCTCCTTTGGCACCATCTAGTGGTATAGTGTCTGATAAAATGTGATCTGGGCAATAGCCCATGCTAGCTCCTGAGTGCTCACTCCTCCACCCCATGCTCTGAGGCATGCAATCTCATCTCTGAGCTATGTCACCTCAGCTCGATGGCGTGCAACATCATCCTGCAATGTCTGCACCTATGCCTAGAGACAGACTATCTCCACTCAGAGAGTCACTATCTCACTACTCTCCCCAGTGTCAACACCCTTGCCCTTATCGGGCGATGGTGGCCTCTCTCTCTATGGAGAAGGGGGTATCTCCTCCCTCCTTTCCCACTGTCACGGCCTCTACTATGCCTATGGTATCCTCTGCTCTCTCCCACCGTGACCCTAGGCTGCCTCAATAGATGCCCGGTGCTGCCTCCCCATCCGAAGCACAACTACGTGAATCAAACCCTAAGCCCTCGTCATTCAAGGAGGGTGGATGCCTATGTACCAGGCATCATAGCCATCGGCTACCTCAACATCATCCCCATCCACTGGTTGAATGGGGGGATCATATACATCCTGACTCTAGAAGCACTGCATATCTGGAGCCCCGCTAACTATAGTGTTATCCCGGACAGTCCGAGAAAACTCATAATCCCTAAGAGATGGGATCCCCTACTATAGACAGAACTGTCACAAAACTCGATCATAGCGATGGAGCTCCACCTTTCCCCTCTCCATCCTTAGCCAGTAAACTCGCCTGATGTGAGCCAGCTCCTATCCGTCCTCGGCCCACCCTGGATGATCCCTCCAAGGCCTCCAGGTGATTTGGTCAAAGACAAGGTCATCAAGTAGTCTCTGAGACATCGGTAGATCTATCCGTCGCTATGACCCTCTTCGGAGCCACCAGTAGAAAGCTCGAGGCCTCTCCCCATAAACCCCTATCAAAGGCATCCCTACCGGCCTTCGCACCGCAATGTGCTCCCAGCACCAAACCTATAGAAGCGATGTTATAACCAGACATCGATCGCCCTTGTACACGACCCCATGCAAGATCCCGTACAATCGACATAGCACAAAGCTGCACCAAGCAAACTTGTAGCTGTGGTATCTCATGTCACAGACCACATTTGCTAGTACCCATGGTACCCTACACTTGCTCTGGTGGCATAGCAGAATTCCATCTACCACTCCGGCCAAAACCCGTGTGAGTCTCGATGCCCCAGGCATCTGACATAGCGACTCGATATTCACTCCGCCCTTCTCTAGGGAAAAGCTCGGATTGGTCGTAGGAGTGATCAACCATCCTTGTATGGGGATCCTTAGAATCCTCCATACATCCTCCAATGTGGGAGTCATCTCCCTTGTGGGTAACCAAAAACAAGAAGAACTCGGATACCACCTCTCTGCTAGGGCTATCAATAGCCCCATATCTGTAGAAACTTGTGGCATCTTACCACATGCTACAAGTCGACCTATGCCAGCTGATCTCACTTTGCCTAAGATAGGGTAGCCAAGTCATCTCTCAACCCGCCATATTTTCATTCTTTGCTCTTTAGTAATCCTCTCTACAACATAAAAATAACAACACAATAAAAATCATTACTAAATCATTAATTAAAAATGCAAGTTAAAATAAGTTCAATTTTATAACTGATGATATCATCCACAATTGGACGATATCATCCCCAATTTGAGCAAAATCATCTCCCTTTCGTCGATTTCACCCTTTCGCTTATTTCGCCCTTAGACAAAATCGGCGAACTTGAGACGATTTCATCGAAATCGGGACGATTTCATCCCAATGACGTCGATGGCCCAAAAATGGCCACGATGCTCAAAAATTGCTCAAAATTAATCTAAAAAGCATGTAAATTCAACTTAAAGCATTCTAAACTAAGTTTAGACTCTTACCCGTAGCCCACACCAGACCTCTATCGATCTGTGCGCTGTCTCGACCATTTTGCTTGCAGAGCTCTAAAAACTAGAAAAATGAACAGTAACAATGAATTAGGGTTTTACCCTATTTTTCTTAATTTTATTCAAAACATAATTAAAAAAATTTTAAAATTTTGTTTTTTTGCGTTTTTACCTCAAACGTTCGATTTGGGTAAAAACACGGAGGGGGCACCATAGTAAGCTGTCGTACGATTCGACCAAGAATCGTTGCCTAAAAATGAGAATAATTTTTGCTTTCTCGTAGATCAAGAAGAACTCATCTTTAACGCATTTTTTTTGAAAAATTCACTAAAGAGGGGGCAAAATGTAGCACCCTAAAATTGGCGCAGTAAAACCTTAATAATTACACTTACTCTAGTAAATAATTCAAATTCAAATTTTAACCTCCAAAATCACTCCCAAATCGCAACTTAATCTGTTTCCTCATTTCCCGCACCATTTTTAGATTTTTTTTTGACCGTTTGAAGATATCGTCGTCGATCATATGATATCGCCTCAGATCGAACGATTTCGTCTGGGCTAGGACGTCCAGACGATCTTGTCCCAAAACTAATTTTTCACAATTAGTCTATGTTCCAACGACGTCTCTAATCTAGGCAGAAGCGTGTCTGCGCTGTTAGAGACCTCCCCTATTGGAGATATCCCAAATTGGGATGATCTCAAACCTCCCAACCTCTATCCTAAGCCTATTTAATCCTAGGCCCTCCCCTTAGCATCCCCCTGGCTGAATTTTCCTGTAAATCGACCTTCACACGCATTAGAATTATCTGTATTACCATCTACATTTGTTGCATCCATTTTTCTTTCAGGAACCTTGTCATTTTTCAGCTAGAGCAAGCTTACGTCGTCGCAGACGATCTTGTTCAGATCAAAGGCGATCTTGTCAAATCAGAGACGATTTTGACTGTAGTCCACATTGGGGGAAATCAGTTCCCAGAGTTTGCATTTTCTCCACTCTTTTTCGCTACATTATTCTACATTTAGTTAATTCTATAGTTATTCTTTATTATTCTGCATCTTGGAGTTCACCCATCTAGATCAAATGCATAATTAAGTTATAATTGTCATTAAATCAGTATAATGCATTCATGTTTCTATTTATAATTCTCAGTTTGATATTGTTATTGTCATTTTACACTGTTTCCCTCTGTTATCATAGTTGCATTCTCTGTATTTTGCATCTATTGTTCTATTTGTAGGTCTCTGATGAATTCGTTTGACGAATTCGTCAGATCTCAGATGATCCTGACAGATAGGAGATGATCCTGTAGAATTCCAGATGATCCTGACTACTTCAAAAATCAGAACCTTCATCAGACATCCGAATCAAGTATGGGTCTTTAATCCATCTTGTTCTTTCTATTTTCCTGTCCAAATCTGTTTTTGTCTTCATTTAAAATCTGCATTTCATATAGAATAGCTTAGACGCATTTGGCAAAACCTAGGACTTGGATGATTAAAGCTAGAACTGAACACATCAAACACATTCCCAACCTAGGCGTGGAAACTGCCATTCAAATGTTTCCTAGTGAACCCACCATCCATCGAAAAATCACCATAATACACCTCCCCTAAGAGGCAAGACCTTCACAAGGCCTCTCAGTCCGAGGTACCATGCCATCCTTTTCCCATCCTCCTTCCGGGCACGGATCCTATAGCCTAAAGGTAGGGATGCAAAAAATTTGGAGCGATACAAGTATGCAAGGGAACAAATGAAGCAAGAGGAGGTTGCAATGTAGGTCTAGAAGATGGATAAGGAGGTAAGGACAAGGAAAAATTATCCAAAGAAGGTAGGTGGATGAGGTGAAATATGGGGAGTAGTAGTAAGGAGAGGATGGTAATGGCTGGTAGTGTAGACATTGGAAATATGAGGAAGTAGAGGTTAAGGAGGAAGATGAAATAAAAATGGGATAGAAGTATGAATAGAAGGAAAATGTGGAGGATAGACAAGAGAGAAAGAGGGGAAGATAGGTAAAGTTAGATAAATTATGGGCCAAGGATGATTGGTTGGATGAGATGAAGGACATGCTAGATGGATAGGAGGAGGATTATTATCCACTACAATGACTTACATAACTAGAGGTGGTGGTGTTGATTGGATAGGTGGAGTTGGTTGGACACATGTAGGAGCAAGATTTGTGGAAGGGAGAGTGGAACCTTGCAAAAGGTTGACCATGTTATAATACTTGAAAGGTTTAGTGTTAGTGGGGATGTAAAGCACCTATTCCTTATGGAAATATTTTAAGCACTAGTGGAGGCTAGAGGGAATACACTATATTTACCTTATTCATGGTCACCCTAAGAGTAGATTCTATTGCATATCTCCCTCAATGGCATGGTAGAGAGTAGGCATGGTCTTTGAACCAACCTAAATAGGAAGGATTATCATACCAATGGTTGAACACAAGGTGTTATTGAAGGCCCATAAGGTAAAGGTAGGAGTAGCAAGATGAAGAGAAGGAAGGTTAAGTTGCTCCAAAGTAGATATGGAGATGATGTTTATGGATAAGCCATTATCAATTAGGATGCACTTGAAGATCGTACCATCGATGCATGCAATTATGTGCATAGGGGGATCAGACCCTATAGCTCCCTCATGAGGATTTATCTCATGATCATAAAATACAATGGAGGATGACATGCATGTTCTCATGCTACCTATAAAAATGGAAAAGGCATTTGTATCATGGTTTTCTAGATCTATGGATTTTAAGATGTCATTCATAGCCTCTCTATGAGGTTGATATTGTTGAAGTAGGTCATAGATTGTTAATTTAGTCAATGCCATTTTTAGTTTATGGGTAAGGCTACTCCTTAATATCACAATAGGTAATGGAGGGGAGGAGTACCTTACACATAAATAATAGTTTTTGATGTAGGTGTAGTAGGAGGATCATCTTGTTGGGGTGGTCGACCTAGATACCATTGATTCCTGGTAACAATATTGATCATACCCACAAAACCTTACTACAATGGGATGTGATTGATATGGTTGATTTGCCTAGGAATATTTGAGGATGTTGAGGCACCTATTTTTTGTTGTTTCATCCCATGTTGTGGTAATATATTTTTAAAAATACCAAGGTTTTAGTTAGAGGGGGCTAAGGGATTATCAACTTGTATCTCCTCTCTATCGATCAAATCTTGTACCAGATGTTTCAAGTTTTAATAGAAATTGATGTCATGAACTCTCTAGTAATGGTAGACATAAAATTAATGCTCATTTTTTGTTTTACCCTACTTGGATCCTCTAGATAAACTTTAGGTAAGGTTATTACTTTTGCATCATACAACTTTTGAAAGATGGTCAACAATGGCTTGAAAAGGGGAGTCCAATTGCAAGGTGGATGAGGAGGGTATTGGGGGTGATTGGAAGTTTGGTTAGGTGGATCTAGGGCTAATGCCTTCCAAAGAGTGATGTGGGGTTGAAAACCCTACTATCTAGGTTGAGTACTTTTATGTGGTAGAATAGGTGTTGTACTCAACACTACTTGGTTCACTTGAAGGGCCTTGGTTTGATTTTTTTTGGTATTTCTCTTGTTGAATTTGTTGGGGAAGTCATTTTTATTTGTTAATTTAATTCCCCTTGAATTTTTATTTTATCAATGACCTTAGCCTAACCAATAGCCTCTTCAAAATAGTAGTGTTCTTGGATTTGAGGGGTTGTGGAAATGTATTTAGTACAACTCTTGGAAAACATCTTGACCAAATTAGTGGAGGGGATAGATAATATAAAATCATTAATAATCCCTTACCAACTAGATACATAGTAATTTATAGCCTCAACATCAAACTATAATATAATATAAAGGTTAGACAATGAAGTCTTCTTCTTGATGTTGATGGAGAAGTATTCTAGAAATAGGTTAGCCAATTGTTCGAAGGAAAAGAGGCTATGTTGGGGCAATTTTTTGAACTAGTCCAAGGCTTGTACCCAAGGGACATGAGAAAAGTTTTGATCATGAGCATATCACTTCCACTAATGAGGTGGCATGAATATTTAAATTTTTACAAATGCTCTTTTGGGTCTTCTTTTCCCTTGAATTTTTTAAATTCGGGTAGCTCAAACTGATAAGGATACTGGTGAACTTGAAATGAAGGGTGGATAGGTTCACTAAATACTTGAATATAGGTGGGCCTCTAATACCTAAATACACTTGATTACAACTTTAGGATTTTAATTCATTCTAATAGTTGTTGAATTATTTTTGAGGAGGGGTTTGGATTACCTATGCAAGGTCAACAAGGATGGAAACATGGAAAGGTTCAAGATGGTATGGATATGAATATAATTATAATGTGTATGAGGTATATGGGATGAGTGGGGAGGTTATTGGATGTAATATACTTAGGACATATGGAAAGGAGAAGGAGGTGACTAAAGAAGTGGAGGATATGGTGAGTGGAGAAAATAATATGACTAAGTGGGTTGGTATTGTGGTGGCATAACCAATTGACTTGTTTGTACTTGTGGAGGTTGAATTTGGGTTTGTAGGGTTTAATTTTGAATTGGTTAATGTGAGGGTGGCCACTAATAAGAAGTGGGTTGAGGTGGCTTCTATGGAGAAGTGGTAGGTTAAGTGGTATTCCATGAATGATGTTGAGTGAAGAAAGAAGGTTGACTAGAATAGGGAGGAGGAGTATGAGAATGTGGGATTGGAGTAATTTGAAAAGTAATATGAGAACAAGGATGAGAATTTATAGGCTATGCATGCTATGAAGAATAATAAAGTAAAGTATTTTGAGGATGAGAAGAAGGTTGAAGATGCGAATATTGAATAAGAGGAGAAGAAAGAGGAGGGAAATAAGTTTTAGGAATGGAAGAATAAGTAGCATGCATAATAGTTGAATGAGGATTAGGAGGAGGGAAATACAAAAAAGAAGTAATATTTGGAGTGGAATTGTGAGGTGGAGTGGGGGGATGAAAGGTGATTTGAGAGATATAAAAAGGAGAATGGGAAGTAACATTCACTCATGGATCAGGAAATGGAGGAAGATCAAGGAAAGCAAATGATGGAAGCATCCAAGGAGTAATATTTTCTAGAGAGGAAGTGAGGTTGGACAAAGAGATATGATAAGGGTTAGAGGAAATGGGGTGATAGAAATAATGCCCATGACTTGGGGTGCAATAGGAGAAGGAATATATTAGAAATGCTTAGGGTGAGGGTCAATCTAGATTTGGGTTAAAGGAGAAAATGGATGATAAAGAACTTAAAGTGGGATCAAGGAGACTCAAGGTGGGTCATCCTATGGAGGATAGGGAAAAAGAACTTGGAAAGAATTAGGAGAAGCAAGGAGAAAATTATGAGCAACATAGGAGGAGAAAGGTCAAAAAATTTTAGGATAAAAGTATAAAGTGGTTGGGTGTGAGGAGGATGAAGGGGTCTCATCACTTGGGCTCTCGAATAGAATGGTGTGGTTGGCCTAATGCATTAGGCTTTAATCATAGTATGAATATGCATGGTATACCATGTCACTTGAATATGGGGTATGAGAGAGAGTAGACAAATTATAAGGTAGTGTGGAGGGTGCTTCCTCTAAACACCCAAGCAGGTTCATCGAAGGAGGAGGGATCATCCCAGATGGATCCATGGGATAATGCTATTATGTTCTAGCCTAAATTTTGGTTGTAACCATAAGGGGGGTATAGATAGAGCTAGCAGTGGTGGAAAAGAAAAGGTGTGGTTTCTTCTTTATTTTTCTCTTTTTTTAATTTTTGAACACATGTACCTAACTAAGCAAACAAACAAACAAGCATTTAACAAACAACTAAAGTGAAGGATTTTGACATGCTTTTATGTTATTTTTTGTGTTGCTTTTGGATATTTTGTTGGTTCTTTTTTTTTTTTTTGGTAGGGTAGGATTTTTGAAAAAACACGTAGACATAAACCTTCCCTATCAAGATGGTTTTGGTATCCATACATTGTACAAATTGTACAATCATACAATAGTTGTATAGTATTTTTTTTTTGTGTTGTTTTATATATTTTTGTGTATTCTATGTTAAATACCCCTAAAATATACAAAAGGTGGATATGTCTATGCATGCTCCCAAATATATCCAAGAGTACATGGAGAGAGATAATGTACATAAATAGAAAATGGATGTCTAAGGAAGCGAGGCTTGGGATATTTAAAAGAAAAAAAGACCTAAACTATCCCTATGAGAGGATGTAAGAGACAGTGTGGTCTAACCCTTCTCAAGAGTAGTCATCCTTCGCTTCACCCTCAATAAAGCTTGGTGATAAATGATTGCTACACATTCAATTTTTATAGTCTTATGAGTGGGGGCTCTAGCCTGGACTACCCCGAGATAATACCAAGGGTAATCAACTTCTTGGTGATGAAATATAGGAAATAATGCTTAAGAAACTAGGGTTTCTAGAGTTTCAAATGATGGAGGTGATGAAATCTAACGTTGTAAAGTGTGTGCACAAAATATGACTAAACTATGTTCTTTGTTTTTCTAGCTATGATGTGTAAACAAAAGGTAACCTAGAAATGCAAATGCAAATTTTACTTTTTCTTAATATAAAATTTATAAATCAAATCATAAAATAGTAATACCAATTTCCTACCTAGAATGTAAGGAAGCCAATTATATCCTATGAATTGAAATGTGTTTTTTTTAAAGTGATTCACAAGAAATGAAACCTATACTAGGAAATAAAAATGGAGTTTTACTAACCTAGGAAATTAAAACCCAAGACTAACTAAGCTAATGTGATATTTCAGACAAAAACTCTAAAATAGAAGTAATTATGAGTTCCTAATCTAAAAATCAAGCAAGAAAACAAATCTAAGCTATTGAACAAGAAAGTAAATCCCTATGTTAAATTGCAATAAGAAAATTCTACTCAAATGAAGGCAATGTGCAATTTTAAGAATGTAAGCTAAAATAATGAAAGTAGACTATAAAACAAGAAAGTAAATCTACTCTAAGGAAAAAAATTAACAAAACAAGTAAAACCTAAATGCAAAACAGGAAAGAAAATGACTTTAAAGAAAATCTATTCTAATGTACCATATGAAAGCAAGTAAATTGTAAAATATGAAATCTAATATAAGAAAAAATTTTAATTCTTATAAAGCAAGTAAAATTTCCTAAAGTAATAAACCTATGCTATGAAAGCAAAAAAAAAAAACACAAAGTAGATTCCTATATTAGATGTGATTATGTAATTTGACCTAGAAATGAATTCAGAAGCAACCTACCTAAGGTCCAAATCTCTCTAGATTTTGTATGGGGCTACTACATAGGATTTGTTTTCTTAAAACTCACTTGCAGTAGAAATTAACCTGGTCTTGATGATTTACAACAAAATTCATTAAGGTTTTGATAGTTTACAACAAAAATCACCCTTATCTAGATGATTTATGTTGAGAGGAGTTTTTGACCATATTTCTTGTGGGGTCTATTTTCCTACTACAAAGGGCTAGTTTTGTGGTTTTCCCTATATAAAAAATAGAGAATAAAACAATGAATAATTTACTTGTGGACTTAAAATAAATACAAAAAGCAAATAATCCTAACTAGTTAAACTCTAGAAGCAATTTGAAGCAACTACTCTAATGAAAACCAAATTTAAACTAATAAAATACCAAATTTACTCTAATGATGTACTAAATTTTGGAGTGATAGGTGAGAAAGGATGCCTTTGAACACCTCCAAATAGCACAAGTTGGCCTAATAAGGCCCTTGGCTATGATGATGACAAATGACAAGGAAGCAAAGTATTTTATATTATACCTACCTAAAACTATTTTGGTATCTATGTAAAATCAGTTACCTAATGGGATGGGCCCCAATTTTGAGCTCAACATAAACCATCTATGTAAGGATGGTTGTGGTTGTAAACCATCTTTGTTCTGACAATTCTGACTATGAACCATTCAAGTTTTGATAATTTATGCTAGAGGACTTTGTTTTTGGACCATTCCTAGTGGGTCCTAGTTTGGGTGGACGGTGATGGATTTGGGACTTGCAAAAACAGGAAAAATAAAATAAAAAGTAAGTAAGAGAGGTTAAAAAGCTAACAAAAACACACAAGTAAAAAGTGATAAAAATATATGATGAGAATAAAAATTCTACAACCCAAAAATTGTGTTTGCCATTGTATCATTTGGGTTTTAAGGATCCTACCATGATCTCCAAAATATGGATAAGAAAGTGTGCTATTTCATTAAATTACCATCAATATTACAATTTAGAATTTTCAAATTTCCTTTGGGCTACAAAGAGGTTTTCCAATATGGAACCCCTTGGCAATATAGTTTTTGACACTCTTGCTTTCCTTGGCCAACTCAAGAGGGATGGGCTTGTATACCATCATTGCTTGAATAGATTCTCCAAGCCTACAAAACCAAACCAAATTTTAGTAGCACTTTTTGGGTCCACCTAAGTTGGAACCAAACTTATAAAAATGGAAAACAAAATAACTTAAACTAATGCATTAGACATAACTCAATAGAAGCTAAAAGCATAATAAACCTATTTAATCACATTTATGACTTATCTATGTGATGTAGCTAACTAAAATCTTGCTTTGATAGGAACCATCCTTGTTGGAATAGTTTTGGTTGTAAACCATTCTTATCTAGATAGTTTTTATTATGTTGACTATGGGGGAAATTCCTTTGGTGGAAACCTTCAGTATGGTGTTAGGTAGCTCTTCTTAAAATTAAATTCCTACTAGAATATAAATTTGCAACCTATTCACAAAATAAGGGTATATAAATAGAGGAAAAATAGTCTATCCATGGTGCTAAAACAAGCAAATATGGATGCTAAAAATGCATACAAGTGGGATCTAGCATAATTTTGGTAGAGTTTTCCTAAGCATAATCTCACTCTCTTCAAATGAAAGGAACTGAGGGCCTATTTATAGATGTTTTACAAGGGTTAGGGAGTGGTGAGGTGGCATGGTCAAATGGGCATGGGTGTACAATTTCTCATTAATATTTAAGGATGGATGAAGTCCTCATCCCACCCATATGCCTTATATGAGCATGGGTGCACCATGCCCCATTACTACATATGGGTGGAGAAATTCTTCACCCCATTAATGTACATAGGTGGAGAAAGTCTTCACCTCACACATGTGTATTAAATGAGCATGGGAGGAGGCATGGATACATACGGATGTGGAGATTAGGGGTAAGGTAGACTAGGGTGATAGGGTAGAGTAGGGTGATGTGCACCTAGGCTAGGTGTGTGGGATGATCACATGGTGACCATGGCCTAGATGTAGGATGGGGCTTATGGGGAAAAGGATAAGGTCAATAACTTAAGATAATAATACAAAATAATTATATTTTGGAGCATTTTGTAAAACAATTAAATATTAACACTATACAAGGGATAATGTGACATTTTTATGTGTCTAAAAATATATCACGTAAAAAAGATACAATGGATATTTTGTTGAAGGTATTTATAATAATACCTAATCCCTAATTAATTGCTAAGCTCAAGTTGAAATAAATTGACTTGGAGGTTAATGTATAATATATTAAACCCTTTAACTAAGGTTAACCATATAATTTGAATAAACATTATTACTAAGGGTAAATAGATAAAAAAATACCTTAGGCTTACATAAATTATTCTTGTAGGCTTACAAAAACCATTTTCTATAGGCTTCATCATCAATTTTGAGCTTGTTCTAATAAGATCAATTTACAAATATTTCAACAATACAATTTGGAAATTTTTATATGTTCTATAATGTCCTTAAGGTCTAGATTTGTGGGTATGGTTTACTTCTAGTTTTATTTCTTTAAACATTGATTAAGCTAGGATTCTATAGAATATACTTTTTCTATTTTTACAAAACCAAAACAACATGACAAATTATATACAAATAAATTTTGCTACTCTACTATCTATATTAATTATGAACTATCTTTATTGAGTAAATATTAAATTTGAATTTACTAACAACCACCTTGAACAAAATTTATTAATTTCACAAAAAGGAAAAAAAATAATAAAAAAATTAAGAATTAATTAGGTCTTAGATACATTTTAGTTACATTTATTTAAATAAAAATGAATTCCAAAGAAGAAAAATAATTATTGCAGGATAAACATTTCAATAACTAACAAAATAATTATAGATATAAAGTTGACTAATATGAATTATGAGATATCAAACTCATGAACAACCTATGACAAGTGTATGAGAATGGGTGCATTATATTATGTGTTTCCATTCGACATTGGCTTTGTGGCATCTCACTTTGAGGATAGGGGAAGTTTCTTAAGATTCTATGGGCTTGTGTTTTAAGTTCTAAAACACTTAAATTTTCCTAATATATCCACATTGACTATATTTCCTTTATTTAACAATGTCTAAGTACACATACAATTAAAAAATATGCAAAAGATATATATAATGCCTATACATTTTTTATTTTTGAATGATGAAATACAATACGCTTTAAATTTAGAAAGGATGGAGGAATGAAACACACACAAAACCTAGTTCATACAAGTGATTCAATTTCAAATGATGATGTAATATTACTCTAATTGAAATACTAAATATTAAGTGCTAAATGATTTTTTCTCTAAGATAGTGCAATTATACTCTTATTTCTTTTCCTTTTTTGTTTCTTTAATAATTAACAAAAAATAGAAACAAAAATAAATAGAAAACAAAAATAGATAATAGGTATATGCCAAAAATAAATAATCAAGCATAAATTTAGAACAAGATAAGAAGGGATAAATGGACCTAGTTCTACCCTATGGTGACAATGCCTCATGCTATATAATCTTGTTGAAATTTTTGACTATTAACAACACTTTTGCTTATGCGAATCTTCCACATATACCTACAAAACAAATAGAACAAAAAGACCATCATATGAAGAAAGGTCTACATAATTCAATGGAAGGTTTTCACTTTCTTGGCTAGCATCAAACCCTTATTCATAGAAAGATATTGAAGATATAAAATTTAAACTACTATTTGCTACATAAAGAGTAAAAGTTCCATAATAAAGCAGTAGCATTGTTGGCTCTTATGAAAATGAGTAGCAATTTTATTGTCTATATATAGAGGGACTAACAATAATTTTTATAATCCCTCCTACAATAGAACAAAAAAAAAGTAGTGTTATTGATACTACAATTTTGTAGTGCTTCCACCTATAAATGTGGAAATGGGGGTTTCCAGATTTAGAAAACCCATTACGGGCTTTGGTATCTTAACCAAAAAGGTACATAGATATTTACTATAATAATTTTTTACTAGTTAGATATGATATAGCTAAAAAAATATATGATCTTAAATTTAAATCAATGATGCAAACTAGAATTAAGTCAAATGTAAAATGATAAAAGCTATGGAAGAAGAATAAATATGACATTAAAAAGTCAAAGCCTTTGTCGATATAATGGAGAGTTTACCCTAAAATCTTGTTTTAATGTTATCATACAAATAACTCAAGAGCTCCACCTTGCATTCAAGCTCCAAATTACCCTTCAAGAAAATCCAATAGTCAAAAGGTTAGCACTTCATCTCCATTAATTCAAGCTTTAGATGTACAAAAATTTGACATTCAATGTTTGGATGCAAGGGAGGCAAGATATTTTCTATGTTAAAATATGGATTGATTCAAAAATTCAAAATGGAATTTTTAGATTGTAACATCTTGAATTGGGCTTCCTCATGGGATAGATTTATAGAAGCCATGGCTCCCTTGGAGGATCCATTACAAGATCTTCCATAATTAGTATATTTCAATGGTGGCAAGTTGCATGAAGAGGATCAATAGGATTGGAGGGATATTGATAAAATGTTAGAAAACAAGGAGGTGGAAAATTGAGTGGGAGAAAAGAGGGACATGTTTGGAGATATTCAATGTCAATAAAATCAAGCAATTGATGTTATCAGATGGAAATAATGATTGTGATGTCAATTTTTGGTTTGGCAAGTAGCTAGTGCCTATAAACTAATTACCTTTTCATTTTTTTATTATTATAGTCAATAGTATTGGCATCATGAGCACTAGCAATGCTAAGAACATTGATGCTAATGTAAAAATGATGTTTGACATGCTATATGGGTATAAAAACATGAAATTTGATAATTTGAAAAAAGCATTATCACTAAGCACCATGGGCACTACTACCTTAGGTAAAATGCTTTTACTTTTGGGTACTAAATGACCCTTACATTTATCTTTAGTTGGTTATGTTAATTATGATACTTGATTGGATATATGAGGTAGATGCTTATAAGTTTTTATGATTTAATGATACATTGACAATTGGATATTGCCCCTTTTTGATGTATTCAACAAATGATGAATGTGTCAAAATTGGATTACATATTACAAGTTTGAGAAAAGTAGATTTTATGTTGATTAAGATTCATAATTAATTATGATTGATTCTTTTGATTTATTCATTACTTATGATGCAAAAAAAATCCTTTATAACAATATTAAACATTATTGTTTCTCTATGTGTCCCCTTACATTTCTAAGGTAAAATAAATTTTGATCAAGGAAAATCAACTTGACTATGATACTAGGTGATTTGATGGGAGAGTATGATAAAAGAGAAAATTTGGCTAGGGTGGAACAAGGTCAAAATGGTTGGGGGTATAAAAAAAAAATCATTTTTACCATTTAGCATCCATTACTATAGCCCACCAAGCAAGATCTACATATCATGTGGACCATATGATATCACTAGTATTTGGTGTATGGGACTATCCTCAAACATGCTCTTGGAAACTAGTTTATTTAATGTATTTTTTCTCAAAAAAGATATCAATAGACAAATGTGGTACTTTTACATAGTGGAAATGCTACTACCATGTCATTTTTTGTAGGTGACAGTGTTATTGATGTGTGATGGTACTTTCATGGTTACATGGTGATTTTATAATAAAAAATTACTTTTGTTAAATTATGGTATTTTTATCATGCAATAGTATTTTTGAATTTTGATGGAAATTTCAGTTTTTGATTTTTTTGAGGCTAATTTTGGAAAAAGGTAGAATGATAATTTAGTTAGGTTAATTTCTAGATGTAAAAAAATGATAAGTTGGCTTGAATTTTTTGTAAAAGAAACTATAGATATTGTATTACTGAGAGCACTGACCATATAATCTAACCACATAACCTAGAGACCATATTAAAACTATTGTATTTTGAGACTCCTCTCCTTATGGTAATGAGGCTATATCATGTAGCCTTTATGCTAAAAGTTGAGTTTTATCTGGCCTTATTGATTGCCTTGGTTGATATTTGTATTTGGAGGGGAATACCATTTAGTTTTTCTATGGAAATATTAGGTGATGCTCAAGGATGTTTGGTATATATTGAGTGTTCCTATTAGAGGAGCTCATGTATACATGAGTTAAAGTCGACAATGGGGTCTATAGTAGCTTACTAGTGATGATCACTTTCCTATCATAAGATTGGGAATTGACATCAATGCTATATATTCTAAAGGGTAGTTATACATGTAGGAAAAACTACTATCTACCTTGGTGTTAAGGGTTTTTATTAGTGGCACTAAAATGTGAATGATGTATTAGGGATGGGCTAAGGTTATGATCGATATATTGGAGCAATAGATAGTATTTACTTGGGGCCTATTCATATTTTATCAATTATATTATTTGCTTTATCAGGTTGTATAAAATGATAATAAAGGTTTATCATGCTACACCCTAATATAGGTATGGGATTAGGAGCATACTATCATCATGAGACTACTAGGACTACTAGGGTAGGTAGACAATATAAAGGTTTCTCTATCTTATAGATGGGTGCATAAATTTGATGTGGCAATAAAATGACACGTAAAGGTGGCCAAGGTATAATAGATCATTTATGATTTGAATTAAGATTAGGTTACATAGAGATCTTATAGATATGATCTAAGCTAGGTAGATTATGGATACCAGTTGGAATAGATCAAGAAAATGAGATGGCTAGTTCAACCATAAGGAGAGTTAGAGATCTTCTAATATGAGACTATGGTATATCAGTTTACTATGATACAAGACATACTAATGGATCTAGTGTGGTATTGATGAATGACTTAAAATCATGGGTTCAATATGTTACTAGATCCTAATTGTTATCCTAAGCCACACACCAATAACACCATTATACTAGATTTAGGTATTGATGAACCTAAATTTAGTAACCATTATTGGGTCTAGTAAAAAATATTCCATCCTAGGAGGGTCATAGTGGTAAGGCCAAGTATGGGGAGAGGACGTAGCTAGAGAGTTGACCAAGAAAAGCTTAATGAGTGGTCTTGACATTAGTTATATGATGGTAAGACTATCAACATACGAGTTAATGGGTAACACAATATCAACAAGGTCTATAGTTTTATTTATGATCATGCTAGGCAAAGTAGGAATGAGTAGGTTACCTCAATTTATTATTGAGGTAAAGAGGAATGCATTGATTTAGTAGGTGGATAGTGTACAAGCTACACTAGTAAAAACCTTGATGATTCAAGATACAAATAGTCTAGGTATTATTGAATTAGTTGGCTACTTCCCAATAGTAATATTTAGTTGAGCTAGCATGAATGTAGGTGGACCTAATTACAAAATTTAATAGATTGACCTATTATCATATGACATGTTATGTAGCAGTTTTGGATGATCATTGCTTGATATAATCAAGTATGATGAGGATGACATTAACAAACTCATGGTCCATGACTCACCAATCATAATGGTATGTGAGAATGCAACCACTACCAAGAGAAGAAGTAGGAGGATCCCCATATAATGTCTTGTATGTTAGTCTTACAATGACACTGAGATGGGGGGGTGAATCAGTGTAGCTCTTTAAACTTGAATTTACAGCTCTTAATACAACAGCAATTAAAACTTATTACAAGATACAACAAGAATAACAAAAGAGCATCACACAACACAAGATTTAACGAGGTTCACCAATGTGGCTACTCCTCAAAAATGACCGCTTGGACTACCATCCAAATCTAGCCTTTGCAAAGCAACAACTTTACAATCACTTTACCAGCACCCACTGGAAGGAGCACCAACCCCTTATTTATCTGCACCAACAGAAAGGAGCACCAACCCCTGATTTACCAGCACCTACTCGGAAGGAGCACCAACCCCTGATGCCAAGCTGCAACCTGGACTTGAATTATGAATCTAGAAGATTAACAGAAAGATACCTTCACTTTTACAAGACCCCGACTAGTCTGCTTCACCTTTGCGATCTCTACGCACTCTGCTCTCTCTGTGAAATCACTTCGCACAATCTGCTACGTCACAGTCGAACGATCGTCTTCTCCCTTTTGTGCACTCTGCTTCCTTTGTGAATTTTGCACTTAGCACGATTCGACATGACTTGCACTCTGTGCACTACGACCGAACTTCGCACACATCGACACTACTTAACTCTTCAAACAACCTTCCTTTTATAACAACATTTTCATGATCAAAACCCTAATCTTAGTCGGTTGTAAACCCTGATCTTAGTCGGCTGCAAACCCTAATCTTAGTCGGCTGCAAACCCTAATCTTAGTCGGTTGTCATAGGTCTTCGTCGGCTTCAACTCAACCACGAAAAAGCAACATGTCGCGATATCGTGACACTTTTGCTTACTCTCTCTTTCTCCTTGCTTTGGACCTCGAAAATACAACATGTCGCGATATCGCGACACTTTCGCCTCCTTGCTTCTCTTCTTGGCTTGTACCCAAAAACTCAGCATGTCGCGATATCGTGACACTTTCGCCTCCGTACTTCTTTTCTTGGCTTGTACCCATGAAAACACAACATGTCACGATATCGTGACACTTTCGCCTCCTTGCCTCTTTTCTTGGCTTGTACCCACGAAAACATAGCATGTCACGAAATCGTGACACTTTTGCCTCCTTGCCTCTTTTCTTGGCTTGTACCTACAAAAACACAGCATGTCATGAAATCGTGACACTTTCACCTCCATACTCTTCCTCTTTACTTTTGTCATGATATCACAACACTTCTGCCTTCTTACTTTCTCTCTCCTTATTTAGTCGTGAAAATGCGACATGTCACGATATCATGACACTTTCTCTCCTTTGCTTTTTCTCTTGCCTTCGGGTCACAAAAATGCGACATGTCACGATATCGCGACACTTTCTTTCCTTTGCTCTTTCTCTTGCCTTCGGGTCATGAAAATGTGACATGTCACGATATCGCGACACTTTCTTTCCTTTGCTCTTTCTCTTGCAATATGTCGTGAAATCGTGACACTTTTTCTTTCGTACAATCTCTCTTGCAATATGTCACAAAATCGTGACACTTTTTCTACTTGCCTTTCTCTCTTCCAACATGTCACGAAATCGTGACACTTTTTCTTCCGTACTATCTCTCTTGCAATATGTCACGAAATCGTGACACTTTTTCTACTTGCCTTTCTCTCTTCCAACATGTCACGAAATCATGACACTTTTTCTTCCATACTATCTCTCTTGCAATATGTCATAAAATCGTGACACTTTTTCTACTTGCCTTTCTCTCTTCCAACATGTCGCGAAATCGTGATAGTTTTGCTTGCTTGTGCTTTCTCTCCAAACATGTCACGAAATCGTGACAATTTTTCTTGCTTGCACTTTCTCTCCGAACATGTCATGAAATCGTGATAGTTTTGCTTGCTTGCGCTTTCTCTCCGAACATGTCATGAAATCATGATAGTTTTGCTTGCTTGCGCTTTCTCTCCGAACATGTCATGAAATCGTGACAGTTTTGCTTGCTTGCACTTTCTCTCCGAACATGTCACGAAATCGTGACAGTTTTGCTTTCTTCTCAACATGTCACGATATCGCGACAGTTTTTCTTTCTTGCTCAACATGTCGCGATATCGCGACAGTTTTCTTCCTTGTGATTTTCTTTTGATTTTTAGCATATGGGCCACTTTGGTCTTCTTGAAAAAACACTGTACATACTCTGAGTAACCTTTGAACTTCTATCTTCTGCATCTGAAAGGCTTTTGAACTTCCTTCCCACTGCATCAACAGATCTATCTGACTGTGTTGACAACAATGACAATACTGCTGTTGCACCTTGCTCAACAATCTCCCCCTTTGGAATTGTTGGCAACACATGTGCAATTTCCTGTAACTCTTCTCCCCCTTTGACAATAATACCAAAGGGCTGCTGCAGACTCCCCCTGAGTCCATGCACAACATTCTCAGGCACACTCTATTGCATTTAGCAAAGATCATGAACATGAGCAAACAGATAATCAAATACTGAAATGCTCCCCCTGAGAATGTGATCCCTGTAGCTAGTCAATTTTTGGGAAGTGTGACCACTCCCAATTTATTGTGAAGGTACTCAAAAACTTCCTTGGGCAATGGTTTTGTGAAGATATCTGCTACTTGCTCTGTAGTTGGAACAAAATCCAACTTAACCTCACCTTCTGCAACTTTCTCCTTCAAAAAGTGATACCTGATAGCGATGTGCTTTGTGCGTGAATGCATAACTGGATTCTTGGAGATGTTAATGGCACTAGGTGTTATCACAATTAACTGATATCGGCTCACTGAAGCTAATACCAAGATCTTTTAGGGTTTGTTTCATCCATAATACCTGCGTACAACATGTTGTTGCTGCAATATATTCTACCTCTACTGTCGATAGAGAAACTGACTCTTGTTTCTTACTGTGCCATGCGACCAATCTGTCTCCAAGATAGAAAGCACCTCCACTTGTACTCTTTCTGTCATCTACACATCCTGCCCAATCTGCATCTGAATACGAAATAAGGGTGAAGTCTTTACCTTTTGGATACCATAACCCATACTCCATAGTACCCTTGAGGTATCGAAGAATCCTCTTTACTGCTATCACATGAGTCTCCTTGGGATTAGCCTAAAATCATGCTACCATGCATACTGCCTGTAAAATATCTGGTCTGGTAGCTGTCAGGTATAGTAAGCTTCCAATCATAGATCTGTACATGGTTTGATCAACAGGTGGAGATTTGTCATCCTTGCTCAACTTGCAACCTGTCGTCATGGGAGTGCTAACTGGCTTACAATCCTCCATTGTGAACTTTTTTAACATCTCTTTTACATATTTAACTTGAGAAATAAATATGCCCTTCTTACTTTGATTAACTTGCAACCCGAGGAAATACGACAGTTCTCCAATCATTGACATTTCAAATTCTTTCTGCATCTTATTTGCTAAATCTTTGCATGACTCATCTTTGTTGTTGCCAAATATGATATCATCTACGTATACAACAAGAACAATAAGATGCCCATTTTCTGTTTTGACATACAAATTACTATCCACCATACCTTTCTTAAACCTTTGTTGAGTGAGATAGTTGTCTAGCCTTGCATACCATGCTCGGGGTGCCTGTTTTAAGCCATATAATGCTTTCTTCAACTTGCAAACCAAGTTTGGATCATCACCAAGTTGGAAACCATCTCGGTTGCTCAATATAAACCTCTTCTTCAAGTTTCCCATTCAAAAACGCTGATTTCACATCCATTTGATAAACTTTGAAATTCTTGTAGACTCCTAAAGCCAGAAACATTCTAATTGCCTCTAGTCTAGCTACTGGTGCAAAGGTTTCCTCAAAGTCAATGCCTTCAACTTGTGCATAACCCTTACATACCAATCTTGCTTTATTTCTGACTACCTGTCCGTCTTCATTCAATTTGTTTCAAAAAATCCATTTAGTCCCGATTATATTTTTATTAGCAGGTCTAGGTACTAACTCCCAAGTTTCGTTTTTCTTGATCTGATCTAATTCTTCATTTATTGCCTTCATCCAACTTTCATCTTTGCTTGCATCAGTAACATTTTTGGGCTCAATGCTGGATAATAGAGAGTAGTTACTTACTGCTCTTCTTCTTGTCTGAACACCAACTTTGGGGTCTCCAATTATTTGCTCTCTAGGATGATTTTTCTGCCAACTGCCTGTTTTGAATTTCTTATTTTCTTCCACTTTTGAATCACAACTTACATCATCTGAGTCACTTTTCTGTATCTTTTCCATTTCGTTTTCCTCATCTCCTTCAATAACCTCTTCATAAATTGGGTAGTTCGTTTCATAGCTAATTACTCGTTCTTTACCTTCATCAAATTTAACATCAGCACTGTCCACAATTTTCTTTAGCCTTTTGTTGTAGCATTTGTAAGCTTTGCTTTTAGACGAATAACCAACAAAAATACCTTCATCTGCTCTGTCTTCAAACTTACCAAGATTATCTTCAGTTCTTTTGATATAGCACTTGCTGCCAAAGACTCTGAGGTATTTTGTTGTTGCCCTTTTACCGAACCATAATTCATAAGGAGTTTTGCTTTCATGTGTTCTCAGCATGTACCTATTTTGGATATACACCGCAATATGGACTGCTTCTTTCCAAAATATGTCTGCTACTCTACTTTCAGCCAACATAGTCCGTGCCATTTCCTGCACTGTCCTGTTCTTTCTTTCTACCACTCCATTTTGCTCGAGGTGTCCTGGCTGCTGAGAACTGTCTCCTAATACCGTAATTTTCATAGTACTCTACAAACTCCTCCGAAATGAATTCTCCTCCTCTATCTGATCTTAAACATTTGATCATTTTCCCCTGTTTCATTCTCAACCTGGTTTTTGAAAATCTTGAACATATCAAAAGCTTCTGATTTATGCTTCAAGAAAAATATCCATGTCATTCTGGAATAGTCATCAATGCACAACATAAAATATTTGTCACCATTTATGCTTTGAGTTCTCATGGGACCACATAAATCAGTGTGTATGAGTTCCAAAGGTTTGCTTGTGTAGTATTCTTTTGTTTTGAATGTGACTCTAGTTTGTTTCCCCTTTTGGCATGAAGCACAAATGTTGTTTGCAGGTTTTCTGATGGTGGGAATATCTCTCACTACCCTTTTTGAGATGATTTTTACCAGATTATCAAAACTGATATGCCCTAGTCTCTTGTGCCACAACCAATTTTCTTCTTCCTATCCAATAAAACAAGCTCCTTTTGAATTCTCTGAGAGCGTGTACAAGGTTGCCGGATGTCCTTGATCCAGTTGCTATCAATTTTCCACTGTTTATTTTTTTGACTTCACAACCCTGCTTCATAAAAACTACTTCATGACCTTTATCACAAATCTGACTTACGCTCAACAAGTTATGTTTCAAACCATCCACAAACAAGACTTCTTCTGACTTAATCTTTCCGTCACTAATTTTAACTGAACCTTTGCCAACTATCTTGGCTCCATCATTATTTCCAAATTTTACTGAACCTCCTTCATATTTTTGTAACTTCTCAAATTTTTGTTTGTCACCTGTCATATGACTGGAGCATCCACTATCAAGTATCCATGGTACATATTTATTCTATGCTTTGAATGCAGTTTGTACGATTAAGGATTCCTTTTCTTCCTTCAGTCGCTCTTTTCCTTTCCACACTGTTTTGATAGTAGTTTTGGGCTCTTGTTTTGCCTTTCCCTTATCAGTAGTTTGAGCATGTTTTTCGGGAAGCTTTCTATTTTGTCTCATCCTGTATGGTTGAAATTTTCTTCCCTGAAACTGATTTGATGTAAATGTATTTCTACAGTTTCTTGCAATGTGCCCAAAATTATGACAGTTATAACATTCTACTATATAATTCATCAGAGGAGAAAAAACATTTCTACTGGTGAAATTCCTTGGTCTTACATTATATTTGCAGTCTGAGATTTTATGTCCATAGCCATTGCATTTAAAACAGAAACCAGAGAAAGGATAATTGAACCTGGGTGATGGTCTTTGCCATGTTGTCGTAGGAGCCATAGGTCTTCTTCTTCTTTGATGTGTGACATTGGTGAATCCATCATTGTCAATTCTCCTTTCGTGCCTGGCATTAATGCTTTCTCTTGCATGAGACATTTTTCCTTGATCAACCTGTCTCTTATCTTCATTCTTTATGGATTCTGCATTTTTGGCCTTTGATCCACTTGATGATTCTCCTTCGATGAAACCCAGACCAAATTTGATGCCTGTAGGTCTTTGGTCATTTATGATCTTATCCAGCTTCATAGAACTTTCTTCACGTTTGTGATAACAACTAATTTTCTTATTCATCTCTTCTAGTTGCATTCTTAAACCAACAATCTCTTCTTCTAGCTTGTTGCAATAATCTATTTTCATTGTTATTTGCACTTCGAGATCTTCGAAGATTTTCTTAGATTCTTCTATCTCGTACTTTCAAGCTGGTTATGATTCCATTTGCATCCTCAAGCTTTCTTGAAAGTTTCTTATTCTTTTTCTTTTCTATCTTCCACTCTTCAAGTGCAGAGATCAACTCACCTTCTAGATCTACTTCAGCCTCAAGGTTTTCACCACAAACTTCGGAGGTCACTCCTTCTTCCTTTTCTGATTTAATTTCTTCAAATGCCATGAAAAGAGCTTCATATTTTTCTTCTTCAGACTCTTCACCGGAGCTGTTCTCCGATGAACTGACATTCTTGGAGATGAAACTTTTCTTCTTGAAGTTGCCTTTTCTGAAATTCGTTTTCATCTTCCAGTCACTTCTTTCTTGGTGCGATCCTTCATCATTTTTGTTCTTCTCTTTAAGTGGACATTTAGTCGCAAAATGCCCAATGCCTCCATAGTTGAAACATTTAAATGGTAGCTTCCCTCTGTATTTTCCTTTTCCCTTTTTTAGTTTTCTAACAAAGTTTGCTTCCATTTCATCTGATGTCTCTTCTTCCTCGGACTCTTGTTTTGTGTTTTTATTTTTAAGGGCTTTAAAATCCGCTTCTCTGTCTGTGGGTTTAGATCTTCCTATCCTCATCTCATATGCAGTCAAAGAACCATACATCTCATCTATACTAAAATAATTTAGATTTTTAGCTTCTTCTATCATTGAGACTTTGGAATCAAACCTTTGAGGAAGAGATCTTAGTACCTTTTTTATGACGGCAGAGTCTCCAATATCCTCGTCGAGCCCTCTGATCGCATTAATGATTCCATTAACTCTCAAGCATGTATGCCTCAATGTTTTCATCGTCGTTCATTTTCAATGCTTCGAACTGAGCTCGATGTGTCTGTAATTTGGCCTCCTTGATCTTATCGTCTCCTTCATGAATACTCCTCGGTTTATCCCATATCTCTTTTGCAGTATTACAGCTCATGATCTTTACTAGTTCACTGTCTGCTAATCCACACATGATAGCATTCTTTGCTTTTGAGTTACTCTCAAATAGTTTCTTTTCGTCAACCTCTTTTGGAGGAGTGATGGGTATTGTGTATCCACTAACTACTGAATCCCAGATGTCATATCCCAAAGCACAGAGATATGTCTGCATCCTGATTCTCCAGAACATGTAATTAGATCCGTCAAACAATGGTGCTTTGTTTGATGAGAAACCTTCACCACCTGCCATTGTGTTAGTTCCAAGATCACCCTAGCCGATTAGGCTTGTACAAGAACTTAGCTCTGATACCAATTGTTAGTCTTACAATGACACTGAGAGGGGGGGTGAATCAGTGTAGCTCTTTAAACTTGAATTACAACCCTAAAAAAGAAAAAAAAAAAACAAAAAACAAGAAAAAAAAAGAAAAAAAAAAAGACAAACCCAAAAAAAAAAAACTTGAATTACAGCCCTAAAACAAAAAAAAAAAAAAAAAAAAAAAAAAAAAAAAAAAAAAAAAAAAAAAACACACAAAAAAAAAAGAGGTTCACCAATGTGGCTACTCCTCAAAAATGATTGCTTGGACTACCATCCAAATCCAGCCTTTGCAAAGCAACAACTTTACAATCACTTTACCAACACCCACTGGAAGGAGCACCAACCCCTTATTTATCTGCACCAACAGAAAGGAGCACCAACCCCTGATTTACTAGCACCTACTGGAAGGAGCACCAACCCCTGATGCCAAGCTGCAACCTGGACTTGAATTATGAATCTAGAAGATTAACAGAAAGATACCTTCACTTTTACAAGACCCCGACTAGTCTGCTTCACCTTTGCGATCTCTGCGCACTCTGCTCTCTCTGCGAAATCACTTCGCACAATCTATTGCGTCACAGTCGAACGATCGTCTTCTCCCTTTTGTGCACTCTGCTTCCTTTGTGAATTTTGCACTTAGCACGATTCGACACGACTTGCACTCTGCGCTCTACGACCGAAATTTGCACACATCGACATACTTAACTCTTCAAACAACCTTCCTTTTATAACAACATTTTCATGATCAAAACCCTAATCTTAGTCGGTTGTAAACCCTGATCTTAGTCGGCTGCAAACCCTAATCTTAGTCGACTGCAAACCCTAATCTTAGTCGACTGTCATAGGTCTTCGTCGGCTTCAACTCAACCACGAAAAAACAACATGTCACGATATCGTGACACTTTTGCTTTCTCTCTCTTTCTCCTTGCTTTGGACCATAAAAATACAACATGTCATGATATCACGACACTTTTGCCTCCTTGCTTCTCTTCTTGGCTTGTACCCACAAAAACTTAGCATGTCACGATATCGTGACACTTTCACCATCGTACTTCTTTTCTTGGCTTGTACCCATGAAAACACAACATGTCATGATATCATGACACTTTTGCCTCCTTGCCTCTTTTCTTGGCTTGTACCTACGAAAATACAACATGTCATGAAATCGTGACACTTTCGCCTCCTTGCCTCTTTTCTTGGCTTGTACCAATGAAAACATAGCATGTCATGAAATCGTGACACTTTCACCTCCATACTCTTCCTCTTTACTTTTGTCATGATATCATGACACTTCTGCCTTCTTACTTTCTCTCTCCTTATTTAGTCGCAAAAATGTGACATGTCGCGATATCGTGACACTTTCTCTCCTTTGCTTTTTCTCTTGCCTTCGGGTCACGAAAACGTGACATGTCGTGATATCATGACACTTTCTTTCCTTTGCTATTTCTCTTGCCTTCGGGTCATGAAAATGCAACATGTCACGATATCGCAACACTTTCTTTCCTTTGCTCTTTCTCTTGCAATATGTCAGGAAATCGTGACACTTTTTCTTTCGTACAATATCTCTTGCAATATGTCACGAAAACACGACACTTTTTCTACTTGCCTTTCTCTCTTCCAACATGTCATAAAATCATGACACTTTTTCTTCCATACTATCTCTCTTGCAATATGTCATGAAATCGTGACACTTTTTCTACTTGCCTTTCTCTCTTCCAACATGTCATGAAATCATGACACTTTTTCTTACTTGTGCTTTCTCTCCGAACATGTCGCGAAATCATGACAGTTTTGCTTGCTTATGCTTTCTCTCCGAACATGTCATGAAATCATGACAGTTTTGCTTGCTTGCACTTTCTCTCCGAACATGTCATGAAATCGTGAAAGTTTTGCTTGCTTGCGCTTTCTCTCCGAACATGTCATGAAATCATGATAGTTTTGCTTGCTTGAGCTTTCTCTCCGAACATGTCACGAAATCGTGACAGTTTTGCTTTCTTCTCAACATGTCGTGATATCGCGACAATTTTTCTTTCTTGCTCAACATGTCGCGATATCGCGACAGTTTTCTTCCTTGTGATTTTCTTTTGATTTTTAGCATATGGGCCACTTTGGTCTTCTTGAAAAAAACTGTACATACTCTGAGTAACCTTTGAACTTCTGTCTTCTGCATCTGAAAGGCTTTTGAACTTCCTACCCATTGCATCAACAGATCTATCTGATTGTGTTGACAACAATGACAATACTGCTGCTGCACCTTGCTCAAAATTGTAGAGATATCCCTCAGGCTACCCCTTGTAGGGGTAATATTGTTGTTGTGTCATATGTAGTATATGATTTTTATATGTATTATGCAATGTACAAACACTTATGAGATATATACATTGACCTTTATTCTAATTATGTTAAATTATATTTTCAAGGATGCATTGCTATTTTTTCTATGGTTATTTAGTTATTATTATGTTAAATATGATGATGAATAGATTCTATTATTTGAAATGGTGAATATGATGTTATGTATGTGAATGATGTGAATTTGATGAATGCCATAACTTTTTATTTAAATAGAAGTTTGATTTTGGATATATGATACAAGTATTATACAAATATAATACAAGTATATACAAAAAGGATGCACCCAAGGGAACTTTAGATAATTTATAAGTTATTGCTATAGTACACTATATCTATATCTGTATATAGATATTGTAACTAAAAACAACTTTCAAAAGATCATTTTTTATTTTTATTGAAAAATGTAAATATATTTACCTCAAAATAAATGTTTTTGAGGGATTTATATATATGTACCAAATTATAATAGACTTACCTCTAAAATAATGTTATAGAGGGCTTTTTCTAGTGGATTTACCTTTAGAAAAATTCATAAAAGATTTTTTTTGGCATTTAAGCCTTACTACTTCAAAATATCATAGGTCTAAAAATAAATAAGCTACAATATTAAAGGTCAAAATATCAATAATTAAGGGTCGATTATCGATGGTGAGGGAAGAAAGTAGAGAGGGGAGGGATCTGGTCCCTCCCCTGCTCCCCCTCCCATGGCTCCTGGTTCCTGCCCAGTCCCTGGCTCAACCCAGGTCATCCCTCCCGGGGAGTGGTTGTTTGCAGATGATCTCCTGGGGGGAGATCCTTCTCCACTATCTTTGCCCCTCCCGGTCGGCTAGGGTTTCCTTGGTTGTTTTTACGGACTGGTGCTTCCCAAGGATCCCTGTTTGGTTGGGGATCCCTTCCCTTTTTCCCTCAGGCTTCCTCCTGGGGTTTTTTGCAGGTTATTCCTCCTGGGGTTTTTTGCAGGTTATTCACGTGGATCTGGTCCCCTGCGTTTCTCGGTACGGTGGAGGTGACGGTTTAGGGTTTGGACAGCTTCCCCCTTTTTCTTGTGAATCCTCGGCGGGCTCTGTGCTTGGACGAGATTCTTGGTCCCTGCTGCTGGGATCCTCTTCTGTTTTCTCGGGGCGGGTTCCTTGTGGTGCAACTCTTTGGTCACTTCCTGATGGGCTGGATCCTCTCTGTGCTGGCTGTCGGCTTCCTGCAGGATGGCTCTCGCTGAACGGAATGTTTTCTCGGTGGGCGGGATGGTTTCTCCACAGGGCGGGATCCACCAAATCTGCCAGTTTTCTCGCGAGGCGGGATCCTTTCTTTTTTTCTGGTTTCCCGGATGGCGGGATTTCCCTGTTGCTTCCCGCTAGGCGGGATTGTTTGTGGTGGTTTTGACTGCTTCCCGCGAGGCGGGATTTTATTGTAACGGTTTTTCTTTGCTTCCTGTTGGGTGGGATCTTCTCTATGGTGGTTTTTGGCTACTCCCACTGGGCGGGATCTCCAAAACTACTTTCTTTCTTTTTTGTCTGTTTCCCACTGAGAGGGATTGTTTCATGCTTACTGTTACCACTGGGTGGGATTTCTGTTTTGGTGTTCAGTTTCAAGGGATTGATGCCCTAGGGCCATTGCTTTTGTAATCAGGTTTTTTTAGGGGTTACGATTTCTGTAATAGGCTTATACATAAAGCCAGGAGGCATGATGCAAGGTTGATTTTGTACATAAGGTTTTGGGATCCTCTAAAAAACCCTTTTTTAATCTACTATAATAATTACCAAAAAAAAAAATATCAATAATTAAGAGTAGAATTATATATATGAGCAATTAAATATATATCTACACCAATATAATTATAAAATAATATTCACAAATAAAATCAAATATGAATGTAAAATGGCCAATAATCATTCATGTACATGCATAAAGAATAATTACAATATTAATTGCTCAAATTTTGTATACAAGCTATACTATCAATGCTTGCTAAAAGGTTATCATTTTTTCTTTTTCATGTTACATTGTATAGATATTTTTATCTATAATATAGATATAAAATATAACTCTTCATGTACTTGACTATTACTCTCCATATGACAACTCCCATGACCTTTGGATGATCATCTTACCCCTTGTATGCTAGACTCTTCACTTTCTTCTTACTTGCATACTTAAATATATGACACTTGCACACTTCTACAAGAAATCCTAATATAATACACTTGTGCACATCTTCACTTTACATATTTTTATTCTTACATACATGACACTTGTGCACATTATCTCGATACACTCTTGAATTCTAACTTACATGACACTTGTGAATTTCTTGCACATTGACACACATGAAATGGAAAATATAAATTACATATCTAAACTATAGAATCAATCCTAATCTAGTACATATTTACATTTGTACAATAAAGGTACCATGGGGGTACATTTGAATTTACCAAATCATTTAATATTCCTCAACATCCTCATGTATTACATTATTTAGTTATTGAAGACTTTAGTCTTTAATCTTAGTCTTTGTCTTTGTCTTCAATCTTCATGTGACCCTACGTCAAATCTCTAATTCTTTGGAATCTTCTTTATCATCCTAAATATTGGATTCATCTATTTTTCATGTTTGTATGATAATATGAGACTATTCTTGATCTAATTTCCTATTACCTGTATTTATGAAAATTCAAGTAGCTTATCATTAATTTGACCCCAAGGTAATAAATATTCAATGATTTTTTGAGAGAAACCCATTGTATCTAAATCAAATATTCCATTCTTGATTAACCCTATAGCTTCAATTTTTCTTTGATTCTTAATAATGTATTTTTTATGCTCATTTGTATACTTGAATTATATTGTTCTTCCTTTCTCAACTAATTGAGTAATTGATATAAGATTAGTTGATAGTCCAGGAACATATAAAAAAATTCTAGCACAAAATATAAAAATGGAATACTAAGTATTACTTTACTAGTACCTTGAACTTGATATGTCTAATCATCTACATTTTTTAGTGAAATGTTATATTTGACCTATAAATATTTAAACCAATGTAAGTTTTCAGTCATATGTTGACTAGCACCTGAATACATATACCAAACATATTATTCTCTTACTTTTTTATGAGATTCAAGTGATATTATTTCACATATTTTATAAGAATTTTGGAAGACTCTTTTATGATTTTTCCCTTTGAACTCAAAATATTATTTTTGATACAATTTTTGCTTTTGAACTTTTCTTCTCATATAGTATGGTCTTGCACTTTGATAGTTTCTCCTATATATGATGTTCATCTTTGTCATTTATTCATTTTATTTTGAAATTGAAATCCTTATTTCTCCCAAATTCAAAAAAATAACTCAAATAAGAAATTTGCAAATTTTAAATTTTCCTAAATATTTGATGTAGTAAGCCTTTTATCTCCCTATCGAGTTTGCAAAATTTCTATAGCTTATTTTAATTTTAAATCTTCAAGAAAATATTTAATAATTACAAAAACTTTAAAAATAAATCTTTTAACTTATATTCTTCAAATAACTCCAAATCAAATTAAACCAAATCTTAAAAAAAAATGTTTGAAGTAGACATCCTTATCACTCCATGCTTTAATATTATAAACTCAAAAAATAAAAAATATTAATCTCAAATTAAAGTAGACAACCTTATATCACCTTCTAATAATTAAATAAAACTTATAACTCCTACTTTATAAAAATATTTATATTAACTCCTATCTAATTAACTTATTACTGTAAATTAAAATACCTAGATTTAAATTCTTCATTAAAGGTCATATGCCTTACCTTTTTATCTTGCTTCCTTGCATACTTGATTAAATAACTTGACTAAAATGTGAATAACATATCTACTATATTAGTATTCCAATAGATGCACTAAATAGCCTTAAGAGATATGTTTGGAAAACATGCCTAGCTTAGCATAAGCTCCACATGACAATATACATAGTGGTCAATGAATGAGAAATTAGAAATGTAATGAAATGTTTGGCTTTCTTGAAATGCTAGTTTAATCTCATAAACTACTCAACCAAACATTAGCTTCTATGCCTTTCACTTTCCTAACCCTTGAGTATCCAATATCTCCTAGATACGTTGTTTCTCAAGTCCTTTGAGCTCTTGGTTTCTAGTTCTTCAATATCCACTATGAGGCAAATGCAGCTTTGGTCTTCAAGTCCTTGGTTCTTCTCTATGAAGCAATTATTACATTTCTTTCCTAATATTTGGTAAGTGCTTTATTATGAAGCGACTGATGAATTTGCTCACTTGTTCTTTGGCTACGAAGATGTTGTTCTCCTATGACTACTATTAATGTTATAGTAGCTTCTCAGGTGGCACTCATATTATGCATGTTTTACTTCTTAAAAATCCATTGTATTTTATTATTGGATGGCACTTAAAATATTGCTTATAAAGTGATATATTCTAGTCTTGGATGATGCTCAGATTATTTCATAGAAATTTTTCTATTCTAGTCTCGAATGATACTCATATTTCTAATTGTTTAACTTCTTATCTGATGCTTTAGAAAGCACTCTTTTCTTCTGCTAGTTATTTGGCTTATTATATAGTACTTTAGATAGCGCTCCTTTCTTCCTTTACTTCCTTTGTTGATGCTTACTTACTTATCATAGTCAAGTCACTATGCTAGCATTTATTGTTAACCATTCCCTTTCTCTATGATTTATTATCATTTAGGACAACAATTGAATATATATTTCTCTTCTTTGGTGCTACTATAAATAGCACTTGAATATCTATCCTGCTTTCTTTAGTGACTAGTGCTTGATTTCTTAACCATTATTTTGTTGTTTTTTCTCAAAATAGTGCCCTTAGATTTGAATAATGGTACTTCTTGATAGTTATCTACCTTATCTTAATAGCTCCTTGAATGCTTCACTAAATCAAAGACCAAGACTATTTTATATATATATATATATACAAGTTAGCCTTATCTTTTTAGTTTTCTAATTAACTAAAATTCTTTGTTATGTCTTTATCTCTAGAGGCTTCTTCTCCAATATTCTTAGTACTAGCCTAATTTTATTCTTCTAAAAGCTTGTACTGCTTCTCAATATCCGTAGTCAACAAGATTTTATGATTCTCTATATCCTAGAAGCTATGATGATTCTTAATCACTAAAATTTATTTCCAATTCTAGCTTAGTTATCGAGGTGGGACCAGAATAAATTTAACACATCGAAAACAAAAAAAAATGAGCTTAATTTATTGATATATTCAACCAACTAAACCTTACAATAATTAAGCCTTATATAGGCTTAGGAAGTGTGGGGGAGTAGGGAAAGGAGGTTGGAGGGAGTTAGGGAAGAGGAGAGAATGAAGGCGTAGGGAGTGGAGAGTGAGGCGGCTAGGAGATAGGTGGTCGCGGGTGTGGGGAGAGGAAGGAAGTGGAGTGATAAGGGAAAATGGATGATAGGGAAAGAGGAAGAACAATGGAGGGATAAGGAGAAGAATAAGGCAAGAATTTAGGGGAGAGGGTAGAGAAGAATAGGAGATAGAATAAAAAAATCATGCCGACCAAACTGACCGACAATATTGAACCCCTTTTCACATGAGCTAATAAAACTAGCTTTTTCTAAGCTAGTTTGATTATAGCCCTATTCACATTTTACAACATTCTCCCCCTTAAAGTTGAGAGGACTGACTATACAGTCTCTTAACTTTACAAATTGAGCTTTGGTCATTGCTTTGGTGAAAATATCAGCAACATTTTCCGAAGTATGGCAATATTGAAGCTCAACAACTTCAGTTTCCACCATATCTCTGATGAAGTGATACTTCATATCAAAATGCTTTGATCTACTATGATGGACAGGATTGTATGCCAACTGAATGGCACTGATGTTGTCACAGTATATTCTAGTTGAACCACTTTACTGCTCTCCAATATCTTCCAATACCTTTCGTAGCCATAGAGCTTGAGTACTAGCATGAGTGACTGCTATATACTCAGCTTCTATTGAAGATAGTGCTACTATTGTCTGCTTCTTGGAACTCCAAGTTATAAGTCCCAAACCAAGACTAAAATAGTTTCCTGATGTGGATTTTATGTCATCAACATTGCTGCCCCAATCACTATCACTGAAGCCTTCTAGCTTGATAGTATCACTTTTATAGTACTGGATCCCAAAATCCAATGTACCCTTCACATATCTCAAAATTATTTTAGCTTCCTACAAATGCAGCTCAGATGGGTTAGACATAAATCTAGAGACAAGAGATACAACATACTGAATATCTAGTCTAGTGTTGGCGAGAAACATCAAACTCCCAACAATGCTTTTGAAAGTGGTCACGTCAACTTTCGGTGCTCCATCATCCTTGCTTAATTGGATCCCATGTCCAACTGGAGTTGCAACTGATTTGCATTGCTCCATAGCAAACTTCTTAATCATATCTCGAGCATACTTAAGTTGATAGATGAAGATCCCTGAATCTATCTGATGGACTTCCATTCCAAGGAAGTATTGCATTAAGCCAAGATCCTTCATCTCAAATTCCTGCATCATGGAGTGCTTGAACTCCATATTAACTTTTTCATTACTACCCATAAAAATGAGATCATCCACATACAAACAAACTATGAGGATGTCATTACCTTGATTCAGGTAGTAGAGCGTGGGTTCATTTTTGCTTTTGATGAACCCAAAATCTTTAAAGTACCCATCAATGCATGAGTACCAAGCTCTCGGTGCCTGCTTGAGGCCATAGAGTGCCTTCTTCAGTTTGTAAACAAGGTGCTCCTTATATTTCTCTTCAAATCCCTATGGTTGCTCAACATACACTTCCTCTATCAAGTAACCATTGAGAAACACACTCTTTACATCCATGTGTTGGACTTTCCATCCCTTATGTGTAGCTAAGGCAAGAACTGTTCTGATAGTCTCCTTTCTGGCTATAGGAGCAAAAGTCTCTTCATAATCAATTCCATATTTTTGAGTGAATCCCTTTGCAACTAGTCTTGCCTTGTGCCTCTCAATGCTACCATCAGCATTGAACTTGGTTTTGAAGACCCACTTACATCCAACACATTTCTTTCCTTTAGGAAGCTTCACCAGCTCCCAAGTGTCATTGTTTTTTATAGAGGTTATCTCCTCTTTCATGGCATCTTGCCAAATATTTTGAGTACAAGCCTTCTCATAACTAGAAGGTTCAATTTGTGCACTAGTTAACAAAGCATAGTTAACTAGGTCTCCCCGAGGTTCTTGTTGGGAGACATCATCACCATACAAGTGCATATTTTCTAATCTTTGGAGAACATAATTCATTTCACTAGCTTGACTTCTAGTATATATTTTTGAAAATTTTTTATCCAACATCTGATATGATGGATGATTCTGAAGAGTTCTCTTACCTCTGGATGGAGAATCGATGTCCATGGGTGAGGAACTTACTGATCTCTATGGAGAAGGACTTGGTGAAGAAGTTGAACTAGAAGATGAACTTGGGCTTGTGGGAGGAGACTTCTTACCTTTCTGTGGTGACTGCTGCTGCACCTTCTTAGAAACTACATCATTGGATTCATCATCACTAAATATTTGGGGCTTACCCCATTCTCCCCCTTCATCAAAAATCACATCCTTGGAAAGCACAATATTTCGAGTCCTGGGATTATAGAGTCTGTAAGCTTTTGTATTCTCATAGTACCCTACAAATATGCATGCCTAACTCTTTGGATCGAGCTTCTTTCTTAGCTCATCAGGAATGTGAGAATATGCTAGTGAACCAAACACTCTAAAATACTTAACATTTGGCTTCTTACCATACCAGGCTTGATAAGGTGTTTGCCCTTCCAAACTGGAAGTAGGACTTCTGTTCAAGATATGTACACTGGTCCTGGCTGCATCTGCCCAATATGAATTAGTCAAATGCTTCATCTGAAGCATAGACCTTGCCATCTCCACAATAGTGTGATTCTTCCTTTCTGCCACACCATTCTGTTATGGAGTGTAGGCAATTGTGAACTACCTCTTAATGCCATGTTGCTTACAGAAATTCAAAAACTCATTAGAGGAGTATTCTCCTCCCCTATCTGATCTAAGACACTTTACAAAATATCCACTCTCATTTTCAACTCTTACTTTGAAATTGATGAAACATTCAAATGCTTCATCCTTATGTTTCAAAAAATATATCCAACACATTCTAGTAAAATCATCAATGAAAAGTAAGAAGTAAGAGTTGTTACCAAGACTCTTGGTCTGCATCGGACCACAGATGTCTGTATGTACTAACTGGAGTGGATAGCTGGCCCGCCATGCTTGCCCATGAGGAAATTTTGATCTGGCATGCTTGCCCAAGGCACACCCTTCACAGACTTCCTTACTATCTTGAACTTTGGGAAGTCCGGTTACCATTGCTTGTGAAGTTAGCATTTTCAAACTAGCTGAATTCAAATGACCATATCTCAAGTGCCATAGGACACTTGGATTGGCAATAGCAACATTTGCTAACTTATCTCCCCCTAGATGGCCAAAATTTAAAGGAAACAATCTATTCTTTGACATTGGCACTTGTGTAATGATTCTATTACTATTGTTTTTGTCAAAAATGGTGCATTTACCCTCATCAAAAAGCAACTTGTAGTTCTTTTCTAACATTTGACCAACACTTAAAATATTGTGTTGGAGATGGGGTGTGTAATAGATATCACTTACTTGCTTGACGCCTTCTTTAGTTGGAACCGCCATGGCTCCAATGCCTTCAACCACCAATGATTTGTCATCACCCAATCGGATGTTGGATTTGTATGAGGAGTCTAGAGTAGCAAAGAGTTCTTCTTTGCCACTCATATGGTTTGAACACCCAGTGTCCAAGATCCATGTATCATTCATGTTCTGATCTGCTTGACCATATGAGAGAAAGAGATTTGTGGCCTCTTCCTCTTCTCCAAAATTGCCAAACTGACTACTCTGGCTGCTGCTGCTTCCTTGTGAAGGCTTTGACCAACAATCATGAGCATAATGGCCAGGTTTGCCATAATTGTAGCAAGATTGTTTTGATTTATCTCCTCCTTTTCCTCTACCTGATTGTTTCCCTCTATTTTGTTGCCCTCCTCTATTTTGATATTCACCTCTATTTGAGAATCCTCCTCTATTCTGATTTCCTCCTCTGTTAGGAGTTCCACCTCTCTGATTATTTTTGCCTCTACCTCTATATTGTCCTCTGCCATGGCCTCTACCTCTACCTTCATGAGAAGCAAAGGCTTTTTCATCTCCTCCATAACTTGTGGAAGGAGATTGTTGTAACCTCTCTTCATGTGAGAGAAGTGAACCAATGAGGGCTTCAAAAGATAGAGAGGTTAGGTCTTTGGATTCTTCTATAATTATGGCAACTGAATTCCACTTAGGAAGAAGTGTCCTCAACACTTTCTTCACTATAACTTCAGGCTTGACTTCTTCTCCTAAAGTGACCATCTTATCTACTACGAATTTTACACGCACGTAGTAATCACCAACCTTTTCACTCTCCTGCATTTTAAGAGTTTCAAAATATCATTTCAAGGTTTGTAGTTTTACTTGTTTGACTTGGTCACTACCTCTATAACTTTCTTTTAAAGCATTCCAAGCAGATTCAGCTGTTATAAAAGAAGCTATTCTAGGGAAAATACTTCTATCAAGGGCAGCTTGGATGTGATAAAGGGTGGAAGAATTATTCTTTTGAGCTTCCTTTTTAGCCCTTTTATCGGCAGCATTCAAAGCTGCCCAATCAGCAGCAGTAGGTTCAATATATCCCTCTTCAATCACATCCCAAAGACCTTTGCCTATCAAAAGAGTTTTCATTTTAATTGACCAATACTCGTAATCACCACCATTGAACTCAGGGATTGGTAGACTAGTATTGGATGCCATTTCAGAAAGCAGACTTTATTTCAATTGCAAACAAGTAGTACAAATGAGTACAAAATAGATCACTGATTTAAATCAAATCTAGCCTTTTTAATACGCTCACTAATTTGGCATTCTTCTTCTTGAGGATTGCCTAGAACTGGAAAGGCGAAGTTGTCTGCTTCGTCGTCACTAATCACAATGACTTTTGGTGTTGCTTCTGGCTCGAAACTATTGTTGATGACTATAACATCTCGTTCTTCAGTTTCAGGTTCAACTTCTACTGGATCTTCTTCTTCTTCAGGTTCTTCTTCCTCTTCTTCTTCTTCTTTTTCCTCTTCTGCTATTGGTTCTGGATCAGGAGAGCATGGTGTATAGCTCTCACTTGATTCTACTTCAGGCACTACAGGGGTATAACTATCACTCGATTGTCCTTCAGGTACTATTTCAACCATCTCAAACTCTTCTATTCTTTGCCCGAAGATATTATCTTTAGAATCCACCTCGTATCTAGAGTCCAATTTCCTCAGATGAGCAATCACTTGGTTTTCTAACTGGCAAAACACTGTATGAAGTCCGTTCTGCTGGACTTTTTCATCAAAGGAATTAGGTGTCTCTCTTCTCAATAGAGAGCTGAGTGCATAGTAGCATCCGACTGACCGGATCATCTATCACACCATATCAATTTTAGGAGGCTAATCAATTTATCAAAAAAAAATTTACTTCTATTCTCCACAAAGTTTTTTATTTTTATTTTTTATAGTCTTTTATGAAAAATTTAATAGTTTCATTAATATCTTAATTATTTAATTTTTTTTAAAATAATTAAAAATATGTTTTAAAGAAAACTATTAAATAATTCAAAAACTTTAATAAAAAAAATAAAAACTAAAAAATTGAACCTTTGTAGGAATCGATCCCGTGTCCTCGTGCTTTCAAACGAGAACTATCTGCCACTCCACCTGCAGCCTTCTTTGAAAAAATAAATGGCATCGCGTGCCTTTACTTTCCACTATGCCTTGGATGAGAAAAAAAATTAAAACAAAACCTTTTCGGCGTCTACGGGTTTCGAACCCTAGACCAAATGCTTGCAAAGCTATGGATTTTGCCACACGCGCTACACTGTTCGTGGTGTTAGCAACAGAGAACAAGGTAATTTAATTACCTAAGCATTCATTTTTAAAAATAAAAATAAACTTCTTTATCCCACATGGGCTGGGATATAGCCTGTAGAATGGTTTAAACGAAGGAGCGCGCACATAAAACAATGATTGCCTTCGGGTAGTCGTGTCACCTTGGTTTTGCCATGTTCGACCACTCTAAGATCACCACGTCAACACCTCCTAGTGCCACGCATCGATGCCACGTGTCTTGTCGATCTCCTGCCCAGTCATACCTCTGATCCTCGTCAGCTCCTTGAGCTACGTACCCATGCCACGTGTCTCCTTTCAACTGGTTCTAAGTGCTACCTCGGCTCTCGCATCGACTGTCTGCTCTGTGCTCCAAAATTTATGCTGCCAACGCTACCAGATACTCACCTCGGGATCCGTGCCCTGATCAGTCCGCTGCACTCGGCTCTTGGCTTTCATGCCTCACCTACATGCCCCACGTGCCTGACTGTCGCCTCTGCTATGCTCCGAAAAATGTGTCTCGGTCCTCGTTCCTCATTTCCAGTGCCTTCACCCATCCCTTGGATCTCGTGCACCCTTGTCCTACTCTGCTCTGATACCAGTCTAGCTTAGTTATCGAGGTGGGACCAGAATAAATTTAACACAACTTAATTTATTGATATATTCAACCAACTAAACCTTACAATAATTAAGCCTTATATAGGCTTAGGAAGTGCGGGGGAGTAGGGAAAGGAGGTTGGAGGGAGTTAGGGAAGAGGAGAGAACGAAGGCGTAGGGAGTGGAGAGTGAGGCGGCTAGGAGATAGGTGGTCGCGGGTGTGGGGAGAGGAAGGAAGTGGAGTGATAAGGGAAAATGGATGACAGGGAAAGAGGAAGAACAATGGAGGGATAAGGAGAAGAATAAGGCGAGAATTTAGGGGAGAGGGTAGAGAAGAATAGGAGATAGAATAAAAAAATCATGCCGACCAAACTGGCCGACAATATTGAACCCCTTTTCACATGAGCTAATAAAACTAGCTTTTTCTAAGCTAGTTTGATTATAGCCCTATTCACATTTTACAACACCAATATCTAAAAAAAATCTTTCTTCAATGTCTTAGGTCACACATAATAATAAAATATGTTTCACCTTTTTTTAAGAGAACCCAATTTCAATATTAGGGTGACTATTAATATCCCTATCAGTCCAACTATCTCTTAAGTTGGATATCTCTATCAATGTCCAACTTTCTTCTAAGTTAGATCTCTCTGTCAATGTCCAACTTTCTTTTGTGTTGGCTCTCTCTATCGCTGTCCAAATTTATTTTGAGTTGGTGTAATGGCCCTCCTAGGTAGGACTCTTTTTTATTAGAGATTATGTATTGATGGTTGTATGTTCAATACTTAATCTTGTTTTATAGTCATTGTCTAATAATTGGTTATATGCATTTGTTGCTTTGAATATGGTACTACTGATGCACATTTTGTTGTAGGATCAGGTACTCTCATGGGTGGAAAGACTTAGGATGACCACCAATGGTGAGGGTAAAAAGAGAAATGATGTCAGACGACTCGTTCATCAAATAACTTGGTAACATGGACTAGTAATCATGTAGGTGCATTACATTTTGTTTATCTAGTTTGCATCATTGGGCCATGATGTTGATAGCAACGAGCCTCCCTAGAGTGGAATGGTAATAGTTGGATCTATTTTAAAAGTGGTTGTCCACATAGGGATAAAACAATGGTGTTGACTATGGTTTTTTATGATTGCTTTTGTAAATGCTATGCTTCATTTTGTAAAACATCATTTTATTAAATTAAGTAATTATGAGGAGATAATTAGTTTAATTATTAATAATGATTAGCATTAATAGAAAGTAGGATATTTTACCTATTTATCTTATCTTTGTAAATTGTTGAAAAAGAAAAAAGGAATTTTAAATGATTAAATAGGATGTATAAATATTTTATTATTATAAAGTCTCCTTTATGCATGAAAGATAGGAGTGGGTGTTTATTTAATTGAAAGAAGATTTTTCTTACCTCTATCCTTTTGAAAATTTTATTATTTTAAATTAAAAGAAGTTTTTAATTTTCACTTACCTTTATATCCATGGAAATGTTTACTATTTTAATAAAAAATTTAATAAATAAATGAGATTTATTATTATTTTATTTATAAATACCTTTTACTATGCATTTTCCTGCATGAAAAACAAAAAGGATGGGGGAGTATTTATTTTAATTAAAAGAGTTTATAATTTCCTTCTTACCTTACCTCCACGAGAAAAAAAAGGGGCATGATATTTTAATTTAAAAATTTTAATATATATATATATATATATATATATATATATATATATATATATATATATTATATTATATTTATTTGAAAAGGTAAAAAAAATTATTGATAGAACAAGAATCAAATTACAATCATAGGTCTGCCACTTTTGGCTAGCCCTACAATCCGAATAAAACTCGAATTAACATCTCCAAAAAAAATATAAAATCGAGTAACATCTACAGAGTAGAAACTTTGAACCTATTTCTACTTTACACTGAACCTAAGAAACCTAGCAAGCTTAACAAACCTGCGAACACAACCCATGCTATCCCAAAAAGGGCCAAAGACTATTGTAAGAGGTAACAAAAAAAATCCAATAAATAACTGCTCATCCTCCATTGATCCACAAGATTTAGCGAACTCTGGACCTATCCTCATCCTTATCTAACTTTAAATATATTAAATAGAAAAGAAGAAGTGTTTAATTTTTATTGGTCTAAAAATATTTTTAATGATTTTATCCTTCTTGAATAAATTTGTGTATATTAAATTAGGAGTGCCTTCCACATCCCTTCCTTCATGCCTTGTTAGCTACAGTAGAAGCATTGTTTAAATTAAAATGGGATGGGATTGTTCTTACCTTTTTTTCCTTGTCTCTTACTTAGGGTATTAATTTTAAAATTTATCAAATATTTTTACCTTATCTCCTTGGAAGAATCTAATTGTTTTTTTGAAATAAAGTTTTTTATCTTTACTTTTTGGATGGCAAGTGGGAAACGATAAATTTTTTATTAATTTTTCCTATGTAGATTTTTCCTCCTTTAAAATAAGGCCCTTAGTTAGAAAAAAAAGGAGAGAGGATTTTTATATATTTAAGAGGTTGAGAGAGAATTTTCATATTGGAGAGACTAGAAGTTTTAGAAAATAAGCTAGAGGTTTTTGCTTTGGGAGCATTAATTATAGAAGAGGAATTCGAGAAGCTTGGAAGAAGAAATATTCAAAAGCTTGGGAACCAGTTGGATTCAACCATTTCTTTTGTGCAAGCTTTATATATATAGGTTTTTTAATATGTTTTAATTATAGATAAATGATAGATAGATAGTTCAAATATCCACCCTATCAAATGCACATCGGGGACCCAAAATCTAGTTGATAATGCTAGTGCGTTCAGGTTCGGGTGCAACTCCTAGGTGATTTTAACGGTGTATAACTCTCTGGTCATGGTTTCTCAGACCAAGGTGGCCATGCAAGGGGTTTTTCACTAAAAAATTATATAGATTTATTGATTTCTTATTCCTCTATTAATACTTGTCTTAAACCTGGGTTTTATTTTAATAATAATAAAATAAAGGGTTTATTTTAGCTTTACATATTTTGTATTTTTTTATTATTTTACGAAAAACCCCTTTTGAGGCCGCCTCGGTCTGAGAAACCATGACCAGGGGGTTCTACATCGTCAAAATCACTTGGGAGTCATGTCCGGTCCTGATTGCACCATCATCATCAACTGGATTTTGGGTACATGATGTGCATTTGGTAGGGTGTAGATTCAAACCAGAGACCTCCCTTGAAGGATTTCCCTGCCCTCTCCAATTCACCTACAAAATATGGGTTATTTTGGATTTAGGTTAGCCTTACCTATTTTAATTTTTATTTAAAAAACATTAATTGTTTAGTTTAGTCAGCGATTGGGCAGATTATTAAAATAATTTTAAATTTAATTATTTAGTTTAGTCTCACATGGGACATGTCTAGGCGTTGGATCCCTAATGTAGGCCAACACCCACATATGAGAATAGCCAAGTGTATTGGATGCTTGAATAAGTTTTTTTTGACCTATATGTACTCTATGTCGATCGAATTCGAATGTTGACTATGTTAACTCTACTGACCAAGTTGTATTGCTAATTGTGTTGGCCCAGTTAACAAGATGAGTTTAGTGGTCAATATTTGAGAAAAATACCTTTATAATTTATGTTTTTATATTTTTTTAAAAAGAGGGTTTTATCTTTTAAAAATGATGTCCTTTTAAAATAAGAGGGTTTTATCTTTTAAAAATGATGTTCTTTTAAAAGTAGAGGGTTTTTTTTACCTTTTAAAAATAATGTTCTTTTAAAAGAAAATGGTTTTATATTTTGTAAATGATGTTCCTTTAAAATATGGTTTTTTATCCTCTTAGAAAATTAATGTTTTGAGTAAGGAAACATTTTTCTTTGTTCTTTTGAAACCTATTGCTTTTTTGAAAAAAGTGAAAAATAAAAATAGGGGACTAAGTATCTTATAACTTTGCTTTTAGCTATGTTTTGTGGAGAAAATGAATGCTTTATACTTTGGTTATTTCATAATTGATGGATGCAAGTTTAAAAAAATCTAGGGATTGATTTATAGGTAAACTTGTTATGAAATTATGATTGGTACTTAGAGCCATTGTATTACTTTTCAACCAACTAGGTTCTCCAACTTTAATTGAAAGTAACTTTGGATAGCCACTAGCTTTAACTCTTGTTCATACCATCCAAAGTTAAGAATTATGAAACTCATTATGACCTTTGCCTAGATGGGATTTCTAGGAGGTGTTTATTGATTGAAAGATGTTTCTTTGTGGAAAAGAACTTGACAAAGAATGGGTGGGGAAACTCATTCTTTTGGAAATTATAGAATTTCCCTTAATTGTTATATTCTATAAAAATATTTGATGTAGCTATGTTTGATCCTTGTAAATAAGGTCTGATTTATTGTAATTATTGAATGGGATCTTGAGGAAAGATATTTGGTTATGATGTAAATATTATTATTCCTTAAAAATAAATATGGATATCTAATGTAAGGATATGGAATAATGAAATACTTACTTTATGATATTGTTAATAGTGTAGTTATGTAATGGAATCAGGTATATTCTTTATATTGCTTATATGGAGAGATTTTTGGGCTTGTGTATATCTATATGATGCAATATTAGTATTACATGCATTGATTAATAATTTAAGAAATTGATAGACTTCTCATAAGTTATGTAATTTCCTTGTTCATAATTAGAGATGTTCCTTGAAGGTTCTTATTTAAGAATAGAGATTATGGGTAGATCTCTTAGAGCTTAATTATGAGAATAGAGACTTTTAATACATTGTTTTAATATAAACAAGATGATCCCATTACGTGAAGGAAGTTGCGGTAGGCAACACTCAAGTCTCCTTATGATTTAATAATCTAGGTGGCATAACTCAAAGGGTTCCCAAAAGCGGGTTATATTTGGGGAGGTCCTAAGTGGGAAAGCTTGGACTAGATATCTTATGGTGAAGGTATGGAGTATCATTGCAAGTTTTGGTGTTGGCACCTTGAACGAGGAGGATTGGGTGGCCAAGCTATTTACCATAGGAAGTGATAAATACCTTAATTAGCTAGTTTAGTAATTAAGCACTAAGTACTAGATATCTCACCATGGAGGTGTAGGTATCTAGGCTTCAAGGCACTTATATAAGTTATTAAAGGATCTAGCTAATCCTGACCACTTGAGTGTCATCTATAGTGACTAGTTCTCAATTGTGGTATGCCTTGTGATGAGAAATTAAAGAGGGATACATCTATGTGAACTCTATATAATGAACTTAACATGTGTTAATGTTTAAAAAATATTATTCTATTAATGGGTTTAATTAACATTTGGGGTTGTTACAATTGGTATCAAACCTCTAGATCATAATACTATAAGCTTCCATAGATGAGATTTAGGTTGTAGGACTATAATATTCCATGGATAGACTCCAGGTCGTATGGAATAGAAGCTTCCTAGGAATGCACTAAGAGTTTAGGTATCTTCCTATGTAGGCCCTTATTTAATCCTTAAGCTAAAGTTGAAAAAACCTAGCATTTTTTATTGTGGTATTTCCAAAGAATTAGTCTAGAAAATGCAATCATAGAGTAAGTATGACCAATGACATCATCAGTAGATGATAATATTCTTGGTATGGCACCTTGTAGGGAGTAAGTGTGATCATTTTTATTATTATGTGTAAACACTTTTAGAAGTAGCACCTTGCATGGAGCAAGTATAACAATAGTCATTATCAAACAAATGGTAATGAATTAAGTTAGTAACTTAATATTATTTTTGTGGCTAGGTATAATGGCACCAAAACTAAGGAGAGGAAGAAGTGAAACCTCTCAGGATCTAGGGAAAGTTAGGCAGGAAAGTGCCAAGGCTAGACCTATAGGAGAAAGTTTGGGAAACTGAATAAAGAGGTAGAAAACCTTACTATTGTAGTATCTTTGTTGCAAGAGCAATTAAACCAAAAAAAGGAACAAATAATTCAAATAAATGATAAAATGGATCAATGGATGGACCAAAAAAGGCAATTTTTGGAAACCATAGCAGTTCAAAGCTCCTATGGTAGACACCCAAAAGTTAAATAGGAAGATAATCCTACTACAATTGAACAAGAAATCAGGGCTCTCATTGAGGTAGAACTAGCTAAGGACCTAAAGAATGTGAAGAATTCCAAATTCAATAAAAAATGTGGAGGTTATTTAGTTGATACATGGTTGAATGAATTAGAGACATATTATTCTATAAAAAATGTATCTTTTATTACTCAAATAGTATGGGCAACTCTTCACTTATAGGAGACCGATTTAGAATGGTGGAATACCTTCAAAATAGGAAATAAGATTCAAGTGATGAATATTCAATGGTTGGAGTTTGTTAAGGCTTTCAAGGAAATATTCTTGATAGAATAGTTTTATGTAGAAAATTTTAAGGAATTTTCTACACTCGAACAAGGAACCATGACCATGGAGAGGTATTATTAGAGGTTTGTAAAACTTTTGAGGTACATGCTAGAGTTTAACAGTAATGAGTATTTGATAATATATTTCATCCTAGGAATGGATCTTAGGATAAGAACAATTATTAATTTTCTTAAACCCATGACCTTGCAGAAGTTTATGATTTGACTTGTCAGGAAGAGGCCAATAAACAAAGCAAAAAATCCTTCTTTAACTATGGGCAAATGATAGAAAAAGGTAGACAATAATAAGGAAACAAAAATAGTGTTGGATCTACAAATCAAGGGTAGGATCAAGGAAAAAGGAATAAATGGAACCCAAGAATATAGAATAGGGGTGCTAGAAACCAACAAAAATTTAAAAATAATTTTTAAAGGAGAAATAATATTCCCAACCCCCAACCCCTGTAGCAGGTTAATCTAGTGCAGAAAGAGGCAATAAGAGATAAAGAGAAACAAAGATATCAAGGAACTATAGGTGGTTTATATGATTTTGGGGGTTCATACTTTGCAAACAAGTGCCCTCAACAACAACAATCAAGGAATCAAGGTGGAGATCAAAATCATCGAATCTATTCCTCAACTAGTAATCAATCTCCAAAAGGATAGACCACTCCTATGATGATAGTTGGTAATATTTATAATAGAGAAGTTAAGATTCTTATTGATAGTGGAGCTATAGATAGTTTTATTTCCTCAAATATAATTGGGGATATGCCAAAAAAACTTGGTTTTTTTAACACAAAAATGGAAATTTGAGTATGGGTTTGGACAGACCTACTCCATGGATCAATGTTTACCTATAGTTGAGGTAACTTTACTAATGGCTCTACTATTTGGTATTTGTATGTAGAACTACTAAATGCCTTTGATGTTATATTAGGGATTTATTGGTTAAGGGCTCATGGAGCCATAATAAATTTCCAAGAAATATGGATGGATTATTCTGACAAGAATAAGAAGAGGGTAAGGATTTGTAGTGAGCAAGGATCCTTTCAACCTTAGCTTTTGTTAGCAAATAAACTGAGCAAATATATAAATAAAGGTGGAATGGTTTATGTCATTAAGTTAAATAACAAAATAGAAGATGATGGGAAGAAGAAAGTGTTTGAGAAACATTCAATTCTTCAAGAATTTAGGTATGTATTTCCATAACTTCTAGGAATTCCATAAAAGCATTAATTTGAATTCACTATTGAGCTATTTGAATTCACTATTGGGATATTTCCAAGGGTTACTTGATAAAGGTTTGATCAAATATAGTGTGTCACCATAGGGTACACCTATTATTTTTTAAATAAAAAAGGATGGCTCCTTAAGGCTATACATTAATTATAGAATGCTAAATGAAGTAATTATCAAGAATAGGTATCCTTTACCTCAAATTGAGGATATATTTAATCAATTGAAGGATGCCACCATATTATCCTAAATAGATTTAAATTCTAGCTATCATCAATTAAGTATTCATGAGGAGTATACTCACAAAATAACTTTCAAAACTAGATATGGGTATTATGAATTTATTGTGTTGCCTTTTGGGTTAACAAATGCACCAACAACATTTATGAATTTTATGAACAATGTGTTTAGGAGGCATATAGATCTATTCATTTTGGTATTCTTAGATGATATCTTGATTTATTCTTGTAGTAAAGAGAAACATAATAGGCACTTAAATATTGTGCTAGAGGTTCTTAGAGAGAACCAACTCTTTGGAAATTTATCCAAATGTGATTTTTGTGTCCCACAAGTTCAATACTTGGGACATATCATATCAAAGGATGGAATCATTGTGGATCCAAAGAAGGTTGAAGCCATCTTGAGCTAGCCAACACCCACCAATGTGTTTGAAGTAAGAAGATTCATGGGTCTTGTTGGGTATTATAGGCATTTTGTGAAGGATTATTCCAAAATCGCCTATCCTATCACTAACCTTCAAAAGAAGGAAAATGAGTTTAAGTGGACAAATAAATGTGAAGTTTCTTTTAACACTCTTAAGGAAAATCTCACTATGACACCTATCCTAAAAATACTTGATCCATAAGAGAATTACATGATTTGCACAAATGCTTCCTTAGAAGGTTTGGGAGGGGTACTATCCCAAGATGGAGCTGTAGTAGCTTATGCATCTAGAAAACTCAAGAAGTATGAGGTGAATTATGCAACACATGATCTTAAGCTTATAGTAGTTGTTCGTGCTTTCAAGGTTTGGTGACATTATTTGCTAGGAAAACCTTTTAAGTTAAGAACTAAACATCAAAGCCTACGGTACATCTTTAATTTTGCACTCGACATTTATCCTTGAACCTTGTCTAATACTATAATTTACATAATATCATTTTAACATAATTCTTAGCATAGTGGCTTAAAAACCATGTCTCATTAGCATATTTTTTGCATAGTGACTCCAATTACGTTAGCACAGTGAATCCGATCACAATAGCACCATGACCTTGGTCATATTAATATATTGACTCTGATCACATTAGCACAATGGCTCATGAATCAGTAGATTATTTTTTAGTTAGCATACATATTTCAAATGCACTCATCATTTTATCAATGATAAGGTTCACCCAATATTTGTTGAATGCAAGGTAAAGAAGATGGATAAAATTTCTAGTAGAATATGAATTTGGTATCAAATATATCAAAGGAAAGGAAAATAAGGTTGTTGATGCCTTGAGTAGAAGAGGGTACATTGCAACAATAACTCAAAGTCATGTGGACTTGATGGATCAAGTTAGAAGGATGTAGTTACAATATTAGTTTTACGTAGAGATTTGAGATGAAGTGGAAAGAAATCCTTTAGAAAATAAGGATTTTAGTATAAAATATGGTCTTTTATGTTTCAAGGATAGGGTGGTTATACCTGAATCTAGTGATTTTAGGAGATAGATTATGCAAGAGATACATAGATCTCCTTACTCTGCTCACCCTAGAGGGATAAAAATGAGGGAGAATATGAAAAAGACCTTCTATTGGTCTCGAATGAAAAATGATATCACATATTTCACGTCTAGATGTCTAGAATGTTATAAGGTTAAGGTTGAACATCAAAATAGAATAGGGTAGTTGTACTTGCATGACATACCTATGCAAAAATGGTAAGTAATATCCATGGATTTCATTGCATGTTCACCTAAAACTAGGTATCAACATGATGCAATCCTTGTTGTAGTTAATAAATTGATAAAGGTTACACATTTTATACCAGAGAATTTCCTATATGATGCAATGGTAGTGGTAAATAGGTTTTCCAAGGATTTTTTTAGGTTGCATGGATATCCTGAAGTGATCATTTCTGATAGGGAATCCAGATTCACATCATAATTCTAGCAAGCTCTTCATCATGTAGTAGGAACAAAGCTTAATATTAGTTTTGTATATCATCCAAAAATGGATGGGCAAACATAGATGATTAACCAAGTGCTTTAGGACATGCTTTGCATGTATTGTATGGACCAAAAGTCTTGATGGGAAGACTTTTTGCATCTAGTGGAGTTTGCATACAATAACAATTACCATACATCCTTGGGAATGGCCTCGTTTGAAGCCTTGTATGATAAAAATGTAGGACACCTCTATCATGGGACAATCCAGAGGATTGAGTGATGATCGAACCTTATTTTTAAGAGATATTGAGAAGCAACTTAGTATAATTCAAAAAAGGTTTAAGGAAGATGCCAATAAAAGTAGAGCTATGCAGATCTAAAAATAATACCTAGAGAATTCTTGGTGGGGGACAAAGTCTTCTTAAGGGTTTGACCTAAGAAAAGTGTGATAAAATCTACTAAGTTAGACCCTCATTTTGTTGGGCCTTTTGAGATCATTGATAGGATAAGTCTTGTGGCTTACAAACTCACTTTACCACCCAACCTATCAAAGATCCATGATACTTTTCATATATCCTTAGAAAGTATGTTGTTGATCTTACTCATGTTTGGGATGTTTCCAAATTACAGATGGTAGATCCATCGATCATTGAAGGGATACTGATGAGGATTCTAGAGTTTCATTCCAAGGCTATGAGTAAATAAAATTTAGAGCATTGTAAGGTCTAGTGGGAACACTTCTTAGAATAGATTGCCACTTGGAAGAAAGTGAAGGACATGCAAATATATTTTTCTTATTTATTTGAGTGATTTTTTGTATATTTTTGTATAATAGGATACACAAAGAACTGTGTTTAGCCTAATGGGGTAGTATGTCATGACCCTCCTAAGCAAGAATTTTTTATTAGATATTATGTATTGATGGTTGTATTTTCAATACTTTATCTTGTTTTATAGTCATTTTTTAATTATTGGTTATATGCATTTGTTACTTTGAATATGGTACTATTGATGCATCTTTTGTTCCAAGATCAGGTATTCTCATAGGTGGAAGAACTTAGGATGATCACCGATGGTGAGGGTAAAAATGAAAATAATATTAGATTACTCATTCATCAAACAACTTGGTAACATGGACTAGTAATCATGTAGGTGCATTGCATTTTGTTTATCTAGTTTGCATCATTGGGCCATGACGTTGATAGCAATGAGCCTCCCTAGAGTGGAATGGTAATAGTTGGATCTATTTTAAAAGTGGCCACCCACATAGGGATAAAATAGTGGTGTTGACTATGGTTGTTTATGATTGCTTTTGTAAATGCTATGCTTCATTTTGTAAAATGTAATTTTATTAAATTAAGTAATTATGAGGAAATAATTAGCATTAATAAAAAGTAGGATAATTTACCTATTTATCTTATCTTTATAATTTGTTGAAAAAGGAAAAGAGAATTTTAAATTTTTAAATAGGATGTATAAATATTTTATTCTTAAAAATTCTCCTTTATGTGTGAAAGATAGGAGTGGGTGTTTATTAAATTGAAAGAAGATTTTCCTTACCTCTATCCCTTTGAAAATTTGTTTTTTTTTATAAGTTAACAAAATTTATATTAATATGGGCATTTGAAAGGTGCCCTAACACCTTGATACATCACCAGGATAAAAGGATGCACTATCCACAAAAAACATCAATGCATCCATAAAAACCTAAAAATGTAAAGGAAAACTGAAGCAAGCCAAAAGTCAGAGGCGAAACCAGAAAAGGCCCTGACAGGACAGAAACCTAAGACAACAGGAAAAAAAACCAACTAGGCAATTACAGTATCCTTGATGTCATCCTTCTTGACATCCTTCTCAACATCCTTAGGGACGTCCTTGAATACGTTCTTTGCGATTTCCATGACATCATCATCTTTGACCTCAGGTTTGGCTTCGATGGTGGTCTTTGCTGGAGTAGCCTCTACGAAGTTGTCACAGAAGAACAAGAGGTTCAGAGCATTCCTATGCTCTTTCAATTGAGTAATTTCTGCCATGATTGTAGTCATAGCATTCTCCATATGAACAATAGTAGTAGTGGTGGTCTTAATGACGTATTCTTGGAGAATATTCTTCGTAGGATCATCTGGTTCATCCTTGGTCACACCCTGCATCTTTCCTTGGTTCTGAACACCCTTGTTCTTAAGATATTGAGAACTTCTCATTGGAGTAGCCTTAGATTTACCCTTATTTTTTACCAAAAGCTCAACATCCTAGTGGCCTTCATCCATATTCTTCCTCTTGGAACCATGAACCCTAGAGGAAGGAGTGAAGGACATATCCTCCTCCATGGTCTCAACCTGTTGATCCTATGGAAGCACATTTTCTTTAGGAAATTTCTCCAGAAGATGAGCATACACGACTTTGAATAGCCCCTGGTGTGAGGGCCAAGCTTCCTCCTTCTTTGAGTGGGTCACATTAATGGAGTAATCCATGGACAAGTACAAAATTTTTGGAATGTTCAACTGTTTGACCTCCCTAAAATGGTTCATGAACACAATGTGGAAGCTTCTGAGTTGGGAACCTGGGTCATCCACAGTGATGTACTCCATAACTGGTTTCATCACCTCTTTCCAAGGAGTGGGTAAGTCTTCATGAACCATTCTTGGTTTGACAATATTTCTCATAGGTGACTTTGGCTCGAACTCCTTGAGTTCAATATCCCAATTGTGCTTATCCCTACGAACCGTTCTTCCCACTGATGGTTGTCCAGTAATCTCAATGAGGATGTTTACATCCACCTAGAAATCCACACCATGGATGATGACGATGCCCTTCTCCCATGTAGATGCAAAGGCTAGGTTGATATCCCAATCCCAACCAGAAAATCACTTTAGGAATGACAAGAAACCTCTCGCACTCATGATTGCTTCCACCACCGATTCAATTTTAAGCATTTCTGGCTCCACGAAGCTCATGATGACCAGGAAATGGAGCTAAGAAATAGGGATAACAGAGTGCTCACTAGGTCGAGGGATACAAAAAAAGTAGTTGAAGAATCCATCTGTAGGGTGGGTTTTGTAAACATTGGACAAGTTTAGAAATTTTTGGAAGCATCTATTCCTCCACCTCATGATGATGCACATCCTAGAGAAAGGCAAATCCACCAAATCATGGAGAACAGAGCAACATTCCTTAGAAAACTTAGAGTTCCAACAACTACTATCCCCCATGAAAGTAGAAAGGTGTGCCACACCTTGGAACTCTTGGCCAATCAGGTGACAAAACTTAACAACACCGCTTAACTCGCAGATGAATGAATGAGCATAGAAGGCTTTGGAAAATAGAGAAAAGTAGAAAAGGATAAGAATATGGAAAGGAAGAGATGAGAGGAATGACCAGGGAGGAGGAAGGGTAGTGGGCAAGGATGAAGATGCAACACATGGACAGAGGGCACATTGTAAGAAAGGATCGAGAAGGAGCACTCTAGAGAGATAGCGGGAAAAATGGTAGAATTAGGATCATTGGAACTAAAACCAAAAGTACTGACAGGAATAATGAGCATGGGGTCTAGGAAATACATAAGGAGGATGTGCCAAAAAACATACTCATGCTAAAGGTCCCGAGCATTGAATACCTCAACAAGTTGAATCTCATCATGGAAATGATAGGGTTGCTGAGGAAGATCTTTGCAGGATACAAGGCATTTAAAATATTGAGATCTAGGGAGAACAACCTTTTCATGCCAATGAAATTGAAAAAATGATTGTTATGCATTTTGAATATTTTGAACTTTTTCTGACCTTGCAATTTCTTCAACTTCGCGAGGAAGGGTGTCAGTCCATGTCATCATTCCTGGGGTAGAAACTCTAATGTTAGCCAACTTGTCTGCCACACCATTTTCTTCCCTGAAGACATGTTGGATAATGACCTCATGTTGGTAAAGGATTAGGCTTTGAGCTTCTTCAATTAGGTTTTTCACCTTCCATGCCGGAGTTTTGGAGCTTTTTAAATAATTGACCACATTCAAGGAGTCCCCTTCAATAATGACTTTTCTTGGAAATTGCTTAATTAACAGTAGACCCCTCCATAGGGCCTTAGCTTTAGCTATGTGGTTAGATTGTTCTCCCAAACATTCAGCAAAGGCAAAAATGGAATTTCCATTGTGGTCCCTTAGAATTCCCCCTACCTCGGCTCTGCCTGGATTTCCTTTTGCCACCCCATAAAAATTAAGTTTGACCCAATCTTGGGGAGGAGGCATCCATTTGATATTATTTCTAGAGATTTGGGTATTACTTGGGTTGGGATTCTCTAGAGAAACATGTAAATACTGGAGTAAGGATGCTTCAAACCTAGGGATGGGATGAGGATCACTTGGGGACGAGAGTGCATTTTCCTTAGCAAAAAAGATAATTTTGTTGGTGATGGAATCAAAATCCTTGGCCAAGCTGGAAAAAACATGTCTATTCCTTTCAAGCCAAATTTTCCAGAGATAATGATGAAGGTAAAATTTCCAAATTCCTTTGAGACAAGGATTGTTGAAAGGATTGGGCCATTGAGAGAACAAGTCAACTATCAATGGAGGTTTGGCCCAACTAATTTGAAACTTTTGGAAAAGCTTGTTCAGAATGGAGCTAGAAAAAGGACAAGAAAGGAAGATGTGGCTTGTAGACTCCCAATTAGAAAGACATAAGAAACACCTATTAGGGAGAGGGATTCCACGCTTAATGATATTTTCTATAGTGAGGATCCTATTTTGAATAGCCAACCAAGAAAAGAAGGAAACTTTTGGAGTTAGGTGCTTGATCCAAACTAATTTGAAGGGGATAAGAGCTTCTTCAGGGGCTAGGATGAGTTGATAGGCCGATTTGATAGTGAATTCCCCTATGTCATAAGGTTCCCAAATAGGTTGGTCATTGGTGATCCTTGATGGTAAAATGAAAGCAGAGAGTAGAGCTTCCAAGGAAGTGATTTCTGCTGATAAGTTGGGACATTGAATCCTTTTCCATGTGCATGAGTCATTGGAAACTATTAAGAAATTAGCAACTCGATAGCCAAAAAAAGGATCAGTGAATTCCTTTAAAGCTCTAAAACCAGGAATTGCTAAAAGTGGCTGGTTTCCTATCCACTTGTCTTCCCAAAAATTGATTATTTTTCCATCTCCTACCTGCCATCTTAGGCCCTTTCTCAGGAGTTGTTTCATTAGGCTGATGGATTTCCAAAAGGCTGACCCAATAGAAGGTGCCCAATCACATAAAAATTCAGATCTCTGTAAGTATTTCCTCTTAACAAGAGTGACCCATTCCACTTGATCCCCTGACACTAATCTCCAAGCTTGCTTTGCCAATAGTACCAAGTTTAAAATATTGATTCTTCTGAGGCCGATTCCACCCTGATCCTTCGGTCTGCAAACTTTGTCCCATGCAACCAAGTGGAATCTATTTTTGTTCTTAGTACCAGTCCATAGGAAATGTTTTTGAATTTTCTCAATTTTGTGGTAAACCTTAATTGGAGCCTTGAAGACCAAAAGGAAATAAATAGGGATGCTCTGCAAACAAGCCATGGTTAGGACTACTTTTCCTACCTGAGATAGGAGATTGCCCTTCCAACCTGTGAGTTTTTTTTGGAATATTTCAATGACATTGTTCCACATTTCTTCAGAAGCATTTCCAATGAACAAGGGCAATCCCAAATAGGTAGTTGGTAAGGTGGAGATAGCACATCCCAATATATTTGTAATTTTGAGTTGTCACCTATGAGGAGTGTTGAGGAAATATAACTTACTTTTCTAGAAATTCACTTTCTATCCAGCCACTTCTTCATAGAGAAGGAGTAAATGCTTGATAACTTTAGCTTCAACGATAGAAGCAAAGGTGGACAAGAGAGTGTCATCAATGAATTGTTGATGAGTGATAGGATTAGATTGAGAGGTCACTTTAATTCCAAAAATTAGTCTTGATCTTCTAGCTGCATGGATGGATCTTCCCAGTGCCTCAACAATAATGATGAATAGAAGGGGGGATAAAGGATCCCCTTGTCTTAGGCCTCTGCTACTAGGAAAGTATCCAGTAGGTGATCCATTGATTAAGACAGAGAACCAAGTAGATGAAATGCATCCTTTAATCATCTTGACCCAATCCTGGTGGAATCCAAATTTGGTTAAGACAACCAATAAAAAGTCCCAATTCAACCTGTCATAAGCTTTATTCATGTCAAGCTTTAGAAGAAAAGCAACCTTTTTTGTTTGAGAAGTAGAGTGCAGGGCTTCATGAATAGAAATAATCCCATCCAAAATAGACCTTCCTTGAACCGAGATCCCTTGGCAGTGATCAATTATCAGAGGAAGAATATCTTGCATCCTATTAGCTAAAGCTTTGGTAAGGATTTTGTAAACTACGTTACAAAGGCTCACAGGTCTAAAGTCATTAAAGGATCTAGCATTTGGGCTTTTAGGGATTAGAGCAATAAACATGGAATTAAAATTATGAGGTATGACCTTGGAAGACTAAAATTATTTTATAGCTTCACACACATCAGGACCGACAAAATCCCAGAAAGCCTAAAAAAACCTTGGAGGAAACCCATCAGGGCCAGGAGCCTTGTCAGGTTTCATGGAAAAAATGGCTTGCTTGATTTCATCATCTGTAAGAGTAGCAGTTAACTTGAATTTGATATCCTCTAAAATGGAAAGGGGTATATGCTGGAGCAAAAATTATTTAGCATCATTAGAGGTAGAATCTGAATTTGGATTTTTGAGCAACTGCATGAAATGTGATATGCCTTCAGACCTGATTTCCTTGATGTCAGATGTTACACTTCCATCCTATCTGAGTAACTCCTTAATTCTATTGTTGCTCCTATTCCTTAGAGTAGAAATGTGGAAAATTTTTGTGTTGGAATCTCCTTCCTTGAGCCAGATTGCTCGAGATTTCTACCTCCAGAAGGTTTCCTCACATTTTAGGATATTATGATACTTTGATAAGAGAATCCTTTCTTCATTCCTCAACTCAACACCATCATTTTGACCAGTCATAATATCATTCTCAATTGTTTCCAAGCGGTTTTTGATTGCCTGTTTATTCTCGAATAGGTTCCCAAAGATGTCTCTGTTCCAAATCTTGAGATTTTCTTTGAGCACTTTTAGTTTTTTCCCCAATTTGAATGAGGGTGATCCATGAATATTTGACTGCCACCACTGAATGATTCTATCCCTAAATTCTGAATGTTGCATCCACATGGCTTCAAACTTGAAAGGAGTTCTAAAGGTCTGAGGGTTATTTATTTCCAAGAGAAGTGGACTATGATCTAAACCAATTTTGAGAAGAGATTGGAGATTGGCATCCCCCACTTTGTAGTGGCTTCCTGAGAAAAGAGTACTCTATCAAGTTTAACCTGAATTAGTTGATTACCACTCCTTCTATTGGTCCATGTAAATTGATTGCCTTTCAGGTTTACATCCATCAAATTATTAGAGTTGATGAAATCCTAAAATTCTTCCATGCTTTTTGTTATTGACCCAGAGCCACCTCTCTTGTCCGAAGGATAAAGTGGAGTGTTAAAGTCTCCAGCAAGAATCCAAGGAAAATTTGTGATAGATTTTCTAAAATTTGTTAAGTTTTCCCATAGCCTAGATCTTCCAGGGATAGAATTAGGGGCATATACATTGGTGAGTATCCATGGGAAGTTTTTATCTTTATCAAAAAATAGGATGCTAGATGACACATCATTAGAGTGTATTAATCTACCTTCCAACTTCTCTAGATTCCAAATGCACATGAGACCTCCTGAAGCACCCCTTGCACTACAGGAAATGGTTTCCCCATTTTTCCATAGATTTTTACCTAAAGCATCAGCTGAAAAGTCTCCTATTTTGGTTTCTTGCATCAAAAAAATTGTGGGATTGACTTCTTTTCTTAATGACCTAGCTAGTCTTTGCTTTTCCAGGCCATTAAGTCCTCTCACATTCCAAGAGAGGATTTTCATTTAGATGATTTGAGATTCCTTTTGCCCCCATTTCCTTGAGGTTGGGGAGGTTTGATACATTTGGAGTCATCCTTGCTCTGACTTAACCCTGTGGAGAATAGGTTTTTTGGATTCCACTCGCTATTTCTTTAGCTAGTCCCTGTTTCCATTGATCATTGGCTGAAGTTCTACCCTTCTTATTATCTCCTCCATAATAAATAGGATATTTCTTGTAGCTTCTAGTTTATTTTGGGCTAAAATTTTGTGAGTTAATTCTTTGAACCACCAGGCTAGAAGAACCAAGGATAGTTTTTGGGATTGAAACTTCTTCAATTTGAGTCCATTTGCAAGGATCATCTAAGCTTTCTGGGAAAGACTCAAGAGGTGGGCTTGAGGGTCCTAAGCATTGGGGACTTCTCAGGGGTTGAGGAGAAGAGTGAGGAAACCTAGTATTGTCAATGGGATCAGAGGATCTATTAGCTTCAGGTCTCTTCTTCTCATTGGAGATAGAAGAGGGTTTGTGAGTTGGTTCAAGACTGTGAGGAAATTTCATATTTTTGTTATCACATGAAGGTAATTTAGAAAGTACTTGGTACTTGTTTGGGAGAGAAAAGAAAGAACTTACCTCTTCCTTGTGCATTTATTGATTCACTATAGATATATTTTTGCCCTTATCAACAACTTGAGGAGAAGCTTGAGGCTCTTTTGTAGCACCTTCCTGAGGATGTTCATTCCTATTGTTGTTTGGATTCTAGTTTTTGATTGGTCTGAAGACCACTCCCTTTGATACGGGATGCTTCCTTATTTCATTCCTAATGAAAGGGACTTTACTTTTTGGGATCTCAGGTTCGGCCTGCACTTTCAAGGAAGGGCATTGAGATCTGAGGTGCCCCTGAGTATGACATTCCACACAAAATGCTGGCTTATTTTTGTATTCCACCACTTTCTTCCAGTAGTAGGACTCATATTCTAGTTCAACGAAAGTAGGGAGCTCAGAATCCAAGTTTGCATTGACACAAATTCGAGCAGTTGTCATCCTTGACCTAGCCAAAGTGGCATGATCGATGGCCACCAAATCACCAATGATTTTAGCAATACCTTTGAGGATATCCTCATGCCAAAATTCCAAGGAAGGTTCGGTAGATGAACCCAGATAGGAGCATAGTTAATGCTCTAGGTTTTAGGGTCAAAGTCAGGAGACCATCACCTCAGGAACAAGCTCCACCTTCCCAAAAACCAAGGCCCCCTGTAATAATATTAGCTAGCATCATCATGATTGCTAAGCCGAATACCAAAAAATCCCCTAGAAAGGCCAAATATTTCCATGCTACCAGTGACCTTCCATTTAGAGTGTGCCCATCTCCTGATGGTTTCAATATTAGGCCTACCTCCAATAAGATTTCCAACTAGCAAAAAGGTTTCCATTGAAAGATAGTTGGAGATAATATTTGTAGGGACCTTGAGTTTTTTCCCAATGGGTTCCAAGGAAAAGGAGGATTCCTTGGGACTATTCCTTCCTCCACTAAGGACTTTGGTGAAGGAGGCATTTTCAGTAGTGGGCCCCTCTACCAAAGGGGTCCCAAAATTGATTTCCTTTTTGGAAGGTTCATATCCCCAAAATTGAATGATCTTTTTGGAGGCCTTTTCTAGATTAATCTGACCATCCTTAGGATCCTCGAAATGGACTCCATCCTTACCAACCCCGTGATCATCCTCCTACTCTCTAGAATTTTGAATTTGATCATTCTCGCCTTCTGAGATTTGAATTCCTATGCTCCTGCCTAAACAATGTTTGCATCCTCCTACCATCCTCTTGTGTGAACCTCCAAATGGTAAACTAATATTACAAGATAAGAAGTGAACTAGATTAAAGAGATGTAAATGTAGATTATTATTTTAAATTTAAAAAAGTTTTTTATTTTCACTTACCTTTATCTCCATGGAAAGGTTTAATATTTTAATAGAATATTTAACAAATAAATGATATTTATTATTATTTTGTTTTTAATACTTTTACTATGCATTTGCACGTATGAAAAAAAAAAGGAGGGGGAAGTATCTATTTTAATTAAAAGAGTTTATGATTTCCTTCTTACCTTACCTAAATGAGAAAAAAAGGGGCATGATAGTTTAACTTAAAAACTTTAAATATATTAAATAGAAAAGTATTTAATTTTTATTGGTTTAGAAATATTTTTAATGATTTTATCCTTCTTGAAGAAATTTGTGTATATTAAATTAGGAGTGCCTACCACATCCTTTCCTTTGTGTCTTGTTAGTTGTGGTAGAAGCATTGTTTAAACTAAAGGGGATTGCTCTTACCTTTTTTTCCTTGTCTCTTGCTTAGGGTATTAATTTTAAAGTTTATTAAATATCCTTATCTTATTTCCTTGGAAGAATTTAATTATTTTATTGAAAGAAAGTTTTCTCTTTCCTTTTTAGAAGGCAAGTAGGAAAGAATATTTTTTTTATTATTTTTCCTATGTAGAATTTTCCTCCTTTAAAAGAAGGCCCTTTGTTAGAAAAAAAAAAGGAGAGAGAGGATTTTTATATTTAAGAGGCTGAGAGAGAACTTTTATATTGGAGAGACTCACAGTTTTAGAAAATAAGCTAGAGTTTTTTCTTTAGAAGCATTGATTCTAGAAGAGGAATTCGAGAAGCTTGAAAGAAGAAATATTCAGAATCTTAGGAACCAGGTTAAATTCAATCATTTATTGCTTTATATATATATGTGGATTTATTGCTTTCTTATTCCTCCATTAATACCTATGTTAAACCTGGGTTTTATTTTAATAATAATAAAATAAAAGGTTTATTTTAGTTTTACCCATTTTGGGTTTATTTTAGCCTTATTTTAATTTTTATTTAAAAAAATAATAATTATTTAGTTTAGTTGATTAATTGTTTATCTTAGTCCCACATGGGACGTGTGGGTGTTGGGCCCCTTTATGTAGGTCAGCACCCACATGTGAGAATAGCCAAGCACAATGGATGCTTGACTAAGTTTTTCTTGACCTATTTGTACTCTATGTTGACCGAATTCAATTGTTGACTCTGTTGACCAAGTTGTATTGTTGACTATGTTGACCTAATTAACCAGATGAGTCTAGTGGTCAATATTTGAGAAAAATCCTTTTTTTAATTTATGTTTTTATCTTTAAAAAAAAAAGTTTTATCTTTTAAAAATGATGTCACTTGCATTATCAATGATGTGACCCGAATTCAATCCCCACGACGGATGTGTATAAGAAGTATTACTTTAAAAAAATGATGTTATTTTAAAAGAAGAGGGTTTTATCTTTTAAGAATGATGTTCTATTAAAAGTAGATGATTTTTTTTTTTATCTTTTAAAAATAATGTTCTTTTAAAATAACAAGTTTTTATCTTTTATAAATGATGTTCATTTAAAATATGGTTTTTTATCCTCTTATCAAATTATGTTTTGAGTAAGGAAATGTTTTTCTTTGTTCTTTTAAAACCTATTGCTTTTGTGGAAAAAGTGAAAGATAAAAATAGGGGACTGAGTACCTTATAACTTTGCTTTTAGCTATGTTTTGTGGTGAAAATGAATGCTTTATACTTTGGCTATTTTTTTTTATATTGAACATCATTTACAAATATTTACAAATATTAATGCTCTCATTCATAATTAATGGATGTAATATTGTACTTTGGCTATTTCATAATTGGTGGATGTAATTTTAGGGAAATCTAGGAATTGATTTATAGGTAAAATTGTTATAAAATTATGATTGGTACTTAGAGCCATTGTATTACTTTTTAGCCAACTAGGTTCTCCAGCTTTAACTGAAAAGTAACTTTGGATAGCCACTGGCTTTAACTCTTGTTCATACCATCCAAATTTAATAATTATGAAACTCATTATAAATTTTGCCTAGATGGGATTTCTAAGAGGTTCTTATTTATTGAAAGATGTTTCTTTGTGGAAAAAAAACTTGATAAAAAGTGGTGGGAAAACTCATTATTTGGAAAATTATGGAGTTTTCCTCAATTGTTGTTTGAAATATAGAATAATATATATAGAAGCTATATGGATATTTTTCATGAATTATGTATATGATTGCAAAAGCATGCTTTTAAAATTAGATATGTCATAGTAGTTGAATTCAATGTTATGAAAAAAGTTGTTTTGATTTCTTAAACCACCACTATCTTACGAAAGAGACCAGAATGGAGGACTTAGAGAATTTTACTTCAAGTTATAATGTAGCTATGTTTGATCCTTGTAAAGAAACTCCAATTTAAAGGGAAGCTTATTGTAATTATTGAATGTGATCTTGAGGAAAGATCCCTGGTTATGATGTAAATATTATTGTTCCTTAAAAGTAAAGATGGATATCTAATGTAAGGATTTGGAATTATAAAATATTTACTTTGTGATATTCTTAAAAGTGTAGTTATGTAATGGAATCAAGTATATTCTTTATATTGCTTAAATGGAGAGCTTTTTGGGCTTGTGTATATCTATATGATGCAATATTAGTATTACATATGTTGATTAATAATTTAAGAAATTGATAGACTTCTCATAAGTTATATAATTTCCTTGTTCATAATTAGAGATGTTCCTTGAAGGTTATTATTTAAGAATAGATATTATGGGTAGATATCTTAGAGGTTAATTATGAGAGTAGAGACTCTTAATATATTATTTTAATCTAAACATGATGATCCCATTACTTGAATGGAGTTACAGTAGGCAACACTCAAGTCTCCTTACAATTGAATACTCTAGGTGGCATAACTCAGAGGGTTCCTAAATGTGGGTTAGCTTTGGGGAGGTCCTAAGTGAGAAAGCTTGGACTAGATATCCTATTATGGAGGTATGAAGTATCATCACAGGTTTTGATGTTGGCGCCTTGATCAGGGAGGAGTGGGTGGCCAAGCTATTTACCACAAAAAAGTGATAAATACCTTAATTAGCTAGTTTAATAATTAAGCACTAAGTACTAGCATTGAGGTGTAGGTATCTAGGCTTCAAGGTACTTACATAAGTTATTAAATAATCTAGCTAACCCTGACCACTTGTCATCTATGTGAACTCTATCTAATGAACTTAATATGTATTAATGTTTAAAAAAAATAGCAGTCTATTAATGGATTTAGTTAACATTGGGGTTGTTACAGTTGGCCCTCACTATAAATTTCCAACTTCCTTCTAAGCTAGTCCTCAATAAAATTGGTTGAGTCCCAGTCTAAATGGTTTTCCTTCAACCAAGGGAAAAGACCCTAATATCTAAATAGGGGTGACTTATCCTTGTCCCCTCAATATATACTCAATCAAACCTTTAAAAAATAGAGTCCAATTATTCACTACCTTCAAAGTGGACAAACTATAATAGAACTTTATCAAGAATGAATAAAGTTAAATAATGGTGGCTAATAAAATAACTCTATAAAAAATGGATAGAGTTAGATGATAGCTCTGATACCACTATTGGATTTTAAATATTACTACTTCAAAATATCATAGGTCTAAAAGTAAATAAGCCACAATATTAAAGGTCAAAATATCAATAATGAAGAGTAGAATTATCTATATGAGCAATTAAATATATATCTAGGCCAATATAATAAAATAACATTCACAAATAATATCATATATGAATGTAAAATGGTCAATAATAATTCATGTACATGCATGAAGAATACTTATAATATTAATTTCTCAAAATATGTATACAAGCTTTATCATCAATGCTTTCTAAATGGTGATTGTTTTTCCTTTTTTTTGTGTTACATTGTATGGAGTTTTTTATCCATAATATAGACATATAATATGACTCTTCATGTACTTGAATATTTCTCTCCATATGACAACTCCCATGACCTTTGGCTTATCATCTTGCCACTTGTATACTAGACTCTTCAATTTCTTCTTACATGAATACTTAACTCTATGATACTTGCACACTTCTACATGCACTCCTAATATAAGATATTTGTGCACATCATCACTATACATATTTGCATTCTTACATAGATGAAACTTGTGCACATTCTCTCAATACACTCTTGCATTCTAACTTATATGACACTTGTGCATTTCCTGCACAATGCACTCTTACATGACACTTGTGCATTTTCTACACATTGATGCTTACATGAAAGGGGAAATATAAATCACATATCTAAACTATACTCAATTCTAATCTATTACATATTTACATTTGAACCATAAAGGTACCATGGGGGTATATTTGCATGTACTAGATAATGTAATATTCCTCAACAATTATTTTCTTTCCTCTAGATAAATATCATAAAAAGCTTCTATTTTTCATTAGATAAATATCACAAAGGACTTTTAATTTTCATTTAGACAAATATCATAAAGATATTTTTATTTTTCTCTATACAAATGACAAAGGAATTATACTTGCCTAGATAGATGTCATAAAGGAATTATAACTTGCCTTAGGTTTTGAAAAGAGAAATTATTAGGGTGATATTTCTTTCTATCAACCTCTCTTATGATGTCTAGGAAGTCTCAAACTTGTGATTGATGGTTGCTTTAGGGAAAGAAATAGTTTAACTACTATCTTCTATTTTCTTAAAGAGATAGTATTCTAATGAATGATATTTAGGGAAATATAAAATTGATATGAGGTTGTTGTTTAAGGTGGTTCTTTTTAGTAGAATGCTAGAACATATTTCTTCCTTATGTGTTTTCTTATTTGTTAAAAAGGAAGTTATGAACTTTTGTTTGGTTATCTTTAATTGGAATGACTTTTGGTGTAGAAGTAATATATTATAATGGTTCTCTAAGACTTGATTAGTTAGGAAGCTATTATAAAGAGAAGTATGGAATTATATTTTATAACATGGATTTTTGTATGATGGTTTTGAAAGAGAAACTATATAATGATTCCTAAGACTTTTGTGAGTTAAGAGATCATTATAAAGAGAAGTATGAGATTCTCTTCATATTGGCTTGTTTTCATTATGTTTTTATGCATGGTTGTTTACATAAATAAAAAATGGCATGTCTTAAGTTGCATTGCATTTAGAGTTATCCTAATCCCTAAGTATTTCTCATGAGCCATGGATGGATTCCCTATCATAAAGAAGCTTGTATATTTATGGATGACTTGAAGATCCTTGGAAGATGGATTCATAGTACTTTGAATGTATAGATATTATGAAAAAACAAAGGCTATGTAAAAGAATGTTTGTTCAATGAGTTTTGTAAACTTTATTATTGTACAAATTGAAATATTATGTTGCTTTAATGATATCTTGGATTTTGTACATTAAAATGATTTTAGAAATATTTTATTTGGATAGTTAGTACTAAGTTCTATCAATTGTAGGAATGCATATTTATGTTAAATACTTGGTTTATTATGTTATAGCAATTTATGTTATAGGAGTGAATATTTTGAAGCTTATGTCAGGCATTTGAGTTAAGCAAAATATGGATTTATTTAAGAGGCATCTTTGTTTATCTATTATAGCATTTTGGATTAAATGGATTATGACTTGATTTAAAGTGATTTTGATATGATGTGATTTGCTTTAATTTAGAATTATGTTTTAAAGTGCAAGAATTATTTAAGATAAGATTATCTTGGAGTGGTTAGAATTTCTTGTGGACCCAACATTGGGAGCAGTTGCATGAATGCAATACCTAGGTAACCATGAGCCTAGAAGGACTTATGAGAATGTAATAGCTAGAGACTCGTGAACCTAGAAGGATTTGTGTGAGTACAATATCCCAGTTTCTTATGAATTCATTAAATATTGAATGAGAAGGCTCGGGTATACTCTAAATAAAATTTGTGGAACCATTCACAAAACAGTAGTGGTGATCCCTTGAACGCATAGGATTGGATGATCATGTTCATTTCTAGTGAAGTGGTAATGACTATACTTAGCCCATTAAGGTGTGGTAAGTAAGCATCAAGGCTCTATGCCTGATTAACCTACATGGATGGATCTAGAGTAAGGTTAGGGAATAGGCATACCCTTTAAGGGTTATGGACCTTAAAGGATAATCTATATGTTGTGGTCACATTATTCTATATCGATGAAGGTATGGGAAAAAATGAGACACCACTTTTGTAATCCTTCTAAATTTGTAGGTTTAGTAAGGTGAACCTCAGAAACCATGAGAGTTGACCACTCCTATCCATTGAGTGTTTTCTATAGCGAGTTGAAACTCAAATATGGTGAAGCCTTGTATGTTGGAAATATAAAAGCAATGCTTCCCTCTTATCAAAATTTTCTTGTAATTATTCTTTAAAAAAATAAGTTGGTAGTTTTGGGTTGTTATAGTTGGTATCAAAGCTCTAGGTCGTAGGGATAGAAGCTTCCATGGAGTGTGCCTAGGTTGAGCCTTGACTTGATGTGCTAATTTGGGTTTGGCACCTTGCATGAAGGCAAGTGTGACCCTAATCATTATCAATTGAGTGATAATATTTATGTTAGTAAGTACAATTGAGGGTTAATTGTAACTTGCTTAACTCATTTTGTAGATAGATATGGAACCTATTCAAAAATGAAGTTTGTCAAAAACAAACAAGATGATTGCATAAGGAGGAAGTAGAGTGCAAAAGTCTAGATAAATCAAGGACCCTAGTAAGAAAACTTGGAGAGAAATTGCTCATAGTAAGAGGCTTTTAGATGACAATAAACCTTAACAAGAAAACTGGGGAAACAATAGGATCTAATGGGAGAGAAAAAATATATCCTCTATAGTGAATTTGCTTCAAGAGCAATTAGAACAACAACAAAAATTGATATAAAACTTGATCAATAAAGAAGCTAGTGCTAGAAATGTAGAGGGTAGGTAGGAAGAGAACCCTATGAGAAGAGGTCAAGAGGTTAGAACCTAGATAGAGGTTGAACTAGCAAGAGACCTTAATAATGTGGAAGTAGCTAAAATTAATGTGAAAAAAGAAGGGGATGTAGCCAAGTCATTGATGAAAGAGTTAGAAAAATTATTTTCCATGAAACTTTATTCCTCTAAGACACTAACTATGTGGGATACCCTTCACCTTTTGGATGCAGCCCTATAATGGTGGGACATATTTAGTACAGGAAAAGAGATCCAATACATGAAACATAAGTGGGATGATTTTATTGGGGGTTTTAAGAAAAGGTTTCTTTCAAAATAGTTGTATGTAAATAAGTTTGAGGAATTCTCTATGCTTCAACATGAGGTGTATTTCAAGAGATATGTAAATGTTTTGAAGTATATTCTAGAGTACAAGAGTAATAAATTCTTGAATATGTTTAAGTTCATCCTAGGGATAGACCCTAAAATAAGGACAATGATTAATCTTCTCAAACCTAAAACTCTACAAGAGGCTTGTTAGTTTTTAAAGCTTTGATACAAATGTAAAACTCATAGGAAAATAATCATAGGATCTAATATAATGAAGTTGCAATATAATAAATCAAATAATAACTCAAAATATAATATCAAAATAGAATAACTCATAATAATAATCACATAGATATGCTCACAATATTGTACATAAAATATTAAAATTGTTATTGAATAAAGTATACTAGTGCAAGCATAAAGCTATGCACTTTTGAATATAATTACAATGCTTTATCACAAGTATATAATTGTATGTGAATGTTCATATGTTGCACTCTTGACCTTCACTCTTCTTTACAAGTCTTCACTTTGTTATTCTAAGGACACATGTGCACACTTACATATTAGACACTTGTGCACATTTACACTTATAACACTTGCACACATATTTACATGACACTTGTGTATTTCTTGCACATTATTACATTACATAAAATATTTACTCACTCACTAATATAAGACAAAACCCTATTGGGATTGATTTTAGTAAAAGAAAAGGGATGTGACTCAATTCAAATATTTGGTGATTCAAAAACTCATTATAAATGCCATAAATTTGGTCATTTTAAGTCCATCAACATATTATATGTGAAAAATATTATCAATATTCTGTTGAAGCAATTATATAATATAGAATTACATCTTGTGTGTATAAAATATAAGAGGGAAGCAGACAATATGGCTAATGTTAGAGTGAACTTGACTCTTGGAACATGGCATATTTGGCAAAATCTACTAAACCCGAATGACAATGGAGAATACCTATAGTTTTAATAAGATGAAAATAACCCAATAGAATATTATGTCAATAAAATCAGATCCACTGGCTCAGATTTTATTTTTTCATTCCTTGTATGCTTTGTAACTATTCACTTTGTGTAATACTTTTTTTTAATATATATTTAAAATAATGTATCAAGGTGGTACATTGGCATGTACCAAATAATGTTATATTCTCGAACACCCCCCTGTATTACATTATTTGGTTATTGAAGACTTTAGTCTTCAATATGATCTTCATCCTGATCCTAAATCCTGTGCTATCTTACTTTCTTCAATCTTCTTCCTTTTTATATTCTGATCAAGTGGATGATTAGTATATTTCAAAAATTCATCTTCATGAATTAGTAATTTAATTTGAAATAGCTTTGACTTCATTATCTTTAGTAGTTTCTTCTAGTTCTTGAATTTCTTGGATTTCTTGAGCTATATGACCCTTTTTATTTCCTTATCTATCTTGTAGTTGAAGTTGATTATATTGATACTAAAAAAGGTACTAATGTTAAAATTGTTGCTGATGTGGATGGTACTGAGTTTGATATTATCTTGCCTATATTCAACTATTTTTTTGACCACTTTGATTTATTTTATTTCCTTGAGACCAATTCCTTGGATTATATCTACATAAATTTGTATTATAATTTCTCTTTCTACATATCCAACAACATCTATTGTTCTATTTAAATCTATCTCTTGAATTTGAAGCAACATTTCCATGTGAGTTATTTTTTATACTAAGGTATTGTTAGTCATTTCATATTTGACTGAATTCTCCACTTCATACTCTTGTAGTATATTGACTAACTCATCAAATGAAGTATATTTGCTTAGAATTTGCAAAGATGTAATTAAATGTTTATAGTTTTTTTGGAGGGGCTCTCAAAATTACTTGAACAAGAAATTTGCCCTCTATATTTTCTCCTAAGGTTAATAGCTTTGCTTTTAAGTCTCCCACTCTTATTAAAAAAGTTCAATGCTTTCACCACTATTAAATTTTAAAATATGCAAATGAGTTTGAAGATTCAAAATAGTAGATTTATTCTTTCCTTCAAATATATTAGCTAAAGTATTTCATGCTTACATAGAGATTTAAGATGTGCTTATGTAAGGTTGTATTTCATATGTAATTGAAAATGTTATTATCATAAGAGCTTTGGCTTCTCCATATTCATATTTTTGAATTTATCTATCATATTTAGTAGGTTTTATTTTTGTTCCACTAACAATATCCCAAAGTTTTTCTACTATCAAAATTGATTTCACTTTGTTTTTCCATGAAGCATAAGAGGGCCTTTCAAAAGTTGAGATTCTAAAAGAAATATTTTTTTGTTTGATATAGTAGTTATAGCTTTTGAAGATTTCATACTAATGTAAAAATCACAAGAAAATAATCATAGGATATAATATAATAAAGTGTAATGAACCAAATAATAACTCAAAATATAATAACTTATAAGAATACTCACAGAATAATCACATAGACATGCCCACAATATTACACATAAAATACTAAAAATGCTATTGAATAAATGTCTACTAGTGCAAGAATAAAGCTATACACTTTTGATGATAATTATAATACTTTGTCACATATATATAATTGTACGTGGCTATTTATATGCTGCACTATTGACCTTCACTCTTCTTTACAAGTCTTCACTTTTTATTTCTAAGGACACATGTGTAAACTTACATATTAGACACTTGTGCACATTTACAATCATAACACTTGCACACATATTTACATGACACTTGTGCATTTCCTACATATTATTGTATTACATAAAATATTTATTAACTCACTAGTCTAAGACACAACCCTATTCTAATATTTATAATAATGTACCAATGTGATACATTGGCATGTACCAAATAATGTAATATTCTCTAATAAGACTTATGATTTGGCTATATAGGAAGAAACTAATATCCAAACCAAAATGTATTTCTTCAAATATGCAGGATTGAAGGAGTTAGAAGGGCAAGAACTAAATAAAAGAAAGAGTGTAGAATTTATGAAATGGGATAAGGGTCAAAATAAGCAAAACAAAGGTAACCCAAAGTTTAATAGCAGGAACAAGGGAAACCTTAGACAAAATAAAAATAAATTCTAGGACAATTCCAATCCTCATCCTCCAAAGAAAAATAAATTAGCACCAAGAGAAGAGACAAGGAAGAAAAATCAAGAGATATCCCAGATAACTAGGACTAGTGGCTACATTTTTGGGGGTCCTCATTGTGCTAAAAAGTGTCCCCAAAGATCATAATCAAGTCGTAGAGTAGAGGAGCCATCTCATTGAATATATGCCACTATTATGAATCAAATTCTAGATGAACAAGCTACACCAATGTTGCTAAATGGTAAGTTGTTTGATAAATATGTAAAAGTTTTAATAGATAATGAGGTTACATATAGTTTTATTTCTACTAGTATTATTAGGGATATGCTAAAAAGACTTGGATATTTGGAACAAGGATGGAAAGTCAATTATGGTTCTACTCAAACCTACTCAATGGAATATTTTTTACTTGTAGTGGATATAACTCTACCCAATGGGTACACTATATGGAAATTATATATGACACCCCTCCATGCTTTTGATATTATCCTAGGGATATATTGGTTGAAGGCTCATGGAGCCTTGATCCACTTTCAAGATAGGTGGATGGATTACACTGACAAGGATAAGGGGAGAGTAATATTACAAAGTAGTCAAGGTTCTTTACAACCTAGCTTGCTTTCACCTATGCAGTTAAATAAATCCATTAAAAGAGGTGGTATTATATATGTAGTAAAGATCAATGGAAAGACTAGAGAAAAAGGAGGTGAAAAAATATTCAAGAAGCATACAATTCTCCATGATTTTTGAGATGTATTACCTAAAGATCTTCTAATTCTACCCCATTTATGGGAGTTTGACTTCTATATAGATCTAATACCCAAGGATGAACCCATTTCTAGGACACCTTACAAAATGATTCCAATTGATTTGCAAGAACTAAAGGTACAACTCTAGGATTTGTTGAAAAAGAGTTTGATCAAACCAAACATGTCCCCTTGGGGTGCTCCAATGCTATTTATGAAAGTAAGGATAATTCCTTGATATAATGTATAGATTATAGAATGTTGAACAACGTAACCATTAATAATAAGTATCCTCTATCAAGGATATATAACCTCTTCGATCAACTAAAGGATGCTACCATATTTAAAAAAATAGATTTAATATCAGGGTATCATTAGTTAAGGATTCAATAAGAGGATACCTATAAGACAACATTTAAGACTAGATATGGGCACTATAAGTTCATAGTGCTATCATTTGGGCTGGCGAATGTGCCACCAAATTTTATGAATCTGATGAATAGTGTGTTCAAAAAATATCTAGACTAGTTTGTCTTGGTATTCTTGGATGATATTCTAATCTATTCTTATACTAAATAGGAACATGATAACCATATATGGTTATTTTTGGAAGTATTAAGGATAGCTATATGGTAAATTATTCATGTGTGAATTCTATACTTCACAAGTACAGTATCTAGGGCACATCATCTTGATAGAAGGGATTGTTGTAGACCCAAAGAAAATTGAGGCTATATTAAGTTGGCCTCTACCAATAAATGTGATAGAAGTTAGGATTTTCATGGGAATCATTATTATAGGTATTTTGTGAGAGATTACTCTAAGGTTACCTATTCTATCACCAATATTCAAAAAAGGGATAAGAGTTCAAATGGAAAGATAAGTGTGAGGTCGATTTAAAACTCTAAAAAATAAGTTAACAATGACAATAATTCTCAAAATCCTAGATCCTCTAAGGAATTTTATCATGTGTAAAGATGATTACATAGAATATTTGGGTGGATTATTATCTCAGGAAGATTTTATAGAAGCCTATGAGTCTAGAAAACTCAAGAAGCATGAGGTAAACTATGCTACACATGATCTAGAATTGGCAAAAGTTGTGCACTACCTAAATATCTAGAGATTATTTATTGGACAAAACATTTGAGCTAAGAATAGACCATCAAAGTTAGAGGTATATTTTTACCCAACCTATATTGAACAGAAGGTAGAGAATATGGGTATAGTTCTTAGAATAATACGACTTTGGTATTGAGTATATCAAAGGGAAAGAGAATAAATTTGTTGATTCCTTGAGTAGGAGAAGGCACATAGCCACATTGACATGAAGCCGTATAGATTTGATGGATGGGGTCAAGGAGATGAAGCTACATGACTCGTATTGCATAGAAATTAAAGATAGAACCAAGGGAAATCCTAAAGAGAATAAGGATTTCAACCAGGGTTATGCATAAGCATTAAATATCGTAAATTGGCTCTATTTAGGATTTTCAAAATTTTAAATTGGCTAATTTTGGATCATTTCACTAGGGCCTATTTGCAAAAAATTTACGAGGTGGAAGTTTTTTTAGGGTAAATTCACCCGTCATTGATAATAATTAACCTATTTTTATTTTACTTTGTGTTGGCAATTTTGGGTTTGAGATCCTAGCTTCTTGTCTATGAGTTGTCATTGATGTCAAAAGGAAATGGCATTAATGTTAAGAGGATGTGTTGGCTTCAAAGGTGGAAGATTCCAAGAGAATATTTTTAAGAGAATCCAGAGAGATTCCGTTGGATAGGTTTTTATTAAAACCAAGTTAAATGGTTTTTATTAAAACCAATGGAGGTTCTCTTTATTATTTATTTAATTATTATTTAAAACCCTTCAAGGTTTTAATTAATTAATTATTTAATTAATTAAGGGAGAAATTATTTTTAATTTATTAAAAATACTTAAAGGTTTTTAAACCTTTTTTATTCTTAATTTATTAAAATTATTTAAGGGTTTTTAAACCCTTTTTTGAAAAGACTTTTGATTAATTTCAAAATGGTCTTTATTTTCGTCGATGTCAAGGTGTCTTCGAAGAGACTATTTATTCTCCAACTCCTAAGGTTGGAAGGCAAATGAATTTGAAATTCCTCGAATGCAATTTGTGGTGTTTGTGCTCTGTATTCACTGTGATCGAAGGAAGACTTAGAAGCATGTGCGGTTGAAAAGTCTTCAGGAGTTTTTTTCGAGGGTGAAGTGGAGGGAAGTTCACTTATGAATTTCGTAGCCCGCGTGGGCTAGTGGCAGCAAAGGCTGCTGTTGGGCGCTGCATTGGTGAAGGTCATCATTTTGAGTCTCGCGGGGGTGCTTTGCTAGAGTAACACACGTTTTTATTAAAACGTCTTTATGCCACAAAATTCGGAGTTTCTTGGACAGCGATTTATAAGGTATGGGCACATTCTTCTTATGAGTATGATTGGTGTATGTTTTTTGAAATAAGGTTGGAGTGAAAAGGTATTCTACTAGGTATCCTTTGGCTAGGTGTAAATCCTATTTTCTGGTTTGTTGAAGACTACTTATGCATTGTTATCCTTAAGGAGAGTTTTTGGTGAATGCATAATTTCTGGTTTGAGATAGTGGAAGCTTTGTGCACTAGGGTTTATATTTGTGAGTCTAGCTACTTGCATTGAGTTGGTGGAACCCTTGGTTGGTTGTTTTGAGTTTGATGGTTGAGTTGCTTCCATAGAGGTTTTTTGATCAAGTTATTGCTTTACTTGATTCATGATATTGGGCTTACTTCATTGAGTTGATTTGAGCAAGTTATTTTTTGCATTTGGTGATATTGTGTTGGTGGCTATTTTGTTCAAATATCTTTGGAGGGAAAAGGATTTCTACTTGTTTCCTTTTCTTGTGATGATTGGTTGAATGCTTCAAGGTTGATGTTGAGTTCAATGGTGTTGGTTGACTAAACCTTGTTTGATGAGCATTGTTGTTGAAACCCTAATTGATGGTGAAAAGAACATGAGTATCATTGTTATGTGATTCTTTGCATAGTTGGCAATTGTTGGGGTTTCATGTTCTTGAAAGAAAGCATTCTATTCTATCTATTTCAGATATTGAGTTGAGTTTTCAGATTGAGATTGAGCTGAGTTAATTTGAGTTGAGTTTTGAGATTGGGATTTGAGTATAGAACATATTGAGTCTCTAACAATTCTCTTTATGCTTCTATGAGTTTGAAAAATCACATTGGGTCTCTAACAATTCACTTTATGATTTCCTACTAAGAAAGTTTTTTCTTGGTGAGCTTGCTGAGTTTTTGGACAGGTTCCAGTGAAGACTTGTGAGCAGTTTTTGGATAGGTTCCAGTGGGGACTTGTGAGCAATTTTGGACAGGTTTCTATGGGGACTTGTGAGCAGTTTTGGACAGGTCCTAGCAGAGGACTTGTGAGCTGAGTTTGTTAGTTCTATCATAGAACTTGAGGACAGAGGTGTATTGGTTCTATGAGAAGAACCTGAGGACATATTTGGCAAGTATTTGAGAAGGCTTGTATGTAGAGGATTGATTTGTTCAAGAGTTGGACAGATCTGATAGATAGAGGAAGACTTGTACTAGACCGACTGACTATGTTTAGTACAGGTTGCTGAGCCACTATGGACATGATCATAGAAGGAAGAGGTCTATTAGGCTAAGCATTGAAGACAGGAGGTCTTCAGTGGAAAGGAGTTCCATGTGCTGGCAAGAGATAGAGGTAGTTGATCTTCTGAGGGATCATTTCTAGAGCAGAGGGGAAGGTATCTCCTTTGAGCAAAGGCTCATAAATTTTGATTGGGGGAAGGTATCTCCTTTGAGCAGAGGCTCATAAATTCTTATTGGGGGAAGGTATCTCCTTTGGGCCGAGGCTCATAAACATTATAATTGGGAAGGATTCCCAAAGAACTTTAAGATAAATTTTAGAGAAAAGTTTTGTGGACGTAGCCCAGCCATTCTGGGTGAACCACGTTAAAATTGGTGTCACTTTGTGGATGATATTGTGCATTGCTTTGATATTGCTTTGGGTATATTGCTTTACTATTTTGAAGTATAAAGGAAAAAGTAAAAATAGGTCTTATACTATTCACCCCCCCTCTCAGTATAAGCTTGTGTTCTTCACTTTGTCGACCACTTTTTCCCCATTCCATAAACTATTCACCTTCAAATTATAAATAATTTTATTTTTCCCACCCAAATTGCCTCATATAATACCTGTATATATATGTAGTGGGTACCGATAAACATACATCTAAACTTGAAAATAGCTCTGAAATAATGAAAAAATTGAGAAGGTTGCAGAGGAGTGTTTGTCGATATAAGTCGATTGGTTGTAGAGGAGTTTTGATTGACGTAAAATGATCGATATAAGCCAATCGGTTATAGATATGTGTCTATCAACATAAGACGATCGGTTGCAGAGATGTGTTTATTGGCATAAGATGATCGATTATAGATATGTGTCTGTCACTATTAGAGGATAAATGGTAGAGAATATTCTATCAGTTGTATAGGTTTCGATCAACATTAGTCTATTGGTTGCAGGGATGTGTCAATTAGCATTAGTATATCGATTATAGAGGTGATGATCGGTATTAGTCTATCATTTGTAAGGATGTGTTGATCAACATTAGTCTATCGATTGTAGAGGTGTTGATCAAAATTAGTCTATTGGTTACAGGTATGTGTTGATATATATTAATCTATTGGTTGTAGAGGGGTTGGTCGGTATAAGTCGATCAGTTGCAGGGACATGTCGATCGATATTAGTCTATTGGTTGTATAGGTGTTGGTCAGTATAAGTCGATCAATTGCAGGGATGTGTCGATCGACATAAGCCTCTCGATTATAGATAAGTGTTAGTTGGTATAAGTCGATCGGTTGCAAATACATGTCTATTAGCATAAGTCGATTGGTTGCAGAGTAGTGTCTATCAACACAAGGTTGTAGAGATATATTTATTGACCTAAGTAGATCGTTTGTAGAGGATAAATTGTTGGTATAAGTCGATCGGTTGTAGAGAAGAGACTATTGGTAAAATACTATCAATTACAAAGGCGTATCTGTGGTCCTAAGCCGATCCATTACAAAAATGTGTCGATCGGTATAGAGCTATCGATTACAAAGGATTCATGAATAAAAATTGGTAGAGTATTCTTTTTCCATTGTTATTTTGTCCAAAGCTCTTTTTCTTCAGTTTCATAGGCACTATAGGTGAACTATATGCAAGTGTGGTAGACAACTACCAATGTCATCTAGTTGTGTATCAAGAGCATTTTTCTTGTTAGAGAGTGCTTATTGTCTCTTAGATTATGTTTCATAGGTAGTGTAGAAGCACTATCTATAACTGTGGTTGATAAGAATCCATGTCATGTTGTGTGTTAGGAGCATTTTCTTCTCATACTGCTTCTTGTATTTTAGATTTCATTCTACAGGGCAGCGTAGGTTCAAATTAAGGGATGTTTGCTATTTTTCTTCAATTTTATATATATTTCCTAACATCTGAAGGTTTTTTATTTACATATACAATGTCACCTACTAAATATGGAAAGAAGGGAGGCTAATATTCTTGTAAAAATATAATTCTAAAATATTTTACACAAATATCAAAATGTAGTGAGGCATCAATCTCTACATATTCTACACAACATGTAGGTACAAACACCTTTTACCATCAAATTTTTAATATTTCTCTGTTATTCTTAAATATAAAGCCTTTATTTATTAATAGATAAATGGTTGTTTGCTTATATACCTCTTTTTAAAAGATTTTTAAAATTGTATTTTTTTAATTCTTTAAAATAGTACCTTTTTTACTTTAAAAAATGGAGAACATCAAACATTGAATGCAGTAAAAATTGTCAACCCTAATGTGCATTCACTCAAAGATATTCCAGCATATGAGACGGGACCACATGATAATTTTCCTAATAACAACATTCAAAAACCACTTTAGAATATTTTAAATTTAGATACATAAATCAAAAAATAAAATGATAGTACAATTAAAATGTAGACCTCTAGGGAATATTACAGTTAAAAATATAAACATCAAAAGATAAATGAATGGACTATTGGAAGGGGGTTATACCCCTTTATTGAGTGAGATGAGAAACAAAATGTGTGTATATACATTATTTGTACATGGAAGTTGGTAAAGGATCATTTATTGCAAAATAAGAAAGACACAATAGAAAAATACTATGGAAAATTTTACATCAAATAAATATGAAATGATGGAGCAATTAACATATTTCATAGGTGGAAGGATGCATAAGAATGTGTGCATGTGAGATATGCACTTAAATATGAAAAAGTAATGAAACAACAACAAACTCTCATTGAGAAGGGTGGAACAATTGAGGGACAATTTCAAAAAATCAATAAGAATATATTAGCCTCAAAGAAATTGCAGTTTGCTATAGTATACAGTATTCTAAAAAAATGTCAAACCATGTTTAATTTTTCTTATTTTAAGGAAATGCTTCAACTAGCCAATGTACAAAACTTTACCAGTTCACATTGGTCAAATTGAAGTGGTTGGGAAATGGTAAAATGTCTATCACTAGTTGAGAAGGAAGACCTGAGAGAGAATGTGAAAAAAGCCAAATTTATTTTACTTTCCATTGATAAGGTAACAATTTTTGATAATACATCTTGGATTTGCATAAATGTTTACACATTTAAAAATCATTTGAGACAACCTCATTTACTAGCACTACATAAGATGATTGAAAATTGTAATTCATAAAATATTTATAATTTTGTTGTAACCAGTTTAAAGGATATTATCGAAATGGATGAAAATTAAATTGCCACAAAGTTAATTTATGTTGGAGCTGATGGTGTGGCTACAATGCAAGGACAAAGGAATGGTCTTTGTGTTAGGTTTTAGACATCAATTTACCCATATGTGATTCCTATTCATTGCATGGTTCATCGAATGAATCTTGCATATAAAATTTATGAGAAATTTTGATAATGTAGCCAAAGTGGAAGAACTCATCCATGAAATACACTCATACTTTTCATGCAGTCCAAAAAGGTTTGTAGAGTTTCAATAGTTTTCTCTAGGTGTAACTGAAGGTAGAAAAATGTTAAAATATGTGGACACCAGGTGGATTTCACTGATTCTTCCTGTAAAAAGGGTATTTTTAGAATATCAATTCTTGGTTGGGTTTATGTATGCACATCGTAGGGATGTTGACAAGGCAAAATATTTGATTTTTTATATGACTGACTTGGAAACTCTTCTCACTTTATGTGGTATTCTTCCATTGTTACAAGAAATGAATTATTTGATTAAACTTGGATAGGAAAGGATAATTTATATTATTGATTTTATGAGGATGAGAAAACAAATATGTATGATTATTGATAGGATTTATTTATCTAGAAAGTATTTTGAGCATCCCAAGTTTAATAGTTGGAATACGTTAGTGAATGTCAATGATACGAACAACTTTTTAAAGTTCAACATCAACGATAATATTTGTATTGCTATCCATGGAAAGATGATTCATGTATATCGTTATGAAAAATGATTAGATACACTAATATATGATGTTGAACAAGTGCCCATTACACATTCTAGATTCGATGATGATTTGGATAACACTAAGAATAAATTGAAAAGAATTGCAAATGCATTAATAAGTGAAATAAGAGATCATTTTAAGAGATATGAGACACTTGAGTCAATGGATGTTGTTATGAAGAACACAAGATTATACTAAGAGGGAGAGTGAATAAGACCACTTTTTACTTTTATTTCCAAATCAATATTATGCAATGTATAGATAGAAATATCAACAACAGTAATCAAAATAATGCACAAATCATCACACACAATAGAGACACCATAATTTACGTGGTTCACCTAATGTGGGCTACTCCACGGAGAAAATATTTCACTAAAATTTCCTCAATAAATCTCTTAGAAATACTTTTCCTATTACAATGTTTATGGACCTCTGTCCAATGGAGATAACAATCCCCTGATCAAGTTTATGAAAATCTATCCATAGGAGAACTCTTTCTCCTCTGCTCTAGTTGGTGATCCTCTAGAAGACTACTACCTCCACTACACTGGCTTGTGGATCTCTCTCCACTGAAGACTCTTATCCCCACTCAGAAGACCTATCCTCACTACCCTAGTTGATGGATCTCTATCCACTAGAGACTACTATTCTCTCTACTCTGTCACCTCCAAATATTTGTCTCAAATCTATCTCTAGTCTAGCACAAACTTATCCTCAAATATAAACCAAACTCTACTCTCAAATCTACACTAAACACAGTCCTTCGGTCTAGCACAAATCTGTCCTCGATATTTGTCCTCAAGCCTTAACTTAAGGCTTGTCTCAACTCTTCTGGATCTACCCTAAACCTTAACTCAAGGTTTGAAAAAATTAATCAAATCTGTTCTCAAGTCTTCTCAAATACTTATCTCAAATATGCATTATAAGATTCCACAAAATCTCACACTAATATATCCACAAGTCCTCTCTACAACATGCTCAAATTTACTCTACAAGTCCTCTCTAGAACTTGCTCAAATTTGCTCCACAAGTTCTCTCTAGAACTTGCTAAAATATGCTCTACAAGTCCTCTCTAGAACTTGCTCAAATATGCTCAATAAGTCCTCTCAAGAACTTATCCAAATCTGTATTGTAAGCTTTCACAAAAGCTCACACAAAATCAGTCCACAAGTCTCCTCAAATACTTGCCTCAAATCTACTCAACAAGTCCACACATAACTTGTCCAATATCATAGAAACATAAATAGAATTTTTAGAGACTTAATATGTTCTACACTTATTACAATGCTCAATTACTTTCAGTCATTCTCTTAGAAATATAAGGAGAATTGTTAGAGAATCAATATATTTCAAATTCAACTCAATGCTCAATCACTTTCTCAAATCAATTCAAAATATAGAATAGTTTTATGGAACTTGAACAATCACTTCACACACCCACTTGACTAGGCTCAACCAACTCTACTCAACCAATCACTCAATGAAATAATCCTCTCTCTCAAACCCTAGTCCAAGCATATAAACACCAACTCAAAATGTTTCCAAAAATGCTCAACAACAAATCTCACATAAAAATGATACTCATGATCTTTGCAAACCCTAGTTCAAGTTCTTCACTCAATAACTCACTTCAACAACAATGCTTATTAAAAAACTCTCACATAACAATGATACTCTTCAAACCCTAGTTCTCTTCAAACCCTATGTTCTCTTCAAACCCTAGTTCAAGTTCTTCACACAATCAATGGCTTCAACAACAATGCTTATAAAACAAGGTTTTAATAACAACTCTTTATTCTATAAAATATTGAAGCATTAACTCAACACACTCAATAGGAAAACCCTAATCAAGTCCTTTTCACTCCAAACTTATTTTCTAGAAAACCAATCAATCAACTCAAATATGGAAGAATGTGCTCATACCTTTTTCTTGATGATGAAAGGATCTCATAAATCTGCCACAACCACAAACACTTCTATGCCAATCTCAAAGAGGTTAGAAGATAAATATTTCTCATAATGTAATATAAAAACTCAGTTACACCTTATCACTCCAACTATAAAAACAACCATCATAATACATAAAATATTTTTCCAATGACACCTTATAATCTCCCAACTAAAATAAATTTATCATCCACCAAAAATTAACTCAAAACCTCTTTAATTAAATTTAATGGCAAGAAAGACTTTGAAAAAAATTAAATTAACTTTCCTTATAACTCCAACAACATGAACCAAGCAAACAACCTTTCACATACCCTTATAACTCCAAATAATACTTTAGGAAAAAATTTAGGCAAATAAAATTTCTTTTAATCAAAAATACCTTTGCTACTTATGGGATTCGAACTCCCAATCACTGCCTCCTCGTGCACCCTAGCCATAGACTTGCCCACTGTGTGCGCTAGATGCATGTTTGAAATATTAAGAGCACTTTGTGCTCTTTCTCCTAAGTCTAGCGCTCAAAACGAGCACATGCCAAAAAAATTTCCCCTTGGCACTCAAGACAAACACACCAACTCCACACGAATCGATCATGGACTCTTCCACTCCCAATGCTCTCGTAAAATGTGCACTGCTAATGGACCACTCTATCCAATGTGGGTCAAACCTTATGCTCTCCATTTTTGTCTTCTTCCTAGCACTAAAAGACAAACAAACTCTTTGTCTTCTTCCTCAATGATCAATGATTGCACGAATTACTTTTAGCTTGGTCGCATGAAAATTAAATTGAAGAGGGGTAAGTTTGAATGCCCCTTTGGCATATTATTTATACATGAATTCACCATATGGCTTAGATGTCGGCGCTCCATAATATTCAATGATGTTGATGCTTCTTACAACCTTTATAATTTATAAATTATTTAAATTCTAAAAGAATTTAAATTTTATAAATTATATTTATAAACCTTTGACTTTAATAAAAATTAAAGTCTCCTTTAGGTAAAATTTAAACCTTCATTTATTCTTCACTGATTTGATAAAAATTATTCTGCCACCATGGTTTTTAATAAAAACCTTCATTCTGATATTATGATGTTAATGAAGCCTTTATATCCTCATAATGATTTTAATAAAAACCTTTTAATTTTCCACCATGGTTTTAACAAAAACCCTTATAAAATATTATTTTGACAACTTTTCTTCAACTCTTTGCATTTCTCTTGGATTCAATGATAGTGTACTCCATGGGGTTAATGAGAGCTTCATGTGTTCACTTTGATATCAATGACAAATTCTCACCTTGACATCAATGACAACTAAATGAGATCAAAACGTCCAACAATCTCCCCCTTTGTCATTGATGGCAACCCAAATCCTTTTTACCAAAAACTTGACCTTTCCTTCTTCCTTCTCCCCTTGGGACATTGCTCCCTCTGGCTCAATGCTCTTTCCTATTTTCTCAAATACCAAATCTCTACCCCTTACTCAAATATCTCCCCCTTTGACATCAATGGCAAAGGGTCACCTTTGGGGATCGGGGGTACGAATGAGCCTCTTATCTTAGCCCCTCCCCCACCTCCTCTTAAGGTGGTTAATTTTGGGGTGGGAGTATTTCTACTACCAAAAAGCATTGTTATTTATCTTTATCATCTTTCCTTCTTATCTTATATTTATGATTCCTCTGACTGTTTCTTTCCATATCCATGTTCTTGTCCATGTCTACATTCTTGTCCATATTCCTATTCTTGTTCCTGTTCCTGTTTTTGTTCCTATTCCTGTTCCTGTTCCTATTCCTGTTCATATCCATGTTCCTGTTCCTATTCCCGCTTGATTCTAGAATGTCTGCTCTACACCACTTTGTTGTGTGACCATCATTATTGCACTTATAACACTTAATGTTATTATTACTTTGAGGTGCATATATCGTAGGATTTCTCATAGTGAAGCCATACCTTCTTCTATCATGAAGCCTACAATTCATTGTCTTGTGACCAAACTGATTACATGAGGAGCAATACCCGTGAAAAAGTTATTTATTCCCATATTACTGTCTTTCATGTGTTCTACACTATGAATCCATCTGCCCAAATTTGTGACATAAAAAACATCTTCCATTGAATTTTCCTTGTCTTTACCTCATTGGTATCTTAGTCTATCTTGACCTATTCTAATTGTTGTTCCATCTGTATCTTCTTTGTGCATTGTTCCTGTATTTGTTGAAATCTCTATTCTCCAACTCATCCTCAGATGTATCAATTTATTTTACACTATCTTCTTTTGAAGTATCTTCATATGAAGTTTCTTCTCCCCCAAAAATTGAGGTTGACTTTCCTTCCCATCTCTTTTGAACCTATTCAAATCCAAGACATGTTTTTCTTGATGTAGGCTTTTGTACTTTGATGAAATTATCCAAGTTCTTTAAGCTATTTTTGAACCCTTTTAGCTTAACCTTGGAGTCTTCCAAATCTTCTCTTAGTAGTGCCACTTCTTGTGCTAACTTTTCACATTCTAATATCTTTGCTTCTAACTTATCCTTGAACCTTTTTTTCTTAGCCTTTGATTTTTCTAAATCCTCTATAAGAAATTTTATCTCTTCATCACATTCTTGAAACTGAATTTCAAGTTAAGATTTTTGCTTTCTTACCTTCTTTACTATTTCAATAGAATAAGTTCTCCCTTGAGATCATATCCATATTTCTCTGAATATTCCTCTATTTTTTTACCTTTGTCCACATATTTATTTTCTATTGGCTTGTATTCTATAGGATCACCTACTTCTTCTTCTAATGCCATTATAAGTTTTTCATCTGGTCCTTCAAGTGCATCCTCATATTCATCATCACTAAAAATATAACCATCCCTTGTACAATTATCTTCAATATGTCCAAATTTACCGCATCTAAAACACTTGAGAATTACTGGAGTACTTTTATTAACTTGTTCTTTTTCTTAAATCATAAATAGGACTTCATATCTATCATTTTTTGAAAGACTAGCATCACTATCACTTGAGTACTTAATTTCCTTATCTGCATAATAGCTCCTCTTTTGTCTTTGAAAGAAATTATTTCCATGTCTGCTTTGTCCATACTTGATTTTCTTTTGGTGCCTATAGCTTTCTGATTCCTATTCTTGTGATCTTGTTTTTCTTCACCATTGTTATTCTTAGCTTCTTGACAATTTATTGCAAAATGCCCATACTTTCCACAATTGAAATATTTAATAGACTTTAGATCTTTGGATCTTCTATAATCCTTATCTCTTTTTGTAGACACCTAAAATGCATCATGTCGAGGGCGACTACTCATATGGACATGCTACAAGACCATATGGAGGATCTTGGATAGACTCCAAGATAGAGCAGTGGTTCTAACCACTCAATTTGGGCTCCTTGGCCTAATCAGTCTGAACCGTAGCCCAGACCTACGGTCTACAGTCTGAACCATGGCTAAGGCCTACGGTTTATAGTCTAGACTGCAACTGTAACCTGTGGTCTTAACTGAAGTTCAGTTGGCCTTCATCCGAGCCAAATCGGTTTGAATGACCATTTGTTCTAGAAGACGGTGGTTAGAGGATGGAAGAAAGCTTCCAATCCAACTATCCTAACCACCCCTTCTTGATCTTGGCTTCTCCATGAAGCCACCCCTAGCCCTAGGACATCCTATAAGTACCCCTCCAAATGGGGAGAGAAGATAGAGAGGAGTTGATTGATCAAGTGAGTAGCAAAGCCCTATCGAATTGCATACCAAATTCATGCATTGGAGAAGGCCACTTTGCTATTCACCTAAAGATCAATTTGCCATGGAGGTCCTAGGAGCCTAGGAGAGCCAAGAAATGCTAATTCGGGCAAACGAAGGCCCCTCACAGTGAATCAACCACCAAACTTGTTAGAAGGACACCGAAGGTGACCCTTGAACATCAATTGGACAAGGAGGTCAAGCCCACTGCCCTTGATTTTGAGGGTAAACTTACTTGAGTGCTCACCGTGGCTTTCAGCCGTGGTTTACAGTGCAGACCGCACACCAGTGTTGTGGTTTGCAACAGAGGTATCACCACCTTACTATTTTCATTTCTGCCCATCTAATTAGATTAGATTAGTCATTTGCATGGTTTAATTGTAGTTGTAGAGATTTTTGACCGATAGATTTAGGGTTAGAATGATTTTAGTATAGTAGCATAAAATAGACATCAATGGGTTCTTTATGACTTTTAAAGCTTCATTTCCTTTAATTGAACCATGCAAATCTTAATTGCTATACTCTTTTATGTATTTCCATGAATCTTTGTTAGTTTAGCATAGTTTAAACATCTTTTACATGCTTTCTTGATTTCATGTTTTCAATGGCATCTTTATGCATCTTTCCTTTTAAGGGCCTCATCGTGAGAGGTTGCCTATGTTTTTGATCATTCTCTGTTGTTTCTTGACCACAGGGATCTACATTCAAAGGAGCTTAACATTTGAATCCTTCCTCAACGCGAAGAAGAGGGTCAACTCCACCCTAAGGCAGTTCGTGTCACCCTACGAAGGCATTTGAAATATCACACCTACCCTTGAGAGGGAAACAATTGCACGAATCTTATTGTAATATTGTATCAACATGATTATCCCTAAGAGGGATGTACTTGTAACCCGAAATGACTTCATAATGGAATAAAGTGTCTTTTATTGTTTATCTTGTTGTCAATTTCTTGCATTTCATACATGTTATTATTTTCACTATTACACTAGGATTTCGATCGGGTGTGAGCCTTTATGGTGGTTACAGAAGGTGATCATGGTGGAACTCCACATAAATAGCATCTGACTATGTGTTCTTGATTTTTTTGACTTGTAGGTACAGACCATAGCTATCAGCTATGGGCCAACAATTGAACCGTAGGTTCAACGCATGAGCAACAGTCAGAACCGTAGACCAAACCTACGGTTTCCAGCTGATAACACAGATAGTAAAAATCAGAGAGCCAATCATTGCAGGACCTGAGGTAGGCCCTATTTTCAACCCTCTATCATTTTTTTTCCTCTGTGTTTTTACAGCATGTATAATTTCAAATGCAAATTAGGAAAAACCACTAAAAAAAGGGTAATCAATCATCCTAGTTTGCTTTTACATTTACTTCCATAGAAAGGTGTTGCTAGGAACAACGGACCTATGATTGCAGTCCGCCCTAGGCTACAACATGCTTGATAGAGTGTCTTGTTTGGTTTGCATGTGTGAGGCCCAATTAGTGGCCAATTATCATCGTAATGTGCATTGTCTAAAAGAGCATCTAGATTAGTTTGCATTTTTTGAATGTAAAATGTTCTTCATTTTGCATAGCATATAGAAAATGAGCATGAGTGCTATATGATGCATTTATTTTATGTACAATAAAATGAACCACACACACCACTTGGCACTTAAACGCTAGTGAGTTGGGCTTGACATCCAACCACTAGTAGGGTTCAATGATGGTGGGCGTAATTTCCATCCATTGGCCCAAATCCTACGAACCTTTGGATACTAGACCAATACCGGATCCGAGAACCTTTTGTACCCTAGAAAATTTGCATGTATTCTCTTCGGAGGGTATAACGTTGACTGGGGGAAAATGGGTGAGGATCTGGGAGGACCTGTGCTCCCTGACCATGTGTGGGCTTCATTACCACACATTATAGGTTGGATTACATGACTTGGAGTTCATAGCCAAGTTGTCGAGCTACGAGCGTACAGGTGAAAGCCATTAAACTGAGAATAAAATCCAACAAGCTTTTCAAAACATGATAAGAGTTTCTACACTGATACAACAAATCATTGAAACACATCAAATAGTTTAGGGCTCAAATTTTAAAATGTAAAGGAGATAATCACATTGTTTACTTTGTATGCTTCTTTATTGCTTAATTCATCAAGATAAGGCCCTCCTTGAGGCCACAATTTTTAGTAAGAGAGGAAACCTCTCGAGTCTTGTTTAGTCGGTTCATCATGATGACTAGGCATGATAGAGCTCAATCACGAGCTAATGAGTCGGAGAGTTCATGGAGAGGCTCTGAATGCTTTCGATGTTCTCCTGAGGAGCTTTCAAACCTCGCATGCCTCCTTGCTAGGCATCACACTCATCATGCATCAGAGGATCCAATCCTCCTAGCATGACATTCTGAGAGTCATCGTGAGCTCCCTTCATCACGTAAGGGGTTCACCCATACAGATCATGGGGTTTCCTCACATACAGTGAGAACCCACATCATTAGGTCTCCACCTAGTGAGATAGAGAGTTGTGGATCTTACTCCATGAGTCAGTCCTATAGGGAATCTGAGTCTCATGCAGCCCATGAGAGGTGACTACTCCAAGACCAATTGGAGGAGGCATGCCATCAGCGTAAGCGCCTAGAGCATGAGTGCATAGAGAGGAAGAGAGTGCATCAACAAAGGTTGGATGAGCTCCAACGATGTGAAGAGAGGATTTACCAATAGAAAGCATATGAAGAACAATCATGTGAGGTAACTCCCAAAAAGAAGCTCATACCTAGAGTGCTTAGGCAACAAGTCAACGTGATGCACCTAGTGCATCATCAAGAGTTGCCACTTAAGCAAGTAGATAGCCATTCTTCTAGATGGATAGACATGCCTAGGGTTATCGAAGAGCAATAGAAAGAGATGTTTAAGGATCCCATGCGTAAGCGTGAGGTTGAGAGTAGTCAAGTCCGATAGGTGAGCAGTGTCAATGCTCGAAAGTCATCACAATCCTTGGGGCATATACAATCTATTCCACCATATAAGGAACCTGTGATTACTTTCCATAAATAGGAAGTCAAACCTATCCCTGTCAGGGAGTCTGATCCTCCATTGCATATCATAGTGAGGATAAAATAGATTGTGTATAAGTGAGTGTTGGTGGATACAGGATCATCGATTAATATCATCACCACCTCAACGTTCAAACATCTCAAAATTCCACCATCCCACATCAAGGAAACAAATTTTAATGTTGCAAGCCTTTAACGATGTGGAATCCCCTATAGTAGGCACAATAGTCCTCCCCATCGAGGTGGGACAAAATATTATTCCTACATTGTGCTACATTTTAGAGGGATCAAGACAGTATAATCTGTTGCTTGGAAGACCATGGATAAGAGCCATGGAGTGCATACCATCAATAGTGCATCAATGCATTAAGTACACCCATGGAGGTGAAGTCCATGTAGTTGAGGTGGACCCAGATCCCTTCAAGTATTATAAGCTTGAGGATCATCCGCAGGAACCTGGTGAGGTGCCTATGCATCTGCAAGTTAAATTGGATGAGTCTATCCAAAGTGTGGATGCAGCCTTGCAGATGGTGGTGGAGTTACCATCCCCACCGCTATCACCTATGGAGTCACCTACGACCCCTACACTCTCGACACCACTTAGCAGGGAAGGATTGATGAATGCCCTTACGGAGTTGCTCACAACCACTTCAGAGGTATCATTAGAGGATCTTCACACTCCTATCAAGGAGGAAGAACCTAGCATGGTCATGGATGCACCTGAGTGTATCACACCCTCTTCATCCATCATGTCACCAGATAGTTCTCATGAGGATGATGGTGAATATGAAGAGCTTATAGAGGCTAACATTATGATGTTGCCCACCATAGAGTCCACTGAGGATCTAGGTCAACTTTTCATCGAGTCTCTACCTATGGATCCTATCCTAGAGACATCGTATGAGTATGAGGAAGGTTCAGTTATCATGACTGAAATAGGATAGCCTCAGTATGTTGATGAATTACCTATGATGCATGCAGTTGTGGAGTCTTCTCATGAGTTTGTGGGAATGGTCGACATTAGGCCAGAAGATCAAGTGATTCCTAATCACATAGAGCCGGAGATGGGGTAATCCAGTGGTGTTTCCACATTGCCAGGGCCAGAACCTTTGAAATTAGTCACTCCTGACTCATTTCTCATGGCACCATCTCAAGAGCACAAACAAGTAGGTTCCTCACATCATATTGGGGGTACCAAAATTGACACAGTTCAACACAACGAAGTGAAACAACAGCTTGAGCTGAGTCATAGGCATGAGCATGTGGATAGCATTGATGAAGTGTGTCATCAAGAAGCTTCCACATCAACTCAAATGAAGGAAATAGGTGATTTGCAATTACCTAATGGATCCATAGCATCCACTTTTCTATTTCCTTCAAATGACAAAGGTATTTTGAATCAGTCATTGGAAATACATATGAATTCTTTGTCAGTCTTGCGATCCATTTTAAGCCATCTAGAATGGATGGAGCATCGAATGGATGAGCAAGATAAGGCATTGCATTTTATCAAGAACCAGCTTGAAAACCTGGAATTACAAAAGCAACCCTTGTCTGAGGCCGAATCGCTTCCTGTGCAAGTACAAGAAAAGCCTCAGTGAAAGCAAAAGCCCATGCGGCCAACCCAACCATTGGATTCTCAAAGCAAACCAATGTGGGTCAAGAGCCCAAAATAGTCACAACATAGTGGGACTCCATTAAAAGAGTCTATGTCTGACATATTTTAGAAGCTGCAAGAGGCTAAGGTCATCACCTTGCCTAATGTCATCCCTTTAAACCCAAGTAGAGTTAAACCTATGGGTTACAGGGAGCATCACTACTATCTCTACCACCGAATAGAGGGTCATGGCATTCGATATTATCATGAATTTAAGAGTGTGGTGCAAAATATGATAGATAAGGGGGTTTATCATATAGATGGTTCTCTCAGAGTGCCCCAACATGCCGAAGTGGAGGTCACACCTCCTCAAGAGTGACCTCAAAGTCGTCAGTCACCTCGTAAGTCCAATAGGCCAGTGCAATGAGTAGTTTCATTTCAGATGACTACTCTAACTTTGTTCCAAAAGTTACATGAGGCAAAGGCATTCATATTACCTGAAGTCAAGCATAGGGCATCCAATACCGGGTCACCTGATGGGGGTCCCTTTTATGTGTATCATCGAGTGCATGGACATGACATTAAGGGTTGCCAATCATTTAAGAGGGTCATCCAAGACCTAGTAGAATGGGATGAGATCCATGAGGATGGTTCTCTCATTCACCCATGTCGAAGCATAGGTACACCAGTGAGGTCCGATCTTCACCTGGGATAGTTGATTTCTATCACTCTTCCTAAACAAGCTGATTACTTTTTAGTGAATAGCATGCACGTTGGGGGTCTTCAAGGTAGCATACCTTTCCCACCAGCCATGCCAAATTTGATAAGGAAAATGAGGAATCTAGAGGTATTGCACCTCCCTCACCGTCATCGAATGGCACACACACTAGGGGTATATAGGGCAGCATGCCCTTCCCAAAAGGCTCCAAGGGTTCTCTAAAACCACTTGGTCATGTCATTCAAAGGCCTTGAGGGTTTTCTTATAATCACTCGATCATCCTAAAAGGCTCCAAGCTCATCTATGAGTAGTTTGGTCAATCAAAAGGTACCAAGAGTTTCTAAAAAATTGCTTGGTCAACCCAAAAGCTCCAAGGATTCTTAAAATATCACTTGGTCATCCCAAAAAGTCCCAAAGGTGCTCATAAACCCTTTGGTCAAACCCAAAAGGCTCCGAGGGTTTGCTTAAAACCGCTCGGTCATCCTAAAAAGCTCCAAGGATTTTGCTAAAAAATTGCTTGGTCAATCTAAAGGCTCCAGAGGCATGTACTCATCGTTTGGTCAGATATGAGGCTCAAAACTCATAAAAATTATAAAATCAATAAAATCCAAAAAAAATTGGTAAAGCATAAAATCCAAAAACATTTGCATTTGCATTTGAATTTTGCATTGTCATTTTTGCATTCACTCATGCATCCGCTGCATTATTGCATTGCATATAGGCATTCGTCATCCATTGCATTCCATAGTAGGAGGGATTATGTTTGTCAGTCTTACAAATGACACCATGTTTGTGTCTAAATCATGCATCTCTGCATTTATCATAAATCCATCATTCATGTGAGTAATTGTGTTTTTCAACACAACCTATTTTGTTGCTATGGAGATATACTAGGGTTTTTTGGTCATTCAACCATACCTAGAGGTCTTATCAAGAGTTGGTAGAAATATTGCTTTGATTTTGTAGCTGAGGTTCAGTTAGTATAGCCCTTAGCATATCAGAAGCCTATCACTAATCAACAAATTAAATAATCCTAACAAGGACTAGGGGAAGATGAAAGTCACAAAGCAGGACCGGGTATCCTGAAGTGAAAAGAGTTATTCTTGCTTATCCCTCTATGTGGACGGTATGGGAAATGTTGGTAGTTGGCAAAAGGATAGGTTAGTTCCCTATTCAGAATCCCTTGCTTACGATAAAATGAGCAATATCCCAGAGTGATATCCCACATCAATCCTCAAGATTGATACCCTAGATCGATATCATAGATCGACTTCCCAGATTGATATCCCATATTGATATCATAAGATCGATATCCTCAATCGATATACCAGAAATAGTTTTCCCAAGTAAATCCCCCAAAGGAAGGTTTCTGAAGAAGATTATCAAGTATAAATGCCGAAAAGTGAAGATCAAATGAAGATCAAAAAATAGGCTCAAATCAAGTTCAAAGTGAAGATCAAATGAAGATCATAAATCAAAGTTCGAGTGGAGATCAAATGAAGATCCAAAAATCTAGTTCGAAGAGAGATCAAATGAAGATCCAGAGACAGTTCAGAATGAAGATGGAATCGACTCCCTTGCTTCACTACATATGAGCAAGTATCCCAAAAATTGAAGGATAGAAAGGAATGAGCCTGAATCCCTAGAATTGTTGGCACTACTATACCTTACGCATGATGATATGTCTGATACACTTGCATCTCGCTTGTGGGTAGACCAATGTTTGAATGTGGAGGAGCTAGCTTCAGGTGTCCTGCATTGCCTAGTGGCTTAGTCCAACTAAAATCTAAACTTGGGATTGGATAAGACATTTGTGGTACCCCTATCTTAGCAATGGGTTGAAAGAATCTTGCCTGACATCGAGGAACGCTCGTGTCTTATCTTAAAATAATCATGTGCACACACAGGGATAATGAATAGTTAGGGCCTATCCTAGCAAAAGCCTTTTATCTCAGAAGTCTAGTGTGGTTAGTATGCAACTTTTGATAAGTCTATTAGGGTGTTTGAGTCTCATGGAAAACCTCAAAAATCTCTCTCATAGCAACAAAATATCAAATATCGCAAACCATATAAAATCATTAAATTGCAAAGTATCGAGTCCATGATACATCATCATATAGAGCACAATCAAGATATAGGATAGATACCGGATGGATATTAGAAATAATATTTAGATGACCACTGACTATATCGTGCATATTTTTCAAATTTGCAAAGGAAAATAGAATGACACATTATATCATTCGCATCATACAACTGCATTCATTGCATTTCATATATGGGTGATTAATTGATTAAATTCTTATCTTAAGGATTTTCAATTACATTCATGATTTTTATACATTCTGTGGTGTCATCCATTAGATCGATAAACATATTTGCATTCATTCCTTATGTTTTAAGTGATTAAAGCATACAGGTTCATTTACATTAGATTACCATCATGTAAATAATGCATTACATACATCACACATCTAAGCATCTAGATCACTGCATATCATCATCATCATAAATTAAATAGCTATCTAGTGCATGTCATCCATACATCACATCATATAGCATCAAATTAACATAAGCATTGCATCCATATGCATCAAATAAGCAGAAAATTAAAAATATACAAGTACATATAATGAGTCATAAATGATAAATATCATATATATATATATATATGTGTCCCAAGAGTACATCAAGACTATACAAAATGCCCATAGGCTACAATCGTGTAGGTCCTAGACCTTACACCAAAAATGGTACATATGCAAAATGTAGCCTAGATCTAGTAGAGCCCTAGCTCTAGCCTACTCCCCCTAAACTGGAGCTCTCACTACCTCCCTCAGCCCTATGCTCTAGAGCCTACTAGCCTATGTGGACCTACCTAGAACCCAAAGAGGCCTAGCACACGTGATGTCTATGGCTAGACCTATGACTAGAGGTCACACCCATCTCCCTGTGACTCCTATGAGAGCTACCTCCATGTGTGCTAGAGGACCTATGTGTCCTCTCTATCCTATGAGTCCACTGGCTGGAGCTCACCATGGACTATCCTGAAGTCCTAGACCTGGTCCTCTGAGACCCCATAGCATGTCTATCCTCTAGTACCTCCAAGCCCCACAATATGATGAAGCCCTCTAGCTGGGAGATGTGAGCTGCCCTCACATCGCAAAGGTCATTTCCCTCCTCTACAAGGGAAGTGAGCCACCTAACCTCTGCCATGGGATCACCACCTCCTAGTAGTATAGTTGATGGTGCAGTAGGAGGTCCCATAATAGCATGGGAGGATGAAGGATCCCCCTCTATGCCCTGAGTAGCTCTCTCTCTACTATGGCCTCACCTCACTGTGCTAGTGCCACATCTCATGCACTAGTAAGCTCACCAACCTATGACTCTACTGTTGTAGCCCAAGCTATGAGGGCTGTAATATATGCCTGAGCCTCTACCAACTATCTATCCCTATGAGCCAGCTTCACCTCTAGAAGGGTGATAGTATGTATCCCGCTATAACTATTAAGTCTGAAACCTCCCAACCTAACTCTGTAAGTCGGCAACCTGAGTGAGGAGCTCCCCTACATCACTATCAAGAGGCACCTCACCCTCCTATGATCCCTCCTCCTCCTCTACCTCTACCTATGGAGCCTCCTCTATGGTGGCCTCTATGCCCCATCCACCCTCGGTCCTCTAGCGCACCCTACACCCATCAAGATCAGCCCCTACCTCTGCCTGGTCATCTACTCTACCCAAAGGCCCTAAACCCTACCACTATAGGAGGGACCACCATGTGTCATATGCTGGGGTGGTCCTAGGTGTGTCATCCCTAGACTCCTAGAAATCATCAACCTCATCTCCTAGAGCTATAGGTTGAATCCATGGTAGATGTGTCTCTAGCACGAGATGCTTGTACACAAAAGGAATCTCTAGGATGTCCTACACCAAGCCAAACTACCACAAGACATGAGAGAAGAACTGATACTCTCTAATCTCGACCTTACGACCGAGTAGCCACCTATCCTAATGAGCCTATCATAGCCACTCACCTACCTCGATCCAATCCGAGCACTCCCTATAGGGATACCACTCAATGTCATCCAACCCAAGAGCTACAAGCTATCTAATATAATAATCTGTGTCTCCAGCATGGGTCCTACTCTAAAACCCCTCCTCCTCTCATGGCCAACATGGTGTAGCACTGATGCACATCATCAATGGTCATGATGTGGAGAGGTAGGTCCATGGGATGCTCAATCTCGGATATGCTACCAACCCTAGATCTATAACAATAGGTTGCAGCTAATCCCTCGATGGCTCCAGCTGGTAATCTGGTACAGCTCCTGGTAGAGCTGACATAGCAACGTGCTCCCCCAAGCTAGGCATAGTGGCTGAGTAGTGGAGCTCTGAATAACTCTCTAGACACTAGCCAAGAGGTTCTAGGGAATCCTTGCACTCGAGGAGTCTAGAAGCACTATCTGCACCACAAGGATCATGAATATCATTGCATGGACTGAGAAAATGTGCTCACCCTACCAGTATCCAATGTGGACACCTCCATGATCGATCTTCTCCTGAGCCTCCTTGCTCTGATCATCGAAGATAGCATCAAAGATAGGCTCCTTTCTCTAAGAAGAGGAAGAGGTGATGGCCTCGCCATCGATAGGGATCCTAAAGATCCGATAAACGTCCTCTAAAGTCATAGTCATTTCACCTATAGGCAGGTGAAAGGTGTTGGTCCATGCATTCCAATGCTAGGCCAATGTAGTCAAGTAGGTCTGATCTACCCTAATAGTGGGTAGATCTAGTACATAGCTAAATCTGATGGCTCTAAACCATGCATGCTCACCATCAGTGAGCTGTCTATGGAGAATCTTAAGCAGATCGGGCTCACGAGCCCTAGAGGTCAACCTCTAAAATAAAAGTAGTATATAAGCTAAAATTTTAAAGAAAAATGTCAAAAACATCTAAAAATTGATAAAAAGATAAAAACATGTCGCAAGGCATTCATAAAAATCAAAAAGATCAATTAGGCAAGTCAAAATTGCATTAAATGACATCAAATGCCTTTTAAACTTTAGAAAATGCAAAAATTTGATAAAATTTTTCTAAGGTTAGTGAACCACGGGTCAACCCTATGGTCCGCATGCGGTCAAAATATGACCGTTGTAATTTGAATGTGAACCGCAGCTGATAGCTATGGTCCCCAATCTGACAATTGGGAACCACAGCTGCCAATTGCGGTCTAGGAAGAATACCCATTTCGGGTACCTTCCTAGCCTTTCTCACTAAAAAAAATTAAACCTAACTAAATCTAATCTAGTGAGGTTCATTACCAACTATTTAGTGAGGTTAATTTTCCGCATTTCTTAATGTGGTTCATTTTATTGGTATTGAATGCGAGGACTCGGTTTTGAATTACCTTGCTCGCTCTGTGGCCTCTACTAGTCGATGGCTGATCAGCATCCACCATCGGGGTATCAAGTGTGGTATATGGAAGAGTTTTGGGTAGCATTCCGGATCAATGAATGTCTCCTATCTCTCAGAGCTCTCTCAATGCAATTGCTTTCAAGAAAAATAATGAAAAATTCAAATGGGAATGACTATTTAAAGGTTTTCCTAATTTTGGTGGACCGCAGCTAACACCTGTAGTCCCAAAATTAGGGTTTTCCGATCGTAGGCCCTAACCATGGTTCCCAAAAGTTGAAAAATTCAACCGTAGACCATACTCGTGGTTCGTAGCTAGCATTAAATGCACTAAAAACCCACCATGGGAAGGTCTAAAAAGGTAAATTAATGACTCCCATTGGATCAAATTTTCAAAAAGAGCAATCAATATTGCAAATTTGGTGATGTTCAAAGCACCAAGATTGATCAATAAATCAAAATTAACAAAAACAAATCAAATAATTAAAAAACCAAATGCACCTCGTATTCAGTAATTTACCCTATACACTTGGCGGTTGCAACGACTTGCGATCCATGCAATTCGACAAGATGAGTAAATTACCATAAGGACATTTGGGGAAAAATTGTCATCGTTGATCTGATATGCTTCTTTTCAATCCCTAAGAAGGCCTTCGTGGCTGGACTTCTCCATGGGAATGAGGTGTTTCATGTCATGTCTCCTATGACATATTTTTCAGCAAATCATCGATAACTTGATTCAACACAAATCTAATTGGAGTTGTCTCATTTCGATTCCCTAAGATGGCTATTGTAGCCCGACTGCTCCATGGGATAGGAATGTGCAATTACTATTAATAGTTGGAATCAGAAGTTGAACTAGGCCTAGCCAAGGCATTAATATGCTCAAATCTAAATTTGTTCAGATCATCCATGGTGGTCAAGCGACATCGTCACTTTAATCATTGTCATTACCCTCATCGACTCATCGCTTGAGGGGGTAGTCATAATATCAAATCATAATCAAAATCAGTAGAAGATCCCTGAGATCGTAGATCCCTTGATCTTGTCAAAATTGTGTTCATCCTTACGAATCATTGTCAACAACTATCATAAGCTTACCCCTTTGCTTGGGGAAAATAGCAAATATGATAATTTATTTGTAACTCTCATCCTTTTGGATTGATAGGCATGAAAGCCTACTTGGCATTGATGCTATCCGAATGTCTAGTGATGAGTACAAACTTTTCAAATTTAAGCCTCCAAAGAGTTGGAAGCAATGATTCCAGGATGCGCATCCTTTTGCAAGACCTGGGGCATCTAATGTTGATCCGACTAATGATCATCATAGAACCTTTGACATCATTTTAGGAGGTCTATTTTTGCTCAGCGTTGTTCGATCTCACAATGCATCTCAAAAGGGGCATCTGTAGACACCTAAAATGCATCATGTCGAGGGTGACTACTCATATGGACATGCTACAAGACCATATGGAGGATCTTGGATAGACTCCAAGATAGAGCAATGGTTCTAACCACTCAATTTGGGCTCCTTGGCCTAATCAGTCTGAACCGTAGCCCAGACCTATGGTCTATAGTCTGAACCATGGCTAAGGCCTACGGTTTATAGTCTAAACCGTAGCTGCAACCTATGGTCTTAACTGAAGTTCAGTTGGCCTTCATCCGAGCCAAATCGGTTTGAATGACCATTTGTTCTAGAAGAAGGTGGTTAGAGGATGGAATATTCCAATCCAACTATCCTAACCACCCCTTCTTGATCTTGGCTTCTCCATGAAGCCACCCCTAGCCCTAGGACATCCTATAAGTACCCCTTCCAAATGGAGAGAGAATATAGAGATTTGATTGATCAAGCGAGCAATGAAGCCCTATCGAATTGCATACTGAATTCATGCATTGGAGAAGGTCACTTTGCTATTCACCTAAAGATCAATTTGCCATGGAGGTCCTAGGAGCCTAGAAGAGCCAAGAAATGCTAATTCGAGCAAATGGAGGCCCCTCACAGTGAATCAACCACCAAACTTGTTAGAAGGACACCGAAGGTGACCCTTGAACATCAATTGGACAAGGAGGTCAAGCCCACTGCCCTTGATTTTGAGGGTAAACTTACTTGAGTGCTCACCGTGGCTTTCAGCCATGGTTTATAGTGTAGACCACACACCAGTGCTGCGGTTTGCAACAGAGGTATCGCCACCTTACTATTTTCATTTTTGCCCATCTAATTAGATTAGATTAGTCATTTGCATGGTTTAATTGTAGTTGTAGAGATTTTTGACCGATAGATTTAGGGTTAGAATGATTTTAGTATAGTAGCATAAAATAGACATCAATGGGTTCTTTATGACTTTTAAAGCTTCATTTCCTTTAATTGAACCATGCAAATCTTAACTGCTATACTCTTTTATGTATTTCCATGAATCTTTGTTAGTTTAGCATAGTTTAAACATCTTTTACATGCTTTCTTGATTTCATGTTTTCAATGGCATCTTTATGCATCTTTCCTTTTAAGGGCCTCATCGCGAGAGGCTGCCTATGTTTTTTATCATTCTCTGTTGTTTCTTGACCGCAGGGATCTACATTCAAAGGAGCTTAACATTTGAATCCTTCCTCAATGCGAAGAAGAGGGTCAACTCCACCCTAAGGCAGTTCGTGTCACCCTACGAAGGCATTTGAAATATCACACCTACCCTTGAGAGGGAAACAATTGCACGAATCTTATTGTAATATCGTATCAACATGATTATCCCTAAGAGGGATGTACTTGTAACCCAAAATGACTTCATAATGGAATAAAGTGTCTTTTATTGTTTATCTTGTTGTCAATTTCTTGCATTTCATACATGTTATTATTTTCACTATTACACTAGGATTTCGATCGGGTGTGAGCCTTTTTGGTGGTTACACTTCTACCATAATTAGCTTCTTCATCATTGGATGACTCATTGCTTGATTTTGACTTCTTACCCTTTGTATTTTTATTTCTTTGCATGTTGCTTCCTTCTAGGGAATATGATCTTTTGTTCTTATCTCATGTGCTATAATAATACCAAGCAACATATCTCTTGTCAAAGTATCACCATCCACTGAAACTTCTATAGTAGAAACATTTTCATTGAATCTTTTTGGAAGAGTTCTTAATACTTTATCACAAACATTTGATTCATCAATCTTCATTCCAAGTCCTTGCATAGCATTAACAACCTCATCAATTCAAATTAGATAAGTACTAATGTTTTCCTTATCCTTCATTCTTAATTCTTCAAATTGTCCTTTGAGATTTCACATCTTTGCTTTCTTGACACATTTATCTCCTTCATATATATTTTGCAATTTATCCCACATTTCTTTTATAGTTTGACAATGCATAACTTTCATAGACTCTGTTCTATAAAACCTCTCAAAAGTGCATTCATTGATTTTGAATTGTAATGTTGTATAAGCTTACCTTCCTTATATGTAGGAGGATTAATCAAGGGATCATATCCAATTTAAACTACTTCCCAAATTTCATTGTCAAGTACCATCAGATAGATCTTCATTCTCAAACTCCAATATATATAGTCACTTCGATCAAATACTGGTGCTAAATTATCTGAGGACACATTATTAGAATCCATTGTGTTCTTGTTAGCTTTTCCTTCAAGCTATTAAACTCTTATAAAGGAAATCGCTTTGATACCAATTTAATAACACAAGCTTATACTGAGAGGGGGGGTGAATAGTATAAGACCAATTTTTACTTTTCTTTCCAAATCAATATTATGCAATGTATAGATAGCAATATCAACAACAGTAATAAAAGCAGTGCACAAATAACCACACACAATAGAGAAACCATAATTTATGTGGTTCACCCAATGTGGGCTACTCAACAAAGAAAATCTTTCACTAAATTTTCTCAATCAATCTCTTGGGAATCCTTTCCCTATTACAATGTTTATGGACCTCTATCCAATGGAGATAACAATCCCCTAATCAAGTTTATGGAACTCTACACACAGGAGAACTCCTTCTCCTCTGCTCTGGTTGGTGATCATCTAGAAGAATACTGCCTCCACTAAATTGGCTTATGGATATCTCTCCACTGAATACTCTTATCCCCACTCTGAATACCTATCCTAATTTCCCTGGCTAATGGATCTCTATCCAATAGAGACTACTGTCCTCTCTACTCTATCACCTCCAAAGCTCTATCTCAAATTTACACTAAACACATTCCTTCGGTCTAGTAAAAATCTACTCAATATTTGTCTTTGGTATGGCATAAACTTATCCTTAAATCTACACTAAACACAGTCCTTCGGTCTAGCACAAATTTATCCTTGATCTCTATCCTAAAGCCTTAACTTAAGGCTTTTCTCAAATCTACTGGATCTGCCCTAAAACTTAACTCAAGGTTTAAAAAAATCAATCAACTCTGCTATCAAGTCTTCTCAAATACTTATCTCAACTATGCCTTGTAAGCTTCCAAAAAATCTCACACTAATATATCCACAAGTACTCTCTAGAAATTGCTCAAATTTGCTCTACAAGTCCTCTCTAGAACTTGCTCAAATCTCCTCCACAAGTCCTTTCTAGAAATTGCTAAAATATGCTCTACAAGTCCTCTCTAGAACTTGCTCAAATTTTCTCAATAAGTCCTCTTAAGAACTTATCCAAATCTGTATTGTAAGCTTTCACAAAAGCTCACATAAAATCAGTCCACAAGTCTCCTCAAAGAATTACCTCAAATCTGCTCAACAAGTCCACATAGAACTTGTCCAATCTCATAGAAACATAAAGAGAATTTTTAGAGACTCAATATATTCTACACTTATTACAATGCTCAATTACTTTCAATCACTCTCTTAGAAACATAAGGAGAATTTTTATAGACTCAATATGCTTCAAATTCAACTTAATGCTCAATCACTTTCTCAACTCAATTCTGAATATAGAATAGTTTTATGGAACTTGAACAATAACTTCACACACCCACTTGACTAGGCTCAACCAACTCTACTCATCCAATCACTAAATGAAATAATCCTCTCTCTCAAACCCTAGTGCAAGCATATAAAAACCAAATCAAAATGTTTCCAACAATGCTCAACAACAAATCTCACATAACAATGATACTCATGATCTTTGCAAACCCTAGTTCAAGTTCTTCATTCAATAACTCACTTCAATAACAATGCTTATAAAACACTCTCACATAACAATGATACTCATGTTCTCTTCAAACCCTAGTTCAAGTTCTTCACACAATTAATGGCTTCAACAAAAATTCTTATAAAACAAGGTTTTAATAACAACTCTTTATTCCATAAAATATTGAAGCATTAACTCAACACGCTCAATAGGAAAACCCTAATCAAGTCCTTTTCACTCCAAAATTATTTTCTAGAAAACCAATCAATCAACTCAACTATGGAATAATGTGCTCGTACCTTTTTCTTGATGAAGTGATCTCATAAATTTGCCACAACCATAATCACTTCTATGCCAATATCAAAGAGGTTAGAATATAAATCTTTCTCATAATTTAATACAAAAACTCACTTACACCTTATCACTCCAACTATACAAACAACCATCATCATACATAAAATAGTTTTCCATTGACACCTTATAGTCTCCCAACTAAAATAAATTTATCATCCACCAAAATTAACTCAAAACCTCTTTAATTAAATTTAATGGCAATAAATACTTTGACAAAAATTAAATTCACTTTCCTTGTAACTCCAACAACATAAACCAAGCAAAAAACCTTTCACATACCCTTATAACTCCAAATAATACTTTAGGAAAAAATTTAGGCAAATAAAATTTCTTTTAATCAAAAATACCTTTGCCACTTATGGGACTCAAACTCCCAATCACTGCCTCCTCATGCTCCCTAGAGCAAGTGAAGAACATGTGCTTATACTGAGAGGGGGGTGAACAGTATAATATAAAACTTTTCCCCAAATAGTAGCATCAACATTAATAAAGCAGTAAACATCACACAAAGCATCACACACATGAGAGACATCATTTTTAACGTGGTTCACCCAATGTGGGCTACCTCCATAGAAAATATTTCTTCTAAATATTTCTCAAATAATCTCTTGGGAATCCTTCCCAATTACAATGTTTATGGACCTCTGTCCAAAGGAGATGTTGATCCCCTAAATCTCAAGTTCATGGATCTCTTCCACAGGAGAACTCTTTCCCCTTCTGCTCTGGCTAGTGATCTTCTAGAAGACTCTGTCTCTCTACTGCACTGACTTGTGGATCTCTCTCCACTTGAAGACTCCTCACTCAGATCTATCTTCAATTGTCCTGGCTGCTGGATCTCTATCCACTGAGACTCTATCCTCTATACTCTATCACCTCCAAAACTCTATCAATAGGTTCACTCAGAACCTCTTCAAATCTGCTCAATAGGCTCACTCAGAACCTGCTCAAATATTCTCAATAGGCTCACTCAGAACCTACTCAAATATGCTCAATAGGCTCACTCAGAACCTGCTCAAATATGCTCAACAAGCTCACTCAAAACTTGTCCAAATATTCTCAACAAGCTCACTCAGAACTTATCCAAATATACTCAATAAGTCCTCTCTAACTTGCTCAAATATACTCAACAAGCTCACTCAGAACTTGTCCAAATATGCTCAACAAGCTCACTCAGAACTTGTCCAAATCTGCTCAATAAGTCCTCTCTAGGACTTGCTCAAATCTGCATAGCAAGCTTTCACAAAAGCTTACTCAAAATCAGTCCACAAGCCTTCTCAAAGACTTACCTCAAATCAGCTCAACAAAATCTCAACTCAATCTCATAGAAGCATAAAGAGAATTGTTAGAGACTCAATATGTTCTATACTCAAATCCCAATCTCAACTCAAATCAATCTCAACTCAACAATCTCATAGAAGCATAAAGAGAATTGTTAGAGACTCAATATGTTCTATACTCAAATCCCAATCTCAACTCAAATCAATCTCAACTACAATCTCATAGAAGCATAAAGAGAATTGTTAGAGACTCAATATGTTCTATACTCAAATCCAATTTCTTTCTCAACTCAATTCAAATAAGAATATAGAATAGTTTGTTTTATGGAACTTGAACAACCACTTCACACAATCACTTGACTAGGCTCAAACAACTCTACTCAACCAATCACCACAAGGAACAACTCTTTCTCACAAACCCTAGTCCAAGCATGAATCAACCAACTCAAAATATTTCCAACAATGTTCAACAACAAATCTCACATAACAATGATACTCATGTTCTTCTCTAACTCAAGTTCAAGTTCTTTGCACAACCAATGGCTTCAACAACAATGCTTATAAAACAAGGTTTTAACCATAACTCTCAAACCAGAAATCCTTGAAGCATTCAACCAACAACTCTCAAAAGGAAACCACAATCAATCCTTTTCACTCCAATGATATTTTCAGAAATCAACCACCCAAATAAAATCAATGGAGAATATTACCCATACCTTATTGATGCCAAGAAGTTGTCCACAAAATCTGCCACACTCAACACACTTTCTTTTTCCAATCTCAACAAGGGTTAGTGGACTTCAAATAATAATCACAAGATAAAGTATAACTCAATTTACACCTTTTTACTCCAACTCAATAATCACATCCACCAAAGTCCTTCTATAGAAAAACCTTCTAAAAATAATAATCAATAAGCCACTATTCAATTTCCACTTTATTCAAAACCCTTATTTCTCCTAATATAATGCTCTCAAAAATTTAAATCACTATCATAAGGCTTAATTAATCATCTATGGTTTTCACCAAAAAAATAATTAATTAACCTTTTAATAACAACAAAGGTTTATAAAATAAAATATTTTCCTAACCCTTATCCCTCCAAACTTTAGAGCATTCAAACAAATTTTAATTAAAAAATCGCATACCTCCCTCAAGGGGTTTCAACCCCTTGACCTGCCTCACCGCGGGTGCCTTAGCCATGGCTAAGGTAGCCAAATGAGCTACCCACTCATTCACAATGCAAAAGGGACATGACTTCCCTTTATATGCTACAAGCCCACGTGCCTCAAATAAATCATGCGCCCTTGGAGCTTCCACCACAAAGCACAAAAACGAACCTTGCCAAAAATCGAACGCACGACCTCATGCTACCAAATACCTTTGCACTACCCAAGTTGCCAATAGGCCACACTGCCCAAGGTGACTTGGGTTTTGCACATCGTCTGATTTATTCATTGCTTCTACCACTTAAACCTTTTTCGCACGAGCTCTATTCACTTTCCAACAATCACATTAACCACAAGAGCAAGGATGATTTATTTCAAAAAATTTAATGGCATATATATATGCCTTCCCTTAGCTTGGAAACATCGACACTTTTGAACCTTCCTTTATGACGTCGATGAATATTCTTTTAATTTAATTTTAAAATTTAAATTTAAAATTTAAACTAAATATTTAAAATTAAATATCTCCATCATCGGGGCACCTTTTTCGATGAAACAAAAAGCCAACTTGGGTTTTAAGAAAAACCCATTTCAAATCTGCCATCCATGGTTTTAAATAAAAATCTTTTGCTAAGCTTCCCTTGAAGCTCCTTTTAGAACCAAATGCCATGCATCCCTTCTTGAACCTTTGATCAAAACCTTTGCTTCTACACAAACATAGTGTTAGCTTACATAGATCCTTTTGACATCAATGACAACTCTTAGCTTAGGAACTCAAAATGTCCAACAATCTCCCCCTTTGTCATTGATGGCAACCCATATCCTTTTACTGAAATCTGACCTTCTTTTTTGCTCCCCTGGGACTTTGCTCCCCCTGGCTCAAAGCTTTCTCAAATATCAAATCTCTCCCCATATCAAAACTTTCCTCAATATACACAAATCTCTCCCCCTTTGTCATCAATGGCAAAGGGTCACCTTTGGGGCTCGGGGCTAAGAATGAGCCTCTTAGCTTAGCCCCTCCCCCACCTCCTCATGAGGTGGTTAATTCTGGGGTGGGAGTATTTCTACTCCCCAAAAGCACTGCTCTTTACCTTTATATTTCTCTCTTCCTTTATGAGTTTTCTGAATCCTCTCATTGTTTCTTTCCAAGCCATCATCCCTATTTCTATTATCATTTATGTTTCTGTTCCTGTTCATGTTCTTGTTCTCATCCATGTTCCTATTCCTATTCCTATTTCTGTTCTCATCCATGTTCCTATTCCTGTTCATACCTGCTTCTAGAATATTTTCTCTACACCATCTTGTTGTGTGTCCATCATTATTGCACTTATAACACTTAATGTTATTATTCCTTGGAGGTGCAAATGTCTTAGGATACCTCCTAGTGAAGCCATATCCTCTTCTGCCATGAACCCTGCAATTCATTGCTTTGTGACCATACTCATTGCATGAGTAGCAATACCCATGGAAAAGTTATCCTTTCCCATATTCCTGTCTTTCATATGACCTGCACTGTGAAGCCATGTGCCCAAACCTATGATATGAGAAGCATCTCCCATTGAAGCTTCCTTGCCTAGACCTCATTGGTCTCCTATTATGATTGTTGTTCCATCTGTATCTTCTTTGTGCATTATTCCTATATTTGTTGAACTCTCTGTTGTCCAACTCATCCTCTGATGTCTCATTCCTACTTACACTGTCATCTTCTGAAGTATCTTCTTCTGAAGTTCCTTCTTCTTCAAGACTTGAAGTAGACTTTTCTTCCCATTTATTTTGAACCTGTTTGGAACCAAGACCTATCTTGTTTGTTGCTCCTCTTTGTATCTTAATTATTTTATCTACACTCTTTGCACTGTTTACATACTTGTACAAATTTTTCTTGGAATCCTCTAAATCTTCCTTTAGTAGTGCCACTTCTTGTGTTAATTTTTCACACTCCAAAATATTTGCTTCTAACTTATCCTTGAACTTACTTGCCTTAGCCTTTGACTTCTCTAAGTCCTCTATGAGCAATAATATTTCTTCATCACATTCTTGAAACTGACTTTCAAGCTTAGAGTGTTGCTTTCTTACCTTCTTTACTATGTCAAGAGCATGAATAAGTTCTCCCTTGAGATCATAACCATTCTCTACTGAATAATCCTCTATTTGTTTGCCTTTGTCCTTATCATTACTTCCTTTTGGCTTGTCTTCTATAGAATTATCTTCTTTACCTTCCAAGGCCATTAGAAGATTTTCATTTGGCCCCAATATTATATGTTGAAAATGGATCTCATTTTATTTGGATAAGAAACATTTCTCCTTTTTTATTTCATTGAGTACATAAATATTTCTTTCTCTTATAGCACTAGCTACAAGTTTTCCAGATTCAGATTTTCTTACTTCACATCTATCTTGATGAAAAGTTACTATATGACCTTGATCACAAAGTTGACTAATGCTCAAGAGATTATGTTTCAGACCTTCCACATATAGAACATTTTCAGCTTTTGCTTTCCCATTGCCTATACTTAGAGTTCCTTTTCCACAAATATTTGTTGAACCATTGTCCCCAAAGTTTACTGACCCTCTATTTCCTTCTTTCAAAGCTATGAACTTGTCCTTTTCTCCTGTCATGTGTCTAGAGCATCCGCTATCCAGAAACCATTTTTCTTCTCTATCCTGTGCATGCAATGCTATTTGAACCAGCAAGGATTTTAATTTTCCTTTCCCTTTTTCTTCCTTTCTAGTGCTAGACTTAAAGGTTTCTAGTTTGCACCTTCTAGTTGTATGCTCAAAACTATTGCATTTGTAACACTTAACATCATTATCCATATGTGGTGCAAGAGAATATGTACTACTACTATCATTGTCTTTGCTAGTACATTGCATAGCTCTATGACCATATTTATTGCAAGAAAAACAATGTCCATGGAAGGAATTTTGTAACTTGTCTTGTTGAGGACTCGATCTGATATTCTTTCTTTTATGGTCTTCTTTCCTTGAGATATGGTAAGATACCTCCCTTTTGCTTGATGTTCCTACCTCTTGCTGACATGCTTCTTTCTCTAGCTTACTTGATGCTTTTTTAGTTCTGCATTTTAACTTCACAATCTCTGTTGCCACTCTTTCGAGTCCTGCTTCTTTTGTTTCCAACATATCTCTCAACTGATGTTCAATCTCTCTTCTTTCTTTCACTTCTATTTCGAGTTCTATTAGCCTTTGTAGAAGCTCAATTCTTGCCAATTCATCATTTCAGATTTGTTCTTTTAGTTGTGCCCTCTCTTCTTGAATCCTTTCAAGATCTTGGAGACAATTGAAGAGTGCTTCCTCAAAGTCTATACTTTCTTCACTCTTTGAGCACATGTGTGTTATTAATGGATCCTCTTCCAAGTTGTTAGACTCTTCACGGAGAGACCGACTCTGATACCAATTGAAGAACATGTGCTTATACTGAGAGGGGGGTGAACAATATAATATAAAACTTTTCCCCAAATAGTAGCATCAACATTAATAAAGTAGTAAACATCACACAAAGCATCACACACATGAGAGACATCATTTTTAATGTGGTTCACCCAATGTGGGCTACCTCCATAGAAAATATTTCTTCTAAATATTTCTCAAATAATCTCTTGGGAATCCTTCCCAATTACAATGTTTATGGACCTCTGTCCAAAGGAGATGTTGATCCCCTAAATCTCAAGTTCATGGATCTCTTCCATAGGAGAACTCTTTCCCCTTCTACTCTAGCTAGTGATCTTCTAGAAGACTTTGTCTCTCTACTACACTGACTTGTGGATCTCTCTCCACTTGAAGACTCCTCACTCAGATCTATCTTCAATTGTCCTGGCTGTTGGATCTCTATCCACTGAGACTCTATCCTCTATACTCTGTCACCTCCAAATCTCTATCAATAGGTTCACTCAGAACCTCTTCAAATATGCTCAATAGGCTCACTCAACCTGCTCAATAGGCTCACTCATAACCTACTCAAATCTGCTCAATAGGCTCACTCATAACCTGCTCAAATCTGCTCAACAAGCTCACTCAAAACTTATCCAAATCTACTCAACAACTCACTTAGAACTTGTCCAAATCTCATAATCCTATTGCTCAAATATGCTCAACAAGCTCACTCAGAACTTGTCCAAATCTGCTCAACAAGCTCACTCAAAACTTGTCCAAATCTGCTCAATAAGTCCTCTCTAGGACTTGCTCAAATCTGCATAGCAAGCTTTCACAAAAGCTTACTCAAAATCAGTCCACAAGCCTTCTCAAAGACTTACCTCAAATCAGCTCAACAAAATCTCAACTCAATCTCATAGAAGCATAAAGAGAATTGTTAGAGACTCAATATGTTCTATACTCAAATCCCAATCTCAACTCAAATCAATCTCAACTCAGCAATCTCATAGAAGCATAAAGAGAATTGTTAGAGACTCAATATGTTCTATACTCAAATCCCAATCTCAACTCAAATCATATCTACTAACTCAATCTCATAGAAGCATAAAGAGAATTGTTAGAGACTCAATATGTTCTATACTCAAATCCAATTTCTTTCTCAACTCAACTCAAATCAGAATATAGAATAGTTTGTTTTATGGAACTTGAACAACCACTTCACACAATCACTTGACTAGGCTCAAACAACTCTACTCAACCAATCACCACAAGGAACAACTCTTTCTCACAAACCCTAGTCCAAGCATGAATCAACCAACTCAAAATATTTCCAACAATACTCAACAACAAATCTCACATAACAATGATACTCATGTTCTTCTCTAACTCAAGTTCAAGTTCTTTGCACAACCAATGGGCTTCAACAATAATGCTTATAAAACAAGGTTTTAACCATAACTCTCAAACCAGAAATCCTTGAAGCATTCAACCAACAACTCTCAAAAGGAAACCACAATCAATCCTTTTCACTCCAATGATATTTTTAGAAATCAACCACCCAAATAAAATCAATGGAGAATATTGCCCATACCTTATTGATGCCAAGAAGTTGTCCACAAAATCTGCCACACTCAACACACTTTCTTTTTCCAATCTCAACAAGGGTTAGTGGACTTCAAATAATAATCACAAGATAAAGTATAACTCAATTTACACCTTTTTACTCCAACTCAATAATCACATCCACCAAAGTCCCTCTATAGAAAAACCCTCTAAAAATAATAATCAATAAGCCACTATTCAATTTCCACTTTATTCAAAACCCTTATTTCTCCTAATATAATGCTCTCAAAAATTTAAATCACTATCATAAGGCTTAATTAATCATCTATGGTTTTCACCAACAAAATAATTAATTAACCTTTTAATAACAACAAAGGTTTTACAAAAATAAAATATTTCCTAACCCTTATCCCTCCAAACTTTAGAGCATTCAAACAAATTTTAATTAAAAAATCGCATACCTCCCTCAAGGGGTTTCGACCCCTTGACCTGCCTCACCACGAGTGCCTTAGCCACGGCTAAGGTAGCCAAACGAGCTACCCACTCATTCGCAATGCAAAAGGGACATGACTTCCCTTTATATGCTACAGGCCCACGTGCCTCAAATAAATTGTGCGCCCTTGGCGCTTCCACCACAAAGCACAACAAACGAACCTTGCCAAAAATCGAATGCATGACCTCGTGCTACCAAATGCCTTTGCACTGCCCAAGTTGCCAATAGGCCACACTGCCCAAGGTGACTTGGGTTTCGCATGCCGTCCAATTTATTCGTTGCTTCCACCACTAAAATTTTTGCACGAGCTCTAATCACTTTCCAACAATCGCATTAACCACAAGAGCAAGGATGATTTATTTCAAAAAATTTAATGGCATATATATATGCCTTCCCTTAGCTTGGAAACGTCGGTGCTTTTGAACCTTCCTTTATGACGTTGGTGAATATTCTTTTAATTTAATTTTAAAATTTAAATTTAAATTTTAAATAAATTAAAATTTAAACTAAATCTTTAAAATTAAATATCTCCATCACTGGGGCACCTTTTTTGATGAAACGAAAATCCAACTTGGGTTTTAAGAAAAACCCATTTCAAATCTGCCATCCATGGTTTTAAATAAAAACCTTTTTCTAAGATTCCCTTGAAGCTCCTTTTAGAACCAAATGCCATGCATCCCTTCTTGAACCTTTGATCAAAACCTTTGCTTCTACACAAACATAGTGTTAGCTTACATAGATCCTTTTGACATCAATGACAACTCTTAGCTTAGGAACTCAAAATGTCCAACAACAGGCTTGCCTATCACATGTGCTATATGCACATTTCAAACCTTAAGAGCACTTCATGCTCTTTCTCCTAAGTTTGGTTCTGAAAATGAGTGTATGCTAAAAAAACTTTCCCCTTGGCATTCAAGACAAACACACCAACTCCACACGAATCGATCATGGACTCTTCCACTTCCAACACTCTTGCAAAATGCACAATACCAATGGACCACTCTGTCTAATGTGGGCCAGACCTTACACTCTCCCTTTTCATCTTCTTCCTGGTGCTAAAAGACAAACAAACTCTTTGTCTTCTTCCTCAACGATCAACGATTGCATGAATTACTTTTAGCTCGATCGCATGAAAATTAAATCAAAGAGGGGTAAGTTTGAATGCCCCTTTGGCATATTATTTATACACAAATTCACCATATGGATTAGACGTCGGTGCTCTATAATATTCGATGATGTCGGTGCTTCGTACAACCTTTATAATTTATAAATTATTTAAATTCTAAAAGAATTTAAATTTTATAAATTATATTTATAAACCTTTGAATTTAATAAAAATTAAAGCCTCCTTTAGGTAAAATTTAAACCTTCATTTATTCTTCACTGGTTTGATGAAAATTATTCTGGCACCATGGTTTTTAATAAAAACCTTAATTATACAATTATGATGTTAATGAAGCCTTTATATCCTCATAATGGTTTTAATAAAAACCTTTTAATTTTCCACCATGGTTTTAACAAAAACCCTTATAAAATAATATTTTGACAACTTTTCTTCAACTCTTTGCATTTCTCTTGGCTTCAATGATAATGTACTCTATGGGGTTAATGACAGCTTCATGTGTTCACTTTGACATCAATGACAACTTCTCACCTTGACATCAATGACAACTAAATGAGCTAAAAATGTCCAACATGTTAATCCCATATTTTGGAATCCTTGTGGTTATCATAGTAGTAGAAGTGAGTTGTTTGTAAAATATATGGACAATATTATGACACATTTCTCTAAAAGTGTGGAAATAAATGGTATTGAAATCAATGGTATTCTAAACAAAGATATTATGAGACAAGAATCAACCAATTTTGGAATAACAATGGATAATCAAATTACACATTTCAAAAATCCACATGATACTGGTTCAATCATGTGTTTTTGGAAAAAAATTGTATCGAAGTAGTTTCTTACAAGAAACTATGAGTGAAACTTTATTTTATATGAATTATGTCATACAATGATTTTGGAATTTGTTGAAGACAAAAGGGTTTTTAGTGCATCATATTTTGTTAAATCAAAAGTTCATAACAAGTTGGACAAAAATTTGAAAAATTATTTGAGAATGTATGTGTCATCATACGAGGTGGGTAAGTTTCCCTATGATAGAGCATTGACATATTGGAAGTCCCTAGTAGAAAGGAGAGGTCTCACTAATATTGTTGATAATGATGAAAATTATTCATCTTGGAGTGACTATGAGATTATGGAAATACATAATTCACAAATGATTCTCGGTTCTTTTTGAGAATTCGATAAAGCTTTATATCAGCTTCTAGAAATGTAAAAATTGCAATGATTATATGATAAATTCATATAATCTATGATTTTTGGAATTGAAAAAATTCATATTATCAATGATTTTCCATACTTCTATATCATTTGTAAATGTCAATGATTTGAATAATTCATATTATCAATGATTTTTTGTATTTGATTAGTTGTAAAATTTTAGTGATTTGAAAAAAATCATATAATCATTATATTTTCAACGATTATGCATATTTACTTTTTAATTATATGGACTGTCTATGTTTTTCAAATTTATGATTTATGCTATAGCTTTGAGTAAGCTGAAATTTTGAAAACCATGTAAATGTAATGATGCTATGTTATTGAATTAATTGTATATGTTGACAAAATATAGTGATTTTTAATTTGAATTTAAATGTATATCTAGAAGTGTTATAGACTTTCTATGTTGACAAAAATTTATGATTTATGTTTTTTCATTGAGTAAACCATGCATGCATACATAACTAGTAAAAATTTCTCTAGATATGTATGATTAGTATCATTAGTATGTATGATTTGACTCTAGAAGGAAAAATGCATGTAGTATATTACTCTAGATATGAAAAATGAAAATTTAAACCCATTCATAGATATATTCATCGTAAACTCACTTTGAAAAATAAAAATATAGCATAATACAAATGACCATACTCATTTTTATACAACAACTATAATGACTATGAATGCACTAAAAATTGAAACCCATGCATAGATATATCCTTTGTAAACTCACTTTGAAATATAAAAACAATATAGCATAATACAAAAGACCATACACATTTTTATACAACAACTAGAATGACTATGAATGCACTAAAAATTGAAACCCATGCATAGATATATCCTTCATAAACTCACTTGAAATATAAAAACAATATAACATAATATAATGACAATACTCATTTTTATACTACAACAAGAATGACTATGAATAAACTGAAATCTAAACCCATGCATAGATATATCATTCATAAAATCATTTGAAAATTAAAATATAAAAACAACATAGCATAATATATGGAAATTGAAATTTAACCCCTTCATAAATATCTTCATCGTAAACTAACATTGAAATATGAAAATAATATAGCATAATACAAAAAACAAAACACTTTTCTATACAACAACAAGAATGACTTTGAATAAAATAAAATTTAAACTCATGCATAGATATATCCTTCGTAAACTCATTTGAAAATTGAAATATAAAAACAACATAGTAGAATACATAAGACAATACTCATTTTTATATCACAAAATGAATAACTTTGAATAACATGAAAATCTAAATCTATGCATACATATATTCTTCATAAACTCAAGCATATTTGAAACACCATAATACTCAAGAGATGAAAATAACACACAATTATAAATGTAAATAGTGTAATAGTAAAATAATAAAAGCAAGTATCTTGTTTTCAAATGAAAACATATGAAATGTCAAAAAATAGTCTTTTTGAAATATCAAATTTTGAAATTCAGTTTCATTCTTCAGAATATTTTCCCCCTTCCAACACTCCTTTTGCATTTTCAATGACTTCCATAGTCTGCATAGCAATGACTACTCCATCTGTAGCACCCTAAAATTGGTGCAGTTAAACCATCAGTAAAAAGATCAAAAATTTGAATTTTAACCCTCGAAACCGCCCGTTAACTGCTCACCTCATTTTTCGCACCATTTTTAGAATTTGTTTTGACCATTGGACGATATCATCGTCGATCTGACGATATAATCCCAGATCGAACAAATTCGTCTGGGACAGAACATCCAAATGATTTCGTCCCAAAATTGAATTTTTATAATTAGCTTCTATTTCAATAACTTCTCCAACTCGGGCAGAAGTGTGTCTATGTGGTTGGAGATTCCTATGTTGGAGATCTCCCAGATTGGGATGATCCCCAACCTCCTAACCTCCCTCTAATCCTCTATAAACTTGGGATTTTCCCAATTTATCCCCCTGGCTGATCATTTCCCTGCAACTCTAGTTTTGTACTGTATTAGAACATCCTCGCCCGCATCATTTGCATTTTGTATTTTCAAGTTTTATTGCAAAATTTTACTGTGTTTCAGCTAGAGGAAGCTCGAATCGTCGCAGGAAATCCAACACGATTTTGGATGATCCTTATGAGATCGGTGATGATCTCGTATGATTGCAGACGATTTTGACTGCAGTTCATATTGGGGGCAACCAGAGCCCTGATTTTGTGTTTTCTACCTTTCTCTCTTATTTAATTATGCATTAGATCGATTTATTTCTGTTCTACATCCTGGAGTTCACCTCATTTAGCATATTTGCATGATAAAACTTAAAATAGGTTATTAAAACAGTGCATCCCATTTTATTTTCTACCTAGATTCATTATTTAATCATCTATATTGTTATTTCTATCATTTTGCATCATTCTTGCAATTGCATTTTTGGTTTTTGGTGTCTGTTTCCATGATTGTAGGTTTCTGACGAATTCGTCTGACAAATTCATCAGGTCGCTGATGATTTTGTCTAATATCAAATGATTGCCTATGATTTAGGATGATTCTGTATAATTACAGATGATCCTATCATATCTGGGATGATTTGGACTCCTACAAGCTTTAGAATCTTCATTAGACATCAGGAATTAGGTGTATTCCTCTCCATTTCATGTAGTCTTTGTATTTAAGATTCATTCATGTTTGCTATCTACATATAAACCCAAAATTTCATATAGAATAGCTTAGATTCATTCTAGCCAACCTAGGAATATGAATGATTGAATATAAAATGAACACATCAAACCCATTCTCAACCTAGGCATAGAAATTGCCACTCAAAGTTTCCTTGTGAACCCCACCATCCATAAAAAAATCACCCTTATACCCTTCTCCCAAGATGCGCGACCTTCAAAGTGCCTCTTCATCCGAGGTATTGTCCCATCCTTCTTGCATCCCCCTTCTAGGGCATGGATCCTTTAGCCCGAAGTTAAGGGTGCAAAAAATTTGGAGCGATACATTTTTGGTGAACCCGACGTGAAACTAAAACACCTTTTGAAAACAATAAAAAAAAAACACATTATTAAGAACATCTAGAATCATTAGAAAACTGTTAAATTTGCATACCATATTTAGATGGTAGATTATAATAGAAGATGAGTTGTCACCATAAATGTTGAAAATCAATTAACAACCATAGAGATTACTTTTGTTCTTAGAGTACCTCAAATAAATAGAGTCCAACCTTTGTGGGACGAACTTGATAGGATATTGGGTATTATTGAATCTAGATCTATAGAACTTAAGCAAATTAAGAGGTTTGTCCTAGATAGAATCCTGGATCCCGATCAAGTGACTTTGTACCATGAACTTCAGAGAGCTTGCCATAGGTGGTTAGCAGATAAAATAGCACTTGTGTCTTCAGAATTGTACACCTTTGAGGAATACCTCGAGAACATAGTTGTAGTACATAAGTTTCTATCTCTTATAGAGGATCAAGAAGTTGTTCTTACAGATAGAAAAATATGGAATAGATTTCCTAGAGCTGTGTTGTATCGAGAGTATTGCCATGAACTTTATTTTTTCAATTCAAAGTCTGAAGTAGATCATATTACCATATCACACTTTGTCAAGTTCAAGAAAAACCACTTCCAATTTGAAGAGGAGCATTTCATGACTCCTGATGAACTTGATCCTATCAACGATATCCATAAACTATTTATAGAAAACTAAGTCATTCTTTTTACTATTTTTATTTCTTGCAACTAGAATGTTGTTTGTTATCTTTATATACTTGTGAAATAATAATACAAAACAAAAAAAAACAAAAAAAAAAAACAACAAAACATTCCTTTTTTTTAAGTATTATAGTAGGTATATAGTTAAAATATATACCTCTCAACCCTATCGCATATATATATATATATATATATATATATATATATATATATATATATATATATATATATATATATATATATATATCTAAGTTTAAGCACAATGCCTAGACTTAGGAATGGAAAACAAACAAAGAAGAAGAAGAAGAAGATTGGTTAGGAAAGAACCATAAATTGACCAAAATGCCCCTCCCGAGGATCCAATTCAGGAAGAAGAAATCCTAGACCAGTAAGAAGAAGAGCTTGCTATAGCAAATGAACAAGAATAAATTAATAAAGAGGAAGGATCCTCATCCCCTAAAATTTCTCTGGGAGGAGCTATCACTTTTGAAAACATGGAACAATTTTGGAAGTTCATTAACACAAATATCGATGTTTTTGATAAAGCAATCCATATGGACAAGGATCGAATTAGTGACACTCAAGCAACTCTAGAAGACATATTTCACACATGCATTAATCCCTTGTCCTTTCTTGAACAAGAGAGTGATCAAGTCGGACCATCCAATTTGGATATGGTTACTACGATCCGGAAAATGCAACAACAAAAGGTTACCCAACCACCTTAAGTGAACTCGTTAATGAGCCTAGGGTCATTCTCACACAAAAGAAACCATCATTTACTGATATATTTTGCCAAACTATTGAGCAACATACCTCAAATAAACAAAATCCCAAAATGAAACCAAACACCAATTACCAACAATCTAGGATACAACATAATACTATTACAAATCCCCTTCATAATACTCTTCCTACTAACACTTTGCATAATAGCAATATAGCATATAATATTCATGCCACACTATCATACACTCATAAATCCCATACCTATGTCCCACTGAACCAATATGGTGGACAAACTAGTAATCTTGAAACCATGGTGAAATAATTAGTTTCCCGCATGGACCAGATAGATCCTTATCAACCCTTGTACAATTATCGAGAGATGTGTAGTCAGCCTTTAGATCCTATAGTTGTAGCACAACCGTATCCTAAACATTTTCCTATGCCTGTTCTTCCCATATATAAAGGAACAAAAGATCCCATAGAGCATCTTCGTATGTTTATGATAGCATGTCATGATATATCACATGATGACTTGTTATTACTAAAAATGTTCCCAAAAAGCTTGGGAGGAATGGCATTAGAGTGGTATTATCAATTACCCACTCATTCTTTGAGGAATTTTGAAGAAACTTCGAGTCTTTTGTTCATCAATTTAGTGTCTACATCGAAAGACATGTGACCATTAAATATTTGTATAACTTAAAACAAGACAAAGATGAATGCTTTGCTGATTTCCTAGATAGGTGGAGAAAATTGATAGGAAAACTGCACTTTGTGTTACCTTATAGGGAGATTTTGGACATCTTTATTAATAATTTGCAAGAGCAACTATCTTACGAATTATCAACTGCTACCTTGACCACCTTCGATTAGGCTATAGACTTAGCTCGAAGAGTGGAAGATGCTCTCATTAGGAGAGGTCAGCTTAAAAAGAAAGACGATGAGAAAACATCTAGAAATCAATATAAGAATAAACAAGTTGTGGGTGATGGAGTCACTGATAGTAGAAATATTGCTAATGTTAATGCTGCGAAGACAACGAAGAAGTTTATACTTAAAACCTCCTGATAGACCTCCTTGAGAATTTACTAGGTTAAATCAACCATTATCAACTATTCTACCACAATTATTAGAATGAGGCTTGATTCAATTACCAAATATCCGGGAACCTGATCCAACTATACCCGGATACAAAGTAGATTTACATTATGATTTCCATAGAGGACCTAGACACACTATCAACTCTTGTAAAATATTAAAACATAAAATACAAGACTTGATTGACAACAATGAGATGGAGGTACAAGCCTTTCAACCTAAACAAAATCCTCCTAATAACACTCAACATAACATCACACAAAACCATAATAAGAACACCAATCAGTCATTAGACATATTTCAACATCCTTTACCAAAACATGGTAAGGAGGTGGCTAATCAAATTGAACATCATAATGTTCCTCCTCCTACCCGATATGTAGGAACTATTAGTGGGAATTTACCTGTTCATGATCTAGAAACCTTTGACACAAATTTATCCATGGTTACAACTAGGAATCTATATAATATGCATATACCTGATCTTAGTGATACAGAATCTGAGACCGAGAGTGATATAGAAATCACCTCAAACCAATCGAATAGCTCTAAATATGAATCGGATACTAATTCACCCTATCACAAGTCATATGGTTCCGGAAGAACCATTTCCAAGAAGATTCACTACTAGACCCTCATCCCACCAATTCCTTTCTAATGAGTTAGCTATAAACGCTAGACCGAGACCCATTCATCATCCATAGAATAATATTGTGGGTACCATCAGAGCTGTTACTAGACAACAGGCTCAAAATTTTCAACAAGATCAAATTTAGAATGGCGGATCAACTCCATTTGTTTTTAAGTTTCCTAATAAAGGGAATCATGCACCTAATATTCAACCTAAACCTCCTTATAATATTAATGAACAATTATCAAATATTATAGCTAGAATTTCCCTTTTGGACCTCTTACGATCTTCTCCCACACATAGAGATGATTTAATGCTCACATTAAGCCAAATGATGGTACCACAAGACATTCACCCTCAAGACATGGCCAATACTATAATGACTCATGAAGTTGATTGTATTGACTTCTAGGATAGAGACATATCGCAACATAGTTTACACAAAGATAACCTCTTATATATTACCACCTTAATTGGAGATGTAGTAGTCAAACGAGTTTTGATTGATAATGGTTCATATTTAAATATTTGCACTTTTGAATTCTACCAAAGATTTGGGTTTAGAAGTGATGAAATGAAAATAACTGATATTATTATTAAAGCTTTCAATGACAAAACACAAGAAACGTGTGGGGTTATCACCATCCCATTGCAAGTTGGTCCAAGAACCTTAGACACGACCGTGTTTATTGTACATTGCCCTGCATCATATAATATACTCTTGGGTCTCCCTTGGATCAACGCAATGCGAGTTGTTCCCTCAACTTTACATCAATGTGTTAAATTCGAATTTAAGAATAAGTTGGTTACCATTCATGGTGATCCATGAACCTTTGATATGTGTGCTTTGGAAGAATCCATTGGAGTTCAATTTTGCCCTGCACTGTCATTCACACATCCTAATTCTCATTATCCATCTAAACATGTGAAACTCACACCCACAATGTCATCTACTTCTTCTCCATCAAATTCACCTTCACATATAGCTCAACAATATTCTAAACAAACCACACTAGGACCTCAGAAAGATCCTAATACCACAACCAATCTCTCTTGTTCCACCCCTATAACTTCAAAACCTATAATAGACCCATCTATTAACACCTCCACACCCTCTACACCCACAAAATCATACCTTCCACATCAAAAGACATAGGGAATGTTCCTTCTACCTCTTATGCTCTCACTGATGAACTCTTACCCGATCTATCTAAAATCCTTATATCGGAAGAAACAAATGCTTCTATGCAAGATTCCCTTATCTTAAGTAATTTTCCACCATCTCCTCGTACCTTGGGCCTCCCACATCCTATGGGAAGTATTTACCAAGTCAGGATTTGTGCCTTTATTTATAAGAGATATGATTGGGGTAGAATATCCATAAACATTAGAACTCATTATAATGGATATGCTCGATGTTATTTTACTAAGGAGTATACTAAAGCCAAACCTATAATGCTTAAATTGGGATATAAAGGGAAAGGCTTGGGACCTCTCCAAGATGGTATGAAAGAACCCTTTGAGGTAGAACCATGGCCCTCCCGATGTGGTGTGGGCCTATTTTCTAGTAAGGATTAACCATTCCCTTTGAGGATGATGATCATCTTATAAGTTATCAAGATTATCTAGATGAACGTGATGTTTTGCGTCCCACGAATAAGCCATTCTACATGTAATATGCTATCCATAGCCTATCCTGAGATGATCGCTGACATCCGACGATGAGTTGGAGGGAGATATCTTCCATGATGTCTCCGTTGAGGAGATATTACATAACGGATTTTATTTTGATGGCTCTATACCTACTATAGCCCATCTTGAGGCCATGACTCCTCAAGATGAATTATCCAAGCTAACCTTGGAAGAATTACAGGAATTGGGCATCTCACCCACCCCACCTAATTTTGAGAGAGATCTACACATGGAAGTAGAAAATGTCATAAAAGTTAACATTGGAACCGAGGATAACCCTCACATAATCAACATCGGATCAAAATTGAGTCAAGAAAAATAGGATAAAAACATTGTATTTCTTAAAGAATATGAAGATGTCTTTGCTTGGATATATGAAGATATGCCAAGTTTAGACCCTTCTGTAGTTATGAATCATCTAATAGTCCATCCGGATGCTATACATATTAAACAAAAACTTAGTTAAATGCATCCTAAAGTGGCCTTACTGGTCAAAGGAGAGTTAGAAAAACTCCTGAATGTTATTTTTATACAAGCCATTGATTATGCTGAATGGATCTCGAATGTAGTTCCAGTAACTAAGAAATAAGCTACTAAGGTTAGGGCTTGTACAAAATTTAGAGATATCCTTAATGGATCAGATCATTGATTTTATTGCCAGAAGTGGAATGATATCCTTAATGGATGGATTTTTTGGTTATAATCAGATCAGGATAGCTCCTGAAGATCAGGCTAAAATAACCTTTATTACCCCTTGGGGGACATTTTGTTGGAAAGTGATGTCATTTGGTTTAAAGAATGTAGGTGCAACCTATCAATGAGCCATGACTTATATCTTTCATGATATGATGCATGATATACTACATGATTATGTAGATGATATTATAGCTCACTCTATTAAAGAAGATGATCATTTAGATGATTTGAGAAAAGTATTTAATCGGCTAAGGGAATGCCTTATCTGATTGAATCTAGCCAAATGTATATTCAGAGTTAATTCTAGTAAATTATTGGGGGTTATAGTTTCTTTACGTGGCATCAAAATTTACCCTCTCAAGATTGTGGCTATCACTGATATGCCCACACCCATAAATATATCTGAATTACGGAGTCTACAAGGTAAGCTTCAAGTCATCCATTGCTTCATCAATAAGTCGGCGGATAAAACTGGACCCTTTCTTAAGATCCTTAAGAAGGATGTCCTTTTCCATTGGGAAGATGAATGTAAGGAAACATTTGAACTCCTCAAACAATACCTCCTCAACCCACCCCTCACGCCTAGACCTAATCACCCATTTATCCCGTATATTTTAGCTTCAATGCTTTAGGAGCTATGTTAGCTCAACTTGATGATGAGAAGAAAGAGCGTGCTAATTATTACATTAGTAAAACCTTAATTAGTTATGAAACCCGCTACACAACATTAGAGAAGTTATGTCTAGAAGTCATATTTTCTACACAGAAATTATGCCATTATATGCTCAGTCAGAAAACATACATTATTGCTAAATTCGATCCCTTGCGGTATCTCATGAGTCGACCTTATTTATCTGGTTGCACAACAAAGTGGGTTCTTGCACTAAGCGAGTTTGAACTCATATTTATAGGATAGAAGCTTGTTAAGGGTCAAATCATAGCAGATCAATTAGTTGCAGCACCCTTAGCATCCACCCATCCCCTCATCATTGAGTTTCCTGACGAATACCTTAAATTAGAGGTAGATCATTCGAAGCAATGGTCCTTATAATTTGATGGAGCCCGATGCATGAGTGGAGATGGTGCAGGTATTATTTTAATATCTCCACAGAAACACCTCATACCTCTATCCTTTAAATTAATTTTTGCCTATACTAATAACACTATTGAATATGAGGCTCTAATCCTTGGATTACGAGCTGCCATGGAACTAAAAATTAAAAATCTATTAGTTTTTGGTGATTCTCAACTTGTTATAAATCAAATTAATGATGTTTATCAGACCAAAGATGATAAATTACGCCCATATAAAGCATATGTATTGTAATTAATATCTTTATTTGATCAAGTTACCTTGGAAGCTATTCATCAAACTAGCAATCGTGTGGCTGACGCCATGGCCACCACTGCATCTCTTTTACCCTTGGAGTTAGATGACGAATATGCCACCATCATTATTCATCAACTCCAGGAACCCACTTCAATAATCTGCTTCCTTCGTTCAAAGATTTGGCCCTCTCTTTTTGCAAAATGGTATAGACACCAAAACAACACCAATCCGATTATGTGACTACAAACACTGATCACATTAACACACATAGCCCCCAGGGTAGCCCCTAGAGGTTAAACAGTGGTTCTAACCACTTACACAGCAGTTTTGCAAGTCAAAAATCAGTTTTGCACCTTTTAGACACTTTATTTCTTATTCGTCCTACCCAAGGACGAGTATGGATTTGTACTCATTTCACCCAGGGACAATTACTAGTGCTCGCTTCTGGGTGGGACGAATGCCAGGTTTGACCAGCAAAAAGTTAGACCTCAGCGCATGACAACTCAGAACTACCACTCAGCTTTTCATGCATGGCATAGGAGTGCGAGTGAGTTCTTTTAAGACAACTCAGATTTGCCACTTAGCTATCCCTTCATTGCATGGGAGTGCAAATGAGCTTTTCTAAAACATACAAAGACATGCACAGAGGCGGTTAAGAAGCCCTTGATCAAGAAGAAGTCTTCTCTTCACAAACAAAAGCATTCATGCAAAGAAACACTTTTGCATGTTAAATCAAAAAGACCCCTTGGGTCTATAAAAACGGTGAGTTTTCTCACCCAAAAAAGATATACAGAGAAGGAGCATTTTGAGCGACGAAGTGCTGCTAGTTCACTTATTGGCGATTTGTGCTTTCATAATCGTGGTATTTCTTTTAGTTTCATGTTTATGCTTTTGTCAAGTTTTTCATTTCATTTAGATTCATTTCAACCATCGTTAGATTCATCTTTTATTTTTCATACACAGGTGCTACTGACTTTCTTGTTTGTTTCTTTGAGTGCAGAGTTGTAGCATTAGAGGAGCGGCGAGGAGTCTACCTTACCAATGCAAGCGGTGGCAATATTTTGCCCGCCCATTCCAAACGTGGGCATGCGGAAGGAGGAAGACTAAGTCACAAATTGTAAAGAGATCAATATCTAACGCTCCTATCCCCTAAAAAGGAAGGAGACGTCTATGTAACACGAATTGAAAAGAAATATCAATAAAGAGGGCTATAGTTTATATTGCTTTTATATCTTTTCGTTCATCTCTATTTATGTTCTTTCCTTGTTTTTGTGCATAGGATTAATGCATTATATTTTGTCTTAGTTTTTCCTTTTTGTTTTCGGAATCTCGTGCTTTCAATGGCGATCACGGTGGGACTTCTGTCCTCTATTTTTGTTTAGGTTAAATTACTGATCTAAAAATTGCTTGTTTTTTACAGGTACCTATTTTTCAACAATCGGACTGTTATTCGTCTCTGCAAGTGACGATTATAGAATTGTTACTCGTCTCACCTCGGGACGAATAAATTATTCGTTCCACCCTGTGACGATTACAGTTCTGTTATTCGCCTCACCCAGGGACGATTATAGATATGTGCAAATTTTTAGAGCAAATCAGAAATTTACGATTAGGCAGAGAAGAGGTAGGGGTTTTTACGACTTCTGTCAAATTTCTGTTTTTCTATTTTCTGGTTTTCAGTTTGAATGGCTTAGGGAAATATTTCTTTTCATTTTCTTGTTTCAATTTCGCAAAATTAAAATGAACCCCACACATCACGTTACATTTTAAACCAAGGCGTTGGTCGTAAGACCCCAACCCTTGAGCAAGACCAACGGTGGGTTCATCACCACCTTGGATTAGATTTGCATCCATTCCCCGATTGTCAACTGTTGTTAGGCATAAATCCCGACGAAAGCCGACCGAGTGTCGTCGGGGTGATTCCCATGCGCGCGAGGATAAGTCTTCTATGGTAGGTGCCATTAACATGACAATCCCCCTTCCGTACCATCTATGTACCACGTACCATCTGCTCTCATGTACTTATAGTCTCCCTCTCGTAAGGGCGGGTATATAGAGAGGTTGGTATATCGGCCTGGCTGGTATATTGAAGGGGCGACCATTTTTGGGAGTTATAAGAGCCTTCATACTTGCATTTAAACGTTTCACAAAAATCTTCAAAAACAAAACAAACAACAAAAACACACTAAACCAGATTTAGGGCACACTATTAATCTTTAAAAGAGATAAGCATTGCTTGTGTGTGTATGCTATTTTCTGTTTAGACAAAAAAAATCAAAAATCAAAAAAATCATAAACAAAGATAAAAATCTACGCATTTTGCCACTCGCTCCAAAAGCTCCAAGGATTCTCGCAATCGCTTGGTCACTCCAAAATGCCCCAAAGGTGTCCATGAACCCTTTGGTCAACCCAAAAGTGCCCTAAGGTTCCCATAAGTGATGCAGGACCATCCAACAAAATATGGGAAATTTTATATTTTTCTCTAAATTTTAGTGCATCTTGCCGGGGCCATAACTTCTCAACCGTAGCTCCGATTGACTTGAAATTTTACAGGGAGTTAGGTGGGATAATTTTAAACAAATAAAATTCCCCAAAATTCTATTTGCCCAGAAAAGTTAGTTTTCGGGGCCAAATTCCATCATCTAGTGCCCCGAAATTAGGTTTTAAAATTGGGCACGCAATTTTATGCACTTTTTGAGCTGTTCAGATGTCAATATATCCTAATGTATTTAGAGTTAGGACTTGAGACTTCATTTTTGTCTTATCTACTATAAGAGGGATGCGCACACCAATTTTGAGCCCCATCTGAATCATTTCAATTTTTAGGGTTTTTAGAGAGACATCACCATGGTATTCACCCGTAGTCAAGCCCACTCATGGGAAGATGTTGTGGAGAATGTCCAAAGAAACATGAGTCACATCCGTTATAGTCCCCAAGATTTGGTCATACCACCTTGGCGACCTAACACACAAGGCAGTCCCCTACACACCTTAACGGAAAGGGACTATAGGGGCACCTCTTCTAGGGGCACTCCTGTTCAGAATAGCACCCAGGACGCATCCTCCCATGAGGGGTACATCCGTAGGAGAGCTCCCTTAGATGCTCGCTATGAGTGGTCACCATGCAATGAAGCACTAGGTCAACATAGGGTTCGACGGGAGGAACCACATGATTACACTATCCCTCCTTCACCCCCTCTAGTTGTTAGGACTATAAGGACAAATTCAGAGCACAAGGCTCCTCAGGTGGGGTGAGCCAACTCTACCCATTCCTCTTTCACTTACAAAAGATATCACGAAGAAAAACTTTACCTTCCTCAAGAGCAACATACATCGCAAGAACAATACGCCTCCGCAATTGCTAGCTTTCAGGATTACCTATTGAGGCCAAAGCCTCGGGGGAATGCCGCTACCCCCAATAGAGGGAGGCGACCTATAGAGATCTCGGATCACCATGATCGAGATAGATATCTAGGAGAGGCATCTAGGCCTTCTAGACATGAGACGATAGGACCAACTATCTTAAAATCTACCAAGCATATTGCATGTCGGATGCAACTCACGTTACTTGAGCTGGAACAACAACAGTTAGAGCAACAATATATTTTAAATCAAGAGTGCATTCAGATCCAGGAGGATGAGTTGTTCCAACACACTATGCAGGTGAAGACTCCAACCCATCGCATGCATAAGACAAACCATTATGAGATACACAACTGGGTGCAAGACAGGTCTCTACGACCTTATCAAACATCACCCTCGATGCCTCCTAGACTTGAGCGGGAGGCCAATCCTAATACCAATGACGGGTGCCTTCTTCAGGTGCCCACCCAGGTTCATGGACCACCCCTAGAAATTCTTCAAAAAGCCTCTAAGGAAAATGAGAGAAAAGAAGAGCCGGATGAAATGATATACCAAAGCATGGGGGGTGCTATCCAGCCACCCCTCCCAAGGCATCAAGTTTCCCATAACTTGCAATGGGAACAAATCAAACAGGAGGAGCTCAAATCCCCCGATACAAGCAATGCGCTGCCACAACACTTAGAGTTGGTAGAGATCAAGATTTTGGGGTCCCAAATGCCCAACTCACATGAAAATCCTCTCAAAGAGGATCAACCCCTAGTTGTAGAACTACCTAATGACGAGGTCTTCCATATCTCAGAATCACCAAAATTTGATGAGCCTGACTCTCTCGCCAAAGACGAGTCAGCATATGCAATAGTGCCATGGGACCCGTTCGAGTCTGACAACACTAATTCACAGGTGGTCCCCATGGATGAACATCACAAAATTCTCCTAACATTATTCCCTTTGGAGGCTCCCATCGAGCCTGTGCCATTACAAGAAAATTCGGTCCCCCCGACAAAGGGCGAAACAACCCCATCAAGACCATGTCAATTTTCTCGAGTCGGACGAGCTTAGCATGTCGTAGATAGTTGTTGAGGCCAATGAGGGCCTTTGGATCATCAATAATGATTACGAAGATGAAACTGAGATGGAATATCTCAATCATGCATGACGACACAATCACCCTGTAACCCATGACGAACTAATGGCCCAATTAGGCATAAGACTAGGGCATGAGTGGTGCATAGACCCAGCCCACTGGCATCACATGTTGATCCCACTCCTTTGGGAAGATCACGAGCACCTTCCACCCAGAGATATCATAGCACCATCAGTGTCGAAGGCAGACCTTGCCCTCCTATCCGTGCATAAGGTCGATCCATTCGTGCCAATTCCTACAGAGCCAGATCCGATGCACAAAGATCATCACGCTGGGGGTACCTCTATTCCCTGAAGAGCCAGTGGGTTACACCAAATGCTCCAAAGGTGTCCATAAACCCTTTGGTCAAACCAAACGCTCCAAAGGTGTCCATAAACCCTTTGGTCAAACCAAATGCTCCAAAGATGTCCATAAACCCTTTGGTCAAACCAAAAGCTCCAAGGATTATCTCAATCTCTTGGTCATCCCAAAAGCTCCAAGGATTATCGCAATCACTTGGTCACCCCAAAAGCTCCAAGGATTATCGCAATCTCTTGGTCATACCAAAAGCTCCAAGGATTATCGCAATCGCTTGGTCATCCCAAAAAGCTCCAAGGATTATTGCAATCTCTTGGTCATCCCCAAAAGCTCCAAGGATTATCGCAATCGCTTGGTCATCCCAAAAATATCCAAGGATTATCGCAATCTCTTGGTCATCCCAAAAAGCTCCAAGGATTATCGCAATCGCTTGGTCATCCCAAAAAAGCTCCAAGGATTATCACAATCACTTGGTCACCCTAAAAGCTCCAAGGATTATCGCAATCTCTTGGTCATCCCAAAAGCTCCAAGGATTATCACAATCGCTTGGTCATCCCAAAAAGCTCCAAGGATTATCGCAATCGCTTGGTCATCCCAAAAAACTCCAAGGATTATCACAATCACTTGGTCACCCCAAAAGCTCCAAGGATTATTGCAATCTCTTGGTCAATCCCTAAAAGCCCCAAAGGTATCTACAAACTCTTTGGTCATCCCAAAAGCTCCAAGGATTACCACAATCGCTTGGTCAACCCAAAAGCTCCAAGAGTTACCATAACTGCTTGGTCAACATAAGTATTCAAAAAATCAACAAAAACAACACAAAAATCAAAATCACAAAAACATTTGCATTTCAATTCCATGCATTCTCATAACACATCAAAATTACAAAAACAATTGCATTTCAATTCCATGCATTCTCAAAAAAAAAAAAAAACAAATCACAAAAACATTTGCATTTCCCTTCCATGCATTCTCATATAAAAATAAAAAATCCCAAAAACAATTGCATTTTCCATACATTCTCATAAAAAAATGAAATCACCAAAACATTTGCATGCATTCTCATAAAAATCAAAATACAAAAATATAGGTTGCATTAAACATTGCATCCATCCCTTGCATACTTCGCTAGGTCATACAAGTCAAAAGCACCATAGGCTGTCATTACTTGGCAATTCCATCATTTCCACCTCAAATACATTTCCATAAATGCATACATCCAAGCATATCACCTTTTTATTTTAGCATAGTCGCTTGTTTCCTAATGTATATAGGGTTTTCGTCATTCAGATGTCTTTAAATTTCTAGCCAAAAACTGTACACAGTTAAACAGATTTTACACGGGAAAGTTTTACTTGGATCACACCTTGTTACGTCACGTCCCAACACAAATTAACACACATAAAAATTCCTAAGTTGTGTGAACGAAATATGAAACCTGCACCGTCATCCTGGTTACCATAGGCGAAACGGCTATCTTGCTTATCCCCCTGTGCAATTGACCTTAGAAATGCTGAGAGTTGGCAAAAGGACAAGCTTCCTCCCTACCCAATTCCCCATGAATCCCAAGTTCTCAAAAGTTGCAAAAACATCAAAAATTTGCAAAACATCAAAACACTAAAATTTGACATCCTACAATGCACACATCAAAAGGCACAAATAATAGTGATTATCATCACTCCATATCCCTATCCCTTGCTCAAAAAAAAAAAAAAAACATCAATAAAACAAAATAGACAGTGATCTTATCACTATAAAGAGTAAGTATCCCAATACAATTGAAGAAAAGTAGGGAGTCGAACTTGAATCCCTGGAATTCTCAGCATTTCGACGAGTCATGAGGCAAGCTTCGATACCGGTTTGGTTGATAGCCTATCGACCACCGATAGTAAACCTCCCGCATGACGATATATCCGTCACATTAACTTGTGTATAGATCAATGTTTGCATGTGGATGAGCTAGCTTATGGTATCCTAGATAGCATCGCAGATTAATCTAACCAAACACAATCAAGGAGTTAGTGGAGCTAATTAGGTGATCCTCAGTACAAGTTCGGTTGAAAGCCCATTTGGCACTGGCGGTATCCTGATGAATAACACATAAAAGAACTCAATTGCACACACAGGGATGTGAAATAACTTGGTTAAATTCAAGTCGAATTTAGACCTTGTTCAAAAGTCTTGTGAGATAAATGTACGAGTCTTAGCTAGTTAGTTAAAATATCCGAATCTAATAAAAGCTTAACTACATTTTAAAAACAACTAGTCACATTTCATTCCATACATCAACCATCAAAATATATGCAAAATACAAAAAAATAAAGTCTTCACATGCACAGGCATTCCACAAAGTCATCCCATTAGTATAGCAAGTCGGTCAAATCTTGTACAGTCTATGGTGCATCGACACATCATCAACAACTCATTTCATTCATTCCATATCCATACATCATACAAATTAGAAACATCACATTCATAATCGCATCTGCATACATCAAACACATACATAAAAACACAACACAACAAAAACAAAAAAACAAACACAACAAAACAACCAAAACATAAACATGACAAATGCCAACAAAAACACTAAATGCCGAAAATCCTTTTCCCCCCTCCCCCTAAAAAATTCCCCCCCCCCCCCCAACCCCCCACCCCCCCCCCCCCCGAAAACCCACAACAAAATAAAAAATAGGTCAAAACAATCGAGAAACTGCTCGAGCATTCAACGGAAAACATCTAAAGGCACCCTCACTTAAGTCATCTTGGGTCAAGCGACTCATCGCTTTTCTCATGGCAGTCCTTCCTTCATCGATTCATCGCTTGAGGGGGTAGTCACACTTAAGTCACCAATCAACAACAACACACCCAATCATGGTAATAGCATGCATTCAAAGAATCATTGACAAAGACAATCACGCTCCTGCTTGGGGCAGCAAACAAGCAATTATCACAAACTTGATTAAACACTTGGCATTCCCGAAGCATGAACACAAGGTTCCCCCGTGGATAAAAGGTTGTGCCCTTTGCCTATTCATGGCTGATCAATGTCCAAGCTCAAGTCACACCTCACCAAAATAGGTTAATACTTGAAATCAAATTCCTTAGCTCGTCAGAAGCAAGGATTCAAGAATGCATTCCCTTTCCATGCTTGGGGCATCAAGAGTTGGTTAGGTTACTAAGAAACCCTAATCATTAGTGCTTTGGTTATCTATTTTTGCTCGACGCTGTGCCATGCACAACACTTCCCAAAAAGGGGCATCTGTAGACACCAAAACAACACCAATCCGATTATGTGACTACAAACACTGATCACATTAACACACATAGCCCCCAGGGTAGCCCCTAGAGGTTAAACAGTGGTTCTAACCACTTACACAGCAGTTTTGCAAGTCAAAAATTAGTTTGGCACCTTTTAGACACTTTATTTCTTATTCGTCCCACCCAGGGACAAGTGTGAATTTGTACTCGTCCTACCCAAGGACGAGTATGGATTTGTACTCGTTTCACCCAGGGACGATTACTAGCACTCACTTTTGGGTGGGACGAATGCTAGGTTTGACCAACAAAAAGTTAGACCTCGGCGCATGACAACTCAGAACTGCCACTTAGCTTTTCATGCATGGCATAGGAGTGCGAGTGAGTTCTGTTAAGACAACTCAGATCTTCCACTTAATTCTCCTTTCATTGCATGGGAGTGAGAGTGAGCATTTCTAAAACATGCAAAGACATGCACAGAGGCAGTTAAGAAGCCCTTGATCAAGAAGAAGTCTTCTCTTCACAAACAAAAGCATTCATGCAAAGAAACACTTTTGCATGTTAAATCAAAAAGACCCCTTGGGTCTATAAAAACGGTGAGTTTTCTCACCCAAAAAAAATATACAGAGAAGGAGCATTTTGAGCGACGAAGTGCTGCTAGTTCACTTACTGGCGATTTGTGCTTTCATAATCGTGGTATTTCTTTTAGTTTCATGTTTATGCTTTTGTCAAGTTTTTCATTTCATTTAGATTCATTTCAACCATCGTTAGATTCATCTTTTATTTTTCATACACAGGTGCTACTGAATTTCTTGTTTGTTTCTTTGAGTGCAGAGTTGCAGCATTAGAGGAGCGGTGAGGAGTCTACCTTACCAACGCAAGCGGCGGCAACATTTGGCCCGCCCATTCCAAACGTGGGCATGCGGAAGGAGGAATTCTACGTCACAAATTGTAACAGAGATCAATATCTAACGCTCCTATCCCCTAAAAAGGAAGGAGACGTATTGTAACACGAATTGAAAAGAAATTTCAATAAAAAGGGCTATAGTTTATATTGCTTTTATATCTTGTGTTCATTCATTTGTGTTCTTTCCTTTTAATGCATTATATTTTGTCTTAGTTTTTCCTTTTTGTTTTCGGAATCTCGTGCTTTCAAATGGAACCTTCCCTGAAGGTTTTAATAGAAATCAACATCTATTATTGCGTAGACAAGCAAGTTACTTCATCATAATTGGAAATACCTTATATAGGAGATCTTTTGAAGGTATCCTACTGAGATGTTTGAATCTAGGAGAATCTAGATCAGCTTTGAGTGAAGCCCACGATGGATCTTGTGGGGGACACTTTAGTGGTAGCGCCATTGCTAAGAAGCTCCTTAGGATAGGATATTTTTGGCCTACCATGGAGAAAGATGCACATGATTACATGCACCATTGTGACAAGTGCCAAAAACATGCTGACCTTGTCCATGTGCCTGCACAAGAACTACAGGCTATTTCATCTCCTTGGCCCTTTTAAAAATGGGGCTTAGACATCATTGGAAAAATAAACCCTGTGTCATCTGATGGACACAAATTCATCATAACCGCCACTGAGTATTTTACGAAGTGGGTTGAAGCTATGCCCTTAGCTTCTTGCACTGGAACCCAAGTTTCCAAATTTATTTTCAATCAAATTATTTGTAGGTTTAGAATTCTTGCAAATCTCATCTCGAATAATGGAACTTGTTTCAAAAATAAATATGTAAAGAAACTATGTCAAAAATATAAAATTCAACATCGTTGGTCCACTCCCTATTATCCTCAGGGTAATGGCCAAGCAGAAGCATCTAATAAAATATTAATTAAAATCCTCAAAATAATGGTCAATAAATCTGGCCGATATTGGCATATTCAATTATATCCTTCTTTGTGGGCTTATCGAACTAGCATTTGTACTCCCATGGGCACTTCACCTTTTGTTTTGGTTTATGGCACTGAAGATATTTTTCCCTTTGAATTAGAAGTTCCTTCTTTGGCTCTACTACTTCAAGATACTAAAGTAGGAGATGAACATCGTGTTGGAAGATTTAGTCAGCTGGAACTCCTAGATGAGAAGCACATCAATGCTTTGGAGCATCTTCAAGCCTACCAAAACAAGCTCAAACGAGCATATCTTAAGAAAGTTCATCACCGATCCTTTGAGATCGACGACCTCGTCTTAAAAGAAAATAAAAAAATACTAATGCAACTAAAGACCTTAAAGGTAAATTTGAACCTATCTGGCTTGGACCATATATTATCACTGCTAAATTTGGATCGGGAGCATACAGATTAGCTACCTTATATGGTAAAGATCTTAAATAGCATTTGAATAATATGCATCTTAAACGCTATTACGCATAATTATGGTAATTTCATCACTGTATATATTGTACATCTTGTCTTATTCTTAGTAAATTCATATAAAAATTTCAAAAACAGTCATATTATGTATTCTTTCAGTTCATAAATCAAAATAAAAATTAAAAAAATCAAAATTATCAAAATCTTCAAAACATATTTTATTTCTTGCACCTATCAATTCTTGAAGTATTGAAGTTATATTTTCAGTTGTTTTGGATAAATTAGCATTTATTTGGAATCCCTCACTTTCACACACACATGAATAAATATCTTGATCTTATTTGATATGATTATTAATCTCTCTTATATCAAAGTCCATAGTTAAATTAAATAAAATTTTGAGCATAGAGAACTGATCTTGTTATTTACTTGAACCAAGTATAACTTTTCACATTAAAATGATTTCATTGCAAATTCAAAACAATGCTACATAGTAGAAGTGGTATCTTAAGCGAAAATTTTCCCCTGCTATCCTATCATGCACATGGTCTAGAATCCTTGAGAATTGACAAAAGGACAAGCTCACCCCTACCTAGAATAAAAATCCCTTGCTCTACATCCAATCCGAGCAAGTATCCCTAGTATAGGAAGAAAAAGAAAAATAAAATCAAGAATAAAATCATGAGAAAAAGAAGCATTATTTTAGTAGCATTTTGTACCATCTCAGAAATATTTCAGCATTATCTCAATATCAAGCAAAAATACAAAAAAAAAAGAGAAAATAAAAAGAAAAAGCAAAAAGCAATAAAATCCCTTCCCCTATCCTTTGAAAAGAAAAGAAGGGTGAATGAGCTTGAATCCCTGGAATTCTCAATTATTCAAAAACCGTGAGGTAAGCCCCATAACAGGTGGTTTGTGCCCAACCCGCTTGGCCTTGGGTAACTCCTAGCATGGTGATATGTCTGTTACATTAGTGACCTTATTTTGTATAGACCTATGTCTGCTTATGGATCAGCTAGCTCTTGATGACCCGAATTACATAGTAGTTTGGTACGGTTATATGCATATAAATCATGGTCAATGAACACTCATTTGGTTAATTCAAATTACTTGTATCAAATTATCTTGCTCAAAATTGGTAAATGAACAATACAATTGCACACACATTTGTATTTGAGAGATTTTGTATCATTATGATAGATCAAGATCGGCAATGAACTCACATATGCACATGGGGTTCCTTATAAATCTAAATTTTGTCTTTAAGATAATTTAAAATATTTATGCAAATATTCTAGAATAATTTGATTTTATTACTTGAGAATATTGGCTTAGCATAAAAACAATTAAATACCTCTCTTTTCAAAATCCAAAAATTCTTTCAAAACATGTTCAAAAATCTAGCAATAAAGTCACATTTATATATTTTTGACTTTCGCAATGATGGTATAGTTCCTAAACCTAAATTGGAATTTTATGCCTAGTGCAAGTCCTCATCTTATATTTTCTGTTTATCTTAAACTCAAAAATCAACTATGCAATAAAACTATTATATCAATTTCTTCCTTGGATTTCGCGATGATGGTATAAGTCTATACCTAAAATTCTATGCCTAGCGCAAACCATCGTTCTAATTTTATTTCCCATTTATTTAAATCCATAAAAGCATATGGCTTAAATCATTATGTTACACAATTGTGCTTTAAAAAGAACGAAAACCTTTTCTATTTCATGTCATTATGTCAACATTCAGTTTTGCAACGATGGTATAATTCCTAGGCAATTGTTCAAATTTCTATCACACTTAGGAATTTTATGCCTAGCAAAAATCATATTTTTAATATTTCATGCATAATATTTTCATGGACATCTGAAAACAAATCATCACCATCATCATTTTTTTCATCATCACAACACAAAAGTCTTAAGAAAGTCTCTTAAGCACCCTTTTACTTTTAGCAATATTTCTCTACTGGGATTAGCTTAATGACCTAGCGAGCGGCGACTCCATGAAATGGTCATGTAACAACGACAATGTCCTTTGAAATTATTGTTAGAAGTCACTTTATTTTTTTCATCAAATCACACCACAACAACCAATTTGTTTACATCAGATTATTTCATTTAAATTTTATGGCACGACATAAAAATTATAATATTTCCAATGACATAATTACATGAATAATCAATCAACAATTAAAATATTAAAGCATCATAAAACATATGCACAAGTCATATCACAAAAATAAATATATATATATATATATATATCAAGAAATATATGTACATCATATCAAAACGGATTGGTATGCCACAATCTATACCCTGGCATACTCAATCCTCTCAAAACTATACAGTCTATAGTCAATGTGCAGCTAGTCTCGAGAAGCCCTCGAGCTCTCAGCCTCATCTCCTCTCCCACCCTGAGGTGGAGGAGGTGGTCCCATCAAAGTCCATCCTGTGTCATGGGTCCTCGACATCGATCGTGAGGATGTCCTCGATGACCCCATCCTGATCGGCTCCGCAATGCCGGCTGGCAGCTGTAACCTCTGGCCCTTTGGAACTATCTGGAAGTATACTCCTTGATAGAATGCGATCTGAGCAATAGCCCATGCCAGCTCTCGCATGCTCGCCCCTCCGCTCTAAGCCCTGAGTCATGTAGCCTCATCCTGTAGCATCTGCACCTGAGCTCGTAGGTGGGCATTCTTTGCTTGGAGAGCCACCATCTCGCTACTCTCCCCCACCTCGATACCCTTGCCCTTATCGGGTGATGGTGGCCTCTCCCTCTGCTGAGAAGGGAGTCCCTCCTCCCTCCTCTCTGGCTACTACGGTCTCTTCAAAGCCTGTGGCACTCTCTGACGTCTCTCCTAAGGAGGCCATCATTGATCCCTCCCTCCGTGACTCCTCACTGCATCGATGGTAGCCTGGCACCACCTCCCCATCCACTGCACAATAGCATGCATCGGACCCTATGCCCTCATCATTCGAGGAGGGTGGATGCCTACATACCAGGCATCATATCCATCTACCACCCCAACATCATCCCCATCCACTAGCTGAATGGGGGCATCATCAGCATCCTGAATCCAGAACCGCTGCATGTCTGGAGCCCCACTTAGTGTAGTATTATCCCGGACAGTCTAGGAGTACTCGTAATCCCTGAGAGAAGGGATCCCCTACTGTAGACCGAACTACCTCAAAACTCGATCGTAGCGGTGGAGCTCTACCTCTCCCCGCTCCATCCTCAACCAGCAGACTCACCTGATGCAAGCCAGCTCCTGTCCATCCTCTCCCCACCCTGGATGCTCTCTCCATGGCCTCCAGGTGATCTGATCTAGGATGAGGTCATCTAGCAACCTTCGAGACATCGACAGATCTATCCACCATTGTGACCCTCTCTGGAGCCACCAATAGAAAACTTGGGGTCTCTCCCGGTCAACCCCTATCAGTGGAAGCCCTATCGGCCTCCGTACCACAATGTGCTCCTAGCACCAAACCTATAGTAGCGATGTCAGTACCAGACATTGACCTCCCTTGTATACGACCCCATAGAGGATCCTATACAAGTGACATAGTACAAAACTACCCCAAGAAAACCTGTAACCGTGGTCTCTCATGTCGTAGACCACATCTGAGAGGAGCCATGGTAACCTGCATCCACTTTGGTGGCATAGAAGTAGGCCACCCACCACCCCTACCAAAACCTGGGTCAATCAAGATGCCCCAGGCATCTGCCTTAATGCCTCGATGTTCACTCCGCCCTTCTCCAGGGTGAAGCTCAGATCCATGCACAGTCGCATCATAGCATGGCCCTGATTGGCCGAAGGAGTCATAAATCACCCATGTATGGGGATCCTCAAGATCCTCCATACATCCTCTAGAGTGGGAGCCATCTCCCCTGTCGGTAGCCAAAAGCAGGATGATCCCGGATACCATCTCTCTGCTAGGGCCGTCAGTAGCCCCATGTCCATAGGAATTTGTGGCATCTCTGCCACATGCTGCAATCCAACCTCCACTAGCCTGTCTCGCTCGGCCTGATCGAGCATGGCTACATCATCTCTAAGCCCCCCGTATTTCCATTCTCAACTCTTTAGTAATCCTCTCTACAAAATAAACAATAAAAAAGCAAAAAATCATTAGTACATAATCATTAAAATCGATTAAAATTAATTTCATCTCATAAAAAAAAATGATATCGCCCATTATTGGACGATATCGTACCAAATTTAGCAAAATCATCCTTAATAGGATGAAATCGTCTCCGATTCTTCAATTTGGGAATCGCCCCTTATTGGACGAGATCGCCCCTATTTCTTTGATTTCGTCCTCAGACGAAATCGACGATCTAGGGACGATTTCGGTAGAATTGGGATGATTTCGTCCCATGGTTGTTGACGGCCTAAAAATGGCCACGACGCCCAAAAACAATTAAAATTCAATTAAAAAATTAAACAAATCAAGCTAAAAACATAATGTATCAAGTTTAGATCCTTACCCGCAACCCGTGTCGGACCTCTGTCGATCTGTGTGCTGTTTCCACCATTTCGCCTGCAGAGCTCTGAAACAGTGAAAGTGAACAGTAAAAATGAATTAGGGTTTTACCCTATTTTTCTTATTTTTATTTCAAAAAACAAACATTTTTTTAATTTTGCTTTTTCGCGCTTTTACCTCAAACGTTCGATTTGGGTAAAAACTCGGAGGGGGCACCATAGCAAGCAATTGTACGATTCGACCTAGAATCGTCGTCTAAAAAATGGAATAAATTTTTGCTTTCTCGTAAAGCATGAAGAACTCATCTTTAACGCATTTTCTTTGAAAAATTCTCTAAAGAGGGGGCAAAATGTAGCACCCTAAAATTGGCGTAGTTAAACCATTAGTAAAAAGATCAAAAAATTTGAATTTTAACCCCGAAATCGCTCGTTAACTGCTCACCTCATTTTTCATGCCATTTTTAGAATTTGTTTTGACCGTTGGACGATATCGTCACCGATCTGATGATATCATCCCAGATCGGATGAATTCATCTGGGACAGAACGTCCAGACGATTTCGTCCCAAAACCAAATTTTCATAATTAGCTTATGTTTCAACAACCTCTCCAACTCGGGCAGAAGCGTGTCTACGCGGTTGGAGATTCCTACGTTGGAGATCTCCCAGATTGGGATGATCCCCAACCTCCTAACCTCCCTCCTAATCCTATATAAACTTGGGATTTTCCCAGTTTATCCCCCCTGGCTGATCATTTCCCTGCAACTCTAGTTTTGTGTTGTATTAGAACATCCTTGCCTGCATCATTTGCATTTGTATTTGCAGGTTTTATTGCAGGATTTTATTGTGTTTCAGTCGGAGGAAGCTCGGATCGTCGTAGGTGATCCAACACGATTTCGGACGATCCTGATGAGATCGGTGATGATCTCGTACGATTGCAGATGATTTCAACTGTAGTTCATATTGGGGGCAACCAGAGCCCTGATTTTGCATTTTCTACCTTTCTCTCTTATTTAATTATGCATTAGATCGATTTATTTCTATTCTGCATCCTGGAGTTCACCTCATTTAGCATATTTGCATGATAAAACTTAAAATAGGTTATTAAAATAGTGCATCCCATTTGATTTGCTATCTGGATTCATTATTTAAGCATCTATACTATTATTTCTATCATTTTGCATCATTCTTGCAATTGCATTTTCGGTTTTTGGTGTCTATTTCCATGATTGCAAGTTTCTAATGAATTCATCTGATGAATTCATCAGGTCGTTGATGATTTTGTCTGATCTCAGATGATCGCCTATGATTTGGGATGATTCTGTATAATTATAGATGATCCTGTCATATCCGAGATGATCTAGACTCCTACAAGCTTTAGAATCTTCATCAGACATCAGGAATCAGGTGTATTCCTTTCCATTTCACATAGTCTCTGTATTTAAGATTCATTCATGTTTGCTATCTACATATAAACCCAAAATTTCATATAGAATAGCTTAGATTCATTATGGCCAACCTAGGAATATGAATGATTGAATATAAAATGAACACATCAAACCCATTCTCAACCTAGGCACGAAAACTGCCACTCAAAGTTTCCTGGTGAACCCCACCATCCATCGAAAATTCACCCTTATACCCCTCCCCTGAGAGGCGCGACCTTCAAAGGGCCTCTCCGTCCGAGGTATTGTCCCATCCTTCTTGCATCCCCCTTCTAGGGCACGGATCCTTTAGCCCGAAGGTAAGGGTGCAAAAAATTTGGGCGATACACCCTCATATTTCCCATGTTCAACTTATTTTTCCTCATCCACTACTTCCACGATTTCCACATTTCACATTCCAACAACTCCTCCCTCGAGCTGGATAATAGTACTATCAGTTGCTCCAAAATTGACAAGGATCTTCTCAATATTTTCCAATACATCGAGAAGGGTGTTTTTCTCTTTGCCAACATCTTCATATATTGGTCCTTGAACTTCTTTACCCTTCTCCTTTAGCATAACATCAAGATCCAATTCATTGCAGATAATGATTTTTTGCAAAATGTTGTTTTGTCAAAATGCTTCTTGAGCTTTTTTTTCATTGCCATGGAAGCATTTAAGAACTCCTTTGCCATCCTGAGATAGTCTTGGAGGTTTTGAACCTCTTGAGATTATCATACTTTACTTGCAAAAAGGAAAAATAGTTAGTCAATAGATAATTAAATTTGAAAAAGAGAACAAAAAATTATGAACACATAAGTGATTAAGTCAAACCTCAACAACATTCTTTGCAACTACAACAAGATCAACCTTTTTCTTATCACTTGCCCATTCATTGTAATAATCTTGGGCCTCACCATTATGTTCTCCAATCTTTTCATCATAAAATTTATAATTTCATCTATGTAAGATGTATTCACCTTCACAATACCAAATTTTACTTGCTGTAGTAGAGCCTCCATTTTTTTAGGTTCATTTTCAACGATAGCAAATTTGTTTTCTCTTTTTAAAAAATTATTGTATCAGGCATTAATTTCCTTTATCAACACTTTGGCCCGATACTCCCATTTTTCATTTCTGTTATATCTAGAAGTAGTAAATCCTTAATGGTAGATTTAACGTTATCAAAAACCAAATATTTTTCTGAAATATTTAATCTTTCATCCTCTGGTTGAGGATGAGCCTGACGAGTGTTTGTTTCCTTAGGAGGAGATTTTCTTGAACATTCTACTCCTTCATTTCCTTTATCTTGAAGCAATTCTGATACTTGTAAAGTAGTGGGTGTTTTGCCTTGCAAAAAGAAATATTTGATCAAATGGAACCTCATCCAACCCAACACCAAAAGCTTTCAATATATCCTTAAAATTAAAATTAGCAAGAGAAATACAACCGAATATTGAAAATGTATTTGATGTTTCTTTCTTTGAAAATTGTTGTGTTGCTTCTCTCTATGGCCTAGATGGAATAATGTGTTTTCAAACTAGGTAGCATTGACCTCGCATTTGAGGTTGGCATGGTGGAGGAGGGGGCAGCATTGCTTGTTGATTTTGTTGGCAAAATTGTTGTATAAGAACTTAAAACATTAAAATAAAAATTAGTTATAAAATTTGTGAAGGTAGATTATGAAAATTGGTTGAAAATTTGTTATAACACTTACTGATATAATAAGAGACATCTTATATAGCTGCAGATGCAAATGGAATGTGGGCATGTTGTACAACTAAAAAAAAATTAATTAAAAATAGTAAAACTTTTGTTTTAGCAGTCATTAAAACTTACTCCTCCAAGATGAAACCTCTTATGCAACTATACCCGTTGGTAGTGGATGTGCAACCATAGGTGGAGGTTATCAATGATCAAGAGAACTAGATCTTATATGTTTCCTTGTTGATATTCTCCTTAGTGGTGGTGTTGTTTCCTCCATAGGTGTTTCAGAGTCCTGATTCCCCTAGATTATAACCTATGACAACAACATCCCACTTTGAAGAGGAAGAGGATGTCCTTTTCTATGTTTGGTATAAAATGTCAAAATTATAAAAATATAAACATATGAAAAATAATTTTTTTTACTTAAATATTAATAAAAAATTACCTGAACTTGTTGTTTTGTCATGGTTGCATTGGCTAGGGTTGAGTGCCAAGATGTTGGTACTTGAGTGTTCTGTAAATGATAAAAATATTCATAAAAAAAGTAATAATATAGTTGCATGTGCTAACTATCAGCAAGGGTGAAGTGTGGGTTATCATGTTATGGATTTCTAATCTGATATAATGTGAGATATAGTTGGACCAGTAGAATTAGTGGTGTGCAACACAATAAACCAAATATGCTAAGACCCAACATTAGAATTTTTGTCTATCTTCCTTGTAGAACACGTTTGGCAAGGAAGAATTCACAACATGCATGAAAAAAAATATTTTCAATAGCTGGTACAATAAAAATCCTTCTATACTTGGTGGCCGTAGCAAAAAAAAAAAAAATTAGTAATTATACACTAGTGACTAGAATTTAAATTCAATAAAATAAAAAATAGTTATACCTTGAAAATATTTTGGCTACACATTGAAGTTGGTCTCTAGGTAGAGTTTATCTTCATTAGTTAATGCGAATTTGGAAGTGATAGGCTCACAAATAGTTTGGGGTAATGTTGTCAATTTGGTGACATCAGAGGTTGTGAAAGAAAGAATGATGTTTTTATTATCGATGATAAGATTTCCCTTACCCGAATCAATATTATAACCTGCAATGATCTTCTCCAGTAGTTTAGTGTCCGTGTTGAACTGCGACATTGAAACTAGACCCCAAATACTGGATTCCATGACCCATGACATGTCGTAACCTAGTGTTGATAAAATTTTAGAAATTAGGGGGCAAACCAGGTTTTTGAAAGTAATTTTAAATATTCTAGGGTTGATATGGGATGTCATAGGGTTATTTCATTGTGTATGAGAGTATGGATTAAAAAATACAGTGGATGGTATGCGACACTTGACAAAAAAAGGTTCAAACAAGAGGAAAAGGGTTAAAAATTGCTTAAAACTTAAGGTAAAAGGTTAAAAACTAAGATAAAATTGGAGGAAGAGGGTTAAAAATACATTAAAATGGAAGGAAAATGGTTAAAACTGTGATAGAAAAGGTAAAAAAATGACTTTTTATCCCTTCATATAGACTTTTCTGCATGAAACTAGCTCATGGATGGGTGACACATGGCATATGCATGCAATAATTTTATAGATGGTCGACACATGGTATAGATGCACCACTGCAATTGACTGGATACTCGACACTATTGCATCCCATCAACATACTTACAACCGATCGGTATTCCTGCATCCAATTGTCATACTTACACCTGATCAACATTCCTGCATCCGATCATCATGCCTATATCCGATTAGCATTCTTGCATTGGATTGTCATGCTTGCATTCAATAAGAATTCCTACATCCAATCATCATGCCTACATTCGATCATCATATCTGCACCCGATCAACATTCCATCAACTGATCATCATATCTGCACTCGATCATCATTCTTGCAACCAATCATCATGTCTGCACCCGATCGGTATTCCTATAATCGATCATCATATATGCAGCTAATCATCATACCTATAGTCGATCACCATGTCTACAACTGATTATCATACTTGCAGTCGATTGTCATACCTACAATCAATCATCATATCTGCAATCGGTCATCATACCTACAACCAATCATCATGTTTGCACCCAATCAACATTCCTACAACTGATAATCATATTTGAAGCTGATCATCATACCTATAGTCGATTATCATATTTGTAATCGATTTTCATGTATGCAACCAATCATCATACATGCAACCGATCATCATGTCTGTAATCGATTGTCATGTCTGCAATCGATCATCATGTATACAGTCAATCGTCATGTCTGCATTTGATCATCATATATGTCTCATATCGATTGTCATAAAGCATAAAGGTTAAAATTCTTTCATATCAACCTAAATATTTTTATTTTACCGTACATTTTTAGATTTTGCAAACCGATATTCTTAGCCCCCAACACAGAAAAATTCGCCACGGTTTGAAATTTTTTGGAGATAAATAAATGCAATTTGCCATGTATACTTCTATATAATTCATTGGGATTTCAAGACAATTCACCTTGATTTTATAAATAGATTTCGAGGCTGACCCATTATGCATAACCCTAATTTCAACATAAAATATGGACTTTTATGCTTTAAGGCTAGGGTAGTTATACCCAAAACTAGTTATCTAAGGAGATTGATCATGCAAGAGGCACATAATTCTCCTTATTTTGTTCATCCAAGAGGGTAAAAATGAGGGAAAACATGAAAAATAACTTCTTTTAGGCCAAACTGAAGCAGGATATCACTAATTTTACTACAATATGTTTAGACTGCTAGAAGGTGAAGGCAAAATAATGACACTCAACAATAAAATTATACCCACATGATGTACCTATGCAAAAATGGTAGGTAATCTCTATGGATTTTATTGTGGGTTTACCTAAGACTAGGTACCAACATGATGCGATCTTGGTGGTGGTTGATAAGCTGACCAAGGTTGCACACTTCATATCAAGGAACATTAAGGATGATGCATCGGTGGTGGAAAACAACTTTACCAAATAAATCTTCAAGCTACATGGGTTTCCTAAGGTGATCATATTAGACAATAATTCTAGGTTCACATAAAAATTTTGGTAGGCTTTACACTGTGTAGTGGGCACTAATTTGAATATTAGTTTTACATATCATCCTCAAATAGATGGTCATATCAAGAGGGTAAACCAAGTTTTAGAAGACATGTATTTCATGTACTAGAAGATAAAATGGGAAGACTTTTTACATCTTGTGGAATTTACATATAATAAAGGGTACCATGTATCATTGGGTATGGCCCCATTTGAAGCCTTATATGGAAGAAGATGCATAAAATCTTTATCATAGGATAATCCAAAGGATCAAGTGATGATTGGGCTGAACACTATATGAGAGATGGAGGAACAACTCAAAGCAATATAGCTTAGGCTTAAGAAAGCATCCAATCGCAAAAAGAGCTATGCTGATCTAAAAATATTACCAAGAGAATTATTTATGGGGGATAGAGTTTTATTAAGGGTAATACCCATGAAAAGTGTCATCATGTCAACCAAGTTGGATCCTCACTATGTTGGGCCCTTAGAGATAATTGATAAGATTAGCCTATTATCTTATAGCCTCACTTTGCTACCCAACTTGTCAAAGATCCATGATACTTTCCACATATCCCTACTTAGAAAATATATTGCTTATTCTACTCATTTATGGAATGTTTCTAAATTGTAGATGGTAGATCCTTCAACCACTGAGGTGATACTGATTAAGATTATAGGGTTTCCTTCCAAGATGTTGAGGAAATTAACCCTAGACCAATGTAAGGTCTAGTGGGACCAATATTTTGAGAATTGTGCTACATGGTAAAATGCCAAATAATTGAGAAAACAATTTCCATACTTATTTGAATGAAAAAATATTGGAAATATCAGCATTTTTTTTTGTCATTGATGTTAAGAAGTCAGCACCAGCGAGCGTCAGTTTCGGTGAGCAACATCAATTTTAGGTTTCGTAATCAAGTGCAAAAGGAAGTTTTCTCCTAGGTGGTCAGATGAGGTTTAAATGGCAAAAGGAAGGCCCAAGCCAAATAATATTATACTAATTTATTATAATATTAAAAGTGCAAGAACCAAAGAGTTAATTAATTATAATAGTTTTATTAAAATTTAATTTATCAATTAATTTTATTAACTTTTAAAGTTATTAAGTTAATTGTAAATTAATTATAATTTAATTATAAGTTAATTTATAAATTAATTAAGCTAACCCTAAAGATAGGGTTATAAAGTTTATAATTCAAATTTTTGAATTAATCACACCAACATCATCGAAGACATCACATTATGCATATAAAGTAGGGAAGATACCAAAGGCATTAATGATCCGCAATTGATGTATTAAGTGTGATTTTTATGTGCATGGTAAAAGAGGTGATCATGTGTCTTTCGAAGGGTGTGCAAGGTAGAAGAAAAGTAGAGGAGGTTTTTATTTTATATCCCAAAGTGCTCTATAGCACAACTGGTAGCAAGGAAGGTGTCAAGTTTTTGGTAAGCATGAGGTGCAGGGATTGAATCATGTGGGTTTGCATTTTGTGAAGTGAAGGAAGTATTTTGATAAAAACTGCACGCTAGGAGGAATACAAAGGAAAGGTGCAAGCCATATCCTTTGTGTTGTGGCTCGTAGCCCACATGGTGGGTGCACACCTTGCTAAGGTGCCTGGCTGGGAGAGGTTTCGAATTCAAAATCTGTCAAGGCACCTTTTTATGTTGTCTAAGGTATGCACTAGTTCCGAAATTTGCAGAGACCTGAAATTTGCGGAGATAATTTTTTTTTAAGGTTTTAAATTGAAATTTGCATGCTATAAGGTTTATGTGAGGGAGATAAAAGGATTGGTATTATTTTATGTTAAGATTTGATTCTTGAGTGTTATGAGCTTATTGAGAGGATTAATAAGGTGTGTCTTAGGAGTTAGAAATATTTGTTGAATACAAAGTTAATAATTGTATTGGAAGGAGAAATAAGGTTGATTAAGTTGTGATATTTGACTTGGTGAAATATTCTTGTGAGAATTTATTGAGAACAAATATTTGCTATCTAACCCTAGTATTGGCAAAAGGAGTGGTTGTGATTGAGATAGGTGTTTGAGGTCAAATCATCTTCAAACAAGAGGTAAGGGCATATTATCCTTGAGAGTGATTTTTGGATGTTATAAATCCTAAGTTGGAGTGAAAATGATTGTTTGGTAAGCATTGTTGATTTTGCTTGTTAAAGGTTTTTTTGATTAAGAGTTGATGATAAAAACCTTGTTTGATAAGCATTGTTGAAAATATTGAATGAACCTTCATATGAATGATTAGGGTTTGTGCAAGATCATGAGTATCATTGTTATGTGAAGTTGAGAACTATCTTGAACTAGAGTTTGTGCAAGATCATGAGTATCATTGTTATGTAAAGTTGAGAACTATATTGAACTAGATTTTGTGCAAGATCATGAGTATCATTGTTATGTGAGATTATTTTATAAGCATTATTGGAAATAATTGAGTGATTTTTCATAAAATTGGACTAGGTTTTTGTTGGCCATTTTGCATTTTGTCACATTGGGAATTTTGTTGAAGAATTTGACTTAGTTTTTTGTATATGGTGGTAGTATATTTGAAAGCAAATTTATATGTTCTGGTTTCATATGTATTGATTTTCTTTTATGTTTTCGCATTCGCCAAGTTTTGAAGGATTTTAGAGATCCCTTTTTAATGTCCTTTAAATTTATTACATTGAGAATTCATTTGAAAAGGACTGTCTATTAAAATTTTGAAAAATGGAAAGATGAAAAGCCTGAGTAAAACTTTGTAAGTTTTTTTATTGTATCTACGTTCACCCCAAAAGAGGGGCGAACGCCCCATTCACCCTTTGGAAGGGCGAATGAGTTCAAAAATACGACGAAGGCAAAGTTCAAAAACTGAATTCACGTTCGCCCTTTCTATGGGGTGAACACATTGTTCGCCCTTCCCAGGGGCGAACGCGCCTCAAAGGAACGTGGTCGAGTGCGCGCCCGAAAATGATGATAATCTTGGTTCGCCCTCGTTGAGGGGCGAACATCCCGTTCGCCCCTCCCATGGGCGAACGAGCTTCCAAGGCAAAGTGATGGCGTGTTTGCCCTTTCTTTGGGGTGAATGCATCGTTCGCCCTTTTCAAGGGCGAACGCGTTTTATGAAGAAATTGTGCACGCGTATACAAAGAATATGGGGTAAAGAAATTTTTTGAGGTGAATGTGATCTCGAGTGAAATGGAAATCTGGTCAAAGGTTCAAAAATGTCAGGATCATGCATATTAAATAAAGGTGGCATCAAAGTAACTCATAAATGTGGATCTCGAAGCAAAGGAAAAGAATGAATGACTCTTCCTAATTTCCAAAGCACTGAAGGCGTTCCAAAGATATTCAATACCGTTCTAATTATCTATGCATCGGCGTCCAAGTTGCAGATTTTTTGGAGGTTTTCCCCCAAGGAAGATGGATTTTCAATGAATTCAAGGAGGATTTTCTTTGTTTTGTCTCTGATCCCTGGACATTTTATTCTCCTATGTATTAAATGAAAGAGGTGAAAACCTCTATAAATACTAAGCAAATTTCATTGTAAAAAGAAGGGAGGTTAGACACTTTGTGAGAATACTCTCCAAGTTCTCTGCATTAATACAAGGCATCAGGCTTCTAAATTTGCAAGTGATTTTGTGTGTAATTCCTTTCTGTACTGTGCACTTCTTTTCCAAATTCGTCTTTCTTGTTTGTTGTTAGATTTAAATTCTGCAATTGGATTTAAATATTGCTAGTGAGAGAGTGAATGCCGGAGTGATTATTTTGAAAGTTATTTCTGCAAGATTACAAGTTTATTCTGTAGTTTTTCCTGTTGTAAATGCTATTCTATGCTTGGGTGTTTTCCTGCTATTAGTCTGCCTCGAATCCTGTACTTCGGCCTACGGCCATATTTCCCATCTCTTTCGATTATTTTCAATTTCTTTCCTACATCCCTAGTCTTTTACTAGTATAGGATTTAGTTTAGGAACCAACCCTCTCTAGAGATTGGCATGGAGGACATCTCTTTCCTTTGGCCTTTCAATGTTGGTCGTGTCTAGGGTGCATAAACGTAGTGTTTATTGATTAGGCAGATATTTGACCAACAATTTTTGGCACGCCCGGTGGGACCTTAAAGATTCCATTTCCAGTAGTATTTAGGTTTGATGTTCACCTTTCTACAGGATAATTAGAACATCTGGCGACTCGATTATACCCAAAAATTTTGAATGTGAGAGCAACGGGAGCTGTGTCTCATGAATACAAGATCACAGGCCAAAAATCCAAATCATCAAATCGAGTTCTATGAACTTGATATCCAAATATTAGGAGAACATCCCTGGTTAGCCACTTTTTGGCGTACCTCTTCATTACCTCCTATATCTCACATATCATCTATTTCGACCTCACGGTTAGCCGATGTATTTTTTGCTCCTGTAAGTCCAGTTAGTACTACCACCAGTTTCCCTCCACCTCACACAGCTGCTAGCGTTCCACAACCTACACCTCATATACCAGTCCATATGGCTCAGAATCCTCCACCCCATCAACAACAACCACCAAGGCAATTCCCAGCATGGAATAGCTCAGGAGCTTTGAATTTGCAAGCTCAAAACCCAGTACCTCAAGCTGCTTTAAAGGCCTTGCCAACTTATGATGGTACTGGAAAAACTGCATATGAGCATATCCAAGATGTGGCCTCTTTGGTGACTATTCATGATATAACAGATGAAGACGTAATGATAAAGCTGCTAGTATTGTCGTTGAGAGGAAAACTATTGTACTGGTATCGATCGTTACAGCCAGGTACTATCACTTCATGGGATCAGTTGGTAGAGTTACTAATCAAGAATTTCCATGAGCAAGCTGATTCGTACTCATTGTTACACTAGTTCACAATGATTCGGAGACATCCGCAAGAGGAGATCGTGGATTTTAATGTCAGATTCATGCGAAGCTGGCAGAGAGTTCCTGATGGTTTGCGACCTACACATGAGCAAGCCATGTTTTATTATCTTAGAGCACTTAGCACTGATATTGGTATGGTTGTATGACAGGCCAATGTGACCACATTTCTAGACCTGTACACATAGGCTCAAAAGGCTGAATCATATTTGATTGTTGTGGGTAGGCTTCCTCTGAAAACAACTATGCCAATCCTCCCTGATCTTCCCTAGTATCTGTATTCTAGTGCATTCTCACAACCTATGCCATCCATGTACCCAGTTACCTCATGGAACTCCAGCCCACCTCATATCACTCTGATTCCTCCCCCACAATAGTCAGCTCCAAGTTTTACATAGTTACCTACCCCATCAGTTCCTCAATTATCGACATCAGTTTCCTTCCCCACATTATCGGTGCCTCCGACTCCTTTGTCGTTACCAGCACCACAAGCACCCTTACCTTTTCCAGCGCCCATGCCACCATCCAATCCTGATACTTTCATGATATTATTGTAGGAAGTGAAGTCCAATAATGTAGCATTGAGGACAATATCTAATGAGCTCACAACAGTGAGGAAGAAGCAAGCAGAGGCCAAGTTTCGATCTCGAAGGTTCCAAACTCCACCAATTACCCGAGAGTAAGCTTCTACCAGTCGGGGACCTGAAAAGAGTACTACAGTGCTAGTAAATGAGGAGGCTAGTGCAATAAAAAAGGTGTACTGGTGCTCTATGTGTAACTATCCCTATGAAGATGACACTTGTATGGTATATATGAACTATGTCTAGACACTGGCAGAAAGCTCTATAGGAGGCAAGTTAACATGATTCAAGAAATTTATCACAACTATATGATGTCATCCCTAGAACAAGTTTCAGTCCTCACAAGGTCTGGGAAAAGGTCGGTGATTGTGGATCCAATGGAGCTCGAACCTTTGAAGGTGCCTATAGAACCAAAGGTGCAAGATGAGAAGCGGTTACCTCCAGTGAGAGCACCTACCACAAAGGCTAAGGAGCAAGATTCTATTAAATTGAAGGATTTATTGCCCAAGTCAGCTCAAGAAAAGGGGTAGATCAAGTCACCTGCTCCGCCACCTACAACAGTCGCTCAAACACACGGTGAAACAAGAGAACAAGCCAGGGAGCGACTTAAGTATCCATCATTGAAAAAGAGGCAAAGAGTGGAAGCCACTCAACAATATTGGGATAGGTATGAACGAGCTCCAGAAGAGAAGGTTTTGGCTGCCCCAAGTTACAACATAGTAGAAGAAATGAGGAAGATCCCAGCAAAGGTTAGCTTGTATGATGCGCTACAATTGCCAGGATAGATTGATTTGTTACAAGAATCTTTGAAAACTACCAAGGATCAGAAGAAAGATCATTTCCAAACAGTCCTAGCATAGGCACTGCCTACTTCTACAACAGGGAAAAATAGGCCTCCCCCATTTTATTTATCTTTGAGAATGGAGGGATGGATTGTACACAATTGTATGATCGACTTTGGAGCTGCAACTACTGTCATGCCAAAGGCAGTGTGCGAAGTAATGGGGATGGAATATACCAAAAGTAGCCTCGAGGTGTTGCAATTGGATGGAACCCTAGTTAATATGGTGGGAGTAATCAAAGATATCCCTATCATCCTTCACAACATGCCACAAATTACAGTCATCCAGGAAGTGGTGGTTGTTGATTTGTAACCTTACTTTAGCATGTGTCTCTCAAGGGAATTCACAGCTAAGCTAGGAGGATACCTATCCCTAGATTATTTGCATCTTGAAATACCATTCAAGGGAAAGCAGATTCGTATCCATAATGAAAAGCCTTCACCTTTCCATATTGAGAGGCTAGAAGAGGAAGACCAATCTTCAGGTGCGGTGAACATGATGACCAAAGAATTGGAGGAAGTTGACTTGGTAGAAGAAGCGTTAGGTGAGCTTCACCTGGAGGATGAATTTTTACTGATAGACTTTAATGCGATGATCGAAATGGACATTGGTTGCTATACGATAACTAAGCCCATGCGAGTTGAAGAGAAAGCTCTCGATTCTTTAGATTCTGTTGTGCACCAATTATGGAAGTTGTATTTTGATGGCACTAGATGTAAGAATGGCATGGGGGCTGGTGTCATATTGATTTCTCCTGAGGGAATACAAAAGACTTACTCTTATAGGTTGACTTGGAGCTGTACAAACAATGCAGCTGAGTATGAAGCATTGTGCCTTGGGTTGAAAAAGGTTGAGAAATTGGGCATTAAACAACTGCAGATTTTTGGTGACTCTGAGCTTATTGTTAACCAGGTTACTAATAGATGCATGTCGAAGTAGCATTATTTGAAAGCTTACCGCAATAGGGTCTGGGATTTGTTGGAAGCTTTCACTGCTTTAAATATTTAGGTGATTCCTCAAGGAGCAGAACAGACATGCTGATATTTTAGCTTCCCTTGGTGCAAATTATTCCCCCGTCGAGCAAGTTGTTCGAAGACCCAAAACAATAAGAGTGATATATATACCTTTAGTTCTGGATAAGAATCTCTATTGGCAAGTATTTGATAATGATGAAAAATAGTGAACTTCCTGCTCAGAGAAGTTGTTGGCACAGATGATAGGACCCTGGATGAGGAAGAAAAGGAGGGAATGATTCAGTTAAGAAATAATCATATTCCGAAAGGTTTGATCTCATTGGAAAGTTTATTTGACCAGAATGACAGAGCTGATAAGCACAAGATTAAGGTAGATGCCAAAGAATTCAAAGAGTTACAGTTGGAACCAGGAAATATTATCAATATCAAGACTGATTGTATGTCAAAGGAGCTGGAAGGCATTAAAAACCTATGCTATGAATACCTCGACATTGTAGCATGGAGCTATCATGACTTAAAAGGATATGACAAGAATGTAATCCAACATACCATAGAACTATAGGAAGGAGTCAAGCCTTTTTGGTAAAAGCAATGTCCTGTCAATCCCAAGATTGAAGTCCTCATGAAAGCAAAATTGTTGAAAATGCTCGAAGCAAAAATTATATACCCGATTAAGCACTCAACCTGGGTAGCGAACCTGGTCCCTATGAGAAAAAAGAATGGAGATATATGATTGTGTGTTGATTTCCACAATTTGAACTAGGCATCGCTCAAGGATCATTATCCTTTGCCCCAAATTGATCAAATCCTTCATGTAGTAGCTGGCGCCCAGAGATTCTCTTTGCTTGATGGTTTCTCTGGGTATAATCAAATTTGGGTGAAATATGAGGATCAATATAAAACAGCATTCACCACCAAGTGGGGTACTTTTGCCTACCAACGGATGCCCTTTGGGCTTTCAAATGCCGGTGCTACCTTCCAGAGAGCTATGGACATTGCCTTCGGTGAGTTACTGAATAGGATTATTGTGATATACCTTGATGATATGACTGTATTTTCCCATTGCAGAAAAGATCATGTTACTCATCTAAGACAAGTATTTGAGAAGTGTCATGAAGATTTCTATAAATCCGAAGAAATCAATCTTTGTTGTTAAGGAAGGAAAGTTGTTGGGTCATGTGATTTCACAAGAAGGATTGGCGATTGATCCTGCAAGAGCCGAGGCACTCATGAAATTACTGCTACCTATGAACAAGAAAGATTTGCAATCTTTCTTTGGGCAAATAAACTTCATTTGCAAGTTTATCGCCAAATTTTCCCAAGTTGTTAAGCCTATGACTGAGCTCTTGAAAAAGAATGCATAATTTAAATGGACTGAAGTTAGGAAGTGAGCCTTTCAAGAAATCAAAGAGCGAATCACCCAAGCGCCGGTCTTAATTAACCCTGACTATTCGAAATATTTCATCCTCTATGCAGTTGGTGAACAGGAGAGCTATGTTGTTGTGCTGACACAAAAGCAAGATGATGGTGAGGAGAAGCCCATTGCTTTTTTGAGCCAAGTTATTGCACCACATCAGGAGAAGTACAATTTTATAGAAAAGCAAGTTTATGCGGTGATGAAAGCACTCAAAATTTTTTAGCATTTTGTTTCTCAAAGCAAGACTGTTGTTTATGTCATTCATCCTGATGTTTGGAACTTCATAATTCAAGGTGAATTGGGTGATAAAAGTGTAGTATGGGTCTCAAAGATTCAGGAATATGATGTGGAGATCCGATCGACCAAGTTGGTTCGAGAGCGCACTCTGTGTCAAGAGTTGGCTAAAAGTGCTGTCGTTGAGGCATTAAATATGATTCATGAAGAGGACATGATAGAAATGGTTTATGCAAATCATAATGCAATTGAGAAGGATTGGATAGAAGAATTGGTTGACTATTTTACTTATGGGATATGTCCAACTCGCCTAGACTCCTCACAGCATCGAAGGTTCAGACTGCAGGCGCTCAGGTATGTATTGTTGCCTAATGGGTTATATCATAAAAATATTGATGGCGTATTCCTCAGGTGTGTAAAATATTCCGAAAAGGAGAAGATCTTGGAGGAATTCCATTCTAGGTTATCGGGAGGCCATTATGCAGGCAGAACCATGGCTTTGAAAATTATTTGGGTAGGTTACTATTGGCCTACTCTGTTCACTGATGCTCATAGAACAAGCTAGTAGTGTGATAGTTGCCAAAGATATGTGGGCAGAATCAGAAAAGGAGCATTGCCCCTGCATCCAATTTAGGTGGAAGCACCTTTTCAATAGTGGGGTCTTGATTTTATTGGTGTTATTGATCCACACTCTTTCACAAAACACAAGTATATTTTGACAGCGATGGATTATTTCACCAGATGGGCAGAAGCCATACCCACTAAGAAGGCTGATCAAGCGATAATTATTTATTTTTTGGAAGGGCTTATCACTCGGTTTGGTATACCAGATTCTCTAGTCACTGATAATGGCACTCCTTTCATTGGAGCCAAGATCACCAAATTCGCCAACAGATATGGTATTTACTTGAAGACATCCTCCAACTATTACCCATAGGGGAATGGGTTGGCCAAGTCTACCAACAAAAACTTGTTATGAATTCTGAAAAGTATGATGGGTAATAACAAGAGAAGCTGGCATTTGTTATTAAATCAGGCACTTTGGGTTGATCGCATTTCAGTAAAGAAATCCATAAAGACTTCTCCATATGCTTTGGTGTACGAAAAAGAAGTTGTTCTCCCTACACATATTGAACTCCCAGTACTTCAAACTTTGCAGATGTTCCAAGATGAAGATGAGGAATATAATCCCATGGATGCGAGGTTGGTGTAGTTGTTGCAATTAGAAGAGGACAGGGAGCAGGCTTACCAGGTTTTCACTGAACATGCCACAGAGATGAGGAGGTGGTTTGAAAAAAAACAACTGATAGAAGTTTTCAGGTAGGTGATTTGGTCTTAAAATGGAATGAGAAGAACTCCAAGCCAGGAAATCACCATAAGTTTGATGCTATATGGGAAGGATCATTTTGGATCTCTATGGTAAATTCTGCTAATGCCTACCATCTCTATGATATGGAGGGTTATGAGCTTCCCATTCCGGTGAATGGCCTTCATTTGAAGGCCTATGTTTCATGATTTCAATTTGATGAAGGTAACACCCTGTACATATGTAAATATTAGCTTTGTATTTTCAATTGATGATTTATATATATTAAAGTATATATATTATAAAAAAAAAAAAAAAGAGAAAAAAAGAAGAAAAAGAAAGAAGAATGGAATTAAAATGCTTTCGCCCCAAGAGTTAAAATGACGTGGAAAGGTGAAAGTTCTTGTTTGCCCAAAAAGGGTATGTTTTTTTAGTGATAGTAGATATACTTCACGTTCACCCTAGGGAAGGGGTGAATGGGGCGTTCGTCCATCCTTTGGGTGAAAACAATCTGGATAACGTCAATTCTAAAAGAAAAAAAAAGCATGTATTGTTGCTTTGTGTCTTTAAGCCTACTTTAAAGGAGGAAACATGAGCTGCTCTAAAGTTTAAAAAAAGAAAAGCAATTTTGAAGGTTTTTTGAAAGAAAGTTTGATTTTAAGGAGACATGTGCCAATGATTATTTTAACGCAGTCGCCCAGATTCAAAATTTCAATGTTTTTGCCCAAAATCAAAATCACCAGCTAAAGAGTTAAATTTTCAAGCACCCGAAGAGTTTTTTCCAAAGGAGAAAAATAATAGTTTTGGAGGCACGTTGTGAAATTAATATGCCTCCAAGTTACGTGTCATAAATCAAAAGGAAGGAGCACCATAATTGAGTAATGAATTTAAAACGTGAAAGGCACTCGGGCTTAGGTTTCCAAGACGATTACAAACATTTATGATTGGTTGTCGAACGACTAAATTGGCTTCCCCAACAAGCTTTAAATGCTAGGGTAAAATTTTCAATACAATTGCGCAACACACAGGGCACAATTTTCCAAGAGGATCCGACAGCAAATCGAAGAAAAAAAATTATTTGGACCTTGGAAATGGTGCTCGGATACCAGCTCGAGGATTATTCTCTCCCGAAAACATCCATATTTAATTTTGCATTTACTACAACAGGTGTCAAGGGTGTCCTATAAAATTCAAAGGTAAGAAGTTGAGTTTGTTATTCTTTCATATTTTAAATATTTTGCTCCGTTGTGTCCTACATTTTAGCTGTAGAGAGTTTTTTAGAGGCTTTTTAGAACAAAGTATCGTAGTTATTTGTCAGACAAAATGGGTAGGCGAAGCAAAGAGCCTAAGGATGCCATGGAAGTCGTAGAACCTAAGCAAGCGAAGAAAAGAGAAAGGAGATCGAGGGCTAAGAAAGCTCGGAAGAATGATTATGTTGATTTGGACCCCTACGAAGATGACATGGTAGAAATTGGAGATTGTTTAATTATGCACAAGGGGATTGACATATTAAGGCAGGATGTAGAGGCAACAGTGATTCAGGGCATCTCATATAATAGCTAGCTCATAGTTCCTTATCATTCATAGCTTTTGTGGTATTTATGTTCACCTGTTCATTCGTGCCCCAAGCTGGTGTGACTAATTGCATAATTTTACGATCCATTTACCAAAGCCGTGTGAAATGCTAGAAGAGAAATTTTGTTCACCATCACTCTGGATGAAATCCGAGAGGCTTTCGCAGGTGGGTTGAAGCCCCCTTCTTATGCTATGAATAAGAAGATACATACCAAAAATCAGGAAGATAGGTACATCTCCATAGTAACCCTGCATCAATTTATGGAGACTCAACTTGTCAAGGAGCCATAGTTGGGATAGCTACCAAATTTGCCCAAGACTCTCTCTAAGTTTAAGATCCAATATATTTACTCCAAGTTGTCCTAATTTTTTGGGTTACCTTTGGATGAAACGGTACATAAGTGGTAGGTAGTTATGGCTCAATGTATTTGTAAGGTTAATTTTTACTCTCCTAGTGCTATGAGGCATGGTGGATGATGAGGCCTGGAAATGCCTCAATCATAACATGTTTTGAACACTAAAATTGCCTATAAACTCTTATGTTTTATCTGATATGTTAGTTAAGTTGATTCAATATGTTGTATATTAACCATTTTGCATGATCAATGTATTTGGAATATTATATGCTGATTTTTACAGCTTTTTGCATAGTTTTGTGTTCTTTTTGCTATGACTTGCTAAAATGGGATATGCTTAGAATAATAGCAGCATTTCACTAATCATGTTTTGATTTGTCTCAAGCATTTATTTCACCTAAATCTGGCAACAGTGCAAGCAAACTATTGCTGTGCAGCAAAAACTGGTCTTTCCCATGTAAATTCCAGCCAGCTGTCCATAAATAGCAAGGCATGGAATTCACATGTGGAAAGAGATGAAGACCATTGGAATTTGATCTTAAGAGATAACCCACCTGAGAGATGCAGAAGAAATCACTGGAAAAGCACACATTTGTTCATTCCGAAGTATCTTCGGAATGAACAGATATCTTCGAAATGAGTAGATCTTCGGAATGAAGAATGCAGTGTCTTCGAAATGAGCGGATCTTCAGAATGAAGAATGCAGTATCTTCAGAATGAGTGATATTCAGAATGAAGAATGCAGTATCTTCAGAATGAGCGATCTTCGAAATGAGAATTGCATTGTCTTCGAAATGAAGCCACTTATCTTCGAAATGAAAATAGAATGTGCTTTTTGACTTGTTGACCGATTTTTGAAGCCAAAAAAGGGAAATAAAGGTTGGAAAAGGTAAAGGAAAAGATCTTCCATCTGTATTTGCCGTCATTGCCGACCAAAGCCATCATTAAGGGAAAGATCAAGTTTTAATCTTCTTCTAGGATAAAACCAGAATTTGTTGCAGCATTGTAGGATTAGATCTTTTGAGATATTCATAGTTTGTAATTAGATCATAGGACATCTATAAATATTGCTCCCATTCAGGTTGAGCCGAGTAGTAGTAGTAGTAGTAGAGGTAGAAATATATGTAGAGAGAGTAAGGAAGCTAGGAAGAAGCAAAAAATAGGTAGAATTTGATTGTTACAGTCTTGTAACGAGTTTTCAATGAGAATTATTGTAATCATGTTCTTTAATCAATAAAGTGCACCAGTTCTATTTCATATTGCTTGTAAATGAGTGTGATTAAGATCTAGAGAGAGAGAGACTCATACCTTCTTCTAGACAAGGAGGCTGGCCACTTCCAGACCTAGGAGGAGGACTAACAAGCAAGTTTTTATTTTGATTTTGCTGCAGCAGAATGAGTTGTAGAACTTGTTATTTCAATTGCTTGTAAACAACTGACAATATTTGTGATCTTAGTTTATTTATGTTTAGATTAAACTTGTGCTTAATGTTTTAGTTGTAATCTCTACTTTCAACAAAGCTTCCATTTTATTTCAGACTGTTATTTCTAGAATTTGTTGTTTTCAGCAATTTCTTGCATTTTATGTTTTGCTGTCAAACCCTGCATAGAAGATTGACAACCTTCTGTTACAGAGCCTTGACAGTTTTCATTTCCATATTAGAATTAGACTTTCATTGCTGCAAAAGTAATTAGATTTCCTTTCTGCAATTAGGATCAGACTTTCAATTCTACAACTATTATTTCTACAACATAATTAGGTCTCATTCTACAATTGTAAATCAGGACTTCATTTCTATAGTTAATGATTAGTTTCCAATTATGCAACTTAGATTAAGGTTTAATTCATGCAATTTAGAGATAGGAATGTCCTAAAACCCCCCACACAATCGGTTCCACCAATAAGACCTGTTGCTCTAGATTGACCTAAGTTATAGTTGTTTCACTTCTTCTTTCACAGATAGCCTTGTACACAGCCCTGGATTGACAAATTCATTGAGAATTAATGATGGTATAATGACTACGCATCATTTTGGCACCGTTGTCAGGGAATAGTGTTGCCAGAAGAAAACAAATAGTCCAATAGCTGTAATCAGACTAAGCTATGAAAATTTAGGTTAAAATCTGAATACAACAAGTGAGGAAGGTAACAACTATTGACTTAATTTATGTCATTCAAGAGTAAACATGAATGAATAAGTCTAGGGATGAAAAAGGTAGAACTACCCCAAAGGATCCCTGGCTTGTTCCATTAAGGAGATCTTCACGCCTAAGGGGTGAATCACCTGTGTTTGAACTACCAGAAAGATTGATAGAAAAATCACTAGTCTCACCATCATTAGAACATTTTGAGAAAGGAAAATCACCAATTTTATCATCATCAGAATATCTTAAGGAAGAAAATTCATCGAGACTCATCATCAAGAGAGAGGCTTGGAACTCTTGAGAGAACAATTTGGAAAGCTTTAACTTCTCCTAAGAAACAAGAAACTATGGCGAGAAGGAGGCAATATAGATGGCCAACATGGCTATGTCCATAATGAAGGAGATGATCAGGATATGCTCCAACCTTCCAGAACATTTGAATATCCTATTCATATGAATCCAACACAAAACTCTCCCATGAAAACCATTTCACCTTCAGTACTTCCAACCTTTCGAGGTGTTGTATTTGAAGATCTTGATCAGTTTTTGTTTGAATTCAAGGTAGTGTGTCAGACCTATGATTATATAAATGACAATAAAAAACTTAAGGTTTTTCCCTCAACACTCAAGGATTCAGCATTGCGTTGGTTCATGAGCTTGGAGCCAAATTCCATAAGAACCTGGGATCAAATGGAAACTATCTTTTTAGATAAATATCAGGAATATTGTCGTGTAAGGAATAGGAAAGATGAGTTATTCAGAATCAAGCAGGAAGATGATGAGACATTGGAAGATTATCTTGATAGGTTCTCCTTTGTTCAAAGGAGATGTGGACTTGTAGAACCAGAATTATGTAAAACCATATTTTTGAGAGGATTGCAAGATGAATCCAGAGAAGTTCTAGATTTGATGGGAAAAGGGGATGTAACCACTCTCAGTAATGAGGAAATTATGGATCTCTACAGGAATTACTCTCACACTAAGCAGAGAAGAAGAAAAAGCCACACAAATGGCACTGATGTGAAGGACCTGATAGAGGAACTTGCAAATTTCAAAACTGATATTCTAGTGCACCTAAACACTACTTTGGGGGAAATGTCTGCAAAAGCAAAAAACATAGAACCTTTGGCAATTTATTGCCCAAGATGTAGAAATAAACATGCTTTGCGAGAATGTCCTTTGAATAAAACATCTATCTCAGCCATTTGTAGTATCTGTTCAAAAAGGCATTCAAGTGATCAATGCCACCTGCTACCACAACTCAAAACTATGTTAGAAAACCAGACTGAGGAACTCAACTATATTGGACCAAAACAAGGGGGAAATTTCTCTCAATACCAAAATCCCCCTCATTTTCCTACAAATTGGGGGCATAATCCTGGTACTATGCCTTGGGGACAATCAGAACCACCCCAACGTCCTTGGAATTATCCTCAATGGACAAATTCCCAAGAATGGCCACAAGCAAATTGGAGTAACCCAGCCTGGAATCAGAATTAAAACAACCCCTCATGGAATCAAAACAACCCATCTTGGAATCAAAAAAATCCAGCCTAGAATCAAAACAATCCAGCTTGGAATCAAAATCAGACTAATCCACATTGGATGCAAAACCAACCACAGTGGAGTCAGCAATACCAGTCCTATCCAAGGCAGCAAAGGAATCAAGGTCAAACTCAGCATTTGTTGCCTGCACCTAATCAAAATTTCCAAGAAAAATAGCAGCAAACACAGCAAGTGAAACAACCTCAAATGCCAGCTCAACCAGTCACTAATCCAAATAGCATGAGACAGACACCTCCTGTCTATGTGGCTAAAGCTGAAGAAAATGTTGAAATTAATGTTCTTGATTGTAGTAACATCCAACTTCGTTCAGGAAAAGTTGTACCTGAACCAGTTTCAAATGAAATTAAAGAAAATGAAGAGCAAGAATCATTGGAACCTGAGAAAGTCCAACCAACAATAGAGACAGAAGAAAAATTGGAACCAGTGAAAATCCAACCAACAATAGAGAAAGAGACAAAACCACAGGCAGAACAATTACCAAGGATAGTTCCATATCCTGAAAGATTTAATGCAATACCAAAAAATTCTGAGTCAGAATTGGTCAAAGAACTCAAAAAGTTAACTATATCATTGCCCTTATTGCAAGCCATTAAGGAAATACCAGAGATTAATAGTACTATCCAAAATTTGTGCATTAAAAGAGTAGGAAGAAAAAAGAAGGCATTTCCTAAAACTATGCAGGTTGAAGGGAAGATAGTTGATCTCTTATCTAGAAAACTAGTACCTCCAAAGTATAGTGATCCAGGAAGCCCAGTTATCATAGTCACCATAGGTTCAGTACCAATATCAAATGTCTTAGTAGATCTAGGAGCTGCAATAAATGTCATGACCAAGGATACAATGGAACAATTATAGCTCAAACATCTCAGCCCCACATTTACAGTTTTAGAAATGGCTGATAGGTCAGTTGCAAAACCTGAAGGTATCATTGAAGATGTCCCTATAGAAGTTTCTTCTTGGGAATTCCCTATAGATTTTTTGGTTTTACAGCCAAGAAATTTAGCACATGGATATCCCATTATTTTGGGAAGACCTTGGCTTGCAACTGCAGCAGCCTTCATAGACTGCAGATCTGGAAATATGACTATTTCAAATGGTATTGATCTGAAACAGATTTCTTTATATCCTCCTGCAAAACCATCTAGCAAATTTTCAGGTCTGTTATGGTTTTTTGACTCAGATGAAGAACCAGAAGAGGTCATTTATACACTAGCTACCTTAGTAGTAAGAGAACACACAGAAGACCTTAGTGACAAAAAATTTAGAAAATGAAACAATCTTGATGAATGTTCTGCTTGAACAAGGTTTAGAAGGAGAAGCAACAAATATCCAACAGGTGTTAAGTAATGAGGAGAATCAAAAATCTGAAGATGAACCATACTGTAATATCACGGGGAAACTCTGTTTCACTACCACATGGATGGCACCATCATCCGATTTTTCCTTCTCACTTGTTCCATACAAGATATGCTTCCCTCAAGTAGCAATAAAACAAAAGATGCTTCTTTTCTCCCATCTCGGCAATGTCCTCTTAATCCCTTAATCACCAGGTATGAAGGAGTGAATTCAGTACTTCTAAATACAAAACAAATAGAAGTCCAGCCAGGCAAATTTTTGAACATCTACGACCGACTTGCTAGGGAAGAGGAAGAAAAATTGATAGTTGTCTTGCGGAAGCATGTTCATGCTTTTGCTTGGAACTACAAAGATATGTCGGGAGTCCATCCTGATATATGTACCCACAGAATCTATATTGAAGAAGTCAAGCCAGTTAGACAACCCCAGAGAAGATTGAATCCTGCCTTAAGAGATATTGTGAAAGAAGAAATTGAAAAACTTCTGGAAGTAGGATTCATTTACCCAATTTCTGATAGCCAATGGGTTTCTCCATTGGTAATAGTTCCTAAGAAAAATGGAAAAATGAGAGTATGTGTAGACTATAGAGAGTTGAATAAGGTGACATACAAAGACCATTTTCCATTACCTTTCATAGATCGGGTGTTAGATACTCTTGCTTGAAAAAAGATACTTTTGTTTTCTTGACGGATTTAGTGGATATAATCAAATTTAGATTGCACCTGAAGATCAAGAGAAAACAACTTTTACATGTCCTTGGGGAACATTTGCCTATAGGGTTTTACCTTTTGGTTTGTGTAATGCCCCAACAACTTTTTAGCGAGCAGTCCTAGCAATTTTTGCTGATCTGACCACCAAAAGTGTTGAAATATACATGGATGATTTCACAGTATGTGGACAGACTTTTGATTTTACATTGGAAAATCTTGACAAAGTCTTAACTCGTTGTGAAACATACCGGTTATCCTTGAATCCAGAAAAATGCTTCATGATGATGAAGGAAGGGATAGTTCTTGGTCATCACATCTCTCCTGAAGGGATCCAAGTTGATCCAAAGAAGGTGGAAATTATCAAGAATCTCCTTCCTCCTAAAACTCAGACTAATGTCGGAAGCTTCCTAGGACACATTGGTTTTTACCGCAGGTTTATTCCCAACTTTAGTACAATAGCCAGTCCTATGTTTGCCCTATTGACTAAAGATTCTGAATTCTCCTGGACTGCAAAGTGTCGGGAAGCATTTGAAGCTCCGAAAGAGAAATTAATAACTCCACCTGTGCTCGGAGGACCTAATTGGACATTACCATTTCACATACGGATTGATGCCTCCAATACAGCAATTGGAGCAGCATTAGGACAAATTGACAATGGTGAACACTATACCATCTACAACATTAGCAAGAACTTGACAGGAGCCGAGAAAAATTATACAACTGAGAAGGAATTCCTAGCAGTAATATATGCCATCAACAAATTCAGGCATTACATCACGAGGTTATCAAATATTTATTCACACGAGATCATACAACCATTAAGTATTTGATGAATAAACCTATGGTAAGTGCAAGAATTATTCGTTGGTTGCTGTTGATGCAAGAATTTGATATCACTATAATCAACAAACCAGGAAAAGCTAATGTTGTGGCAGATTTCTTGTCCAGGTTACAGAACACAGATGAAGGGGAATTAGTTGATGACACTTTTCCTGATGAAAAACTATTTGCTATATCAGTCCAATCACCTTGGTTTGCAGATATAGCCAATTATTTGGTCACGGGGAAAGTTCCTCCACATTTCACTTCAAAACAAAAAAAACAATTGATCAAACAGAGTTCTTCTTTTGAATGGATTAAGGGTATGCTTTTTAAGTGCAGTCCTGACCATGTGTTACGTAGGTGCATCCGAAAGGATGAAGTGTATGATATCCTTAGAGCTTGTCATGATGAACCCTCAGGTGGACACTATTCTATAAAAAGCACAGTTAGGAAAATCCTAGGGACAGGATATTATTGGCCATCTCTTCACAAGGATGTAAAAAAGTACATCAGGCATTGTGATGCATGCCAAAGAATGGGGAAACCCACTCATACAAATGAGATGCCACTTGCAGCCTCAAATAGTTTTAGAACCATTTGAAAGGTGGGGAGCTTGATTTTGTAGGACCTATTGATCCACCTTCTCAAGGAAAGGTGCATATTCTAGTATGCACTGATTACCTGACAAAGTGGGTAGAGGTGCGTGCTTTCAAACATGCTCGTGAAGAGAAGGTCACTGATTTCTTGTATACTCAAATTTTTTAGAGATTTGGAGCCCCACGGTCTATCACCACAGACCAAGGACCCCAATTTGCATCCAAAGTCATAAAGGCATTTATAGAATTGTATGAAATCAAACATAGGAAATCATCACCTTACCACCCACAAGCAAATGGCCGAGGTTGAGGTAACAAACGAGGGAACTAGAACGCATCTTGACAAAAATAGTAGCTTTTCATAGGAGGAATTGGCTAGATAAATTACACGAAGCAGTTTGGGCCTACAATACTACTTGGAAGTCCACTACTGGATTCACACCTTATGAACTAGTCTTTGGTAAAAAGCCCCTCTTACCTATTGAATTTGAGCTACTAACATTGTGCACAACATTGGAAATTGGAATTGAATTATCGCAGGCACAGACAGACAGGATTCTGTAGTTGAATGCATTGGATGAACTTAGATTGGATGCTCTGCACCAAACTGAGGTAATTCAGGAGCAGAGGAAGCTGTGGCATGACAGTCACATTCGATAGAGGAAACTTCAACAAGGAGATTGGGCTTTACTTGTTTGATTCTCGCTATGAAGACTTCCCTGGAAAACTGAGAACTAGATGGTTGGGACCTTATTGGATTGAAGAGGTATTTGACAATGGAGCAGCTCGTCTATCTCCTATTGATGGGTCACAAAGAAAGTTGGTAGTAAATGGACATCGCCTCAGAGTGTACCATACACCTCTGACTAAAGAAGAATTCTTGCAGCAACTTGATAGTTTGGATACACAATAGGTGGAAGAGATTCCCTCTTCCACTTCAAAACAATCAGCATGATCATGGATTTCAAGAAAAAATAGAAAATACAAAAAAAACAAAAAAATAGAAAACAAAAAGATGAATAAATTCTGATTATGAATTCCTTCATGGGCATGATTTCAGGGGAAATCATGAAATTCCTTCATGGGCATAGTCAGGATCAAGAAAAAAAGAGAGAAAAGGAGAGGTAAAAAAAAAAAAAAAAGGAAAATCAAGAAAAAAAAAAAGAGAGAAAAATGAATAACTCAGCAATGAAAACCTTTTCTAAGGCATTACTGGGTTGGTATGCATGAAAACCAGTTTTCTAGCATGTATAACCTTGAGAAATTTTTGAACCATCATTGTACAAATTCACCAAGTGCACTTGTTTTGAAATGTTGCAGAAAATCTCAGTGAGAACATCAACAAAGGCAGTCATTCTTCAAAACGGGCATTAACTATTTTTATCAGGTATATATTTCTTACATTTCTTCATTGTAAAATGATTGGTATATAGTATATGACGATTAACCATTAGCATAAAAGGTATTCATAAGAGTTGGCATACTTAAAACATGTTTTGAAAATGAAAATATTGATTTTTGCCTAATCTTCGGAACAAGAATGCCAAACACAGTGCCTGTTGTATTATCTTCGGATTGAAATTGTCTTCGGAATGACAACAGAATGAATGTTGCACTTTGTCTTCAGAAAGAAGCTTTGTCTTCGGAATGACAATTTGTCTTCGAAACGAAACTTTGTCTTCGGAATGACGACTTGTTGCATCATCTTCGGAATGAAGATCTGTCTTCGAAATGAAGATTTGTCTTCAAAGAAGAATTTCTTGGGAATGACGATTTACCTTCGCAATACAGCCTGATCTTCGGAATGAGGATTGATCTTCGGAATGAGGATTAATCTTCGGAATGAAGATTTAAATTTGCAAAGAGGATTTGTCTTCGGAATGAAGACCTGTCTTCGGAATGAAGTTATAATCTTCGGAATGAGGATTTGTCTTCGGAATGAAGACTCGTCTTCGGAATGAAGTCATAATATTCGGAATGAAGTTATAATCTTCGAAAAGAGCATTTCCACGTGGCATCCAAGAAGACAAGGTACGAAAAAATCAAACTCTTTTAGTTGCATACGATAAAGGAACACGTGTCAGTCAGCACATGGTTTGTTTTTGCACCCATTGGAAAATACCAGAATTACGGAGGACGTGACCAACCATATGCCACCAATTTTTGATGCCAATAAACATGCACATGAGAATATGCAAAACCAAATGAGGTGGATCTGATGGCAAGGACGTCCATGCAATCATTAACGGATAGGTGTTCGGTGCAATAGTAGAAATGCGTGCCACCTTCCTTTTCGAAGACGTGTTTGCGAAGTACAGTGCTCAGGTTACGGTTCATTTCGAAGAAGAAGACGAGAAACAGGGCAAGCGAAGACTTAGAGCTAAACCCTGCAAATCTGCAACATAAAAACCAGAGATCCAACAGAGGAATAGCAGCAGCAGTGAACATTTTTTAAATAGAAAATATGGGGTGAAAGATCAGAACAGAACCAACAGATACCACCTACCTCCGAGAAAATCTGGCAGTCCTACAGATTTTTGAAGATGGAGGGTTTATGCCATTTTTGGATAAGTTTAATGGGTCTTCTGAAGATTTGGTTGGCATGTTCGCCCATACATTCAGAAACAACCGAGCACATGTTAACGACATGACTATTGAGGTAACCCCTAAAATTTTAAGTCAGATTACTGAGTTGCCATTAGAAGGGATTTCAATTTCTAGATCTGGCAAGAATACATTGGCAAATGTAGTTAATCAGTTTGTAGAAGAAAATGATAGAGAGCCAGAGTACTTAACCCATAACAACACATGCAAAGGGTTAAAAAGGGCTAGCCTGCAGGAACCCTGGGATGAAGTAGCCACCTGGGTAATTAAATTCCTAACCTATGAAGGGCAGTATGTGTTGTTGTCAGGGCATCATCTATGAATTTTAAACCATCTCAGACATGGTGAGCAGCAACCAGAAGTTAGGGTAAACCTTCCCCTGTATCTGTATCAAGAATTAAAAAACATGGCAAAGAGATATCGGGAGGGCAAAGGAAGCCTTCGCCACCATGGCCTCATCAAACTAGTTTGCCAACACCATTTTAGAGGAAACCCTAGGAGTTTTGATAGGTTTTACTCTACCCTAAATGATGTCATTTTTAGGGATGAAGATGAGGAAGAAGAAGAACCAGATACTACTGATGTTGCTACAGAAGAAGAAACAGCTACTGCAAAAAATGTTGTAGAAGATGCTACAGAGGAAACTATAGAAGGTGCTACAGAAGCTATTACAGAAATAGAACCACACCCAGCAGCAGCAATAGAAAACCTTGCTCCTGAACCCTCAACTTCATGAACCAAGAAAAAAAGAAAAAGAGGATCTGGAACTGGCAGCAGAACAGAAAAACAAAAGAAGGTTCATTTTTTTGGAGTGACTACTGATTTGACAGAACAAGAAATAATAAGGGAAACAGAGGCATCTGAAACTGTCCCCACAACCCCTATTGACACCAAGAAATAGAGCAAAAAGAAGAAGTTTGCATCTGGAACTAGGAGGTCCACTAGAATCCATTTGAAAGAAACAACAGAATAGGTTATGGAGGAAGAAGGACAAAGCAGCCCAGATGTCACAGAAATACAACCAGCCTCTAAAACTTTCTAGAATTCCCTGAACAGATAGCTGAGGCAGAAACTAGGCAGGATAATTTGGAGGAGGCTACAGTTCAACAGGCTACAGATATGGTGGATACAATTATAAGCAGTTTCATAGAACTTGTTGAACAAGAGCAAATTGTTGCAGAAGAAGAGATAATGGTTGAACAACCAACTGCAACTGATCTGTCTGCATCAGATTCTGAGGCAGAAATAGAAGTGGAAGACATCACAGAGTAGCTAAGGGCAGCAAGGAGTGTTGTCAAAACACAGACCAGGTGGATTGAGGAGAAAGAAAGCATCATTGAGATACAGGAAAGAAAAATTACAGAGCTTCAGCAGGAAGTGGCAGAATTGAGAAAAATGTTGTCACAGTCTGAAAAATAGCCAACTGTATCCTTTGATGAAGATAATTTAGCTCAATTGCTTTTGGGTCTATCAAAGGCAGATGACTCTGTTGAGACAGACATGGGTGTTCATTCTGAAGTAGCACCCCTTCATTCTAAAGAAGTGCCTATTCATTATGAAGCAGCACCATCTCATTCTGAAGCATTGCTTTCTTGTTCTAAAGATGCTTCAGAAATGGTAAAGAGCATAGCAGAGGATGTTGAAGATGAGCCACCAACACAGGAATAGTCCCAGTAGCAAGAAAATGTTCAAGTAAGTACTCCTATTGAGGTCCCTGCATTTCAAACTGTTACACTTTCAGTAGAAACAACAGATAAGGGGGTACAAGTAGAATTACTATCTGATGATAACCCCATAGAAATAGCAAATAAGGAGGTACAGGTAGAATTATTGATAGATGATCAACCAGTAGAAGTGGCAGAAAAAGGAGTTCAAGTTGATCTACTGCCTAGGATTCCCCTTATAGTCAGACCACCTAATACTGTGTCTCTAGAGCAGTACAATGCGGACATAGCTAAGTTGGATGATTAGATATGAGCAGCTTGCCACTAAAACTGAAAAGTTCAAATTGGAAGCAAAATAGCTAGAAGCCAAGGAAACAGAAATTCAGGCATTGAAAGAAAAAGTGTCTGACTTATGCCAAATTGCTGAATTTTTAGTTCAATTTAGATGACCAGCCAGATTTTACAGCCTTATTTTGAAGGAGAAATACCTCAGATGGTAGGTCATGAGGATTAGTTCAAACCTCCCATATAAATTGGACACAACTACAGATTTCTTGGAGGCATATTTTGATAGCCCCATAGAACAGAAAAATCTCCTGTGTGAACTATTTTTACACAGTTTCTTCATTCCAGAGGAAGTAGAATTTCATCCTCAAATCTACATTGGAGATGTTCAGTTGAGAGCATTTATGTCTACTTTGCAGAATCAGCTTTACTGGGATCAAGAGAAAAAGCAGAATAAAGAGCTTGAAACAAAGGCTGAATTGTTAGTCGGAGCAATCCAGCCAAACCACCCAGATTATCACCAGACAACACTTCTCAATGATGAACAGGGATGATGTAAAGAGGATGTACTTGAACAACTTAAGGGATTTGTGTGGCCAAGTTCAACAATTTTTGTGATCACAATTTTTTCCCAGCATTGTCAGTGTGCAGAAATAGATGGGATGAACTTCCCATGTCTTTGCGGAAAAGAGAACCCATCTCCCCCATCAACTTAGAATGGTCTAGAAGAAGAGCAGAAGGTGTAATCCAGCTAATTGAAATCATGCAACATAACTGGATAGGTCTTAGGTTTAGGCCTCCAACCATCATTACTCCAGTTCCATTCTACTTTGAGGAAGATGCCCAACATGATGAACAGTTTGAAGAATGGCTCAGGAACATTCAGGAAAATAGGGGGTATTATATAGGCAAGAAATTATTCTACAGGTCATGGAATCTAAACATGGACATATGTGATTCCATAGCCCAACAGAATGCATGAGGGCATGCATTAATATAAGTTGGGGGGAAAATGATGAGGCCTGGAAATGCCTCAATCATAACATGTTTTGAACACTAAAAATGCCTATAAACTCTTATGTTTTATCTGATATGTTAGTTAAGTTGATTCAATATGGTGTATATTAACCATTTTGCATGATCAATGTATTTGGAATATTATATGCTGATTTTTACAGCTTTTTGCATAGTTTTGTGTTCTTTTTGCTATGACTTGCTAAAATGGGATATGCTTAGAATAATAGCAGCATTTCACTAATCATGTTTTGATTTGTCTCAAGCATTTATTTCACCTAAATCTGGCAACAGTGCAAGCAAACTGTTGCTGTGCAGCAAAAACTGGTCTTTCCCATGTAAATTCCAGCCAACTGTCCATAAATAGCAAGGCATGGAATTCACATGTGGAAAGAGATGAAGACCATTGGAATTTGATCTTAAGAGATAACCCACCTGAGAGATGCAGAAGAAATCATTGGAAAAGCACACATTTGTTCATTTCGAAGTATCTTTGGAATGAACAGATATCTTCGAAATGAGCAGATCTTCGGAATGAAGAATGCAGTGTCTTCGGAATGAGCGGATCTTTGGAATGAAGAATGCAGTATCTTCGGAATGAGCGATCTTCGGAATGAAGAATGCAGTATCTTCGGAATGAGCGATCTTCGAAATGAGAATTGCATTGTCTTCGAAATGAAGCCACTTATCTTCGGAATGAAAACAGAATGTGCTTTTTGACTTGTTGACCGATTTTTGAAGCCAAAAAAAGGGAAATAAAGGTTGGAAAAGGTAAAGGAAAAGATCTTCCATCTGTCTTTGCCGTCATTGCCGACCAAAGCCATCATTAAGGGAAAGATCAAGTTTTAATCTTCTTCTAGGATAAAACCAGAATTTGTTGCAGCATTGTAGGATTAGATCTTTTGAGATATTCATAGTTTGTAATTAGATCATAGGACATCTATAAATATTGCTCCCGTTCAGGTTGAGCCGAGTAGTAGAGGTAGAAATATATGTAAAGAGAGTAAGGAAGCTAGCAGAAAGCAAAAAATAGGTAGAATTTGACTGTTACAGTCCTGTAATAGGTTTTTAGCAAAATTATTGTAATCATGTTCTTTAATCAATAAAGTGCACCAGTTCTATTTCATATTGCTTGTAAATGAGTGTGATTAAGATCTAGAGAGAGAGAGAGACTCATACCTTCTTCTGGACAAGGAGGCTGGCCACTTCCAGACCTAGGAGGAGGACTAACAAGCAGGTTTTTATTTTGATTTTGCTGCAGCAGAATGAGTTGTAGAACTTGTTATTTCAATTGCTTGTAAATAGCTGACAATATTTGTGATCTTAGTTTATTTATGTTTAGATTAAACTTGTGCTTAATGTTTTAGTTGTAATATCTACTTTCAGCAAAGCTTCCATTTTATTTTAGACTGTTATTTCCAGAATTTGTTGTTTTCAGCAATTTCTTGCATTTTATGTTTTGCTGTCAAACCCTGCATAGAAGATTGACAACCTTACATTATAGAGCCTTGACAGTTTTCATTTCCACATTAGATTTAGACTTTCATTGCTACAAAAGTAATTAGATTTCCTTTATGCAATTAGGATCAGACTTTCAATTCTGCAACTGTTATTTCTGCAACATAATTAGGTCTCATTATGCAATTGTAAATCAGGACTTCATTTCTGTAGTTAATGATTAGTTTCCAATTCTGCAACTTAGATTAAGGTTTAATTCATGCAATTTAGAGATAGGAATGTCCTAAAACCCCCCACACAACCGGTTCCACCAATAAGACCTGTTGCTCTAGATTGACCTAAGTTATAGTTGTTTCACTTCTTCTTCAGATAGCCTTGTACACAACCCTGGATTGACAAATTCATTGAGAATTAATGATGGTATAATGACTACGCATCGGTGGAAATCCTATTTATTTTGATTGGGCTGATTTCATTTCCCGAAGGATCAATTATCAGTTAGAAAAATTGCAAATTGGGGAGTCCAAATCATTTTGGCATACATCATTTCTAGTATGGTTCTTCTTCTTCCATATGCAGCATCATTTTTCATTCATTGCAGTAATGCAAGTGGGTGAAAATAATGAACCCTTGTCTGTATATAGATGGACTCTGGTTTTGACAAGGAAAGAGTCCGTTCAAAATTTTAATAGTTAGTTTTTGGGGCCAACAATTGAGTTGCTCTGTGGTATCTGTGATAGAGTGTCGCATGATTTTAAAGATGCGGTTGTCATAGAGGAAAAAGGTGATATATTTTTTCTTACCCAGTGTTGTTTTTCATATTTTTAGGTATATAGGTAAGCCCTTTTTGTTGTCGTATTTCGCCATAGTGCATGTGTTTGCAATGGAGGTCGTGCGCCAAATGGACTATGTGAATGATATGTATGGCACTGGATGGGGAAAAATACCACATGCACTATGCCCTTCAAGTGTGGGAGCATAGAAGTTAACCAAGTTGGGAAAAATCAGCTTTTTATGGTGGTGCTCCAAGACTTGGGGTTAATAGAACTTCCACAATGTTGGCGGTACGATCCCTTGGGTAAATTTTTGGAATTTATAAAAGCTAAGATATTTCATTGTTGCCCTCACCCTGATATTTAGAAGCGAAGGAATAATTTTTATGGGCCAGATATGAACTAAAATATAAAGAAAATATCCTCCCTCCCATCGTGGCATGATTATTATGAGCAGGAGGCAGAGTATAATCCAACTAAAAATACGATGCATATTCCTCCTCTAGGTTTGTTTGGGACAGTCAAAGAAGCTAAGCTTGATTGGAGTGAGGAGAAAATAATGAATTGGTGGGTTATGCACATTCATCGTAGGAAGCTGCATGATCCTTATGGGTTGAATATTGGATAAGAAATTTTTAGAAGCTTATGACAAATTTGTGGACTCATATCAGCCTGTCGTCTTCACACCATTTTGCCACAAAGTTTTCAACAATCTAAAAGCAGTGAAAGCAAAATAGAATAGGAGCATCCTCCAATTAAAGAGGAGACCGAAGAAGAAGAAGAGCAGCAATATGTCTTTTAGAGAAGGTCTCAAAGGACAAAACACCCATAGGAGGTGACACCCATGCATAAAAAACTAAAATAGTCAATGGCACCCCCATTCCCGAAAGTGGTGAAAAGGCCTCAAACTAGCATGAGCATGACTTCCACTATTACAAAACCTATGGTTTCAATTGCTATGAATTATGTCATGCCAAGTATAACAATTCCTATAGTGGCTTGCACGTTGACTATGAATTCTTCACCTATTGAGGAACTTCTGACCTCAGTTGTGTAAATATTTTTGATGGCTCAACAAGAGGAAGAGGAGCAATCATCAGAGGACTCTCATGTAGAAATAATGGATGAAGAGGAGGTCCTTAATATCATTGAGTAGATAGGTGAGCAAGAAGAGGAGGTAGTTGTACAACCACCTCCATCACCTCAGAAAGTGGTGCATGCACCTAAAGGTACGCTTTCTTTTCCTTCTTCCTCTTCTCCCCTGGGGCAAGCAGTGGTTTCTATTTTAGTTTCATCTATTACATTTTCATCTTCTCCAATTTTAGTCTCTCTGCATTTTGGTATTCCTTCCACTTCTCTTTTCCTACCATCTTATTTTGCTTCCGAAATCATTGCTAATCCTTCCATTCCTGCCCCTTCATCCTCTATTTATTTTAGTTCTTTTACGTCTGAGTCAAATCCTTTTTTGTGTCCTACACCTTCAGTCATTACTACATCCATCATAGAAGTTGTAAGTACACAAGCCCCTTCCAGGGTCAATGTAACTACAATGGAGCCCGTTTCCACCACCGATTCTACCATCTCTCTTCCATCCATCATTTCTATCCCTCCTCCTCTAATTTTGTCATCTATGTCTACTAGGCCTAGTCGCTTAGAAGTTTTGATACCTTTTATCCCATTTTTGGAGCTGCAAATAGTCCTTGACATATAGGTGGCCCAAAAATAGCCATATATTGAAAATATCAATAGGGTGCACCTAAGCTCTTTGTAGTGACTAAAGAGCATGCGATGAAAGGAGGCCTCAATACCATAATGACCTATCAACAATGTAGCCTTCAATCCTATTTCCAAGGAATCCCATATAACCACCATTACTCTGCTAGTTCAAAAGTTGCAAGGAGAATTGTTGCCTGGTGATCTTCTCTCTGAAATAATTAGAGAAGATCTTATGCAGATTGATCCAATTGAAAAAATTGGCATCATCCAGATAGATATGAGCTAAGTGTATTTGCACAGTGAACACTACAAAGAAAAATATTTCGAAGCCTAGAATAAAATAATCAAGCTCAAGAATGCCTTGGCCAAGAGCAGAGTGACTGAAAAAAGACAGCCACAAAGAATGATTACTTGCATGACCAGGTCAAAGTGCACTTAAAGGAGCATGATGCTACCAGGATCAAAATGCATAATCTTCAATAATATGTTGAAGACATGAAGAAGTATTTGGAGGAGAAGACAGCGTCGGCCATAGGATTTTTATGTGAAAGAATTAAAGGTTCCTGACTTTGCTTTGCTCATAACTCTAAAAAATTGGTTGTGTACATTGTTAAGGTATTTTAGTATCTATGGGAGGTATGCATATAGATTCAACTTGGGCAATAGTTAATAAAAACCACATAAGAAATGCTTCACCCCACATGGATATGGCCATAAAGTACAAGCTTTGTTGAATGCTACTTTGAACATTCGCCCTCTCAATGAGATACATTATGCTTGGTCCAAGGCATGAATAACACTACGCAGCTACTTTTAGTGTGTAGACCTGGTGAGGGAAGGGCAGGCTATCCTCAATGTTCTTGAGCATGAGCATAAAATTTCTATGACTCATTTTGAGACTATCAATGAGTTGGGCTTCCCAAATTTTGTTGATAATTGGGGAGAGCCTCTTCCCATGGAAGAACTAGAAGCGCTCTGGAAAAAATTCATTGAGGATACTTTCGTAATTGATGCCTTGGAAGAACCTCTCATTGAAGCACAAGTGTTGCCCTTGATGTAGAATTATACATGCTTGGAGCTATCACTATGAGTTAGCTCAACAGTCAAAGCATCTAATTTTGACAGATGTATAGAATCTTTGCTTTGTCTATGAGTCGCTCAGTGTTCCCTGCTTGTTTACAACTCATGCTTGGGGTGAGGTTATTCGTGCTTATGATATTCTTACTGAAACCATCCAAGAGCAAGAGGAGCAGGTAGTGGTAGAGCACACAACAATAACTAAATTATCAAAAGAAGCAAAATAGGGTGAAGTGCTCTGAGTAGCGATAGAGATAGAGCAGAAGGAGTGCACATAGGAAGAAGCAGCCCGAAAGAAGACATCTACAACAAATTCAGTTGCACCTACTAAAACAACCAATAAAAAGGACTATGTAACCCAATGAATTAAGGCCTAGGATCACCTGGATCCATACAAGCTGGATACCCCCTGAGTCACCAGAAATGTTGGCCATTTTGCATTTTGCCACATTAGGAATTTTGTTGAAGAGTTTGGCTTAGTTTTTTGTATATGGTGGCAGTATATTTGAAAATAAATTTATATGTGTTGGTTTCATATGTATTGATTTTATTTTATGTCTTCACATTCACCAAGTTTTGAAGTATTTTAGAGATCCCTTTTTAATTTCCTTTAAATTTATTACATTGAGAATTCATTTGAAAAGGATTATCTATTAAAATTTTGAAAAATGAAAAGATGAAAAGCCTGAGTAAAACTTTGTAAGTTTTTTTATTGTATCTATTTTTACCCCAAAAGAGGGGTGAATGCCCCATCCACCCTTTGGAAGGGTGAACGAGTTCAAAAATCCGAAGAAGGTGAAGTTCAAAAATTGAATTCATGTTCACCCTTTCTATGGGGCAAACACACTATTCGCCCTTCCCAGGGGTGAATGTGCCTCAAAGGAACATGGTCGAGCGTGTGCTTGAAATGATGATAATATTGGTTCACCCTCATTGAGGGGTGAATATATCGTTCACCCCTCCCATGGGCTAATGAGCTTCCAAGGCAAAGTTATGGCACGTTCACCCCTTATTTGGGATGAACATGTCGTTTGCCCTTTTAGGGGCGAACGTGTCTTATGAAGAAATTGTGTGTGCATATACAAATAATATGGATCGAAGTAATTTTTTAAGGTGAATGTGATCTTGGGCAAAATGGAAATTTGGTCAAAGGTTAAAAAATGTCAGGATCATGCATATTAAATAAAGGTGGCATCAAAGTAACTCATAATGTGGATCTCAAAGCAAAGGAAAAGAATGAATGACTCTTACTAATTTCCAAAGAAATGAAGGTGTTCCAAAGATATTCAATACCATTCTAATTATTTGTGCACTGGCATCCAAGTTGCAGATTTTCAAGAGGTTGTCACCCAAATAAGATGGATTTTTAATGAATTCTAGGAGGATTTTCTTTGTTTTTTCTCTGATCCCTAGACAATTTATTCTCCTATGTATTAAATGAAAGAGGTAAAAACCTCTATAAATACTAAGCAAATTTCATTGTAAAAAGAGGAGGTTAGATACTTTGCGAGAATACTCTCCAAGTTCTCTACATTAATACAAGGCATTAGGCTTCTAAATTTACAAGTGATTTTGTGTGTAATTACTTTCTGTACTATGTACTTCTTTTCCACATTTGTCTTTCTTGTTTGTTGTTAGATTTAAATATTTTTGGTGAGAGAGTGAATGGCAGAGTGATTATTTTGAAAGGTATTTATGTAAGATTACAAATTTATTATGTAGTTTTTCATTTTGTAAATGCTATTCTATGCTTGAGTGTTTTCCTGCTATTAGTCTACCCCAAATCCTATACTTTAGCCTGCAGACATATTTCTCATCTCTTTTGGTTATTTTCAGTTTCTTTCCTACATCCCTAGTTTTTTACCAGTATAGGATTTAGTTCAGGAACCAGCCCTCTCAGGAGATTGGCATGGAGGACATATCTTTCCTTCGGTATTTCAATGTTGTCCATGTCTAGGGTGCATAAACATAGTGTTTAATTATTTGGCAGATATTTGACCAACAATTTTGTAAGCAATGAGTTTTTTATTGAGTGATTGATTGAGTGGAGTTTATTGAGCCTAGTCAAGTGGAAGTGTTGAAGTGATAGTTCAAGTTCTATAAAAATAATTGTTCTATATTATAAATTGATTTAAGAAAGATATTGAAATTAATTGAGCATTGTTGTGAGTGTGAAGTTTATTGAGTCTCTAACAATTCTCTATATATTTTTGTGATATTGAACAAGATTCTGTGTGAAGCTTGTTTATGTGATTGAATAGGATTTTGTGTTAGATTGAGTTGAGTTGAGTAAGCTTTTGTGGAAGCTTACAATACAGATTTGAGGTAAGTCTTAGTGAATACTTGTTGAGCATATTGGACAAGTTCTAGTGAGGACGTGTTGGGTATATTTTAGGTAAGCATTTGTGAGGACTTCTTGAGTAGATTGAGCAAGTTCTTGTGAGGACTTATTGAGCATATTTAAGGTAATTCTTGGTGAGGACTTGTTGAGAAGATTGAGCAAGTTATAGTGAGGACTTGTTGAGCAGATTTTAGGTAAGTCTTTGTGAAGACTTGTTGAGAATATTTGAGGCAAGTCTTGGAGAAGACTTGTGGATATATAGGTGTGAGATTTTTTGGAAGCTTACAATATATATTTGAATATAGATATTGAGAGCATATTGGATAAGTCCTTGAGAGAACTTGTGGATAGAATTGAGGTAAGTCTTTTGAGAAAGACTTGTGAGCATATTTGATTGATTTTTTTGTTCAAACCTTAAGTTAAGGTTTGGAGTAGATCTAGAAGATTTGATTTGTGATTGAGTCAATATTTATGTTAAAGCTTGAGGATATAGATTGAGAAAATTTGTTCTAGACCTAAGGACTGTGTTTAGTGCAGATTTGAGGATAGAGTTTGGTGCAGATTTGAGGACAGGTTTGTGTCAGACCAAAGACAAAGATTGAGTAGATTTGTGCTAGAACGAAGGATTGTGTTTAGTGTAGATTTGAGATAGATCTGAGAACAAGATTTGGATGTAATAGAGTATAGAGGATGATAGTCTCCAATGGATAGAGGTCCATTAGCCAGGGAAGTGAGGACAAGTCTTATGAGTGAGGATAGGAGTCTTCAGTGGATAGAGATCCATTAGCCAGTGCAGTGGAGGTAGCAGTTATTATATAAAATTACCAACTAGAGAAAATAAAAAAGGAGTTCTCTTGTAGATAGAGATCCATGAGCTAGATGAGGAGATTGGTGTCTCTTGTGGATAGATATACACAAAAATTATTAGGGGATTTGTGTCTCCTTTGGATAGAGATCCATAAACATTGTAATATGGAAAGGTTTCTGAAGAGATTTTTTGAGAAAATTTTAGTAAAATATTTTCTCTATGGAGTAGCCCACATTGGGTGAACCATGTTAAATTGGTGTCTTTATTATGTGTGGTGATTTGTACATTGCTTTAATTACTATTGTTGAAATTTCTATTGATACATTGCATAATATTGATTGGGAAAGAAAAATAAAAAGTGGTCTTATACTTTTCACCCCCTCTCTTAGTATAAGCTTGTGTTCTTCAATTGTTATCAAAGCAAGTTCCTTCAAAATAGTTGAACAGCTTATAGGAAAATCTTACAAGAACACAAATGGATTATAAAAGTGGATCCTCAGATAATTCAGTACTAGTGTTTGATGGGATCGATTATGTATTTTGGAGTATGAGAATAAAGATTCACATGATGGCACTTGGAAATAAAATATGGGAAGCAGTTGAAAATGGATACACACCACTAACTACTCCACCTACATATAAATATGGTAAGATTCTACATGATTACAATTCAAGAGCAATGAATGAAATTTTGAGAGGTTTGCATAGAACAAAATTTGTTAAGGTTATGCATTACAAATTGACAAAAGAAATTTGGTATAAGTTGCAAAGAATATATGAAGGAGATAAAAAGGTCAAAAAGGTAAAGTTGTGAAATCTCAAGGGACAATTTGAAGATCTAAAAATGAAGGATAAGAAAAACATTAGTGCTTATCTACTTCATATATATGAGTTTGTTAACTCTATGCAAGGACTTAGACATAAGGTTCAAGAATCTAATTTTTGTGATAAGATCTTAATATCTCTCCCAAAAAATATTTAGTTAAAATATTTCTCCTATAGAGGAATCAAAATATGGTGATATTTTGACAAGGGATGAGTTACTTGGTATTCTTATAGCTTTTGAGATGAGAACAAAAGAGGAACCTAATATCCAAAAAGAAGCAGCCTTCAAAGCTACTAAGAATACAAAGGGTAAGAATTCAAATTCAAGCAATAAGTTATCCAATGATGAAGAAGCAAATTATAGCAGAAGGAACAAGGATGCAAGAAGATTTGAAGATGCAAAATCTATTAGATATTTCAATTGTGGAAAGTATGGTCACTATGCAACTAATTTTCAAGGAGCTGAAAATAGCAATGATGAAGAAAAAATAGGATCATAAGAATAGAAAATCAGAAAAATATAGGTACCAAAAGAAAATTAGGGATGGTCAAGGAAAGCAAGGAAAGAAGTTCTTCCAAAGATAGAAGAAGAGCTTCTATGCATACAAGGCAAGTAAGTATTCAAGTGATAGTGATAACAGTTCCTCAGATAATGATAAAGATGAAGTTCTATCTCTGGAAAAAGAAAGGAAATGAATAGGAAAAGGTCACCAATAATCCTCAAGTGTTTTAGATGTGGTAACTTTGGTCATCTTGAATATAGTTGTACAAAGAGTGGTTTCAGTTTTAGTTATAATGAATATGAAGATACACTTGAAGGACCAAAATAGAATCTTCTAATGGCATTAGAAGAAGAAGGAGGTGATCCTATAGAAGACAAGTCAGAAAAGAATGAAGATGTTTTCAAAGGTAAACAAATAGAGGAAGAATAAAAAATAGGAGAAGTTGATCTTGAAGTGAACTTATTCATGCCCTTGATGCATTAAAGAGGGTAAGAAAAAAAACTCCCAACTTAATCTTCAGTTTCAAGAATATTATGAAGAGAAAGGAAATATTATAGAGGGTCTAACTAAGTTAATGACTAAGACAAAGAACTTCAAAGATAATTTAGAAGCAAAGGTCTTAGAATATGAAAGGTTAGAACTTGAAGTGGATCTACTAAGGGAAGAAGTAAAAGAGTCTAAGGACATGTTACATAGGTTTGGAATAAGTTCAAATAATTTGGATAAGATTATCAAGACACAAAAACTAGAATCAAGCAAGATAGGTCTTGGTTTTAAACAGGTACAAAAGAAATAAGGAGATGAGTCAACCTCAAGTTTTGAAGAAGAAGAAACTTCAGAAGAAGAGAGTGTAATAGAGAGTGAGACTTTTGAGGATGAGTTGGACAATAGAAATTTCAAAAAGGAAATGAACAATGCACAAAAGAAGAATAGATGGAATAGGTACCAACACAGGGTAAAAGAGACTAAGATACCAATGAGGTCAAGGAAAGGTAGTTTCAATGGAATATGTTTCTCATGTCATAGGTTTGGGCACAAAGCTTCTCAGTGTAGAACACATGAAAGACAAGAATATGGAAGTTCCAAAAATAGGTAACATTTTCAAGGGTATTGTTACTCTTGTAATCAGTTTGGTCATAAGGCAATGAATTGCAGGGTTCATGATAGGAATATATATGGCTTCACCAAAAACAATCCCAAGACATTTGCACCTCCAAGGAATAATAACATTAAGTGTTATAAGTGTAATAATGATGGGCACACAACAAAGTGGTGTAGAGCAGAAAATCCAGAGATAAGCAGGAACAAGAATGGTTAGAGGAATCAAAAAAATCAGTTGAGGAAGAAAGTGGAAAAAGGTAAAGATCAATGTATGTTGGGAGTAGAAATACTCCCACCCCAGAATTAACCACCTCAAGAGGAGGTGGGGGAGGGGCTAATCTAAGATTTTCATTCTTAGCGTTGAGCCCCAAAGGTGACCCTTTGCCATTGATGTCAAAGGGGTAGAGGTTTGAGTAAGGGGGAGAAATTTGATTTAAGGGGAGAGCATTGAGTTAGGGGGAGTAGAAGAGAAAAATATTAAGGAAATGGTAAAATATAATTGGGTTGCCATAAATTAAAAAGGGGGATATTGTTGCAAATATGAGCAGGTTTTATGGTCATTGATGTCAAGAAGTCTACACCAGCAAGTGTCAGTTTCAGTGAGCAGCATCAGTTTCAGGTTTCGTAATCAAGTGCAAAAGAAAGTTTTCTCCCAAGTGGTCAGATGAGGTTTAAAGGACAAAAGGAAGGCCCAAGCCAAATAATATTATAATAATTTATTATAATATTAAAATTGCAAGACCCAAAGAGTTAATTAATTATAAATTAATTATAATAGTTTTATTATAATTTAATTTATAAATTAATTTAATTAAATTTTAAAGTTATTAAGTTAATTGTAAATTAATTATAATTTAATTTATAAATTAATTAAGCTAACCCTAAATATAGAGTTATAAAGTTTATAATTCAAATTTTCAAATTAATCACATCGATGTCGTCGAAGACATCACTTTATGCATATAAAGAAGGGAAGAGACCCAAGGCATTAATGATCCACGATCGATGTATTAAGTATGATTTTCGTGCACATGGTAAAAGAGGCAATCATGTGTTTTTTGAAGGGTGTGCAAGGTAGAAGACAAGTAGAGGAGGTTTTTGTTTTATATTCCAAAGTGCTCTGTACTATAATTGGCAGCAAGGAAGGCACCAATTCATTGGTAAGCGTGAGGTGCAGGGATCGAATACTATGGGTTTAAGTTTTGTGAAGTGAAGGAAGTATTTTGATAAAGACTGTGCTAGGAGGAATAAAAAGGAAAGGTGCAAGCCATTTTCTTTGTGTTGTGGCTCGTAGCCCATGTGGTGGGTGCATGCCTTGCTAATGCACCTGGCTGGGAGAGGTTTTGAGTTCAAAATATATCGAGGCACCTTTTTGTGTTGCCTAAGGTAAGCACTAGTTATGAAATTTGTAGAGACCCAAAATTTGTGGAGATAATTTTTTTGTAAGGTTTAAAATTGAAATTTGCATGCTATAAGATTTATGTGAGGGATATAAAAGGTTTGGTATTGTTTTATGTTAAGGTTTGATTTTTGAGTGTTATGAGCTTATTGAGAGGAGTAATAAGGTGTGCCTTAGGAGTTAGAAATATTTGTTGAATACAAAGTTAATAATTGCATTGGAAGGAGAAATAAGGTTGATTAAGTTGTGATATTTGACTTGGTGAAATATTCTTGTGAGAATTTATTGAGAATAAATATTTGCTATCTAACCCTAGTATTGGCAAAAGGAGTGGTTGTGATTGAGATAGGTTTTTGAGGTCAAATCATCTTAAAACAAGAGGTAAGGGCATATTATCCTTGAGAGTGATTTTTGGATGTTATGAATGCTAATTTGGAGTGAAAAGGATTGTTTGGTAAGCATTGTTGAGTTTGCTTGTTAAAGGTTTTTTTGAGTAAGAGTTGATGATAAAAACCTTGTTTGATAAGCATTGTTGAAAATATTGAATGAACCTTCATATGCATGATTAGGTTTTGTGCAATATCATGAGTATCATTGTTATGTAAATTTGAGAACTATCTTGAATAAGATTTTGTGCAATATCATGGGTATCATTGTTATGTGAAGTTGAGAACTATCTTGAACTAGATTTTGTGCAAGATCATGAGTATCATTGTTATGTGAGATTATTTGATAAGAATTATTGGAAATAATTGAGTGAGTTTTCATATGCTTGGACTAGGGTTTGTAAGCAAGAAGTGTTTTATTGAGTTATTGATTGAGTGGATTTGATTGAGCCTAGTCAAGTGGAAGTGTTGAAGTGATAGTTCAAGTTCTACAAAACAAATTCTTCTATATTCTAAATTGATTTGAGAAAGATATTGAAAGTAATTAAGCATTGTTGTGAGTGTGAAGCATATTGAGTCTCTAACAATTCTCTATATGTTTCTATGATATTGAACAAGATTCTATGGGAAGATTGTGTGAATGAAGAGGATTTTGTGTTAGATTGAGTTGATTTTAGTAAGATTTTGTGTTAGCTTACAATAAATATAAAAGGTAAGTCTTAGTGAAGACTTTTTGAGAAGATTGGACAAGTTCTATTTAGGACTTGTTGGGTAGATTTGAGGTAAGTCTTTGTGAGGACTTGTTGAGAAGATTGAGAAAATTCTAGTGAGTACTTGTTGAGAAAATTTGAGGTAAGTCTTGGTGAGGACTTGTTGAGCATATTAAGCAAGTTCTAGTGAGGACTTGTTGAGCATATTTGAGGTAAGTATTTGTGAAGACTTGAGCAAATTTGAGGTAAGTCTTGGAGAAGACTTATGGATAGATAGGTGTGAGCTTTTGTGGAAGCTTACAATACAGATTTCAAGATAAATATTGAGATCAGATTGGATAAGTCCTTGAGAGGACTTGTGGACAAACTTGAAGCAAGTATTTTGAGAAAGACTTGTGAGTAGAGTTGATTCATTGATTTGTTCAAAAATTGAGTTAAGGTTTGGAGTAGATCTAGCAGATTTGATTTGTGATTGAGTCAAGCTTTGTGTTAAGGCTTGAGGATAGATATTGAGCATATTTGTGCTAGATCAAAGGACTTTGTTTAGTGCAAATTTGAGGATAGAGTTTGGTGTAGATTTGAGGACAAGTTTGTGCCAGACCAGAGACAAAGATTGAGCATATTTGTGCTAGACTTAAGGACTATGTTTAGTGTAAATTTGAGACAGAGTTGAGAGCAATATTTAGAGGTGATAGAGTATAGAGGATGATAATATTCAATGGATAGAGGTCCATTATCCAAGGCAGTAAGGATAGGTCTTTTGAGTGAGTACATGATTATTCAGTGGATAGAGATCTATTAGCCAATGTAGTGATGCAGGAGCATCCGAGGGCAGCAGAGCAATCTTGCATCAACCAAATTTTTCTAAGTGTTTTGTAGAAGAAAAATATGTGTCGCGATATCACGACAAAAAAAGGGTCACGATATCACGACAAAAATAGGAGATAGAGGCACGGCAGATAGAATGTCATGAAATCACGACATGTCATGATTTCGTGACATGTCGCAAAATTGTGACCAAGGCGAGGAGCAAAGGCACAGTGGACAAAATGTCACGAAATCGTGACCAAGGTAGGGAGCAAAGGCATAGTGGACAGAATGTCATGAAATCATGACCAAGGTGAGGAGCAAAGGCACAGCAGACAAAATGTCATGAAATCACAACCAAGGCAAGGAGCGAAGGCACGACGGATAAAATGTCGCGATTTCATGACATGTCACAAAATTACAACCAAGGAAAGGAACGAAGGCACAGTGGATAGAACATCGTGAAATCACAACATGTCATGATTTCATGACTAGAGTAGGGAACGAAGGCATGAAAGATGGAAGGTCGTGAAATCATGAAATGTCATGATTTTACGATCGAAACTGAAGAACGGAGGTGCAATAGAAAAATGTTGCAATATCGCAACATGTCACGATATTGTGACCAAAGCGAAAGCAAGAAGGCATGAAGGAATAAATGTCACGATATCGTGACATGTCACGATATCACGACCGAAGCAGGAGAAAGAAAACACAGAAATAAAATTGTCATGATATCACGACCAAATAGAAAAACACACACTCTAAGCTTTCATAAATGCATTCCTTCATGCACGACAAGCTAGCGATAGTGAAGCAACAGTCTCAGAGGAAGATTCCAACAAGCATGTCGGCCACTCGCACATTATATCTAGAGACACATTTATAGCAACTAGCAATGAAGCAGCAATTCCAGAAGAAGATCCCGGTGGTTATGGCAGCCAGTCGTGCACCTCACCCAGAGTCTCATCAATGCAACTTTCCAGTATTGTTCCAGGTGGCAATTGTAGATCGTGGGAAGTTTGAAAACATAGAGGGTCGAGACCTCGATAAAAACCCAAGAATTGTAATGGATAAGGGGTTGGAAAAACGGCAGATTATTGTATATTCTTTGTAAATTCTTCTAAAGCTATTGAATGAGAAATTTGGCTCTTATTTTCCTTGTCTCCTTTACTATGCTAGATCTGTTCTCCACCAAGTGGTATCAGAGTCGGAAGTTCCTGAGTGTGTAATAGATCACCGGACGTGAGGCAGTTACACCAGGATCTATGGAAGGGCTTGTGAGAGAGTAAGCAGAATGCCTCCAAGAAGAAACCCTGTTGGTGGGAGAGGCATGGCGACAACGGAAGCTGTCCGAGTTTTGCAGAGGCAAATGCAAGCCCTACAAGAAGAGATGCATAGAGGATTTGAACTAAGAAGAGATGAAGGTAGTGAAGAGGAAGATGACGAAGAAGAGGGCCAGCCTAAGGAAGAAGAAGAAGTAGTAGATCCTACTCAAGCCAGACTATACAAAGCCATATCCTAGATTGGGAAGAGGCCAAAGATGGAGGTTTCCACATATTCCGGGAACCTTGATCCAGAGAAATTGATCAACTGGATCAAAATAGAAGAGTACTTTGAGTATGAGGAGGTTGAGGATCCTGATAGGGTCAGATTCTCTAAGACCAAAATGAAAGGTCATGCCAGCATTTGGTGGAAGGGAGTGCAACTGGAGCAAAATAGAAGAGGAAAAGAGAGAATCACAAAATGGGAATGGATGGCAAAAAAGTTGAAGAGGCAGTTCATCCCTGGTGATTATGAGTTAGACCTACTAAAGAAAATGCAAGGGTTGAGGCAATCAAGTAAGTCTATAAAAGAATACACAAAAGAGTTTCATAAAATTATGATCAAAACAAGCCACTCAGAGGCCAACAAGGAGAAGGTAGCTCGTTACATTAATGGGTTACGAGCAAGTATTCAAGAAGAATTAAGTCTGGTCCAGATGACCACCATAGAGGACGCTTACCAATTTGCCCTAAAGGTTGAAGAAAAGCTCAATAGGAGGTTTGATAACAAGCAAAGAGGAAGAGGTCATGGCGGAAGAACCGGTAGAAGGACCAGTGGAAGAAGAAATGAAGATTCCCAAAAGAATGGAGAAGGTAGCAGTAATCAGGAACAAAGGAGAGAAAATACCTACCGCCCCCGTAATCAGAATAATGATTACCGAGGGGGAAGGGACAGAGCTGGACGTGGCCAGGGAAGAGGAAGATTCTATGGAACTTGTTTCCAGTGTGGAGAAGAGGGACATCACCAATACGAGTGTCCACAACAATGAGAAAGGAATAATAGGAGGCCGGAAGGAAATGCTAGAGCCGCGGTCACTGATGAAGATGTTGGATCTGAGCATTCTAAAGAAGTAGAGAGAGGAGAAGTAATGATCACAAGGAGAGTCCTATTGAATGAAGAGGGGGGCACAGATCAGAGGAAAATCTTATTCCACACAAGGTGTAAATGCGCGGGTAAGATTTGCAATATTATTATTGACAATGGTAGCACGGATAACCTAGTTTCAGAGGGAATGGTTACAAAGCTACAATTGGAGAGGAAGAGACACCCGCATCCATATCGGATCATGTGGTTGCAGAAAGACCATAAGGTTTTGGTTAGTGAACAATGCCTGGTAAAATTTAGCATTGGGAATTATCGTGATGAGGTCATGTGCGACATCCTGCCCATGGATGCGTGCCATTTTCTATTGGGAAGGCCATGGCAGTTTGACAGGTGCACGGTTCATGATGGCCATGCCAACACCTACTCCATAACAAAGAATGGAATGCGTCATAAGCTGAAACCCCTGAAGGAGGTGGAAGAAAAGGTATGTGGTAGTGCCAAAATTTGCTTAGTTGACGGGAGAAAATTTTTAGATGATTTGAAGCATGAACATATGTGTTATGCAATAATTCCTAGAGTTAGGGAGAAAGAATGCAAAGATACCCTAGCAGAAGTCCTAGATCTATTGGAGGAATTTCCAGATATTATATTTGATAATGTGCCTGAGGGTTTACCCCTAGTAAGGAAGATCAGTCACCATATCGATTTGGTGCCAGGGTCGAGCTTGCCCAATAAAGCTGCACATAGAATGATGCCTGTAGAAACTAAAGAGTTAAACAGGTAGGTCTAGGAGTTGCTGGAGAAGGGACTGATTCGAGAAAGCTTGAGTCCATGCACAGTGCCTACAGTGCTAGTGCCAAAGAAATATGGAGAGTGGAGAATGTGTACAGACTCTCGAGCCATCAACAAGATCACAATAAAATATAGATTTCCATTGCCAAGAATGGATGACATAATGGACTGTTTGAGTGGAGCCAAGTACTTCACCAAGATTGACCTCAAGAGTGGTTACCATCAGATCCGTGTCAGAGAAGGAGATGAGTGGAAGACAACCTTCAAGACCAGAGAGGGTTTGTATGAGTGGTTGGTCATGCCATTTGGGCTATCCAATGCACCAAGTACCTTCATGCGGTTGATGAATGAGGTATTGAAAGAGTTTTTAGGCAAATTTGTCATTGTCTATTTAGATGATATATTAATATTTAGCAGAACCCTAGAGGAGCACCTGATGCACATCAGAAGGGTTTTTGAGAAGCTGCGGGAGGAGCAGTTATTAATTAATCTAAAAAAGTGTAATTTTGTAAAGAAGGAGTTAGTGTACCTAGGATTTGTCATCTCAGCAAAAGGTCTAAAAATGGACCCAAAAAAGGTGAAATCTATCATCGAATGGCCTACTCCAAGAAGCACAATAGAGGTAAGATCATTTCATGGTCTAGCCAGCTTTTATAGAAAATTCATTAGAAATTTCAGCAGCATTTGTGCACCCCTCACAGAAACAATGAGAGGGGATAAGAAAGAGTTTAAGTGGACCTTAGGAGCAGATAGGAGCTTTGATCTGTTGAAGAAGAAGGTCACAGAACAACCTGTTTTTGGCCAATAAAGCTCCCAAACTTTAACAAGGTATTTCAGGTAGATTGTGATGCCAGTGGTAGTGCAATAGGAGCTGTACTGAGTCAAGAAGGCAGGCCTATTGCCTACTTTAGTGAGAAACTCAATGATGCTCGAAAAAAGTATTTAGTTTATGATCAGGAGTTTTATGCAATAGTTTAGGCTCTAAAGAAGTGGAGGCATTATTTGTTGCCAAAAGAGTTTGTTCTATTTACTGATCATCAGGCCTTACAGTACATTAACAGCCAAGCAAAACTGAATCAGAGGCACTTGAAGTGGGTTGAGTTTCTCCAAAGTTATACCTTTGTGTTGAAGCACAGAAGCAAAAAGTCAAACAGAGTTGCAGATGCCTTAAGTAGAAGGCAAAATTTGTTGATTGAAATGACGATGGAAGTGGTAGGATTTGAAGAACTGAAGGGTTTGTACCTTGAAGATCCTGATTTTGCAGAAGCCTGGATGGCTTGCTTGGCACCTGTTACTGTGGACAGGACAAAGTGGTTGGATTTTCTAATCCAATATGGAATGTTGTTCAGGGGAAGTAAATTATGCATTCCAAGGAGTTCCATGTAGGAAAACTTAGTCAAGGAGAAGCACAGCGGGGGACTGGCTGGACATTTTGGTTGGGATAAGACCATTGCCCTGGTGAGTGAGAACTACTATTGGCCACAACTACAGCAGGATGTGAAAAGGTTTGTGCAAAGTTGTAGAATATGCCAAATGGCAAAAGGCATGAGGCAGAACATGGGATTATATCAGCCGTTACCTGTACCTGAGAGGCCATGGGAGGACATCAACATGGACTTCATTCTTGGATTGCCGAGAACACATAGGGGAAATGACTCTGTATTTGTGGTGGTTGATAGATTCTCCAAGATGGCACATTTTATTCCCTACCAAAAAATAAGTGATGCGGTTCACATTGCAAGGTTATTTTTCAAGGAAGTGGTACGACTTCACGGTCTACCAAAAAGCATCGTTTCTGACAGAGATACAAAGTTTGTTGGGTATTTCTAGAGAACATTGTGGAAGAAGTTGAAGACAGATCTGAAGTTCAGTTCTGCATACCACCCATAGACTGATGGACAGACAAAGGTGGTAAATAGAAGTCTGGGTAATTTATTGAGATGCTTGATAGAAGATAAACCCAAGGGATGGGATTTGGTTTTGCCGCAGGAGGAATTTGCATACAACAATTCTATCAACAAGAGTACAAACAAATCTCCATTCCAAGTCATATATGGAAACAGCCCAAGAAATGTTTCTGAGCTGAGGAAATTGGATAAAGATGAAAAGAGCAGTGCCGAGGCAGAGAAATTTGCAGAACATATGAAAACCATGCATGAAGAAGTGAAGAAACAAATTACAAAAATGAATACTCAGTATAAGAAAAGAGCAGACCAAAGGCGGCGGTTCAAAGAGTTCAAAGTAGGAGATGAAGTCATGGTCCATCTCAAAAAAGAAATATTTCCTGCCAAAACTTATAACAAGTTGAAGATGAAGAAGTTTGGGCCATGCAGAATACTGGAAAAATGGGATTCAGGCAATGCATATGAAGTGGAATTGCCAAGTGGGCTTGACATTTTGCCTATTTTTAACATATCAGATTTAGTGGAATACCATGAGGGAGACAGTACAGAGGCACCAAGTACAGATTTGTGGAGCATTCCAGCATCTGACCCAAACACAGATGAGATCGAGGAAATATTAGATACTCGTGAAGGTAGAAGCACCAGGAACAAAAAATATTCTGAATATTTGATCAAGTGGAAGGGCAGACCTGTAGAAGATGCAACTTGGTTGTCAAAAATAGAGGTTGACCACCTGGGTCTTCCTCTCACAGATCAGAAGTGAGGATCACTTCTCAATCCACCCGGTGTCTGATGCAGGAGCATCCGAGGGCAGTAGAGCAATCTTGCATCAACCAAATTTTTCTAAGTGTTTTGTAGAAGAAAAATATGTGTCGCGATATCACGACAAAAAAAGGGTCACGATATCGTGACCAAAATAGGAGATAGAGGCACAACGAACAGAATGTCATGAAATCACGACCAAGGCGAGGAGCGAAGGCACAGTTGACAGAATGTCATGAAATCGTGACCAAGGCAGGGAGCGAAGGCACGACGGATAGAATGTCATTGCGACATGTCACGATTTTGCAACATGTCACGAAATCGCGACCAAGGCGAGGAGCAAAGGCACAGCGGATAGAATGTCACAAAATCATGACCAAGGCAGGGAGTGAAGGCACGACAGATAGAATGTCACAAAATCATGACCAAGGCGAGGAGCGAAGGCACAGTGGATAGAACGTCGTGAAATCATGACATGTCATGATTTCGCGACCAGAGCAGGGAGCGAAGGCGCGGAGGACGAAAGGTCACGAAATCACGACATGTCATGATTTCATGACCAAAACTGAAGAATAGAGGCGCGATAGAAAATACATCGCGATATCATGACACGTCGCGATATCGCGACCAAAGAGGAAGAACGAGGAGGCATGAAGGAAGAAATGTCATGATATCGCGACATGTCGCGATATCGCGACCGAAGTAGGAGAGAGAAAGCACAGAAATAAAATTTCGTGATATCATGACATGTCACGATATCATGACCAAAAGAAAAACATGCACTCCAGGATTTCATAAATGCATTCCTTCATGCATGGCAAGCTAGCGGTAGTGAAGCAATAGTCTTAGAGGAATATTCCAACAAGCATGTCGGCCACTCACGCATTATATCTAGAGACGCATTTATAGCAACTAGCAACGAGGTAGCAGTTCTAGAAGAAGATCTTACGGTGGTTATGGCAGCTAGTCATGCACCTCACCCAGAGTCCCATCAATGCGACTTTCCAGTATTGAGCCAGGTGGCTGTTGCAGATCGTGGGAAATTTGAAAACACAGAGGGTTGGGGCCTCGATAAAAACCCAAGAATTGTAATGAGAAGGGGTTGGCAAAATGGTAGATTGCTGTATATTCTTTGTAAATTCTTTTGAAGCTATTGAATGAGAAATTTGGCTCTTGTTTTCCTTGTCTCCTTTACTGTGTTAGTTCTGTTCTCCACCATGTAGTAGAGGCAACATTTCTTCTATAAGATAACCAACTAGAGCATAGGATAAAGGAGTTCTCCTATGGATAGATATCCATGAACCAGCTAAGGATATTGGTGTCTCTTGTGGATAGATATCCATGAACTTGATTAGGGGATTGGTGTCTCCTTTGGACAAAGGTCCATAAACATTATAATAGGGAAAGGTTTCCCAAGATATTTTTTGAGAAAATTTTAGTGAAATATTTTCTTTGTGGAGTAGCCCACATTGGGTGAACCACATTAAATTGGTGTCTCTATTATGTGTGGTGATTTGTGCATTGTTTTAATTACTGATGTTGATATTTCTATTAATACATTGCATAATATTGATTGGGAAAGAAAAGTAAAAAGTTGTTTAATACTGTTCACTCCCTCTCAGTATAAGCTTATGTTCTTCAAAAATTTGTTTACCCTCATGCAAGAAACATAAAGGACTATGTTTAGTCTAAGGAGGAGAGTATGTAACAACCCCACCTAGAAAAACTCTTTATTGATAATTAACTATGTATTGGTGTGAATGTTTAATTGCATAGCTTCATTTTATGATGTCTATATGATGAAATTATTGAATTATTTTGAGCATGGAATATAGTATTGTTGAAATATTTGTGGGTGCAGGACCAAGTGCTCTCTTGAATGGGATCTTTTGGGAAATGATGATGATGACGTGATCATCCTCCAAAGGGTAACTAAATTTAATTCATGTAGATGCATTGCATTTATTCTTGTGAAGGGTTACACCATTGGGCTAGGAAGTTGATTGTACAATGAATCTCCTCAATAGGTTACTGATAACTAATAGTTATCTTTAAAAAAGAATAATGGTGTGCAACATTGTATGCTTGAATGACTTTATAGCTTTATTATTTGTATAATTTTAGATTGAATTAATAAAGTATTAATAATGGTAGTTTTAATACTTGTTAATATTAATATCATTGTTAATAACCAATATTAACAAATGATATTAATTAATACCTTATTTAAAAAATAATAAGGTATGAAGAAGATAATGGTTTAATCATTTATTGCTTGGAATGCTATTCTTCTTTAATTGCTTTTAAGGGAAATCATGTGGTGGAAGGAAAACTTTAATGTTTCTTGGTTATGCTTTATTCTTTTCCTTATTTTTGCCTTCTTGAACATTTCCTCTTTTGCAATGCTCGATAAAAAACACTATTAGCCATAATGGCCAACTTGGAGGGTGGAGATGTGGATCTTGAACAACGTCTAGTTTGTAAGGTTTTCACCACTCTTTTTCTTAGGATATTTGTAGATAACCTGGAGGAGGTTTTTGGGACCTTTTTGGAGAGGCATAAAGAGAAGGATGGATGGGAATAGTAGGAGGGAGAATAGTGAATCAAACTAGGGAGTTGCAAAAAGCTAGCTAAGAGGTATTTTGCTTGAATAGAAATACTTTTATCTATGTTGTTATTCATCTTATGGTTTTGCTCTTTGACCCTGATGAATGTTTGAGAAAGCTTTTACATGCTCCTTTTGAGTTTGGATTTTCCTTAGAAATATCTTCTGGTTTTTTTTGGTTGATTGTTTGATCTTGTTGAGTTGAGTTGGTGGGTCGTTTCCTATAGTTTAATTTGATGTCATTGCAATATTTTAGGTGTTATCTAGGTTTTTGTCTTTGGGATAACTTCTCATTCTCTGCTAGATAGTATTGCCTTGTCAACATCCTTGTGCCTATGGTTCAAGATGGGTGTTTTTATTCAATGCCTTTGCTTGCTTGCTTGTATGTATTTATGGTGACCTTTAGGTTTTTCTTTGTGTTGTTGTTGGGCTCTATCTTAGATCATCCATGCTTTGGAAACAAACATATCTCCAAGATAGTTTTAAAACTACCAAATTTACCTAATCATCTTGTGTTATTGGCCTCCTTCCATGAGTATCGAGTGCCTACCTATCTTGTGATGTTATCATCCTTTGGTTGGTTTTGGTTGACTTTATTGTTGAGTATTCTTGAAGTTCATTCATTCAATTGAGTAATTGCTTGAATAATTTTTGAAGTTTTTGATTTCCTATTCTTAGATATTGAAAGTGTGCCTTTTATTTGAATTAACTACAAAATTTTTAGAGTAGCGCTAGCTTCCTTTAATAAAAGTAAAGGGGTCAAATGAAAATAACTTGAATAATGTTTGTTGTAGATGTTGGTCCTTTCATTCTAGAATGTTACTTTGGTTTTTGGAAAGAGAAATTATTAGGGTGATATTTCTTTCTATCAACCTCTCTTATGATGTCTAGGAAGGCTCATACTTGTGTGTATTGATGGTTTCTTTATCGAAAGAAATGGTTTAATTGTTAGTTTCTATTTTCTTAAAGATATAGCATTCTAATGAATGATCTTTAGGGAAATAGAAAATTGATATGAGGTTGTTGTATAAGGTAATTCTTTTTAGTAGAATATTAGAAGAGGTTTATTCCTTATGTGTTTTCTTATTTTTTAAAAAGGAAGTTATGAAATTTTGTTTGGTTATATTTAATTGGAAGTGCTTTTGGTGTAGAAGTAATTTATTATAATGGCTCTTTGATACTTGAGTAGTTAGGAAGCTATTATAAAAATAAGTATGGGAATCTCTTTTATAATATGGATTTTTATATGATGGTTTTGAAAGATAAACTCTATAATGATTCCTGATTTTTTTGTGAGTTAAGGATAATTACAAAGATAAGTATGGGATTCTCTTCATATTGGCTTGTTTTCATTATGTTTTTATGTATGGTTGTTTGCATAAGTATAAATGGCATGTCTTAAGTTGCATTGCATTTAGAGTTTTCATGATACCTAAGTATTTCTTATGATCCATGGGTGGATTTCCTATCATAAAGAAGCTTGTAGATTTATGGGTGGCGTGAAGATCCTTGGTGGGTGGCTTCACAATACTTTGAATGTAAAGATGTTATGGAAAAACAAAGACTATGTAGAAGAATGTTTGTTCAATAATTTTTGTAAACTTGATTATTGTGCAAATTGAAAGATTATGTTGCTTTACTAATATTATGGGTTTTGTATATTAAAGCGATTTTAGCAATATTTTATTTAGCTAGTGAGTACTAAGTTCTACCAATTGTAGGAATGCATATTTATGTTAAATACTTGGTTTATTATGTTATAGCAATTTATGTTATAGAAGTGTGTCTTTTGAAGCTTATGTCAACCATTTGAGTTAAGAAAAATATGGATTTGTTTAAGAGGAATCCTTGTTTATATATCATAGCATTTTGAATTTATTATATTATGATTTGATTTAAATTGCTTTTGATATGATGTGTTTACTTTACTTTAGAATAATGTTTTAAAGTGCAATAATTATTTAAGATAATATTATCTTGGGGTGGTTATAATTTCTTATGGATCCAAGTCAAATCAATTAAATCCCAATCATGGGAGGAGTTGCATGAATGCAATACCCAGGTAGCCATGATCCTAGAAGGAGTTGTAAGAATGCAATAGCTAAGGACTCATGAACTTGGATGAGTTGTGTGAATAAGGGTTATGCATAGTTGCAAATTATCATAAATTAACAAATTTTAATATTTTTGAAATTTAAAATTGGTGAATTTTGTGATCTTGGACGTTGGCCCAATCGCCAAAATATTTTGTAGGGAAAAAAATTTTAGAGTCAGTTTACCCTGAAATTATAATACTTTTACAATTTAAATTTTAAATTGCCAACATTCCCACCTAGATTTTGGACCTTTTTGCCTTAAAATTATATATAATTTTATTAACCTAGACAAAATCACCTATTGTATCCCCATTATATATACCTAAATGTACATGTTAAACATTGGTTTGACAATAGAGAAGCCAAAAAATGAGCAGAAGCATAGAAGCCTACAAATGAATGACGTTTGGTTGCAGATAACAGACTACAAGCAAAATATTCCCAACCACATAGAAAAGACTACAAGCAAATGATGTCAACTAGTGGCACTGATATGGATTAGTAGCACATATTTAATAAGTTGTTAGCTAAGGATAAGCATTATTTAATGTGTTCTTATCCATTGTAATGTCTTGTAATGCCTATTTATAGGCACCTTTTGGTATGATAATACAATGAAGTTTTGGATTGTCATTCATTTCTCGTGTCTATTGTAACTGATTCCTCATCATTGGTATTAGAGTAGGTTATGGGTAAAGGCAAGTATCTGATTCCTCTAGGTCAATATTGATTCAAATGAAGAATGAGAACACCTCCCGTAGATCTGTTTGTGGATTCATTTACTTTTTTTATAGACACTTTGTTTGCAGTCTTTAGAAAATTATTTTTGAATTCGTATGTAGCTCCATCCCACTTCGACCATTCATACTTGACCATTTATAAAATTTGTTTGTTTTATACTCGTTCAACTCACATTCTTGTGCACTTGCATTTCCTTTTTTCATGACCATAATATATTTTGGTATCTGATAGAATGATGTCAAGTTCAACCATCTTGCCTGATGAGGTCTTTGCTCAACCTTTCAGTCTCTTCCTGATCCTACAACAAATCCATGTGACCATGCTTACTAATTTTTAGTAGCTCCAAATCCAAATGGCCATTGATGTTCAGTAGATTCAAGTTGATCTTATAGTTACTATTGACAAATAATCAGATATTTAAGACTCAATTACCACACCTGGAATTTAACCAGGGTCTCTAGGTGACAAACCCAATGTTTCCCCACTAGACAATGTGGCTTCTCTTGCATATCTGGGCTCATTTGAAGCTCCTATTGCAGATCCAACCCCTTTTGACATATAGATAAAAATTTTCTTGAAGTTATTATAGTTTAAGAACCACCTACTATATTTGCCACTGTAATCATGCCTGCTGCACTTCATGATCCTCCTATCCCTCCTAGTGATGTTTTTTTGGATGTTGATTTGTTGCTATCACCGCCTGATTAGGTTCCATATGGCCTCTATAGCCTTCGATGTCCACTACTTGAATCTCATTATTGTCAGATTTATAGATCATGATCATCACTTATTCACCATTTTACGATGATGATCTCTTGATTTCAAACATTGATCCACTGCATACAATTTTCACATTGTCATCCTTGGTAGCTATGTAGCTCCTCTACAATTTTTTGATGGCTACTTCATGTGATCTACTAAATCTTACCACAAAATTCTATGTACCACTCCATTCAATTTTCAACCATAAATTAAATTATATTATTTTTAATATAATTTAATTTTTCTCCACCCATTAAATGCATATCACCCCACCTTCATTCAATGCATGCCCATTTTTCATTAATGTATGTGTTCACTTTCATTATGCATGCTAAACCAATTAAAACCAAAAATTAAATGCATCCATAGTTTCCAAATGGCTTCTTTGGCACATGGTTAGAGGAATATTTTGATGCATCTCCTTTCAACATTAGTTGTTGCTTTCTTCTACCAATTTGAGGGACCCATTTCAGCCATCCATCGGTATAGCAGTGTTTACAATCATCGGAGAGCATTTTTCAAGCCTGGTCCAGTGCTAATGTTTATTTTTAGTTTTTTGAAGACCTATAAAAATTTATCATTTTGGTCTTCTTATTTTGTAACAGGAGTACATTCTTGGTTGTACCCAATACTCCTAGCTCTTTCCATATTTCTCTTCCACCTTTGTACGCATTGGGGACCAATGCTTCCTCAGTGGGGAGGAATGATATGGATTAGTAGAACATATTTCATAAGTTGTTTGTTAAGAATAAGCATTATTTAATGTATTCTTATCCGTTGTAATGCCTATTTATAGAAACCTTTTGGTATGATAATATTAAAGTTTTGTATTTTCATTCATTTCTCATGTCCATTGTAACTAATTCCTCATCAAGCACAGTGAAACTGATATGTGGCACAACAAAGATGATTGATGGTGTAACAAATATGACCGATGGCATAACAAAGACTAGTAGTATAATAAATATGATAGATGGCATAGGAAATATGATTGATGGTATAGAAAATATGACCAAAAACACAATGAAGTCGATAGGTGGCATAACAAAGATGACCAATGGCATAGGGAAGACGATCGGGGGAATAATGAAGATGATTAGTGGTATAGTGGAGATGACCGATGGCGTAGAAAATATAACTATTGGTATAGCAAATATGATCGATGGAATAGCAAATATAACTAGTGGAATAGTGAATATGATCAGTGGCATTACAAACACAACCGATGATAGGTAGATCATGATTTCTTTCTATGCTCCACAATGTTGGAATTTTTTGGTTCAAAAAAATATTGCAAGCTATTAGGTAGTTATTAATAGTTGTTTGAAGATCATATGGGTACTTCAAAGAAAATTAAATTTAGAAAAATCACTAGTTAGGTCTTATTTTAATCGTTTTGTTTATGTCTATAATCTGATTGGTGGTAGTAATGCATGTTAGTGTTTCTTCATCAAGATCTATACCATAGAACAAAATCATATTTTATTTACCTTTCCTTTAAAAATCCTATCTCCTTTCAATATAAGTTTAAAAGTTACAAAATCATGTTTGCTTTTCCTATCCCTTTTAAGTGCTTGTAGTTGTAATATCATTGTGTCGGCCTGGGGTATGTTGTTAAGAAATTTTAGCAAGTGATTTCCACATCTTAAAACTAGTCAACTTACAAATGGATGAAAACAAATCAAAGTTCATATGGGTACTTCAAATAAAATTAAATTTAAAAAAAATCACTAGTCAGGCCTTATTTGATTCCTTTTTTATCTATAATATTATTGGTGATAGAAATACATGTTAGTGTTTGTTCATCAATATCTATACCATAGAACAAAAGCATATTTGCTTTACCTTCCCTTTTAAAAGTTTATCTCCTTTCAATGTAAGTTATAGAAGTTACAAAAGCATATTTGCTTTGCCTATCCTTTTAAGTGCTTGTAGTTGTAATGTTATTACGTCAGCCTGGGGCATGCTATTAAAATGTTAACAAGTGACATCCACATCTTCATACCAGTCAACTTACACAATTAATGCCTTGTGATTGAAATTAACTATTTTCAATCTTGCTTTATTTTTCTAACATTTTTATTTACAGGTACAATGGCTCCAACTCCCAATGGAAACAAGGGAGAAAAATCTTCTGTAAAAAATATTATCCTAAAATATTTTACCCATATCTCAGAATTCAATGAGGAATCAATATCCAATGAAGCATTGAAATCCAATGAGATATCGAAAGTTGCACAGATACAATGTACATACTTGTTTTACCTACTTAATAGTAATTTTAAAAAGTAATTTCAAAAAATGATATAGAGCATATTTGAATTCAGAATACCCAATTTATCCTAATATTCCTCCACTGGAATATATTACTTAGTATGAGATACATCATGAAAATTTTATCAACAATGACATGTAATAACTTGAACAAAATCCTGAAACTAGCATACAAATCCAAAATGAAAACGATCATTTTAACCAAATGCACACTTCTAGGGAACAAGGTGGACTATTGGGAGGTCATTTTAGATTGAATTATCATCAAAATATCTATTTATTGAACCAGTGCAGCTAGAAAATAATAATGATACACCAACAAAATGTAGATGCATTATTTATAGTTTGAAACTAGGAAAAGATCATAAGATGCAACTTAAGTTGGATACAATAGACATTGTGGGAAAGTTTATATGATGGTAAAATAAATTGATGGAATAACTAAGAAAAAATTAGGTGGAAGGATGCATCATAATGTGTACATGTTAGATATGCAGAAGACTATGACAATGAGATGAAACAAAAACAAACACTAGCTCAGAATGGTGGAACGATTCCTACACAATTTCAAAAAATTCATAAAATAATTTTAGTTTCAAAAAGCTTGCAGTTTGTTGTTATATTTACTATTATTAAATAATGTAGAACTATGACAAAATTTATTAATTTTAAGCATCTATTTCAACTAGTTTATGTAAAGAACCTTCCTAGTGCCCATTGGTCAGATCAAAGTGGTTGGAAAATGGTAAAATATCTATCTTTGGTTGAGAAGGGTCTGAAAGAGAAAGTTAAAAATTCTAATTTCATTTCAATTTCTATTGATTTAGTAACTGCTATTAAAAACACATCTTGGATTTGCATGCATGTTTATACCTTTCAAAATAATGTAAGGTAACCTCATTTGCTAGCAATACATAAGATGATGGAAAAATGTAATGCTGAAAATATTTACAATGTTGTTATCACTAGCTTAAAGGATGTTGTTGAAATGGATGATGTAACAATAGCTAATAAATCAATATGTATTAGAGCTAATTGTTTTGCTATAATGTAAGGTAACATAAATTTTCTTTGTGTTTGACTTCAAACAATAGATACCACATATTTGATCCCAATTCACTGCATGGCTCATAGAATGAATCTTGCATACAAAATTGTGAGCACATTTAAAAATTTTGCAAGAGTTGAAGAACTCGTTCATTAAGTACATGCTTATTTTTTGTGCAATCCAAAAAGGTTTTTAGAGTTTTAACTGTTTGCACTATAACTTTCAGAAGGTAAAAAATTATTGAAAAATGTAGATACTAGGTGGATTTCATTGTTTCAACCCGCAACAAGATTTTTCAAAAAATATAAATCCTTAGTAGGCTTTATGTATGATAATCAGAGGGTAGTTGATAAAGAAAAATATTTTCTATATCATATGAGAAACCTAGAAACACTACTCACTTTATGTGGTATTCTTCCAATGTTGCATGAAATGAACACACTGATAAAACTTGGACAACAAACATCCATTTATATTATGGATTTCATCAGGATTAGAAAACAAATTTGTATGTGTATTGATATGTTTTTTTAAATTAATACTTCTTATACATATATGTCGTGGGGATTGAACCTGGGCCACATCACCGATGTGTATTGATATATTATACTTTTCAAGTGAAAATTTTATGAATCATTTGTTTGATGATTGGAAAATTTTAATAAATGTCAATGAATAAAATAGTTTGTTGCAATTCAACATAAATGATCATATTTGTAATAATGTTCATGGAAAAGAGATACCTTTATATTATTTTGATAAGTGATTGGATATAGTTACTAAATATGTTGAACATATGGCAATCACATACAAAAAATTTGATGAAGTTTTACTAAAGACAAGGATTAAATTGAGAAAAATAGTAGAAACATTGACAAAAGATATCAAAAACCATTTTCAAAGAGATGAGTTGCTTGAAGTGATGGGTATGGTTAAACCTATGTTTTTGGATTCAGGAATATACTATAATAGTAAAATTGATTTTTTGATAAAATATATGGGTACACTTATCCAATATTTTTCTAAACATGTAGAAGTCAATGGTACCGAGATCAATGGTATTCTAAATAAATAAATTTTGACCAACCAATTCTCATATTTTAGAATGAAAATGGTTGATCAAATTTCATATTTGACTAATCCTAATGAACCAGGTTCTATTATACATTTATGGAAAAAGTTGTACTCTAGTAGTATTTTACAATATACGATGAATATTTTTGCTTATATGAATTGTTTCAAACAATGGTTTTGGGATCAGTGGAAGATGAAAGGGTTTTTAGTGCATTATATTTTGTGAAATCTAAATTTTGTAATAGATTCGATAAAAATTAAGAAAACTACTTGAAAATATATGTATCATTTTATGATGTGGATAAGTTTCCTTATGAGAGAGCTTTGGCATATTGGAAATCTATAGATCTACTTCACCATCCTCTATAACTTCCTCTATTTGTTTGCCTTTTGAAACATCAATGACATTTTCAGATTTCTTATCACTAGAGGTGCTACCCTTTTCTAAAGCCATACAAAGATCTTCCTCACAATTTTTCGAAGCATCCTCATACATAGTATAACTAGAAATCAATCCATCATTTGTGCAATCATCCTCAAGATGTCCAAAATTTCCACATCTAAAACATTTCATAAGGACAAATCTATGTTTATTTTCTTCTTCTTTTTCTGTTAGGAACAACATCTCATTTCCAACATCACTTGAAGAACTTTCACTATCACTACTAGAACACTTAATTGACTTGTCCAGGTAGAAAATTTTCTTGTGTTTGTGAGAGTACCTCTTTCCTTGATTGCTTTGCTCATATTTATTCTTCCTTTGATGCCTGTGCCTTTTAGAATCCTTGCTCTTATAATCCTGTTTATCTTCATCACTTTCATCCTTGGCAGCAGTACAGTTAGTAGCATAATGACCAAACTTTCCCCAATTGAAACACTTGACATATTTCATACCTTTGTGCTTTCTTGAGAACTTGCCCTTCTTGCTGTAATATGCCTCTTCATCACTAGAAGACTCATCACTATCTTGAAGCTCTTTACCCTTGGATTTCTTGGTAGCCTTGAAAGCTGCCTCCTTCTTAACATCAACCTTCACTTGAGTTCTCAACTCAAATGCTACAAGTATACTATGAAGCTCATCCTTTTTCAACTTATCCAAATCCTTATCTTCCTCAATAGAAAAAATATTTTCACTAAATCTATTTGGAAGAGACCTCAAAATCTTATCACAAATATCATTTTCAGCAAGCTCAAGACCTAGTTCCTTCATAGAGTTAACAATATCATCCATACGAAGCATATAGTCACTAATATTTTCTTCATAATTCATCTTGAGTTGTTAAAACATACCTTTGAAGTGTCTCAACTTGGCCTTTCGGACATTTGCATCACCTATATGAACCACCTTCAACTGTTTCCACATTTCACTAGCTGTCTTGCAGTGAATCACCTTGGTAATATCTGCCTTCTGTAGACCCTTCAGGATTGCATTCATTACCTTTGAATTGCTATGATGTAGGAGCCTCTCTTCCTTAGTAGAAGGACCATGCTTAGGAATGGTATACTCATCCTCAATCACCTCCCAAAATTCATTTCCAAGAGCCATAAGATGAACCTTCATCCTAGCACTCCAAAGCCCAAAATTTGCCCCATCAAGAATAGGTGCTACATTACCACTTGTATATTCCATTGTGTTATTTACAATCTTTTCCTTCAAGCTGTTAAACTTTTCGAAGGAACCCGCTCTGATACCAATTGAAGAACACAAGCTTATACTGAGAGGGGGGGGTGAACAGTATAATACCTCTTTTTAATTTCTCTATTTAACTTCAACTTCACAAAGCAATGAACCAATAGCAATATCAAAGTAATGCATAAAGAAACACACAATGAGACACCAATTTTAACGTGGTTCACCCAACATGGGCTACATCCACAAAAATTTTCTCTAAAAAGCTTTCTCAAAGTTCTTTGGGAATCCTTCCCAATTACAATGTTTATGAGCCTCAGCCCAAAGAAGAAACCTTCCCCTACTCAAGTATTTATGAGCCTCTGCCCAAAGGATAATCCTTCCCCTCCTCATGAATTTATGAGCCTCCTACCCAAAGGAGAATCCTTCCCCTCAGCTCTGGAAATGATACTTCAGAAGATCACCTACCTCTTATTCTGCTAGCACATGGAACTCCTTTCCATAGAAGACCTCCTGTCCTCAATGCTCAGCCTCAAGAGACCTCTGTCCTCACTGATCACCTCCATAGCAACTCATCAACCTATACTAAACACAGTCAGTCGGTCCAGCACAAGTCTTCCTCACTCTGTTAGATCTGTCCCAAGCTCAACTCATAAAGCTTGAACAAATCAATCTCTGCTACACACAAGCCTTCTCAAATACTTGTCAAAATTGTCCTCAGGTTCTTCTCAAAGAACCACTTCAAATATGTCCTCAAGTCCTCTGCTAGGACCTGTCCAAATCAGCTCACAACCTCCCTAGAACTTATCCAAATAAGCTCACAAGTCCTCACTAGAACCTGTCCAAATCAACTCACAAGTCCTCACTAGAACCTGTCCAAATCACCTCAAAAGTCCTCACTAGAACCTGTCCAAATCAGCTCACAAGTCCTCACTAGAACCTGTCCAAATAGGTCACAAGTCCTCACTAGAACCTGTCCAAATCAGCTCACAAGTTCATCAAGAAAAAATTGCTTAGCATGAACCAACAAAGATAATTGTTAGAGACCCAATGTGATTCATAAACCTCATAGAAGCATAAAGAGAATTGTTAGAGACTCAATATGTTCTATACTTAACTCCCAATATCAATCTCAAATCTCATAGAAACATAAAGAAAAATTTTAGAGACTCAATATGTTCTATACTTAACTCCCAATCTCAATTTCAACTCAATATCAATCTCAAAAGAATAAGATAGATGTAGTATGCTTTTCTCAAGAACATGAAACACAACCCAACAATTGCCAACCATGCAATATCTCATATAACAATGATACTCATGTTATTTCCACAACCAATATCTTTTCTCAACCAATTAGGGCTTTAACAACAATGCTTATAGACAAGGTTTAACCAACATCATTCAAATCAACATTAACCTTGAAGCATTCAACCAATCACTACATGAAAAGAAAACTAGTAGACATCATTTTCCCTCCAAAGATATTTGAACAAAACAACCACCAACATAAATCACCAATGCAAAGAATAACTTGCTCAAATCAATCTCAATGGAGTAAGCCCAAATCATGTATCAAGTAAAGCATTAACTTGATCAAAACAACCTTTATGGAAGCAACTCAACCATCAATCTCAAAACAGCCAACTAAGGGTTTCACCAACTCAAAGCAAGTAGTAATACTTACCAACATAAACCCTAGTGCAAAAATGCTTCCTCTTCCTCAACCAGAATTATGCATTCACCCAAAAAACTCATCAATGGTTTTAATGCATAAACAATCTTCAATATCCAGAAAATGGGATTTACACCAACAAGAATACCTAGTAGACAACCTTTTCACTCCAAACTCAATTTCAGAAAATACACCATCAACAATATACATGGAAGAAGTTGCCCATACCTTTGTTTGAGGAAGAAGAGAATAGTTCTTCAACTCTGTTACCAACACCACCCTCAACTTTGCCACCAAGTTAGGGTTAGATCATAAAAGTAACCACAAAAATATTTATTCCATAAAACACCTTATGACTCCAATCCTTAGAAGTCAACTACCAAAAATATAAAGCATACAAACAATATATCCTTTTACACCTTATTTCTACAAATTAATTAAACCATGCTCAAGGAATAATAGCTTCTAAGCAAATCTCACTCAACAATCAAGCCAAAAATCTCAACCACACACTATCAACCTTATATCTCCAAAGAAGCATTTAACCTTAAAAATAATTTTAAATAAATTTTCCCAACCACTTCTTCTTTAACAAAATGCAGATTTTATTTAAAAAACCTTACCAAAAAAAATATGCTTCCAAAAATCGCGGGTCAACAGTGCCTCCAAAAAAATTAGAGCGCAAAAACTCTTCTCACACTCCACGGTGGGATTCGAACGCTTGACCTCCCTTCAAGCGCCTTCATAGAATAGACATTGCCACTAGGCCAATGACGCTAGCTTGAAGGCTAGCAAGAGTCTCCTTCTCCTTAACCCTTTGGCGGTAGATAAACGTGGCAAAAAAATGATAGTCGTAGCTTTTACTTCCCAACCTTTGCGCAATTTGAATTTCTTCAACTCCATTACTTTGGACTATAGGTTATGGCTTATATAGCCAAACTTCCATGCTATGCATGACGTCGGCAAGAGGATAATTCGAACTTTTTGAATTAATATTATTTTGGTGCCTTCGAAACAACTTTAGGGTTTATGAAACCCTTTTGATTATTTAAAAAATAATCAAAGGTCTTTTAGACCTTAGACCTTAGGTGGAGAACCCATTAAATTATTAAAATAATTTAATCACTAAATCAAATAAATAAATAATTAAAAAACCTTAAAAAAAGTTTTATTAATTAATTTATTTAATTAATAAGTGTCTCCAGCCTTTGCATTAAGCTGAGAGTGGTTTTGAGAAAAACCCTTAATGCATCCACCTGGTTTTAATAAAAACCCTTAAACCTGCCATGGTTTTGATAAAAACCTTTTCATATGCCACATGGAATATCTTCGAAATCTTCTAGAAAGGATTCTTTGGAATCTTCAACCTTTGAAGCCAATAAATCCTCTTGACATTAATTTCAGTTCCTTTTGACATCAATGACAACTCATAGACAAGAAGCTAGGATCTCAAACCCAAAATTGCCAACGAGACTTGTGGATAGATCAATGTGAGATTTTGTGGAAGCTTACAAGGTAGAATTGAGATAAGTCTTTGAGTAGAATTATGAGAAGATTTGATTGATTGATTAGTTCAAACCTTGGGTTAAGGTTCAGGGCAGATCTAGTAGAGTTGATTTGTGATTGGAGCAAGCTTTGTGTTAAGGCTTGAGGATAGATTTATTCTAGATTGAAGGACTGAGTTTAGTGCAGATCAGAGGATAGATATTGAGGATGGATTTGTGCTAGATCAAAGGACTGTGTTTAGTATAGATTCGAGGATAAATTTTGGTGCATATTTGAGGATATGTTTATGCCAGATCAGAGACAAATATTGAGCAAATTTATGCTAGACCAAAGGAATATGTTTAGTGTAAATTTGAAATAGAGCTTTGAATGTGATAGAGTATAGAGGATGGCAATATCTAGTGGATAGAGATCCATTAGCCAAGGCAGTTGGACAGGTGTCTTTAGTGGATAGAGATCCATTAGCCAGAGTAGTAGGGGAAATAGTACCAGTCAGAGCTAAGGAGAAAGGAGTTATCATATGGATAAAGATCCATAAAATTGATTAGGGGATTGGTGTCTCCTTTGTACAGAGGTCCATAAACATTGTAATATGGAAAGGATTCCCAAGAGATTGATTGAGAAAATTTTAGTGAAATATTTTCTTTGTGGAGTATCCCACATTGGGTGAACCACGTTAAATTGGTGTCTCTATTGTGTGTGGTGATTTGTGCATTGCTTTGATTATTGTTGTTGATATTTTTATCTATACATTACATAATATTGATTGGGAAAGAAAAGTAAAAAGTGGTCTTATACTGTTCACCTCCCTCCCCTATTAGTATAAGATTGTGTTTTTCATAATGTAGTTATCATTAATTCCTTTCATCATGTCACTAGAAGATATCTCTATATCTACTTTTGCAAAACTATTAGTTTGTGAGTTCTCATAAATATTTCTAAGCCATATTGATTCTTCTCTTCTAATTACATTTTCCCTATTATCATTTCTAGAATCAAGTGTGTCTCTGAACCATTTTGATTCCTTGAATATTGTATACTTAATAATATTTTCTATAGTTTCTTTTAAAGTAATCTTGCTTGTTACTTTTTTATTTAAAAATAATAAATATGGTAGAATTTTAGAATCTCTAAACCTTTTAGGTTTACTTCCTTATGAATCCCTAGTTTTAAGTATGTGATCAAGTTTGATGATATTTTTTTAATTCAAGATTTTTTTAGAATACCTTGTATCTCCCAAATATTTTGAATTTAATATGGTCTTGATAAATTAGCTTTCTAGGTTAAATTTGAGTTGAATCCCTTTTATATCCCTAATGTTCAAATTATATTCTTCACCTTATTTATCCCTATTTATGAATGGAAAGCTAAATATATTTTGATGTAGTTTCAATTTTTATGAGATTCTCTATTTTTCAAGACCTTTAAGTTGAAATTCTTGTCTCATTAATTTGAGCAAGAGACTAATTTGAAAAGTAATTTTTCCAAATTTCTAGCAATTTTATGTTTTGCTTATTTCAATTTTCAATGATATAGTTTCTAAATTTCAAAATATTTAATTTGGTGTTGAACTCCTTATAACTCCCTAGTTGGAAATTTAGAAAACTAATTCTTTGCAAATATAATATTTTCATTTCAATGTATAAATCATTATTCCTCAAAGTTTGACTATTTGCAAAAATATTTCAATGAAATTTGAAAGAGGTAGTTTCAAAAACATTTATAATACTTATTTCTTCAAAAAAATTCTAAGGCATTTAATAATACTACTAAGGTTGTAAAACTATTCCTTATTTCTCCTTTTATTACAAAATCTTGAATATAATGAAATAATTAAATTGACTCCAATATTATACTTTATATCCTTTGAAAATGTTATAGATTAGATTAAATATTTATTACCTCCTTTAATGTAGTGCTCCAAAGGCTTTCTCTTGCTTACTTTATACTGCACCTTGCATTCTAATGATGCTCTTCTTCCACTGTGATGCATTCAATACACTCTATGCTTGAAATCCAAGCTTTGATTGCATATTTTTCTTCCCTTCAACATAGTTCATATGCTCTAATCTCTATAAATTTACTCTCTCCTATTCACTATATTCTCTCTACATTCTCTATGTATGCACTCTGATATATCCCTTTAATGTAAGTAGAAGGTATTACTTTACGTAAATATTGGCACTTTCCTTCTATCAAGATACTTGGCATGTGAGTTGTTGCTTATTCTATGGTGCCTAGATGCTCCTTGGTTGTTGATGATTTTTATCCTTGGTGACACTTGACCTTTTACACCTACATCTATTGTAGATGGATATTATAACTTTCTACCTCCTTGATAATATTCTAGTTATCATTGCACTTCCCTCTTCAACGACTGTTTCGCTTCCTTAGTGCTTATACTCTCCTTGTGGTGGTTAGTGCTCTATGTTTAATGTGCAAAATGATAGATTGCAACATTATCTCTTCACATATGATTGTTAGATTCTTCAATGCTTCTCCTTCCAATGTAATTATAATTAATGAGAAATATTCAACATCTTCTATTACTCTTTCTTGTATATGTGTTATGATGGCTACAACTCAAGTGTTCTACCTTATTTTTATAGTTTATAGCAAGTGTTATATCAAATTATGGTAATCCCTTCATTTTCCTCCTTTCAATAACCTATTATTGAGTTAATGCAACCCTAATGGTTTTTGCTCTTTTTTGTCCTCCTTTGAACAACCTTGTAATGAGTTTGTGCAACCCTAATGGTGTTCACTTAACCATACCAATGCTCCTTCGATGATGAAACTCTTCCTCAACTATGTTCTTGGTTGTATGATGGTGGCACTCTAGGTAACATTCTTTTATAAAGGAGGTAGATCCTCTACATTGACCTGGTTTTTCTTCCACTTTTTTTATGGTTTCTCAATCTTGGCAACAGTTGATATCGTCTTCTTGATGGCACTCTTACCTTGTTACTTGGGAGTTGACTCGTTGGGAACTTTTCTATGTAAATGGTACTACTATCGAGTATTTAACTTGAATAGAACTTTATGATCCTTTGTTGTAACATATTTCCAACTATTATACATAGCTTTATATAGATAATAACTATTTCTTGCCCTCCTATACTTTTAGTTACAGTAGATTTCTTGAAATAGTGGCTTTATTATCCAATATGGTGGCACCTTTTCTCTTTGCCAAAACTTGGCAATGATGGTATTTCTTCCATGATATATTCTCCTTGTTGGATACTCTTCTATAACAATTCCAAGCTTCTAATTTGTGCCAAAATATATGTCTTTCAAGTAGAATGATACTTCTATTTTCTATTGCAACTTATTTACTTTCCAAGGGATAGTAAGGATATGATTTCTTTCCTTATATTATTTCTAACTTCTTTCTTTGTTGCAGGTTTTAATCCCTTGGGAATGCTATCTTCTCCCACATTGAAGATATACATTTGAGACCTTTCCTTTTGTATCTTTAAAAATTAAATGTGGTGTTTTAAAATATTTAATAATAATTTAATATGAACATTCAAGTAATGAACATTTTTTGCACCAATATTGCATTACTTTTGACCTCATTTTGTAGCTCTATTTATTCATGATTTGGTTCACCTATTTTCTTCCCTGATTTTGTGAAACTTACTGCTTCAATTCCTATTACTTTTCTGCCCTAAACTTGTTAATCTTGTAGCTCTTCTTGCTATCCAAATTAGATCATAAACTCCTCCAGTTTGGAACTTAATAACTCCTTTAACTTGCTGCCAAATCTTGATTTAAATACTTTAAACCTTATCCTTTAGTTGTTGTCCTAAACTCCTCTATTTTACAGCTTCCAATATTACCTATTTCTCCTTGAACTATGTTGTCCAAAAGTGTGTAATTTTACAACTATAATTTTGTCTAATCCTCCTTGAAAATCAGCCTTCAAGCCTTCAATGGTAGTCTTCAAATTTCTTGAATTGGTGGCCTCTTCTATCTTATTTTTTCTCCATAGCTTTTGTCACATTCTAACTTCAAACGTGGCCTTTTTAATTCACATTTTTCTCAAGAATATTAATGTCTTGAAATCTTCAAGATTCCCTTCTAAAATTTGGTAAACTTCTTGAAAATCCTTCTTCATTTTGGGTTTGTTGTCATATGGTGAAAATTGTTCCAAATTATTCTTTTTAGAAGCTACACCTTCTTGAAATATTCTATCTTGATCTATCTTCAAATATTCTCCAATTTATTCAATAGGGATTCTCTAGCATTCTTCTTTATTTCTCCTTCCAAATTTTATTGAGACCTCTCCTCTTCGATATTCTCGTTTTGGAGTTGCTTTCTTCTTTCTTTACTCTAAAATCTTCAATATTCAAGCTTCAATCTCCAATGAGGTCTTATTTATTGGACCTATTCCTTGATTTGCAGTCTTCAATATTCTATAGGATCATCCTTCTTGAGTCTCATTAATCTCAAATCTCCAATATTCAATGGGGAATTTTTCCTTGAGTCTCCTCTTTCTTTATTCTCTATTTTTTTGCAACAAAGAACTAATCTCTGTACAAGGAAAGCACATAAAATTTTAAGAAATCGAAGATGAAATTATTTTCTATCCATTGTAGGAAGCTTCTCAACTTTTGAAAACTATTTTTTTCAGCAAAAAACTTAGATAGTAGTAATAAATTCCATACAAATCTCTTGATCTCTATAAATCAATAAACATTACTAGTTATTCTTCAATATAGTGGAAAAGAGATCCATGTTGAGTCCTAGTCTTCATGAGTTTTTTTGTAACCTTGTGGAAAGACTCTAGACAAATAGCAATTTTAGAAATTCTAAAAATAAATCTCCCTAACTCTCCTCAATATTCTTGTGGCTCTCTCTATTTCCTATCAATCTACATTGTGCTCTGATACCACTATTAGCTTTTGATACTATATACTTAAGGAAATGCAACCACAAGAAATAAAATGAACATGCAATATTAACTATATTATAATGGCAATATCTTAAGCATGTAAATAGCATGAGAAAATTCTAAAAGTACTCATAAAATTGCCATTAATGAAAGATCATGAGAATGAGATATTCATAAAAAATATGGAGATCTCAAGTGCTCCACTCATCATTCATGCTCTACATTGTATATAACTTGAGCAGTAATCTACTCTATTGTGCTCTTGCACTCTCTCTTACTTACTCTCTTCTAAAGGCTAATATATAATGGAGTATGACTCTTGGTCTTTCATCTTCTTATGAATCCCTATATTTCTATTCTAGACTCATGTACACATGGACAACATGCATATTTACACCATTGCACATTCTAATAATACTTGTGCATTTATTACATTACATTAATTAAATACTCAACCCTTAATATAAGACACTCTCCTAATCTAGAGATGTACCCAAGATGGTACATTAGCATGTATGAAATAATGTAATATATTCCAACACATTGAATAACAATCATCCTTAAAATATCTACACAATGTTATAATCTATAAATAGTAGTTAGTTTAGAATTGTAAAGAATCAACAAGTTATATATCTGCAAGTTTTATAAATTTTCCTTCATTATTATGTATAGTAGTACTTGTATTCTTGGGTGGTCTTATGAGCACTTTGAACCCCCACTTTTAGCACTATATTGTAATATTTTCATACTTATTTATCTATACATATACTAGCCCTATGACTATTTGGTTCCATTTTTTTGATTCTCCCTATCCTATTTCCTTTATGTATTTATGTCTATGTTTCATCCTATGCTTGTATATACTCAGAGGAGGAATTGTTAAAACTCGTATATGTAATAATTATAGTCAATGCTATTATACAAGAGGATCTTATCTTGATCTTGGTACATCACCCTTGTTAGCTTAGGCTTTTTCTTTATGATATCTTAACTTTGGTGAGGGTATATATCTATCCACTTATTGAAGCACCACAAAAATCACTTGGTGACTCTACTCAAGAATGACTATATAGAAGAAGCCACACTAAAGAACATCAAATTAGAATTTTGGTGAAGATTTCAATCTATCTAATCTTAAAGCATATATTTTTGACCTAGTGAATTTGCTCAAGGTAAAGGATTTCGATACTATGAATGAAAATTTTACTACTAGATATCCTAATTTGCACATTCTTGTACCTCCACTCACCATTTCTCAAATAAAATTACTATACTACCACCTAGAAGTTTCCTAGCATGTAATAAAAAGAATCCCCTTATGACCTCCAATGTTATTAGATGTATGGGATGACATTTTAACATTAGCTCTTGAATCATTGAAATACTATATCATAGAATATTTGACAACCCTAATGGATCATCTAAAATATATGGTCTACCTGTACTAATTATACAATATTACAATGTAGAATGTGGCACTAAGACTGTTGGTGGCATATTTTAGAGATAAATCTCACTCCATTTTTAATCAAGTCAACTCGATGTCCTATTTATATATGGATTTAGAGAGAGAGAGAGTGGATAACTCCAACCATATAGGCTAGGAATCTCTAACCTCCTCCTACATAGTAGCCTACTAATAATTCTAAGAATATTGTTTATATGCGAGGCCAATCCCCTAGGGATCAAGCCTAAAACACTCTTATAGGGATGTGTTCCATGACTTCTAACTAGATTATGACAATGTAGGTTAAAGAAGAGATAGATGTGGTTTCAAAGGAAGTAGATAATTTAATACTTGGTTGGTCATGAATAGATCCTAATGATCAAGTGGACCAATGGGTGGTTGGAATTTGGGATTCAGATCCCTTTGGAGTGCTTGAGAAAACAAGAATGGGAACTAATTAGACCCAAACATAGAACCCCTCTATCTCCAAAAATATAAAAGAGAAAAAAGATTTAAGTTGGAGATGGAATATGTACTTTAATAAGTTCAAGAGTAAAGAGATAGTTAGCATTTGTACCAATATGCCTATACCAAGGGATTCACTCATCCTTGGTATCGATCGACCTATAATAAGAGAGTTTCTCAAGATTCCAATTTCTTTAAGAGTAAAAGTATTTTTCCCAAAGAATTTGAAAAAGTGAAAGAAATAAATAACTCAAGTAGCAACTTGAGGGCATTTTTGACTCCATGCCCAATGGATAAATACTACCCATAGTCCTTGTATATATGCATTATAAGTAACGTACGTTTAATTTTATAGCAAGTTTTACATGTCAATGCTTAGAGAAATCACATTTTTGTGAGACCGCTAAGGTTCAAAGAAAATATCATAAGTCAAAGATATATTGTTCAAATTCCCACCTCTATTTTATTTCTAATTTTGATCCCCTTGACTCTACACCCAATGGACAAGACAACTAATTTTGTGTTATTTATCTTCATCAAGCTAAAGATCCCCTATGAGTCACTAGAATTGTATTGAAATCTCACTACACTTAAATATTACCTTGAGAAAATCTTGAGGGTTAGCCCAGGTAGAAGAGAAGTAGATGAGAAGTAGTGAATTAATCAACAAGCAAGTGCAAAAGGTTTCAATAAAAAATATTGAAATGTGGAATGCCAAACAAATTATGAGTAAATCTAATCATATTGTGAAAAGCTCTGATCAGAGACTAGCACCAACTTTCTAAGGATTTCAAAAAGAAGGGGAGATAAAAGTTTTGATAGCTTTCAATATCTGAAGCATTGAAGGTAAAAAGTTGAAAAAGTTTCAAAAGGCAAAAATATCTAAAGATCAAAATTTTTAAAAGTTCCAAAGCAAAAGAAATATTAAAAGTTTCAACAATCATGAAATGTCTTTAAGTCCTAATAATATCTCCCAATGGTGATAGTTGTGCTTATAAAATCAACAATGGTAAAAATTCCTAATATCACCTACCTGCATGACACTAATGGCTAGCACATTAAATGCTATAGCATGGGAGCTAAAACAAGGACAACTATAGATCCAAAATATCAATTATAAAAGATCACCTATATTTATACTTAAGGAATTCCAAAAAAAGGTATAGATGGCAATAACAATAGTAGTGTCACATCTAAAGGTCCATAACCATTCAGCATTAATGATCATATATCCATTAATCCTAAATAAACCAATGAATTGAATAAATATATGACTTCACACATAGAAGAGTATTCATCCTTAAAATTTTTGCATAGTTTTGGAGGGAAATATTTCTTTTGTAGTCTATAAATAGTAGTTAGTTTAGCATTATAAAGGATCAACAAGTTCTATCTCTAAAATTTATAACTTTTCCTTCATTTTTCCTGTATAGCAATACTCATATTCCTAGGTGGTCTTGAAGATAGTCCAAACCCTCACTTCTGGTATAATCTTGTGATAATTTCATACTTATATATATATATATATTGGAGTCCCGTGGCTATTTGGTTCTCCATATACCATTTATTTTATGTATGTATGTTTATGTTTTAGTCTATTCTTATATATGCTCAAAGGAGGAAGTGTTCAAAATCCTAGTTGTTGATGCATTAAAACCAAGGCTATTGTGTAAGAGGATATTATCTTGATCTTGGTGCATCACATTTGTTAGCTTAGGTTTCTTCCTTTTTTCTATATTTATTTTTCATGTTTATCTAACACTTTCCCCCTTGCAACTGATATATTAGGCAAGAGTAGGAAAAATAAACTCAAGGTCATATCTTAAAAGGAGTCAACCTTGTAAAAAAATCCTAGAGGTCACCAACTGAACTAACCATGTGCTCTCAAAAGTATCCATATTATGTAGATCTATACAAGGTATGATTGTCCTAACCATATGGTCCAATCCTCCTGATGGTGGAAACTATCAAATAGGACAATAGTAGGGATTTTGTGTAATATCCATTTTCCTTCATATGCTCTTGGATAAAAAAGGTAAGATTTTATAGAATTTGGAAGCATGGAAAATTCAATATCTAATATTGGAAGGAGATGTATTAGGTGCAATTGGAAGAGTTGTTATTAGAAGTTTCATGGAAATTGATTGGAATTTTAACTAAGATGTAGGATATTTAATTGAAAGTTCAAAGGATTAGATGGGTAGCTAAAGGATGTGATTTCTAGTTAGGGGATATCATTAGAAGTTGGAAGGGATTTCATGGATATTCATGCATGATAGATGATATAAGGAATGATGTTGACAAATAGCTAACATTAGTTAGTTTCATGTTCTCTTTTTTTAATTTATAACTAGAAAAAAATGTTGAAGTCAAAAGCATGATAGTGCTAACAATACATATCACTAATATGGAAGATAATTTTCCTTTAACCTTATATTATGGAAGTGTTGGTAATGAGATCTTCTTGGATATCTAAAATATGCTACGTCTAGAATCAGGAACAAGACTTTTCTAGTCCTTCTCTATCTCTTCCAAGAATGAAAGTTCTTCAATGAGATATTGTATGGATCTTCTTCAGCTTATTCTAGAATAAGTCAATCTATAGAAAGGTTGCGTTGGTATTTTTCTTATATTTTGCAATATATAGGTCTTAAATATTCTATGGAGATCAACAACCTACAATATTCTAGGACTCTTCTTTGGATTCTTTTCCTTGAATCTAGAATAAAGCTTTTGTGGTCGTTTCTTCTTCTGCAATGTGCAGGTTCATAAAAAGACTCCCTTAGGTTCCTAAAATCTCCTTTTCCTACAACAAGATATTAGTATGATGAATCTAAATCTGAAAATTATGAATCTTCACTAATTGATTTTTCAATCTAGTGGAATGAATACTGAGTCCTAGTCTTCATGATTTTTTTGGAACTCTATGGGAAGACTCTAGCCAAATGCAATTTCAAAATTTTTGGAACTAATATTTTCTTCTCCCCTCTCAATATCTCTTGTGGCTCTCCCTATTCCTATTGATCTACTATGTGTTCTAATACCATTGTTAAATTTTGATTAAGTATGTTATGGGAGATGGAAATCACAAGATGTAGAAAGATAATAAAGTTTAGGAATGACATAGAAATATGTTATTAATGGAACTCACAAAAATATGGAACCAAATACAATATGTATAAACCTACTCTACCAGTGCATGCTAAGAGCAATGCACTCACACACTCACTTTATTCACTATGGTACTTTATATATAAAATAGGTAACTTGGCTCTTACTCTTATGAATTACCATTCCTATGACTCATGTACAAGTGGACTCCTTACACATTTATATTATTGCACATTGACACTTGTGCATTTATTTATTCTACCCCTAGTAACTCCTAACCCAAGGTGGTACATTGATATGTACCTAAATAATGTAATATACTCTAACATTAACTCCCCTTGATCAAGCAAGTATTGCACTAAATATTTAAATTGTAGAAAATTTTCAATATTATGACCCATCTAATGATGGAAAATGCAATAATATTTTTCATTGGATGACTTAGGCTTGTATCTATGAGGATCTATAGGACATATGATAGGTAGGGATATTAGGCTTACATCCTATATATTTTGAAATACTATTGACATTGGCTTTGAGAGGGGTGTCCAGGTGAGAGATGAATGAGGTGGATGAGTTTGATGAGAAATTTGATGTGAAGTTTGAGCGGGAAGTGAAGTGGGAAATTATGGCATAGAGGATGATTGAGGAGGGACTAGTGAGATATATTGGTGACTCAGGTGTAGCTTGATGTTTATGAGTCAATCCAAGATGTGCTATAGATCAAGTGAAGGTAGATTTGGAGGGGTACCTTGGTGATTCAATTGTAGTTCAATGTTTGTGAGTAAATCTATGATCTGTTGTAGGTCCTATGGAGGTGAAGTTGGAAGTGGAGCAGTGTGATATGTTGGTTGAGGTGGTGGATATGGATGCTGCAAAGAGAAGGAATACAGTTGAGACTACTATCATGGGAGATGAAGTGAATTAAGAGAGTAGTGTAAGAGGTGAGGGGATAGAAGAATAGGAGAAATAAGTAGCATTAGAAGAAGAGGTAGAAAATAAGGGGCTGGAAGGAGGTGTGGTAAATATAGGGTTGGAAGGAGGGATGGTAGATGAGGTATCAAAAGAAGTGGTGATGAAGATATTGTTGGAAGAATAAGAGGAGTTGGAAGTAGAGGTTGGATACACCTTGATGATTGATGCATGGATGGTTATGGGGCTCTCTAAAGGGCTAGGTTTAGATTGGGTTGGGACATGGTACCTTTAGTTGGTTTAGGAGAAATGAGATTAAATCTTTTTGATGAGAGGGTATCAAGAGCTGGGTCAAATAATACCACACTCAAGGAGGTTCTAGTATTAATAGAACCAGTAAAAGGAGAGGATGTGTGAGGGTAGTTTTTCTCTTGATGATTGAGGACTAACTGTATGGGTTGGATATGAAGTGGAGGTAAGGATGGTCATGGTGATTTAGGTGGAGGAGAAGTTTTAGTATCATGGATATTAAAAGTATTAGTATCAATGGCGGTGATATGGAGATTCATGGGTGGACTACATGGTGAGGTAGGAAGAGTCTCCTTTAGAGAAGTTGAAGGAACTTTGGGTGGGTGTGAAGGTTGGTTGTCATATGAAGTTTCATATAAAAGGAAATGGATGGTGGTGGCTTGAAAAGAGTCATCTGATGAACGCTGAGGGGGTAGAGGATCAATAAATGTGTTATGAATATCCTCCTTGAGATTAAAAGTATAGTATGGCCAATCAATTTCAGGGGGTTGACTAAGTGAGATGGCTAGGAAGAAGTGGAGGGCATAATAGTAGAGGATAAGATATTTTGAGGAGTGGAGGGTGAGGATGGAGGTGTATATTGTGAGGATGACAAATTGGAAGAGGGATTGGATGGAGTGGTTGGAGAAGGTGATGCGACATTAGGTGGAGAAGGAGTAGGTGGAGTAGATGTCATAGAAGATGATGTTGAGGATGAAGGTGGGTGGGTGGCAGTTGATTATAGGTGAGTGATGATTGATGATAAATGGTGGGAGGTTGATGATAGTGTGAGGTTGATTGTTGGTGATGTTGGGAAGTTGAAGGTTGATTGCAAGTGGGTGATGATTGATGATATTGTGGGGTGACATAGATTGTATGGGAAGGGGTTGATGATGGGGAAATTGAGGTGGTAGATATTGGTGAGATGGTTGCAAGTATTGGGGTAATGAGCCATGGAATGGAAGCAAAAGGGTGAGTTTTGGTAAAATTTTCAAAATAAACTTACTATCTTATTAAAGTTGTTGAATGCAAGCAAACAAATAAACAAACAAATTTTGTTGTTTTTGTTTTTTGAATTTGTGGTTTTGTTATTTTAAATATTTTTGTGATGTATTATGATGGGTTTGTGAAGTTTTGATATTGTTTGAGGTGGTTTTGGAAGGTTTTGACCAAAATTTAGAGATGGTGTGGAGTGGATTAGAGGATGTTTTGGTTGAATTTCAGGTTGGATAGTGGAGTGCTCAAGGGATGGAAGCTCTTGTGGTGTGGTAGAAGAGGTGGAAAAGGTATATACAATGTGGTTAGGCCTGATCATTCCCACAAAATCTTGGTGAGATGCAATATTGTTAGCATGATTGGATTGATGTGGATAAATGGTGATATTTGAACCCTCCTTGTGTGGTTTTGTCACCCCAAGTTGTTGTAATAGAGCTTTATGATTTTCAATGTTTTGGTGGGTGATGGTTGAAGGGTGTTTGATGGTAATGAGCCCTTGGTTAATAAAATCCTATATGTGGTTCTAGAATGATAGACAATGATTGATGTCATGAACATGGTGATAAAAGATACAAAATTAGTCAGTGTTAGGCCCTAGATATGTGGGTTGATGTGTATCGTAGGGCCCTATGTTGAGTAAGGAGAGTGTTTACACCTTGATAAGTTTCCAAAAAATTGATAACAAGGTATTCATAAGAGGCATGAAGTAAAATTAGAGTCAAGGAGAAATATGCATGGGAGGAGAGGTGGGTTGGTTGTGATATTGATCTAAGGGTGGACTAGCCTAGGATTTTGGAGGTAGGGGTAGATATGAAGATTGGTATGAAGGTGGATCAGGTTGTTACAATTGTGATGGGTGATAGAAATGTGGTGATGGATGTGGGTGATATGAATGTTGTAATGGAGGTGGTGGAGGCACTTGGGAAGCTAAGAAAATATTTTGAGGTGTGTAATAAGATATGGTGGGAGTGTTGGTAGGAGTGTAGGATGGGTGGCAAGTGGATTATGGATAATATGGAGGGAATGGTTGATGAGATTGTGGAGGTTTATATTGGATGGGTGTTGGTTTATTATAGGTGGGTGATGATTGATGATAAATGGTGGGAGATTTATGATAGTGCAAGATAGATTTCTAGTGATATTGGGAAGTTGATTGTTGGTTGTAAGTGGGTTATGGTTGATGATATTGTGGGGGTGGCATAGATTATATGGGAAGGGGTTAATGATGGTGGGATTGAGGTGGTGTATATTGGTGAGGTGGCTATCGATATTAGGGGGAATGAGACATGGAATGGAAGCGAAAGGGCAAGTTTTAAAAAAAAATCAAAACAAACTTACTATCTTATTAAATTCATTGAATGCAAGAAAACAAACAAACAAACAAATTTTGTTGTTTTATTTATTTGAATTTATGGTTTTATTGTTTTGTGATGTTTTGGGATGTCTTTGTGAATTTTTGAGATGGTTTGAGGTGGTTTTGGAAGCTGTTGGCCAAAAGGTGAAAATTAGTTTTGAAGATGGTTTTGATTTTGTGTTTTGTTGTATTTTTCTTATTTGAGTTTTTTTTTGGGTTTTATGTTCCTATACCTAGGAAATACAAAAAGTAGGTGGTGAAGTGAAATATAAAAGGGTCTATTCATACCCACCCACCTTTTAAGTAATGAGAAACAAACAACTGATACATATTCCTATGATGAAGGATAGTCAATGGGTATCCTAAGGGTACAAAAGGTACCTCCTGGAAGAGAATGCACTATCTAAGTCCTGCTATCGATCTACCCAGACTTTTGCTTCACTCTTAGGTGGGCTCAAACAAAAATGATAGTTGAGTTTCACTAATTATTAATCCACATGGTTAAATGGCATCTAACCTAAAGATTAACCTAGGCTAGCCCCAAGGTTAATCAACTTCTCAGTAATGAAGTCTGAGAAACTATGCATACTAGCTATGGTGATCTAGGGCTCAACTGGTGGTTGGGGATGTGTTTTTGTGTGTTTTTGGTTTGATTTTTGTTTTGTGTTTTTGTTTCTTTTTTATTTTTTGTTTTGCAAAAGGGACTAAATGCAACTAAGACTACCCTTAAGATGGTCTAAATGATATTCTCACAATGACACTGAGAGGGGGGGTGAATCAGTGTAACTAATTAAAAATTTGAATCTGCAACTCTTAAAACTTAAAAATGCAAGCTTAAAAACAAATATAGCAACTATAACAAAAGAGCATCACACAACACAAATTTTAACGAGGTTCATCGATGTGGCTACTCCTCAAATAATGACTGTTTGGACTACAATCCAAATCCAACCTTTGCAAGGATTCAATCTTTACAAATATTTTACCAGCACCCACTGGAAGGAGCACCAACCCCTGATTTTATCTGCAACAACAGATAGGAGCACCAACTCCTTTTTCCAAGCACCAACTTGGATTTTTATTTTGAATAATAGTTTGACATAAAAATGCCTTCTCTTTTATAAGACCCTCACTGGTCTATTGCTCATACAAATCAATCTCATAGAAGAATAAAGAGGATTGTCAGAAACTCAATATCTTCTATCACAGTCTAAAACCTCTCTTCTAATTTTCAAGAAAAATATATTCAGGTTTTAGTTCTTTTTGCTATTCTTCATACAGCACTCTAACTCAACATTTTTCTTTTTTTTTTCACAAATAACCACGGTTGCAGTCACCTCTCTTACTGTGCCCGTTCGAGTCTTTATACTTGATTTCCTTGAACGGCTCAATTTGAAACGGCTCGAATTCTTCCCTCCATTTTCCATGCATTCTAAGCTTTGTTCAATCTGTCAAACCTTCTCTGATGCGCTCTGTCTTTTAGCCACTTCTTTCTAACTTGTTTTGACAATCTACTCTACTCATACTGACAGCTTTTTTTGTGCACCCTGACAGCCTTTTTGCACGTTTCGATGCTCTGTCATTCTTTTCTTTTAACTTCTTTGTAACTGCCCTCTCGGCACCTTTATACTTTTTGATGGCACACTTTTCAATTCTAATTTGATCTTTCTCTTATGTCGACAACTTCCATGTCTGACAGACGCAACAACTGAGAGGATTTCTTGCTTTTCGAGATTCTCTATAGTTCTGCACTTTTGCCAGCCATGCAGCATCACGTCCCTGCAACAATCGTTCTTTTCTTTAATGCATTGTTCTACCACCTGTAACAGTAATTCTAACTCCAGTTAACTCTTACCTAACTGGCTGCATGCTTTTCATTTGTGCTTTTTTGACACCTGTCACTGTGCATGCTTCTACGGCTTTTACCCGCCAAACTGTTACCTGTCGCGATATCGCGACATTTCTTCTTATTTGACTTTATCTGGACTGATGATCGTGAAAACCTGACCTATTACAATATCATGAAATTTTCCACCTCCTATACCTTCTCTCCGCATGCAACCGCAAAAATAGAACATGTCGCGAAATCGCGACGCATTTGCTGCCTTCAGCCCATTTCTGTCTCCTACCCGCGAAAACGAGACATGTCACGAAATCGCGACACATTCGTTGCCTCTGCACTATCCTTCGCTTGCACCCACAAAAATGGTACATGTCACGAAATCATGACACTTTGGGCTTCCCTGCACTCTGCTTCGCTTGTAGCCACAAAAATGGAACATGTCGCGAAATCGTGACACTTTGCACTTCCATACACTCTACTTCGCTTGTAGCCGCGGAAATGGAACATGTCGCGAAATTGCGACACTTTGCGCTTTCGTACACTCTGCTTTGCTTGTAGCCGTGAAAATGGAACAATTCATGAAATCGTGACACTTTACGCTTTCGTACACTTTTCTACACAAGCCTCAGCGAAATCGAAACATGTCGCGAAATCACAACGCTTTTCTGCCTTAGCGCTGTTCTTTGCTTTTCGCCCATGAAAATGCAACATGTCACGAAATCGTGACAACTTTCGCATCCGTAAAATTTTTAACTTCATGCGCTAGCAAAATCAATACATGTAGCGAAATCGCTACACCTTTGATGCCATACGTTATCTCTCCTCTTCGGGTCGTGAAAACCTGACGTGTCACGATATCGTGACACGTTTCGTCCTTGGCGCTGCTTCTCCAAACTTGTCACGAAATCGTGATAGTTTTTCAACTTTGCTTCTTTCCTTCCAGCATGTCGTGAAATCATGATAGTTTCTTGACTTAGCTTCTTTGCCTCCAACATGTCACGAAATAGCGACAGTTTTTCAACTTTGCTTCCTACTTTGCCAACATGTCGCGAAATCGTGACAGTTTCTTTTCAAGTTGTTCTACATGTCACGAAATCGCGACAGTTTCTTTTCAAGTTGTTCTACATGTCACGAAATCATGACAGTTTCTTTTCAAGCTGTTCTACATGTCGCAAAATCGTGACAGTTTCTTTTCAAGCTATTCTACATGTCGTGAAATCGTGACAGTTTTTCAACTTAGCCTTTTTTTCAGTCCAGCATGTCGCGAAATCGTGACATTTTTAGTTGCGCCTTCTATCTCCTCATTTTTGTCATGAAATCATGATATTTTTGGTTGTGCCTTCTCTCTCCTCGTTTTTGTCGTGAAATCGTGACATTTTCGGCTATGCCTTCTCTCTCCTTGTTTTTGTCGTGAAATCATGACATTTTCGGCTGCACCTTCTCTCTCCTCATTTTTGTCATGAAATCGCGACAGAAAACATGTCGCGATATCGCGACAATTTTCTTTCTTGTCTTTTTCTGCAAATTTTTGAATCTAGGCCACTTCTTTCTTCTTGGAAATTCATTGTACTTGTTATAATTGACCTCTAAACTGCATCAACTACATCAATCTGTCTATGTTGACAACAATGACAATACTTTTGCAAAGCTTTTGTTGCACCTTGCTCAAAAATCTCCCCCTTTGGAATTGTTGGCAACACACTGCAACCTTGCTCAATTTCTTCTCCCCCTTTGCCAATAATACCAAAGGGCTACTGCAGACTCCCCCTGAGTCTATGCACAACATTCTCAGGCATAAGTAATTTTAATGCTCCCCCTGAGAATGTGTTCCCCATAGCTAGTCAGTGCTTGGGTAGTGTGACTACTCCCAACTTCTTTCGAAGGTACTCAAAAAATTCCTTGGGCAATGGTTTTGTGAATATGTCTGCTACTTGCTCTGTAGTTGGAACAAACTCCAATTTGACCTCTCCTTTTGCAACTTTATCTTTCAAAAAATGATACCGGATTGCAATATGTTTGGTGTGGGAATGCATGACCGGATTCTTTGAGATGTTGATTGCACTAGTGTTATCACATTTAACTGAAATTGGCTCATTGAAGTGAATACCAAGGTCTTTTAGTGTTTGTCTCATCCATAATATCCGTATGCGGCATGTTGTTGCTGCAATGTATTTAGCCTCTGCTATGGATAGAGAGACTGATTCTTGCTTCTTGTTGTGCCATGCTACTAGTTTATCTCCAAGATAAAATGCTCCTCCACTAGTACTTTTTCTTTCATCAATACATCCTGCCCAATCTGCATCAGAATATGCAAAAAGAGTGAAGTCTTTTCCTTTTGGATACCATAGCCCATATTCCATAGTACCCTTGAGGTACCTAAAAATCCTTTTCACAGCTGTCACATGAGTCTCTTTGGGACTAGCCTAAAATCTTGCAACCATGCAAACTGCCTGTAAGATATCCATCCTGGTGGCTATCAAATATAGCAAGCTCCTAATCATAGATATGTACATTGTTTGATCAACATCTAGAGATTTTTCATCCTTGCTCAACTTGCAGCTTGTTTTCATGGGAGTGCTAACAGGCTTACTATCCTCCATTGTGAACTTTTTCAGCATTTCTTTCACATATTTAATTTGAGAAATAAAAATCCCTTTTTCGGTTTGATTAACTTGCAATCCAAGGAAATATGAAAGTTCACCAATCATAGACATTTCAAATTCTTTCTGCATTTTGTTTGCTATGTCTTTGCATGATTCATCATTATTGCTCCCAAATATTATATCATCTACATAAACAACAAGGACAATGAAATTGCCATTTTCAGTTTTGATATATAAATTGCTATCCACCATACCTTTCTTGAATCCTTGCTTAGTGAGATAGCTGTCCAATATTGCATACCAAGCTCTAGGTGCTTGTTTCAAGCCATACAATGCTTTCTTTAGCTTGCAAACAAAGTTAGGATTATCACAGAGTTGAAAGCCATCAGGCTGTTCAATATACACTTCTTCTTCAAGATTTCCATTTAGAAATGCTGATTTCACATCCATATGATAAACTTTGAAATTCCTATGAACTGCTAAAGCCAAAAACAGTCTTATTGCTTCAAGTCTGGCCACTGGTGCAAAGGTATCTTCAAAATCAATCCCCTTAACTTGAGCATATCCTTTATAGACCAATATTGCTTTATTCCTCACAACCTGTCCGTCTTCATTCAGTTTGTTTCGAAATATCCATTTAGTATCGATTATGTTTTTATTTTCAGGCCTTGGTACTAATTCCCAGGTTTTGTTTTTCTCAATTTGATCTAGTTCTTCATTAACTGCCTCCATCCAGCTTTCATCTGTACTTGCTTCAATGATATTTTTGGGCTCAATGCTAGATAACAGAGAGTAGTTGTTTACTACTCTTCTTCTTGTTTGAATACCAATTGTGGGGTCCCCAATAATCTGCTCTCTGGGATGATTTTTTTGCCAGCTGCCTGTTTTGGATTTCCTGTTTTCTTCTCTTTCCAAATCATCTGAATCTGATTTCTGTCTCTCTTCCTTTTCTTGATCTTCATCTTCTTCAATAAATTCTTCATAAGTTGGGTAGTTTTCATTATGGCTGATTTTTTGTTTCCTACCTTCATCAACCTTAACATCCGCACTCTCCACAATTTTCTTAAGTCTTTTGTTGTAGCATGTGTAGGCTTTGCTTTTTGTTGAGTACCCAAGAAAGATACCTTCATCATCTCTATCTTCGAATTTGCCAAGATTGGCTTCAGTCCGTTTAATGTAACACTTGTTGTCGAACACTTTGAAGTATTTTGCTATAGCCTTTTTTCCAAACCACAGTTCATAAGGTGTTTTGCTTTCATGCGGCCTCAACATGCACCTATTATGGATGTAAACTGTAGTATGAACTACCTCTTTCCAAAATCTGTCAGCAATTTTGCTCTCTGTCAACATGGTCCATGCCATTTCCTGCATAGTTCTGTTCTTCCTTTCTACTACTCCATTCTGCTGAGGTGTTCTTGCTGCCGAAAACTGTCTTCTTATTCTATGTTTTTCACAGTATTCTGCAAACTCATATGAAATAAAATTTCCTCCTCTATCTGATATCAAACATTTAATTCTTTTTCCAGATTGATTCTCAACAAGATTTTTGAAAGTATTAAACATCTCAAAGGATTCTGATTTAAGTTTCGAAAGAGTACCCATGTCATTCTGGAAAAGTCATCTATACACGACATAAAATATTTGTAGCCATTTATGCTTTTTGTTCTCATGGGTCCACATAAATCCGTGTGAATTAGTTCTAAAGGCTTGCTTGTAAAGTACTCTTTTGCTTTGAAAGTAGATCTGGTTTGCTTCCCCTTTTGACATGACTCACAAATGTTGTTTGAAGGTTTACCAATAGTGGGTATGTCTCTTACTGCTCTTTTTGTGCTAATTTTTACCAGATTATCAAAGCTTATGTGACCGAGTCTCTTGTGCCACAACCAATTTTCTTCTTCCTGTCCAACCAAGCAAGCTCCTTCTGAAGTCTCCGAGAGAGTATACAAATTTCTAGAGGTTCTCAGTCCAGTGGCTATTAACTTTCCATTTTTTGTCTTTCTTACTTCACAGCCCTCCTTAAAAATTACTTCATGACCTCTGTCGCAAATTTGATTTACACTCAGTAATTTATGCTTCAGACCCACCACAAAAACAACTTCCTTAGAGTTGATTTTTCCGTCACTTAACTTAACTGATCCTTTGCCCACTATCTTGGCTCCATCATTGTTTCTGAATTTTACAGAACCACCTTCGTATGTATGTAGCTTATCAAACTTTTGTTTGTCTCCTGTCATATGACTGGAGCATCCACTGTCCAGAATCCAAGGTGCAGATTTATTCTAGGCTTTGAGAGTTGTTTGAACGATTAGGGATTCCTTGTCTTTCTTAGGTTGCTCCTTTTCTTTCCACTGAGATTTGACAGTAGATCTGGTCACTTGTTTTACCTTCTCCCTTTCATTGGCTTGTGACAGTTTTTTGGGAAATTTTATGTTTTGTTTTAATCCAGTTGATTGATAATTTCTTCCCTGGTATTTATTTATTGCAAAAGAGCTACGGTAATTTCTTGCAATATGTCCGAAGTTATGACAGTTATAACATTCTACAACATAATCTATCAAAGGTGAAAAAATATTTCTACTAGTAAAATTTCTTTGTTCTACATTATATCTACAACTTGAGATTTTATGACCATATGCATTGCATTTAAAACAATAACCAGAAAATGAACGAGTGTACCTGGGTAATGGTTGTTGCCATGTTGTAGTAGGAGCCATGGGTCTTCTTCTTCTTTGATATGTGACTTTGGTGAATCCATCATTTGCAGTACTCCTTTCAAGCTTGGCCTTATTGTTTTCTTTTGCATGATACGGTTTATTTTGATCAACCCTGATCTTGTCTTTATTCTTTATTGGTTCTATAGTTATAGCCTTTGAGTCCTTTGAGGATTCTCCTTCATCAAATCCCAAACCAAATTTGATGCCTGTGGGCCTTTGATTATTTAATATTTTATTCAGCTTTGCAGAACTGTCTTCAAATTTATGATGACAGCTCAATTTTCGATTCATCTCTTCTAGCTGCATCCTTAATCTAACTATGTATTCTTCTAGCTTATTACACTCATCTATTTTCATGGTAAGCTATGCTTTAAAATCTTTAGAATTTTTCTTAAATTCTTCAGTTTGTACTTTCAAACTGATTATTAATTCGCTAGCATCCTCAAATTTTCTTGAAATCTTTTTATTCTTTTTCCTTTCTGCACTTAACTCTTCAAGTGCAGCAACCAACTCACCTTCCAGATCTACCTCAGCCTCATCCTCTAATTTTTCCTCACACTCCTGGGTTTCCTCTGTTCTTTCTTCTTCAAAAGCCATGAACAAGGCTTCACCAGTTTCTTCTTACGAGTCCTCACTGGAACTGTCTTCAGAAGAGTCAACATTCTTCAAAATGAAACTTTTCTTCTTGAAGTTCCTTTTTCTAAAATGTGGTTTCTTCTTCCAGACATTTATTTCTTGGTGTGTCCCTTCATCACTTTTGTTTTTCTCATTCATTGGGCATTTTGCTGCAAAGTGCCCGATGCCTCCATAGTTAAAGCACTTGAACGGTAGCTTACCTTTGTACTTTCCTTTTCCCTTTACTAGTTTCCTAACAAAGTTTGCTTCAGTTTCATCTGGAGATTCTTCTTCCTCATATTCTTGTTTAGATTTTATATTTTTCTGTGCTTGAAAAGCCGCTTCTCTATCTGAGGGCTTAGTTTGTCCAATTCTCATTTCATATGTTGTTAAGGAACCATGCATTTCATCCATACTAAAAAAATTTAAATCTTTAGCTTCTTCTATGGTAGAAACTTTTGCATAAAATATTTTATGGAGAGTTCTTAGTACCTTTTTCACAACAACTGCATCTTCCATCTCCTCGTCGAGTCCTCTTATTGCATTAATGATTCCATTTACTCTCAGCATATAGGCCTCTATGTTCTCATCATCAGTCATATTTAATGCTTCGAACTGGGCTCGATGTGTTTGTAGCTTGGCTTCCTTGATCTTGCCATCTCCTTCATGAATGCTCTACAGTTTGTCCCATATATCTTTTGCTGATTTACAGTTCATGATCCTTATCAACTCATTGTCTACTAATCCACACATAATAGCATTCTTAGCTTTAGAGTTGTTCTCAAACTTTTTCTTCTCAGCCGCATCAGATGGAGGAGCAGAGGGTATTGTGTATCCATTTTCAACAGATTCCCAAATGTCATATCCCAATGCACACAAATATGTCTACATCCTGAGTCTCCAGAAAGAGTAATTTGTTCCATCGAACAAAGGAGCTTTGTTGGAAGAAAATCCTTCACCACCGGCCATTGTGTATCTTCCAAGATCACCTTAGCTGATTAAGCTTGTTCAGGTACCTGGCTCTGATACCAATTGATATTCTCACAATGACACTGAGAGGGGGGGTGAATCAGTGTAACTATTTAAAACTTGAATCTGCAACTCTTAAAACTTAAAAATGCAAGCTTAAAAATAGATATAGCAACTATAACAAAAGAGCATCACACAACACAAGTTTTAACGAGGTTCACCGATGTGGCTACTCCTCAAATAATGACTGTTTGGACTACAATCCAAATCCAGCCTTTGCAAGGATTCAATCTTTACAAATATTTTACCAGCACCCACTGGAAGGAGCACCAACCCCTGATTTTATCTGCAACAACAGATAGGAGCACCAACTCCTTTTTCCAAGCACCAACTTGGATTTTTATTTTGAATAATAGTTTGACATAAAAATGCCTTCTCTTTTATAATACCCTCACTGGTCGATTGCTCATACAAATCAGTCTCATAGAAGAATAGAGAGGATTGTCAGAGACTCAATATCTTCTATCACAGTCTAAAACCTCTCTTCTAATTTTCAAAGAAAAATATATTCAGGTTTTAGTTCTTTTTGTTGTTCTTCATACAACACTCTAACTCAACCTTTTCTTTTTGTTTTTCACAAATAACCACGGTTGCAGTAACCTCTCTTACTGTGCCTGTTCGAGTCTTTATACTTGATTTCCTCGAACGGCTCAATTTGAAACGGCTCAAATTTTTCCCTCCAATTTTCCATGCATTCTAAGCTTCGTTCAATCTGTCAAACCCTCTCTAACGCGCTCTATCTTTTAGCCACTTCTGACTTGTTTTGACAATCTACTCTGCTCATACTGACAGCTTTTTTTGTGCACCCTGATAGCCTTTTTGCACGTTTCGATGCTCTGTCATTCTTTTCTTTTAACTTCTTTGTAACTGCCCTCTCGGCACCTTTATATTTTTTGATGGCACACTTTTCAATTCTGCTTCGATCTTTCTCTTCTGCCCACAACTTCCATGTCTGACATACGCAACCATCGAGAGGATTTCTTGCTTTTCGAGATTCTCTATAATTCTGCACTTTTGCCAGCCATGCAGCATCACGGCCCTGCAACAACCGTTCTTTTCTTTAATGCATTGTTCTGCCACCTGTAACAGTAATTCTAACTCCAATTAAATCTTACCTAACTGGCTGCATGCTTTTCATTTGTGCTTTTTTGACACCTGTCACTGTGCATGCTTCTACGGCTTTTACCTGCCAAACTGTTACCTGTCGTGATATCGCGACATTTCTTCCTATTTGAATTTATCTGGACTGATGACCACGAAAACCTAACCTGTCACGATATCGCAATGTTTTTTTCCTCCTAGACCTTCTCTCTGCATGCAACCGTGAAAACATAACATGTCATGAAATCGCGACACATTTGCTGCCTTCAACCCATTTCTGTCTCCTACCCGCAAAAACGAGACATGTCCCAAAATCGCGACACATTCGTTGCCTCTGCACTATCCTTCGCTTGCACCCACGAAAATGGTACATGTCACAAAATCATGACACTTTGGGCTTCCCTGCACTCTGCTTCGCTTGTAGCCGTGAAAATGGAACATGTCACGAAATCGTGACACTTTGCGCTTCCGTACACTCTGCTTCGCTTGTAGCCGCGAAAATGGAACATGTCACGAAATCATGACACTTTGCGCTTTCATACACTTTGCTTTGCTTGTAGCCACGAAAATGGAACAGTTCATGAAATCGCAACACTTTGCGCTTCCGTACACTTTTCTACGCAAGCCTCAGTGAAATCGAAACATGTTGCGAAATCGCGACGCTTTTCTGCCTTAGCGCTGTTCTTTGCTTTTCGCCCACGAAAATGTAACATGTCGTGAAATCGCAACAAATTTCACATTTGTACAATTTTTAACTTCATGTGCTAGCGAAATCAAGACATGTAGCGAAATCACTACACCTTTGATGTCGTATGTTCTCTCTCCTCTTCGAGTCATGAAAACCTTATGTGTCGCGATATCGCGACACGTTTCGTCCTTGGCGCTGCTTCTCCAAACTTGTCATGAAATCACGACAGTTTTTCAACTTTGCTTCTTTCCTTCCAGCATGTCATGAAATCGTGACAGTTTCTCAACTTAGCTTCTTTGCCTCCAACATGTCACGAAATCGTGACAGTTTTTCAACTTTGCTTCCTGCTTTGCCAACATGTCGTGAAATCGCGACAGTTTCTTTTCAAGCTGTTCTACATGTCACAAAATCACAACTTCTTTTCAAGCTGTTCTACATGTCGCGAAATCGCGACAGTTTCTTTTCAAGCTGTTCTACATGTCGCAAAATCGTGACAGTTTCTTTTCAAGCTGTTCTACATGTCGCGAAATCGTGATAGTTTTTCAACTTAGCCTTTTTTCGTCCAGCATGTCGCGAAATCGTGACATTTTTGGCTGTGCCTTCTCTCTCCTCATTTTTGTCGCAAAATCGTGACATTTTCGGCTACGCCTTCTCTCTCCTCATTTTTGTCGTGAAATCGTGACATTTTCGGCTGTGCCTTCTCTCTCCTCGTTTTTGTTGCGAAATCGTGACATTTTCAGCTGCGTCTTCTCTCTCCTCATTTTTGTCGCAAAATCATGACAGAAAACATGTCGCGATATCGCGACAGTTTTCTTTCTTGTCTTTTTCTGCAAATTTCTGAATTTGAGCCACTTCTTTCTTCTTGGAAATTCACTGTACTTATTCTGACTGACCTCTGAACTGCATCAACTGCATCAATCTATCTGTGTTGACAACAATGACAATACTTTTGCAATGCTTTTGCTGCACCTTGCTCAAAACTAAAATTATATGCAACTATCCTAGGATTCAATATGCCACTATGACCTACAATGTTGGTTTAAGACAAATAAAAAGCTACTAATATGGCAAAAAGTGCCTATTCTATAACAAAATGTGGCAAATATTTTTTCCAAACATTCCCAAAATGGGTTTGAGTCATAGGGTTGACAATCAGGGATAGTTAGAAACTATAAGTGATGGTTACACAAGGCATCAACCATCAATTATGGTTACACAGGGCATCAACTATTAGTGATGGTTACACATGGCATCAATCATCAGTGATGATTGAGCATGTGTCCTAGATACAGTCTAGGGATAGAAAGGGGGCAATTTTCAAAAATGCAAAATTTTGTAGATAGATATGATGGAGTGGTTGTTCTATAGGGGTAGAGGGCTCTATTTCTAAAAATGATGCTAACCAAAATCAATACTAGAGAAAATGCAACTAACCTTTTACTAGGGATGCTAAAAAATCCAACCTATTCTAAAGGCTATAATAAAGGGTGCCTATAATGCAGTTGAACTAGCCAAATGATAGCATACTTAGCCTAAATATAGAGAATTCACTAATCTAAATGGGCCTTAAATGAGCTATTATATGCTAAGCTAGTTAATCCAATGAAAACAAAAATAATATAAAATTAAGGAAAAGCAACTATTCTAAAAAACGTGATTTTAATTTTTATTTTTTGATACTGATGCAAATAAAATAAATCTCGTCTAATGATCTTTTCTTTTCTTTTCTTTTTAACCAAAATGCATAAAAGAAACCCTCAGCTAATATGCTCTTTTTAGTTCTTTTTTTTTCGAGGAAAGCATACAAGGGATAGAGGCCTAAAATTAATCTATAAAAGAAGGCTCTTAAGTACTTTTTTTTTCCCTTTTAATAAAAGGAAAGATTTGCCTATGCTAAAGAGGAAGACATCATATAAAAAATGCAAAGAACCTATTGCTACTTGATTTGAGGAAACTCACCTACAAGCCACAAGTTCTTTGGTCTACTCTCTGAGTCTAATGTTGGCCTGTGTGACCTTCTAAATCGGTTGAGGACTATCTAAGACTGTTGAGGACCATATAGGATGGTTAAATAGAGTATAAAATCATGTAAAAATCCTTCACCATAATTTTCATTCACCATTGTTACAAATATGTACCCAAAATAAACAACAAAAATATAGTGAGATAGGTAAATAAGACTATAAAATAGTGTCAAAGACCCCAAAACATGACCCACTAGGCATAAAAGTTCAAGAACAAAATAAAACAATGTCTAATAAGTTATAAGGGAGGTCCCACTGGGCATGTCATTTTGTAAACACAAAAAATGCACCTAACAATGAAAATGTAACTTGCAAATGAAAGTAAATGAGAAGTAAACAAGCATGCATTAACAAATGTAGAGTATTTTGGAATATAAATAGCCCTACCAAATGGGATTTAAAAAACTAAAATTTCTTTAGAATTAAAACCAAAGTGGGATATCCCCTTTTACAATATGTCAAGAGGTGCAATCCTTCTTTGTGTCACAATCGAAGGTGTGTGGGCGGGTTTTATGCTTGAGTGTTGGTTGGACTACTCGGGTGTTGTGTTGAGTGTTGCTAGACCCTGCACACATGCTCACAAGATATGATTAGTAACATATTATGGGCCTCCCTTACATGAGGCCCTTGCCAAAAAAAATATGATAAAACATTACAAAGCTCATGAAATGATTACAAATCATCAATAAAAGCTTACAAAACCAAGAAATGTGATGTCTTATACCTTCATTTACCTTATTGATGTTTGAATGCTTTATTTGGTGTGTTTTTTTCCAAGTGTCCTAGATGTTTGGTAGGTGTCTCAAATGGTTGGGATTGTGTAGGTTTCTCAAATGGTTGGGACTGTGCAAGTGTCTTACATGGTTGGGATTGTGTAGGTGTCTTACATAGTTGGGACTATGTATGTGTCTTAGATGGTTGGATCAAGTGGCTAGAGGGGTAAGATTCCCCTACTAGGAGGTGTAGGTTGTCCCTAAGAATATTTTGATGCAGGTAGATTGGTAAGAAGTGGATGGGTTCGAGTGTAGTTATCGATGAGATCCAAGTTGAATCCTTAATGTAGACTCGATGGTTGTAATGGATAAACTCTTCAATGTGGATGGAAGAAGCAATTAAGATATCCAAGAGCAGTAAGGTGGTTTAATGCAATTTTAGTAGAATAACATCTCTTCAACCTCTTCTCCTAAAAATTACGGAAGAAGGGGAGGATTTATATAATTTGAGGAAGAAGAGGGTAAGGACTTGGAGGGGAGGTGGAGACCAAGTGGTAATGATGTAACATGGAGAAATCCAAGGTAAATCTTGGAGTAATGTGCATCATAAATTTACATGAGATAATGGAAAGCCTAGAGAAATATGGGATAATTAATAATTCCAAAAATAGCACATGGGAAGTGTATGCACAATTTAAAATTGCCAAAAATGCAAGGTGGAGGGTGTGGAGGACAAGTGGATTAATGAGGGAGGTTGACTTGGAATGTAGGAGCAATTTTAAATTCATTAAAATTGCATGGGGATGTGTAGGAGGATGTAGGAGGATTTAGGAATTAAATGAGGGGGAATTCCCATGGGATTTCCTAGGGATTGTGAGGAATTTTAAATTCCTAGGAAAGGGAGAGGGAGGATGTAGGGGGATATGGTGGATATTTTGAGGGTACTTGACCTTGGGATATGGGGGATGACTAGGATTTCCTAGGGATTGCATAGGGATTGTGGGGATTTGATTTGAATTTAAAATTCCTTTTGCATTTCCCTTGGGATTGGGACATGGATTAGAAGGGTGATTAGGGCCTAATGGAGGGATTAATGAAGGTTAGGTGGATAATATGGGTTATGAGGATTTCAATGTGGATTTGAATGAATTAAAGAGGTCTAACAATGGATTAGAAGACTTAAATGGAGTAGGGAGAAATTAGGAGAATTAAAAGAGATTAGGAGGAATTTAGAAGAATTTAAGAAATTAGAGGGAAAAGGTAAATTAGAGGAAAAATAAAAGACCTTAGGAGACCTTAGAAGAACCTAGGGACCTTAGAAAAAATTGAGAAAATTAAAGATAGAATTAGAAGGCAAAAGGGGAAATTAGAAGAATTTGTAGATATTAGAAGGAAATTAAAGGAAAATAGCTAGAAATTAGGGAAATTTGGAGGAATTTGGATGACGTTGAAAGGATTTAAAGGATTTGAGCATATTTTGGAATAATTTGATGATTTTTGGACAATTTGGGGATTTTGGTGAATTTGTGCAATTTTGATTGCAAATGACTAAAATTTGGTGTCTATAGAAACAATCCAAAAAATGCATTCACCATGATCATATCTAGAAAATATGCAAAAAGTAATTAAATATATCATTGATAAACACAATGGAATTGAAAGAGAAAGATAGATAAATGACATGATTTAAGAGAATGAATAAGGGGTAGGTGCCCATAGGCACCCCACAATATTTTTATATAGAACATAATGGTTGAATAAATAAATTACTAGGGGGTATTTATAGAGGTACCAAAATCCCAATTATAATTAACCTCAAGTTAATATTAACTTGACTTTGAGGTTAAATTATAATAATAAAATAATACTAAGTACCCTTTAATCAAGGTTATCCATAAAGGTGGATTAACCAATATCACTAAGGGTGAAATATGAAGGGTACCCTTAGGCTTACATGAACATACCCATAGGCTTACATAATGACACCCAAGGGATTTAAATGAAGAATACCCATAGGTTTATGTATATAATTGTTCATAGGCTACATTAATAGTGCTCATAAGCCTTTCCTCCATACTTTTGATCTTGGCCTAACAATATTATACTACGCATATTTCAACACCAAGACAATATAAATATGGAGGTGATAAGAATTTTTTTTTAAAAGTTAAAACAATTGAAAGAAATTTTATGAGGTTGAAAGTGTTGGAGGGAATGGAAAATAGAGAGGAATATATTCAAAGAAATAACAAAAAGAAAATATAATTTAGATGGATATTGATTTTGAAAACCATAAAAAAATCACAAGTATTAATAAGAAGTGGTGCTAAGCACATAAATAAGAATAAAAACATATGATAGATAAGGTACCATGAAGTATTTAATGTATGTAGAAGCCTTCTAAAAAATAATTATAAAGGAATTAGTAGGTTGTTAAAGACATAAATTTAATTTAATACAAGAAAAAAAAAAGGTAATGAATAATGTAAGGATGCATTAAAAAATGGAATATGGAATATTTTCTAGCATTTTCTACTTTGAGAGCTTGAGGAGCAATTGCAACAATAAGTGAGAATTGCAAATGTGATGAAAAATTGCTAAAAGCAAGTGATTGGGTTGATGATATTTTTATAAGAAAGAACAAAATATTAAATTACAAAAATATATGCTTCAGCTATAGTTGATCTTTATTGTAAATATAAAAACTTCAATTTATTTAGGTTATATTCAATGAAAATTCATAATTATGATCTATGGATTCTTGGGGAACTTTAACACAACTTTATCTCCTTAAAAATAAAAGGGTGGTATAAATTATAATTAAATAGTCTAAATCAATGGACGATTTCCATTTCATTTTAAATATAAGTTGTCATTGAGATATTATTCCTTCAATATCTTAATGTACATGTGATAATAGATGTATTGAGTAACATCAAGTAGCAAAAATATTGGATAGTTTTTGCTATTGAATACATGGCTATAAATAGAGTACACAATCTCTTTATACATTTTATTGCAAGAAATATTTGAATATGAACCCATTATCTTGAGATGGAATTACTTAATTGGTCATTTTGTCTTTATCTATATGGATTGAAGACCATGTTTTGTTTCAAATAGTTATGTTATGGTAGGATAAAACAAAGTTTTTTTTTTTTTATAAGTAAAATAGTTATATTGCTTAACGGGTTTTAAGGATCCCTAAACCTTAATACAAAATCAGCACTAGAAGTTGTATCATACTGAAGGAAATGCAGAAAAGGATTTTACTAGTAAGGGCCTTAAAGGAGGATGCAACCTCAGACTTGGACATTTTAATATGGTACTTTATAGACAGAGGGTGAGGATGTAGCCTCCAGCTAGAAGCCATATGCAAAAAGAGATAGAACTTTAAATAGGGCACTATAACCAAAAAGGTGAGTCTATCCACATAGTAGTAGTGAAGACTAGTAGGAGCCTTGTAACCAGCTAAAAGAAAGGCCCCACGTAGGGTGGTCGTAAGCATAATAAGCATTATAAGCCAAAAATTAAAAAACAAAAAAGGAAGAGCAGTCATCAGAAAAAGGAGTAAATCAGTCCTCCACTTTGGCTTTGCTTTCTTCCTTCCCATCCTCTTCCTCAGCTTCCTTAGGGTCGTCTTCCTTCGGTTCAGTCTTCATAGTAGCCACGACCGCTTCAGCAGGTCCTTCACCCTCTTGACTCCCCTGACTAGTGTAGAAAAGCTTGTGAAGCCCCTCTCTGATATCCATGGTGCAGTTCATCATGCAATTCATCATTGTCATGGTGGAAGCAATAATGAAATCCTTGAGTTTCTTGTTCTCCTCTTGGTCATCCTTAATCTCAATCACATTACTCTTGGAGGCCATGTTCTAGATTCTCGCCGATTTTCTCACTGGTTCTTCAACACTATCAAAAGTAATACTCTTCCTTACCTTTAATTTGGAGAAGGCTTCAATGGCCTTTTTCTTTTTTTTTAGCTTGGGTCAGGCGTTCTGAGGAGGATTTGGGTTTGGCAGGGCTACTAGAAATAGGGTTGGATTTGGGGCTATTGGCCAAAATGTAAGTGTAGATGACTTTAAACATGCCTTGATGGCAAGGAAGATCATGGTTCTTTTTATCTCTGTAGGATGAAATGGAGTGGTTCATGGAATTTAGGAAGAAAAGTGGAATACTCAGAGGATTGATGTCACGAAAGTGATTGACAAATGCCAAATGATAGGTTTTCAAAGATTTTTTAGGGTCATCCACACAGATAAACTCCATAATTGGCTTCATGACAATGTTCCAAGGGATGGTTAGGTCGGTTCTGAAAATGCCAGGGCTTTTGGCCTTTTTGAGGATTTTCTCGTTGCCTTTGAAATGCTCCAATTCCACCTCCCAATTATGCTTATGGTGATGGATAGATCGACCCTCAGGGTTTTGGCCAGTAATGGAGGCAAGCAGGTGGATGTCTACCATAAAATTACGCCCATGAATAGTGACTGCCCCATTATCCCAGGATTCAAGGAATGCCATGGTTATGTCAAGGTCATCCCTAGAGAACATGTTTAGGAAGGGGAAAAAGCTTCTATCTTGGAGGATTTTATCAGTCATGATGTCAGGCTCATAGATGCTCGGTTCAATATAGTCACTCGACATGGTGGGGGAAAAGGGAAGCTTGGTAGGAGATAGGGAATGGTGGGACAGGTGCAGACAGTGACAGAGGTGGGTGGGCGAGAAAAGGATGGCGAGGGTGAAAAAGCTAAAGGTTAAAAAGGGAATGGGGAGAAAGGTCTAGAACTGGGGAGGGAGGAAAGGACAGGTAGCAAGGTGGAGGGGAATACACATGGAAGAGGCTAGCCCAACCAACAGGGAGTGTTCAGTGGGGATGGGCATTGGAAGCAAGCGAGTGACTAGGAAGGTGGCCGGATGGTGACTAAGAGGTTTGGAGGGAAAAACCATGAACCACCATAGTCTTGGGCCAAAGAAACTCAGGTTACGATGCTCCACTTGTGTGAGGTTGTTTAATGAGGTGGCCTGCTCCATGGATCTGGAGGAAAAAACCATGCGCAACAGCTTTCTTGGGCCGAAGAAACCCGGGACATGAGACTCCACATGAGCAAGATCATTTGGTGATGTGGCCTGCTCCTGGATATGCCACATCTAAAGTCTGGGGACGTGGAATGTTGTTTCAGCATGAACATGAGGATTCGGATAGGCGTTGGAAGAATACATCCCATGAATCAAGGACTTCTACCTCTAAATCCACTGCCAACAAGTGAAATTATCAGTGGGCATCACATTTTTGGCATTGGGAGCCACTTTCTAGGATCTGCACAAGTTGAACAAAAGGTGCCAATGATTGAAAAAATTGTTAGAATTCATGCCAAAAATATTTGCCAATCGAAAGGGGCGTGGGCAGTGAGAGGTGACAGGGATTTGATGGATGGAGAAGGGGTGGTGGATGATGGTGAGGGCAGACACATGGAGTTTGATGTGGTGGGTGAAATATGGAAGGTGGAGGCTAAGCTGGTAGTGGTGGTGGGGGCATCGGGAGACCACGTGAGAATGGGATTCCCTCTTCTTGGAAAAGTTTCCCTTTTTTAGATAAGAATTGGAAATGGTGACGTGGATAGGGTGAGGCCGACACGGGTGAATGATTGCTTTACTCATGAGGAAAAGAGTGGCTTAGGACCTTCCTTCCTGGTGGGGAAGGTTTCTTTGATGATTTTCTTGGTTGACAATGGTCTGAATTTCCTCAGGTATTTCATTGTGCCAGATTTGGAGATTAATCATGTTGGCTCCTATATTAGCGAGCTTGTCGGCAACCTTGTTGGATTCCCTGAAGGTGTGCTAAAAAATGACTTCCTGCATGTTAAGGACAAGGGTCCTTGCTTCCTCAATGTAGTCCCTGACTCTCCAAGACGGGTTGGAATTGGTGTTCTTGAGATAATTGATGATGTTAAGAGAGTCTCCTTCAACTATCAAATTGGTAGTGAGGTCTTTAACCAATTGTAAGCCCCTCCACATACTTTTGGCTTCAGTGACATGATTTGTTTGCTCTCCTAGTCCCTCAGCAAAGGTGAGGATAGGATTTCCTTGATGATTTCTCAGAATGCCTCCTGCTCTAGCCTTACCTGGATTTCCTTTAGCAACTCCATCAAAATTGAGTTTGGTCCATCCTTCAGGGGGAGGAGTCCAGAATGACTCCAAATGGATAGAATACGGTGGATGAACATCCTCTAAGGACAATCCTAGTTCTTTGCCAAGATCAGACTCAACTTTGGAAGCAGGTTTGGAAGAGGGGTTAATGAGGAAGGCATTTTCTAGGGTGAAGGCCAAGATTTTGGAAGATATAAGCTTAGGGGCCTTAGGCTTAAGGGAGAAAACTCTGTTATTTCTTTCAAGCCAGACTTGCCAGAGGAAATGATGGAGGGATATTTTCTAGAAGAATTTGAGGCGAGGATCATGGAAAGGGGTAGGCCAATGATTGAAGAGGTCTCCTATGGAACAGGGTTTAGCCCATTGAATGTGGAAGGAGTGGAAAATGGAATTAAGGATGGAAGAGGAGAAGGGACAATGGAGGAAGAGGTGGTTGGTGGATTCCAGGGCATTTTGGTAGAGGTAGCATCTATTTGGGATGGGCATTCCTTTTTTATAATATTATCAATAGTAAGAATTTTCTCTTGGATGGCAAGCCAAGAGAAGAAGGAGACCTTAGGGATGAGATGCTTGATCCAAACATGCTTGAAAGGTAACAAAATTTCCTCATCATCAAGGAGGAGGAGGTAGGCTGATTTGACTAAAAATTCCCCACTTTTGGTGTGCTCCCAGATGAGCTGATCAGAGGGCTTGGATGAGGGGATGATGGTGGACGAGAGGAGAGAGTTTAGTAGGTTGGACTCAAGAGGAAAGGCAGGATAAACAATTGGAGTCCAAGTAGGAAGTCTGCTCGGGGTTATAAAATCGAAAACCTTATGTCCTATCCTTGAATCAGTAAAAGGCTTAAGTTTGGATAGAATAGGATCATTAAGGAGGGGTTCTTGCCTTATCCAGTTATCATTCTAGAAATTGATGCTTCCTCCATCTCCTAGTTTCCACCTCAGACCTTTCTTGATTAGGGGCCTAGTACTCTTGATGGATTTCCAAAATGTTGATCCTCTGTTGGGGATGTCATCATTGAAGAAATCACCATTCTGAAGATACTTCCTCTTGGTAATTGAGATCCATGCAGCATTGTCTCCAGAGATCAGCCTCCAGGCTTGCTTGGAAATTAGAGCAGTGTTGAGAGTATGAATTCTTCTAAGGCCTATTCCTCCTTTGATTTTAGGTCTGTACACTTTATCCCAGGCCACAAGATGAAATATTTGTTTATTTTCAGCTCCGATCCATAGAAAGTTTTTTTGAATTTACTCTATTCTTGAGGAGACCATGGCTGGGGCCCTAAAAATAGATAAGAAGTAAACAGGGATGCTTTGGAGGATAGCAATGGTGAGGGTGTGTTTGGCATCCTGGGATAAGAGATTTCCTTTCCACCCTGCAAGTATTTTTTGGATACGCTCAATAACATTATGCCACATTGAAGCTGCAGGTTGGCCATAGAACAGAGGAAGACCAAGGTAGGCGGTCGGAAGGTCAGCTATGGTGCATTCTAGGATTCTTGCAATTTTGATCTGTCTATGCATGGGAGTGTTTAGGAAATACAATTTGCTTTTGTTGAAATTGACTTTCTGGCCAGCAGCTACTTCATAGACTTGGAGGATGTATTTGATGACTTTTGCTTCAAGAACTGATGCTTTTATGGACAATATGGTGTCATCCATGAATTGTTGATGTGAGACTGCAGTGGTCTGAGATGAAGCCTTGATTCCAGATAATAGGCCATTTTTGCATGCAACCTGGATGGTTCTACCTAAGGCTTCTACAAGGATAACGAAGAGCATTGGAGAGATGGGGTCTCCCTGTCTAAGCCCTCTGCTACTTTGGAAGTAACCTACAGTGGATCCATTTATGATAACAAAAAACCAAGATGAGGATATACAGTTGTGGATGAGATCAATCCATTGAGGATGGAAGCCAAATTTGTGAAGGATAGCTAAGAGGAAATTCTAGTTCACTCTGTCATAAGCTTTATTCATGTCAAGTTTGAGGACACAGGTAGGATTTTTGGTCTTAGAGGCTGAGTGGAGGGCTTCATGCATGGATATGACTCCATCGAGTATAGACCTACCCTAGATGGAACTTCCTTGACAAGGGTCAATTATGGATGGCAAAATGGTTTTCATTCTGGTAGCCAAGATTTTGGTAAGAATTTTATAGACAACATTGCAGAGGTTGATGGGTCTAAAGTCAGCTAAGGACTTGGCCATTGGATTTTTGGGAATGAGGGCTATGAATGTGGAATTGAACCCGCATGGTATCCTTTTGGTAGATTGGAATTCTTTGACTATGGAATAGACATCAGGGCCAAAAATATCCTAGAAGGTCTGGAAGAAGCATGGGGGGAAGCCATCAGGGCCCAGAGCTTTGTCAGGACTCATGGAGAACAAGGTGGATTTGATTTCTTCATCCTAAAAAGGGGCAATGAGGGATGAATTGGCCAAGTCAGAGATGGAGTTAGGAGGAATGTGATGGAGTAAAGCCTCCTGGGCTAGGGCTGAGTAGGAATTGTCATCCTCTAGCAATTTAGAAAAGTAAGAACTAGCTACATTCCTGATTTCCTCGATGTCTAGTGGTGATATTGCCATATTCTTTGGTTAATTCCTTGATTCTATTGTTGCTTCTATTGTGGAGAGTAGCTATGTGAAATAATTTGGTGTTGGAATCCCCTTATTTGAGCCAAAGGGCTCTCAAATTTTATCACCAAAAATTTTCCTCACAGGTGAGGACATTGTGGTATTCTGCAAGGACCTACTTTTCTTTGAATCTGGTTTGGGCATATGGCTCCTCTTTTTGGACTCTGGCCTCAATTCGATCCAGTATTTCCTTTAGATATCTCTTGTTGGCAAAGATATTACCAAAAACCTCCTTGTTCCAAATATTTAGGTCTTCTTTGAGGTTTTTTAACTTCTGAGCTAGTCTGTAGGAAGGGCACCCTTGAAAAACTTGTTTCCAACCATGTGAGACTCGCTGCCTTAGTTCTGGGTGGTGAAGCCACATATTTTCAAATTTGAAGGGCTTTTTGAATGGTTTAGGTCTATCAATGCTCAAAATGAGGGGGTTGTGATCTGATCCCACTTTGGGGAGAGGATGAAGAGTTGCATCACCAAAAACCTGTATTGCTTCCTGGGAGAGGAAGACTCTATCTAGTTTGACCTGGATATGATGAACCCCAACTCTTCTATTGCTCCAAGTATATTTGGCCTTTTTGAGATTAACATCCATTAAATTGTTTGTATTGACGAATTCAATGAAGTCCTCCATGCTTTTGGTAGGGGTTTTAGATCCTCCCTTTTTATCTGAAGGATAGAGGAGGGTATTAAAATCTCCTACCACAATCCAAGGCAAGTTTTGAAAAGTGTCTTTCATACTGGTCACATTTTCCCATAGTTGAGCTCTTTTGAAAATGGTATTGGGAGCATAGACATTGGTGAGAATCCAGGATAGATCATTGTTGATGTCATGGAAGAGGATGCTTAGGAGCCTTTCACTAGAATGGAGGATATGTCCTTCAAGTTGCTACTTGTCCCACAGGCACATGAGACCTCCAGAGGATCCTCTGGCATCACTGAATGTTGCTCCTGCATTTTTCCATATTGCCTTAGCTACAGAGGTAGAGCTATTAGCATTTATTTTGGTTTCCTGCATGATGAATATGGAAGGTCTGATATCTTTCCTCATAGACTTTGCAAGTCTTTGTTTAGGTACCCCATTGAGGCCTCTCGCATTCCAGGAGAGGATCTTCATTTAGGATTTTTGGTGGATTTTTGGCCTCCTCTTCCACTGGGGTGAGGGGGTTTGATGCTTTTACTCTCTTCCTTGAGTTGAGAGGTAATATTTGGGAAAAGGGTCTTTTGAAAACCATTTGCAATATCATTCATTGTTTGGGAGTTTCTGATTTCTTCTTTGGAGGGTCTCCCTCTTTTATTTTCACTACCAACGTCAATAGGATATTTGTTGGAATTTGAAGGATCACATATCTACATTTTTTTATCAAAATATAAAATATCTAAAGGTGCAAATGAATATGTGAAATACCAAATTTTTTCATAGCATACTTAAAATAAATAAATAATAAAATTAAATCTAAGCTCTATTATTTACAATAAGTAATAGAAATCAATAAAATTGACCAAGATATATGCAAGAACAAAATAATTTTATAATTATTATAATGTGTTATAAAATAAAGAGTTATATTGGGCCAAAAACTCTAGAAATATGGGGATAGAAATACTAATTTTTCAATGCTACTACCAAAACAAATTTATATTTTCATAAAATAAAAAATATTTCAATTTTAGATGGAATAAGGAATGAAAAATAATAAGATATTATGAAAGAAGAAATCAATTATTTAAAATATATTCAATTAGAACTTGAAAAATATATAAAGTCTTAGGATGAAGAGGCTTAGGATAGGTTTTTACAAAATTTTCCATTGATTATCACACAAAAGAATCAAGAAAACATTGATGAGTAAGATATCTATGGAGGAGCTACAAGACCATAGATTCTCTTTCCACCCTAATAAGGTAGCATACTATATGGATTTCCTATACTTCCTTTTAAAAATTATGGAATAATAAAGAGTGATATGGTGGATCTGGTTGAAAATGTTAGGAAAATGAGTCTATAATAAGTTAGACCAATGTAACCTTTATTCCATTGGTTTCCAAGAAAGGTGAAGCAAAATATTTTGATAATTTGTCCAATGATTTTCTATAGTATTATTCATAAGATAAGTTTAAATATTATGGCATAGATTGAAAAGCATTCTAGGTTATGCTATATTGGAGAAATAAGGTTGTTTTATTTATGGGAAACAAATCCTTGATGGGATGATCATTGCATAAGAGATCATTTATTCACTTTAATTTAGGGTATTCACATATTATAATTAATGTTATAAAGAAAAATAGATGTAGATTGAAATATGTATGTTTTTGTCGTTTACTTATTAATGGAGGTAATGTCTTGGAAATATTAACATATTTATAAAAATATAGAGTAGGAGATAATTTAAAAAATCATTGTGTTAAATTTTACCTTGAAAATTTCAAATCATACATGATAATCATATGAGGGAGATTTTATCCTTTAATATAAAGAAATTAATAGAGAAAATATAGAATTTTGAGGAAGATGAAGAACATATTTAGTAGAGAAAAATTGATATCATCTGGTTGACGTAAAATACATATGTAATATTTTGATATTTTAAAGAGTGGACCTTAATATAAGCCACATACAACTTACTAAAATAAATAAATAAAAAAGATAAAATAGTTTTTAACATTCGAGATAACCCTCATAGAAAATATTCTTTACCTAATATATGGTTATCCAACCATACTATGGTTACTGAAGCATGGCATACAACCCTACACCTTACAAGATTCAAATATTGGACCTCTATTAAGAGATTCAAAATTTCCATTGTTAAACCACCAAGAAAAGTAATAAATGTTAATGAATTAGTTGGTTAAAAAAAAGTTATAATATTATAACTATTAGTTATAAAATTTTCATTAATAGTAGTAGGATGTACAATCCTACACCCTACAAGATTCAAACCTTGGACCTATTTTAAGAGTTTCAAAATCTTCATTGTTTAACCACCCAAAAAGGTAATAAATGTTAATGGATTAATTGGTAAAAGAAAGTTTTAATATTATAAACTACTTATTATAAAATTTTCATTCATAAAAAAATAGTATATTAAATATGTGTTTTAAATATCTTTAGATTAAAGGCCAATGGGTCCTTAGTTCAAAAATTGGGACAAATAGTTGATGTTGCCCACACCAAAGTTCAACGGTGGCACTAAATAACTTAATACGATTAAACTGATGTAAAAAGGGAAAGAACAAACCTTTCAAAACCTTACTTTATCTCTCTATATATATATATTATATAAAATAATACTCTTTACGTAATATGTGGTTATCAACCATACTTCAATACTGAAACATGGTGTGCAACCCTATACTTGTAAGATTCAAACCTTGGGCCTGTACTTAAACTTGGAAAGTTCCCACCAGAAGCCCACCAAAAGGTAATAAATGTTGATGAATTAAATAGTAAAATCAAGTTAAAATACTATAACTATTAGTTATAAAAATTTTATTGAGCCAGCCACCCGTACCTTGGGTCGTGTTAAATTTGTTGATTTCATTATTTATGAGAATGATTGTAAATCTTGGTTTCAAATCCTAGTGATGATTGGAGATTTGGATATCCAATAGGCTTGGTCTCTTGTTGCTAAGGAATTATAGTTTTAGGTTCTCCAATCTAAAGATGTCAAAGATAGGATCATTTGGGTTGGTGATAATGAGGGAGGCTACACTATCAAAGTGGTGTATAATTTACTTGATCTTGATGCTTCGTGCTTGTTTCTAGTCAGGAGAATGTTATCGAAAGGACTAAATCCTAAATTCAACCTTTTTCTCTAGTTATCCAGCTTGTATAAGATTCTTTCCATTAATAATCTGCTTAAGAGATATGCAAATTGTAAATAGATGCTACTTATGTGAAGCTGATTGGGATTCATCTACTCATTTGTTGCTCTTATATCCCTTATTTTGTGATGTTTATCTACATTCTGGATAATTTTGGGGTGCAGTGGGTGTTGCCTAATTCCTTGGAAAAATTTATTCTACAATGGACCTCCCCCTTTAATACCCCTCATCTCAAGTGCCTGTGGAGCTTCCTCCTACCACATATTTTTTGGGGTGTTTGGAAAGAATGAAATGCTAGGGCTTTTAAAAATTGCAAAAGATATGCTCTTAGAATAGGTCTCAAAATCTTGTGGAGTTCAATTGAGAATGTTACCAATGTGTTTCTTGATCTGGGGAGAAATTTCCTGAAGATTTCTCCTACTAAAGTTCTATTGGAAGCTAATTTGGGCTTCCCGAGGTTTGACCCTGGGCCTCCTATGTTGAATCCAAGGAATAATGTGAGATGGTCACCCCTCCCATTGGTTGGCTCAAATTGAACTTTTATGGGGCATCAAAAGGTAATCTTGAGATCATTGGGTGGGTGGCATCATTAGGAATAGCATGGGTGAAGTTATTGTGACATATTGTGAGCATTTATCATCCCAAACTACCCACTTTCTGGAGGCTCGAGATGCTTTCCAAGGCATTAAACTCCTGGATGATTTGGGATATTTGAATGCTAAGATTTAAGGGAACTCAAATAATGTGATTAATATTCTTAATTCCACTACTGATATGAGCTAGAATTTCATAAATATGATGTGGGAGTCAAGAACGTACCTTTAAGATTTAAAATAATTCAAGGTGGCACATATTCTAAGGGAGGGTAATTCACTTGCTCAATGTTTGTCCAATATTGGAAACAACCTTCCTGGATTTATAGTGTGGAGAAATAACTTCCTACTAGATCTCCTAAATATTATTAATGCATAACTCTCTTAAAGTATGTGATAAATCCAATCAATGGCATTTTAGTATATTACACTGCCTTTATTTCAAAAGTGCTAGCACTTATGGTAATTTGAATTTTTGGAATGTCACATCATGTTATTGCGATGTTCATCTCATCCATTAGAGGATAATAATTCTCTAATGCATCTATTATGGGCATCTAGTGTCATTCACATCCTTCAATATTTGCTCTCGTTCAAATTCAAATAGGAAGAATGGTGCCCATTTTGACTCTGCCCTTCGTGTTAGTTGGGTTTCAAATACTCCTTGGTAAAAGTCTAGAGATATCTCATTGCTGATCTTACCTCTGCTTTTCTTGTTTGGTTTGTGGATCCACCTTCTTTTTTGTGCTAGCAATATTTCCATGTGGTGTTTATGTTTATCTTTTGTATCCTTTCTTTTGAGCTAGGGTGGCTATTTTGCACAACTATATTTTATGGTCTGTCTCCCATGGAGGAGTTGATGTAAAAGGTTGAGGGATTCCTTTCAAAACCCTCCTTTCATAATAATACAAAAAATAATCATTGATAAAATATTAGTATATTAAATTTGTGTCTTAAATATTTTAAGTTTAAAAAATGATAACAATACTAAAAATAATGTCTAGCGATATTATAGATTGTAACATTGGTAAATAAGTTAAGGTTGCAAGGAAAAGTAGTTGTATTTAAGATTAACCTTACACCCAGTAAGCTTTGAACTTGGACCTCTATTCAAAGTTCCAAATTCCTAACCTTAGACCACTAGAAAAGGTAATAAATATTGATGAATTAAATGATAAAGGAAAGTTAAAATATTATAAATTATCAATTATAAAAAAATTATTAATAAAAAATTAGTATATGAAACATGTTTCTTAAATATTTTTAGCTTAAATAATGATAATATTATAGATTGTAATATTGGTAAATAAGTTATCCTCATGGAACATCATAATGGTATGGCTTTATGATCTCATTTTGGACACCTAAGTTCAAATTATTATGGGTATGTGTGAGTGTATATAAAAAAAAATACATTGGCAAATAAGTTAAGGTTTCAATCAAAAGCAATAACAAAAATATAGTAAAATTGAAAAATATCAACGGTAGTTCAATGAGTCAATGAGGAATATTGTAATGGTATATCTTTGGGTTTCATCTAGAGACCCAAGTTCCAACCTGATAAAAGGGGATTGAGGTCCCTTTCAAAAACTTGTGCTTTACTATAAAATTTTGTAGTCCCAAAACATTGTAGTGGTATATATTTTGGTTTTCATCTAGGAGACTCATGTTAAAACCCCATACCAGGTATTGAATCTCCTTTTAAAAACCTATTTTTTACCCTAAATGAGTCTCATAAGGGATACCGTAGTGGTATATTTTTAGTTTTTCATAAAGAAGACTTAAGTTCAAACCCTAATACAAGGGAACTAGGAACCTTTTAAAAAAACCCATGCTTTATCCTAAAAAAAATTATCTAGAAGGAATAGGTCAATTGGTAATGTCCAAGTGTTTGCCAATGGGATGCCCTCATTCATTTCCTTAGATAATCAGGTCTTGTTGACTTTACCTTTACCTAGTGTGTTTGTAGAGGTTGCCTATGCAACAAAAAAAATAAAAATCAATGGCATTAGACCAAACTATAATGAAATATATCTAAAAGGTATTAAATATATTCAAAGTTCTAAAGTCTCATCATTAGGCCACCAAGAAAGTTAGTAAATATTGATAAATTAAATTATTAAAAATGTTAAAATATTATAAACTAAAAATTATAAAATTATTAAATTGTAAGCTTACTGTAGTGGTAAGGGCTTTGGCATCTATTTGAGAGGTCCAAGGTTCAAAGGGCTTTGGCCTCTATTTGAGAGGTCTAAGGTTCAAATCCCACTTAGTATGAGGGGACGAGGACCCCCATAAAAACCTATGTAAACTCATTGATAAAAAATTATAAAATATTCATTAATAAAAATTAGTATATTAAACATGCGCCTTAAATATTTATAGCTTAAATAATGATAATAATATTAGTAATAATAGTGTCTAGAATTTTTTTTCAAAGAGTTTACATGGGTTTTTACAAGGGATCCTAGTAGGCCAAAGACCTTACCACTGTAGTAGTATTGAGAGACATTATAAATTGTAACATTGGTAAGTAAATTGAGGTTATAAGCAAAAGCAATAACAAAAATATAGTAAAAGTGAAAAAAATATGGTAGACCAAAGTGTTATAGTAGAATAATGTGTCTAAGAGTAAATGTGAGTGAGGCCATAGGTTATATGAGATGATACAAACCATATGGAGGATTGTTTTAATCCTTATCTAACCATATTTTGGTCACTAAAGTAGTGTATAACCCTAATCCCACAAGATTCGAACCTTGCATCTCTATTTATAACTTCAAAATATTACAATTAGACCTCAATATCTGGATGAATAGAAAAATCTAAAAGGTAATTTAAAAAATCTCAAAAAAAATTAAATGATAATTTAAGAAAATATATATATATATATATATATAATTTTAAATGTTAAGTGTTAGAACAACTCATGGGTGGTTATGCAATTGAATGAATATAACTCAATTTTCAATTCTTTTATTGTGATGGGATTTATAACCTATGGTTTCTTGTAATGTTATAATCTATATATTCTTAAAGTATTATTGTAGTATAGTTATAATGTAAGATAAATATTAATTTTAGTTGCAATCTTACTATAGTGGTAAGGTTTTTGGACTCGCTTTGAGAGGTCTAAGGTTCAAACCCAACTCAGTATGAGGGTATCAAGACCCCTCATAAAAACCTATGTAAACTCATTGAAAAATCTTGAGTGCAATCAAAAGTGAGCATAGATGAAAGTGAGTGCGAGTGAAAGTCGAGAGTGAGTGTAGGTAGAAGCGAGGGTGAGCACAAGATGGGAGTGATGATAGCCAAAAGCGAGTGTGAGCATGAGCTGAGAGTGAGTACAATCAAAAGTGAGTGTGAGTACGAGCCGAGAGTAAGGAGGAAGTGTGAGTAGGGAAGTAGGAAGTAGAAAGCAAAGTGTGATCAAGGAAAAAGTGCTAGTTGTTCCAAATCTTAAGAGAATTTAAAGGATTATTTCTAGATAACATGGAAGGAAAGTCATTTGTGAAAGCTCTTACTAAAATTATGGATTATGTGCAAGGTGCAGCCAAAGTATTGTCATTATTGTCAACATAGACAGAGGATCGGTTGATGCAATGGACAGGAGTTCATTGATGAGCAAGGTGCAGCCAAAGTGCAATGAATAGGAGTTCATTGATGCGCAAGGTGCAGCCAAAGTATTGTCATTGTTGTCAAAACAGACAGAGGATCGGTTGATGCTATGGATAGGAGTGCAGAGGTCATTAGGTGGATCGGTTGATGAAGTGAACAAGTGTTTAGAGCATTCAAAGAATGTATAGTAAATTTCCAAGAAGATAGAAGTGGCCCAGATTCAAAGGATCAAAGAAAAATATAATTAAGAAAACTATCGCGATATTGCGACATGTTTTCTATCGTGATTTCGTCACATATCGAAGGAGAGAGAAAAAGCTAAAAAAGTTGTCACGATATCACGACATATCGAAGGAGAGAGAAAATGCTGGCAAAATTGTCGCGATTTCGTGACATGTTGGAAGAGAGAAAGTGCAAGATAAACTGTCACAATTTCATGACATGTTGAAAGCAAAGAAGGCAAGTAGAAAAACTGTCACGATTTCATGACAAGTTGGAAGCAAAGAAGCCAAGTAGAAAAACTATCACGATTTCATGACATGTTGAAAGCAAAGAAGGCAAGTAAGAAAACTATCATGATTTTATGACATGTTTGAAGAAGAAGTGCATGCAGGAAAAACTATCATGATTTTGTGACATGTTTGGAGAAATGGTGCAAGCAAAGAAAACTATCACGATTTCATGACATGTTCAGGGAGAAGGAGCTCGCAAAGAAAAGTGTCGCAATTTCGCGACAATCTGCAAGAGAGGCAGTACGGACGAAAATGTGTCACGATTTCACGACATGTTTGAGAGAAAGATCTTGCAAGGAAAAGTGTCGCTATTTCACGACAATTTGCAAGAGGAAGCGCTAAGGAGAAAAAGTGTCATGATTTTGTGACATGTCGGGTTTTCACGATCCGATGAGAAGAAAAGTAGTTGTATTTAAGATTAACCTTATATCCAGTAAGCTTTGAACTTGGACCTCTATTCAAAGTTCCAAATTCCTAACCTTAGACCACTAGAAAAGGTAATAAATATTGATGAATTAAATGATAAAGGAAAGTTAAAATATTATAAATTATCAATTATAAAAAAATTATTAATAAAAAATTAGTATATGAAACATGTTTCTTAAATATTTTTTAGCTTAAATAATGATAATATTATAGATTGTAATATTGGTAAATAAGTTATCCTCATGGAACATCATAATGGTATGGCTTTGTGATCTCATTTTGGACACCTAAGTTCAAATCATGAAGGGTATGTGTGAGTGTATATAAAAAAAAATACATTGGCAAATAAGTTAAGGTTTCAATCAAAAGCAATAACAAAAATATAGTAAAATTGAAAAATATCAATGGTAGTTCAATGAGTCAATGAGGAATATTGTAATGGTATATCTTTGGGTTTCATCTAGAGACCCAAATTCCAACCTGATAAAAGGGAATTGAGGTCCCTTTCAAAAACTTGTGCTTTACTATAAAAGTTTGTAGTCCCAAAACATTGTAGTGGTATATATTTTGGTTTTCATCTAGGAGACTCATGTTAAAACCCCATACCAGGTATTGAATCTCCTTTTAAAAACCTATTTTTTACCCTAAATGAGTCTCATAAGGGATACCATAGTGGTATATTTTTATTTTTTCATAAAGAAGACTTAAGTTCAAACCCTAATACAAGGGAACTAGGAACCTTTTAAAAAAACCCATGCTTTATCCTAAAAAAAATTATCTAGAAGGAATAGGTCAATTGGTAATGTCCAAGTGTTTGCCAATGGGATGCCCTCATTCATTTCCTTAGATAATCAGGTCTTGTTGACTTTACCTTTACCTAGTGTGTTTATAGAGGTTGCCTATGCAACAAAAAAAATAAAAATCAATGGCATTAGACCAAACTATAATGAAATATATCTAAAAAGGTATTAAATATATTCAAAGTTCTAAAGTCTCATCATTAGGCCACCAAGAAAGTTAGTAAATATTGATAAATTAAATTATTAAAAATGTTAAAATATTATAAACTAAAAATTATAAAATTATTAAATTGTAAGCTTACTGTAGTGGTAAGGGCTTTGGCCTCTATTTGAGAGGTCCAAGGTTCAAAGGGCTTTGGCCTCTATTTGAGAGGTCTAAGGTTCAAATCCCACTTAGTATGAGGGGACGAGGACCCCCATAAAAACCTATGTAAACTCATTGATAAAAAATTATAAAATATTCATTAATAAAAATTAGTATATTAAACATGCGCCTTAAATATTTATAGCTTAAATAATGATAATAATATTAGTAATAATAGTGTCTAGAAATTTTTTTCAATGAGTTTACATGGGTTTTTACAAGGGATCCTAGTAGGCCAAAGACCTTACCACTGTAGTAGTATTGAGAGACATTATAAATTGTAACATTGGTAAGTAAATTGAGGTTATAAGCAAAAGCAATAACAAAAATATAGTAAAAGTGAAAAAAAGATGGTAGACCAAAGTGTTATAGTATAATAATGTGTCTAAGAGTAAATGTGAGTGAGGCCATAGGTTATATGAGATGATACAAACCATATGGAGGATTGTTTTAATCCTTATCTAACCATATTTTGGTCACTAAAGTAGTGTATAACCCTAATCCCACAAGATTCGAACCTTGCATCTCTATTTATAACTTCAAAATATTACAATTAGACCTCAATATCTGGATGAATAGAAAAATCTAAAAGGTAATTTAAAAAATCTCAAAAAAAATTAAATGATAATTTAAGAAAATATATATATAATTTTAAATGTTAAGTGTTAGAACAACTCATGGGTGGTTATGCAATTGAATGAATATAACTCAATTTTCAATTCTTTTATTGTGATGGGATTTATAACCTATGGTTTGTTATAACGTTATAATCTATATATTCTTAAAGTATTATTGTAGTATAGTTATAATGTAAGATAAATATTAATTTTAGTTGCAATCTTACTGTAGTGGTAAGGTTTTTGGACTCGCTTTGAGAGGTCTAAGGTTAAAACCCAACTCAGTATGAGGGTATCAAGACCCCTCATAAAAACCTATGTAAACTCATTGAAAAATCTTGAGTGCAATCAAAAGTGAGCATAGATGAAAGTGAGTGTGAGTGAAAGTCGAGAGTGAGTGTAGGTAGAAGCAAGGGTGAGCACAAGATGGGAGTGATGATAGCAAAAAGCGAGTGTGAGCATGAGCTAAGAGTGAGTAAAATCAAAAGTGAGTGTGAGTACGAGCCGAGAGTAAGGAGGAAGTGTGAGTAGGGAAGTAGGAAGTAGAAAGAAAAGTGTGATCAAGGAACAAGTGCTAGTTGTTCCAAATCTTAAAAGAATTTAAAGGATTATTTCTAGATAACATGGAAGGAAAGTCATTTGTGAAAGCTCTTACTAAAATTATGGATGATGTGCAAGGTGCAACCAAAGTATTGTCATTGTTGTCAACATAGACAGACGATCGGTTGATGCAATGGACAGGAGTTCATTGATGAGCAAGGTGCAGCCAAAGTGCAATGAACAAGAGTTCATTGATGAGCAAGGTGCAGCCAAATTATTGTCATTGTTGTCAACACAGACAGAGGATCGGTTGATGCTATGGATAGGAGTGCAGAGGTCATTAGGTGGATCGGTTGATGAAGTGAACAAGAGTTTAGAGCAGTCAGAGCATGTATAGTAAATTTCCAAGAAGATAGAAGTGGCCCAGATTCAAAGGATCAAATAAAAAGATAAGTAAGAAAACTATCGCGATATTGCGACATGTTTTCTGTCATGATTTCGTGACATATCGAAGGAGAGAAAAAGCAAAAAAGTTGTCATGATATCGTGACATATCGGAGGAGAGAGAAAATGCTGGCAAAATTGTCATAATTTCGTGACATGTTGGAAGAGAGAAAGTGCAAGATAAACTGTCACAATTTCATGTCATGTTGAAAGCAAAGAAGGCAAGTAGAAAAACTGTCACGATTTCATGACAAGTTGGAAGCAAAGAAGCCAAGTAGAAAAACTATCATGATTTCATGACATGTTGAAAGCAAAGAAGGCAAGTAAGAAAATTGTCACGATTTTATGATATGTTTGAAGAAGAAGTGCATGCAAGAAAAACTATCATGATTTCGTGACATGTTTGGAGAAATGGCGCAAGCAAAGAAAACTATCGCGATTTCATGACATGTTCGGGGAGAAGGAGCTCGCAAAGAAAAGTGTCGCAATTTCGTGACAATCTACAAGAGAGGCAGTACGGACGAAAATGTGTCACGATTTCATGACATGTTTGAGAGAAATATCTTGCAAGGAAAAGTGTCGCTATTTCGTGACAATTTGCAAGAGGAAGCGCTAAGGAGAAAAAGTGTCATGATTTTATGACATGTCGGGTTTTCAGGATCTGATGAGAAGAAAAGTAGTTGTATTTAAGATTAACCTTACATCCAGTAAGCTTTGAACTTGGACCTCTATTCAAAGTTCCAAATTCCTAACCTTAGACCACTAGAAAAGGTAATAAATATTGATGAATTAAATGATAAAGGAAAGTTAAAATATTATAAATTATCAATTATAAAAAATTTATTAATAAAAAATTAGTATATGAAACATGTTTCTTAAATATTTTTAGATTAAATAATGATAATATTATAGATTGTAATATTGGTAAATAAGTTATCCTCATGGAACATCATAACGGTATGGCTTTGTGATCTCGTTTTGGACACCTAAGTTCAAATCATGATGGGTATGTGTGAGTGTATATTAAAAAAAATACATTGGCAAATAAGTTAAGGTTTCAATCAAAAGCAATAACAAAAATATAGTAAAATTGAAAAATATCAATGGTACTTCAATGAGTCAATGAGGAATATTGTAATGGTATATCTTTGGGTTTCATTTAGAGACCCAAGTTCCAACCTGATAAAATGGGATTGAGGTCCCTTTCAAAAACTTGTGCTTTACTATAAAAGTTTGTAGTCCCAAAACATTGTAGTGGTATATATTTTGGTTTTCATCTAGGAGACTCATGTTAAAACCCCATACCAGGTATTGAATCTCCTTTTAAAAACCTATTTTTTACCCTAAATGAGTCTCATAAGGGATACCGTAGTGGTATATTTTTAGTTTTTCATAAAGAAGACTTAAGTTCAAACCCTAATACAAGGGAACTAGGAACCTTTTAAAAAAACCCATGCTTTATCCTAAAAAAAATTAACTAGAAGGAATAGGTCAATTGGTAATGTCCAAGTGTTTGCCAATGGGATGCCCTCATTCATTTCCTTAGATAATCAGGTCTTGTTGACTTTACCTTTACCTAGTGTGTTTATAGAGGTTGCCTATGCAACAAAAAAAATAAAAATCAATGGCATTAGACCAAACTATAATGAAATATATCTAAAAAGGTATTAAATATATTCAAAGTTCTAAAGTCTCATCATTAGGCCACCAAGAAAGTTAGTAAATATTGATAAATTAAATTATTAAAAATGTTAAAATATTATAAACTAAAAATTATAAAATTATTAAATTGTAAGCTGACTGTAGTGTTAAGGGCTTTGGCCTCTATTTGAGAGGTGCAAGGTTCAAAGGGCTTTGGCCTCTATTTGAGAGGTCCAAGGTTCAAAGGGCTTTGGCCTCTATTTGAGAGGTCTAAGGTTCAAATCCCACTTAGTATGAGGGGACGAGGACCCCCATAAAAACCTATGTAAACTCATTGATAAAAAATTATAAAATATTCATTAATAAAAATTAGTATATTAAACATGCGCCTTAAATATTTATAGCTTAAATAATGATAATAATATTAGTAATAATAGTGTCTAGAAATTTTTTTCAATGAGTTTACATGGGTTTTTACAAGGGATCCTAGTAGGCCAAAGACCTTACCACTGTAGTAGTATTGAGAGACATTATAAATTGTAACATTGGTAAGTAAATTGAGGTTATAAGAAAAAGCAATAACAAAAATATAGTAAAAGTGAAAAAAATATGGTAGACCAAAGTGTTATAGTAGAATAATGTGTCTAAGAGTAAATGTGAGTGAGGCCATAGGTTATATGAGATGATACAAACCATATGGAGGATTGTTTTAATCCTTATCTAACCATATTTTGGTCACTAAAGTAGTGTATAACCCTAATCCCACAAGATTCGAACCTTACATCTCTATTTATAACTTCAAAATATTACAATTAGACCTCAATATCTGGATGAATAGAAAAATCTAAAAGGTAATTTAAAAAATCTCAAAAAAAATTAAATGATAATTTAAGAATATATATATATATATATATATATATATATATATATATATATAATTTTAAAAGTTAAGTGTTAGAACAACTCATGGGTGGTTATGCAATTGAATGAATATAACTCAATTTTCAATTCTTTTATTGTGATGGGATTTATAACCTATGGTTTGTTATAATGTTATAATCTATATATTCTTAAAGTATTATTGTAGTATAGTTATAATGTAAGATAAATATTAATTTTAGTTGTAATCTTACTGTAGTGGTAAGGTTTTTGGACTCTCTTTGAGAGGTCTAAGGTTCAAACCCAACTCAGTATGAGGGTATCAAGACCCCTCATAAAAACCTATGTAAACTCATTGAAAAATCTTGAGTGCAATCAAAAGTGAGCATAGATGAAAGTGAGTGCGAGTGAAAGTCGAGAGTGAGTGCAGGTAGAAGCAAGGGTGTGCACAAGATGGGAGTGATGATAGCCAAAAGCGAGTGTGAGCATGAGCTGAGAGTGAGTACAATCAAAATTGAGTGTGAGTACGATCCGAGAGTAAGGAGGAAGTGTGAGTAGGGAAGTAGGAAGTAGAAAGCAAAGTGTGATCAAGGAACAAGTGCTACTTGTTCCAAATATTAAGAGAATTTAAAGGATTATTTCTAGATAACATGGAAGGAAAGTCATTTGTGAAAGCTCTTACTAAAAGTATGGATGATGTGCAAGGTGCAACCAAAGTATTGTCATTGTTGTCAACATAGACAGAGGATCGGTTGATGCAATGGACAGGATTTCATTGATGAGCAAGGTGCAGCCAAAGTGCAATGAACAGGAGTTCATTGATGAGCAAGGTGCAGCCAAAGTATTGTCATTGTTGTCAACATAGACAGAGGATCGGTTGATGCTATGGATAGGAGTGCAGAGGTCATTAGGTGGATCGATTGATGAAGTGAAAAAGAGTTTAGAGTAGTCAGAGCATGTACAGTAAATTTCCAAGAAGACAGAAGTGGCCTAGATTCAAAGGCTCAAAGAAAAAGATAAGTAAGAAAACTATCGCGATATTGCGACATGTTTTCTGTCACGATTTCGTGACATATCGAAGGAGAGAGAAAAAGCTAAAAAAGTTGTCACGATATCATGACATATCGAAGGAGAGAGAAAATGTTGGCAAAACTGTCACGATTTCATGACATGTTGGAAGAGAGAAAGTGCAAGATAAACTATCACGATTTCATGACATGTTGAAAGCAAAGAAGGCAAGTAGAAAAATTGTCGCGATTTCACGACAAGTTGGAAGCAAAGAAGCCAAGTAGAAAAACTATCGAGATTTCATGACATGTTGAAAGCAAAGAAGGCAAGTAAGAAAACTGTCACGATTTCATGATATGTTTGAAGAAGCAGTGCATGCAGGAAAAACTATCATGATTTCGTGACATGTTTGGAGAAATGGTGCAAGCAAAGAAAACTATCACGATTTCATGACATGTTCGGGGAGAAGGAGCTCGCAAAGAAAAGTGTCGCAATTTCGCGATAATCTGCAAGAGAGGCAGTACGGACGAAAATGTGTCACGATTTCGCAACATGTTTGAGAGAAATATCTTGCAAGGAAAAGTGTCGCTATTTCGCGACAATTTGCAAGAGGAAGCGCTAAGGAGAAAAAGTGTCATGATTTTGTGACATGTCGGGTTTTCACGATTTGATGAGAAGAAAAGTGCTAAGGAGGAAAAGTGTCACAATTTCACGACATGATGCAGGAGAGACAGTCTGATAGAAAAAGGTGTCACGATTTTGTGACATGCTTCATTTTTGCGGTCCAAAGCGAAGAGAAAGAGGAGAGAGAAAAAGGTGTCATGATTTCATGACATGTTGTCTTTTCAGAGGCCAAAGTAAAGAGAAAGTGCAAGGAGAAAAAGTGTAGCGATATCGCTACATGTTGTATTATTGCGGGCGGGCCGAAGCAAAGGTAAAGTGCAAGGAACAAAAGTGTAGCGATATCGCTACATGTTGGGTTTTTGTGACAACAGCAGAGAGGAAGACTCTGAAGGATGAAGTGTCACGATTTCGTCACAGAAGCAAAAAAAGAGAGCATGGAAGCAAAAGCGTCATGATTTCATGACAAATTCAAGGAGGAAGAGCTCAAAGGCAAAAGCGTCATGATTTTGTGACATGTGTTTTTGCGAGTGACAGACAGAGAAGAGCACAAGGCAACGAATGTGTCGAGATTTCCTGACATGTCTTGTTTTCATTGGTGCATGCAAAGAAGAGTGTACGACAGCGAAAAGTGTCATGATTTCACATGTGTTTTTGCGGGTGCATGCCGAGAAGAGGACTAGGAGGTGAAAAATGTTGTAATTTTGTGACATGTCATGTTTTCACTAGTGCTTGTAGAGAAGAGTGTACGGAAGCGAAAGGTGTCGTGATTTCACGACATGTCATGTTTTCGCTAGTGAAAGTAGAGAAGAGTGCAAGGAAGCGAAAGTGTCACGATTTCGTGACATGTTTCATTTTCGTGGGAAAGAGATAGAAAAGAGCTCAAGGTAGCGAAAGTGTGGTGATTTCGTGACATGTTATGTTTTCATGGGTGCAAGCCGAAGTAAAGTTAACTGAAGGAAAATGATAGTTACAGATGCATTTACAGAGGAAATACATGCAGCCAAAATTAGAAGAGTTAACTGAAGTCAATACAACAGTTACAGGTGCAGTTACAAATAAAAATCATGCAGTTAAAGAAGAATAGTAAACTAAAGTAATTACTGCAGTTATAAGGAAAGTTATAGTGACAGTAAACATAAGTCATTATTATAGTTATAGGAGCCGTTACAAACAAATATCATGTAGCAGTGGTTACTGAAAGTCATCAGACGAATACCATGAGTTGGACAGAGAAACGTCTCGAAGCCCAAACAAAGAACCTGTTGAGTGGTATTTTCACCCGATTGTGAAAACACACTCTCCGATAGGATTTGGGTTCTAAATCCTCTGCTTGCAAAGAAATTAAACATGTAACTTCTCCAAGGTTCCTATTATGTGAGCATTCTGCATATGTGTATTAATAATCTCAAATAAAGATATTTAATTAAAATGCCTGGAACACCTTAGTGGTTGCAAGTAACTGAAAACAAGGGGCACTGTGGTTTATTTTACTGTGAAATTTAATGATTGTTCCTTGAACCCTAATAAAGTAAATGTGATTTGATCCTTAAATGACCATGCTGTAACTTCAAAATAAAATTTAATGAAATGCCATAACATGAATGGAATTATTTTTGGGTTTTGAAGTTTTTTAATTTTTAAATTTTATTTTAAAGCTTGAAAAATTAAAATTGGGGTTTCTGAAAATAAAGTGCAGTAAAAAGAAAATAAAATGCAAAGAAAAAGAAATTAAAATTGCATTCAGCTTGATGCTATCCCGTCCTGGCAAAACCGAAGATGTGAGGTTTCCATGCATGCAACCTAACCTATTGAACCTGCAAAATCCGCACAATCCAGATAAGTCAAGTGCTGGTCTCTGGGGTTTACTGTTATTTTTCAGATTTAGACATTCGCATGAAGCAACCAAGAAAACTTGCATTAAACTTCATCTATAAGCCTAGAAATCTGAAAAAGGGAAAGATAAACATTAAAACATGCATGCAGAAAATAACTCCTTCTTTCTTGCCAACAAGATGCAAATTTCTGAACACTCTGCATTAATAATATATCAAGTTACAATGGCAGCATCTCTGGTTTTCTCAAAACCAGCAAAAAAGGAAGAAAACAGCCCCAAAGCAGGCCCAGAATGACCCTCTGGCCTCTAACACTGCAACTCTGCTCCAGCGGTTTCCGACCCCCTATCTGTCCTGTGCTTCTACTTTTAAAGCATGGCAATGCTTTCTGTTTTGGCCTGTGATGCTTCGTTTCATCTTCCCGATCGATTCGTTTCATATTCTTGCCTTTCGAATTGTTCTTGAATTTATGTTTAATGCTGAAACGTTCGATAATATTCTATGCATGTAACGTTTATGTAACCCTTATACATGTATGCCACGTGTTCTACACTTTCGACATCTTTCATAACGGCTCCCTGTAAATCGTGACCAAAAATAGCATGCAACTTTGTCCGCCTTCCTGGCCAAAACATGACATGTCGCGATATCATGACGTTTTCCTGTTAGCAGCCCTTCTTGCCATCGTGCCAAAAACGTGACATGTCACGAAATCATGACATGTCACGAAATCGTGACGCTTTTCTTGTTTCGTACCGTTTTCCTGCAACCTATCGCGAAATCGTGACGCTTTTCCACTTCGGCACCTTTATATCATCGAAATCGTGACTTTTTCACTCTCCTTTTGTCGAAATCCGACGTTTTCATTCTCTTTTTGTCATGAATCACATTTTTCTTCCATACACCTACACTCGTCACGAAATCACGACTTTTTTCATCCTCCCTTTTGTTTTTTACGCATTCACGATTCCCATTTCCTTCATACACCTTATTCCGAAATCACGACTTTTTCCTTTCTCTTTCTTTTGACCATGATTTTGCGACATGTCACGATTTCTCTATGCTTTTCTGCCTTGTCTTTCTCTCTCCTTTGGACCACGAAAATCAAACATGTCACGATTTCGCTACGCTTTTCTCCACTTCTCCCTTCTCTTGTCGCGATTTGCGACATGTCACGATTTCACGACACTTTTTCATTTTTGCGCGATTTTGCGACATGTCATGATTTCATGACACTTTTTCATTTTCGACCATGATTTTGTGACATGTCGCGATTTCGTGACACTTTCTACACTTGTGCATTTTTGCCCTTTTTCTTCATTTTTAGCATCTGGGTCACCGAGATTTTCTTTGAAAGCATGCAAAAAATGTGGGTCCCCAATTTTGGGGTGTGTTGTGGATCAGCCACAACAAATGGCGACTCTGCTGTCAAATGCTCTTGAGCATTTTAGTGAGAACCCAACCTGGAAGTATACAAACTCGAAAACATGTGTTAGCACATAAAAAATATAAACAAATGCCCAAAGATCAGAAGTACATGAATCATCAGAATCATCAAGTATTAGCTCGGTGTGTGCAATGAATTTCATTCCCTATCGTTTGAAATTGATCAACATTCCGTTGTCAATTTTACATGGATGCATATGTGAGATTGTGAATGATTTGTGTAACCTAATAAATATGCTAAGAGATTTTGCTTTTATAAGATGCATAGTCTTTCTTCTAGTATCATACACAAACATTCAAGATTATCAAACCCTCTTAGGATCAACTATATGTATAATGAATTGCTTTATTATATCCCAAAGTTGGTTATGAGTCCCTACTATCTTGAACCCATGTGCAAGTGGATGTGAAATCAGAACTTTGGGGAATCAGACTCCCAACCTAATCGAGATGGGAGTTTAACCCTATCCTTACTATTCTGATTTAGAATTCATTACCTCACTTTGAGCAAAATAATTTAACCAATTATGGAAGAAATGGTCATGCTAGTCTAACCCTTTGGACAATCAGTGGTCTTGTTTTCTAGACAAGACATGTTGCCATGCATGGGCATATCTAACCCCACAATCCAAAACTTATCTTCATTTCTTTGGACCTTGGGGATGACTACCCATCCTTTGCGAGAGGACAAGTAGTACGATCCTTCCAATCCAATATAAAGATGAGATGGGAAAATTTTATTTTTTACTTCTTGGACCTTAGGGATGACTACCCATCCTTGCTAGGGACATGTAGTACGATCCTTCCAATCCAAACTTTAGATGTAAATGGAAAATATTAATTTTATTGCTTAGACCTTGGGGATGACTACCCATCCTTTGCAGAGGACAAGTAGTACGATCCTTCCAATCCAAGATTTATTATGAAATGAGACATAGGAGCTTTGGGGAATTAGATTCTCAACCTAAGCGAGATGAGAATTTATGCCCTATCCTTACTACTCCATGTAGGTCAAATCAAAGCTTTGGGGAATTGGATCCTCAACCTAAGTTCGATGAGGATTTAGCCCTATCCTTACTACTCTGATTTTAGGCTTTAAGCTTTATGGAAGTGGTCAAAACCACTGTTTTAAGGATCATGCTGCATAAATAGGATAGACATGAAATACTTCTTTCGCCCAACCCTTTTCTTCCAAGTTAGGTTTTGATCATTTTGCTCAAGATCCTTTTTAATGTATAAGACGTGCTTGGTTCTAGATATTTCAAGACTCAGTTCCCAACCTTAGGATTTTCTTCTTATTTATGTGATAGCATAACCCTAAGAGGATTTGACACACTTTAATGATTTGTATTTGAAATGCATATGCAACTAAGATGGCATGTATTTGCAAAGTGAGATGTAATATGAATGCATTGTCCTTTGAAATGCAGATGAAATGTTGCCATATAAAACTGACTACTTCATGCATCACAAGTTTCAAACGATATTACTTAAATTGTTTGTGTTACTTGTGGAGCTTTTACAAGACAATTCCAATGTTCCATATTTTCCCGATCTAGAACATAAGTTAGCATCTCAAGACAACTTTTTCATCTCCTTTTTTTTTATTATAAATAAACACAAAATGTCAAACACACAACTTTAAATTAAAACTTATTCAATCCAAAACCAAACTGCAATCCCAAAAATGAAAATTTGAAAACACAAACCAAAAACCAAAAACCAAAATCTATATACAAATGTACACTATAATACAAGATGATGCAAAGCTTGGCTTATCACTTTCCTGGATCCCAAACATGATTAGAACATTTCAACAAAAATATAACATGATATGCATGCCAAATGTTGTGGGAATCCCACAAAAACAAGACAAGACCAAACAATGCAACAAACTTCCACTTGCCATGCTCACCATACCAATTTGATTTAGTTCCAATAATACTCCCATAGGTGAGCATCAAATTACTAAAATGATTAGACAATAAATGATTTTCAATTTTATCATGTCTATTCTTTAAAACTTCCATTTCAAAACTCAATCTTTGATTTAGAATTAGGCTATCTTCTTCCAATATGCAATTTTGTAAGTAGGAGCCTATTTCTACAAATTTTAAAGCCAAATTATTTTCCAAATTTGTAGGCCAATCAAATTTGTGTAACAATTTACAAGCATCTAGGATATTTACTAAATTAGGATCATTAAAAGTTTTTATCCTAGATTCAATTAATAATTGTTGATGAATTTGATTTAACAATTCAAGTGCATCAACTTCTTTTCCATTCATTAAAACCATGTTATTAAAGGTGTGATTAAAAATTATACCTTGTTTTTCATTTACCTTTAATGACATTTCATCATTCAAATATCATTCAAATTCAAAATATGGTCATGCAAATTTTCAACCCTCAAACATTCTTGGTCAAAGTGTATGTCCCATGACTCATCTTGATGATCCTTCATTTGAGTTGCTTCCAATTGATCAATCTCTCTGTCATTTGGTTCCAATTCTTTGTTCACTACCCAAGGTATCTCTTCATTTGAATCCTCAAAATCATCATGCAAACTTGCATCCCCACTTTCAATGAATTTATATTCAACATGATCTAATTTTGTCACCTTTTCAAATCCTGTGAATATGAGATCTTCGTATGATGTAGAAGGTTCACCATCCTGCATATCAAGTGAAATATGAGTTTCATTTATGGAGATGTGAGAAAAGAATGCATTATCATATCTCCCCCAACCATTGTGAAAATTGTCATCCAAATCTGTGAGATGAAACTCCATGGTATTTATGACATGATCTTTTGATTCATTCATCCATTCATTTTCTTCTTTGTCCTTGGCGATAGGATCATTATAATCTTCCAAAATTTGATGAGATTTGAAACTCTCTTCCAAAACATCCTCAAATCGTACAGGAGTTGTAATATCTTCCTTTGAGTAGGCAATTATGTCATCCTGCATATCAATTGGCACACAAGTTTCATTAGTAGCTTTGGATTGAGTGTGGTCTTCCCACTTCTTCCAAGCATCATAATAATCATCTTCCAAAATCAAGTGGTGACGTTCAACTATTTCTTCAAGATTTTCCAAATCATCAATGTGTTTCTCATCACATTCATCTTCACCTTCTTTAGATGGTTCAATTATTTCCAAAAGTGGGTTATTTCTTGAATTCAAATTTATAAGGCTATCATTGTCCAAATTAGTAACCCATGATTCAATTTTATCACAATTTGGAGGGTGAAGAATTTCTTGATCCTTAATTTTACACATCTCATCAATAGTATCTTCCAAGAACAAGTGGTGAGACTCTATCATGTCTTCAAATTCATTTATTGGTTTTCTCCCCATTTCACTTTCAACCACTTCATTTAATTCCATGGTAGGTTCCATCTTATCACATATATCAAACATTGTTGAATTTAGAACCCCTTCATCTAGATAATCATGTATCTCTACATGATCCTCACTAGTGGATGTTGTCTTAGCAATTTGCACCTCCTCTTGGACTACATCTAAGGTGGTTGTAAGATTTGGATATTCAAATTCATCCCCTTGATCATTTACCTTAGATATCATTGGAGTGGAGGGTGCTATGTTTGATGGTTGGTGTAGGTTGGCATCAAAAGAACAATCTCTCATATGAACATGTTGTGCCTTTTCTTCTTCAAGACCTTGTCGTTCTATCTCTTCTAAGACCTCATGGATTTTCTCTAGGGACAAACCACTCAGTTTTTCCTCAATGAGTGAAGCAAGTGTGGGGTGTATGGCTCCTAGGTATACTTCCATGGCTTCCTCTTCTAATGTGTTAAAATTTTCCCACATTTGGGAGTGCAACTCACGAAATCTTCCATTGAATTGACTCAAGGATTCATTAGACTCTTTACATATGGAGGTAAACTGATTTTTCAATATTTCTAAGTCAACCTGATTACCAAAATGATGAAGATAGGCTGCTTCTAGTTGTATCCAAGAAGTCCTAACCTCCATGGGTAGTTGGCTATACCAAAAGAATGGTCTATCATCCAAAATGTATGCAAATAACTTACAAGCCACCTCCTCATAGAAAATCTGGAATTTACATAATGTATCCTTGTAGACATGCAGTTTTTGCAAGTATCCTAGTGGCACCTCTTGATTAAAACACCGTAAAAAATCCAATAACATTGTAGGAATATGATAGGGTATCACATGTAAACCCTCATAATAATCCTCCATTATTAATACCATTCTCTCTCTTAGAGATGTTATTTCAGCTCTTAGGGATACCATTTGCTCCTCAAGTGTTGCCATTAGTGAAACTTAAAATGTAATTTTAGAACCAAATCTGTTGAATATTCAACCTGCAAAGTATAAAAAAAATCAAGTTAGCATCAACTAAGAGATGTATTTATTAAAATCAAATGAAAAGTAATTGCATGAGACCAAAATTTTCAAAATTAAATCAAATCACATTTATTTTGTATGAACAATCAGAATAATATACAGCATACCTGAATTAAAATAGAACAAGTAAATAAATTCAGGCCGTCCTTTTTACAATCGGCTGAATGTTAGAGGACTAATGCATACAAAAATTTAAATTTATATTACACTAAAAATAAACCCGTACGGCCCTCCTAGCACCAATCCGTTGAGTGGTGTTAGAGGCCGAAGATGCTAATAAAATGGACTTGAAATATTTAGCAATGTAAAGTTCTTAAACAATTATAAACCCGTAGCATCTAAAATCACGATAAAATAAACTTTCATGCCCTCCTTCTAGCGCCAATCTGTTGAGTGGTATTTTCACCCGATTGTGAAAACACACTCTCCGATAGGATTTGGGTTCTAAATCCTCTGCTTGCAAAGAAATTAAACATGTAACTTCTCCAAGGTTCCTGTTATGTGAGCATTCTGCATATGTGTATTAATAATCTCAAATAAAGATATTTAATTAAAATGCTTGGAACACCTTAGTGGTTGCAAGTAACTGAAAACAAGGGGCACTGTGGTTTATTTTACTGTGAAATTTAATGATTGTTCCTTGAACCCTAATAAAGTAAATGTGATTTGATCCTTAAATGACCATGCTGTAACTTCAAAATAAAATTTAATGAAATGCCATAACATGAATGGAATTATTTTTGGGTTTTGAAGTTTTTTAATTTTTAAATTTTATTTTAAAGCTTGAAAAATTAAAATTGGGGTTTCTGAAAATAAAGTGCAGTAAAAAGAAAATAAAATGCAAAGAAAAAGAAATTAAAATTGCATTCAGCTTGATGCTATCCCGTCCTGGCAAAACCGAAGATGTGAGGTTTCCATGCATGCAACCTAACCTATTGAACCTGCAAAATCCGCACAATCCAGATAAGTCAAGTGCTGGTCTCTGGGGTTTACTGTTATTTTTCAGATTTAGACATTCGCATGAAGCAACCAAGAAAACTTGCATTAAACTTCATCTATAAGCCTAGAAATCTGAAAAAGGGAAAGATAAACATTAAAACATGCATGCAGAAAATAACTCCTTCTTTCTTGCCAACAAGATGCAAATTTTTGAACACTCTGCATTAATAATATATCAAGTTACAATGGCAGCATCTCTGGTTTTCTCAAAACCAGCAAAAAGGAAGAAAACAGCCCCAAAGCAGGCCCAGAATGACCCTCTGGCCTCTAATAGCGGTTTCCGACCCCGTATCTGTCCTGTGCTTCTGCTTTTAAAGCATGGCAATGCTTTCTGTTTCGGCCTGTGATGCTTCGTTTCATCTTCCCGATCGATTCGTTTCATATTCCCGCCTTTCGAATTGTTCTTGAATTTATGTTTAATGCTGAAACGTTCGATAATATTCTATGCATGTAACGTTTCTGTAACCCTTATACATGTATGCCACGTGTTCTGCACTTTCAGCATCTTTCGTAACGGCTCCCTGTAAATCGTGACCAAAAATAGCATGCAGCTTTGTCCGTCTTCCGGTCGCGAAAATGTGACATGTCGCAAAATCGTGACATGTCGCGATATCGCGACGTTTTCCTGTCAGCAGCCTTTCTTGCCATCGCGCCCAGCGAAAATGTGACATGTCGCGAAATCGTGACATGTCGCGAAATCGCGACGCTTTTCTCATTTCGTACCATTTTCCGCAACCTGTCGCGAAATCGTGATGCTTTTTCACTTCGGGCACCTTCGCTGCATGCTGTCATGAAATCGCGACGTTTTTTCACTTGAAGCTGTCTTGCGGCAACTTGTCATGAAATCGTGACGCTTTTTCACTTGAAGTTGTCTTGCGGAAACCTGTAGTGAAATCGCGACATTTTTCATTTCCGTACACCTCGGTCGCAACCTGTTGTGAAATCGCGATGCCTTTTCGTTTCTTTCACTCTGGCAGCTTTCTATCATGAAATCGTGACACTTTTTTGTTTCGTACTGCTCTTGCTATTTTGGCTATGAAAACATGACATGTCGTGATTTTGCTACGCCTCTTCGCTCCGTACACCTTCGCTGTAGGCTGTCACGATATCGCAACATTTTTTCACTTCGGGTTGCTTAGCTGCTGCCATTGACTGCGTTGATCGTGATTTTGTGACATGTCATGATTTTGCTACGCTTTTTTGCTTCCTCTTTCTCTCTCCTATCTGGGCCGCGAAAATCAAACACGTCGCGATTTCGCTACGCTTTTCTCCCACCTGTTGTCGTTGACTGCGTTGACCGCGATTTTGCGACATGTCGCGATTTCACGACACCTTTTCATTTTTTGTCACAATTTTACGACATGTCACGATTTCGTGACACTTTTTCATTTTTGGCCACGATTTTGCGACATGTCACGATTTCGCGACATGTCATGATTTCGCGACACCCTTTCATCCTTGTGCAATTTTGCCTTTTTCTTGATTTTTAGCATCTGGGTCACTGAGATCTTCTTTGAAAGCATGCAAAAAAGGTGGGTCCCCAATTTTGGGGTGTGTTGTGGATCAACCACAACAGAACTGTTCTATTAATAACATTGCATGTGAGATTAAAGAAGTCGTTACTATTAATAGGCTATCTGCACGACTATGGATGTTAAGCATAGAAACATAACACTGTTATAAAAGAATATTTGCATGAAGTAGCAAGGTTGAACTTCATGCAAGAAGAGAGAGAGCAGCATGTTTCTTAGTAGGAAAGAGTGCTGATGATAGTGGAAAAGTGCCACTGAATAGAGGGATAGAGTTGTAGGCTGTAGGAGAGTTGTAAGAGCTGAGTAAGCAGAGTAGCAAGAGAGCTATAAGAGTAAGTAGTAAGATAGGGCTGTAAGTGGGCGAAAAGATGCAGAACAAGAAAATGGTAAGAGTGCTGCTAAGAGCGTAAAATGACTGTTGTATAGAAAGGAAGTAAAAGGGAAAAAGGGTGTAGCAGAGAAAGTGCAAAAAGATAAGTAAGCTAGAGAGTATGCTGCATGATAAAAGATAGGTGCTATAAGAAAATGTATAGAGAGTCACAAGAGGGCAAGAAAAGAGAGTGTGTTTAATGAACAGAGAAAGAAGTTGAGGAAGTAATAGACCAATGAGGGTCTTGTAACACAGAAGGCATTTTTATGTCAATCAAGATTTAAAATAGAAGTCCAAGTTGGTGCTTGGAATCATAGGTAGGTGCTCCTTTATGTTGGTGCAGATAAATCAGGGGTTGGTGCTCCTTCCAGTGGGTGCTGGTAAACTGATTATGAAGTTGGTGCTTTGCAAAGGCTGGATTTGGATGGGAGTCTAAGCAATCTATTTTTGAGGAGTAGCCAAAACTGGTGAACCTCGTTAAATCTTATGTTATGTGTTGCTATCTTTTCACACTTACTGCATCTGGTTTTAAGCATTCATTAGTTCTGAATTAAGAGATGAAGATTTAAGTTTTTAATTAGCTGCACTGATTCACCCCCCCCTCTCAGTTCCATTGTAAGACTAACAATTGGTATCAGAGCCAAGTTCCCAGTTCAGGCTAAATCAGTCAGGGTTGATCTTGGATTAGTTCAAAATGGGTAAGAAGAATAGATCCTCCTCCAAAAAGGCATCTCAGCCAGTTTTAGTTCCTGTGGAAGAGAAAACTGAACTAGAGAAGATAGAAGAAGTGGATTCTAAAGTATGCAATAGAAACCTAGAGTTTGAAGTAGATCTAGAAGGTGAGTTGGTAGCCGCACTTGAAGAGTTGAGTATAGAAAAGAAAAAGAACAAAATAATGTCCAAGAAGTTAGAAGAGTATGGGGATGAGATTGAAGATCTCTTCCTACAAGTTCAAAAGGCCAAGAAATCAGAAGAAGCCTTGAAGACACACCTGGATGATGAAGATGATGTGTGCAGCAAAAGTGAAGAGGAATCTAACAAAGTTATTGTTGATCTAAAGCTGCAAGTAGAATAGTACAAAAGGATTGAAGATATTCTCAGGTCTCAAATCAATGAGAAAGAGACTGTTTGCTGCCAACAAGAAGAAGAGATTGTTTCATTGAAGAAACAACTAGAAGAGGCCAATATAAGTCTCAAATTTAAGAAGAGCACAGAGTTGCTAGATACAATGATAAAGCAATAAAGAAGTTCCACGGCTAAGTTTGGTCTTGGATATGAAGCTGAACAACTTTCATCCTCCAAATGTTTCGAGAAGAAGAAGCTCACGACTGAAGGATCGAGGCAAGGAAAGGATGAAGCTGAACAACCGTCATCTTTCAAATATGTAGAGAAGAAGAAGTTCAAGGTTGAAGCTGAATCTTCAAAAGGAATAAAGAATCAAAGAAGATCTACAGCAAAGCAATCACATCAAAAGAGGTTCTCTCACTCTCACTCTTTTAATAATAATGTTTTTAATGGCTATTGTTCTAAATGCAACTGCTATGGTCATAAGGCAATTTATTGTGGACTGAACAATAGATCAAAAAGTTATGTTGATAAAAACACATCTGCTTTCTTGAGTGAACACCCTGTGCAATGTTTTAAATGTAATGGCCATGGGCACATTGCAAGGTTCTGTCCAAGCACTTCTATATCTAATATAAGGAAAAACCCTAGATTTCATCAGGACACAAAGAGTGCAACACAGAAAGGGGACATATCATGTGCAATGTTTTAAATGTAATGGTCATGGGCACATAGCAAGGTTTTGTCCGAGCACGTATGTATCTAATCTAAGGCAAGATCATAGATTTCATCAGACGCAAAAAATGCAACATAGGCAGAGAACATATCATGTGCATAAAAGAAAGGAAAATAATCAACCATCAAGGATGCACAAGAAACAACTACACAAGAAGAATGTTCAAGTTCACGAAAAGGGGCAAAATAGGAATGCAGTTGAAAAACTCAAGCCCAAGTTTAGGAAAGTCTGGAGAAAGGCAGAAGAAAGGAAATCGTGTCTCCTTGGATAGAAGGAGATTACTCCTCTATTGCACTAAGCAGCTCCAGGTAGCACATCCTCAAGGGGAGCAATATTAAAGTTTTATTTTAATGCTCCTATGCATTTGTTTGGGTATCTAAGGATGAAAGACCAGTAGTCAGGATATTGTTGTTTCAGTTGTCAAGTGTGTTTTCAGTTCCTGTAGTTGTTTGTGGAGGTTTCATGAAGGGTAGTGATTGAATTGAGAATCATCACCATTGGTAGTATTGCTTATGTCATTGTTGTTCTGTTGATGGTTCTTATTGCCACTGTTCATAGCTATGGGTTATAAAAGTTTAGATTATTTTTGTTTGATGAAAGAATGCTTGCCCTAGTTGCGTATTTGTGTTTTGATAAAAGCAGCATGTATTTGTTTTACACTTTGATGTGAATATTGTTAGATCTTTCATGACGCCTTGGTGAAATTATTTAATTCATAGACAGTTTCATTTTAACTGTTGATAAAATGCCAATCCAAGGTTAAGAAGTATGAGGCTGAGTAAGGTGCACTATGGTTGGCCATTAAGTGTTTGACAAAATGTCTTCTCCTGATTTGCATAGTTGAAAGTAAGGTGTGATCTGCAGTAACTATAGAAATTTTAGATCAGGTTGTAAATTTAAAAAGGAATTTGGTTATGCTACAGTACAGTATTTGATGCTTGCACAGAGCTGGCAGTAAAAATTGTAGTGTTGGTACAGTGTTGGACAAAAGTTGGTACAAGTGTGATTCACTTGTCAATTTTGTTGACAGATGTGAAATCAGTGTTTTGAATGGGAATATTGAAGGAGAGGTTTATAATGAGCAGCCAGATGGTTTGCAGCCTGGTGATGATTGGTTGAGTTGATTGATTAATCCTTTGAAGAAGGCCTTAGGGAAATATTTGAGGACAGTGCTGGGACAGATTTCTAGATACATGATTTGGGCTTACTCCATTAAGATTGATTTGAGCAAGTTATTCTTTGCATTGGTGATTTATGTTGGTGGTTGTTTTGTTCAAATATATTTGGAAGGAAAAGGATGTCTACTAGTTTCCTTTTCATGTAGTGATTGGTTGTATGCTTCAAGGTTAATCTTGAGTTGAATGATGTTGGTTAAACCTTGTCTATAAGCATTGTTGTTAAATCCCTACTTGGTTGAGAAAAGATATTGGTTATAGAAAGAACATGAGTATCATTGTTATATGAGTTATTGCATGGTTGGCAATTGTTGGGTTGTGTTTCATGTTCCTGAGAAAAGCATACTACATCTATATTATTCTTTTGAGATTGAGATTGAGTTGAGATTGAGATTTGGAGTTAAGTATAGAACATATTGAGTATCTAAAAATTCTCTTTATGCTTCTATGAGGTTGATGAATCACATTAGGTCTCTAACAATTCTCTTTGTGGGTTCATGATAAGCAAGTTTATCTTGATGAACTTGTGAGCTGATTTGGACAAGTTCTAGTGAAGACTTGTGAGCTGAATTGGACAAGTTCTAGTGAGGACTTGTGAGCTGATTTGGACAAGTTCTATGTGAGCTTGTTAAGCAGGTTCTGTGTGAGCCTATTGACAGAGTACAGAGAAAAAAGTCTCAATGGATAGAGATCCAGCAGCCAACACAGTTGAAGATAGATCTGAGTAATGCCTATTATGCTTATCATGATGTTGTCAAACAATGAAATGAAGTGGTCACATATTCCCAAGAATAGTCTAAGAATTGACTAGCTATCGGGATCAAATTCTCAGGGGGAGCATTTATGCATTTGTTTATCATATTACTTATGTTTATGCTTTTTGCTAACTATAATAATGTTTGCTTGAGAATGTTGTGCAATGGACTCAGGGGGAGTTTTGCAATTGCCCTTTGGTATTATTGTCAAAGGGGGAGAAGAGTTACAGGTAATTGCACTCAATTACGTGTGTTGCCAACAATTCCAAAGGGGGAGATTGATGTGCAAGGTGTAGCCAAAGTATTGTCATTGTTGTCAACACAGACAAAGGATCGGTTGATGCAATGGATAGGAGTTCATTGATGAGCAAGGTGCAGCCAAAGTGCAATGAACAGGAGTTCATTGATGAGCAAGGTGTAGCCAAAGTATTGTCATTGTTGTCAACACAGACAGAGGATCGGTTGATGCTATGGATAGGAGTGAAGAGGTCATTAGGTGGATCGGTTGATGAAGTGAACAAGAGTTCAGAGCGGTCAAAGCATGTACAGTAAATTTCCAAGAAGACAGAAGTGGCTTAGATTCAAAGGATCAAAGAGAAAGACAAGTAAGAAAACAGTCGCGATATCGTGACATGTTTTCTATCATGATTTCGCGACATATCGGAGGAGAGAAAAATTTGGAAAAGTTGTCGCGATATCGTGACATATCAGAGGAGAGAGAAAATACTGGCAAAACTATCATGATTTTGTGACATGTTGGAAGAGAGAGAAAGCGTAAGATAAACTGTCACAATTTCACGACATGTTGAAAGCAAAGAAGGCAAGTAGAAAAACTGTCGCGATTTCGTGACAAGTTGGAAGCAAAGAAGCCAAGTAGAAAATCTGTCGTGATTTCATGACATGTTGAAAGCAAAGAATGCAAGTAAGAAAACTATCACAATTTCATGACATGTTTGAAGAAGAAGTGCATGTAGGAAAAACTATCGTGATTTTGTGACATATTTGGAGAAATGGCGCAAGCAAAGAAAATTGTCATGATTTCGCGACATGTTTGGGGAGAAGGAGCTCGCAAAGAAAAGTGTCACGATTTCATGACAATTTGCAAGAGAGGCAGTACGAACAAAAATGTGTCACAATTTCATGACATGTTTGAGAGAAAGAGCTTGCAAGGAAAAGTGTCATGATTTCACGACAATTTGCAAGAGGAAGCGCTAAGGAGAAAAAGTGTTGTGATTTCGTGACATGTCAAGTTTTTACGATCCGATGAGAAGAAAAGTGCTAAGGAGGAAGTGTCACGATTTCACGACATAATGCAGGAGAGAGAGTCCGATAGAAAAAGGTGTCGCGATTTCACGACATGCTTCATTTTCATGGTCCAAAGCGAAGAGAAATAGGAGAGAGAAAAAGGTGTCACAATTTCGTGACATGTTGTATTTTCGAAGGCCAAAGCAAAGAGAAAGTGCAAGGAGAAAAAGTGTAGCGATATCACTACATGTTGTATTATCGTGGGCCAAATCAAAGGTAAAGTGCAAGGAACAAAAAGTGTAGAAATATCGCTACATTTTGGGTTTTCGTGACAACAGCAGAGAGGAAGACTCTGAAGGATGAAGTATCACGATTTTGTGACATAGGCAAAACAAAAGAGCATGGAATTAGAAGTGTCACGATTTCATGACAAATTCAAGGAGGAAGAGCTCAAAGGCGAAAGTGTCGCAATTTTGTGACATGTTATGTTTTTGTGGGCGACAAATAGAGAAGAGCACAAGGCAGTGAATGTGTCACAATTTTGTGACATGTCTTGTTTTCACTGGTGCATGCAAAGAAGAGTGTACAGTAGCGAAAAGTTTCACGATTTTGTGACATGTTGTGTTTTCATGGGTGCATGCCAAGAAGAGGACTAGGAGGCAAAAAATATCATGATTTCATGACATGTCATGTTTTCGCTAGTGCTTGCAGAGAAGAGTGTACAGAAGCGAAAGGTGTCACGATTTCGTGACATGTCATGTTTTCGCTAGTGCAAGTAGAGAAGAGTGTAAGGAAGCAAAAGTGTCATGATTTCATGACATGTTTCGTTTTCACAGGAAAGAGATAGAAAAGAGCTCAAGGCAGCGAAAGTGTCATGATTTCACGACATGTGTTTTCGTGGGTGCAAGCAAAAGTAAAATTAACTGAAGGAAAATGACAGTTACAGATGCATTTGTAGAGGAAATACATGTAGCCAAAATTAGAAGAGTTAACTGAAGTCAGTACAACAGTTACAGGTGCAGTTACAGATAAAAATCATGCAGTTAAAGAAGAATAGTAAACTAAAGTAATTACTGCAGTTACAGGGGCAGTTACAATGATAGTAAACAAAAGTCATTACTATAGTTACAGGAGCCGTTACAAAGAAATATCATGTAGCAGTGGTTACTGAAAGTCATCAGACAAAAACCATGAGTTGGACAGAGAAACGTCTCGAAGCCCAAACAAAGAACCGTTCTATTAATAAGATTGCATGTGAGAATAAAGAAGTCGTTACTATTAATAGGCTGCATGCGCGAATATGAATGTTAAGAATAGAAACAAAACACTGTTATAAAAGAAGATTTGCGTGAAGTAGAAAGGTTAAGCTCCATGCGAGAAGAGAAAGAGCAGCGTGTTGCTCAGTAGGAAAGAGTGTTGTTGATAGTGGAAAAGTTCCACTAAATAGAGGGATAGAGCTACAGGCTATAGGAGAGCTGTATGAGCTGAGTAAGTAGAGCAGCAAGAGAGCTGTAAGAGTAAGCAATAAGAAAGGGTTGTAAGTGGGTGAAAATATGCAGAACAAGAAATTGGTAAGAGTGCTACTAAGAGTGTAAAATGACTACTGTACAGAAAGGAAGTAAAAGGGAAAAAGGGTGTAGCAGAGAAAGTGCAAAAAGATAAGTAAGCTGGAGAGTATCTTGCATGATAAAAGACAAGTCTTTGTAAGAAAATGTACAAAGATTCACAAGAGGGCAAGAAAAGAGAGTGTGTTTAATGAACAAAAAAAGAAGTTGAGGAAGCAATAGACCAGTGAGGGTCTTGTAACACAGAAGGCATTTTTATGTCAATCAATATTTAAAATAGAAGTCCAAGTTGGTGCTTGGAATCAGGGGTAGGTGCTCCTTCTAGTTGGTGCAGATAAATCAGGGGTTGGTGCTCCTTCCAGTGGGTGCTAGTAAATTGATTGTGAAGTTGGTGCTTTGCAAAGGCTGGATTTGGATGGGAGTCCAAGTAGTCTATTTTTGAGGAGTAGCCAAAATTGGTGAACCTCGTTAAATCTTGTGTTATGTGTTGCTATCTTGTCACACTTACTGCATCTGGTTTTAAGCATTCATTAGTTCTGAATTAAGAGATGAAGATTTAAGTTTTTAATTAGCTACACTGATTCACCCCCCCCTCTCAGTGCCATTGTAAGACTAATAATGGATAGCCAAGTTGTAAGGATGGATGCCGTAGCAAACAATAAGATGAGCGAATCTATGGTGAACCTAGTCTAGGTAGTAGATTCTACACTAGAAGTGATTATCAAGGATGAGATGATTCAACATGATATAATTGTTCTTATAACCAAAGGGTTAATATATAATTTTCATGTATATTGGCTAGGTTTTTCTAGGATTCAAAATTTTATCATGTGGAAGTGGGGATTGAATTCAAATTACTCCAAGACTTTTCTTCCAAAAGGAATTTTTCTCATTATTTTCTCCAGTTTAGAAATAAGGGATAAAATGATGGGTGGAGGATTATGGTTTAGGGGTAAAGATGCATTATATTTAAGACATTGGAGTGAGAAATTTTTTGTAGACACAAAAACTATTAAAAATATTTCGATATATATTAGGATTTTTGGAATTCCTTATCAACTCATCAATAAGAAGGTCTTCAATAATATTAGTAATACTCAAGGTGAATTCATCTAGGAGAGACCAACTACTAAGGAGAGAAGTAATGATGTATACACTCTAAAATGTGTTTCCATGGATATTTCTAAACCTTTATCATAGTTTATTAGGGTTGAATATAAATCAAGAGAATGATATCAACAAGAGGATTATGAAAACATTGCATTTCAATGTTTCAATTATCATGAAATTAGGCACATGGTAAAAGACTACAAAGTGAAAATGGTGGAGGAAGAGATAGAAATTTTTAGTCTTGAGGGTAGCTTCAATTTTAAATAAGGAAATCATATCACAAGAGAAGCTAGGTCAAATAAAGTATTTTCTACTCCTAAGAAAGTGGCTATAAAATCACTCTACATCATAAGATGGTAGAGGCCACTACAATTCACTCAAATCAGCCATTAGAATAAAAAATGATATGGGGGATGAGGAGTTAAAATTCACAAGTTCAAGTATAGAAGGAGCTAATGGTGTGAAGAAATAGGGGAAGGAAAATTTTAAAGCAAAGGAATATGAGGAGTGAATTTAAAAAAAAATGAGGTGAAGAAGGTCAAGCTTAATCTAGGAAAATTACCTTTATTATCCTCAGGTAGCATTAAATATTCTCCTTACAATAAAAATGAAATTAGTATGGAGTGTATTCCTTGCACTTTAGGATTTCAATAGTGGTATAATAAAGAAAATCTTATGGAGGATATCCAAGAAAATTTAGGGTTTCCAAGCCAACATAAGAAAGTAATGACTATGGAGGATCATCTATGTAGTTTAAATTTTTCAAGGCAACATAAAGAAGAAAATTCTAATAAGGCCATTCCTTGCATTTTTTTTTGGTAAGTTAAAATTTCATTAAAAGAGGTTTTGAAAGAGTCCCAAAACCTTATTACAATAGGTCAGTAGACCACAAGCATGGACATAGGAAAGGCAACCAAAAATGCTAGAGGAAACACCCAAGGAAAAGCCTAATAAAAGGCTTAAGGAAAACCATCAGGAAAAATCATGAAAAAAATGTGCTCGAAGCGGGAAAAAAGAACATCCCGCCCAACCACGAAATTGAACAGCCCGCTAAGCATAGGCCTAAAATTTTGGAATAGCAATCTGGGGATCTCCATAGGACATGAAATCCCCTTTCAATGAGGTAGCTATGAAGATGTCAGTAGAAGCAGAGGAAGCAATATATGCAGAATAGCAAGCCATGAGAAAGAAGTGGGGAAGTTCCTAGGGAACCCAAAAGGAAGGAGCCACAGGGTGAACAAGCTATAGACATTAAGTGATGAGGCAAAACATTACCTCATACAAAGACTACTTTTGATAACTTTTTAAACTATTTGGAACCACTTATGATATGATTTTGTACTAATTTTAGTGATACTATGCATTATATGATGATGTTTGCATATTGAAATGATAAAGTGCATATGACCTATTTTGATTGTTTATCTATGTTTTATAATCTATTTTAGTTGTATTATTTAGTATATTTTGCATTAAATTAATGTTGTAATATTAAGGTGTTGCTATCTATTTGGTTTTATGATTCTTTCACAAGATTTTCCCACCGTCTACTCACTTTGAATAACCAAAAAGGCACCAAGAACTTTGTCAACAGTTGATTGTGCAAAAAACAAGAATTTTTCCATACAAATTCTAGCCAGCTATACATATATAGCATGGCTTGGAATTTGTCTACTCTAGCTGGTGCACAAGATGGAATTAGTCTTCTGGGAACTCTTGGAGATTATTTCCACCATCACAACTGTTCGCATGCGCTTATGGTGCAAGAATTGTTGCAAACCCTATTATGCTGCCTAATATTCTAGAGCAGCTCTGGAATGAGCGTAGAAACAATAGTTTTGGTCAAAAGTACATTTAAATGCAATAAACCAATAGTAAATGGTGGTTACTATTGATAATTTTGTCAAAATTCTTAAGGGGTAGAAAAGGAAAACAAATTTTGTATAGTGTTGTGTAAATTTTTTTTTCGCTTTGTTTTTATTTTGAAAAGATGCAGCAATTTTGGCTTCCAATGCCACCCCTTTGTATATAAAAATAGAAAAGAAGGAACTTCGCTGCCAAACAAGCTAGGGAAAAGAGCTTCACCAAATGAAAATGAAAAGATCTTCGCACCCGAAGCATTTCCAGCACTACTTCGGGTGAAAGTTTTGCGAAGTAGTTTTCGCCGAAGAAAAATACAAGGAAAAGAGAATGAAACTACTTCATGCCCGAAGAGTTTCTAGCAGCTACTTCGGGCGAAAGTAGAGCGAAGCGGCGTTCAAAAGAAAAGAAAGCTTCACACCCGAAGAATTTTCAACACAGCTTTGGGTGGAGTTTTTTGCGAAGTAATATCACCGAAGTAGAATACAAAAGCAGCATTCGAAAGAACAACTTTGCCGAAAAACAAAGGTAAGAAATCTATTTCGGGCCCAAAGCATTTTCAGAAGCTACTTCGGGTACGATTTTTGCGAAGCAGTGTGCTGAAGTGAAATACAAAGAAAAGGGGGTAAAACTACTTCACATCCAAAGTATTTCCATCAGTCACTTCGGTTAGAAAATCAGTGAAGCAGATCTCAAGGAGCATTGAAAATACTTCGCTAGGAAATTGTCGAAGTACTCACTTCGGGCCCCTCCATCAGCGAACCACTTTTACTTTGCCAAAAACTCATTTCGAAGCATTTGCTTCGGCTAATTTTGTGCGAATTACTTCTTCCTGAAGTAAAAGGATGCAATGTCTTTTGAAAACAATTGCTTCGGCCAAAATTCTCCCGAACCACAGTTTAGAAAGAGGGTCGCAGCGAAGCATTTTCCGAAGGCGTCAGTGAAGTAATTTGGTCAGCGAAGCGACAAAGATGAAGAGGCCCATTTTTGCAAAGCGAATATGCTTCTGCCCTCCTCATCCCCGAAGCAGTTTTGTGAAGCTCAATTTTGTGAAGTACATACCAAAGAGGAGTTTTTGCTTCGGCCCAAAACCATTACGAAGCGAAGTTGTGAATGAAAACTTAGTGAAGCGCTTCACAGGCATGCATTCTTAGCCAAGTATTTTCTCGAGGCGATCAAGTGCCTCATAAATGCAATTTTTCATGCCCAGCAAGCCCATTGCTCATTTTTGGCAATAAAAAATGAAGTATCAAGCCATGATGGAGAGCTCGACGAGCATGGCGGCCACTCGAGCACCGCACCTAGAGACCAAGGACATCCAGAATGGCTCATCAATGCACCTTTCCATGGTTGACCCGGTTGTAGTTGCCAATTTTGGTAACATATTTGAAAACTCAATCACGAGAGCCTCGGGGAGCCGAATTCTTAGGGCTCAAGGGCGTACTCTTCTTTGCTATGTAATTATGACTCAGAGGCTCGGGTCCTCTATAAAAACCTAGGCATTGTAATAAGAAAATGGGGGGAACTATCTGCTAGAAAGCTACTGTAACTTGATGTCCTACGATTAATATGAAAAAGCTTTGAGCTCAATTCTTCTTTTTTATGCTACCTTCTGTGCTTGATTCTTTTGTCTTTCTTCGTTTATATATCGAGATGTTGAACCCTGCATCCGATGTGTGATCAGGGACTGTACCCTGAAACTCATTCTGAAGGATACATAGGAGTTGAAAGGCGTTGTGTTGGCTTTCTTTTATGCTGCCTTCTGTGCTTGATTCTTTTGCCTTTCTTCATTTGTATGTTGGATGTTGAACCCTGCGTTCGAGGTGCGATCGGGGAATGTACCCTAAAACTCGCTCGAAGGATACATAGGAAAATCTACATTGTGTTTCTTTCGTTTATCTTCAGTATTCCTTGCTTCTATTCAAGTTGTTAGTTGGTGATTGTGCTTCCTATTCTCTCCCACCTTAAATCACCAATTTCTCTAACCCTAACTCCTTTTATCTCTTTCCTGCACCCTTATCTTCAAACACCCAAGTATTTTAGCATAGGAGTCGGCATTTCTCTGGAGATTGGCATGAAGGGCATTCCTTCCCTTCGGCCTTTCAATGTTGGTTTAGGTCTAATAAGCATACACTAACTCAAAATCCTTTCCTAGGCAGATTTGATGACCAATAGTTTTTGGCACGCCTATTGGGACATACTGTATCTGTCTTAGTAAAATCCATAACCATTCAAAGTCCCATATTTTAATGCAAAACCCATCTTCACCGGGGCCCATAGTTCTAACCAGTTCTCGGTGTGACCTGATTAGTCTCACCTGACTAGTGGTAGTGAGGATTGATGCCCGACTCTTAGCATCTAGCGACTCTGTTTACCCAAAAACCTTTAAGTCAAAAAGACCAGTACCAAAATTATGTGCCTTCATGCAAACAAGATGGAGAGTTAAGAATAGAGGAGAGGAAATCGAGTTCTTTGAGCTAGATATTGATGCCTTCGAGGAACAATCAAGGTTGATCACCACTGAGTCGCTGTTACAAGGAACATCCTCTGTTGGCAGACAAGGCTCAACTTTTGATAGTACAACATCTATTTTTCCTCCCAATCCTCCCAACTCTCTGAAGCATCCTAGTCCCTCCATTCCTATTAGTTGTCCTATTAGCAGTCAAGGGGGAGCTTTGAGAATTCCTATTTCTCAAAATCTAGGAGCAATTATGGCACAAAAATAACAACAACAACAATAGTAAATGTAGCAGCCACAACTGCCCAGGCTGTGCCTAGCCTGGGATTCCTTGTCACCATTGAATCTAGTAGGACAAGGACAAGTGTCACCTGCTGCCATAAAGAAGATCCCAACGTTCGATGGAACTGGGAAGACTGCTCTGGAGCATATCCAGGACATAATATCTCTAGCGGCGATCCATGACATTATAGAAAAACAAATTATGGTAAAGCTTCTGGTCCTTTCCATTAGAGGGAAACTCCTCTACTGGTATAGATCTCTACCACCCCATAGTATTATGGGATGGGATCAATTAGCTAGAAAAATGATGGGAAAATTTAATGAGTCTTTCGATCCCACCTCTCTTCTGCATCAGTTCACTTCAATCAAGAGGCATCCACAAGAAGAGATCATGGATTTCAATGTTAGATTCACTCAAACCTGGTAGAGAGTGCCAGTTGGACTTCGGCCAACCGACGAAGCTACAACACTCTATTTCCTCTAGGCTTTCAATCCCGATATCAGTCTCATGGTAAGATATTCTAACGTAATACTTTTCCTGAGTTGTATGAGTTAACCAAGAGAGAAGAAATGGATTTGATAGCTATGGGAAAGCTTCCCCAAAGGATGTTGATGCCCATACTTCCCAAATTCTTACAACTCCAATATGCAAGCACAGCTGCTTCACAAATCTCCACAACCCCTGCACTCCTAATTTCATCTTGGAATCTGAATCCTGTCGTGTCTCAAATCACCGCCCCACAAATTCATTTACCTATATTTTCAACTTCACAACCCATCGTCACTTTGGCATTTCTTGTGCTACCAGCACCACCTCAACACCCTGCCCTGCCTCCAATATCGACGATGGCTTCATTACCACTCATTCTGAAAGTCGATGATATACAAACTAAAATTCTACAAGAGATGCAGTCTCTAAACTCTACAGTTCAGATGTTGTCAAATGACATGACCATTGTAAAGAAGAAGCAAGCGCAACAGGAGTTCCTACCAAGATCTTATCCTGCGCGTGCACTTACCAAAGACCAAGAAGTCCAACAAGTGAGGGCTTCGACGAGAAATGTTGCAATTGATGAAGCTCTGAGCACTTTTGATTATGTATATTGGTGCTCTACATGCAATGATCCGCATGAAGAAAACACCTGCACCCTACACCAACACTATGTACAAACACTGGCAAATAGTAGTCATAATGGTCAAGTCAACATCATTAGGTAGATGAGTCAGAACCCGACCATTGGCGAAGAGGAGCCGTTTGCAGTAATTACCAGAGGAGTAAGGAAGGCAATAGAAGCGAATGCTACTCAGATGGCCCCTTTAAAAGCACAAGTTTGAATAGAGAAAGGACAATCATCCTCTTTGGCTCTAAACAAAGCTCCTCCGCCTGCACCCATCAAAGAAAAGGCTCAAAAGGCCTCTGCCAAACCACCTCAGATAGAAACCAAGGAGTAGGCTAAGGAAAATCTCAAGTTTCCTTCCCTGACCAAGCGGCAAAGAGTTGAAGCTACTGAGCAGTATCATACTAGATATAAGCCCAAAAAGGAACCTGAAGTTCTCAAATCCTTGGCATACAACATTATGGAGGAATTGAAGAAGATCCCAGCCAAGATCAGCTTGTACGATGCACTGCAACTACCTGGACAGGTGGACTTGTTGCAAGAATCGTTGAAGATAATTAAAGCAAAAAAGGCGACACCGCTTGCTCTTGTGCAGACCCTATCCACATCTATCATGGGAAATAAAAGACCACCTATGTTCTACCTAACCCTACAAATGGAAGGGTATATTGTACATAATTGCATGATCGACTCTAGGGTCGCTACAACAATAATGCCATGAGCAGTTTGCAAAGAAATAGGGATGGAGTATACACAAAGTAGCCAAGGTGTACTCCAGTTGGATGGTACTCCAATGAAGACTGTAGGGGTGATCAAGAACATTCCTATTCGACTACATAAGATGCCTCAGATCACATTCATACAAGAGATAGTGGTAGTCGACTTGGAGCCATATTTCAGTATGTGCTTATCAAGGGAATTCATGACAAAGCTGGATGGATATCTGTCTATGGATTACTCCCATCTGGATATTCCATTCAAAGGAAAAAATGTGAAGATCTACAATGAAAAGCCTTCTTCCTTTCTTGTGTAGAAGATGTCCGAAGAACAAAGTAGCAAACTAGTGAATGCAATGGTGGAGGAAATAGAGCAGGTAGACCTGGTCAAGGAATCTCTTGCACAGTTAAGTTATGAAGATGAGTTTTCATTGGCAGACTTCAACGCCATGGTGGAGACCAAAATAGGATGTTACGCGATCGCCAAGCCTAAAAATAACTCCCAACCAGGGAATAGAACAAGTGCCCAAGAAGGACTATGGAAGTTGTTCTTCGATGATGCCCGATGTAAAAATGGCACTGGGGTAGGGATTCTTCTAGTTTCACCATCCGAAGAGCAAAAAGAGTATTGCTACCGGTTGACATGGAGCTACACTAACAATGCAGCATAATACAAAGCTTTGTGCGTAGGACTCAAGAAAGCTAACAAGTTAGACATAAAGCATCTCCAAATCTTCAGAGATTCCAAACTGGTTTGTAACCAGGTCACAAATAAATGTACTTCAAAGAAGCATTATCTAAAATCATACCACAACAGGGTATGGGACCTGTTCGACCAGTTTGAATCTCTCAATCTGCAGTCAATCCCACGAGAAAAGAACCAACATACCGATGTTATGGCATCCATCACAGCCAAGTATTATCCAGCACAAGACATGGTGCACAAGCCTAGAGATGTGAGGATGATCTATAGGCCCTCTGTCCCAGACAAAGATCTGCATTGGCAAGTGTTTGACAACAATGAGCAGATTGTAAATTTCATGATTCAAGAAGCCGCCACAGTCGAAGACCGAAGCTCTGATGAAGGAGAATATGAAGGGCTGATTCAATTGAAGAATAACCATGTCCCCAAGGGATTAATCACCCTTGAAAGCCTCTTTTATTGGAATGACCGAGATCTTTCTCACATGCTCAAAGTCAATGAAAAATAGTATCAGGATTTAGAGCTTGAACCTGGAAAAGCAATAAAGGTTGGGATCGACTGCACTCCAGAGGAGATAGAACAGATACAGAATCTGTGCAAAAAGTTTTCCAATATAATTACTTGGTCTTATCAAGATCTTTGGGGATACAATCGGTAGCTGGTTCAACACACAATCGAATTACAAGAAGGGGTCAAACCCTTTCGACAAAAGCAAATACCAGTTAATCCCAAGATCGAGGTCCTAATGAAGGCCGAACTATTAAAGATGCTCGAGGGAAAGATCATATATCCAATAAAGCACTCTTTATGGGTAGCGAACCTGGTCCCAGTCAAAAAAAAGAACGAAGATATCAAATTATGTGTGGACTTTCGCAATCTAAATCAGGCATCCCTCAAGGACCACTATCCTCTCCCACAAATTGACCAAATTTTGCACTCGATGGCTGGATCTCAATGCTTCTCTCTGCTCGATGGTTTTTTTGGATACAATCATATTTAAGTCAGGGACGAAGACCAACATAATATGACATTCACCATTAAGTGGGGGACATTCGCTTACCAACAAATGCCATTTGGCCTTTCGAATGCTGGTGCTACTTTCCAAAGAGTGATGGATCTTGCTTTTGGCGAGCTTCTAAATAAGGTTATCATCATCTATCTGGATGACATGACCATTTTCTCCCGAAGAAGGGAAGACCACCCCACACATATACAAGTTTTCAAAAAATGTCGAGAGTTCGACATCTCAATTAATCCAAAGAAGTCCATATTCATAGTCAGCGAAGGAAAATTGCTGGGACATGCAATATCAGAAAAGGGGCTCATTGTAGATCCAGACAGAGCCGAGGCTCTAATGAAGCTCTCACTCCCATCAGACAAGAAAGGACTTCAATATTTCTTTGGCTAGATTAACTTCTTAAGGAAGTTCATCCTTGATTTCACCCAAGTCATCAAGCCAATGTCCCAACTCCTGAGGAAGGGCACTGAATTTATCTAGACGAAAGAAAGAAAGGAAGCATTCAAAGAGATCAAGGCTCGAATCACTTAGGTGCCAGTCTTGATCAATCCTGATTATAGTAGGGATTTCATCCTATATGCTATAGGGGAGCCCGAAAGCTATGCTGATGTCTTGACACTAAAAGGGGAAGATGGCGAGGAGCGCCCCATGACGTTTCTAAGCCAAGTGATCAATCCCCATGAAGAGAAATATAATTTCATAGAATGATAGGTACATGCAGTAATGAAGTCCCTCTTAAATTTTAGACAGTTCATCTCCCAAATTTTGGTCACGGTATTTGTCATACACCCCGACGTGCATAATTTCATCATCCAGGGGGAATTGGGGAGCAAGAGAGCCAGCTGGGTGAACAAGATACAGGAGTTTGACATTGAGATCAAACCCACTAAATTGGTTCATGTTCACACATTATGTCAAGCATTGGCAAAGGGCGCAACGACCGAAGCAACCGAATCTCAAGGGGATGACTCACTGGCTAAAGGATGCTTTGCGAACCAGGAAGAAGATGAGAAGGATTGGGTTAGTGAAATCATAGACTATTTCAATGTTGGCAAGTGTCCTTCACATCTAAATGCATCGCAGCGAAGACATTTCAAGATGCAGTCCTCCAGATACACTCTACGCCCCGAAGGCCTATTTTTTAGGAACATTGATGGTGTCCTTCTCAAGTGCATCAAAGATGATGATAAAAGGAGGGTCCTGGGAGAATTCCATTTTGGACTATCGGGAGGTCACTTTGTAGGAAGAACAATGGCATTAAATATCATTAGGGTAGGTTATTATTGGCCCACACTCTTTGCCGATGCCTTCGCAATTTTCTATAAATGCGAGTAGTGTCAGAGGTTCATTGACCGAAACAAAAATGTTGTAATGCCCCTTCATACGATACAAGTAGAGACACCCTTTCAAAAATGGGGGCTATATTTCATAGGGGCTGTATCACCGAACTCCTCTACAGGACATAAGTTCATCCTAACTACAACAGACTACTTCACCAGGTGGGCCGAAGCAATTCCTACGAAGCATGCAGATCAAGAAACTGTAATTGCATTTCTAGAAGGATTGATCACCAGGTTTGACATTCCTAAAATTATCATCATAGACAATGGCCCTAGTTTCACAGGCACCAAAATTAGTGAATTCCTCTACAAAAATGGGATATATCACAAAATATCCTCCAATTATTTTCCACAGGGCAACGGCTTGGCAGAACCCACCAATAAAATTTTGTTGAAGATGCTAAGAAATATCATAGAAACAAAAAAAAGGACTTGGCATCTCCTTCTAGATTGGGCGTTGTGGGCCGATCAAATTTTTGTCAAGAAGTCAATCAATACTTCACCTTACGCCCTGGTTTATGGAAAGGAGGCCATCTTACCCATTCATGTGGAGATCCCTGCATTGCAGCTGTTAGAAGCAGAAGATGGAGTTAGTCCGATGGAAAAAAAATTAGCTCGACTGCTGCAACTGGAGGAATATCACAAAGAAGCCTACCAAAACTTTGCTAAGCATACTCAGGTCACCCAAGAATGGTTCAAGAAGAAGTCATTTGATCGCACATTCGAAGTGGGAGATCTAGTATGGAAGTGGGACTCTTGGAAGGCCAAGCCTGGGAATCACAACAAGATGGATGCCTTTTGGGATGGGCCATTTGAAATCATGAAGGTGAACTCAGCCAATTCATTCATCCTCAAGGATACAGATGGCCAAGTCTTGTCGATCTCCGTCAATGGTCTTCATCTGAAGACTTTTCACCGCTAAGGTAAAACACAATTTCTTCTCTTTAAAAAAAAAAAAAAAATGCATGTGTATATATACTTTTGTATATAATTTGCATATACATCCTCTTCCAAGAAACCAAAAACCAAGTAACACATCCAAATCCTCTTCGGGGACTTTTGATGCAAAGTAGCAAGTGCAAGAAGCTTCGCACCCGAAGCACTTCCAGCACTACTTCGGGTGAAAATTGTGCGAAGTCATTTTGCCGAATAAGAATGCAAAGGGCCGATAAAAGAGAGCTTCGGGCCCGAAACATTTCAAATTCCTACCTTGGGCGGAAATCATCTAAAGTGGCAACTTCATCAAAGAAGAAAAGTCTAGGCCACGATTCAAGTTTGACCAAGGTGGAAGGACTTCGGGCCGAAGCATTTTCAGTAAACATTTTGGCTAGGAAACCAGCGAAGCAGAATCCAAAGAAACATTGAAGATTACTTTGCCAGAAAGTTTCCGAAACATCTACTTTAGGCCTCCTCATACCCGAACCATTTCTACTTCGATGGAAACCATAGCGAAGCATTCACTTCGGCTAGTTTTCACCTGAAGCATTTTTGATCGAAGTTCTGGCAGCTGAGAGGAGCGAAGCATTTTGAAGGAAGGAATGTGTTTCGGCCGAAATCTCCCCGAACCACATTTTTGAGCAAGGATCACCACGAGGCATTTTCAACATTGAAGTTCAACTTCACCGAACCGAACACACACGAGGTGGAGAATTCAAAACATGCCTCGGAGAACATGCCGATAGTGGCATTGAAAGGAGTAAAAAGTGGGCAAATTTAAGGAAAATAGGTGGTGGAGCATTTCTCGAGATGATCAAGTCAGAAAAGGGAAAATAAAAGCTTGCACCAAGGTACGAGGTGGTAGTGGGTGGTGTCTCCAGTACAAAGTGTAATCATCAAAACATGCAGCCCTGTGTACCACATTGATGCAGAATCGGTTTAAGAATATGGTAATCTCTTCTGTCTGAAGTACAAATTTAATTTTAGTAGGTGCCATAAATTCAGGTGGTTGCCTTTTTAGGCTATAAAAGCGAATTCCTGGCAAAAGGGGAAGTTATTTGTCCATCAGTTAGAGCTAGACTAAGAACCTTTAGATACTCTACAACCCTCCTGTCCTTTGCATCTGGCCATTCGCATTTAAGCTCTTTGTATCAAGAACTCTACCGCTATCACTAGCAACATGGGAAAGAAAAACTCTAAGGAGAAGGGGAAAGAGCCCGAAGTTGCAGGCCCCAAAAAGACAAATATGGGGAAAGAAGAGAAAAATCATGCCCCGAAGAAGCTAAATCTTCCCTTTCGACCTGAAAATTAGCCAATGGAGGAGGGGGATGACTTGAAAGAAGAACAGCTTGTGGAGCCACCAATTGATGGGTGGGAGAAGATCCGAGACACACAGCTCTCTAAGGGTGTATCTGATCTTCGATGCACCATAGATTTTATGACAAGCAGGCTCACACCAGAAAATAAGAGAGTTGCTGCATATTACTCCTAGATTTATTGGTTTTTAACCCCGCCTACTCACCATTGTCCTAAGCTGATCTATGCTATCGCATAGAATTACCAACCTGCATCCAGGGAGGTGTTAGATGCTTCAGGACACAAACTATTCTCCATCCTGAAGGAAGATGTACAAGCAGCCTTCGCACCACAGCAGGGCCCGCCCAAGGGCTATTCTGTTTGCAATGTCCTCCTAAACGAACAAATGGAGATATTCACCTCCAACATCTACATATTGAAGTTCCTGCGGGAGAATCTCAAGAGTGGGCTACCTTCAAACAAGCTGCCTCAGATGCCCTTACCCTTGGAGGCCTTCAAAAATACCAATATTTTCTCCATCATTGCATGGGTGGCAGAATTGTCAACAGATGCTTCAGTACAGCCCTAGCAGGTGTCTTTGGCCGAATGCATTTCAAGAGGTGAGTTTTACGCCCCTGACGCTTCAAGGCCGAACACTAACCTAGCTTTCTTTGACTAGGTAGAATGGGTGGCTTGAACCCTGCATACAAGGCTCGCTAGCATGAAGAATTCGGCAGCAGGCCAGTACTTCACACCCTATTCTTTTCTTGTCTAGTTGAGCTTCTACCAGATTCATAAGCGATTTCCCCATATCACCATCTCTCCAAGCGACAATGATGGAAATCCTCTGCCAGTGTATCAATGGATGCCCCTCTTATTGAAGGAGGAGTCCTATTATTATTTTAATCAACAATTCTTGGGACCCGCCATGCACTTGTTAAAAGGTTCTTGTCCTCAGGTGCCACTCAGTTTGAGAGATATAGTGGTGCTGGGAAAAAAGGGGGATGTATTCCAGTTGACACACCAGTTGACACAGGGACTGGTGATTCACCTATTTGGCTTCATAGGGAAGCCCTTCCTATTGCCAGTCTACCCCTCAGAATATTAGTTCGCATTGGAAGTCGCTCGACAAATAAGCCCACTAAAACCTCTTCTCCTACACAAAGCCTCGTAGCCCACTCTCCCATAGCTCAAAGCATAGTCCCGCTCATCGAAGTCCCTGCTACACCCGTCCCCAAGACGTCAGGGGAATCCTTCCCTGTTAGTTCTTTGTATTTGTTCACACCTTTGGCTAGAGATTCAGCATTCTCTAAAATAGATTTATCTTCAATAAAGGAGTGTCCCCTGGCTAAAAATCTACTCCTAGCTCGACAAAATACAGAGAAGATGCTAATGGAGGCAAGAAAGAAAAGAGGAAAATATCTAGCCCAAGTTGAAAAATGTGTAGTTTTCAACTTGAAGGGTAGAAAGTTTCATAAGGTGAGGAAGGTCCCTAAGGTCCAGAATCCTCTGGATGAAATGACTCCAACTGATTATGACTACTAGGAGAAGACCAAGGACCTAGAGCATTTAAACATAGATGAGAATCTGCATCCATGCATGTCAGGGTTGAAACTTTTTGAGCACATGCGAATATTGCCAACCAACGTAGGTTTGAAGCAAAAAATGCCAACATCAAGTTGGAAGAAGAGCTGGCTAGGATTCGCTATGAGTTGGAGGATTCGCAGAAGTAGAGTAAATTGCTTAAAAGGGAAACACATGCCCTCAAACAGCAAATTCTACAATTGCAGACTTCGACCGAGCAACAAGCACAAAAACAGGCCAAAAATGAGCTAAAAGCCAAAGAGCTCGAGAGCAAGATCTTGCAGTCCTAGTAGCAATTATACAAAAAGGCAAACCTGGATTTGTTCGACAAAGGTAGGATCAAGGAGATCCGCTCTAACCTACTCAAAGGTTTTAGATCTCGGGCCTCCACTGCCCTGTCGATTTTAATTTGTCACCAAAGCTCAGCATGCCATCGCTAAGAAGGGACCAATAGTTGACGAGGTGATCCAAAAAATCAAGAGGCAACTCAAGCTTGCCTTTGAGGTTCAAAGCATCAGATATCAAGACCTACAGGTCGCTGCTATGAGTTGAATGACTAGGGATTGGTCTACTTCCCAAGCCAGTATTCGTGCTTTCTTCTCTAAGGTGAAGAAAGCGCAAAATGTGAAAGGCCTCCTTGATATTTTTGAGTAGGAGTAGTGCACATCAATGAGCTACTTTGAAGACCTTTCTTCTTTGGGTTTCCTGAATTTCACAGATGATGATGGGAACCTTCTCACCAGGGAAGAACTTAAGCCGACATCGTTCCATTTTGAAAGTAACGTCTCCAAAATTGATGAGTGGGAAGAGCCAGTCACGGAGGGACAAGTCACTAACTTCATCCTGAGACATTGTAAAATTGCAGCCTATCTGAATGACCTAGGTGTAAGAATCAAACACATCGACATAGGGCAGATTGATCGGTTCCATGTTTTGGTCAAGGCACTCGAAGACCAAGAACCATTTTAGAAAGGGGTTTGGGCTCATGTTGGCCGAACTATGAATAGAATCTGTGACTGCCTTGTCCCATCACCACAGCAGGAGGTCACGCCAATAGACGAAGGAGTAGAAGAGGAATAAGAAGTAGAAGAAGAGGGAGAACAAGAACCAGCTGTAGAAGCACTCCCAGAAGAAAGAGAAGAAGGATCAGGAAAGGACTCTGGCCCAATGGATCAAATTTAAAGGGTTCTCCCACTGAGACGAGATCGTTGCCCCGCGAGCTACCAAGAATATTGACAATTTTGTCAAATTTCTTCAGGGGTATAAAAGGAAAAAAAAATTGTACAGTGTTGTGTAAAGTTTTTTTTCGCTTTGTTTTTATTTTGAAAAGATGCAGCAATTTTGGCTTCCAATGCCACCCCTTTGTATATAAAAATAGAAAAGAAGGAACTTCGCTGCCAAAAAATCTAGGGAAAAGAGCTTCGCCAAATGAAAATGAAAAGAGCTTCGCACCCGAAGCATTTCCAGCACTACTTCAAGTGAAAGTTTTGTGAAGTAGTTTTCGTCGAAGAAAAATACAAGGAAAAGAGAATGAAACTACTTCGCACCCGAAGCATTTCCAGTAGCTACTTTGGGCAAAAGTTGAACGAAGCGACGTTCAGAAGAAAAGAAAGCTTCACACCCGAAGCATTTTCAACACTACTTCAGGTGGATTTTTTTGTGAAGTAATATCACTAAAGTAGAATACAAAAGCAGCATTCGAAAGAACAACTTTGTCGAAAAGCAAAGGCAAGAAATCTACTTCGGGCCCGAAGCATTTTCAGAAGCTACTTCGGGTAAGATTTCTGCAAAGCGGTGTGTCGAAGTGAAATACAAAGAAAAGGGGGTAAAACTACTTCACATCCAAAGTATTTCCATCAGTCACTTCGATCGGAAAATCAGAGAAGCGAATCTCAAGGAGCATTGAAAATACTTCGCCAGGAAATTGTCGAAGTACTCACTTTGGGCCCCTCCATCAGCGAACCACTTTTACTTTGCAAAAAACTCATTGCGAAGCATTTGCATCGGCTAATTTTGTGCAAAGTACTTCTGCCCGAAGTAAAAGGATGCAATGTCTTTTTAAAACAATCGCTTCGGCCGAAATTCTCCCGAACCACAATTTAGAAAGAGGGTCACAGCAAAGCATTTCTCGAAGGCATCAGCGAAGTAATCTGGTCAGCGAAGTGGCAAAGACAAAGAGGCCCATTTTTGTGAAGCGAATATGCTTTGGCCCTCCTCACTCTTGAAGTAGTTTTGTGAAGCTCAATTTTGCAAAGTACATACCAAAGAGGAGTTTTTGCTTCAGCCCAGAACCATTACGAAGCGAAGTTGTGAATGAAAACTTAGCGAAGCGCTTCACAAGCACGTGTTCCAAGCTGAGTATTTTCTCGAGGTGATCAAGTGCCTCATAAATGCAACTTTTCGTGCCCAGCAAGCCCGCTGCTCATTTTTGGCAGTCAAAAACGAAGTATCAAGCCATGATGGAGAGCCTGGCGGGCATGGCGGCCACTCGAGCATCGCACCCGAAGACTAAGGACGTCCAGAACGACTCATCAATGCACCTTTCCATGGTTGACCCTGTTGCAATTGCCAATTTTGGTAACAGATTTGAAAACTCAGTCACGAGAGCCTTGGGGAGCCAAATTCTTAGGGCTCAAGGGCGTACTCTTCTTTGCTATGTAATTATGACTTAGAGGCTTGGGTCCTCTATAAAAAACCAGGCATTGTAATAAGAAAAGGGTGGGGAACTATCTGCTAGAAAGCTACTGTAACTTGATATCCTACGATTAATACAAAAAATCTTTGAGCTCAATTCTTCTCTTTTATGTTGCCTTCTGTGCTTGATTCTTTTGTCTTTCTTTGTTTATATATCGAGATGCTGAACCCTGCGTCCGGTGTGTGATCGGGGACTATACCCTAAAACTCATTCTGAAGGATACATAGGAGTTGAAAGGCATCATGTTGGCTTTCTTTTATGCTTCCTTCTGTGCTTGATTCTTTTGCATTTATTTTTTTGTATGTTGGATGCTGAACCTTGCATCCGAGGTGCGATCGGGGAATGTACCCTGAAACTCACCCGAAGGATACATAGGAAAATCTACATTGTGTTTCTTCTGTTTATCTTCGGTATTCCTTGCTTCTATTCAAGTTGTTAGTTGGTGATCATGCTTCTTGTTCTCTCCCACCTTAAATCACCAATTTCTCTAACCCTAACTCCTTTTATCTCTTTCTTGCACCCTTATCTTCAAACACCCAAGTAGTTTAGCATAGGAGCCGGCCTTTCTCTAGATATTGGCACGAAGGGCATTCCTTCCCTTTGGCCTTTTAATGTTGGTTCAAGTCTAAGGCACATACACTAACTCAAAATCCTTTCCTAGGTAGATTTTATGACCAAAAGTTACATCTATTTAAAGGATATCCCTATGCTTTCCAACACTTGTCCTTCAACGGATGCATTCCAGCAAATGAAATGGATGAGTAATGGATCATATCCCTATATTCTAAAAAAAAAAATTGCCATATTTGTAACCGTCCTATATTGTAGCACAAAACCTTATCAATAATGTACCCTACTTGTATAAATAAAATTATCTTGTTTTGTTGAGCATATAAGAGGATATAGGAGCTAGAGGATATAGATTAGTAGAAGTTTAAGTGTTGTAGCCTTGTATTGTAGCAGAACAATATTCTGTAGGATTTTCCCCTACACTGTTGTTATGTTACTACAAATTGAATAAAGATGCAGTTTTATCATTCATGTTTGCTTTTGAGTTTAGTGTGAGGATTTGATAGTGTAGAGCAAGTACTCTTTCCCTCTTTTGGTTCAGGAAGCAAGGGCCACTTCCGGGCCCAGAAGAGGGATTATTCCTACCAAAGTTCTGCTAATTTCTTGCTGCAACAGGTTAGTAGGAATTTGATAGCTTTTTTCATGGTTAATATTGAATTAAACTTCATCTAACATGTGGCACATGAATGCATTATAGTTAAGTCATCTAGAATAGATTTTATAGCATAACATTTTCTGTTTAAGCTTCAACATTTCCAGTCTGTATTTCCAGTTTGTATCAAAGAATTTCTTATTAATTCATTTTGCTACAGATTTGCAATATTTGCTTACCAACATTTGAATTTCATAATTGTCTTAGGTTTCATTTTCTGCAAGTGTGAAATTTCAATTCTAAAAAAATTTCATTTTTGTTATAGTTAATTCTATGATTTCAATTTTTTTATTTTAAATTTTGTCAATTGAATTCTGTCATTTTCAATAGTTCATATTTGTTTTTTTGCAACTGTGTGAATTTCAATTATGCAAGGATAAGTAGGCACTTAGTTTTAGTTTCTAGGAGATTAAAAGGGACACCTGACACTCCCAAGCACTAACTATTTCACCAATAAAGCCATCTCCTAATTGAATTGATCTTTCAAATTCTTGTCTTTCCTATCGTATATAGCCTTGGACACTGCCTCGGATTGACAAACATAATGATTAAATGATGAAGAGTTGATGATACTCATAATTTTTGGCACCATTTTTGGGGATAGCTTAGGTTTTGTTAGGAGAGGTCTAGTAGTCTAGAAACTATCCTATTTTAGGAAATCGTTTTTGGAAACCTAAGGTTAAGTTCATTTAGTAAATAGGCATGAATGCATAGGCCAAGAAATGAAAGATGAAGGTTTATCAAAACTGAATATTTTCCACCAAGGCATTCTTCATTATTAGGTGAATATCTACCTATGTATGAACTTCTTGAAAGACTTAAAAGATAATAATCTTCTTCATCAACTGAAATTGTATGATCTTTGCAAGAAGAGCTCTTAGAGGCACTTATTTGTAGACATACCCATAGGGCTAATCCATCTGAACCATTTGAACAAATTAAAACTGAAGAAGCACATATGGTAGAACAAGGAGAACGTGATAGAGACATTGGTGGTCATGATGTTGAAAATCTTCTGGTTAGAACTTTTGAATACCGTATTCGTTTGAATCCTACTCAGAATGCTCCTATGAAAACAATTTCACCCTCAGTATTTCCAATATTTAGAGGAGTTATTTCTAAATATCCTGATCAATTTCTGTTTGAATTTAAAGTTCTATGTCAAACTTATGACTATGTCAATGACAACTACAAATTGAAGTTATTTCCCTCTACACTTAAAGATTCAACCTTATGATGTTTTATGAGCCTTGAAATAGATTCAATCTGCACTTGGTATCAAATGAAAACTGCATTTTTGGATAAGTATCAAGAGTATTGTAGAGTGAGAAATAGGAAGGATGAGTTATTTCGAATAAGACAAGAAGATGATGAAAACTTAGAGGATTATCTTGATAGATTTACCTTTATCCAAAAGAGATGTGCTCCTGTGGAAACTGACTTATTAAAAAATATATTTTTGGAAGGTTTGCAGGATGACTCCAGAGAAGTATTGGACTTAATGAGAAAAGGAGATATAAACCAGTTTGATATTAATGATATTGTAGAGTTATGTAGAAATTATTCTTGCACTAGACAAAGAAGAAGGAAAAGGAATCCTGGTAATACTGATATAAAATATTTGATGGAGGAAATGGCTAACATGAAAACTGATATTCTTGTTCAATTAAATACTGCATTAGGGGAAAGAAATGCAAAATCCAATTCTTCACCACCCCTAGCTATCTATTGTCCTAGATGTAGAAATAAGAATGCCCTACATGATTGTCCTTTGGATAGAACCTCTATCTCAACTATTTATGGCATTTGTTAAAAATATCATAACACTGATAAGTGCCATCTCCTACCTCACCTTAAAATGTTTTACAAAATCAAACTGAAGAACTTAATTTTATTGGGCAAAGGCTAGGAGGTAACTTTTCACAATACCAAAATGCCCCTTGTTTTCCTACAAGTTTAGGACAAAATCCTTGGAATATGCCTTGGGGATATTTAGAACCACCTTCACAACCATGGAATCAATCTTGGTCAGCCCCTCAAGACTAGTCACATTCTGGTTGGAATCAACCATGGAATCTTGTTAATCCACCTTGGACACAGAGTCAACAATCTGGGCAAAGATGGGGGCTTCAATACCCATCCTATCAAGGATAGTAGAGGTATCAATCACCAAATCAACACTTGCTACTAGCCCCTAATCAAAATTTTGAAGGAAGAATGCCACCACAACCAATTAAGCAACCTCCATTTCTATTTCAGCCTATGGCTAACCCCAATAACAACAGACAAGCAACCCATGTTTATGGAACTGAGTTTGAAGAGACTTTTGCAGTCCATGTCCTTGACGTAGTAACATCCAATTACATTTATGGAAGGTTTTACTTGACCTTGCACCACCCACTATTGAATAAATTGATGGAAAGCAAGAATTTTCAAGTCTATAAAAACCATAAACAGAGTAAAAATAAGGAAAAACATAAATTTTACAAGGAAAAATTGAACCTGCCTCAGTAGACCTTTCGTATCCTGAAAGGTTTGACCACACTATCACTCCTCCTGAATCAAAATTAATCATAGAATTGAGGAAAATGTCTATCTCACTCCCTTTGTTGTAGGTAATAAAGGATGTACCTTTGATTAAGAAAACCATTCAAGAGCTATGCATTAGGAAACCTAGCAGGAAGAAGAAAGCCTTTCCTAATACTGTGCAAGTAGAAGGTAAGTTGGCTGACCTACTCTCTGAAAAACTAGTACCCCCCAAATATGGTGATCTAGGGAGTCCAGTAGTTACAATTACTGTTGGGTTAGTTAAAATTCCAAATGTACTTATTGATTTAGGAGCTGCAATCAACGTGATGACTAAGGAAACCATGCAGAAATTGCAGCTCAATAATCTTAGTCCTACTACCACAATTTTAGAAATGATAGATAGGTCAGTGGCCAAAGCAGAAGGAATCCTAGAGGATGTTGCCATTGAAGTGTCTTCTTGGGAATATCATGTATATTTATTAGTATTACAGCCTAGAAACTCAGCTAATGGTTATCCTATTATTCTATGACAACCTTGGCTTACCACTGCAACTACATTTATAGACTGCAGGTCAGGTGAGATGACAATTTCAAATGGTGTAGACATAAAAAATATTTCCTTGTATCCACCAGCCCAACCTTCAACCAAATTTTCTATACAGATATGGTATCCTAAGTCTGATGAAGAATAGGAAACTATTGTCACCTTGGCCACCATTGTAGTAAAGGAACATATTGAAGAACTTAATTCACCAGAAAGAGAAATATTTGAACATGAAATAGTTTTGGTGAAAACATTGCAAGAAGAAGACCTTAGAGATGATCAAATTCTTGTCCATCATTTTTTATGGAAATATGAAGAACAAAATACTGAACATTTGTCATCTATTCCACTATAAGAAATCTCCTTCACATTGCCACATGGATGGCATCATCATCTTCTGACTTCTTTCACCTGTCCTATGCAAATTATCCCATTAGGTATCATATTTACACCCGAATCAAGAGTATTTCATAATCTACAGCCACATCATTGTCCCTTAAATTCTTTAATCAGTAAATATGAGGTTGTCAACTCTATTTATCCAAGGAATAATCAGATTGAGATACAACCAGGAAATTTTTTTAACATTAATAGTTGGTTGACTAATAAGCAAGAAGCCAAATTATTTGTTGTTTTGCAAAGACATGTTCAGGATTTTTCTTGGAGTTATAAGGACATGATTGGAATTCATCCTAATATGTGTACACATATAATATACACTGAAGATGTTAAACCTGTGAGACAACCTCAAATATGTTTGAACCATACTTTGAAAGATATTGTCAAGGAAGAAATTGAAAAGCTTTTAGATGTAGGATTCATCTATCCAATATTAGATAGTAGATGGGTTTCTCCATTATTCATTGTTCCAAAGAAAAATAGGAAAATGAGAGTGTGTGTGGATTACAGAGAGTTAAATAAGGTAACACATAAGGACTATTTACTATTACCTTTCATAGACCAAGTATTAGACACCCTTGCTGGCAAGAAATTTTTCTGTTTTCTTGATGGATTCAATGGTTATAATCAGATACAAGTTGCACATGAAGACCAAGAGAAAACTACTTTCACATGTCCTTGGGGAACCTTTGCTTATAGGGTTCTACGTTTTGGTTTATGTAATGCTCCAACAACATTTCACAGAGTTTTTTTGGCCATATTCTCTGATTTGACAAATGAGAGTGTATAAATTTACATGGATGATTTCATAGTATTTGGGGATAGTTTTGAATATACTTTGGAACAACTTGAAAAAGTTTTAATACGTTGTGAAACATTCCATTTGTCTCTTAATCCTGAGAAATGCTTCTTAATAATGGAGTAAGGGATTGTCCTTGGTCATTATATCTCCTCTTATGGGATCAAGGTTGATCCTAAAAATGTGGAAGTCATCAAAAACCTTCCTCCTACAAAAACTCAAACTGATGTGAGGATTTTCTTGGGACACATTGTCCTTCCATATTCAAACTGATGCTTCCAATACTACTATTGGAGCTACATTAGGGCAAATTGACAATGGGGAGCATTATGCCATTTATTACATCAGTAAAAACTTGACAGGAGCTGAAAATAACTACACTACTACTGAGAAGGAATTCTTAGCTGTAGTATATGCTATTAATATGTTTCGATACTATATCACACGATATTAGGTATTCATTCATACAGATCAAGTTGCCATTAAATACCTGATAAATAAACCTTTGGTTAGTGCAAGAATTATTCACTGGTTAATACTATTGCAAGAATTTGATATCACTATAGTTAATAAACCAGGGAAAGCTAATGTAGTTGCAGATTTTCTATCAAGATTACCAAATGAAGATATATGAGAGTTGGTTGAAGATGTATTTCCTTATGAGAAACTATTTGCTATTTTTGTGCAGTCTCCATGGTTTGCAGATATAGCTAATTATTTGGCTACAGGAAAACTCCTCTTCACTTTACTCCTAAACAAAGGAAACAGTTAATCAAGCAAAGTTATTCTTTTAAATGGATAGGATGTTTACTTTTTAAATGTTGTCCTGACCATGTTTTGCATAGGTGCATCCGCAAGGATGAGGTATATGATATCCTATAGGCATGTCATGATGAAACTTTAGGAGGATACTATTCAATCAAGATTACAATTCAAAATATCTTGGGTTCTAGTTATTACTGGCCATCTTTGCATAAAGATGTGAAAAATTATGTTATACATTATGATGCATGCCAAAGGATGGGAAAACCTACCTTTACTAGTGAAATTCCATTATAACCTCAAGTAGGAACATAACCATTTGAGAGGTGGGGGTTAGATTTTGTAGGACCCATTGACCCTCCTTCCCAAGGGAAAGTGCATATCTTGGTATGTACTGACTATGTAACCAAATGGGTAGAATCCCATGCTTTTAAGCATGCTCGAGAAGAAAAAGTTGTTGATTTCCTGTATTCACATATTTTCCTATGTTTTGGGGCCCCACAATCCATCACCACATATTAGGGACCTCAGTTTACCTCAAAATTTGTTGAAGCCTTTACAAAGTTGTATGAAATCAAACATAAAAAATTCTCACCTTACCACCCGTGAGCCAATGGCCAAGTTGAAGTGACAAATAGGGAATTAGAGAGGATCTTAACCAAAAATATAACAGCCCATAGGAGGAATTGAGAGGAGAAGTTATTGTTGACACTTTTTGTCACATTATACAAGGGGTAGAAGATAGTAGAATTTTGTATAATATTTCCTTGTTAAAAGTTTTTCTTTTATTTTAAGTTGCAGCAATTTTGACTCTCCCTACCGCCCTTATAGAATGAAGAAGGAAGAGCTTCGCTACCAAACAGGCCAAGGAAAATTGCTTCGCCGAAAGGAAAAGAGGAAGACATGAAAAGAGCTTCGGGCCCGAAGCACTTCAAATCACCACTTCGGGCGAAAACCTTGCGAAGTATTTTCGCCGAAGAAAATACAAAGATAACGCTTCGCACCCGAAGCATTTTCAGCAGCCGCTTCAGGCAGAGGTTTTGCAAGGCAGTATCCAAGCGACTTCGCCGAAGGAGGAGAACATAATCCAAATCAGCCAAGGCAAGGAAACTACTTCGGGCCCAAAGTATTTCCAACACCTACTTCAGTTTTCACCCGAAGCAGCGGCGCCCGAAGCAAAATGACAATGTGTCGAAAACAGAGAAGTGCTTCGGGAGGATATGCCCCGAACCACAGTTTTGAGAGAGAATCGGGCCGAGACATTTTCCAGCCGAAGCAGTTTCGCCAGCGAAGGATAAAAGGCCCATTTCAAATATGGAACCCGATCGGCAATCATCATCCCCGAAGAAGTTTATGCGAAGCATTATTCTGCGAAGAACAAATCAAAAGGAATCTACTTTGGCCCGAGGCTTTAGCGAGGCAAATATGTAGCAAAGCACTTTTCGGGCCCACGTTCCAAGGTGGGCAGCTTCCCAAGGTGATCAAAGGCCCCTCATAAGTACCCCCTTTCTTGCCCGATAGGTCCGCTGACTATTCCTGGCAAACGAAAGGGACGTAATAGTCCTCGAAGTAAAACCCGACGGACATAGCGATCACTCAAGCACAGCATCCAGAAGCCAGGGACACTCGGGCGGTGCATTAAATGAATGTTTCCATGGTTGACCCGATCACAATTGCCAGTTTTGGCAACCGATTTGAAAACTCAATTGCAGCAGCCACGAGGAGCCAATTTCTCAGAGCCCGAGAGTGTACTCCACCATTTTTGTAATAATGATTCAGAGGGCCGGGTCCTCTATAAAAACCCAAGCTTTGCAATGTAAAAGGGGGGGAACTTTCTGCTAGAAAGTTGCTGTAACTCAATGTCCTGCGTCTAATACTAAAGATTTTTATGCTCCATTTCTCTCTTTTATGCTGCCTTCTGTGCTTAATTCTTTTGTCTATTTGCACTCGTATACTGAGACTCTGAATCCTGAATCCGGTGTGCGATTGGGAACTGTACCCTAAAATTCGCCCTGAAGGATACATAGGAGAGGAAAAACGCTTTGTCATTTTCTTTTATGCTGCCTGGTGGATCGAGGTTTCTGTTATTCCCTCTTCTTAATCGCTGTTACTCTGAACTCTGAATTCTAGCGAGAGAGAGAGGAGAACCCTGCGAACCCGTCCAGAGGATACATAGGAAGTTCGGCACTTCGTTTCTTTCATCTGTTCTTGGTGTTTTTTGTTGCTATTTGAGTTATTAGTGAGTGATCGTGCTTCCTGTTCTTCCCCACCTTAAATCATCAATCTCTAACCCTTATCCTTTTTTATTTCTTTCTCTAACCCGAACTCCTTTTATTTCTTTCCTGCACTCTTATCTCAAACCCCAAAAGTAGATTAGTATAGGAGCCGGCCTTTCTCCAAATATTGGCACGAGGGGCATCTCTTCCTCTCGGCCTTTCAATGTTGGTCGTAGGTCCAGGGCGCGCAAACCCATCGAAAGTCCTTTCCTATGCGGATTTGATGACCAACAGTTTCTGGCACGCCCGATGGGACTCAAGGTCCCATATTTGAGAAAATCCCTAGCTCGTCTTCACCGGAGCCAGTAGTTCTAACAAGTTTCCGATGAGACCCGATCAGTCTCATCTTCTGAGTAGTAGTGAGAATCGATGCCCTCATTACCGAAAGACTCCTAGCATCTGGCGACTCTATTTTACCCGAAGAATCTCTGAAGTCGTAAAGACCGATGCCTAAACCTGGTTCTCATAACCAGGAGCCCCTATGCCTTAAGAAGGTCCGAGTTCGGTGAATCTCTGGCCTGTCTTCATCTGATAAAATCACCTGGCGACTCGATTGAGCTAAAGATCCAGATTTCCTGGTCGTAGGTGCCTTTCAAATCCGAAAGAAGATATCCCGAAGGAATTAAGGTTCGGTGAGCAGCCTTGACCTCACAAGCGGAGAAAGAATGTTCACCTAACGACCCCGCCTCAGCGGCGATAACCGTGATTTCCATAGGCTACTGTCATAATGGCTGGGAGAAGCTTTCCTAGCTGGAATGATCTCGACCCCCTGAATATCCAAAGCTACCACGAGATTCCCAAGAGCGCCTTGAAATCATTGACAAAATACAACGGCACCGTGGGAATGGCCCGAGAGCACCTTGAAGATGTTGTCGATTTAGCGACCCTCCATGACATTATCCATGAAGATGTCATGATTAGACTTCTTGTTCTCTCTTTGGAAGGGAGGGCGCTGTGGTGGTACAGATTGCTCAGGCCTAAAAGCATCTGCTCATGGGATGACTTAGCGGGGGCATTGATCGAAACGTTCGATGGCTCTCAAGACCCCTTCCATCTCTTCGCATACCTCTCCACCATCAAGAGAGCACCTTCGGAAGGTATCACGGACTTCAATGTCCGATTCTATAGAAGTTGGAAGAGAATCCCATTGGAGATCCAACCGACGCCCGCCCAAGCCCATCTCTTCTATGTTCGGGCTTTCCACCCGGACTTAAGCCTCATTCTACTGCAATCAAGGGAACGAAGGTTCCCTCAAATATTCGAAGAGGCAATACGAGCAGAACAGCTTCTGCTCCTATCGAGAAAGTGGCAGTGGAAAGAAGCTCCGTCGCTTCCCCCGATAATTACGGCTCCTGTTCGGCCAACGCAGTACCCTTCATGGGGTATTCCTCACACTGAGCCGAGGCCCGAGATGCAATCATTTGGAGCTCAGGAGGCAAACCTCATACTTGCCCAACAATGGGGGTACGCAAGCACAACCCACCTAATGAACAACATGGCTGCTCGCAATCTCCATCAAGAGGTGAACCGAGGAGAGAAGCAGACTCGAGTGGTAGAACCCGAGAACAAAGAGGGCACATTTTTGCACCCTTTTTGTGTCCCAAGAGATGGCATGCAAGAGTTCAGCCAAAGCTCATCATGCCTGTCCGATTCAGAGGATGAGCCCGAAGAGTTCTTGGAGGACTACTCTTCGTCGGAGGAACCTTGTTACCATGACAGTAGGATGGAAGAACCTGTACCCGACCTTCATTTGGAAGAATCTGCAGAATTTTGGCATTGGGTCTGGTACTGGTTTCGGCTATCCCTAAGACCGATGCCCCAAGAAGACTTTCGAGTGGTGAACTTCTTCGCCAACAATCTGAGCATGGGCAAAAATGAAAGTCGGCTACGTTGCTTCCTGTTCGCAGCATGGACAACTTCGAGTAGAAATGATCCGAACTCCGAAGGTCAGCTAAAGTTCAACCTGATCTGGTCGGGCCACTGTAGGTTCACCGGATAATCACCCGAAGTTGAGTCCATGGTGGCGGCATGCCCATTATGCCGCAAGCTTGTGAATAGTGTAAATAGTTCAACTAAAAAAAAAAAAAAAGAGATTCGGACCAAGGCCTGAGAAGTACTTCGCCAAGGGGAGTCCGTGCGAAGCAATTTTCGAAGGAGAATCAGCGAGCCACTTCTCAAACGGAAAACACTTCGGAAACCTTCTCCTACGAAGGAGGTCCCTTCGAGCCCGAAGCATAAAAGAAATAGCTCACACCAAGGGTTCACCCCGAAGCACTTCAACTTTGACTTTGGCGTCACCAACCCGACGACGAAAAAGGCAGGGGCATTTAAAATGTGCCTAGGAGAACGTGTCGACAGCCACCTTCAAAAGCGTCCAAAGCGGGCGAGTTAAATGAAAATGTGGTGGGTACGTCCTCTAGGGATTCGGTTAGGAGAAAAGTTCATGCTCGGGTACAAAGTGGCAGAGGGTCACGCTTCCAAAGCAAGCCGTAATCATCATATCACGCAACCCTGTGTACCACTCCACCATGCGGTGAATTGGATGAAGAGATGCGAAGTTAATTATGGTAAGTGCCATAAATACTGGTGGTTGCCATCTGTGGCTATATAATGTAGGCTCCAGCAGTAAGGAAGCTATTTGCCCGATAATTCATGCAGGCTTCGCTACCAGTTTTCAAACTCCCCTATCTCCCGCTTCAAAGCCTCCAATCCCGAAGCCCTCCATAGTGTTTTCGTCACCCCTAGCACCATGGGAAAGAAGAATTCCAAGGAAAAGGGGAAGGAACCAGAAGTGGTGGCCTCCGAGCAGCCAAAAGCAAAGGGCCATGACAAAGGGCCAAAGAAAGTTGATGTTAGCCACCGCCCCGAGAAGCAAATCATGGGAGAAAGAGAGGATTCTGGGGATGAGCAGCCTAAAGAACCACCAGTCGACAGGTGGGATAGGATCAGAGACACCAAGCTATCAAGGAGCATGGCTGAACTCAGGAGCACCATCGAGTTCATGAAGAGTAGGCTCTCGACAGACAACAAAAGAGCTGTCGCTTATTACTCCCAGATATACTGGTATCTGACGCCCCCCACACATCACTGCCCTAAGCTGATTGATGCCATCGCACAGAACTACCAGCCCTCCTCCAGGCAAGTGGTAGACGCCTCCGGGCACAAGCTTTTCTCCATTTTGAAGGAAGATGTCCAGGCAGCCTTTGCGCCACAACAGGGCCCTCCTAAGGGGTATACGGTTCGCAATGTTATCCTTAGCGAACAGATGGAGAGGTTCACGTCCTCCAACTACATAATCAATTTTTTGCAACAGAGCCTCAAGAGTGGGCTCCCTTCGAGAAAATTGCCCCAGATGCCCCTGCCCTTGGAGGCCTTCAAAAACGTCGACATCTTCTCCATCATTGCATGGGTGGCAGGCCTGTCTACCGACGCTTCGGTGCACCCATGGCAGGTGTCTTTGGCCGAGTGTATTTCCAGAGGGGAATTTTATGCCCCTGATGCTTCGAGGCCAAGCACCAACCCAATATTTTTTGACTGGGCAGAATGGGTGGCCAGGACCCTACATACTCGGCTCACCAGCATGAAGAATCCTGGGACAAATAAGTACTTTTCACCCTGTTCTCTTCTTGTTTGGTTATTTTTCTTTCATGTACATAGAAGTTTCCCTTATGTTGCTATTACGACAAACGGCGAGGATGGAAATCCTCTGCCTGTATACCAGTGGACCCCTCTCCTATTGAAGACGGAGTCCTATTATTCTTTCAACCAACAATTTTTGGGACCCGCAATGCACATGCTAACAGGGTCTTCCCCTCGGGTTCCCCTCCTCTTAAGGGACAAAGTAGTACAAGAGAGAAGGGGAGACATTTTTCAGCTGACACAAGGGCTTGTAATTCGCATATTCGGCTTCACAGGGAAGCCTTTCCTTCTGCCAGTCTATCCCTCTGAATACCAGTTCGCATTGGAGGCCGCTCGACAGAGTGATGCAACAAACGCCATTTATGGCCATGGACGGAAGTGGGCTCACACCTGCGATTTCCCTTTCAAAATGGGAGTTATCGAGGTGTTTGCCCTCAAACAAAATATTTTCTTGGAGGAGAAGCTCGCCAATTTTGGCCTAGTCCAGCTTCCTCAGCAATGGCTCTATGACCCCTTGGGGGTAATGAGGGACCATCTTCGATTTAAGAACTTCCACGCTTGCCCTCATCCAAAAATTGAAGAGCAAAGAAATAATCCCAATGGGAGGGATCTGGAGTGGCACTTGGAGAAAATGGAAACACTGCCTCCCTGGCATGAGTTTTACCCAATGGAGGTCACGTACGACCCAGTTCGGCACCCTCTCCCGAGCCCCAACTCTACCTTCTGGAAGAAGGCAAAAGATGATTTGAAGGAAGCAACGAAAGATTGGGACGTGGCCCAATTAAGAGAGTGGTGGATAATGAGGGTCCATCGCCGGAAGACAAATTCTTACGGTCTTTTGTCATCTGACAAAGACTTCATAGCGGTCTATGAGGCCAATGCCGGGACATGGAAGCCTCTGTCCTTCGTCGACCTCATTCCTCCAGCTATTCTAGGTTCGGGTGAAAGCCCAAAGAGAAAGGAAACTACTTCGGAGCCAAAGAAAGGAAAGAAGGCCAAAGCCATGCCACAGAGGCCACCTCCAGTACCTGTGGGAGGCCAAGAGATGAGTTTCGAAGAGTCTGAACAACCGCTGGTGAGGACAAAGAGAAAGAGGCCAGAATCAGTGCAAGTGCCTTCAGGCCATCCAAAGCGCCTTCGCACAGGGTTTCCAAGCCCTTCCACTAGGCAACCTACATTGGGTTCATCCAAAGCAATTATTGAGAGTGCCACGCCACCAAGCGCCACAACCGTCCCGGATATCAATGTCATCAATGTGGAGGAACTCCTCCAATCCGAAGGGGACGCCGAGGCAGAAACCATGGAGGTTGGAGATGCCGAAGTAGAAGAAGAACAAGATGCGGCTGCACCAGAAGCCACCACTACCACAATGCCAGGAGGGCACTCAGGTATGCATTCTCTGCCCCTTGCTCGAGACTCACCCATACCCCCTATGGCCATGGCCGAGAGTTCTCAGCAGTCTCCCTTACGTAGCCCATCGCCCCATCACACGTCACCCATGACTAGTCCAAGCCCATCCCACGATTTCGGTTGGGATAAATCCATTGAAGTCACTTCGCCCACTCGCGCTGCCACCCCCTTGGTTTTTAGCAGAAGCGGAGGTATCGCTTCAACACCGAGCCTCACCATCCAATCCCTCATCTCGCACGATGTGGCCGCCAGTGCCGAGATGCCCGCTACACCCACCGTCGGACCTTCTGGCGAGACATCCCCCATCCATTCCCTATATTTGTTCACTCCTTTGGCTGGTGACCTAGCCTTGTTTGAATCGAAGATGTCTCTGATCAAGGAACGCTCTCTCGCCGAGAAGCTGCTCCAAGCCCGGCAGAACACCGACAAAATCTTGAAGGAGGCGAGAAAGAAAAGAGGGCGAGCGACGGCTCAAGTTGAAAAATGTGCCGTGTTTGATTTGAAAGCCGAAAAGATGCACAAGATCAAGAAGGTCCCTAAGGTGCAGAAACCCCTGGATGAAATGACTCCAGTGGACTATGATTACCAGGAAACACCTAAGGACCTGGTGCATCTAAATGTAGACAATGAATCGGCATCCATGCATGTCCGAATTGAGACCTTTAGGGCTCATGCAGTCATCGCCAACTAGCGCAGGATCGAGGCCGAGGCCACCAATGTTAAGATAGAAGAAGATCTGGTGAGAGTTCGCTCCAAGTTGGCGGAGGCCGAGGAGAAGTGCAAGGCCATGAAAAAGGAAACGCGCGCACTAAAATAGTAGGTTCAACAGCTCCAGTCTACAGCCGAGAGTCAAGCGCAGAAACAGATCGAGAGCGATCTAAAGGCCAAAGAGCTGGAAGATAGAATTACACAAATGCAAGCCCAGCTATACGAAAAGGAAGACCTGACGGTGTTCGATAGGAGCAGAATCAAGGAGATTCATGCCCACTTGCTCAAGAATTTTAGGTCTCGGTGTTCCAGCGCCCTCACAATACTAACCTTCATCACTGAAGCCCAGCAGGCCATCGTCGAGGGAGGGCCGATCATTGATGAGGTCACGCAGAAAGCCAGGCGCCGGCTCAAGTTAGCCTTCGACGTCCAGAGTGTGAAATATCAGGACTTGCAGGTCACTGCAATGACTCGGACGGCTAGGGATTGGTCCACGGCTCAGGCCACAGTTCGCGCCTTCTTTTCTAAGGTGCGAAAAGCTCAGGAGGCGAGAAGACTCCAAGACATTTTTGACAACGAGCAACGCGCCTCGATGAATTATTTTTAGGACCTCTCCTCCTTGGGTTTCTCGAGTTTCACAGACGATGATGGGAACCTTTTGACTAAAGGTGACCTCAAGCCAGTATGGTTCCAGTTCGAGGGCGATGTCTCAGAGATAGATGGATGGGTGGAGCCGATCTCAGAGGGGCAGATAACCGACTTCATCTTGAGATACTGCAAGATGGTCGCATGCCTAAATGATTTATTTATCAGGGCCAAGCATGCTGACATCGGGCAGATTGATCGTTTCCATGTTTTGGTTAAGGCACTACAAGATCAAGAACCATTCCAAAAGAGTGCCTGGACTCATGTCCGAAAAACAATGAAGCGCATCCGTGATCGCCTCGAACCATCACCACAGCCAGAAGCCGCGGGAGGAGGAAGAAGATGAAGTAGAGGAGGAAGAAGAAGAAGTAGAGGAGCAAGAAGAGGGACAGACCACAGAAGCAGGATCTGGGGGAGATCAGTGACTCCATAGCCCAATGGATCAGGACTAAAGGGTTCTTTTGCCGAGGCGAGCTCGTCACCCCGCGAGCCGCCAAGAATGTTGACACTTTTTGTCACATTATACAAGGGGTAGAAGATAGTAGAATTTTGTATAATATTTCCTTGTTAAAAGTTTTTCTTTTATTTTAAGTTACAGCAATTTTGACTCTCCCTACCGCCCCTTTATAGAATGAAGAAGAAAGAGCTTCGCTACCAAATAGGCCAAGGAAAATTGCTTCGTCGAAAGAAAAAGAGGAAGACATGAAAAGAGCTTCGGGCCCGAAGCACTTCAAATCACCACTTCGAGCGAAAACCTTGCGAAGTAATTTCGTCGAAGAAAATACAAAGATAACGCTTCGCACCCGAAGCATTTTTCAGTAGCCGCTTCGGGCAGAAGTTTTGCGAAGCAGCATCCAAGCGACTTCGCCGAAGGAGGAGAACATAATCCAAATCAGCCAAGGCAAGGAAACTACTTCGGGCCCGAAGTATTTCCAACACCTACTTCGACGTTCCACCCGAAGTGGCACCGAAGCAAAATGACAATGTGTCGGAAACAGAGAAGTGCTTCGGGAGGATATGCCCCGAACCACAGTTTTGAGAGAGAATCGGGCCGAAACATTTTCTAGCCGAAGCAGTTTCGCCAGTGAAGGACAAAAGGCCCATTTCAAAGATGGAACCCGATCGGCAATCATCATCCCCGAAGAAGTTTATGCGAAGCATTATTCTGCGAAGAACAAATCAAAAGGAATCTACTTCGGCCCGAGGCTTTAGCGAGGCGAATATGTAGCGAAGCACTTTTTGGGCCCACGTTCCAAGGCGGGCAGCTTCCCAAGGTGATCGAAGGCCCCTCATAAGTACCCCCTTTCTTGCCCGATAGGTCCACTGACTATTCCTGGCAAACGAAAGGGACGTAACAGTCCTCGGAGTAAAACCCGGTGGGCATAGCGATCACTCAAGCACAACATCCAGAAGCCAGGGACACTCGGGCGTGCATTAAATGAATGTTTCCATGGTTGACCCGATCACAGTTGCTAGTTTCGGCAACCGATTTGAAAGCTCAATTGCAGCAGCCGCGAGGAGCCAATTTCTCAGAGCCCGAGAGTGTACTCCGCCATTTTTGTAATAATGATTCAAAGGGTCGGGTCCTCTATAAAAACCCAAGCTTTGCAATGTAAAAGGGGGGGAACTTTCTGCTAGAAAGTTGCTGTAACTCAATGTCCTGCGTCTAATACTAAATATTTTTATGCTCCATTTCTCTCTTTTATGTTGCCTTCTGTGCTTAATTCTTTTGTCTATTTGCACTCGTATACTGAGACTTTGAATCCTGAATCCGGTGTGCGATTGGGAACTGTACCCTAAAATTTGCCCTAAAGGATACATAGGAGAGGAAAAACGCTTTGTCATTTTCTTTTATGCTGCCTGGTGGATCGAGGTTTCTGTTATTCCCTCTTCTTAATCGTTGTTACTCTGAACTTGAATTCCAGCGAGAGAGAGAGGAGAACCCTGCGAACCCATCCAAAGGATACATAGGAAGTTTGGCACTTCATTTCTTTCATCTATTCTTGGTGTTTTTTGTTGCTATTTGAGTTATTAGTGAGTGATCGTGCTTCCTGTTCTTCCCCACCTTAAATCATCAATCTCTAACCCTTATCCTTTTTTATTTCTTTCTCTAACCCGAACTCCTTTTATTTCTTTCCTGCACTCTTATCTCAAACCCCAAAAGTAGATTAGTATAGGAGCCGGCCTTTCTCCGGAGATTGGCATGAGGGGCATCTCTTCCTCTCGGCCTTTCAATGTTGGTCATAGGTCCAGGGCACGCAAACCCATCGAAAGTCCTTTCCTGTGCGGATTTGATGACCAACAGTTACTTGAAGAAATTTGGGCTTATAAAACCACTTTGGAAATCCACTACTGGATTTACTCCCTATGAATTTGTTTATGGTAAAAATCCTCTTTTACCTATTAGAGTTTGAATTACTAACTCTTTGAACTGCTTTGGAAGTTGGTATTGATTTGTCACAGGCACAAACGGACCGGATTCTTTGAATCTCAATGCATTGGATGAGCTAAGGAGGGATGCATTGCACCATACTAAGGTGATCCAGTCACAACACAAGTTATGGCATGATAGTCATATCCAACAATGAAAATTTCAGCAAGGAGATTGGGCTTTGTTGTTTGACTCATGATATGAAGACTATCCTAGAAAGTTGCAGACTCGATGGCTTAGAACTTATTAGGTTGAGGAGGTATTTGAAAATGGAGTTGTACATCTTTCACCAATAGATGATTCAAGAAGGAAGATGGTGGTTAACGGTCATCATCTTTGGATATATCACAAACCGTTAACCAAGGAGGAGTTTCTCAAGCAAGTAGGAAACTTGGATGTATCAATATTGGAAGAAACCACTTCTTCCAAGATGGACTCAATCAAGTGACATGAACCAAAATTTCTAAAAAAAGAATGAAAAAAATAATAAAAATATATAATAAAAATAATAATAATAATAATTTAGAATGTGAAAACCTCTTTGAGGCGCATCTAGATTGGGCTTACATGAAAACCAGTTTTTCTGACATGTTTGCCTCATGAACCCACCACCATTCCATCCATTCCCACCATTTTTTCATTGTTTACCATTCCATCCATTCTCACCACTGTTTCACTATTTACGATTCCATCCATTCTCACCATTGTTTCACTATTTACCATTCCACTCATTATCACCTATGTTTCACTGTTTTATAGATTGCACCTATTAAACTTTGTGAGGAGTCAACTTAAAATTAGTAGAAAATAGAATTTTTACAAAATGTAGATAGAATGGTTTCTTTAGGTATGTGTAGTTTTCTATTTTAATATTGTAAATATTTATTATGTAGTGTATGATATCCCTAGTTATTATAAAGCATACATAAGGTCTAGTTCCAGAAAGTTATCAAGGTAGTCTAAAGTAGAAAAGGCTCTTCAAATGCTCTTGAAAGGTACTGCTCTGGAATGAACCTACTGCACATAACAAGTTTTTGAATGAAGAAGCTTTAGAATTAGCTTTGAAATGAAAAGGGTATATGCTCTAGAATGGACTATGCGATAAAATCGATTGGAATGAATTAACAAAAAGGTTAATTCATTAATCTCCAGAATCACATGGCTAAAAAGTCAAATAAATTAAATTTTCTGAAGGTTTTGCACCAATTGGGTTGGAAATAGTATTTGGAACACAGGCTTCAAATTCGAGTTCCAAAGCAAATATTTGAGGGGGCATGGAGTTTTCAAAAATTGTCACATGTGACTAGTATGGCACATGATTCAAAGCATGTTGAAAAGGGGGACTTTTGTAAAAATTAATTATCCCATATCACTCCCGGTAGATACAATTATACGATGACACACAGTAACATCCGGTTGATGATAACTTCTGCATGCAATGAATTTCCACCACGTGCCAAGTTCACGTTACCTAGAACATTTGGAAGTTATTCTGGCATTGCAATCATTTACTCTTCACCCTCGAGCATTACTCTTTACAGACTCAAGTATTCCAAAGCTGACAAAAACCCGCAGTAAAATTTTTAGGCCTAAGATACATAGAACACCAATCATTGATAATGGGAGGACAGAAGAATAAAATTGAGCTAGATAACATAGAATATTTGCAAAAATATGGGGAATGCATGTAAATTTTTACTAAAGGGGGATTTATGCCCTTCTTGTGCAAGTTCGATGGGTATTCAGAAGGGTTGGTTGTTGAGTTCGCACGTACCTTCTGCAACAACCAAATTCATATCAATGACATGACCATCTAGGTAAGCCCCAAAATTCTCAACCAGGTTACTGAATTATCGTTGCATGGGGTTAAAATTGGAAAATCAGGGAAAAATACTTTAGTTGAACTTGTAAATCAGTTTAGGGGAAATGAGGATAGGCCCATTGAGTTTATATTGAGTAATAATATTTGGAAGGGGGTCAAAATAACAAGTTTACAACCTCCTTGGGATGAAGTTGCAATATGGGTCATTAGGTTTTTGACCTGCGATGGGAAATTCCTTGTCCTTTCTGGACATCAAATGAGAATTCTGATCCATCTTCGCCATGGCAACACGCACCCTGAGTTTAGGGTAAATCTTCCTTTGTATTTGTATCAGGAGCTAGTAAATATGGCCAAAAAGTACCAAGCAGGAAAAGGGTCTCCCAAACACCATGGCCTAATCAACATTATATGCAGGCATCACTTTATGGGAAACCCTAGAAGATTTGATAGGTTTTTTTGTGCATGGAATGAGTTGATTGAGGAAGAGGTAGTTGAAAGCCCTGGATCTAAAGAAGAGGTAGAGGTTGAAGGACCTGAATCTAAAGCAAAAATAGAAATTGAAAGTTTTGAACATGAAATTGAAATTGAATCCTCTAAAAAAGAAAATTCCCTCCTCACCACAGGGACCTCCATCCTCCAAGATGAGGAAGCAAAGAGAGAAAAAGTCTAAGATTGATCCTATAGGAAAGAGGAGAAAGGTTACATTTTCTAAAAATGTAACTATTTTTCCCACTCAATCCATTGAGCAATTTGGAAGTTCAAGCAGGGAAGGGCAGATGGAGAAGGGAACACCTAAAGCAGACCTTGCCCTAGGATTGACAAGCTCTATTTCACAATATAAAAAGAAACAAAAGCAATCAACTTCGGGATTGAGAAGGTCTTCAAGACTTCAGAAATCCACCAACATAGGTAATATGGAAAAGGAAGAAGGAACTGCACATGTTGATACCCTACAGGTAAAAGAAACTATGGAGAAAGTTGAAGATATAAGTACCATGAGCATAGATAGTGCAATAGATATGGCTATGCCTACAATATCCCTCAATTACCCACCAGATTTAGAAGATAGAACCATAACATAAGAAGAAGAGGGACACACCACTATTGCAGAAATGTCTGCACCACTTGTGGATTATTCAAATTCTGAGGAAGAATTTGAGGCAGCTGAGGAAGGGAAAGATGATTTGAGCACTAAAGAGGAAGAATAAATAGACATAAAGACTCAGTTGCATGCAGCTAGGAGTGTCATGAAAACTCATACAGGATGGATTGAAAAGAGTGAAGCTTCCCTGAAAGAGAAAGATGATACTATCGCTAAGTTATGACAAGAGATAGACATTGTAAAGGATAGGTTAACACTTCTGGAGTAGCAACCTCGTCAATACAACTAAGAGGATGAATTAGCTAATCTATTACTAAACTTAGTTGGCAATCTTGAAAGAAACTCACCTGTCAGAGCTGCAATAGAAGAAGAAGAAGAAATAACTCAAGAAGTACAATAGGTTCAAACAAGGGATGGACATACAGAAGTACTTGTGAAGGTTTTTGAAGATCCACAATAGCTGAGTGAACCAATAGCACATACAGAGATGATAATAGTAGTACAGGAAGAGGTAAGACCATAGTCTCCTCAAGACCTTGATAATTTGAATGCACCTGAGATTGAATTGGTAGAAATTGGAACACAAACAGAACCTCCTACAATTGGAAAGGTGGATATAGGCATCCAGGTTAATATCATTCCTCAAATGCAACCAATTTTTAGATCACCAGACACAATCACACTTGAAAAATATAATGAATATGTGGCATATTGGATGGCAAAATATCATCAATTAGAAGGAAAGGTCTCATCATTATAGACCTTAACAAAAGAGTTAGAACAAAAAAAATCAAAAATTGAAAAATTGAAGGAACAAGTGCAGGACGTATGCCAGATTGTAGAATGTATGGTTCAGTGTCGGAGGCTAGCCATATTCTATAGCTTAATGTTAAAGGAGAGATACCTCCATTGGCAAACGATGAGGGTCACTTCTGGTCTCTCTCACAAATTGGAAACACCTGGTGAGTTTTTGAAAGCTTTTTGGAAAAGTTCTATAGAACACTAGAATCTGCTATGTGAGTTATTCCTACACAATTTCTTTTTGCCAATAGAAGTTATCTTCCTTCCCCATGTCTTCACTAGTGATCTTTAGCTTAGGGATTTTTAGTCTACACTCCAAAATCAAATATATTGGGAGCAGGAAAAGAAAACCATCAAATCCATGGAATTATAGGTAGTTTTGCTCATTAGGCCTATTCACCTGAACCATAGGACCTCCACCAGTGAGCACTATACTCTAATGAGGGATGATAGAGTAAGAAAAATGTATCTGGGGAACTTGCAAAAATGCATAGATGGTTTTCAAACCTTTTGTGCATCATCATTTGTTGATGCTTTGTCAGCCTACAAAAGCATATGGGGAGAGCTACCTATATCACTACAGAAAAGAGAACACATCTATCCAAATAACATGATGTGGTCTAGAAGAAGGGAAGAATGTATAATCCAGACCATATTTGAGGTAAAGGAGCAATGGATAGGTCTCAGGTATAGGAATCCAACAATTATCACCCCTGTTCCATATTTCTTTGATAATGACCCTCAATCAGATGATCAATTCCAAGAGTGGCTCAAGGAAATCAAAGAGCACAAAGGATATTATAAAGTTGGAAGTAGACTATGGAAATATGTTGAGTGCTATCTTGACATAGATCTTTGTGTTGCTATAGCAGAACAGAATGCATGAGGACATGCATTATAATAAGCTAGGGGGAAATGATGAGGTAGAACATTGCCTCATACAAAGACTGCTTTTGATAACTTATTAAACTATTTGGAACCACTTATGATATGTTTTTGTACTAATTTTAGTGATACTATGCATTATATGATGATGTTTGCATATTGGAATGATAAAGTGCATATGACCTATTTTGACTAATTTATCTATGTTTTATAATCTATTTCAGCTATATTATTTAGTATATTTTGCATTAAATTAATGTTGTAATATTAAGGTGCTGCTATCTATTTGGTTTTATGCTTCTTTCACAAGATTTTCCCACCATCTACTCACTTTGAATAACCAAAAAGGTGCCAAGAACTTTGTCAATAGTTGACTGTGCAGAAAACATAAATTTTTCCATACAAATTCCAGCCAACTGTACATATATAGCATGGCTTGGAATTTTTCTACTCTAGCTGGTGCACAAGATGGAATTAGTCTTCTGGGTACTCTTGGAGATTATTTCCACCATCACAACTATTCACATGCACTTATGGTGCAAGAATTGTTGCAAACCCTATTCTGCTGCCTAATATTTTGGAGCAGCTCTGAAATGAGCGTAGAAACAACAATTTTGGTCAAAAGTGCCTTTAAATGCAACAAACGGGTAGTAAATGGTGGTTAAAGCTATTTAAAGGATATACCTATCCTTTCCAACACTTTTCCTTCAATGGATGCATTCCAGCAGATGAAATGGATAAGGAGTAATGGATCATATCCCTGCATTCTAGAAATAGTTTTGCCATAGTTGTAACAGTCCTATATTGTAGCACAAAACCTTATCAATAATGTACCCTACTTGTATAAATAAAATTATCCCATTTGGTTGAGAATATAGGAGGATATAGGAGCTATAGGATAGAGATTAGTAGAAGTTTAAGTGTTGTAGCCTTGTATTGTAGCAGAACAATATTCTACAAGATTTTTTCCTGCACTATTGTTATGTTACTACAAATTGAATAAAGGTGCAATTTTATCATTCATGTTTGCTTCTGAGTTTAGTGTGAGGATTTTATAGTGTAGAGCAAGTACTCTTTCCCTATTTTGATTCAGGAAGCAAGGGCCACTTCCAGGCCCAGAAGAGGGATTATTCTTGCCAGAGTTCTGGTAATTTCTTGTTGCAACAGGTCAGCAGGAATCTGACAACTTTTTGCATGGTTAATATTGAATTAAACTTCATCTAACATGTGGCACATGAATGCATTATAGTTAAGTCATCTAGAATAGATTTTATAGCATAAAATTTTCTATTTCAACTTCAGCATTCCTAGTCTGTATTTCCAGTTTGCATCAGAGAATTTCTTGTTAATTCAGTTTGCTACAGATTTGCAATATTTGCTTACCAACCTTTGAATTTCATCATTGTCTTAGGTTTCATTTTCTACAAGTGTGAAGTTTCAATTTTGAAAAAAAATTCATTGTTGTTATAGTTAATTCCATGATTTCAATTTTGTTATTTTAAATTTTGTCAACTAAATTATGTCATTTTCAATAGTTTAGATTTTCTTTTCTACAACTATGTGAATTTCAATTATGCAAGGATAAGTAGGCACTCAATTTTAGTTTCTAGGAGATTAAAAGGGACACCTAACACCCCCAAACACTAATTTTTCCATGAATAAGGCCATATCCTAGATGAATTGATCATCGAAATCGCTTAACCCTTCCTATCGTATATAGCCTTGGACACCGCCCTAGATTGACAAACATAATGATTAAATGATGAAGAGTTGACGACACTCATCATTAAGCATAGGTCTTCCCAGACCAAAAATATTTAGTAAGAAATAACCTTCAACACCACCAATGAACAACTTTAGGAAACCAGATGAGGAATACCAGTAGGATCACAACAACAAACAACACAGAGGCCCCTCCCAAAGCGATAAAAAATGTTGAGAATCCACTGAGCCCACATCCATGAACCCAAAGAGCAGAGTCACAAGAAAAATAATGTGGTCCCTTCCTTGACCAAAAATATGTTGCACAAAACTGCTCATGAAGCAACTCTCCCAAAGTCATAACACACCACATCTAGAGAACCTCTTAATGTTGGCACCAAGTAGAAACCTACAACAAGCCTAGGACACACTGAGAGCACCAAGGAAAAGGATCCCTGAAACAACCCAGAAAGCCTAGGGAAGGTTCCATGGATACTACCATACCAAAGGTAAATAAAAGAACCCTTAAATCAAGAATGGAATGGGGTAGACAAATGGAGAAGTGACATCCCACCCCAAGGAGATCATCTGCCAAACCAACCAACCAAGAAGGAAGGGCTAGGGAAGTGTTAGGGAACTGGGACAGTACCTGGGACCAAGGAAGGGGGAAGTAGGGAAGTATAATAGGACTCCTTATGGAAGTCCCCTATAGTCCCCCCTCCCATAATATCCATTCCTTGCTCTTTCAACTCTTTAGAGTAATATAAATTCTTAGAAGATAAGTCTCATTATGAACAATATGAAAAAATAGAAAAAATATAAGAGATTAATGAAGATGAGAGTTTTGGTGGGAATGGAAGGAGAGGAAGGTCATAAAATTAGGAACAAAGAGAACAAGAAATTCAAAAGGATATTGATCTAGAAAGCCAAATAAAAATATCACAAGTGTTAACAAGAAGTGGGGCTAAGCCCACTAATAAAAATGAAAAGTGTTGATGATGAAAATGATATCATGGAATATTAGGGGCATAAATAAAACCCTAAAAAAGAGTTATTAAGGAATTAATAGGTTTATATAGTACCAAATTTATTTTAATACAAAAAATAAAATTAAGTAGTTAGGAATGTAAGGATGCTTTAAGAAGATTTGGAAGATGAGTGAATGTTTAGCAATTTCTTCTACAAGAGCTTCACGTAGTATTACAAAAATATGGGACAAATACAAATAGAATAGGCAACTATTAGAAGCAAAAATTAATTGGGTTCTATTATTTTGTAGAAAAGAGGAAAATATCAAATTTATGATTATAAATGTATATTCTCCTCATGGGAGATGTTGGAAGGACCTTAGCACATTTTTTCAAATACAATGATGATTCATTATGATCTATGGATTCTTGGGGGTGATTTTAATAATTTTCTATATCCTTTGGAAAATAAAGGGTTGCATTCTAGGATGGTCTAAATAAATGCAATATTTTGCTTCATTTTTCAATTCAAATGACCTTTGGGATGTTAGTCCCTCAAGCTTTCAATATACATGGGATAATAGATGCATTAGGAAAAATCATATAGAAAAAAGATTGGATAGATTTAAATGGTTGTAAAAAAAGTATACAATCTCTTAAGATATTTTATTACAAGCAGGATCATATCACAAACCTATTCTTTTAACTTGTGAGTTACCTAATAATTTTCATCGAAATCCATTTCACTTCTAGTTTATGTGACTTCAAGACCCTGATTTTTTTGGATGGTTATGTTATGGTGGGATGAATCAAAATTTGAAGGATCATATATATATATATATATATATATATAGGTTTTTTCAAAATTTGAAACATTTAAAGTAGCAAATGAATATATGGAATGCCAAATATTTTGGTAACACTTTTAAAGAAAAAAATTTGAATCCAAACTCAAAAATTTACAAGATATGGTAGAAATTAATGGAATGGATTAGGATTATGTTAGTCAAAAAGTGACTAACTACAGAAAAACAGTTGATGCACCTTTTTGCATATTTTCCAAGAATACCAAAGTGGCCCATATGCTAAAAATCAAAGAGAAGAGAAAGAGCAAGAAGGAAAAAGTGTCGCGATATTGCGACATGTATTTTCACAGCAAAAGAGAAGAGGAAAAACAAGAAGGAAAAAGTATTACGATATCGCGACATGTTGCATTTTCACGGCCAAAAGAGAAGAGAAAGAGCAAGGAGGTAAAAGTGTCGTGATATCGCGACATGTATTTTCGTGGCTAAGAGCAACAAAATGGAGCAAGGGGGCAAAAGTGTCGCGATATCGTGACATGTTGCATTTTCGCGGCTAAGAGCAACAAAAAGGAGCAAGGAGGAAAAAGTGTCACGATATCGTGACATATTTTTTCATGGCTAAGAGCAAAAAAGGAGAACAAAGAGGTAGAAGTGTCACGATATCATGACATGTTGCCTTTTCGCGGGCAGAAGAGCAAAGCAAGAGACGGATGTCGCGATTTCATGACATGTCTCATTTTCGCGGCTGGAAGCGGCAGAAGAGCAAAGCAAGATATGGATGTCGCGATTTCACAACATGTCTCATTTTCATGGTGGGAGGCAGCAAAAGGGAAAAGTAAGAGACGAATGTCACGATTTTGTGACATGTCTCATTTTTGCGGCTGGAGGAGGCAAAAGAGCAAAGCAAGGAAAGAATGTCGCGATTTCGCGACACGCCAACTATAAAGGAATAGAGTATATTTTTGGCAACTGGGGACATGCACTAACATCAGGTGCTAATTTTTGAAGAATGATCTGTTGATTATAACCTGGCAGGTCCGCTGGATGATTGCAGAATAATAGGCTCATCTAAAATTAGCTAGAAGGAAATTTATCCAATCTATGGGAAATTCGTTGTATATTATTAGAAACTACAGATAATTACTTGTAATTGATTGAAAAAATTAAATGTACGTAGTAGAAGATACTCTTTTTAGGGTATAAATAGGAGTGAGTCAACCATGAAAAGTCATCGGCTCTTGGACGTTTACAAGCTTGATTTACATGTACTAGATTACAAGCAATAAAATATTTCTTCCTCTGGCTTCCGAAACTTCTGTGTGCAAGTGTATGTATCTGGTGTTTTAACTTTTATTCACTCTAAGTTTTATAATGTATCTGTTCTAAAATATGGACTGTGCATGTATAAATCTTGTTTCTAGAGTTGAACATTAAAAGATAGTTACATGCTTTTAGACAAATATCTAAAATTCGCACTCAGGAATTCGTGTTTTCTATAAGAAGATATAAAGAAAACTCTGAAAGTAGTAATCTGCATTATCAATGTTTGTTGTTGTCTAATCTATACCATGATAAAATTTCTAGCTTAGGCTATATTTCCCTTATCTCTTGTTCCCCTTTTCTCTAAAAAAATCAAAGGAACCAGCCTTCTCTAGAGACTAGACAGATGATCTCAAGAAAGATCTGTCTATTCAATGTTGGCAAAGTCTAAGGCGCAACACAATTAACCGAAGGCATATTTTGTTCCAACAGATTCGTATGTGAAAGAAAAACAATTATTTTTTTATTATCATAATACATTGAAAAAGGAGGAGTCATATTGGTTCCAAAAATCTAGAGAGAAATGGCTCAAGGAAGGAGATACAAATGCAAAAACAATTCATGCTACAACTAAACAAAAACATTATATTCGTCATATCAAAAATATTATAACTCTATATGGAATAAATATTGAGGACGAAGAAGATATAAGGAAGGAAGCAATTAATTATTTCATAAATATTTTTTCAAATTCTAGGCAAGATAAGAAGGCATAATTTTTTTTTTTACAAAATATTCTATCAATTATCACTTAGGGAAAAAATAAAAGCTTGATGAAGAATATATCTATGGAGGAGCACCATGAAGTAGTTTTCTCTTTCCATCCTAACAAGGCACCTGGTCCTAATGGATTTCTTGTATTTTTCTTTCAAAAAAATTGGTATTTATCAAAGATGATATTTTAATTGTGGTTGAAGAGGCCCAAAAAAGGAAGGATATAATAAGTGATATCAATGCTACTTTTATTACCTTGCTTCCCAACAAAGGCGACAAAATATTTTGATAATTTTCATCCAATAAGCCTTTGTAATATGATTTATAAGATCATTTTAAAACTTATGGCAAACAAGTTGAGGGGCATTCTAGGGTGTCTTATCTCAGAGAAACAAGGTAGCTTTGTTCATGGTAAATCATTTATTGATGGTATAATTATTACACAAGAGTCCATACATTCTCTTCATTCCATAAAAAAACCAAGTATGCTTTTGAAATTAGATATGAACAAAGCATCTGATAGGGTTTCCTAGAATTTTCTACATGCTATTCTAAAAAAATGGCTTTGATTAAAGTTGGTGTGAGTGGATTAAATATTGTTATAGTGCTATAAAATTTTCTATTTTGATCAATGGTTATCCTACTGGTTACTTCAATTCATATTGTGGACTTAGTCAAGGTGATCCACTTTCTCCTTATCTATTCATTATTTTTTGTGGAAGCATTAGGAAGATCCTTTTCAAAGGCAAAAATGAAAGAAAAAATCAAGGGTATTCAAGTTGCAAAAAATGGTCCCTTCGAATCTCATATCCAATTTTTTGATGATACTTTTATTTTGGGTTATCCCTTAGTCAATTAGGCCATGGATTTTAAATCAATATTATCATGCTATTAGAAGGCTATTGGAAAGTTGGTAAATAGTACAAAGTCTAGGATTTTTTTCATTAATACTAACCTAGATTTACAACAAATTATTGTGAATATTTTAGGTCTTAAAATTGAAAATTTTCCATCAACCTACTTGGGTATTCCTTTATCTAATAAAGGAAAAGGAGCTTTGGATCTCTTTTTTTTTGGATAGAATGAAATATTGCTTGGTAGATTGGAAAGGTAAGTTCTTAACCATGGCAAGAAAGCTAAAACTTATAAAGACTACATCACAATCCATTCTCATTTATATGATGTCACTTTCAATATTGTCAATAGGTATTACATTAGAAATTGATAAAATTCAAAGAGACTTTATATATAAAGGTTGTGAGGAAAATTTTAGGTTTCCTCTTTGTAAGTGGGATAAGGTTTGTAAAGGAAAGAATATTGGAGGAACAAGCTTGTGAAATTGTATACTTATAAATTTGGCATTAGGATCAAAGCTTGGGTGGAGATTATTCAAAGATCAAGGAAAGAATTATTACTTCAAAAATATGTAGGTTCTTTGGATGCAATGAAATTATTTAGGAAAAGAACTATACCCAAAGGATCATCAACATGGAACTTCATATTAGAGAGTTTACAATTGATAAAGAAACATATTATATGGTTACTCAATGAAGGGAGTTATGCAAACATTTGATCTAATTCTTGGTTGAAGCCTAATGCTTTTATATATAGCTCAAAATGGAAACCATTGGCTCAAGCATGCCTAGCATGTAAAGGTCCAAAGTTCAAAGACTATATTTTTATGAGCAGAAACTATAGATCATAGATTTATTTTAATAACCTGGTTGAAGGAGAGGAACTCAAGAAAATTGCATATGAACTTCAAATGATGATTCAAGTTTTTTATTTATAGATTTTTACATGAAAGGATAAGTTGATTTGGAATTTATCAAAGGATGCTACATACTCAGTCAAGTTGAAATATGAGGATTTAGAACAATCAAAATCTCCTTCTCCCAAAGGTTTTCCTTGAAATAATATTTGGTCATTAGAGGCTCTCCCTAAGGCCTCGACATTTCTTTGGTTAGTAGTTCAAAGTAAGATTCTTATAGGAGATAGTCTACAAAGAAGAGAATATTATGGACCCTTCAAATTTGCCTTGTGTGAGAAGGATTTAGAAACATGAGATCATTTACTTCTTCATTTTCCATTTGCTCACACCATCTGGGGTTATATTTAAATAAATATGAAATTATATTGGGTAGCTCCATCAACATTGAAAGAGTTGATAAAATGTTGGATTAATTATTTTAAAACTAAAGCATTACATGTTCTCTGGAGGATTAACCTTGCCATTATTTTTTGGAATTTATGGCTTGAAAGGAATAACAAAAATTTTAAAAATAAATCTCAAAAATTATGCCCAAGTTTAAAAATATATTATTGGCTCTCTTGCAGAATTTCTACAATTATGGTGTTCATCATGGAAAGTTTTAATTGAAAAAAATATGTGCTAATAACATGGCTATAGGATTTGAACATACATGGAAGAGTTTATTCAACAATTAAATTAAAACAAAGGATCTACTTCAATCTATGGTAAAATGGAAATGTCCAAAAATTGGGTTTATCAAAATTAATTTTGATAGTGCTTCTAAAGAAAATCTAGGAAAAGCTAGTGGAGGTAGTGTTTTTAGAAATAGTGAAGGTAAGAGGGCTTCCTCTAGCCTGAGCCTCACCATGACAGAGAGGGCCTGAGCCTCACCATGTCAGAGAGGGCCCATGAGGGTTTCCTCTATGATGGATTCCTCCATGAGGGTTTGACTTTCGCTTTGGCTTTGACACTATGAAACCCTTTGAGTAGGAGGCCTCCTTTCTCCCATTTGGATTTGGTTGCTAGTCATGCTTAGTTTCTCTATTGTGGTTCATGACCAAGGTGTTTTTCTTGTTGGGGGTCTTGTTGGGAGAGGAAAGGGCCATATATCGACCCAAACCCATTGGGGTGAGCTTGGTATGGTGTTTGGCTATAAAAATATGATGGTGTTTCCATGGATAGCTTCAGCTCTGATGGCTTAGCTGCTCTGGTTGGATTGTGCTTGGATGGCTCTGTTGCTAGGTTCTCTACTAGTTTCATGGCTGGTTTGTACTGCTTTCTTCTATATTTAGTATTTTTTTGTTGTATCTGGCTATTTCGAGGAGACAAGACCAAATACCAACCCAAACCAGTTGGGCTGAAAGTGGGTTGTTATGATATGGTGGTTTTCATTTTTTGGCACCATGTCTTTGGTGGGTTTCCTATCTTCGACAGTCTGTAGATATCTCTTTCTCTAGTTCCAGTAGTGGTGGCATTTTTGATCCCAGGGTTCTAAGGCTTATTTTTTTGGGATCTTACCCTTATCCCTCTCAGGTGTGGTGTAAAATGTTGCTATCTCCTTTTTCTTGTACCTAAGAGTGATTATTCTTGAAACATTTTTGGTTGGATCCAACGGGATTTGAAGGTTTCATGGAATTTCCTGTGCAGATCTCCTAGATGGTTTTTATGTTGTGGATTTTGTTGGTCGGTATTTCTAGTGTTGTTTCTAGTGTTATTTTTTTTAACTGGCTATTCTCATGAGGGCTTCTCCTGTTATGTGCTTTGTTGGATAGATTTATTGATTGTGATGATATGATTACTATGTTCTCCTTTCATGTTAGGCCACAAATGCTTCGGTTTGGGCAATTTTTATTTGTAATTTTTTTTTTAACTGGTAGCATTTCATTATTCTATTTTTTTATCCATTGCTTTATATTCAAAGCACACGGTGGTTTGACCATGGGATAATATCTTGTATTTTTTTGATAAAAAATTGTAGTTTATTTTCTAGGAGGTTGTTTCATTGGATTTTTAGGTTTGATTCGTGAAATCCAACTCAGTATTTCTTGATGTCTTATTACTAGATCTAAGGTTTGGGGGTGCCTTTCAAAAAACTACTTGTAATAGGTTTAGGGACCCTTTTAAAAATCCTTCTCTTATCAATAAAAAAAAGAGAAATAGTGAAGGTAAAATTCTCCTCACTTATTCATAATCATATGGAACTTCAACTAACAACTATGTAGAGGCTAGGGCACTTCTTATAGGGATTAAAATTGTAGTAGAAAAAGGATGAAAATATATTTCAATTAAGGGGGAATCACAAATTATCATCAATGATATTAGAAAAAATGGATGTGGAGACAATAAAATAAAATATTCTTGCTAATGTTCATCATCTATTACTAGAGGCAATCTTTCAAAAGTGTGAGCATATTTATAGAGAAGGAAATAGGATAGCTGATAAATTAGCAAATTGTGGTATTGATCTTCATCCCAATGAAATTCAAATTTTAGAAGGCAATTGGTCAAGTGATATTTTGTCTCTTAATCAAAATTAATGTCAAGGAACTGATTGTGGAAACTTCAAGGAATTTGAAGAATTTATTTAAAAGAAAAATAAAAATAAAATTTTGTGATAAAAAAGCATGTTGCAGCAATTGTAATATTTTGGTATTTTTATGGGAATAGTACAGATAAAATCCACATATAACTTATTAAAAAATAATAAATTTTAATTATATTTTTATAATTAAAAAATATTAATAAATTAAATTAATTTTAAGACTTTTATATTCCATAAGAGGGAGAAGAATAGATTCTAGATTATTTAACAATACATTCTTTTAGAATAAATGATTTTAATACACATACTATTTCATTATAGTATTATTAGTACTATTAATAATATTATTATTAATTATATGGTATAAATTCGGATATTTAAAATGTGAAATTCTCATATAAAAATTGAGGCATATTTTATATAGCTATTTAAGAAGTTAATAATATTATTAAATTTTTAACCATGTTGTTTTGAGTTTTTCATTTTAATTATTTTAAATTTAACATTCATTTTTTTTCTTTGAGGATATTATTATATGTTTTTTTTATTAAGGTAAAAATGGGATTTTGAAAGTTCCAGAACCCTTTTACAACACAAATTGAGCCCATCAATTACACAACTGCCAAGGGAAAATAGCCAGAGATCCATTGGATGCAAGACAAACAGTATCCATCCTAGACCCCAATTAGTTGCAGTCCTCCATCATGAAATTTTCTAAGTCCTCATAGACCACCCTAGGAGGGATCCATCTTGTATCCTCTTCTTTAATGGCACCAAATTTCACCATCCAGTTTGCTATTTTGTTACCTTCTCTATAGACATGAAAAAAGTCAACTTCTTCAAAATGCTTTACAATCTCTCTAATATCTTGCACAATGTAATCAATTTACCAATTAGCTTCTCCCTCATTTTTCAAAATATTGATAATATTCAAGGAGTCTCCTTCAAATATAATTTTTTTAGCACCTAGATCCTTGGCTAGCTTTGCACGCATATGTAAAGCATTGACTTCAAATTTATGACTAGTAGTAATTCCCAAAAACTAGAAGGCTGCCCCCACCAATCTATCCTAATTGTCCCTCAAAATTTCTCCTGCTCAGGCCTTACCTGGGTTACCTTTGGATGTCCCATCAAAATTTAACTTCAACTAGCCATCTCAAGGTGGCTACCATTTTACATCAGTTATAACCTAGAAATTTTCATCTCCACCACTAATAGGTTCCAAATTTCATGTCTTAGCTATCATAGTCTCTTCAGTATCCTCTAGATTGATAGGATACTTGATAGATTTAACATTGGTAGGGTACCTAGGAATAGATATTTGGGGATATATTATTATATTGTATAAGGGTTGGCATGGGCCACACATAACCCAAGGTTGATTGTATTATAATATTATATTATATTTTAATATAATATAATATTAGTAGTAGGCTCTCCAAAGTAGAATAAGAATATGGATATATAAAGAAGAGATATTTGTCATTGTAAGGAGATTCATATCATTGAAGAAGAATCTTATGTAATCGTCGTGCCCACGAAGTGGCCTCTCATCTTGGGAGATCTTGTGGAGTTATTCCTTCCTTAAGGATTATTATTGGTGTTTCCCTACCTTAAGGGTATTATCTATCTCTCTCTCATTTGTGGATTGTTATTGTGGATAATGTATTGTGGATGAATGATTTGATATTTCTGCATATTGGTGAATGGTTCATGTTTAATAATAAAAAGTTATGCAACAAGTGGTATCGAGCAACGATTTTGGCAAAGTGGGGATTTTTGTGTGAAACCCTAGAATTAGGGCAATTTTTTTTTGGAAAAACATCTCATCTTTCAGGAGCCATATCTCTGCGCAAGTTTATCCGATTCAAGCGATTCTTGGATCAGATTGTGTAGAATTTGAAGAGCTTTAAAATGAGTGGTCATATGAAGGAATCCAAGTAGTATTGAGGGAGATACGACCTTTTGAAGTTAGTCATCCGAAACAAGGATAGTGACGAATTTCGCAGATTTTTTTGGAAAAACGTCTCATCTTTCAGAAGCCATATCTTTGCGACAGTTAATCCGATTGAGGCGATTCTTGGATCAGATTGTGCAGAATTTGAAGAGCTTTAAAATGAGTGGTCATATGAAGGAATCCGAGTAGTATTGAGGGAGATACGACCTTTTGAAGTCAGCCATCTGGAACAAGGAAAGTGACGAATTTTCAAGTCGCGAATTTTTCAAAAGACAATTTGTTTAGTTCGGGTAAGCAAATCAGTTGCACTTTATTTTGTTTGGAAGAAAAAATTGCAGATGTAGTTGTCTTTGGGATTTTTAGCTTCAACTTGGTGGGAAGATATATTTTTTTTCCATAAAACCCTAGTTTGCATTAGGGCATGATATTTATTATCAAAAAACCCTAGTTGCATTAGGGCATGCACAATGGCACTCCAAAGTTTTTCTGGAGAAGATGATATTGATGCTATGGAATGGTGGAAAAAGTTTGTCTATCGACATCATAATAATCCTTATTGGAAATACTTCCTTAATTTATCTCTTCAAGGGAAAGCTTTGTTTTGGTGGATAAATTTTTGTCAAGAAACAAATAATGAATACACTTTGGAGGAAGTGAAGCATGCATTCTTGAGTAAATGGGACCCATATTATGTAGATCGCCTAATGGATTTGATCGACGACTATGAAAAAGAAATAAAATTACTCAAGAAGAAAGAGGAAAAGGTCAGGGAAGATAAAAAAGATGTCAGTATGCAGACAGAGGAAACCATACCTTTGGTGGAAGATAAATTAGAAAATGGACAAAGGAATTTGTTTAAATCTAAAAAGTCTATTTTGCAGGTTCATGGAAGCATTCAAAAGGAACAAGTTATTATTTCCATTGACCCTGGTAGCAGATATAATTTTATTAATATTGCTTTGGCTAAGAAGTTGCAAGTTCAAGCAACAAAAATTAAGGACATACAGCTAGAGGGTGAGAATGTTCAGATTTTTGAAGATTTGAAGATCACCATGGATAAATATGTTTTACATTCAGATTTCTATGCTATTGAGATGGATGATGAGGATATTGTTCTTGGTTATCCTTGGTTAGATTCTTTGGGTACTGTTAACATTAATGTGCAAAAGAAGTTTATGAAGTTATGGTACAAAAAAAGAAGATAACATTGCAGGATATTTCTCAGCTTGAGGAGCAAGGATACAAGGAAAATCAAGAAGTGGTTGTAGAAGAACAAATTGAAGAACATGAAACAGAATCCAAGAAGGCGATAGTAGCAACAGAGTCCATGAAAGAAGTAGCAATAACTAATTCAGTGGAAATAACATTGCAGGATATTTCTCAGCTTGAGGAGCAAGGATACAAGGAAAATCAAGAAGTGGTTGTAGAAGAACAAATTGAAGAACATGAAACAGAATCCAAGAAGGCGATAGCAGCAATAGAGTCCAAGGAATATTTGATAGAAGAGCACAAGGACACACCAAACAAAGATAACATGAAAGAACAAGGTGTAGAAGAATTTAAAACAATGAAGCCAAAGGTTGAAAAGTCAAAGAAGGTAGAACATCAAGTAAAGGTTGCACCATATCGCCATCCACACCACCATGAGCGGAAACAATATTGGAGGCATGGTTCAAGGCAACAATATTATGGTTCTACATGTAATCAGCAGGGCACCAACTATGGCAAGTGTTTGGCAAAGAAAGCATAGTGATCATGGTTTTCAAGCATGGTTCATCAACATCAAGGAACAAGTGGACCCATCATTCAAGTTATCAAAATACAGCAGCAGAAGCGTGGAGCCAACGAAGCAGATTTGGATACTCAAGTAACAAAATGGCGTACCAGCATCATCGGGTTTCACTTGGATGGATGGATGAGCGAGATTGGTACCAATTGCTAACATTGCTTAGCAAATCATACTATCAGGTTTCTTCATATGTTTCGAGGACGAAACATTTGTAAGGAGGGTGGCATGGTAGGGTACCTAGGAATAGATATTTGGGGATATATTATTATATTGTATAAGGGTTGGCATGGGCCACACATAACCCAAGGTTGATTGTATTATAATATTATATTATATTTTAATATAATATAATATTAGTAGTAGGCTCTCCAAAGTAGAATAAGAATATGGATATATAAAGAAGAGATATTTGTCATTGTAAGGAGATTCATATCATTGAAGAAGAATCTTATGTAATCGTCGTGCCCACGAAGTGGCCTCTCATCTTGGGAGATCTTGTGGAGTTATTCCTTCCTTAAGGATTATTATTGGTGTTTCCCTACCTTAAGGGTATTATCTATCTCTCTCTCATTTGTGGATTGTTATTGTGGATAATGTATTGTGGATGAATGATTTGATATTTCTGCATATTGGTGAATGGTTCATGTTTAATAATAATAAAGTTATGCAACAAAAATTCTCCTCTAAAAAGTGGGTGATACTTCCAAAAATTATCATTGCAGACCTTTTTTCCCTCTAAAATTCTTCTATTCCTATCTAACCAAACTCCCCACACAAAATGAAATGGAATCAGGTTCCAAATTACATTAAGACAAAGACTGAAAAAAGGGTTCTCTCATTTTTGTAACCACAAAACCATATTAGAAGGCATCACCCAAGAGATGCCCATCCTGTTTATGAGGAACTGGAAAATATTTAGAGCATAGGGATATTCCAAAAAGATGTGTTCTACTGATTCTTCTACCTTTTCACATAAACTGCATCTATTAGGAAAATAAAAACCTCTCTTATTAAGTTTATCCACTGTTAGGATCTTATTCTATATTACTTCCCAAAGAAAAATCTCCAGTTTAGAAATATCTTTATTACCCCAAATTCTATTCTAAGGGAAACCATTATCTACTGCATAATCCAAAAGACCATAGGTTATCTTCATTATAAATTCCCCATTCTTAGTTCTGCTCCAAACCACAAAGTCTCTATACCTAAAAACACCTAATTAATAAGACTTTAGTTTATCTTCAAGGAGGTTTAAAGCCACCAAATTCTCAGGGTCTACCTCTAAATATTTCCAAATCAATTTGTTATCCAACAAAGTCATGTAATCACAATTTTTTTTATCATATCTATCTTCTTAATCCTCTTTTAGATTATAAAAAATATCATTGTTGGCTAAAGGTTTGTCATCTAACCAGGCATATTTCCAAAAACTTATAGAGATCCCATCTCCAACATACCATTTCACACCCTTCCACAAGGCCTCCCTAGCCTCCACCAAGTGGTTCCATAAAGAAGAGCCACAACAAGGGTCCTAAATTGTGAGAAATTTGGTATCCTCTTGGCTATCAAGATATTTTTATTTAATAATATTTACCCACAAATTCTTACCATCTATTATAACTCTCCATCCCACCTTGGTTTCCATAGCACTATTAACTAGGTTGAGTCTCCTCAGACTAAGGACACCATGCTTCTTTTTATGGTATATTTTTCCCAAGCTACAAGATGAATCCTTCTCTTCTCTTCATATCCTGACCATAAGAACTATTTTTGAATTCCTTCTATGATTTTATAAACTTTAGCAAAGATCTTGAAAAGGGAGAGAAGATAAATGGGGATAGCCTTGAACAACACAAGCTTATATTGAGATGGGGGTGAACAGTATAAGACCACTTTTTACTTTTCTTTCCCAATCAATATTATGTTATGTATAGATAGAAATATTAATAGCAGTAATCAAATCAATGCACAAATCACCACACACAATAGAGACACCATAATTTACGTGGTTCACCCAATGTGGGCTACTCCACGGAGAAAATATTTCACTAAAATTTTCTCAATCAATATCTTGGGAATCCTTTACCTATTATAATGTTTATGGACCTCTATCCAAAGGAGACATCAATCCCCTAAATCGAGTTCATGGATCTCTATCCACAGGAGAACTCTTTCTCCTCTACTCTGGTTGGTGATCCTCTATAAGACTACTACCTCCACTACACTGGCTTATGGATATCTCTCCACTGAAGACTCTTGTCCCCATGCATAATACCTATCCTCACTACCCTGGCTAATGGATCTTTATCCACTAGAGACTACTATCCTCTCTGCTCTATCACCTCCAAAGCTCTGTCTCAAATCTAAACTAAACATAGTCCTTCAGTATAGCACAAATCTACTCAATCTCTGTCGTTGGTCTAGCACAAACTTGTCCTCAAATCTACACCAAACACTGCTCTCAAATCTACACTAAACACAATCCTTCAATCTAGCACAAATCTGTCCTAGATCTTTGTCTTTAAGACTTAACTAAAGTCTTGACTCAACTCTGCTGGATCTGCCCCAAACCTTAACTCAAGGTTTGAACAAATCAATCAACTCTACTCTCAAATATTTTCAAAGACTTGTATCAAATCTACCTTGTAAGCTTCCACAAAATCTCACACTAATATGTCCACAAGTCCTCTCTAGAACTTGTCCAAATATTCTCAATAAGTCCTCTCAAGAACTTATCCAAATTTGTATTGTAAGCTTCCACAAAATCTCACACAAAATCAGTCCACAAGTCTCCTCAAAGACTTACCTCAAATCTGCTCAACAAGTCCACACAAAACTTGTCCAATTTCACATAAACATAAAAAGAATTTTTAGAGACTCAATATGCTCTATACTCATCACAATGCTCAATCACTTTCAATCACTCTCTTAGAAACATAAGGAGAATTTTTAGAGACTCAATATGCTTCAAATACAAATCAATTCTCAATCACTTTCTCAACTAAATTTAGAATATAGAATAGTTTTTTTTATGGAACTTGAACAATCACTTCACACATCCACTTGACTAGGTTCAACCAACACTACTCAACCAATCACTCAATTAAACACTCCTTTCTCACAAACCATAGTCCAAGCATATAAATACCAACTTAAAATATTTCCAACAATGCTCAACAACAATTCTTATAAAGCAACTCTCACATAACAATGATACTCATGTTATATTCAGATCATAGTTCAAGTTCTTTGCTCAACAACTCACTTCAACAACAATGCTTATAAAACAACTCTCACATAACAATGATACTCAAACCCTAATTCAAGTTCTTCACTCAACCAATGGCTCCAAAAACAATGCTTATAGAACAAGGTTTTAACAATAAATATTTGTTCCAAAAAACCTTGAAGCATTAACTCAACACACTCGATGGGAAACCCTAATTAAGTCCTTTTCACTCCAAACTTATTTTCCAAAAAACCAATCAATCAACTCAATTATGGAATAATGTTCTCATACATTTTTCTTGATGGTGAAGGGATCTCATAAATCTTCCACAACCACAAACACTTCTATGCCAAACTCAAAGAGGTTAGAAGATAAATATTTCTCACAATTTAATGCAAAAACTCAATTACACCTTATCACTCCACATTTCAAAACAACCATCAACATACAGAAAATATATATCCAATAACACCTTATAATCTCCCAATTAAAATAAATTTAACATCCACCAAAATTAACTCAAAACCTCTTTAATAAGATTTAATAGCAAAAGAAACTTTGGCAAAAATCAAATCCACTTTCCTTATAACTCCAATAACATAAATCAATTATTAATAACACAACCTTTCATAAACCCTTATAACTCCAAATAACATAAATCAATTATCAATAAAACAACCTTTCTTAAATCCTTATAACTCCAAATAACACCTTCAATAAAACATTAGGCACATAAAATATTAATTAAAAATACCTTTGCCACTAGTGGGTTTCGAACCCACAATATCTGCCTCTGTGAGCGCTCCAGCCACGAGCTTGACCACCGCGTGTGCTAGAAACATGCTTGGAACACTAAGAGCACCTTGTGCTCTTTATTCCAAGCCTTGGTGCTCAAAACGAGTGCATGCCAAAAGGCTTTCCCCTTGGTGCTCAAGACGAACATGCCAAACTCTCTCCACGTGAATCGATCGTGGACTCTTCAACTCCCAACGCTCTCACAAAATGTGTGCTACCAATGGACCAGTGCATCCAATGGGAGTGGGTTCTTCTCCTCCCCTTTTCATATTTTTCCCTAGTGCTAAATACAAATACGAATTTGTCTTCTTCCTCAACGATTTTCATGAATTACTCTCTCTCTTGGTTGCATAAAACATTAATCGAAGAAGGTAAGGTATTATGTCCTTTGGTGTGGTATTTATACATGATTTCCACCTCTTGCCATAGACGTCGGTGCTTCCATTAAATTTTATGACATCGATGCTTTATAAAACCTTTTATAATTTATAAATTATTTAAATTCTAAAAGAATTTAAATTTTATAAATTATATTTATAAACCTTTGACTTTAATAAAGATTAAAGCCTTCCTTGGGATAATATTTAAACCTTTAATTTGTACTCCATTGATTTGATGAGAATTATTCTACCACCATGGTTTTAATAAAAACCTTAATTCTGCCATCAAGATGTCTAAACAAAAACCCTTATAAAATAATATTTTGATAACTTTTCTTCAACTCTTCACATTGCTCCCGGTGTTAATGATGGTGTACTTCATGGTATTAATGACAACTTCATATGTTCACTTTGGCATCAATGACAACTTTTCACCTTGACATCAATGACAACTAAATGAGCTCAAAATGTCCAACAAGCCTGCCAAACACTCTTAACCAACAACACTTTATATTATTATATGTTATCAATCAAACTTAACTATCATTATATTATTAAAATTTTATCCTCCAAAATTTAGAATCATTGTTCTAAGTTCCTAATTTATTTTAATAGTCATTTTAGATTTTAGTTTTAACTTTGTTATTGATATTATTAAGATTTTGATTTTCCAAATTTTAAAAGTATCATTTTAAAGCTATTATTATTAATCATATATATATATATATATATATATATATATATATATATATATATATATATATATATATATATATATATATATATATATATATATATATTCTTGAGAAAAATGGGTTGTACTCATGTCTCACCTTAGACAAATCACAACACTTTCTTTTAGATCTTGAAATTTTACAAAGAAATTCGATTCTCATCTCAATTGAGTTGCTAGCTAGATACTTAAATCTTTTCTCATAAAAATTTTGAATTCTTGATTTTCATTTTTTGGGTCTTCTTAAATTTTATTTGTAAATGCAAATATTCTAGAATTCGGGATCATTCTTATTGAAATTTTCCTACATGAACGTTAACAATACCAAAACTCCATCTCTATTGTTTATGCATTGCATCTTAGTAGAGTAATATTTCCAAAACTTTGTGTTATCATAGTCCATTTTAATAGCTTTGGACTGTTATTTTTATTCTCTATTATATAGTCCAACCAACAACTCAAAGAATCCATTCAGGCATGAATTCCATACGATATCATCTTCTTCTACTTCAGCATACAAAACTTCTACTCACTTCACAAAATCATAGTTCACTTCACCAAATTGATAATATTAGTTTCCTCTAATGCATTGATCTACAAATGGATTATTTATAATATTTTGTAATGCTCTAGAACATTATTTTGAATTTGATCCTTTTATATTTTTCTTGTCAGCTTTAACTAAACTTGCTACTTCCTCTAATTATGAAAAAGAGAGTTGTTGGTCACGAATCTGCCTAGTCATATAAAATGCGCCCTAGACTCGGCCAACATTGAAAGGCCAAGAGAAAGAGAAGTCTCCCGGGCCAATCTCCAGAGAGGGTTGGCTCCCAAACTAATCTAAACTGGTTTCAAGATAAGGATGCAGGAAAGAAATGGGAAAATGCAGAAAGAAAGGGAAATAACATAAAGAGATGTAAATATGGCCGAAGCCAATAGTTGATGGGGAGAACAACCTCAAATAGCAAATAACCTCAACTAAATCCTGAAGACAAGCAACAATAGATTCTTAGAATGCACATACAGAAATTGGATCAAGCATTAGCCGTAAGTTCGCCTCCAATTATACTCCAAACGTTCAAATGAAAATACAGCCAAATCCAGAACAACAGAATTCAACTTATATTAACACTGGACTAAGTAGAAGTGAATCAGACAGAAAGCATAACATGAACAACAATTTGGATCACCAACTCCAAAAGACACTAAGAATAGAGCAAAATGCATCTAGGATTTCTGCTTTAATTTTTGCAAAAAGGTCCTCCTCCATTTGCTTGAGATTTTACATTGGTATTTATAGAGGCCTTTCCTCTTCCTTTCGAATCACAACATTTAATACATAAAACAGATTTTGAAGAGGCGATCCACAAAATGTGCACTTGAAAAGAGAAACAATCCCCCTTAATCTGCCTCGGAGAAATGACACTCCCTGTTTTTATGGATCAAAACTAAAAATTAAACAGAAACAAGGGACCATATTTCTTCATTAAATGACCATTATCGGGGCAAGCTGGAAGTTGTTAGGAGATCACGAACAAGAGATTTTAATACTGGAGGCATCTTTAATTTTGGTGGCATCAAAAATTGCCTCATGTTCTTCCATCTTGCGCACATAGGTAAACAACAACATTTAATCTTGGAGCCTCTTTGACCACGATCTCAAAATCAGTTGGAGAGCTTTTATTTGATCCTTATCTTCTCCTCACATTCTCCTATGCAATTTTGAAGGAAAAATGCGGACAGAACTGTATCGGGCCTTTGTTGTTGCTTCTGTCACAAAAATGTGACAGGTCGCGAAAATGCGACATGTCGCGAAATCGTGACACTTTTACCTTACTGCTTTCTCTTCTTGCCACCAGTCACGAAAATGTGACATGTCACGAAATCATGACATCTTCTCTTCGTTTAGCTTTGTCTCCATGACATGTCACGAAATCGTGACATTCTCCTTTGTTTTGGCTTTCATCTTCTTGCAAGTGGCAAAAATGGGACATGTCACGAAATCGCGACATTCCATACTTGGCATTGTCTTTCTCGCTTTTGCACCACGAAAATGTGACATGTCACGAAATCATGACACTTTCCTTCTACCTTGTACTTTTTAGCCTTCATTCCATGAAAACGTGATAGGTCGCGAAAATGCGACATGTCGCGATATCGTGACATTTTCTCTGTTTTGTCCTTTCATCTTCAACAAGTCACGAAATCGTGACATGTTTCTATCTTCTTGTACTTTGTTGCTTTTTGGTCGTGAAAATTCGTCATGTCATGAAATCGCGACATTTCGTACTATCTGGCTGCTTCTGCACTTTCTCCTCGTGAAAACGTGACATGTCATGAAATCATGACATTTCTCCATGCTTTGCCCTTCTGCCCTGACATGTCGTGAAATCGTGACAATTTTCTGTCTTCTCCTTCGTTGTCGCTTCCTGTCGCGATATCGTGACAAGTTTCTCTTGCTTGGCTTCGTTTCCAAAAATGTCGCGATATCGCGACATCTTTCTTCCGCCTTGTGTTTATCTTCAGCCCTTCCACGAAAACGTGACATGTCGCGATATCACGGCATTTCGTACCATCTTGCTCCTTCTGCTTTCCTGTCGTGATATCATGACATGTCGTGATATCATGAAATTTTTCATTGGCGCTCCTCTTTGCTACTGTATGTCGTGATATCGTGACATTTTCCTATCACTGTGCTCTATTGCCACTGCAAGTCGTGAAAATGCGACATGTCGCGATATCGCGACAACTTTTCACTTTTCACTTCCTCACCGCAACAAGTCACGAAAATGCGACATGTCGCGATGTCGCGACAACTTTGTCGTTACTGCTTCCTTTTGTTGCTCCTAGCGTGAAAATCCAACATGTCGCGATATCGCGACAATTTTACTCCCTTGCTTCCTTTGGCTGCTTTTAGCCGCAAAAACGCGACAGGTCATGAAAATGCGACATGTCGCGATATCGCGACATTTTCTATGCTTAGCTATTTTCTACATTTGGACGTCGTGAAACTGCAATGAGTCACGATATCGCGACATGTCATGATATCGCGACATCTTACATTTACTTTTCTCTAACACAAAACTTGAAGAGATTTTTGTATTTTCCCTTTTGTGCATTCTCTTGCATGAACAGTAACAACAAAAACAATGTGGCAAAAATGCCAACATTCTTGGCGGCTCGCGGGGTATACAATTCTGTTGTATGCACGAACCTCAGGCCTTTATCCATTGGGCAACAGAGTCAAGAAGCTGGAGGAGCAGAAGAAGTGAGTGTTGGTTGATGTTGGATGTCTCTATGGGCTGCTGCAACAAGCTCTTGCTGGCGCTCGACACTCAAAATAGGACCTTCAGCAGAAATTTGTAGAATAGCAGAACTTCCCTTATTTCTTGAACTACTGCATTTTGCCTAGCTCGGTTGAGCTGGGTAAGTGCAAAAAAGAAACACACACAAACTAAACAGAAAATTGTACCTAAGCTCCTAAGCAACACTTAGTGCCCTCGACACTTTATTTACTAGCCGGGCTATTTACAATATTTACACAAAATTTTACGACATGATTGGCATGCCGCCACCACAAACCTAGCTTTGGGTGTCTATCCGATGAACCTGCAGTGTCCAGACCAGATCTGATTGTACTTGAGTTGATCTTTGAAGTTGGGATGACCTCCCAAAGTTCTCCATGTTGCGAACAGGGTGCAACGTGGCAAGTTATCATGCATGCCAGTACCCATACAGTTGACGAATAATGTAGCAAAGAGATTTGCCACATGGAGGGCTCCTTTGGGTACCAGTTGTAGTAATGGCCGAAGCCAATACCACCATTTTGAAGAGTCCATCGACTGTGGACCGAGTACAGGCTCCTCCAACCCCTTGATGCGACAACAGGACTTTTTCGATGATAGGCCTTTTTCCAGGATCTCCTCAGGCTCAGCTTCTTGGTGAGACATGCTTATTGGGTTCTGGTTGAATACTTGCGTGTTATGCCCTGGGATACAAAAAGGGTGCAAAAATGTGCCCTCTTTGCTCTCAGGTTCTGCCACTTGAGCCTGTTCCCCTTCTTGGCCCATCTCCTGATGGAAACTACAAGCAACCATATTATCTATTGTCGGGACAAAGCTTGCATATTCCCATCGTTGGACTTGGATGAAATCTGCCTCTTGAGCTCCACACGGCTGCATCTCAGGTCTCTGCTCAGTATGAGGAATCTTCCATGGTGAATACTATGCAGGGTAGACAGGAGCAGTGACTACCGGATAAGGTGATGGAGTTTCTCCCCACTGCCACTTTCCTGACAGGAGCAAAAGTTGTTCCGCTCGCACTGCTTCCTCAAATATTTGAGGGAACCTTCGTTCACCTGATTGTAGCAAGAGGAGGCTTATGTTCGGGTGGAAAGCCCGAACATAGAAGAGGTGGGCTTGGGTGGGTGTCGGTTGGATCTTCTCTGGAATTCTCTTCCAACTTCTATAGAATCGGACATTGAAGTCTGTGATGCTCTCCAGAGGTGCTCTCATGATGGTGGAGAGGTGCATCAAGAGCTAGAAGGGATCCTGAGAGCCGTCAAATGTTTTGATTAGTGCTCCCGCTAAGTCATCCCATGAGTAGATGCTTTTACGCTCGAGCAGTCTGTACCACTGCAATGCCCTTCCTTCCAAAGATAGAACCAGAAGTCTGATCATGACATCTTCATGGATTATGTCATGGATGATTGACAAAGTGACAACATCTTCAAGGTGCTCTAGGGCCATTCCCTTAGTGCCATTGTATTTCGTCAATGTCTTCAAGGCACTTTTGGGAATCTCATGCCGACTTTGGAGATTCAGAGGGCCAGGATCATTCCAGCTAGGACAACTTACACTTGCCATTATAGCAGCGGTCTGCAGAGATCACGGTTATCACCACTAAGTCGGAGTCACCAGGTGCACATTCTTTTCTCTGCTTGTGAGGTCAAGGCTGCTCACCAAACCTTGATTCCTTCGGGGTGTCTTCTTTTAGATTCAAAAGGGATCTACGATCAAGAAATTTGGATCTTCAACTCAGTAGAGTCGCCATATGAACTTACAATCTCCGCTTTGAGGTCAAGACAGTTCATCAAAAATCTTGATTCCTCCGGGTGTCAAAAAAAATGGGCGTGCCAAAAACTGTTGGCACAGGTGGGTTTGTCAACTTGGAATAACACTTGTCCCATTGATTATGGATCTTACTGAGATATAAATAGTCTATCCCATCGGCGTGCCAAAAAATGTTGGCACAGGTGGGTTTGTCAACTTGGAATAGTACTTGTCCCACCGATTATGGATCTTACTAAGACAAAACTGTCTGTCCCATCGGGCGTGCCAAAAATTGTTGGTCACGAATCCGCCTAGTCAAGATTTCATAACTGTGCACCCTAGACTCGACCAACATTGAAAGGCCGAGAGAAAGAGAAGTCTCCCGGGCCAATCTCCAGAGAGGGTTGGCTCCCAAACTAATCTAAACTGGTTTCAAGATAAGGATGCAGGAAAGAAATGGGAAAATGCAGAAAGAAAGGGAAATAACAGAAAGAGATGTAAATATGGCCGAAGTCGATAGTTGATGGGGAGAACAACCTCAAACAGCAAATAACCTCAACTAAATCCTGAAGACAAGCAACAACTGATTCTTAGAATGCATATACAGAAATTGGATCAAGCATTAGCCGTAAGTTTGCCTCCAATTATACTCCAAATGTTCAAATGAAAATACAGCCAAATCCAAAACAACAGAATTCAACTTATATTTTAACACTGGACTAACAGAAGTGAATCACACAGAAAGCATCACATGAACAACAGTTTGGATCACCAACTCCAAAAGACACTAAGAATAGAGCAAAATGCATCTAGGATTTTTGCTTTAATTTCTGCAAAAAGGTCCTCCTCCTTTTGCTTGAGATTTTACATTGGTATTTATAGAGGTCTTTCCTCTTCCTTTCGAATCACAACATTTAATACATAAAATAGATTTTGAAGAGGCTATCCACAAAATGTGCACTTGAAAAGAGAAACAATCCCCCTTAATCTGCCTCGAAGAAATCACACTCCCTGTTTTTATGGATCAAAACTGAAAATTAAACAAAAACAAGGGACCATATTTCTTCATTAAATGACCATTATCGGGGCAAGCTGGAAGTTTTTAGGAGATCACGAACAAGATATTTTAATACTGGAGGCATCTTTAATTTTGGTGGCGTCAAAAACTGCCTCATGTTCTTCCATCTTGTGCACATAGGTAAACAACAACATTTAATCTTGGAGCCTCTTTGACCACGATCTCAAAATCAGTTGGAGAGATTTTATTTGATCCTTATCTTCTCCTCACGTTCTCCTATGCAATTTTGAAGGAAAAATGCGGATAGAACTATATCGGGCCTTTGTTGTTGCTTCTATCACGAAAATGTGACAGGTCACGAAAATGCGACATGTCACGAAATCGTGACACTTTTACCTTACTGCTTTCTCTTCTTGCCACCAGTCATGAAAATGTGACATGTCACGAAATCGTGACATCTTCTCTTCATTTAGCTTTGTCTCCATGACATGTCACGAAATCGTGACATTCTCCTCTGTTTTGGCTTTCATCTTCTTGTAAGTGGCAAAAATGGGACATGTCACGAAATCGTGACATTCCATACTTGGCACTGTCTTTCTCGCTTTTATCATTGCGAAAATGTGACATGTCATGAAATCGTGACACTTTCCTTCTGCCTTGTACTTTTTAGCCTTCATTTCGCAAAAACGCGATAGGTCGCGAAAATGCGACATGTCGCGATATCGCGACGTTTTCTCTATTTTGTCCTTTCATCTTCAACAAGTCACGAAATCGTGACATGTTTCTATCTTCTTGTACTTTGCTGCTTTTTGGTCGTGAAAATTTGTCATGTCACGAAATCATGACATTCCGTACTATCTGGCTGCTTTCGCACTTTCTCCTCGCGAAAACGTGACATGTCACGAAATCGTGACATTTCTTCGCACTTTGCCCTTCTGCCCCAACATGTCACAAAATCGTGACAATTTTCTGTCTTCTCCTTTGTTGCCACTTCCTGTCACGATATCGTGACAAGTTTCTCTTGCTTGGCTTCATTTCCAAAAATGTCATGATATCGCGACATCTTTCTTCCGCCTTGTGTTTATCTTCAGCCCTTCCGCGAAAACGCGACATGTCGCGATATCGTGACATTTCGTACCATCTTGCTCCTTTTCTGCTTTCCTATCGCGATATCGCGACATTTTTCATTGGTGCTCCTCTTTGCTGCTGTATGTCATGATATCGTGACATTTTCCTATCACTTTGCTCTGTTGCCATTGCAAGTCGTGAAAATGCGACATGTCGCGATATCGCAACAACTTTTCACTTTTCACTTTCTCACCGCAACAAGTCGTGAAAATGTGACATGTCGCGATGTCACGACAACTTTGTCATTACTGCTTCCTTTTGTTGCTCCTAGCGTGAAAATCCAACATGTCATGATATCGCGACAGTTTTACTCCCTTGCTTCCTTTGGCTGCTTTTAGCCACGAAAATGCGATAGGTTGTGAAAATGCGACATGTCACGATATCATGACAACTTTTGTGCTTAGATGTTTTCTACATTTGGATTCCGTAAAACTGCAACAGGTCGCGATATCGCGACATGTCGCGATATCGCGACATCTTACACTTACTTTGCTCTAACACAAAACTTGTAGAGATTTTTGTATTTTCCCTTTCAAAGTGCTTGGAGGGAAACAAAGTGAGTATCTCTACAATTTGTGCATTCTCTTGCATGAACAGTAACAACAAAAACAATGTGGCAAAAATGCCAACAAGAGTTTAATTTCATGATCCTTGATTAAAAACAATCTATTGACTAGCCTATCTACACATTTGTTCCATTCTCTTAATGTATGTATAGACCTAATTTCTTCAAACTTTGTAGCAAGATCTTGTATGTCCATAATGATCTCTTGTATGTTTTATGGAGCCTTCGCTTTCTTCAATTTTGTATTTATTACTATTAGTGAATTTCCTTCCATCCATACTCTATTCCATTTCATTTGTCTGCATATTTTTAATCCTTCCAAAGCCACCCAAGCTTTAGCTTTATTATTTGTCTTAAATCCACTACTAAAAGCATAATGTGACAAAATATCACCACTATTATTTCTTATTACTCCTCCTCCTTTTGGTCTTGGATTTCCTTTAGAGGATCCATCAAAATTAAATTTTTCTAACTCTACTTCCAATGGTTTCCACTTTATATTTTCTTTCTTTCTTTTGTTTCTCCTATACTCACCATCATAATTCTAGTTGATGACTTGACTTCATTTATCAAGGCTCTTTGCTTCAAGATTAGGAATTGGGTTATTTGATAGGGTTGGCTTAAACTCCTCTATAGCTAAACAAATCTTCCTTTTCATTACCTATAAATTTCTTTCATTTCCTTTAAATATTCTTTTGTACCTTTCCAACCATATAGTCCAAAGTATTGAATCTTTATCTTAGATTGTCTATAATGCCTCACTTTTAAAAGTTGTTTGTCATTGCTTCAACCATTATTCAATTATGTCATTCATCACCATACATTTACCAAACATATTAAAAATACATTGCCATAGTTCCCACTCTATTGAGCATTATCCTAAGAGATGGTTTACACTCTCCTCCTTTTTACATAGAACACATTGTGAGACGCCATGAAACCCACTTTTCATTAGGACATTCCATGATAAAAATTTATTGTGACCTATAAAATAATAATTTTCTAATGTCAAGGTTTATTTTCCTTAGAAAAGGGGTATTGGTTCTATTAATCAACCATGACAATCTTGTAATTAACCTCAAAATTCAAGGAGGAATTCAAATTAGAATATAATATGGCAAATATCAATAAGATTTTTAATAAAATAAATGACCCCCTTTCCATAATGTCACCCTTCTTATTTTACATGTTAGAGGTCTTGTATCCATATGTTACCTTTTTATGCTACATATCAATGCAAATGCAAAAAGGATGTACTGAGTTAGGTCTTAGAGGTGTATTTACAAAGGAATTAGAAACATAGAAATCCATACTTCACGTATGAATGGACTATATGATCAAAATTATACCTCTCAATTTTGGACTCATATCCTATTCATTGCTCATCTACATAAGAGGAAGTTTTATTTGAAAGTAGTATTAGTTATATTTTGCACGATCCCTTAATTGTGATGTTTTTATTATTGAGATAATTTTGCGATGTCTATTTGATATTTTTATATTGGTGTGATGGTCTCTTATGTATACTTATAATATTTCTATTAATCAATCTAATTTTAATACTATTATATATTATGGTATTGCAATATACCCATAGTAGTCACCTATCCACAAATCATATGCTCTAAATGACATTAAAATAATCATAATTATTATTTAACAATGTAGATCAAGTCTATTGGTAGAAACAAATATTTATACCAATAAAGTCTATTAATTTCAAGCATAACAATTAATAAACCTATGCACATGAGAGAGATATGATATATTATACATTGATCAACTGTAGTGGAAGAGATAAATATCTGCACCAATGAAATCTACTATTGCAAGCATAGTAGTTAATCAACCTATATACATATGTGAGATAAAATACTAGATCTCGACAATGATAAAAAATAAAATTGATCAATATTTTTTTAGTTCTTTTTGTGTGCGGGACACCTCTTAGGGCATTTTTTTGTTGCTTTCATCGACTTTACTCCATCGTTTGGTGGATTGAACCTCTTTTTTATGGATGGAGCTCAATCAGCAGCTCCAACTTCTGTTGAAGCTGCAGAAGGGAGCAATGGTGCTAAAGGTGAACAAGCAACCATGAAAGTTCATTCCCAAAGTTTATCACGAGGTAATATTTCTCCTCCGGATGTTGTTATCCCATTGAGTGAGTTTAATACTACTTGTTCTTGGCTGGAAAGCCATACGCTGGTAGGGTATTTTCTAGGTCGCATCCCTAGCGAGACCCTCCTTCAAAACTGGATCCAACAAGCTTGGCATGGCATCAAGGTTGATGGTATCCAGAACCTCACCAAAGGTTTTTTTGTTTCGTTTTGCTGACCCTGCTCAGGCCAAAGCGGTCCTCAGTCGTGGGCCTTGGTCTGTTCGTAGCTCCTTGTTGATTTTTCAGCCCTAGACCAAGGATTTTTTGGTCACTAATGATGTTTCCTTGTGGGTTCCGATTTGGGTTGAATTCCTTGGTCTTCCTCTATCGCTCTGGCCTTACTATCAGAACCTTGTGGTCCCCATTGGTGAATTTATCTGTTGTGAAATGGATAAATTTTATGCCTCACGCCCTCAAAAGCATTTTTGTGTCAAAGTTGATCTTTCTAAAGACCTCAAGGAGACTGTTGATGTCCAAGTTGGTGACTATAGGTTCAAGCAATGTGTTGTCTACATAAACCTACCTAACACATGTTACCATTGCCAATCAACTACCCATAAGATAAAATATTATCCTTTAATGGTGGATAAGATTAAAGCTAAGGAGATGATTGTGGCTCCTATTACTACTAGCTCTATCCCTGCTTCCAAAGGGGGGTAAGATGAATGGAAGGTAGTCTAGAAGAAGGGTAAGAATGGGAAAAATGTAAACCCTATGGTTGCTCCCAGCAGCTCACCTCAACCCCTTGTGTCTTCTATGCCAGTTGGGCATGGTGTGGTGATGGAGCAACATACCATGCAACCGGTGGCACCCAGTGCTAGGGCTTCATAGATGGTTGCTAATGTACCACCGACTAGTGCTTCCTTTGCCAAAATTGTTACTTCTTCTACTCCTACTCAATATTTAGATTCTCTAGTTCTACATATCAATGGGTAGTCTTCCTCAAGCTTCATGGAACCTGAACGGGCTTCTGTCAATGGTCGAAGATCTCGTAGCCCACCATGAGGAGACTCCTTAGTTCACCAGGACAAAAGGCATCAAACAAAGTTTTGGAAAGTAGGTCAGGAGCATTTTCTCAGTAATATTTATGATTCTCTTTCAAACCTCGAAGATGTTGAAGATGTAGTCGGACATATGAGTCTTGATCGATCTCCATGATTTTTTTATCATGGAATGTTAGAGGGCTGATGGACCCAGTCCGTAAATACTTGGTCCGAGATGAGATTGCTTTATGCTCCAGGTTTTATGGTAATCCTGACTTTCTTTATCTTCAAGAGATTAAGATTTTTGACTTTATTCTGCAATGTACTTGCCCTTTTCTTTGGCTAGGTTGCTTTTTTTATGCCACTAGTCATTCCCCTGGTAGAGGGGGAGCTGTCATTATTTTGGTAGCTAGGTGGAAAGATAGTTTTGTCTCATGGGGTGTGGACCCCTCCAATCACGTAGTTTGGGTTTTACTTGAGGTTGGTGGGCTATCTTTTGGCATTATTAATGTCTATGCCTCCAATGATGCTCAGGAGCATTGTAGCCTCTAGCGGTGGTGTGCTTTTTCTTTACCACCTATTGTTTGGGTTATGTGTGAAGATTTTAATATGACTAAAAATCCTGTAGACAAGATAGGACAACTTCCCATGCGGTGGGCTACTAGGGAAAGAGAGGCCTGGTACTTCATGAAAAACAAATTGGGTTTGTCAGACCCCAATTCTTGTTTTTCTCCTCAGGATTTTCCTAAAAATTTGTGGTATACATGGTCCAATTTCTAGGTTGGCCATGCAAGAATTCTGAGAAGGTTGGATAGAGCCATGCTTTCAGATCATGTGCAATTTTTCTTTCATAGGAGAAATGCTTCAGCTCCATTTGTGGAAACCATTCCTGGTACCACTACTTTCGACCATTCACCCATCATGTTTAATGTGCTGATGAAATCCCTACCTCAGAGACACTACAAGTCACAATTATTTTTCAATACTTCCTTTCTTCAACACCCTTCCATGGTCTATCATATCCGTAGAGTCTGGAATCTAGTTCCTAGACCTACTGGAGAGTTGGGTTGGATAGAATGGTGGAATGATGCCATTTTTTGTACAACTATCTTGCTCCATACTTTGGAGAAAAAGGTGGCGTAGTTCAGAAGATATTCCAATGTTGTCCTTCATGATGAGCTTGCCAAAGCTTCTCTCAGGCTTGAGGCCTATCCATTTAATCCTGAACTTCAGTCTCATGTTGCCCAAATGAGGCATGAACTTAAACTTGCTAAACTTTATGAGGCTTGAGGAGCTCAAATTAAATCCCATCTTCATTGGCTTAAAGTTGGTGATAGGGTCACCAAAGAATTTTTTCAAAGGCTTCACCCTCCCAGGCAAGCTACTCAATTCAAGGCCATTCAAGACAATGGAATAAGGCTTACCTCTCTTCCTAAGATGATTGATGCTTTTGTCAAGAACTATACTAATATTTTTGCTACTCAAGATTATTCCCCTAAGTAAGAGCAAGCACTGGCAGCTTGTATGGTAGTTGTACCAGTTAAGGTTTTAGAGTCTCAAAGAGCAGGGTGTGATAAACTACTCTCCCTTAAAGATCTAGAGGATGCATTATCTCAAATGGAAAATGATAAAGCACCAGGTCTGGATGGATTTCCCTATGAGTTCTACAAGGGTCTTTGGGACTTAGTTGGTCCTGATCTGCATAAATTTTATCTAGAGGCTCTTCGAGTAGGCTCTTTGGGAGCAATTATTAATAGGGGTAATATCAAATTCATACCCAAGCAAGGGGACCCAGAGTTGATCACTAATTGGAGGCCTATTACTTTGTTGAATGTTAGTTACAAGATCATTGCCAAAGCTTTGGCTCTTCACCTTAGGCCTCTTCTTCCTTTGATAGTCAGATCAGAGCAAACTAGATTTATTCAAGGAAGGTACATCCTCGATAATATTTTGGCTATCTAGGAGGGCATGGAATGGGTCCGGATGTCAAACCAGAACATGCTTTTTATTAAGATTGATTTTGAGAAAGCTTATGACCGCATTGAATGGAGATTCATTCTTGCTATGCTCAAAGCTTTAGGATTTAGGCCAATTTTCATTCAGACTATTGCTATGCTATTCAGAGATGCTTTGACTATTCTCAATCTAAACAATTCACAGTCTAAAGTAGTGGGCCTTTTTAGGTCTATTCGGCAAGGGTGTCCTATTGCTCCCTCTTTATATGTGCTTGTTATTGAAGCCTTCGACTATATTTTAGTTGCTCAAGCTTCTATAGGTCTTATTAAAGGAATTGCTCTTTCAAATGATCAGGGACAACTTATTAATGGTCACTTTGTTGATGACTCCTTTCTTACTATAAGGGAAGAGGAGCAATCTATTTCTAATGCTCTATTTTATCTGAACACCTTTTGCACAGCCTCTGGTTCTAGCATACAATGGAGGAAGACCTCCTGCTTCAGACAGTCTCCCTTGCCTATGCCACCTTGGCTTCAAGGGTATCATTGGAATTGGATCCCTCCTAGAGAAGTTTTTAAGTTTCTTGGTATTCCTTTTGCCTTTCAAGGCTCCCCTGCTCAGCTTTGGAATTATGTGCTTCAAAGAGTTGAAAAGAAACTTGATTTTTGGCTTACTAAGAAGTTATCATTAGTAGGTAAATTTTAGATTTGCTCTAAAGTTTTAGCTGCCACTCATGTATACTATTCCTCTTGTTGGGTTCCTTCACAGGCTTGCTATAAGAAGCTTGAGAAACTCCTTCGAGATTTTCTTTGGAATAATTCTTCTGAAACAAAGGGATTTCATAGAGTTGCCTGGGATATTTGTTGTCTTCCCAGAGAATCTGGTGGAATGGGTCTATTGGACTGTAGATGACAAGGTATTGCTTTATGTGCTAAGTGGGTGGTCAGGGCTCTAAGGGGAGCTAAAGCTTGGAAAGTTTTGGTTTGACATTTCATTTCCTCTGGTCTTCCCTTAAATCGTAGAGCATGGAGAGGGTTGGATTTTCCCTCTCTCATTGTTGCTCTAATTTTTGTTAATATTTTTGGCTCCTTTGTTATTAAAAGTATATGGAAATCTTGGTAGCAGCTCACTCCTTGGATCTGTTGGAGAGGATATGGCTTTCATAAAGGCTTATCCATCAATTCTATGAATATTTGGTGGTCCCTCATGTTTCTTCATCAAGGTTCTCCCTTAGCTTGAGTGCAATGGATTCATGCTCAATGGTTTTTCAAAAAGGGTATTGTTACAATAGTTGATTTCTTTTCTCGCTAGACTAGGGATTGGATCCCATGGAATGAGTTCAAATGCACCTTCAGGCTGAATGGTGTGGATAAAGATACTTATGATGTTGTTATTGCTCTCACCCCTTTTTCTATGTTGCACAAGATTGGTGTGCGCTCATAGCATCCTTGGTGGTCAGACTGGAGATGGCATGTTGACACTCCTTTGCTTAATTATAAGGCTCATTTGGGGTATAAATGGTTATCTCCTCATCTTCCTCTGGTGCCTAAGCTCAATCAGCGTTGGGACTTATTTTCTACAAGGACTAGATGGAATTCTAGATTTCAGAATGTTTGGGCTACTTATGTTGAGCCCAAGCAATATTTTTTGCATGGAGCTTGTTATGTCAAGGCCTTCCCTTGGGGGAACATTTGAAGCACCTTGGAATTCTTGATCCTAAATATCCTTTTTGTGGTGTACCCGAGTCTTGTACTCACCTCTTTTGGAATTGCAGAAGATCTAGGTAAGCTTGGGAATGGGTTCTTTCCTTTTTTCCCCATTTACAGCTGTAAGAGTTTCTTGGCCCCAAGCTCTTCTTGGGGACTCTTTTACTTTGTCTCTCCCACTTTTTGAAGTGTGGCAGGTTTTCAGGATTAGCCTGCTCTTTCATATTTGGAAGGCCCATAACATAATTGTTTTTAAATAGTATACACCTTCTATCACATTTACTCATGCTGACAAATTAGAAGTTTTTAATGACATGTGGCTACAGATATGTACTCAAGCCAACAAAGTTGCTATGGAGTTGGATCACCTGTAAGTTCTTCTGGTGCACTAGGCCAATGCTCCGTGTACAGTCAATCGGATCCCCCTAGAGCGCTCTTCTCAGGAGTATTTTCTATCCCGCTCTCGTCATCGATCTTCGTCATATGCAAGAAGTGCTCTCGCAGATAGGCACTGGTCCCAACCCTCACCAGTCAGGAAGCGGCCTAATGTTGACATTGCTTGTTCATCCCACTAGGTTGGGGGTGGGATGATGTTCAACCAGTTTCACCTGGGCCAGTTGTTGGTTGGAGCGACGTGGGTACTGAAGGCCTTAATCGCGATGCAGAGGGGTGGATTCCCATCCCATAATCACTAGTAGTTTATGCAGGACAACACGCTAGGCACATTACTCCATATGATATGCTTTCTTTGATGTAATGATCATCAATGATCATGATTGTGGCTTTGTTTACTAACCCTTGTATTTTTTTATTGTAAAAACTTTTATTTTAATTTGATATAAATTTACTTTTTTTCATTGAAAAAAATACTAGATCACCTATAAAAAAATATAACATTATTAAATTTAAAAATCTAACTTATAACTTTCATAATAAATAAGTAGTTCAACTTACTTAAAATCAATTTAATATAAATAAAATTTATGAACTTAACAAAAATTTAAATAATCTATAATACTTTAACAAATTCAAATAAAATCTAATATTTTAAAAAGCTTACGTTTTTTAATTTATTAAATTCTACATCAAACCTAACTAACCAAAAAGCAACTTTAATTATTAAATTGTTATTTTTTATCTGACCTTAAATACTAACATGTCTTGACACTTATATAATATAAAAAATTTAAAACAAATATACTTAATATCTTCTCTTCAAAGTGGATGCAAAGTCACAATCTTTGCTCGAATGCCTAATCAAACATATCATAATGCAAGTCACAACTGCAATCCAAACCTTATTTGAATGCCTAATCAAATATAACATCATGACCAACTTTTAAAAAGAATGTTGTTTAAAGAGAAAAGGATGACTCAACCCTAAATTATACACAATGACCCAACTGTTTAAATTGTTTAATCTCATGCCTATATGGACTTTATCTCTCTTTATCTTTCTAGTCTATTTGCATTATTCCACGTAATCATACAAAATCATTGGAGGCTCTCCACATTGAAACTTTTAAAATTCATGATGGACAAGTATTTTTAATTGATTATTATATATAATATAAATTTATTTTTTAATAATAAATTAGTGGTCCAAGCCTCCTTTATTTTGTTCCTTTACAAAGAAATTGGTAGCGACTACAACAAAACCCAATACCTTATTAAGTAAATATCCTCTTTGTCTGCCACCACCTTGTTGATTTGTTAAGACAAATCAAAGTTAATGATTTTAATTATCAAAAGTATGAACCTAAATAATTTATTTATAAACACTCCCTTATAACCAATTAACTTATCCTTTCAAATATATTAAAAATATATCCAAATATAATTTGAACAATTTAAACTAATAATAATAATTACTCTCTATGACTTAATTGCTACTCCTAGAATAGAATATAAGCCTTGTGAGATTCGGCTTTTGAAAAGCATTATTGTGCTAATTTCACTTTTGGTACGTGATGATAATTACTGACCCGGGCCCTGATAGAACCTATCAAAAAAATTGAACAGTGTTATTTTAAACGCATGGGACGGCAGGCCGGAAATTGGGTTGTCCATGATTGATATTAAAATAAATTAATTTGTAAAGGTCTTTATGCAGCTTTGGTGTCAAAGTCTAAGGGCCACCACATAGAGTTGATAGTTGGAAAGGAACAAACTTTTGACGGTCCATTTGCTACAAGTCTTGGATTATTTTAAAATCTTATATGACTTGTAAAATGGTATTAACAATTGGCATAAGGTGATGTCACGATATGTTTTAGATTAGGTTCTCCTCTCTGGGAATCAATGGATGTGATTATTTTCAAAATTTTGGGATTAAATGAGGAAACCTTTTGAGCCATCTCCCATGGTGAATAAATTGACCTATTTTAACAGTTCAATAGAGAATAATATTTTGAGTTCTATTGCATTTGACCTATGGATCCATGATATGATATTTGGTGGCTATGTGCAATTATGGTCCAGTTATGAATATTACAAATTTAAAAAGATAATATTGGTGTAAAATTTTCACATTAAAAATTATATGGGGTTTAAGGGGTTTAAGTATAAAAGAAGATGTAGCTTAAAACATTATTTCCTAGTCCATATCTTAAAACTTAAAAGTTTAAGCTTACAACATGTACTTAGAAAATGTTCTTTATAAAGATAATGTTAAAATTTATTCTCAACTTTATACTATTATGGTGAATGATGCTTATCACATGACTTATTGTATTTGGTATTATCCTTTCGAATGATGTCATGCACCTGTCATTGAATCTATTGAAAATATTCAATAAACTTGCTTGCTTTGTTAATCTCTATTTGCACATAAGATATCTCTTGTCATGAATAATGAAAAAACATGGTCAATTGATACCATGGTTGGAAGTTGAGGTAATCCTAAAAAAGGTTATGGCCTATAGAGCTTTGAATAGTCTTATTGTAGTTATGTTGTACATAGGGTATGTTTTCATCCCATGTACATAAATACTTGGTATTGTACACTCTAAGATGATGCATAATCATGCAATTCACCACCTCTATTTTTTCATATATATATAAGGATGAAAGGAAGTTTATCAAAGAAGCCTAGTATCCATGTAGAACAAAAGGATTGACTAGAAGATGTTGATGAATATGGTATCCCTATAATACGTGATTGTCTATGGCAATCCAAAATGAACCCAAACATGTTTGAATAAGAGTTGAGTGATTTCTTCCCTTGAGATGCTATTTTGGAAGGGCATGCAGATATCCATTTTAAGATATGTTCATTACCACATACACACAACTATTCCCAGGTTAGTGGTAGGTAACCCTGACATGAAATCCATTGAAATTGATTCTCAAGGTGTGTCAGGTGTAGTGGTGGACTATATAATCCTAACTTCCTATTGGAAGGTTTAACCATTGCACATGTTATGCTTGAATTGGCATACTTATGGACATCATGGTGATGCTTAGGCTAATAAAAATATTATTGTAGAATAGAAAGTGTCTTGGTGATGCCAAAATATGACTATAATATGCTTCCTAGATGAGTTTTTATCTTTTGCATACTATTATATAGATGTGTGTCCTAAGCAAAAAATAATATTTTTCTATAGGTAAAAATGAGAGACATATTTACCTTAAAGTAGAATCTGATGAATGTTACTAAAATCAAAAGTTAACTCATATAGGTGAGGTCAATTGGAGGTCTCATGAATATAGCCATCATTAATGGTGGTGAGTGTAGTGACTAGTGGTCAACTGAGGCAATCTATAATAAGGTTGTCACTCCCTTTTCTATGCTTCATGATCAATTGGAACTACTATAGGGAAGTTAATCAATTATGACGGTGGTAATTCTACAATGTATTTAATGTCTACATTAACTATAAAGGTTTGTAGTATGTGTATAGTGGTCTCCTTTCCCAAGATGTAGTGCTTCCAATGGTGGTAAGCTTGGATAATAATATAGATATCATAATCATATAAGGGTATTTCCTAACTATATCAATGAAAGTTTCACTATTGTAAGTTACTGGATGCCAATGTCAACTGAGGATGGTACCACATGCATACTCTAAGGTATAAATACCAATATTAAAAGGATATTGCAGGCTGGTAGTATGAGAAATGAAACAAAATGAAGTCATCACTTAAATTCTTCAAATGCCTTTATTGCATTTGCATCCAAGTGAACTTCACTTTGGTGCCTTCTTTGGGAATTTTATTTAGTGGTTGAGTGGTGGTGGAGAAACCTAATATAAACTGGCGGTAGGCCTAAGAAGCTATGAAGCTCACTTAGGGTTTGTAGACTAGGCCAATATTTGATAAACCAACTCTTCTCTAGGTCAACTTGAACTCCATGTTCATCAATAATAAATCCTAGATATTAAATGTGTTTGGTGCCAAAGAAATATTTCCTTAATATGGAAGTGAGATTATGTTGTCACGAGGTACTCAAAACTTTTTTGGCATGTTGTAAGTACTCCTATCATATATTATTAAATTCTATAATATTATCCATGTAGATGACCATAAAGGAATTAGTGATGACCATAATGTATCATTCATCATCTATACAAATACTGGAGGTGCATTGGTAATATTGAAAGACATGACTAACTGTAGACACCAAAACAGCACCATCTGACTCATTTCAATTTTTAGGGTTTTTAGAGAGACATCGCCATGGTGCTCACCCGCAGTCAAGCCCACTCATGGGCAGACGCTGTGGAGAATGTCCAAAGAAGCACGAGTCACCTCCGTTACAATCCCCAGGATTTAGTCATACCACCTTGGCGACCTAACACACAAGGTAGTCCCCTCCATACCTTAACAGAAAGGGACTATAGGGGCACCTCTTCTAGGGGCACTCCTGTTCAACATAGCACCCAAAACACACCCTCCCATGAGAGGTACATCCATAGGAGAGCTCCCTTAGATGCTCGCTATGAGTGGTCACCATGCGATGAAGCGCTAGGTCAACATAGGGTTCGAAGGGAGGAACCACATGATTACACTATCCCTCCTTCACCCCCTCTAGTTGTCAGGACTACAAGGACAAATCCAGAGCACCAGGCTCCTCAGGCGGGGTGAGCCAATTCTGCTCGTTCCTTTTTCACTTACAAAAGAGAGCATGAGGAAAACCCTTACCTTCCTCAAGAACAATATACATCATAGGAGCAACATGCCTCCGCAATTGCTAGCTATCAGGATTACCTACTGAGGCCAAAGCCTCGGGGGAATGCCGCTACCCCCAACAAAGGGAGGCGGCCTATAGAGCATGAGGAAAACCCTTACCTTCCTCAAGAACAATATACATCACAGGAGCAACATGCCTCCGCAATTGCTAGCTATCAGGATTACCTACTGAGGCCAAAGCCTCGGGAGAATGCCACTACCCCCAACAAAGGGAGGCGGCCTATAGAGATCTCAGATCACCATGACCAGGATAGATATCTAGGAGAGGCATCTAGGCCTTCTAGAAATGAGACGATAGGCCCAACTATCTTAGAATCTGCCAAGCATATTGCACATCGGATGCAACTCACGATACTTGAGCTAGAACAACAATAGTTAGAGCAACAATATCTTTTAAATCAAGAGTGCCTTCAGCGCCAGGAGGATGAGTTGTTACAACACACTATGCAGGCGAAGACTCCAACCCCTCGCATGCATAAGACAAAACATTATGAGAAACACAACTGGGTGCAAGACAGGTCTCTACGACCTTATCAAACATTGCCCTCGACGCCTCCTAGACTTGAGCGGGAGGCCAATCCTAAGACCAATGACGGGTGCCTTCTTCAGGCGCCCACCTAGGTTCATGGACCACCCCCAAAAATTCTTCAAGAAACCTCTGAGGAACCTGAGCTAGAAAAAGAGTGGACTAAAACGAAATACCAAAGCATGGGGGGTGCTATTCAGTCATCCCTCTCAAGGCATCAAGTTTCCCGCAACTTGCAATGGGAACAAATCAAACAGGAGGAGCTCAAATCCCTCGATACAAGCAATGCACTGCCCAAGCACTTAGAGTCAGTAAAGACCAAGATTTTGGGGCCACAAAAGCCCAACTCACATGAAAATCCTCTCAAAGAGGATCAACCCCTGGTTGTAGAGCTACCTGATGATGAGGTCTTCCCTATCTCAGAATCACCAGATTCTGATAAGCCTGACTCTCTCGCCAAAGACGAGTCAGCATATGCAATAGCGCCATGGGACCCATTCGATTCTGACAGCATTAATTCATATGTGGTCCCGATGGATGAGCATCACAAAATTCTCCTAACATTACTCCCTTTGGAGGCTCCCATCGAGCCCGTGCCATTGCCAAAAAATCAGGTCCCCCCGTAAAGCGTGAAACAACCCCATCGAGACCATGTCAATCTGCTCGAGTCGGATGAGCTTAGCATGTCGCAGATAGCTTTTGGGGCCAACGAGGGCCTTTGGATCATCAACAATGATTACGAAGATGAAACTAAGACGGCTTATCTCAATCATGCATGACGGCACAATCACCCTGTCACCCATGATGAACTAATGGCCCAACTAGGCATAAGACTAGGGCATGAGTGGCGCATAGACCCAACCCATTGGCATCACATGTTGATCCCACTCCTTTGGGAATATCGTGAGCACCTTCCACCCAGAGATATCATAGCACCATCAGTGTTGAAGGCAGACCTTGCCCTCCTATCCGTGCATAAGGCCGATCCATTCGTGCCAATTCCTATAGAGCCACATCTGGTGCACAAAGATCATCACGCTAGGGGTACCTCTATTCCCTGAAGAGCCAGTGGGTTACACCAAACGCTCCAAATGTGTCCATAAACCCTTTGGTCAAACCAAATGCTCCAAAGGTGTCCATAAACCCTTTGGTCAAACCAAAAGCTCCAAGGATTATCGCAATCTCTTGGTCATCCCAAAAGCTCCAAGGATTATCGCAATCACTTGGTCACCCCAAAAGGCTCCAAGGATTATCGCAATCGCTTGGTCATCCCAAAAGGCTCCAAGGATTATCGCAATCGCTTGGTCATCCCAAAAAGCTCCAAGGATTATCGCAATCGCTTGGTCATCCCAAAAAGCTCCAAGGATTATCGCAATCGCTTGGTCATCCCAAAAAGCTCCAAGGATTATCGCAATCTCTTGGTCATCCCAAAAAGCTCCAAGGATTACCACAATCGCTTGGTCAACCCAAAAGCTCCAAGAGTTACCATAACTGCTTGGTCAACATAAGTATTCAAAAATCAACAAAAACAACACAAAAATCAAAATCACAAAAACATTTGCATTTCAATTCCATGCATTCTCATAACACATCAAAATTACAAAAACAATTGCATTTCAATTCCATGCATACTCATAAAAAAAAAAAAAAAACAAAAACAAAAATCAAAATCACAAAAACAATTGCATTTCAATTACATGCATTCTCATAAAAAAACAAAATCACAAAAACATTTGCATTTTCCATACATTCTCATAAAAAAAAAAAAAACGAAATCACCAAAACATTTGCATGCATTTTCATAAAAATCAAAATACAAAAATATAGGTTGCATTAAACATTGCATCCATCCCTTGCATACTTCGATAGGTCATACAAGTCAAAAGCACCATAGGCTATCATTACTTGGCAATTCCATCATTTCCACCTCAAATCCATTTCCATAAACGCATACATCCAACATATCACCCTTTTATTTTAGCATCATCAGTTGTCGCCTAATGTATATAAGGTTTTCTTCATGCAGATGTCTTTAAATTTCTAGCCAAAACTGTATAGAGTTAAACAGATTTTACACGGGAAAGTTTTACTTAGACCACGCCTTGTTATGTAGCATCCCAACACTAACTAACACACATAAAATAATTCCTAAGTTGTGTGAACGAAATATGAAACCTGCACCGTAATCCCGGTTACCATAAGTGAAACGGCTATCTTGCTTATCCCTCTGTGCAATTGACCCTAGAAATGCTGAGAGTTGGCAAAAGGACAAGAATCCTCCTTACCCAATTCCCCATGAATCCCAAGTTCTCAAAAGTTGCAAAAACATCAAAAATTTGCAAAACGTCAAAACACTAAAATTTGACATCCTACAATGCACACATCAAAAGGCACAAACAATAGTGATTCTCGTCACTCCATATTCAAATCCCTTGCTCAAAAAAAAAAAAATAAATAAATAAGATGCGTACTATCATAAAAATAAACAGTGATTTTATCACTATAAAGAGCAAGTATCCTAATACACTTGAAGAAAAGAAGGGAGTCGAACTTGAATCCCTGGAACTCTCAGCATTTTGACAGGTCATGAGGCAAGCTTCAGTATCGGTTTGGTTGATAGCCTATCGATCACTGATAGTAAACCTCCCGCATGACGATATATTTGTCACATTAACTTGTGTATAGATCAATGTTTGCATGTGGATGAGCTAGCTTATGGTATCCTAGATAGCATCGCAGATTAATCTAACCAAACACAATCAAGGAGTTAGTGGAGATAATTAGGTGATCCTCAGTACAGGTTCGGTTGAAAGCCCATCTGGCACTGGCGGTATCCTGATAAATAACACATAAACGAACTCAATTGCACACACAGGGATGTGAAATAACTTGGTTACATTCAAGTCGGATTTAGACCTTGTTTAAGAAGTCTTGCAAGATAAATGTACAGTCTTGGCTAGTTAGTTAAAATATCTGAATCTCGAAAAAGCTTAACTACATTTTAAAACAACTGGTACATTTCATTCCGTACATCACCATCAAAATATATGCAAAATACAAAAACACACAGTTATCACATGCCAAGTCATTCCACAAAGTCATCCCATTAGTATAGCAAGTCAGTCAAATCTTGTACAGTCTATGGTGCATCGACACATCATCAACAACTCATTTCATTCATTCCATATCTATACATCATACAAATTAGAAACATCACATTCATAATCACCTCTGCATACATCAAACACATACATACAAAACACGCCACAAAAATATATAAAAAAAAAAAAAAACAAACAAACACAACAAAACAACCAAAATATAAAAATGACAAATGCCAACAAAAACACTAAAAATTGTCGGATAAAAGTGCTCTTGCACTTGACCTCTTGGCATAAGAAAACTGATGTCGGGGTCTACCTTGTCATTATCCTACTCCCCAAGAAGGCTACCATAGCCGGACCGCTCCACGGGAAGATGGATTTTTGCCAATGTTAACCCCAAATAGCATTCCAAAATGGGTTCACACCCACCAAAAATAGGTTAGAACAATCGAGAAACTGCTTGAGCATTCAACAGACAACATCTAAAGGCACCCTCACTTAAGTCATCTTGGGTCAAGCGACTCGTCGCTTTTCTCATGGCAGTCCTTCCTTCATCGATTCGTCGCTTGAGGGGGTAGTCACACTTAAGTCATCAATCAACAAACACACACCCAATCAAGGCAATGACATGCATTCAAAGAATCATTGACAAAGACAATCACGCTCCTGCTTGGGGCAGCAAACAAGCAATAATCACAAAATTGATCAAACACTTGGCATTCCCGAAGCATGAACACAAGGTTCCCCCGTGGATAAAAGGTTGCGCCATTTGCCTATTCATGACTGATCAATGTCCAAGCTCAAGTCACACCTCACCAAAACAGGTTAATACTTGAAATCAAATTCCTTAGCTCGTCAGAAGCAAGGATTCAAGAATGCATGCCCTTTCCATACTTGGGGCATCAAGAGTTGGTTAGGTTACTGAGAAACCCTAATCATTAGTGCTTTGGTTATCTATTTTTGCTTGGCACCGCGCCTTGCACAACGCTTCCCAAAAATGGGCATCTGTAGACACCAAAACAGCACCAATCCGATTATGTGACTACAAACACTGATCACATTAACACACACAGCCCCCAGGGTAGCCCCCAGAGGTTAAACAGTGGTTCTAACCACTTACACAACAGTTTTGCAAGTCAAAAATTAGTTTGGCACCTTTTAGACACTTTATTTCTTATTCGTCCCACCCAGGGACGAGTGCGAATTTGTACTCATCCTACCCAAGGACGAGTATGGATTTGTACTCGTTTCACCCAGGGACGATTACTAGCGCTCGCTTCTAGGTGGGACGAATGCCAGGTTTGACCAGCAAAAAGTCAGACCTCAGCGCATGACAACTCAGAACTACCACTCAGCTTTTCATGCATGACATAGGAGTGCAAGTGAGTTTTTTAAAACACACAAAGACATGCACAGAGGCAGTTAAGAAGCCCTTGATCAAGAAGAAGTCTTCTCTTCACAAACAAAAGCATTCATGCAAAGAAACACTTTTGCATGTTAATTCAAAGAGACCCCTTGGGTCTATAAAATGGTGAGTTTCCTCACCCAAATATACCGAGCAGGAGCATTTTGAGCGACGAAGTGCTGCTAGTTCACTTATTGGCGATTTGTGCTTTCATAATTGTGGTATTTCTTTTAGTTTCATGTTTATGCTTTTGTCAAGTTTTTCATTTCATTTAGATTCATTTCAACCATCATTAGATTCATCTTTTATTTTTCATACACAGGTGCTACTGACTTTCTTGTTTGTTTCTTTGAGTGCAGAGTTGCAGCATTAGAGGAGCAGCGAGGAGTCTACCTTACCAACGCAAGTGGCGGCAACATTTGGCCCGCCCATTCCAAACGTGGGCATGCGGAAGGAGGAAGACTAAGTCACAAATTGTAACAAAGACCAATTTAACGCTCCTAGCCCCTAAAAAGGGAGGAGACGTCTATGTAACCGAGGATAAGAAATTTGAATAAAGAGGGCTGTGATTTCCTTACATCTTTTCTTTCGTCTCCAATTTATCTCCTTTCCTTGTTTTTGTGCATAGGATTAAAGTGTTACATTTCGTCTTATATTGCATAGTTATAGTTTTCCTTTTGCTTTCGGAATCTCGTGCTTTCACTAACCACTTGAACAAATGTTTCTTAGAGTTGAAGGTTGTCTTCCAAATGTTGATTAGATTGATTAGAATATAACATATCTAGATTTCTTATAAATATCGATGATGTATTTAGCACCCCTTAGTTGCTCCAAGAGATCATCTATCTTAGAAAAATGATAATAGTTCTTCACCAAGATCTTGTCGACTACTCTATAGTTAATGTAAAGTCTTTATGACCTATCTTTTATATATGCTAAGACAATCAAGATTATGTATGTTGAATCATTGGGTCAGATGTGACTTTTTTGTATTAATTTTTGGATATAGATTTTGATCTCATTATTCTCTAGAATAAAGTGATGATATACTAGCATATTAGGAAGAGGTATATCAAAAACATTAGAGGTTTGACATGACAACGAAGAAGAACCCTTGAGGATGAAGCAAAGACATCATTGAAGGATGATATTACAAGGTCCATTTAGAATTTTTGGTGTCCCTGCTAGGGATATATAAGTTGTAACTATGAATCTCTTCCCTTATTGAGGTTTAATCATCAAAAGAATAAATTTTTATTTCTAGTGGATCACTTTATGACACTATTTAGTGTTGATCATGGATAAATTTGTGGGTAGCATCACCTCCAAAATTATATAATACTTCTTATCATGTGCAATGATGATATTCTTGGTTATAGACTCATATACTTATAGACTCCATGGTGCTCCCACATGAAGGACATCAAGCACATTAAGAGGAAGAACATCATAGATTACTTTATTCTAGAAAGGCTTGATGACATAAGAGAAGTAACACTACTCTATGATGCTAATGGGTTTACCTAGTTGAAACCACCTAATATTATAGACTAAGGATGTAGCACCATATCTAGTTTCATCCTTTTGACTAGATGCACCAAGATAAAAGTCTTTTTTCTACCCCTATCCATAATCAAATGTAAAGGCTTTCCTTTCATCCATATTTTTGAGTAAAAGAAGTAATCCTCCTTATCTTCATTTAGTGGCAATAATTATATTGGAATAATGATAACATCAAAATAAACATCTATGATTTACTTTCCATATCATGTTTTGAGGAGCAAGAGGTAGATGCTTTGTTAGGTGGTGGCACTAGCACTAGTGCATTAGAAAACAATGACTGATATGCACACCACTTACTAGATTTCTTCAAATATTTCTTGGATCGATTCTCATGGTTATCCCTTATTCTATGGTTGTCATTAGAATTAATGTACTTTTATCCTTCTTAGCTTATGACTTTTTATTGAAATCACTCTCATTTGAGACATTCTTAGCTTAAACTTTATCTGTATTTTTTATAGCGATATGCTTCTCCTATTATAGCGATTCTAATAAATTTCATTCCTATCTAAATGTACTTATTTATACCACTATAATACTTGATTATCCTATACAAATCCATATCATGTATACCTAATTTTATTGAAAGCTTGTGAAAAGTGTTGGTGTAGTCTTTAACATATTGATCCCTACCTTATTGGAGTTGCTTCCACTTGAGATACTTTATCAAATGTAAACTTGATGGATTCCATAAATTCTACCTAGGTGAGATTGGCATTAGGTATGTTGGAATTAGAGTTGTCAATATTTACTTTCTTAATGTGTGAATCCCACCTATTGCAATAGGTAAATATCTCATTATCATAAATATGATCATCTTATCATCTAAGAAGTTATGGACCCAAACATATTGCTAGAGTTGATCTAGCCAATTCTCCATGAATTTTGGATCAATGTATTGTTCAAAAGTAGAAATATTAAAGTCTACCTAAACTTTGAATAGTGTGGAACTTTCATGGATTTAGTGTAGCATTTATGCAAATTAATGAAACATCCTTGTTCTTCATATTGCCAATGCTTTATCCAACATAATTTGAACATAATTTGGTGCCTCAAGTGGTTTTACTAGCCATATAATATTTTTAGTTGTGGTGAGTAAGGTATATGGATGAATGACTTGTTAGCTTTTAATACTATAAACTTAAAATAAATGCAACCACAAGTAGTAAAATAAGCATGCAATGTTATATCTATTATAATGGTAATATAATAAGAAAGTAACTAGCATGATAAACTTCTAAAATAACTCATGAAATAGCCATTAATGAAAGCTCACAAAAATTTGAACTTTTTACAATATGTGGAGATCTCAATGCTCCATACTTCATACAAGTTCTACATTGTATATATCTATCTATCAACTCACTAATTTCCTAATATAACACCTCTCAAACTAATCTCTCAACTCATCTACCAAAAGTCTATATATAATGAGACATGACTCTTGGCCTTCCATCTTCCTATGACTCTTCATACTCCTATTCTAAGGACTCATGTAGATGTGGACACTATGCATGTTTACATAATTGTACATGCTAATAATACTTGTGTATTTTACATTACATAAATTAAATACTCAATCCTTAATATAAGACACTCTACTAATATAATGATGTACCCAAGATGGCACATTAGCATGTACTAAATAATGTAATATATTTCAGCACCCTCTTGTATTATATTATTTGGTTATTGAAGACTTTAGTCTTCAATATGGTCTTCATCTTGTCTTCAATTCACTTTGCATTGAATGCCTCCTTGGTCATGTTCCTTCTCTTCTTGCTTACCTTCATCATTAGAGTTAGTATTTGTACTTTCATGAGTTGTCATGCTATCATTATATTCCTGCAAAAATGTTTTCTCTTTGCCTTTTTATTTTTATCGCAAGTCTTCTTTAGTATACAGTATTCTGAGCAATCACTTAAAGCATCATGATAAGATATTGAGTTAGAAGAACTTGAAGTATCAATACTGCATGATGACTGAAATATTTTCTCTAAAAAAGATTCATCTATTTTTGTTTTCTCTTTAAGTGATTCAATCAATTTCTTTTGCTCAATATTTTCTTCTTTGTAGTATTTGAATATAAGTAATGTCATATGCAATACACTCAATATCTAAAGGAATTGTAATATCATATTTTCCATCATCATTTGCTTCAATGATTCTAGCATGTAGATAATATTCCAAAGTTTTAAAGTTTTCTTCTAAGGCTTCATTGTAGATCAATTTTGAAGTAAGATCTACATTTCCTTCAGTATTTGTAAGTAAATTTTTTATTTCATTTTTTATGAAATTTACCCTTTCCTTTCTAATGATGTTTTCCATATCATTATTCATTGTATTATTTGAAGTAGACATCCTTTTTTCCTCAGTTTTGATAGACTAATGTCACTTGTAAACCTTATATATCCCTATTATTTAACTTCTAAATTCTAAGTTGAATTTGAGTATATGATCAAATTCTAACTTTCAATTCTTTAGATCTTGTAGTATACCTTGTTTTCCAATAGTCAAATCTCTAGGTAGAATTCCTTTTAACTCCCAAGTATTTTGAGTATAAGATCAAGTTTGATAAGATCTTTTCTATTTCTCAAGTTTTGTAAAATACTTTCCACCTTGCAAGTGTTTTGAATGTACTATGATCTTGATAGTATGCTTAGCTTTCTTAGTTTTCCTTGAGTTGAATCCCTTTTATCTCCTTAATGTTCAACTTCTATTCTTCACCTTATTTCTCCATATTAATGAATAAATAGAAAGCTAAATATAAATTTAATGATGCACCTTCAAGTTTTGATAAGGTTCTTTATTTTCAAGACCTTTAAGTTGGATTTCTTATGTCTCATAAATTAGAGCAAGAGACTAATTTAAAATGTAATTTCTAACTTTCTATCAACTCTATGTTTTGCTTCTTTCAATTTTCAATTCAAAAATTTCTAAATTTCAATAATCTATATTGATGTAGAACTCCTTATATCTCCCTAATTAGAAATTTAGAAACTATGGATATTTGAAAATTTAATGTTTAAATTTCTATGTAGAATTCCTTTTTCTTCCAAATGAATTATTTGCAAATATTTCTTATGCTTGAATAAAGTAATTCAAATGATTTTAATTAAACCTTCCTTGCTTCAAAAATGCTTTCAAATATTTTAATAAAGCATCTAAGGTTGTACTATATCAAAGCAATTCCTTATACCTCCAATTATCTAATTAATCTCAAGCATTAAATATTAACTAGTTTTAACCTTAGTAATAATGTTCTTTATTCCTCCTTTACTTTATAATAATACACTTCGATTTAAATAAATTAAATACCTTCTTTAACTTTGATGTTCACTGATTTTGGTTACGTTCTCCTTCACTATGCTCAGGTTTCACTTCACTGTGCTCTTAGTCTTTACTTCACTATCATCCTCTACGTACTCTTAGAATACCTTCTTATTGCATGAATAAGTGTGAGACTTGTCACTCATGCAAGGCAAACATTTCCTCTTCCCTTGGAGTTTTCTTTAGCACTGTGACACTTGGTGGAAATGAATCTTCACCTCCTTTACCTTCCAAGTGCTTGCACTCCTTTTTGTAATGTTATTTCTCTTCCTAGTGCGTTGTATTTCTTCCAAGTGGCGTTAACTTCCTTGTGTTTGGTAGGGTGCTAGCTCATCTCCATGTGGCACTATTATTTACTATGTAATATTCTTTATAGGTGGTGTTGTCCCTTATGACACTTCTTCCACATGGTGCTTATGATTTGTAACTCCCTTTCATGTGTTATCTTCTATGTAGCACTCTCTTTTGCACTATAACACTCTCTATAGGTGCTGTAACTTCTCAACGTGGCTTCTTCAATGATGAGATTTTCTTTATAACATTATTTAGCTCCTTCAACACTCAGTAAAGCTTGTTGTTGCAACTACCTTTCTATTTTACATTTATTATCATTGTTGGTTGGCATTTTTAATATAATGTAATATTTTTCAAACCTTCAACATAGAATATACTTGGCTCCTACACTGCTTTACTGCTAATGGTGCTATGGTGATTAGACCCTACTATTTTATGGCTCTTTGAAGCTTGTTGGTTGCTATACATAGCTTTAGTAGACACTAGCTTGTACCTTTCAAATACTTGCCCCCTTGTGCTTTCAATCTTCACCTTTGCTTTCATAAAATGGTGGGTTCTCCTCTTGAACGTGGTGGTGGTGCTTCTCCTTTTACCAAGTTGTGGTAATGGTGTTCTCTACGTTACCTTTTCCTCTTTGGAAACTCTTCTACTACATCTCATTTTTGGCTCAATGCTTGGTGACCTTTCCTGTGGTGACTCCAAGCTTCTAAATCATGCCAATACTTTGCCTTTTGGATAGCTTACTATATTATCTTCTTTGCTTTCAATAGATAGTAAGAAGTTGATATTTTCTTTCCTTGTAATATATCTAACTTCTCTTTCTTTTGTGCAGGTTTTAATTCCTTGTAAATGCTATCTTCTGCACCCTTGAAGACATAAACTTGAAACCTTTCCTCTTGCAACTTTAAACCTCAAATATGGTGCTTTTAAAAACTTAATAATAATATAAATATGAATGTTCAAATAATGAAATTTTTGCACCAATGTTGCATACCTTTTGGTCTCCATTTGTAGCTTTATTTCTTGGTGATTTAACTCACCTATTTTCTACTCCGAGTTTTATAAATTTTCAGCTCCAATTATATGATTTGCTACCCAAATCTCTCTATCCTTTAGCCTTTGGTTTGTTGTCCAAAAATGCTTTAATTTATAGCTTCCAATGCTGTTTAGAAATCAACTTCTATGCTATCCACAAAACTGATTTTGTGGCTTCAATTCTCCTCCAATTTGCTCTCTTGAATTCTAAAAATTTGTAGCTATTAATGTTGTTCAAATGCTTCCCTCTTCTTGTCTTAAACTCTATACTTTTCCAACTTCTAATGCAACCAATTTAGCCTTCAATTTTTTGTCCTCGAATCTCTTAAATCTGTGTCCTCTTCTAGCTCCTTTCTCCTTCAACCTCCTTATCAAATTATGACTTCAATCTTGGCCTCTTTTTTGGCCTTCTTCTCAAGAATCTAAATGTCTTGAGGTCTTCAAGAATCTCTTCCAAAATTTGGCAAACTTCTTGCCAAATATTTCTTCCTTTTGGGCTTGTTGTCGGATGGCGACAATTATTCCAAATTCTTCTTTATCAGGAACTTCTCCTTGCTTGCAATATTATCCCTTGAGCTCTCTTCAAGTATCCTCCAATGATCACTTCTTCAATATTTTCAATGAGGCTTTTCTAGCCTTCTCCTTCTTTCTCCTTTCAAGTTTACTAGAGGTCTTATTCTCTTGGGCCTTCAAATTCTACAGCTTCTCAAATCTGCAATAGGACTTTTTCTAGTCCTTCTCTATCTTCAATATTCCAAATCTGGAAGTTCTTCAATGGGACCTCCTTTGGGTCTTCTCTTCAATCTTCAATGGAGATCTATTTCTTGAGTCTCCTCAATATTCTATCTTCAAATATACAAATCTTGCAATGGGACCTTTTCCTTAAGGTCTCTAAAATATTTAATCTTCAACTTGTTGCTTCAAGTACTAGATTGATTCCAAAGAAGATATTCTTCCTAGATCTTGTAGGAAGCTTCTCAACTTTATTTGAATCTACTCTCTCTGCAACAAAGTATTAGAAAATGATAATAGAAATTTCTTCAAATCTAGAGAAAATGAACTTCACTAGTTGATTTGTCAATCTAGTGGAATCAATTTTGAGTCCTAGTCTTCACAAGTTTTTCCTACAACTCTATGGAAAGACTCTAGCCAAATAGAAATTTCAAAAATTTTAAAAATGAGATTTCTTATCTCCTCTCAATCTCTCTTGTGGCTCTCTCTATCTCCTATCAATCAACCTAGTGCTCTGATACCACTATTAGCTTTTGATGCTATAAACTTAAATAAAATGCAACCACAAGTAGTAAAATAAGCATGCAATATTATATCTATGATAATGGAAATATAATAAGCAAGTAAATAGCATGAGAAAATTTTGAAATAACTCATGAAATAGCCATTAATGAAAGATCACAAAAATTTGAACTTGTTACAATATGTGGAGATCTCAATGCTCCATACTTCATACAAGTTCTACATTGTATCTCTCTATCTATCAACTCACTAACTTACTAATCTAACTCCTCTCACTAATATCTCAATTCATCTACCAAATACCTATATATAATGAGACATGACTCTTGGCCTTCCATATTCCTATGACTCTTCATCTTCCTATTCTAAGGACTCATGTACATGTGGACACCATGCATATTTACATCATTGCATATTCTAATAATACTTTTGCATTTATTACATTACATAAAGTAAATACTCAAACCTTAATCTAAGACACTCTCCTAATCTAATGATGTACCCAAGATGGTACATTAACATATACCAAATAATGTAATATATTCCAACATGACCTAGTGTGATTATACTCTCCTAATAGCCTAATAAATTTCCATATTGCATGCAACATGATCACCAATATGTGCTTTGATACCAATGATCTAGTTTTGATGATGTAGGAGATCTATTACCATGCTAATGAATAGAAGAGTGGGGAAAAATAGATATATGTAGAAGTATATTATATCATTTATAATATTATTATACATTAATCTCTATACAAGATATGTGTTTATCATAACTTCTCATGTCTATAAAAATACATGACTACATACATATTTATTAACATATATGAAGAGGTATTGGAGAATACCAAATGTTTCATCTTACAATGATTATGAGATCAACAATATCAATTAGCAACAACCAATTATTGGTATTTTAGGGTGGAATCATAGCTAAATATGTCACTAGATATTTTAACACCAAGTATGGTGCTAGTGCTAGAGGTGGTTCTAGAGCCATGTGGGTTATTCCATAGTACTCTGACACAAATATCATGTGGAAGAGCTAGCATTGGCACCAAGATTGCTTGAGTTGATGCTAAGTATACAAGGTGGTAAATGGATCTAGTAGTTGTAATTGAGTGATGTCAAAATTTATTTTAGTTTAGGCTCTTACTTCTAAAAGTTGTTAAAAAATATTTGTGATATCAATTTGGAGTCTTTTGATGAGCATACCACTTTGTTTGGAGAATGTTTTATTTTCTCAAATTTTTAGTTTTATGATTAAGAAAATAAATCAAAATAGATTATAGAAAAATCATCAAAAAAAATAAATACACATTTCAAACTTGAAAGGGATACTCTATCCATTAGTCTTACCCTCCAAACAATCGAATGTTTACTCATATAAAATTTTAAGGATGTAACCCTCACAAACATCATGATTTAGCCATTAAATGGGAAGATTCATGGTTTAGATGACCAAACCTTTCTAGTTTTTTTACCTCTTTAGTGTGTGTTAACACTAAAATAGATAATCTTACACAACATTATATCTTAGACTACATGACTAGATGCTACAATTACAAGATTCTTTTTTTTTAAATAAAGGGGTAAAAATTTATTGATAAAAAGTCTGGATTACAAAGTACAACTGAGCCCCCACCCAAGACTCAAATAAGCAACAAGACAAACTAAATCACCAGACAAGGTCAACTCCCAAAGAAAACCAAAAAAAACAAACCACATTAAGTCTGAACATCCTTATGGATCAACTCCCGTAGGTGTTGAGAATCCCCAGACGGGAGACTCTCCCAGCCTATCAATACTCTGAGTATCCAATAGCTCATAAGCCCTTTTGGCCGGGTAATCAACAACCCCATTCCATTCCCTTGGAATGTGCACAAAGGATATAAATTCGAACTCTTCACTCATTCTGAGAATCTGAATGGTCACAGAGGCCAACTGCCAATTAACATCCTCCACTCTTTTGCTGTTTAAAATATTAACCAAAATTTGAGAGTCAGACTCGCAAAGAATCCTGCGCCAGCCAAGAGAAAACCCCCTTTGCAAGGCCTCAAGTATCGCCAGAGCTTCCATAAGATTGTTGGAGTGAACACCTTTATAAATGGAAAAGAAAAACCGACCACGCCAGCAGAATCTCTCCCAACACCACCAATTCCAGCATGTCCAGGATTGCCCCTGGACGACCCATCAGTATTAATTTTTAAAACTCCTCTAGGGGGCAGTCTCCATCTACCCTCTCTCCTAACCTTCTTGCTAAGCTGAGGAATCCTACTAGGGCTAGAAGAATTCACACCAACCCCAAACAAACCAAGGGCCTGTCGTACCTTCTCCTCCCTAGAGTCCAAATGAGGGTCCACATCACATTTACTATGGATAGTTTCTTGAACCATACACAGGATCCTTTGCCAGATCTGTTGAACAGCCAAATGACTTCCCTCAAAAATGCGTCGGTTTTGTTCGAGCCAAATCTTCCAGATGATGCAAGAAGGGCCCAAATTCCAAGCCACTTGGAGGAAGGGGGCCTTGGCTGGAGGTCTGCCCAGACTACTCCAAAACTCCACCAGGGAGAGCACATGAAAACAAGGATGGTTCCAGGCACTCCACCAACAGTGCCAAATGTCTCTGGCAAGGGAGCATTGGAAAAATAAATGAGAAGAGTCATCCTCATTCTTACCACAAAGGACACATAAAGAGGGACCCTGAAATCCCCTCTTCCTCAAGTTATCCCAAGTGAGGCATTTATTACGAGCTACCAACCAGAGAAAAAAGTTACATTTCGGCCAAGCAAATCTATTCCACACCTTTTTCCACCATGTGACAGGGAGACTCCCAAACTTTTGCTTATCAAGAACTTGATAACCATAGGCTACAGAGTAGGTTCCCTTGGGATTAGGGTTCCAAGCCAGAATGTCTTTATCCCTCAATGAAGAATAGTACCTCCCCGCAAGAATAAGAGCAAGCACATCTCTATCCTCGGCCAATCCCCCTTGGGGCCATTCCTACGGATCTTTCCATCTGTACATCTCCATATTTCCAAAATACTAGATTTTTTTAAAGTCCTCCACATGAGACCAGCTCGCTTCCAAGAAACAAATGCTTAGGGAATGTAACCTGGGATATTGAGTCAAGATAGGAGGGTGGCCATCCCAAGAATCCTCCCAAAAAAGAACATTCGATCCCCGATTGCAAATCCAGAACAAATCCTGCTTAATTAAATTATCTCCTCTTTTCAGAGTGTCCCGTATAATGTAACCTTTCCCAACCAAACCGGCTCTAGGGATATCTCGCCTCATAAATACCTCTCAAGTATTTATAAGATAATATTTTAGCCCAAATCTGATCTTGAGAGGTACACCATCTCCAATAAAGTTTCGCAGCCAAAGCTCTGCCCGTAAAGAGTTGCCTGTCGCAACCCAAGGCCTCCCTCTTGAACTGGCCTACAAATGGAATCCCATCTAACCAAACTCCATTTAGATTGATCAAGTTTGCCAGACCACAAAAACTGTCTTGACAGAGCATCCATGTCCTTGATGAAACGAGAAGGAGTTGTTTGCACAAAACATCTCGTAAATGGGTAAAGCTTGAATAACAGATTTTAAAAGCAATACTCTACCTGCAGAGGATAGCCATCTGACAGTCCAGAGATTTACCTTCCTTCTAAACTTATCAAGTATAGACTGCCAAGAAGATCTAGGCAGAGGATGAGATGAAATCGGGATCCCAAGATAAATGAAGGGGGGAGTCCCGACCTGGAATCTTAGAATGCGAGCAATCCTGGCTTGAATAAGAGGGGGGGTATTGAAGAAGAAAATAAAGGACTTGTCCTCATTAATCACCTGTCTAGAAGCACCAAGATATATGTCAAGAGACTGTCTAATGTTTCCAGCTTCCTTGATAGTGGCAACTCCCAACAAAGCAAGATATCATCAACAAATTGAAGGTGGGAAAGAGGTGGCAAACCGTTATCCCACTTCCACCCCCGAATGAGACCATGCCTGACCTGAGACTTGAGTAATCTGCCCAACCCTTCTGCCATAATGATAAACAAATAAGGAGATAGAGGATCTCCTTGCCTCAATCCCCTTGAGGCCTCAAACAGCTCCGTTGTCTCGTTATTAACAAGAACAGAGAATGAGGAAGAAGAAATACAGCTCATCACCCATCTAATCCATTCCTCCTCAAAGCCAAAAGCAAGCAAGAACTTTTTGAAGAAAGGACCATCTAACTCTGTCATAGGCTTTTGCCATGTCCAACTTAATGAACATAGTTTTCTCCTTAGAAGTTTCCATTGAGTGAATAGCTTCGTAGCAATAACAACCCCATCCATGATTTGTCGGCCAACAACAAACCCACCTTGCTCCTCGTAGATGATTTTGCTCAACCATATCTTCAACCTCTCAAGCAATAATTTTTGTGATGATCTTATATACAACATTACAGAGAGCAATAGGCCTGAACATATCCAGGGAATTCGCTCCCTCTTTCTTGGGAATAAGCACCACAAAGGTAGCATTTAGGGCCCTTAGCATCTGTTTGTTCTTTTGGGACTCACGGACCACTTCCAAAAGGTCAAATTTGATTAACTCCCAAAACTCTTGATAAAACTCAATCGAGAATCCATCCGGACCCGAGGCTTTCCCCTTTTTCATCTTGAATACAACACTTTTCAGCTCCTCAAGGGAAATTGGATCCATCAAGTGCTCATTCATCTCTCTAGAAACAATCGAGGGAATACAGTTTAGAATAAGTTTTTCTTCCTCATCATCTGAGAGGGCATCCTCCTTGAAGAGAGAGGAAAAATACCTCTTAGTCTCTTCTAAAATATCCTTGAAAGAAGAAAGTAGGGCACCCTGAGAATTAACAAGAGAGGTAATCAGGTTACCATTACGACGAGCCTTAACAGAGTTATAAAAGAAGGTTGTGTTCCTATCCCCTTCCTGAAGCCAATCTACTCGAGCTTTTTGTTTCCAAAAAATTTCTTCCCTCAGTTCCCATTCAGCAAGGTCTTTTACAGCCTCAGATTCCTCAACAAGAAGCTCCTCTGTGAGTCCCTGATCTCTAATCTTCCTTGAGGCTTCTTCCACCCTCCTAAGAGCTGCCAGCTTAGCCAAGGAAAGGTTCCCAAAATTTAGTCTATTCCATCTCTTCAATTTATGCTTAACAAATTGAAGCCGCTTCATAAAGGAGTACATAGCGGTGCCATGAGGAGGTTTGCCATTAGTCCACCAGTCTCGCATGAAATCATGAAGCTTAGGATCTCGCAGCCACATAAGTTGAAACTTAAATGAGGGATTATTTTTTAGCCCTAACTCCAGAGCAGAGAGTTTGATAGGCCAATGATCAGATCCTCTACCCTCCAGAATCACATAACTAGCGCTTCTATTATTGCCAATCCAAAAACTAGAGATCAAAAACCTATCCAGTCTCTCTGAAATGGAATATTCCCCACATCTTCTATTATGCCAGGTAAATATCCCATTATCCAGCTTGATGTCAACCAAGTTCAAGGCCCGGATATGAGCATTGAAGACAGAAGAAAAAGGCTCAAGACGATCAATCCCACCACGTTTTTCCTCCAGACAAGTGATAGAATTGAAGTCTCCAACCAAAATCCATGGGTACAGGGGAGCCAGACTTCTCACAAAGCCAATGTGCTCCCATAAATTCACTTTACCATTGTAATCAATAGGAGCATACACGTTTGTAAGTAGGATGGTCTCACCAGATTCATTATCATGCCCGATCATCGAAATAGACCACCTCCTAGAAATCCAGGTAAGAGGAGAGATCTTAACCGGATCCCATAAACAAGCAAGGCCACCAAAATATCCACATGCACCAATACACTGACATTGCCCCTTTCTCCACAACTTGGGAGCAATATTGAACAAACTATCAATAGCTAATTTAGTCTCCTGAATAAAAACCACATCCGGAGAATGAACACGAATCAAATCACGAACAACTTTTTGTCTGGGGATGTTGTTCAACCCCCTTACATTCCATGAAAGTATAATCATTTTTGGGGGTTATAAAAATGGGAGTCCAATGTTCTCACCAAACCCGACTCTACCAAAGTCTCCCCCATTAACTTAATTTTATCCTGGTCTTTCTTCCGACCCACCTTCATATTCTTATCTGAAGCATTTTTTTTAATTATTTTATGCTGCAATCCCAGCACCGTAGGAGTTTTACAGTCCATGGATGACTGCATCAGTGCCTGGGTAGGAGAGGGCATATCTAAATCTGTGCCATTTTCTAAGATAACTTCACTTCCAGGGCTAGGGCCAACCATATCACCTATACTCGAAACCAAAGCCCTCTGTTCTTCATTTAAACCCCCTATATCTGGGTCCCTTGGTTCCACCTCATGAAGAGACAACTGATTTGGTCCTGTTATATCTATAACAGTTAGCGATGTTTCAGGTATCTCCACGCACTGATCAAGATTCTCTAGAATTTCAAAACGGTTGAGCTGAGCATCCGGCTGGTTATCCTTAATGTCTCTTTTTGCCTTTCTTCCTTTGTTCCGAGGTTTTACCATAACAAAGCCTTCCTTATCCTGATCCCCCTCCTTTATCGGGGCTTTTCCTTTATCCATATTTTGTACAACTCGAGAGGGCCCATGATTTGAAGCCACAGGTAAGACAAACTTAGGGCATTTTCTTTGTAAGTGGCCATATTCATGGCAAATCCGACAACGAAATGGAAGAGCTTCATAGTCAAGTTTTTGAACCCATTTGGTTGATCCGAACTGTATTTCAATAGAATCTGGAATAGGATTGTTTAAATCAATTTCAACACAGATACGGGCAATAGAGATTACCTTTTTATCCAGCGTCTGTCGTGACGGCCCAACCGGCTTCCCAAGTAGAAGGGCAATCATATGCAAGATGTCATTTCTCCAAAATTCCAATGGGAGCCACGGAAGCCGAACCCACACCGGAACCCATGACGGCCGCTCCTCTGATGGGTTGAAACCCACATGCCAGGGTTTAAGAAAGAGTCCCGCTTGGTTACAAAAATAGGGACCTCCTTCAAATGCTTTGTTACGATCCGCAAGACAAGAAAAAACCACCATAAAATAGTTGTTTGCACTCAGCATCACCTCCACATCACCTTCAGTGTTCCAAGTCTTCCTAACCCAAGCCTCCACAAAGGGAAGAGAAATTCGGATGCCCATAAATTTACCAATAAGCGCATGTTTGGTTAAATACTCCACATCTTCTGCCACCGAGTCCGGTTGAACCACTAGAACCGGCCCGGCTTCACATCGTTCCAAACATCCATTGTTCTTTAACAAGCGATTCCCGGCATGCAATGGGAAATCCTGTTCCTTCCAATCATTTTTAAAAGAAATACCAGCCCTAGCATGCACGCTCTGTGACGGACCTGATGCCATCACTACATTCCTCCAGTTGTTCATACCTCCTCCAGAAACTGCTGCCATCCCCGCAGAGCCCACCAGATAGGTCTCAAAAAAATTCCAAAGCAAAGCAACTTTATTACAAGATTCTTGTTAGCATATTTGATTCGAGTTTTTCCAAGATAGAATACTAGTTTTGTCCTAGCTCGAATAATTTGATCAACTAAAAGCTAATCTAATTTATGTCTAGAGACATAATAGACATAAAAATATTATATACCATAAAATATTTAGTCTTATTTACATACTATGTATCATTATTTCACACAAATTATGCCTCCATAAGTTCTATAATTTTTTTAAAATTTAAGACATCTTAACTCAGGTGGTAAGATGTATCAAAATCTAGAATCCATTCATTCTTTAAAAAATCATGAATAGTGAACACAAAAGTACCATAAGAAGGAATGAAATGAAATACCTTTGTTACCATTCTAATTTTATTTATGAAGGTGATATTTATTATCAACTCAAAATAACCATCCTCATCAAATTAAGTTTGTCATAATAGTTGCAACTTCTTTGTGATTTTTAGGAGCCTAATTGTATTGATGTGTTAGGCTATAATATTTTGTATGGCAACCTTGATATTTCATATTGAAAGCCTTTTTTACATGTGAAATAAAACTATAATTAAATATACTTATATTGTTTTTTTTGTGTTTTAGAATATGCACATTCCAAAAGATATTTATTTTATGTTAATCAATTTCAATGTCCTCTAGGAGACCCCATTTCAAATTTCCTACCCCCTCCCTGCTCCAGTCCTAAGGATTTATGGGCAGATATCCTATTTATCTAGGCCTAGAGGGTCTTCTTGGTGCCTGTTGCATTTATATGGCCTTCTTTGGGTCTTCCTAGGGCCTCCTAAGAAGTATTTCTTTGATTTTCTTTGTGAATGTTACTGCCTAGTTGGGAGGACTTAGAGATTATTTCTTCGATACCCCTTGGTGTTGGTTGGCTTCCTAATAGTTCAATTTAGAATATGGTATTGTGAGGTTTTTCCCTACGGTTTTTCTAGTCTTTGGGATGGGACCATGTGCTTCATCGTTGTCCATAGTGGTGGCTTCACCTTCTCTTCTCTTGAACTAGAATTTCAAAAGAGGATTTGACATCCTATTCATCCGATGTGTGAAGCGACCCAAGGTTTTTTTTTCTACGTCTTCATGGTCTTTGATGGAGGACCATTTCTTTAATGTCTATAAATGAGATGCTCTTGTGGTTGCTTCCACTTAAAGCTTTCAATGGTGGTTTTGGATCTTCTACTCTGTCTTTCAGAAGATCCTTTGCTTATTTGTTTTAGGGGTCATCCAGTGGAACCTTTCTCTATAGTTTGTTTTTCGGTCCTTGGGGAGGGGACCTTGTGCTTTCTCATTTAGCTATGGTAGAAGGTTTATGGCGATTACTTCCTAGATAGACAATTGGTGAGGTTGGACTTTGATCTATTGTTGGTGATTGTTTGACAGACCCTATCTGCAATTTTTTTATCTTTATGGAGAGACCACATGCAGACTCGCTAGCTGTAGAGGATGGGTTCTTGATGGAAATACATGGGTCATATCTTTGCTTTTGACTTTGGGGTATTGTGGTGATCTAAATATCCTCTAGGTTTTCTTGTCTTCAGGTTGTGCATTCTATCTCTTTTTGAAGATAGATCTCCCTGTGCTGCTGATCTAGCTTCCACGCATTTGAAAGGCCCTTTTGTGTAAGCTTTCCTTGTTTATGTAGCTTCTCCTAAGGGGGAAATTTTGTTTCAATTTTTGAGCGAAAATTTTGTTTTAAATTTGAAATTTTTGCGATGTTTCATTAGGGGCTAGGAGGCCCCCTGTTCTCTTTCAAAGATGCAAGTTTCGATTCTATTGCTTGTTGGTTTTCCCTGTTTAGACAAGAATCTCTTTCCAAATTTTAAGTCTCGTTTATAGATGGTCTTATGGAGGTTGCTTCCCTACTTTAGTTGTTCCTTATTTATCTCCAAGAGATAATCTTTAAGAGATTGTATCTTTTGTTGTGATATTATTGTAAAAGGTTCGAAGATCCTTTCAAAACCCTTTCTTTCAACCAATTAAAAAAAATCCAATGTAAAATATATTTTTACATTTAAAAATAGCAAAAAACACAAACATAATACTTTGGAGTTAAAACTCTCAAATTGAGATCAATACCCTCTTTATCATTCTTCACATATTGTGAAACCCCTTCACTTTGTTGTAACTTTAGTTCCTTGAACTTTCCAAAGTATCCTACAAGCTAAATAACCTTCATTACTATCAAAATCAACAAATCATATTCTATGTATCTAACAATCAATCTAGAAAATAAAACATCATTAATTTTGTATAAAATTAAATTAACTTAATACTAAAATTCTATACATGTAACAAATATCATATAAAATATCATCTTTAATTTTCACTAAAAAAATCCATTTAACTATGATTAAGATATATTAAACATTTTGTTTATCCTTGACATCAAAAAGCTCTAAGTCCATTTATTTGAACAAGTTTGGATTCTAAACTAAACGTTAAAAATTTTCAATTTTAAATTAGAGTTTGTAATGATAATGATATGAATAGTGGACAATCAATCAAAGTTTCAAAGAAATTTTTATTAAAAAATTAAAAAAAATACATAGAAGAGATCAAAACTTAAATATCATAGGCTCTGTAATCAAAAAGCTAAACCTTGTTAAGGAGAGATCCTAGAAGAGATCAAAACTTAAATATCATAGGCTCTGGAATCAAAAAGCTAAACCTTGTTAGGGAGAGATCCTCTTTGTCCGCCACCAAATTGAAAATGGCAGAGTTTCTAAGCTTGTATTGTCTTGTCCATTGAATCTTTTGAGGCAACATGTGTTATGTTCATCTCATTTAATTTAATTTAATATAACGTTTTATGGTTCGAATCCTTGAGTCTCTCAAAATATACTCTTTTAGGCTGTTCTTTGGAATCTCTAGATATATAGTATATTATAATAATAGTATTGTTAGGTTATGATTAGTTAAAAATATAGGTATTGTTTGGTGGTAGATTGTTTTATTGGAAGTTTATTGATTTTGTTTTTATTTAGTATAGTAAAATTAATAAAATATTTATTATAAAAATATATACTTAATAATATACATATTTATCTTAGTATTTATTATTATTATTATTATTATGATATTTCAACAACCGTTTTTTATTATTAAATAAATAAATTATATTGGAAAACTAAAACATACAACGCCATTTCACAGTGAAATATGTTAAATTTTAATTTATTGATTGAGTTTTCCTTTCGAATTATATTATTAAATTATTTATTTATTTATTTTTAATAAGCTTTTATTATCACGGCTCCAAGTCAAGTATTAAACACACCTTATGTTGTAACCTTGAGGCTTTTGTCACGAGAATAATATATAAAACTTTTACACCTAAAAAATAATTTAATAAGATTTTTTTAACCTAAAAATGTAAATTTAATAAATAAATAATTAAATAAATAATAATAAAAGAGTGTAAGGAAAAAACAAGATACACCCTCATGTGAATAAGGAATTGGAAAGTTATATTTATCAATTCATGAGTTTGAACGTTACGCATTTATATTTATTAGTTTTTTAAATGCCTTGAAATGTTAATAAAAGCTTTGTAAGAGTATTATTTTAATTTTAAATAATAAATATATTTATTTATTTATTTTATTTGGTTAGTGTGAGAAACCTCTATGATTAATGTATAGGGTTGGGGAGACTTCCATCAACCATGACCTCTTCTAAAGTCGAGATCTATGTTTATCAATAGGAAATATAACACACAACCACCACACACACCCCTCACACACTCATCCATGTCACAATTTGAACCTTGGACCTCTCGAAGAAGAGTCAAAGCTCAAATCGTTATGCTTTATTTTTATTTTTTTTATTTTGTACCAGATACGTTACTGACAAGTTCCTTCAATCCTTGGAAGGAGGTTCGGGGTTCAAGCCTGGTGGCCTATGCCGGATACAAACTCCCCCTCCCCTCAACTAGCCTAGCCTGAGGGGGATGGGATAGGCCTCGTGGAACGGAAGTCCTACCCTAGGAAATATGGGGAACGGTTTTCCTTAACATAAGTTTTTTTTAGGTGATGTGAATTATTTATTTATTTGACGTTAATTTTGTATACGAAGACTTGAAATTATAAAAAGTATTATGAAGTGTCGAATTGTTGATCTCTTAAAAAAAACCATCACTTCACCAACATCTCAAGGCTAAAAATGATCATTTTCATTCACAATCTACCTTTTTTTTTTCTTAATTAATTATATAATATTGAAATGGAGTAAATATGTATATGAAGACTAGAGACTATAAAAGACATTATTGAGTGTCAAGGGATTTAAACCTTTGACCTCTTCAAAAAACTCATCACTTCACCAACATCTCGAGGCAAAAAATTATTATTCTCATTCACAGTCTACTTTTTTTTCTTAATTGGTTATATAAGATTGAAATGATCCCCACCTATATTACATTATGATCACATGGAGGTATCACAACAAACTTGGCAATTACGTATATATCGTTTGGTAAGATTTGAACCTTGGTTTCCTCCTTTTAAGGAATCTAACCAGTTAAGCTCGTGTCATTTGATAAATGTTGAGGTTTACCCATGGGATTGGAACCTTGGTTTATGTTATAGATTCTTAACTTCCAACCACTTGCCCCAAATCCCATGGTTTAAATGTTACCCATGAGATTTGAACCTTGGTTTGGAGTGTGAAACTCTTTACTCCCTATCAATTGCTCTAAACACCATAGGTCTTTTTATGTTAAAGTTCACTAGAACCTTGGTCTATGACTCTATACATTTAACCACTTGTCCCAAACCTTATGAAATAAATACTAAGGTTCACATATGATATTTGAATCTTGGTTTAAGATGTAAAATTCTTCATTCCCAACCAATTGCTCTCAACCCCATAGGCTATTAATAGTCTACTTAAGTAGAGAAAGTTTTGGTATTCTTAAACATTGTTGATTAAAATGGTTGCCTTGGATATTTTTATCTCTAACATATGCTTCATAATTGGATAAGTTTTTCATGTCAAATATTATTTATTAGGGAAAAGGAATATTAGTATATTTTATTACATATGTTATTTATATAACTATACAAGTCAGTTATAATGATAAATAAAACACTTAATTACTTATCCACCAACAAAAAAAATAGAGTAGATCATAGTAATGTGACTACTACCTTTTACTTCCTCTAAGGAATTATCCATGAAAGAAAAAGAAAATTAGATTTTGCAAACTTAGGAACATTACAAAATAATGAAGTTTGTAAAATTGACAAAATTTGGTTATCTTCAGTGATTCATTCCAAGGTGGATCAATTCTTTCTAGGAAGGTTGATTTTTTCTAGGAGCAATCCACTAGCAATGTGAAGCAATTGGATTGTAGGAGTGAAATGTTAGGGAAATACAAGAGAATCACTAGCGGACTAGAGCAATTTGCTTATTTTCTAGAGTGAATCACTTGAAGACCAGTGAATGGTAAAAAGAGAAGAACAAATCCTAAGGGAAATATTTGGAAAGTAAATTTTTATTTTTTATGGCACTATAACCTATATTATAAGGATTCTAATCCATATCATCATTAAAGGCATATGACATTTGGAGGTGCATTATTTTTCTAAATATGCCCCCAAATTTTTACTTTTACTAGGAGTAAGAATTTCTTACCCAAGATAACTCAAGGGTGACCTATAAATAGGAGCCATGAGACCCACTATAAACATTATTTGACCTTGAGGAATTTAGAGCTACACTTTGTGAGACCCACATAGTTCTCTTGTAATGCATGAAATTGGTGGTAAATTGATAAGTGTTTTATTCTCTATTAATGGAATTGCCCTTATGGATTGTAAGATGCATGGTGACTAAGGCATGACCCTTTTACCCATTTTGTCTTTCCTCTCAAAATTTTATCTCAATTGAATGAGAACATTGATTTTATTCAGATTTATCATGTGTTGATTGATCACACAATCTCCTTAATATGGTTTTGGTCATATTTACTTTTAGTCTCTTCCTTCCTAAACTTTACAATTTTCTTTTATGCATTTTAATTTCCACATTTACTTTCCATATTTTAATTTCTTGCATTTAATTTCATGAAATTATATTGGATTGGTTTAGAAGTTAGCAAGGATAGTGTGGATCTAGCCTAAATCCAAAAGTTGGAAGAGGCCTTAAACCCTTTCATCCAACTTTATTGAAACTATAATTAAGGGTGCATAAGAAATTGGACAATCCCCATTTCAACATAGTTTTGGCATGCTCGGTGGGACCCTAGTCTTTTAGTTCATCATTTAGAAAAATTTCTTGATTTTAATGCTAAATTTATATCCTTCCATACTTGGGAAGCATTTTGTTTGATTTCAAGGATATTTTTTAAGTTTCCCTTTAGGTGGCGATTCCCTCCACTTAGGACCAATCACCTAGAAATTATTAGAAATATTTTAAGACAAATTTTGGAAGTGATTCACTCCACTAAGTTGGTTATTCACTATAAATGTGGATAATTTTTATAAATTTAATCTATCATGATTCATCAATACCAAGGACTTGATCTATTTGTTAGGATCCCATCCTAATGTTATTTTGTAATTCTCATTATTATGTAATGACCCACTTCCAACGTGGGGGATCCCATCCTAACGTTATGTTGTAATTCTCATTATTATGTAATGACCCACTTCCAACGTGGGGGATACTATAGATAATGTTATTTTGTAATGTACATGGCATGTTATGCTCCTAGGCAAGTGGGGCCATTTGATGTAACCATTATCAATATTGTAACCAAAATTTGGTAGATAATTCTAGCTCGAGTGGCATTTTGCATGTAAGCCAACTCTTGAGCCTAGGGTTAGGGTTTGCATGAAGTATTTCTTTAAAAAGCTATGAAGCCATGTATGAATCTATCTTTTTTTTGCAAGTTAATAAAATATTGAAGGAGGTTGCCCCCTCGAAGAGGCCTACAATTCTAAGTTCTTTTGTGAGATTGTTCAATTTTGCAATTACTTTTTGCATAGTATTATTCTATTATTGCATGTATTTTAGTTATTTTTTAAGTATTTTATGTGTGTGAGCTTTATTTCAATAGTAGGTTCCTAACAAGTGGTATTAGAGCACTTTCTAGGGCCAAGTTCTACTGCAACTATGATGATTCTTGCCATCCATTCTGCTTGTTAGGTATAATTTTCCATGTGTTTTTCGTTGTGTTTTTCGTTTATTAAAAAATCCAAAAAAATACAGTTTGTTTTTTTTACCAGCAAATCCAAAAAATAAAAAAAATACAATTTTTGTTTCAGTAGTTGTATAGGTTAGAAACCCTATGTCAGGGGTTTTAAAATATCGTGAAGGAGTTGTCATTATTGGCTAAGTTAGAAAGCCCATAAAGCGTCTAGTGAAGTGAGGGGCGATCAGTCTCCAATGCCCAGGCCCTAGACAACATTTGCGCACGAAATAAAGCTCCCACGCATCTTTGGGTGTATTGGGAGACCATTCCAGGGTTAAAAAAAATTTATCCAGTAGGAAGCTTTTTGGTCTTGTATCATCCATAGTCCATGGGACACAACATCCCAGATGATTACCCTCCCGTACTATCAAAGAGGCAGATAGTGTGCTCAAGGGTATGTGTGGAATCCTCCTTGGGTAGTGGCCTAAAATATTGGTTCGAGCACTATTGTTCATCATTGTGGTATAATAGAGGGCCTATGGGTGTTATATACTCCTTTACCTAGAATACCTTGGTTATGTTAAACACTTCCTCCTGCAAAAATACACATCTTCCTGTTCTATTAAACCTACATTCCCAATCCCAAAAAGTGAGCATACAAAGAACTTTCCTATCACATAAGAATACACCTTGCATGCACTAGCAGTTAGGACAAAATTTGCAAGTATCTCTAATAGTCTGTAATATTCCAGTAAAAATTAGGTTAGTGGTAGTAACAGTACAGTCAGTGGTAGTAATAGTTAGAACAATAATAGTCATAAAATATAGGTGGTTAGGATCAGAAACAAAACCATCACTATCTATAACTGTTGTACAAGTGACAGGACAATGACAGGGTGATCAGTTGACAGATCCGAGATAGTTGATTCAATTTTCCCACTTGTGACCTAGAGCCCAAAAAAACATTGAAATTTTATTAAAACAAGGATATCTCTTCACACAGATCTCATATTGACTCAAAAATTTAGTAGATAATTCTACACTCTATTCCAAACAAAATTGTCCTTGGCAGCCCCTGGTCAAATTTTGCACCCATTTTCCAAAAATAGTAATTTTTGATTTTTCTTGCTAAGGCCATAACTTTTCAATGATCAATTAGATTAATCCAAATTTTTGGGAATATAATCTACTTGTTATTATGCACCAAAGACCCTAAAGGACTCACTGGAAAAATTTTAAGTCCAAGTGGAGGAAATTACCTTGACATCGCCTTGCAACCAACCAAAGCTCACAAAAAGTCAGGAAATTCAATATATCTCCTCATTGAGTGCTCAGATCAAACAACCATTGAAGTGGAACCTTGCCTAAAATCAGTGTTGCAATCCATTTCCCAAATTAAATTTTGGACCCTTACTAAAAATAGTAACTCCTGAAATCCCACATCTATTTTTAGTAACTGAGTAAAAAAGTTCAAGGCTATCTCAAATGGTAAGTGGCACTCGTGGACATCAAAAAGAGGTAGAACAAAACACTGCTACAATGTTGGATACCCTAGTAAGTGTTGTTATTGGCTTGCAAAAAACAACTAAACACTTGACAACATAATTTTAAATTTTTAGAGTTGCCCAAGATACCTCCAGAATTCGCATAGAAGAACACCTAGCAGATGTTGAGTCTAAAATACAAAGTGGTCCAAGAAAGTCTGAGTATCATCATGGAATGGGAACAAATGACTCTCACCTTCGATTTGATCATGATAATCCCTTCAATATTCCAAAACTAGACTTTCCTAAGTTCAATGGGAAGGATGTTGATGGATGGTTATATCGTGTTGCTCAATTATTTAGACTCCATGATGTCCCCGTTTATCATCAAGTTCAAATGGCTTCTTTTAATTTGGAATTTGAAGCCTTACAATGGTACCAATGGTTGCAAAATACTATCCTTGATCCTTCTTAGGCAGAATTTGAGTCCTAGTTACTCACTCGCTTTGGCTCTAGTGAGTATGATGATTTTATAGGATAGTTGACAAAGATAAAACAAAATTCGATAGTTCAATATTACCAAATCCAATTTGAGATATTGGCCAACAAAACTACATGAATGAATGAAGGGTTCTTTATGAGTTGTTTTTTTAGTGGTTTGTGAGAAGATCTCCAAGCTGAGGTCACAATGTTTACACCATAATCCATGATGTAGGCTATCCAGTTGGCTCATTTGGTTGAGTCCAAATTTTCAGCTCAGAGATGGTCATCTAAATTTCCATAGGCTAAACCCTCTTTTCCTCCTAGATTCCATAATCAACATAAACAAAAACCTGTTGCACCTACTACTACACCCAAATGTTTAACCACTGCTGAAATGGATGCGCAATGCACCCAAGGGTTTTGCTACAATTATGATGAAAAGTTTTATCATGGGCATAGATGCACCCAAAAGAAATTATTCCTCATCGATGTTGATGAGCTTGACACTAGCAACCATAGTGATGATGACACTAAATTAGTAGAAGAACCACCTAAACCAGAGGATGAAAACCCAAATGAATCATAGGCTAAAATTTTTGTTCATGCTCTTGCTGGCATTACTATACCCCAAACCATGAAAGTTGTGGGTTATTTCGAAGGCCTACGACTTACCATCTTGATTGATTTTGGCAAATACATAATTTTATTGATCCTCACATCACCAAGTAGGAAAATTGTTATGTATACACATGTAATTCCTTTGAGGTTATGGTAGTAAATGGTGGGACTTTACCTTACAAGGGAAAACATCGTAATGTTAAATTCAATATTGGGTACTATGAGCTCAAACAAGATATGTTTGCACTTCAATTAGGGGGATGTGATATTGTGTTGGTATCTCAATGGTTGGGCACATTAGGAGTCATCTCTTGGAACTTTGGTGAGCTTTGGATCCAATTATCATAAAAATGGACAGTCCTACACTCTCCATGGCTTAAAAGTAGGGTCATCATAGATTATCAGTTCCAATCGAATGGAGAAGTTGTTAAAAAATCATCTTGGGGTGTCATAGCTTATATTTTTGTGATCCAATCGCATTATTTAGAGGAGGATTCTATTCCTAAATATTTCCAACTTATTATGACCAACCACAACACTATTTTTGCTAAGCCAACAAAATTACCACCTCGTTGCTCTCATGACCATGTTATTCCCTTGTTACCTGGTAATGCACCACCCAAAATTAGACCATACATGTATCCTCACGCTCTTAATTCAGAAATTAAGAAGTTAGTACATGAATTGTTAAAAGTCAGTGTCATTCGACCAAGCAATAGTCCTTACTCTTCTTCAGTTTTATTGGTACGTAAGAAATATGGGTCTTGGCGGTTGTCTATAGATTATCGAGATCTCAATAAACTCACCATCAAGGATAAGTTTCCTATTTCTATGGTGGATGAATTACTGGATGAACTTCATGGGACTATGTATTTTTCCAAACTTGACCTTCGCTCGGGGTACCATCAAATCTAACTCAAAGAGGAGGATATTACCAAGACTGCCTTTCATACTCATGAAGGTCACTATGAGTTTTTGGTAATGTCATTCGGCTTGACTAATGCCCCTTCCACATTCTAGAGCCTCATGAACAACATTTTTTGTCCATTCCTTCAAAATTTCATTCTAGTCTTCTTTGATGACATTCTAGTGTATAGTCGCTCATGGGAAGAGCATCTTACTCATGTGAATCAGAATATCTCGTTGTTGGCACAACATCAAATCTATGCTAAGCATTCCAAGTGTTCTTTTAGGTTGACATAAGTAGAATATTTGGGACACATTGTCACTAAGGAGGGCATTAAAGTTGATTCCAATAAAATCCATGTTGTTCAGGAATGGCCCAAACCTCACACTCTCAAAGGTATTCAAGGATTTTTAGGTCTTACAGGTTATTACCATAAATTTATTCGTAACTATGGTAAAATTGTATCTCCCCTCACTTACATTCTAAAGAAGGACTCTTTTACTTGGACAAGACCCACTAAATAGGCTTTTCAAGAATTGAAGCATGCCATGACCATGACACCTATCTTAGCCATGCCAAATTTCTCCAAATCATTTTTATTGAAAGAGATGCTTTAGGTCGTGGTATTGGGTCAGTGTTTATGCAATAAAGGTGACCCTTGGCCTTCACTAGTAGAGCTCTATCTAGCCGTAATTTGGGAAAATCAACTTATACCAAGGAGATGATGGCAATTCTACATATCATAACCCATTGGCGACCATATCTCATTGGGCATCATTTCTCCATTAAAACAGATCATCAGATTCTCAAATGATTTTTGGAGCAATGGGTTGCCACCCCTGAAAAGCAAAAATGGGTCTCCAAACTCATGGGCTATGATTATGACATCACCTATAATAAGTGTAAGTAGAATATTGTGGTTGATGCTCTCTCTCACCAATTTTAAGCTCTTAGTATATTGTATGCCATTTCATTTTCAATCCCTCAATGGATTGATTCTTTATGCCAGGAGGTACTTCAAGATTCTAAATTGCAAACTTTGGTTTCTTCCCTAACCATTGAGCCTACTTCATGTTCAAGATACACTTGGGATGGCTAGGATTTGTGTTACCACCAATGCCTTGTTGTTCCCCAAAGTCCTCACTACGGGAACTTCTCATGATAGAATTGTATGCTACTCCATCTGCTAGCCATTCAGGATTTCTCAAAACATATGAACGAATCAAACGCACTTTTTTTGGAAGGGTATGAAAAAGGATATTCATGAATTTTTGGTAGCTTGTGATACCTATCAATGGATGAAAGGTAAAATAGTGCATTCTCTAGGCACTCTTTAGCCCTTGCCCATTCTAGACTAGGTCTGGATAAATATTTCTATGTATTTTATTGAAGGCTTACCTAAGTCAGGCAACAAATTTATTATCTTCATGGTAGTGGATTGTATTTTGAAGTATGCTCACTTATGTCCCCTCTCCCATCCTTACACAACCTCCACTATTGCCCAAATTTTCCTTGATTCTATCTTTTGCCTTCATGGTCTACCCTCCTCCATCATGTCCAAACGTGACCAAACCTTCACTAGTCACTTCTGGAAAGAATTATTTATGTTGTAGGGGAATCAACTCAAGATGAGTTCAGCATATCATCTGCAAAAGGATTTCTAGATGGATATTGTCAATAAATGTTTGGAAATCTACCTTTATTGCTTTTCTTTAGATCATCCTACACACTAGGTTAGATGGATTCCTTTGGCCGAGTGGTGGTACAAAACTTCCTATCACACAACCACCAAGGTTACCCCTTTTGAGGTGGTTTATGGGCACCCTCCATCGACATCTTCCTCCTACATTCCAGATAGCTCCAAGGTCCATGCAGTAGACACTACTCTCAGTTAGCATGCTGATATCCTTCGTCAACTGAAGCTAAATTTGGAGGTAGCCCAAAATCGGATGCATAAACAGGATGATCAACACCATTTTGAGCCCAATTTTGATGTGGGTGATATGGTTTTCCTTCACTTGCAATCATACAAATAGTTTTCCCTCCAACTTCGTAGATGCTAGAAGGTTATTGTAAAGTACTATGGGCCCTATCAAGTGTTATAGCGGATTGGTGCCATAGCCTACAAATTGTCCCTTCCACCTACATCCAAGCTCCATCCTATTTTTTATATTTTTGCTCTCAAAAAGATGGTGGGAAATCAATTATAGGTTCAATATGCACTCTCAAAGTTAGATGAAGAAGGTTCTATATTGTCTGAACCTGAACAACTGTTAGATCATTAGACTCGCATTCTTCACAATCACACCATTACTGAAGTTCTTTTGCAGTGGCATGGACTCCAACCAGAATATGCTACATGGGAATCTCTCCATCAACTCCAACACTATTTTCCTCACCATCAGCTTTGAGGACAAAGCTTTTCAAAGGGGAAGGATATGTTAGGATCCCATCCTAATGTTATTTTGTAATTCTCATTATTATGTAATGATCCACTTCCAACGTGGGGGATCCCATAGATAATGTTATTTTGTAATGTACATGGCATGTTATGCTCCTAGTCAAGTGGGGCCATTTGGTATAACCGTTATCAAGATTGTAACCGACATTTGGTAGAAGATTCTAGCTCGAGTGACATTTTACATGTAAGCCAACTCTTGAGCCTAGGGTTAGGGTTTGCATGAAGTATATTTTTAAAAAGCTATGAAACCATGCACGAATCATATTTTTTTGTAAGTTAATGAAATATTGAAGGAGGTTGCCCCCTCGAAGAGGCCTATGATTCTGAGTTATTTTGTGAGATTGTTCAATTTTACAATTACTTTCTGCATAGTATTATTCTATTATTACATGTATTTTAGTTATCTTTTCAGTATTTTGTATGTGTGAGCTTTATTTCAATAGTATGTTTCTAACACTATTAGGCCTACTCCAAATTGACCTTTAATTTTACAATTTTTATTATTCATGTTTGATTTTTGTAGGCGCTTTGAAAATGAAAACTTTGTTGTGAACTTTCAAATATCCATCTTATAAGAACTCTTTTCTAGCTTCCTCTACTTTTGATTAGTGTTTGTACCATATTTTTTCTATGGTAGGTAATATAGTCACACTAGAAATGGTTTTCTCTATGACTATGATAGTAGTTTCTCTCACTTTGGACATGTCATCATGAAAAAACCTCACAAATTCTTCTACAATATCATCATCATACCCTTGGAATCATTCAAATAACTACATCCAACATATTTATTTGAATATAAAAATGACATATGGGTTTTCCTTGATTTTTGTAGTGTTGATTGGCTCTATTATGTTCAAATCTTCCCTCGTTTCTCTAATTAATTATATTATAGTTGGAAATTTTTCATCTTCAATTGTCCCTAGAAGGGTGCAATCATACCTTATGGGGAGTGACTTAATGAGGTTGTGGCTGAGAGTTTAGGGTTTGGCTTAGTCGAGGGCCTCTGAGAGTTTTTACAAGACCGACTCCTTGTTTAGATGTGATTTTAAGTGCACTTGAACTCAATCAAAGGGAAAATAAGGGGTGCAAAATATAAAAATGGAAAATAACTCAAAAAAAGGAAAAGGGGGCGATGCACCAAAAGATCCACTAATATTTTCTTGTAAAAATAGTCCTAAACACTATATGCCAATGGTGAAAACTTTCTCTCCTCAACATAGTGAAACATAGATGAGAGTTACCAATGATAGGTAGACATAAAGAGGTAGGTCCCACAAGAGAGCCAATGAAAAATGACTAGTCCAAAAATAGACACAGGCCCATCACACATACATACACTTGATAAAACCTAAAACATATAAAAATATTACAAACACATACATACACATAGAAACGGGTCCACAAGAAGCCACAGATGGCTAAGCCAAAAATTAACGTAGGATTCCATATCTCTGTTTCTATATATATGTGTGTGCAAGTAAATAATTACAAATATTGTGCTAGAAGCAAGGATTCAAAATTTATCCACAAGCCACTCAGGAGCCGATTGGTTTTATAGAAAGAAATGAAAGAAAATACTATAAAGAGAATACAATTGCAAACTTTGTTGATCCTTTTTATAGTCTAAACTACTATTATTTATAGTTTATAATATTCCCTCCAACATTTTCTATAAGTGGATATAACAATCTTATCTACTCTTCCTAGGGATCTTAGATATTGAATGAAGTACTTTTTGATCATAATAGTTGGCATACTATCATCACCATACTTTATCTTGAATGAATGTCTGAACCATTTACTCAAGACGTATTTTGGTAGGTGAGTTTTATTTTCTTAGTCAAGAAATAATTAACTCAAATCATCTACCTCTATCATAGTTTATCATGCCTTTGATTTGAATTAGGCATCAATGCCTACTTGACATTTTGGTGCATTTTGTTCTTTTAGATCCAAGGTTAGATTGGTAAAGAGTTTTATTCCACATGCTTCATGAAGGATTGCAAAAACTTTGATATCGAAACTTATTTCAAAAAAAAAAAATTCCTTTATGGTTTCCTTATCACTTTATTAGTTTAGAATTTCTTATAAATAAAATTTCACACAAGTTCCTATTATTATGATTTATTCTAGCTTCCTCCTCTTCAAGATAAAAAGTTCCAATTGCTTGTGATCATGGTTCTACCTTAGTCATAGATGGATAGTTAGGAATTACTACAATTTTAGTGGCTTACAAGGGCCTTATATCCTGCTTGAAGGAGAACTCAAAATCACATTTATCCTTGGTGTTAGAGTCAAACTTCTTACAATCCCTACAAAATAAAAACACAAAAAAGAAAAAGAAACGTTAACTAAATAAGGCTATAAGACATTCAACTTTTCCATTGTTTGCCTTATTTTTGCCCATTCTTCTTTTGATGGGTATTTGATTGTTTTAAAATTATTTAATGTAGCTTCCACCTCTATTTTATTATTTATGGTTAGGATTCTAATTCTTGTAGTAATTTGGCATGTCTAGGTTCTAAGATCAAGGAATGATTCAAATGCCTACATGATATATTTTGGCCTTGGTGGTTATGACCATTTTTTGAGGGTAAACCAGTCTCCTTGCACTATTTAAGAAGTCATGTATTTCTATTATGTCATAATTTCATTTCCTTCATTATAAAAGGAGGGAAATCCTTTTTGTAATAATACATCTGTTTCAACCTTGAACCATACTATAGCATTTGGTATTAGTTTGGGCTTCGTATACATGTACAATTTTCTCCTTGTGTATGAGGGCCACTATTTTCTGCATTAATGCTTCTATGTCAAGTATTCCTATAAATTCTAATTCACCTTGAGTTATTAGGGCCAACTTTTCTTGACATATCTTGGCTTCAGCTAGTTTGATAGAGATTTCAGCCATAGTAGATTCAATGTTTGTCTGATCTATGCTTCTAACTCAACTACTACCTTGATAAAATTGAATATTTGATAGAGTGGATGAGCCATATTAACAATGTGGTCCTAGTAGGTGGTAGTGATTTTATTAATCAATTCCTAAAATATTTATCGATGTTCTATCCTATTTCTTTATTCAATATTTTATTTTTCCTCTAGTATGCTTCACCTCTCCATACATAATTTTGCTTCTTGTTCCATTATTTTTTTCAATATTTCTTCAATTTATCCCTCCTTAGCCTTTATGAAGGAATCCATAGGATAATCCTATAGGAATTTAACTAATATATCCACCTACTACTTGAGAGTTTTTATTTCTATTTTAGAACCCTTTAGTGTTTTCTTCATCATATAGGATTTACTTGAAAGCAGTAAATTGCAAGAAATATAAATTACCTAGCCTAGCCTAAGGGTGGCGATGTGCCAAAGAAAAAAATAATATCAGTTGTAGATTAATTCCAATTGGTATAGGATTATGGGTTATAAACAATTATCGATCGACATAGGTCGATCGGTTGTAGAGTAGTGTCAATCGACCATGATCGAGCGGTTGCGGTAACATTAAAGTGACTATCGATGATAGAAATTTGTGACGGTTGTGGAAATAGGTAGAGTATTCTTATTCCATAATTCTATTATCCAAAACTCTTTTTATTCAGTTTCATAGGCAGTGTAGATGCACTATCTACAATTATAGTAGACAAGTATCCATGTCATGTTGTTGTGTGTTAGGAGTATTTTTATTGTCATAGACAACTCCTTGTTTGTTAGAGTATGTTTTCTTAGTGTTGTTTTGATTTGTTGTTATTATCTGAGCACACAATTAGAGGTCATTCTATAGGGCATCATTGGTTCATATGAAGACTCATAGATTTCTTATGAAATTATAGTTTAACCTTGGTTACTTAGAAATGCAAATTATTATTGAGGGAAGTATGTGATTTTCCTTCAATTTCATATTCATTTCCTAACATCTAAAGGTTTTTTATTTACAAATACAATATCACCTACTAAATATGAAAATAATGAAGGCCAATATTTTGGTAAAAATACAATTCTAAAATATTTTACACAAATATCAAAATGTAGTGAGGCATCCACATCTACACAACATGCAGGTACAAACATCTTTTACCATAAAATCATTACTTTTTCTATCTATTATTCTTAAATATATATTCTTTATTTATTGATAGATAAATTTTTGTCTTCTTATCTACCTCTTTTTAAATGCTTTGTAAAATTGTATTCTGTTAAATCTTTAAAATAGTGCATTTTGACATCCAAAAAAAATACATAACATCAAAAATTGAATGTAGTAAACACTATCGACCTTGATATGCATCCACTCAAATATATTCCAGCGGATGATATGGGACCACATGATAATTTTCCTAATAATGACATTCAACAACCACTTCATGAGATGCCTAATACAAACACATCAATAAAAAATGAAAATGCCAATATAATTAAAATGCAGACCTTTGGGAAATCTTGTAGTCAAAAATATAAATGTCAAAAGATCAGTGAATTAACTATTGGAAGGAATTTTAAAAATGAATGGGTATAGTTATACCCCTTTATTGAGTGAGATGAGATAAATAAAGTGTGTAGATGCATTATTTGTAGTTGGAAGCTGGGAAAGGATCATTTGTTGCAAAATAAGAAAGACAATAGAAAAATATTGTGGGAAAGTTTATATCAAAGAAAGATAAAGTGATGGAACAATTAAGATATCTCATAGGTGGAAGGATGCATTAAAATGTGTGCATGTGATATATGCACTTGAATACAAAAAAGCAATGAAACACCAACAAACTCTCATTGATAAGGGTGGAACAATCCAGGCCCAATTTCAAAAAATTAATAAGACTATAGTAGCCTCAAAATATTTGTAGTTTGTTTTTGTATATAGTATTCTAAAATAGGGTTGATCCATGTTTTATTTTATTGATTATAAGCAACTATTTCAATTAGCCTAGGTATAGAACCTTACCAGTTCCCATTGGTCAGATCAAAGTGGTTGGAAAATTGTAAAATGTCTATCACTAGTTGATAAGGAGGACCTAAGAGAGAATGTAAAACGAGACAAATTTATTTTACTTTCCATGATGAGGTAACGGCTATTGACAACACATATTGGATTTGCATACATGTTTACACATTCCAAAATAATTTGAGACAACCTCATTTACTAGCACTTAAGATGATGAAAAATTGTAATGCGAAAAAAATTTATAATATTGTTGTAACCAGTTTAAAGGATATTGTCGGAATGGATGAAAAAGAAATTTCCACAAAGTTAATTTGTGTTGGAGTTGATGGTGCAGCTATAATGCAAGGATGAAGGAACAATATTTGTGTTAGACTTCAGACATCAATTACCCCATATTTTATTCTCATTCATTGTATGGCTCATAAAATGAATCTTGCATATAAAATTGTGAGCACATTTGATAATGTAGCCAGAGTGGAAGATCTCATTTGTGAAATACACTCTTACTTTTCATGCAATCCAAAAATGTTTGTAGAGTGTCAATAGTTTTCTCTAGCTGTAACTAAAGGCTGAAAATTGTTAAAATATGTGGACACCATGTGGATTTCACTGTTTCTTCCTGCAAAAAGGGGTTTTTCAGAATATCAATCCTTGGTGAGGTTTATGTATGCACATTGTAGGGATTTTGACAAGGTAAAATATTTACTATTTCATATGACTAACTTGGAAACTCTTCTCACATTATGTGGTATTCTTCCATTGTTGAAAAAAATGAATTCTTTGATTAAAATCACATAAGAAAGATCAATTTATATTGTCGATTTCATCAGAATGAGAAAATAAATATGTATGCTTATTGATAAGATTTACTTATCCAAATAAAATTTTTAGGATCATTTGTTTGATAGTTGGAATACATTAGTTCAATTTAATGACCCTAACAGCTTTTAAAGTTCAACATCAACGATAATATTTATATTGCAATCCATGGAAGATGATTCATTTATATCATTATGAAAAGTGGTTAGATACACTTACAGATGATGTTGAACAAGTGCCAATAACACATTATGTATTTGATGATGTTTTGGATAGTACTAAGAATAAATTAAAAAGAATTGCAAAAACATTAACAAGTGAAATAAGAGATCATTTTCATAGATATGAGCTACTTGATGCCATGGTTGTTGTTAATCCCATCTTCCGAAATCCTTTTCTTGACCATAATAGTAAAAGTAAGTTGTTTGTAAAATATATGAGCACTCTTATGACACATTTATCTAAATGTGTGGAAATAAATGGCATTCAAATCAATGGTATTCTAAACAAAGAAATTATGAGACAATAATCAACCAATTTTGGAATTGTAGACACCTAAAACATGTCATGTCGAGGCGACTACTCATATGGGACATGCTAGAAGACCATATGGAAGACCTTGGACAGATTCCAAGGTATAGCAGTGGTTTTTACCACTCATTTGGGCACCTTTGCCTAGTCAGTGCTAGCCGTTGCTGACACCCATGGTTAGTAGAGCTGACCGCGCTTGTCAGCCGCGATTAGGCCTCAAAGTCAGTTGGCCTTCATCCGACCCAAAGTTGGTTGCAACGGCCAATTGGTTGTGGATTGGAGCGGTTTGAGTGAGGAAGGTTCTGGATCCTTCCATCCAACAAGCTCAACTACCCAATCTTGTTCTTGGCTTCCTCATGAAGCTACCCCTAGCCCTTGGCAAATGCTATAAAATCCCCCTCCAAATTGGGGAAAGATATAGATGAATCTCAAGTTGAAATGCAACGAAGCCCTATCGAATTGCATACTCACTTACATGCATTGAGAGGAACACTTTTGCTGCCCAATTGGAGATCACTTGCCATGGAGGTCCTAGGAGGCTAGGAGATTCAAGAAACATTAATTCATGCAATCCATGCACCAAACTAAGCAATTCAACCACCAAATCTATCAGAGGACATAGTGGTGACCCTTGATCATCAATTTCTCAAGGAGAATTGAATATTGGACACCAAATTAGGAGGGCAAGAACATTTCAAGCTCATCCATGGCTATCAACCATGGTGAACAGTGCTCACCATGCATCAGACCCATGGTCAGGTTGTCATCTTCAATTTCCTTATTTTATAGCTATAGGATTTGTTTAATTACATTATATTAGACATATATCATGTTAATTTTCTTTAATAGAGACTTTGACCGATGCAATTAGAGTTTTTAGTCATTTTCCTTCATTCTTGCAATTATGATACTAATGGTTCTTTTCATGCTTCCATGCTTTCAATTTCATAATTAGGCCATTAGATAGATACATTTACTTTTCCTTATATATTTGTAGCAATATTTTTAGGTTTAACATAAATTTAATATGTTTCTTGCACTTTCTTGATTTCATGCTAGTTACATTACCTTTTATGCAAATACCTCCTAAAAGCCTCATCAAGAGAGGCCTCCTTTGTTGCTAATTGCTTCTTGTTGTTTATTGCACGTAGGACTAATAGGGTTTTGAGATGCAAGGCAAAAAATACCTCTAATCATGGAGAAGAAGGTCATCGACACCTTGGAGCAGTTCATGTCCATTTAGAAAGTTTGCATATTGCACCTACCCTTGAGAGGAAATTTCAAATCTATTGTTACATTGTATCAAAATTTGGGTGTCCCTAAGAGGGACATAATTGTAACTTGAGATTTGATTCAATATTAATAAAAGAAACATTCACTTTCTTGTCATATGCAATCTTGTCTTCCATTTCTTTATTTAATGATCAATTTCAATAAATATATCATTAGGTGTATGCTTTTTAGATCGGTACAGAAGGTGATCACGATGGAACCTCCACATTTTATGCCACTAAAAACTAATTTTATTGGTTTTATGATGACAGGTGCTCACCATGATTGACAGCCATGATCAAAAGTTATCGTCATGGTTGACATCCACGGGCAATAGTATCAGCCGCGTCACATAGCCACGATCAGAATATGGAAAATCAGATAGCAAAGGAGTAAAGCTCAATCAGATGTGGACCTGAGGTAGGTTCCACTATCACCTTCTATTTCTATTTTTACTCTCTTTAATTTCTAGAATGCAAAAATATTAGACTAATTAGGGAAGACAATAAAATTAGCATTATGCATATGAGTCCTTAGGTCTTTACTAGGCACTGCTAGGAACAATGGACCTCTGAGTGTAGTCCGCCCTAGTCTCCAACATGCTAGAACATCCTTTGTATTCTATTTTGCTTGCTTGAGGCCCGATCAGTGGCCATACCATTATTAGTATGCATTATCAAAATATCATGTAGAACTAATCATGCATGCTTTCTTAATTTGAAATGTTCCTTTTTTGCATTGCATATAGAAAAGAATCATTTGAATGTTGTATTATGCATATTTCTTTTATGCAAATTAAAAGGAACCACACACACCATGACACATTTAAACGCTAGTGAGTTGGAAGTCACATCCAACCACTAGTAGGGTTTCAACGATGGTGGAAGTGATTTCCATCCGTTGGCCCAACTCCCTCATACCTTTTATTACTAGACCAATACTGGATCCGAGAACCTTTCGTAGCCCAAAAAATTTGCATATACTCCTCTTCGAAGGGTATAATGCTGACTGGGTGAAAATGGGTGAGGATATGTGCTCCCTACCCAGGTGTGGACCTCATCACCACATTTTAGGGGATTACATGGCTTGGAGTTCATAGCCAGGTTGTCGAGCTATGAGTATACAGGTGAAAGCCCTTTAACAATTGAGAAAATCATCAACATATTGCAAAACATGATGAGAGTTCCATACTGATACAACAAATTGAAAAACACATCAAACAGTTTAGGGCTCATTTTAAAATTTTAAAAGAGATAATCATCATTGTATTCTTTGTGTGCTAATAAAATTTAAATCTAGACATAGGATACACATCATGGTGGTTACATGGAGAGGCCGATCCGAGCATAGACTCGAGATCGAAGCCCAAGCTCCACCTAACACACAACAAGTTGCGTAGAACCCTCAATCATAGAATCCTCCCAAACGTCATTCGATGAGCATTAGAGGGGATAATTCTACACGTGGGGATTCCATTGAGAATACCCCAATTAGAGGAGCTACTAGACACTCCTCTAGACATAGATCAGAGCATGGAACTTCCCAGCATGGGGGTTTCAAACATGTCAGCATTTACCATGATCGCATTCCACATGCATCTATGGGATCTACTGAAGAGTATGTCATTGAGGGATCCAGATTGGTACCCCTCCATCCTGTGTCTAGGGGAGGCTTGAGGCCCCCACCTTTTGAGTATAGACGAGTCTAGGATCCACCCATTCAGGGGCAAGTAGATAGGGCCACTTTCGAGCATAGGCCAGCACGAACTCCCAATAAAAGTGAGCCTTGTAGGATCACCATCGATATATCTAAAGTGGGAGCTAATGGTATGCCACCTCATGAGCCTTGGCATAGTAGATAATTAGATGGTCTAGACAGAGTCCTAGGATAGTTAGGCTACAAGCCTACTCCTGTGCCTTCTCATCCTATGAGTGTGCATAGTGGTAGCACCATTAGGACTATCAGAGAACCTGGAGAGTGCTCCAAGCATTCTCGAGATATGCATGCTCCTGCATCTCATGTAGGCACAGAGTATGAGTGATAGCTAGACATGAATGTCATATTCATAGACAAGGGCAAGAGCATGGCAAATCAGTCCATTGGGGGACATACCCACAAGTCCGCTCGAACAGAGTGCACACACCAGAGGCCTCAAATGACCGATCATATAGATAGATCTCATAGACTGGTGTCCGAGTAGAGATATTAGATCCTCCAAGACCAATTGGAGGATGTTCACGTAGAGCAAGAATACCTCAAAAATGAGAATACTTAGAGGCAGAGGTTCATAAGACAATATTTATATGAACAACGCATGCATGAACAATGCATCCTTGATTAGAAGGAGTGTGTTGAGAGGGAGGATCGATTAGCTAGTGTCGGCTTAAATCCCCCTAGTGAGCATAGGGAGTGTATTGATAGATGAGTTGCTTCACAGCCTGATTTGCACCCTGAGCACATAGACACTCATACTCGCCTTATGACCCAACATAGAGATCGGTGCCCTACATCCAAACATCGTGGGCATAGGTAGTATGAAGAAGAAGTGGGAGAGGAATTAGATCAAGAATATCCTAAGATCTCCCTAGTCAAAGAGGTGGATGAGCCTAATCCATCACTTTGATCGAAGAGGAATCTACCTCCGAAGGTGCCTACAAGGCAATCTAGAGAAGAGGAGTTCCTATCTTCACAAGCTTATAAAGCCTTGGAAAAAAGGTCAAAGCCATTGAGAAACAAGGGATGACTTATCAAAAGCCTACCTTGAACAAAATTCATAATGAACCTTTATGCCCATAAGTGCCTATTTCGGCCTATCCTGAGCATTTTAAGATGCCTAGGCTGGAAAATTTTAAAGGAGAGGAAGATGCTCAGGAGCATGTGATGAATTTTCTAGACATGTGCTTTTAGATTGGAAGCAATGATGCCTTGCTCCTGTGCACCTTCATTATGACCCTCTCAGGCCCAGCCCGAGAGTGGTTCAACCAACTCAAGAGGTACAATATCACCAATTTTGAGCAATTGGCTGATGCATTTCTTGAACGCTTCTCCTTTGGCATCAAGAAAAAGGTAAACTTATCCGATCTGGCTGCTTTAACGCAACATGATGATGAGCCAGTTATGGATTATGGGAAATGATGGAGGAAGATGATGGCCAAGTTGCCATTCTCCATCCCTACTTCTGAATTGACTAGAATGTTTATGAAAAGTTGTGCCAAGCACATTTTATTATTATTATAGTTGTAGTAGTACCAGACCTTTGAGGAGGCTTTGGCGCAAGCCAAAGTGATTGAGGATATCAAGTTACAGGAGGGTAACTTGAAGCTCAGGAATAAGAAGGAATGGAACAAGAAAAGCACTGAGAAACAACCGGCCAAGCCGGCTCATGTTAATCAGGTGGTGTTAAACCTTCAAAAAGGGGATAAGGGGCAACAACAACGAAACTATCAAGCCCAACCTCCTCCTATGTAGTATGAGAAGTGCAACAACAATTACAAGGGTAAAAATAAGGAACAACGCCCACCTCATGTATTCACTCAGTTATCGGAGTCATTGGCTTCGATTTTTCATTAGTTATGTGAGGCTAAGGCCATAAACTTACCCGAAGTAAAATTAATGGACCCTAATCAACCCAAGCCTAAGGGGTACAAAGATGATCAATATTGCATATTTCATCGAATGAAGGGCCACGACATCGAAGTATGTTGGTCTTTCAAACACTTAGTGCAAAATATGATCGAAAGAGGTACGCTTCTTGTAGACAACCCACAAGCGCCTGATAATAAAAATATGGGGATTTACAAAAATCCTCTACCCAACCATGAGGCACCGAGGAATAATGTTGGCCAAGTCAACCAAGTACGCATCGAACCACCAACCCATGGGTTCATCGGAATGGTCAACATTGTCACAAGGAACATGAGGTATGAAAGACCCAATCAACCTCCGATCCCTATTAGAGTCCAAGCTATGCCTCCTCCAAGGCCAGCCCAGAATATGCCAAGCCCACCAACTAGACCGGTGGTGACCATCAGAAGTAGGTTGGTTCAAAACCTACAGATAACTCCAGAAAAGTTGTCGATCTATGAGCTTATTCAATAGTCTCCTAAGCACAGGGAGATGCTTATGGATATTTTAAGGTCCATAGAGGTGCAATCCCAAGATCCTAAAGCATTCACACACTTCATGGGACATGTGCAATAGTGCCAGGAACCGGTCATACAATTTCATGATCATGAAGTCAAGATGGTTTCCACTATTATAGCGGACCCACCGCTCCATATTATTGCATGTGTGAATCACATACCATTCAAGTGGGTTTTGATCGATACAAGATCATCAATCAATATTATCACAACCAAGGCATTAACTTACCTAAAGTTACCAAAGATGCATATCATACCTTCTACCTTCACATTGAGAGCATTTAATGATGCATTATGCTCAACTATCGATACTATAGTTTTACCTATTCAGGTAGGACTGAAGACCATCCCTATGATGTGTCATGTCATCGAAGGTGCTATGCAATATAATATACTTCTAGGGAGGCCTTGGATAAGAGAAATGCATTGTGTCCCTTCCATTTTACATCAATGTATCAAATATGTGCATGAGGGATAAGTTCACGTGGTGCCTTCAGATGAGGAACCATTTAAATACGTGAATCTAGAAGATTTTCTAGGGGATTTTGTGCTCCCCTCAATGCACCTGGACATATGGCCTGTATCATCGATCAAAGAGCTAGGAGGTAAGAAGAAAGAAGTGTGTGCTAAACCTGCAATATCCGTATCTCAATGATTGGAGCACACGACAACTGCTTCTACTAGACCGTCTGCATCCATGATGCATCGAGATGATGAGAAGCTAAAAGTAAATATGGGTGAAAAAGAGATAAATCATGCACCCAAGCCAATTATGATTGAGGTCCCTACTCCCATGGAAGTAGAGAATGCTCAAGGAGAAGTCGAAGAGGCACCTCAACCTACTTTACCTACATCTTCAGCAGGGTCATCTGCACCATAGGTGACCATTCATTTGGTTAATCCTAGATTAGGAGAATACATTGTGTAGAATGTGATGTTTACACCGATCATCGAGACTGCACAAGACATGGGCCGACCGAATGCCCATCGCCTTCCCATAGGGATAGTGGTACCGCTAGGGGTGCCCCCTAACCAAACCAATTTCATCTATGGAGGGCTCGACTAGCTTGCATATCGCACCCCCATGGATGAGGATGATGATGAACCATTTACTATAAATGTTCATTATCTTTCCAACCTAGAGTACACCTTACGATATTTTAAATGCATTACCATTGGCATGGTTACAAACTCAGATTATTCGAGCAGGGGCGCAGGAGGCCTATAGAACCATAATATCAGTTACCTACTGATAGGTTTGGGTTAGGATTTTATAGTGGAGGATAGGATGAACTCCTCATAATATCTTTAGACCACTTATACCTCAGTCTAGGGGTGAAGTCAATTTCAATCCTTATCACCCTAATCCCTCCACATTTTGGAGGGATAACCGGATAGTGTCTTATGTCACTATAGAACCACCCAAGACATATCATAAAGATATCTTGGTGGGTACCGATCCAGATCATATACCAAGAGAAAACTTGGATCAACAAATCCATGAGGTAACCAATGACATAGGCATGCAGGTTCATAATGCTAGTTTAGTGATAGATTCTAAATCAGAGGATCACTCTAATGAGGATACAATAGAGTCCATCTTCGAGATAGGTGGACCAGTTGCATACATGAGAGTGATGATGACAATGAGTCCTCAAACAATGAGCAATATGAGGATGAGACTAAGTTGGCCTATCTAGGCCCTCTTAATTTATGTCATCTATTATCGAAGGAACAACCATCGAGGATGATCAATCCTTCATGAGTGATAGTCATTATGGTTGGCTTACATGGGACCCCATATTCCTAATCTCCTAATTCTAGTAGGTAGCGATGAAGGTCTATATTATGATAGTGATGATGAAGATGAGATAGAGAGAGCCTATTTAGGACCTCCCTACTTACATCATCGTAATGCACCTTACACTATAGAGGATTTGTACAGAGATATCAATATTAATCCTCAACTCAGAGGGAGACCACCTAATCTAGATAGGATTTATCATATAGTATTTCTTGATCCACCAACATTTAGAGAGCTCCTTGAGCCAAATGATCCTACTTTCAAGTCTATTCATAGACCAGATCCAGAGATCCCCATACCCCTAGAACCACATCTCGGGGATGGAAGTTACACACATGTAGAGTCACATGCACGTGGTCCTGGAGACATGATCCATTCCATCAATATGATCTCCATTGATTTGACCACTCCACTCCACAATCTAGCTGATCCATCCAAACCATTGTATCTTAATGTAGATGCTATTGATTGGGATCATACTGATTCACCCCTAGAGCCTGAAGATTTCTTCCCTAATGAAGAAATGTTGCAACCTTTTCATTTTGTACTAGGCTATGCACATGATGTTTATCATGCTGAGGATGCTTCCAATGTGGAACCTATAAACCTAGCAGATGACATCCATTTGATCCCTACGCCTCATCAGCTTGAGGAGGGATCCCATATGTCAGTAGAGGAAACCTTTGAAGTGGATATTAGTGATGATCCCATCAATCCAAGGAAGGTTAAATTTGGAGAAATTTTGACTCCTGATGAGTGTGCCAACCTCATCCCTCTACTGAGAGAGAGACCTAATCTCTTTGCTTGGACTTACAAAGACATGCCAGGTCTAGATCCAAAATTGGTTACTCATAACCTTTCGCTAGATCTATCAAAGAAGCCAGTCAAGAAGAAACTTAGGAAGATGCATCCAATAGTAGCCTTAATGGTTAAAGATGAATTGCAAAAGTTATTGGATGTAGAGTTTGTCATTTCCATCGACTATCCAGAATGGGTATCAAACATGGTGCCTATAGGAAAACCTGATGGAAGGATCCGTATCTGTATGGATTTTAGAGACCTAAATAAGGCAACACCAAAGGATTCATTTCTATTGCCAAACATAGATGCTCTTGTAGATGCAACTGCAGGTCATGAAATGCTCTCCTTAATGGATGGTTTTTTTGGTTACAACCAAATTTGGATTAAGCCCGAAGACCAACATAAAACCATGTTCATAATGCCATGGGGGACATTTTGCTATAAGGTTATGCCATTCGGTCTTAAAAATGTTGGTGCTACATATCAGTGGGCTATGACATATATCTTTCATGACTACATGCATAAGATCTTAGAAGATTATATCGATGACTTATTGGCAAAGTCATTGTTGCATTCAGAGCATGCAGAGGTCCTGAGGAAGGTCTTCGATCACCTGATAGAGCATAATGTTAGGTTGAATCCTAAGAAGTGCGTATTTGGCGTAACTTCAGGAAAGCTCTTAGGATTCATCATTTCAAAGTGAGGCATCGAAGTTGACCCAACAAAGGTCAAGGCTATTTTAGAAATGCATCCCCCCATAAATATCAAGGAATTAAGAAGCCTTCAGGGCAAAGTAGCATCCATAAAGTGATTTATCACATAATTATCAGATAAATGTCGACCCATGAATCGACTACTACACAAGGGGGTCCCATTCAATTGGGATGAGGACTGTCAAGCAGCCTTTGCTGAGATTAAGCAATACCTGGTGATGTCGCTAGTGCTAGCTCCACCAAGGCTAGATATACCATTTTTGCTATATATATCGACAATCGAATTTGCATTGGGAACCATGTTAGCCCAAAAGAATGTGCAAGACAAAGAGCAAGCCATATATTACATTAGTCGAACCTTGGTGAGTTACGAGCTAGGATATGCATATGTGGAGAAGTTGTGTTTAGCAGTAGTGTTTGCTACAAAGAAATTGTGACACTATATGTTAAGTCATACGACGTATGTCATATCAAAACAAAATCCTTTGTAGTATATGATGAGCAAGACATATCATAATACACGTACTGCAAAGTGGATCATGCTATTGATAGAATTTGATTTGGAATTCATTAGCCAAAATTCCATCAAGGGATAAGTCATAGCTGATCAACTGGCTGAGGTGCCTCTCGAGAATAGTAGGCCCCTCACCATAGAGCTTCCTGATGATGCAGTATTTGCCTTATCAGAAGCACCCAAACCCGAAGAACTAGATAACAAAGCTGATATGACCTTGTTCTTCGATGGTTCGAAGTGTGAGCAAGGGGGTGGTGCAGGAATAGTGTTGTTCATGCCACAAGGTGCTCCTATGCCCTTGTCATTCAAGTTGGACTTTCCTTGCACTAACAATAATGTTGAATACGAAGCCCTAATTTTGGGCCTCCAAATAGCTATCGCCATGAAGATTAAAAGGTTAAATATCTTTGGCGATTCCCTTCTCATTGTCAACCAAGTGAAGGGACTTTTTCAATGTAGGTGTCCTATTCTAAAGGCCTACAAAGATCTTGTTGATACTTATCTAGCTCAATTGGAGTGGTATGACATCGAGGCAATCCCTCATTCATCAAATAGATTTATAGATACCATGGCATCTTTGGGATCCTTAATCCCTCATAATCCTTCTACTGATTTTACTACCATCCATGTCAAAATATTGTCACATTCTACTATGTAGTGCAAAGCTTTGGATAACAAAGAGTCAATCAACATGATCCATATAGAACCAAATCATGAGTGGTTCTACAGAGCTAGAGACTTTCTCAAGAGAGTGCCTTGGGGGTCATTGATCTCGCAAGGTCCTATGGGGAGTGGTACTACCATTCACCATAAGGTTGTTTCCCAGTCTACATTTACAAATGTTGAACCGTAGGGGGAACATGTTGTCTTGTCAATTGAGGCTAAGAATTACCAGAACTAGATGTCATAGATACATGACTTCCTAAAGCTTGGTATAATCCCTCAAGGATTATCGCATGCCACAAAATGCACATTTAAATAGAAAGTGACAAAGTATGTCTTGTTAGGAGACATTTTATATCATAGAAGCTATGATGGAGTTCTCCTTCATTGTCTTGAGCCCCAAGAGTCATCTTGGGCAATTTTGCAAGCTCATGATGGTACGTGTGATGGCCATTTTAGTGGCATGGCTATCATCAAGTGCATCCTTCGCATGGGTTATTATTGGCCCACTATGGAGAAGGATTGCAATGTGTATGTCAAGAAATGTATTAAATGTCAGCATCATGCTAATCTTATGCACCTACCATCACAGGCCTTACAACCCATTCAAGTGGCTTGGCCATTTGCTCAATGGGGTTTGGATCTCATCGGTAAGATCTCTCCTCCATCATCGGGTCGACATACATTCATTATTATGGCTACTGAGTATTTTACAAAGTGGGTGGAAGCCATTCCCTTAACAATGACAACTGGAGCACGTATTGCTGAGTTCATACTCACTAATATCATAAGTCATTTTGGGATACCATCCAAGATAATTTTAGATAATGGAACGTCATTCAAAAACAAAACTGTGAGAGCTTTGAAGTCTAAGTATAGAATCAAACATAGTTTTGTGACTCCATATTATCCATAGGCAAACGGGTAAGTTGAGGCTTCAAATAAGATAGTGGTCTCCATATTGAAAAATATGGTACAAGAGCACCACAAATATTGGCACATCCAACTACCCCTTGCATTATGGGCTTATAGGACTAGTATTCGGACACCCACTAGGGCAACTCCATTTTCACTAGTATATGGTGCTGAGGCCATTATGCCCCTAGAGTTGGAGATTCCAATGTTGCGCATCGCATTGAAAGAGTTCATCGATGATGACACTGCATGACAAGCTCACCTAGATCAATTGATGCTACTTGATGAACATCACGTGAATGCCCTTGAGCATCTCCACGTTTATCAAGAGCACTTAAAATGAGCTTACAATGACAAAGTCCATCTGAGAGACTTTGAGGTTGGTGATCTTGTGCTGAAAGAGAACCAACAGAACTCAAATTTACCACCAAAAATGTGAGACAAATTTATGGCTAATTGGTTAGGTCCTTATATCATCTCTGAGAAGATTGGACCTGGGACATATCACTTGACATCGCTCGAAGGAGTTGAAGAGCTTGAACCTCTCAATATCCTTCATATTAAAGTGTTCTATGCCTAAAACCATCAAAAGGCTCCAAAGGCATCTGTAAGCCCTTTGGTCATCAAAGTCTCCAAAGGCATCTGTAAGCCCTTTGGTCATCCATAAAAAGCTCCAAAGGCATCTATAAGCCCTTTGGTCATCCCAGTAAAAGGCTCCAAAGGCATCTGTAAGCCCTTTGGTCAAACCAAAATTTTAAAATCCATAAAAATTAAAAAGCAATAAAATCCAAAAAAATTGGAAAAATATCAAAATTCAAAAACATTTGCATCATTGCATTTCATTTTGCATCATTGCATTTCATTTTCCACATGCATTTCATTTTTGCATTGCATTAGGCATATCCATCCGTCACACTTGCATTAGAATAAATTGTGTTTACAATCTTACAAATGACACCACGTTTGTGTTTCAATCATGCATCTATGCATTATATTTTTCATCCATTTATCACCCTTGTGAGTAACTATGTTTTTCAACACAACCCCTATTGTTGCTATGAAGAATATACTAGGGTTTTTTGGTCATTCAACCATACCTAGAGGTCTTCTCAAGAGTTGATAGAAAGCTTGCTTTGCTTTTGTAGATGAGGTCTAGTTTGTATAGCCCTTAGCATATCAGAATTCTATCACTAATCAACAAATTAAACAATCCTAATAAGGACTAGGGGAAGATGAAAGCTACGAAGTAGGACCAGGTATCCTGAGGTGAAAAGTTTATTCTTGCTTATCCCCCTATGCGGACGGTCTAGGAAATGTTGGTAATTGGAAAAAGGACAAGTTTATTCCCTACCCATAGAATCCCTTGCTTACGTTAAAATGAGCAATATCCTAGAGTGATATCCCAAATCAATCCTCCAGATTGATACCCTAGATCGATATCCTAGATCGATATCCCAGAAAGAAATCCCTAAAGCAAAATCCCCAAAGGAAGTTTCTGAATCAAATTACAAAATGTAAATCCCAGAAATTCAAGTCAAATCAAGATCAAGTTTTCAAAGTAAAATCAAATCAGTATCAAATCCCTTGCTCAAAAAAAAAAAAAAAAAAAGAGTATATACAAAATAAACAGTGATTTTTATCACTATATATGAGCAAGTATCCCAAAAAATTGAAGAAAATAAGGGAGCGAACTTGAATCCCTGGAATTATCAACACTACTATACCTTACGCATGATGATATGTCTGATACATTAGCATTTTTCTTGTGTGCAGACCAATGTTTGAATGTGGAAGAGCTAGCTTTAGGTGTCCTATATCGCCTAGTGGTCTAGTCCAACTGAAATCTAAACCTAGGATTGGATAGACATATGAGGATCCCCAATATTAGCAATGGGCTGAAATAATCCGCCTAACATCGGGGTATGCTTATGCCTTATCTAAATATACTCATTTGCACACATAGGGATAATGAATAGTTAGGGCCTATCCTAGTGAAAGCCTTATGTTTCAGAAGTCTAGTATGGTTAGTATACAACTTTTGATAAGTCAACTAGGGTGTTTGAGTCTCATGGAAAACCTCAAAAATTCCCAAATAGCAACAACCAATTTTCAATGCAATCATCAAAACATCAATTTCTTTTATGAGAGTTTGTTTATTAGAATTATTTATAATATAGGTTAGATACCGGATGGATGTCAGAAATGATATTTAAATGGCCACTGACTATGTTATCCATATTCTTTTAATTTACAAAAGCTCATGAATAGAAACCATATATAATTGCATCTCACATATGGGTGTACTATCTTTCACAAAAAGATAAAGCAACTACAATCCATGATTGTTATACATTCGGTGGTGTCATCCATTAGATTATTAAATCCATATTACATTCATACATTATGTTTTAATGATTAAAGCATACATGTTCATTTCCATATATCATCATAGAAAAATTATGCAATACATACATGGCATAAATTATGTCATAACAACATAAATTAAATGCATACAAGTGAAGCAAAGTATACATGCATTTAACATCAAAATATGGCATTCATATGCATCCATCATAAGTAGTCCATCTACATACATAACTCATAGCATCTAATCATCTATCACATAGCTATCTAGTGCATGTCATCCATACATCACATCATATAACATAAAATCAATGCATTGCATCCATGTGCATAACATAAAACATAAAATACCAAAAATAAAGTACACATGTAATGAGATGAACTATCATATATATATATATATGTGTCAAATGTACATCATAGTGGGGTACATCAAAATTGCTACAACTGTGTAGGTCCTCAGACCTTACACCAAAATGGTACAACAAGTAGCAAAATCTATGCCATGCCAATGTGCTAGCTCTAGCCTGCACCCCCTGATCCCCCTATGCTAGAGCTCTCTCTACCTCCCTCAGCCACATCCCTAGGGGCCTACTCTAGAGCCTACTGTGGGTCCTACTATGGATCCTACGCTCGGCCTAGACCAACTATACTCAGTGCACATGAGGTAGTCCTCTGGCTAGATCGTGCACTAGACTGCCCTATCTCCCTAGTCCTAGTCCTACTCCGATGTGACCCTATAGTAGTGGTCCTCTTCGAAACCTACCCACCTAGCAGCCTGATAACACCCTCCAGTTGGGCATTGCGAGCTACATCTATTGTATGCTGATCATTACCCTCCTCCATGAGGGTATGTAGCCTCCTAATCTCTACCATCAGGTCAAAACCTACAAGCCCTAGAGTAGATGGTACCATGGGAGGTGCCATGATAGCCTATGTAGGTGAGGGAGCTACCCTCACCGCCTTGAGTAGGTCCCGCTCAATAGTCACTACATCTAGCCTCACCTATAGAAGATCACGCTAGCTAGTGATCTTCTCAATCTTGATGTCTATTATAGCCACCATGCTTGGAGAGCTACCCTCTCCTCCTCATAACTATACCACTAGCTCTAGCCATGAGATAGCTTCACCTCTAGAGTGGTGATAGTGGTGTCCCTATGTAGGAGCTGGGTGCGAAGTCTCCCAATATGAGTCTAGAGGTCGACAACCTATGCCCTCAACTATCCAACCTCACTATCAAGAGGTGCCTCACCCTCCTCAGATACCTCCTCCTCTACCTCTACCTATGGGCCCTCCTCTGTAGCGACCCATGCACCCTCGGTCCTCTAATGGACCCTACATCCATGAGGGTCCACCTCTGAGCCCTCTACACCCTCTACTACAAATTCATCCATTGGTCGACCTAGAGGTCCCTCTCCATGCCACTATAGGCTAGTCCACCATGCATCATAATCAATAGTAGTGCCTACATCCACCAGGCCCAACTCTTGAAAGTCATCATCATCATCCCCTAGTGGAGCCACCTGGGGCTAGGTCAGGTCCCTCTCTAGGACCAAGCATCTATAAATAGTGGACACCTCTAGGACATCCTACTAAATCCCAAACTACCTAGGACATGAGAGAAGTGCTGATACTCATGTATATCAGCCTTACGACCGATAACCCACCTATCTCTATATGCCTAGTATAGGTATCTATCTACCTCTAGCTAGGCAGGGCAGCCCATGTATGGTCACCACTCTATCTACTTAGGGGGAGCTATGAAAATCTAGTAATGTAATGGTCTAGGTCTCCTACATGAGACCTACTCCTAAAGCCCTCCTACTCTCGAGGCCAGTAGGCTACATAACACTGATGATCCTCATCGATATCAGTGATCCCTAGAGGTAAATCTATAGGGCACTCTATCAAAATATGCTGCCAACCCCAAATCTGAAGAAGTAGGCTGCAATCGATGCCCACTCTATTCGACATGTAATCTGGTATAGCTCATGATAGAGCTATGCTAGAAGGGTACTCCCCCATGCCAGAATAAGAGGTCGCTCGATCGAGCTAACCATAACCTCCCTAGTCCTAGCCAGGAGGTTCCAGGGGAACCTCATACCTGATGAATCTGGGAGGACTATCTAGATAATCAAATGCATAAATATAACCTCCCACTATGAGAAGAATCTAGCCTGGTACCACTCCTCGATATGGATGCCCCCATGGTCAATGCGGCCCTGAGCCTCGATGCTCCATCTACCAAATATCACATCAAACATGACCTTCTTCACCATGGTAGGAGAGGAGGTGATGGGCTCACCATCAATAGGTAGGTGGAAGATGTGGTAGACATCCTCCAGAGTCATAGTCATTTCACCCATTGGAAGGTGAAATGTATTGGTCCATGCATCCCAGCGATGGGCCAATGCAGTCATATATGCCTGATCTGATCGAATGGTGGGGAGGTCCAAGATGTACCGAAACCCCATGGTAGCAAACCAATCCCGCTCCATGTCAGTGAGAGTGTGGTGTAAGTTCCAAAGGAGATCAGTCTCCCTCACTCTGTTCATCAAGGTCTGAGTGAAAGCAATCAAATAAATAAGAAAAATAATTAAAAATGACTAAAAAATGGCAAACAAATCAGAAAATCTCATGAAAATGCAAAAACATGATCAAAAATTTCAAAAAATCAAATAAAAGCACTTCAAAATTGCAATAAAATGCATTAATTCCCAAAAAATTCAAAGAAAAATGGAAAAAATTTGAAAAATTTAAATTTTTCCTAAAGGCATTGCGTCGTGGGTCGAAACTATGATCGATGAGGTGGTCAAAAATGTGACCATTGGGATTTAAATCCCGTCATGGTTGATAGCTGTGGTCCCCAATTTACCAATTGGGAACCGCGTCTACCACCCATGGCTAAGGAACATGACCTTTTTAGGGTCATTTCCCTCCCAAAATAAACCCCAAAATTAAAAACCCTCCCCTCTAATCTAACCTATGCTAAACCTAACTAGGGTGAGGTTCATTACCGATAGTTTAATGTGGTTCATTTAACCCATTACTTAGTGTGGTTAATTTTTAATCCGGTAATTTGCAAGCGTGGTCTCGGTTTGTGTGTTACCTTGGAAGCATCGGCTCTCCCGCTAGTCGAAGCTTTCAGTTGGTCGGCCATCGATGTGGATAGAAGGGAATCAGTGAGGTTTATGGTAGCATTCCATGTCAGAATTCACTTTTTACCTCTTAGAGCTCTCAATTTTACTATCAATTTTAGGTAAATAATGAAAATTTTCAAATGGGAAAAGCCTTATATATTTTTTGAATTTGGTTCGGACCGTGTCTGACAACCATGGTCCCCGAATTAGGGTTTTTCACCCATGGATCTGAGCCACGATCAAGGAAATTGAACTTTTTAACCACTTATGATAGATGTGGTCAACAAACTATAATAAATGCTCTCAATTCCCATTATGGAGAGCTATAAAATAATAAATTAAAAATACCCACCAGACCAGATAATTAAAAAAAATACAAAAATACAAAAAAATTAGATAACATTAAAATCCAAATGCACCTTGTATTTAGTTATTTACCCTATACACTTGGCGGTTGCAGTGACTTGCGCTCCATGCAATATGGCAAGATGAGTAAATTACCATAAGGACATTTGGGGTAAATTCATCATCGTAGAATTGCTATGCTTCATTTCAATTCCTAAGAAGGCCCAGGTGGCTGGACTGCTCCATGGGAATGAGATATTCATGTCAATTCTCCTATGATATTTTTAGCAAATCATCGACAATATGATTCAACATAAGCATAATTGGAATTGTTCTCATTTTGATTCCCTAAGAAGGCCTTCATGGCTGGACCGCTCCATGGGATAGAAATATGCAATTACTATTAACAGTTGCAATCATAGCTGATTAGGCCTTGCCAAGTATTCAAATGCTAAATCTTAAATTTGTTCAAGATCATTCATAGTGGTCAAGCGACCTCATCGCTTCATTTAATTGTCATTACCCTCATCGACTCATCACTTGAGGGGGTAGTCATAATATCAAATCATAATCAAAGTCAACAGAAGATCCCTTGATCGTAGATCCCTAGATCTTGTCAAAATTGCGTTCGTCTTACGAATCATTGCCAAAGACTATCATAAGCTTACCCTTCTACTGGGGCAAATAGCAAATATGATAGTTAGTTTGTAGCTCTCCTCCTTTCAATTATATAGGTCTAACTCCTATTGTAGCACCAAAGCTACTCGAATGTCTAATGACGAGTGCCAAAGCTTTTTCAAATTTAAGCCTTCCATCCAGTTGGAAGCAATGATTCTAGGATGCGCGTCCTCTTTGCAGGACTCGTGCATCTAATGTTGATCAGACCAATGATCATCATCCAACCTATGACATCATTTTAGGAGGTCTATTTTTGCTCAATGTTGTTCGATCTCACAACGCATCTCAAAAGGGGCATCTGTAGACACCTAAAACGCGTCATGTCGAGGTGACTACTCATATGGGACATGCTAGAAGACCATATGGAAGACCTTGGACAGATTCCAAGGTATAGCAGTGGTTTTTACCACTCATTTGGGCACCTTTGCCTAGTCAATGCTAGCCATTGTTGACACCCATGGTTAGCATAGCTATCTGCGCTTGTCAACCGTGGTCAGGCCTCAAAGTCAGTTGGCCTTCATCCGACCCAAAGTTGGTTGCAATGGCCAATTGGTTGTGGATTGGAGCGGTTTGAGTGAGGAAGGTTCCGGATCCTTCCATCCAACAAGCTCAACTACCCAATATTGTTCTTGGCTTCCTCATGAAGCCACCCCTAGCCCTTGGAAAATGCTATAAAACCCCCTCCAAATTGGAGAAATATATAGACGAATCTCGAGTTGAAATGTAGCGAAGCCCTATCGAATTGCATACTCACTTACATGCATTGAGAGGAACACTTTTGCTGCCCAATTGGAGATCACTTGCCATGGAGGTCCTAGGAGGCTAGGAGATTCAAGAAACGTTAATTCATGCAATTCGTGCACCAACTGAGCAATTCAACCACCAAATCTATCAGAGGACATAGTGGTGACCCTTGATCATCAATTCCTCAAGGAGAATTGAATATTGGACACCAAATTAGGAGGGCAAGAGCATTTCAAGCTCAGTCGTGGCTATCAACCATGGTGGATAGTGCTCACCGTGCATCAGACCTACGGTCAGGTTGTCATCTTCAATTTCCTTGTTTTCTAGTTGTAGGATTTGTTTAATTGCATTAGATTAGACATATATCATGTTAATTTGCTTTAGTAGAGACTTTGACTGGTGCAATTAGAGTTTTTAGTCATTTCCCTTCACTTTTGCAATTATGGCACTAATGGTTCTTTTCATGCTTCCATGCTTTCAATTTCGTAATTAAGTCAATAGATAGCTAGATCTGCTTTTGCTTATATGTTTGTAGCAATATTTTTAGGTTTAATATAAGTTTAGTATGTTTCTTGCACTTTCTTGATTTCATGCTAGTTATACTACCTTTTATGCAAATACCTCCTAAAAGCCTCATCAAGAGAGGCCTCCTTTGTTGCTAATTGCTTCTTGTTGTTTATTGCACGCAGGACTAACAGGGTTTTGAGATGCAAGGCAACAAATGCCTCTAATCATGGAGAAGAAGGTCATCGACACCTTGGAGCAGTTCGTGTCCATTTAGAAAGTCTGCGTATTGCACCTACCCCATTGGGGCTTTCAAATTGTGTTAATTGTATCAACATTTGGGTGACCCTAAGAGGGGCATGATTGTAACCGAGATTTGATTCAAGATTAATAAAAGAAACATTCACTTTCTTGTCATATGCAATCTTGTCTTTCATTTCTTGCTTTAATGATTGATTTCAATTAATGTATTACTAGGTGTATGCTTTTTAGATCAAGTACAGGAATAACAATGGTTAATTAAATTGCACATTTTAAAAACCCACATGAGACTGATTCTATCACGCGTTTTTGGAAAAAATTGTATCTAAGTAGTGTCTTACAAGAAACTATGAGTGAATACTTTATTTTATATGAATTATATCAGACAATGATTTTGGGATCTATTGAAGACGAAAGGGTTTTCAGTGCACTATATTTTATTAAATCAAAAGTTCGTAATGTTGGAAATTTTGAGTAATTGTGTTGTCATTGATGTCATTAATTGTCATTGATGCCAAAAATAGTTTGGTATGGCAATAAGATAAGGTTTATAAGATGCAAGGCAAAGTTCATCCCAATGCAAGGAAATTGATAAAAAGGAAAGGTTATAATATTTTATATTATAAGCCAAAGAGGTTTGGGAAAAATTTCTAAATGATGGGTTAAAATATTGAAGGCCCAAGTTTTAAGCCCATGGTTTAAGAGAAAAGAAATAATATTTTAATATTATAATATTTAAGCCAAAAATAATTCATTAAAAGGAGGATTAGAAGTCCATTGATAAAGGTATAAAAAATAAATTAAATTAACAAAGGATGATAGGCAAAAATATTATTTAACACCAAGGTTAAATAATATAATAAATAAATATTTAACACCAAGGTTAAATATTATGGTAAAAATAAAAATTAAATTTAAATTTTCCAAAGGCACCAAAATTCAAATTTAAGGTGGCAAATAAAATATGAGTCAACGTCTAAGTAAAACCATGGAATGCATATTAAAGGAGGACAAAAATTGTGTTTCAAAGTCTAAGGAAGTGCACGTTGATCAATTTCATGGAGTGCAACACCATTCATTGAAGGGGAAGACCAAGGAAATAGATAGTGTACGATTTTTGAGAAAGAGACAACGAATATAGGAAAAGTGTTGGTTTTTGGTTTCATCTAGGGTTGGTAGCCCAAGCAGCAGGTGGGTCCTACGTAAGGTGTGGTAGAATATTGGTTGTGATTTTGAATCCCTATGACATTGAAGTTTATGATTGGCTTTGGACAAATTAGAAGGTATAAAGGTTGCTTGGCACACATTTTTTTCCAATCTACGGGGCCAATCTAGCTGGCACTCTATATCGCCCTAGAGCGTGGGCACTGTGAGGTTGAGTGTTCGAATCCTGATGGCAGTAGATGAAGGTAAGGGCATAAATTTTAATTTTAATGTTGACATATGCTTAGTGCTTAACAAGGGAGGCATAAGGTTTTTATTTTGGAAATTAAAAGTGCTTAGTATATTGTTTAGGGAGACATAAGGACAATGATATGAATTTTAATATTTTGAGGACATTATGATATATTAAAATCAGGTTATGTTTTATAAATTTGGAATATAATTTTTGAAAAATAAAGGAGCAATAAGGTGTTTGAAAATAAATTGATGTATGACATAGGGTATTAAATTGTGATATTGCATTAGAAGTGGATGTTATAAGTAGGAGTGATAAGGTATTGTTATGGTTTAAATTTGTATGTGTAATTTTTGATAAAAGAGAAATATTAAGAGGGTTTGGTAATGGTCAAAATATTAAATATTTTGTGAGAAAATTTTAAGAAAAGTTGTTATGGTTGGTTTGAAAAGTGTTATGATAACTAACCCTTGAAAGTGACATACGAAAGACATCTTGAGACAGGTTTTGAAGACATATCTTCATAAGAGTAAATTACTAGGTATGGGTGTTGAGTAAATGTTTATAAAACATAAGGTGGAGATAAAATGGTTGTTTGGAAAGCATTGTTGAAAATATTTGAGTTAGGGTTTTTGAAACAAATTTTATTGTTTTGTAATTCTTGGGTTTGAATATATTGAATGTGGTTGAGCAAGTCTTGTTGAGAAAACTTGGGGTAGATTTCAGGTAGATTTGGACAAGACTTTTGAGAAGGCTTGAAGGTAAATTTGAGCAAGTCTTGTGAATACTTGAAGCATCATTGAGATAAATTTTAAATAGAATTGAGATCAGGTTTAGTTTTTGATTTGATAAAGCTTTGTGTTAAGGCTTGGGGTAGATTTGAGCAGAGTTAGAGCAGATTTGTGCTATACTTATGATAGGGTTTGGTGTAGAGTTGAGTAGAGTTGTGAGTATATTGGAGTTTAGCAGAATTATGAGTAGATTGTGAGTAGATTTGAGTAAAGTTGTGAGAAGATTGTTTGTAGAGTTGAGAAAAGTTATGAGCAGATTGTGAGCAAATTTGAGTAGAGTTGTGAGCATATTGTGAGTAAAGTTGAGAAGATTTGTGAGTAGTTTGTGAGAAGAATAGTGAGCATATTGTGAGCATATTTTATTAGAGTTCTCCTATGGATATAGATACACAAATTAGAGCAAATGGGATAGAGTTATCATGTGGAAATATATCCATAAACCAGAGCAGTGGGGATAGAGGTCTCCTGTGGATAGAGATCCATAAAATTGAGCATAGGGGATTGGTGTATCCTTTGGGCATAGGTCCATAAACATTGTAAAAGGGATTTTTTTCCCAAAATATTCATTGAGAAAATTTATAAGAAATATTTTCTTTGTGGATGTAACCCATATTGGGTGAACCACATTAAATCATGTCTCTCATGTGTGTGATGATGTGTGCATTATTTATTGCTTTGATATTATTGTTGTTATCATTTGGATTGAAAAGTAATTTTTTTTATCTTATATTGTTCATCCCCCCTCTCAGTATAAGCTTATGTTCTTCAATTGGTATCAAAGCAAGTTTTTTCATGAAAAGCCTAAAATCTTGAAGGAATATCCCACAAGGACATACATGACCTCAGAAAATGAAGAAGAGCTCATGACCTATGCTAATGCACTAAAAGAAAAAAACATTAATAAGGAATAAAAAAGAGAAGCTTCATGGACAAAATTCAATTACATAAACAACAAAGGAAGAGCATGCGACCATATTATTCAAGACAATCTAACAGGTTACAAAATTTCTTCCATGGCTATTATTTTTCATGTAACAAATGGTCATAGAGATGTACATTGCACTGTTTGTATGAGAAATAATGTTGATAGAAATTTCAATTCATTTGCACCCCTCATGAATAAAAATATCATCTGTCACAAATGCAATAACCTTGGGCACAAGGCCACAAGGCCAAATGGTGTAAAATAGTATTTATTGAATCAAGCAAAAGAAAGAAGGATCAGAAGGTTCAAAAGAATACAAACTTGATAAATTGGAAAGAGAGAAAAGATAAGGAAAAGGAGAATTCAATGTTAGTACAAACAAATATTCATGTATAAGATAAGAGAAATAAATGGTTTCTTGATAGTGGTTTTTCGAGTCATATGACAGGTGACAAAAGTAAATTTTTTGTACTTAAGAAAATAAATGGAGGATCAGTAAAATTTTGTGACAATGGTTTAGAAAAAATTATTGGAAAAAGGGACTTTGATTTTAGACAATGGAAAATCAAATATAGAAAATGTATTGTATGTTAAGGGATTGAGGCACAATTTACTAAGTGTAATTAAAATTTGTGATCAGAGGCACAATATCACTTTTCATCCAAATAGATGTGAGATCAAAAAATCTAAAAAAAAAAGGTTCATTGTAGATGCTAGTAGAACTACAAATAATCTGTACATATTAAGCAAAATTAAGGGAGAAAAGTGTTTCTTATCACAAGAGGATGAGTTGGATATGACATAGAATAATGGGTCATATGAACTTTGACAACATAGTGAAAATAAGCAACAAATAGGTAGTCAGAGTTCTACCCAAGATAAAAATACTACAAAACACAATTTGTGTACAATGTTAGCATGAAAAGCAAACAAGAACAAGTTTCAAGTCGAAATAATTTACTTCATCTAAACCATTGAAACTAGTTCATAATTATTTATGTGGTCCTACAAGGACAAAGATTTTGCAAGGTGAAAGTTAATTCATGCTATTTATAGATGATTTCTCTAGAATGACATGGGTATATTTCTTAAAAGAAAAGTTAGAAGCCTTTTAGAAGTTCAGGGTATTCAAAGAGTTAGTGAAAAATGAAATAGGTAAAATGATAGAGTGTCTAAGATAAGATAGAGGAGAATAATGCACTTTAGGTGAATTCATAGAGTTTTGTGAACAAAAAGGGATCAAAATAGAATACTCAGTAGCAAGGACCCTATACCAAAATAGAGTAGTTGAAAAAAAATAGAATTGTTGAGAATATGGCCAGAGCTATGCTAAATGAATCCAAGATTTTAGATGGATTTTGGAGAGAAGAAATTCATACAGTTGTCTACATCATAAATAGAGCTCAAGTAAGAGTAAATCATCATAAAAATCCATATGATATTTGGAAGGGAAGACTATCTACTGTGAAGTATTTCAAAAAAATTGGAAGTAATTGCTACATTAGACGGAAAGAGAAAAATTTGGGTAAGTTTGACTCAAGGTGTGATGAGGGCATATTCCTTGGATATTATACTAATAGTAAAGCCTATAAATGCTATAATAAGAGGACACATAAAATTATGGAAAGTATAAATGTAACAGTTAGTGAACAGACAGGATCAAAAGAACTAGCTAAAGAAATTATTTATCAAGAAGGAGAAATTTGCCAAGAAGAAATAGGTGAAGAATCATAAGAATATGAAACACCAAGAACACCACCTAAGACTCCATCCAGGTATGGGAAAAATAATTATCCAAGAGATATGATTATTGGAAATCTATATGAAATACAAACAAGGAGAAAGATAATAGGAACAAGTGAACATGCAAATCTTTCCTTGTCTAAAATTGAGCCCAAGGATTTCAATGAGACAAGAGAAGATAAATTTTGGGTCAAGGCAATGGATGAGGAGTTGGATCAAAAATAAAAGAGTGAGACTTGGGAATTTGTCCCATGACCAAAAGATAAGAATGTAATTGGCACTAAATGGTTTTACAAAAATAAGTTAAATGAATATGGTTAGGTAGTCAGGAATAAAGCAAGACTGGTTTGCAAAGGCTATTCACAAGTTGAAGGGATTTATTTTGATGAAAAATTTATTCCTGTTGTATGACTTGAGGTCATAAGGACATTTTTAGCTTTATCAAGTTTAAAAAACTTCAAATTATATCAAATGGATGTAAAATAAACTTTTCTCAATGGTGTCTTGGAAGAAGAGGTCTACATTAAGCAACCTGAGGGGTTTAGCCTAAGTGATAAGCTAGATTATGTATTAAAATTAAAGAACACTCTTTATGGATTGAAGAAAGCTCCTAGATCTTGGTATTCAAGGTTGGATAATTATATTTAAGAATGAGGTTTCAGAAAAGGAATAGTTAACAATAATTTATACATCAAAAATTTAGAAATAACTTATTAATTGTGGTTATCTATGTGGATGATATCATATTTGGAGGTAGTAATGATAAGATGTGTCAGAAATTTACAAAGATTATGCAAAGTAAATTTTAAATGTCAATGCTTGGTGAGTTGGCCTTCTTCCTTGGAATATAGATTTCATAATTAGAAAAGGGTGTATTTCTCTCACAAACCAAGTATATAAAAGAAATGCTAAAGAAATTCAAATTAGAATATTGCAAGCTAGTAAGTACCCCCATGGTTACAAGATGCAAGTTGAGTAAAGATGATGAATATCCGAGGCCAATTAGACATTGTATAGATAAATTATTGGTAGCTTACTATATGTCATAGCTACAAGACTAGATATATTGCAGGTAGTGGGACTAATGGCAATATTTCAAGTAGCACCAAAGGAAACACATGTACTGGTAGTAAAAAGAATTCTCAAGTATTTAAAAGGAACTATGGATTTTGTACTTTGGTATCCCAAAGGTGATAATTTTACTCTCAAAGCATATAAAAATGAATATTGGGAAAGCAATATTGATGACAGAAAAAGCACAAGTGGAGAAGCATTATTTCTTAGAGATTGTTTAGTCTCTTGGTTGAGCAAGAAACAAGATTCGGTATATTTATCCACAAAAGAGGCAGAGTACATTGTAGTAGTTGCTTGTTGTACACAAATGTTATGGATGAAGTAAACTTTAAAGGACTTTAAGATTGAGCATGATCATCCCATATCCATACTATGTGATAATACAAGTGCCATAAACATTTCAAAGAATCCAGTGATGCACTCAAGGACTAAGCACATTCCGATCAAATATCATTTTCTAAGAGAACAGGTGATGGATAAGCAAGTGAAACTGGAATATGTTACTATAAAGGAACAACTTTCGGATATATTTACTAATCCATTGCCAAAGGAAAATTTTGAGTATCTTAGAAGGAAATTGGGAGTAGTTTTACTCCCACCCCAAAATTAATCACCTCAAGGAGAGGAGGTTGGGAGGAGGTTGAGCTAAGAGTCTTATATTTATCCCCAAAGGAGTCCCTTTGCCATTGATATCAAAGGGGAGAGATTTGAGTAAGGGAGAGAGCATTCAGTCAGGGGGAGAAAATTTGAAATCCAGTAGTGGAAAAGAAGTTTTTATAAAGGGTTGCCATCAATGACAAAGGGGGAGATTGTTGGAAATTTTGAGTAATTGTGGTGTCATTGATGTCAAAGGTTGATGTCATTAATTATCATTGATGCTAAAGATAGTTTGGTATGGCAATAAGATAAGGTTTATAAGATGCAAGGCAAAGTTCATCCCAATGCAAGGAAATTGATAAAAGGTTAAAATGTTGAAGGCCCAAGTTTTAAGCCCATGGGTTAAGAGAAAAGAAATAATATTATAGTATTTAAGCCACAAAGAATTCATTAAAAGGAGGATTGGAAGTGCATTGACAAAGGTCTCAAAAATAAATTAAATTGACGAAGGATGATAGGCAAAAATATTATTAACACTAAGGTTAAATAATATAATAAATAAATATTTAACACCAAGGTTAAATATTATGGTAAAAATAAAAATTAAATTTGAATTTTTCAAAGGCACCAAAATTTGAATTTAAGGTGGAAAATAAAATATGAGCTGACGTCTAAGTAAAACCATGGAATGCATATTAAAGGAAGACAAAAATCATGTTTCAAAGTCTAAGGAAGTGCACATTGATCGATTTTGTGGAGTGCAACACCATTTGTTGAATGGGAAGACCAAGGAAATAGACTATGCATGATTTTTGAGAAAGAGACGATGAATATAGGGAAAGCACCAATTTTTGGTTTTAGCCAGGGCTGGTAGCCCAAGTGGTAGGCAGGTCCTACGTAAGGCACGACATAATATTGTTCGCGGTTTAAAATCCCTGTTGTAGTGAAAACCGGTGGGGCTAGCCCAATTGGCACTCTAGCTTGTGCTAGAGCATCGGCACTGTGAGGTTGAGTGTTCGAATCCCGAAAGTGGTAGTAGCAGACATGGGTAAGGGCATAAATTTTAATTTTAATTTTGATATATGCTTAGCGCTTAACAAGGGAGGCATAAGGTTTTTATTTTGGAAATTAAAAGTGCTTAGTATATTATTTAGGGAGACATAAGGACAATGATATGAATTTTAATATTTTGAGGATATTATGATATATTAAAATCAGGTTATGTTCTATAAAGTTGGAATATACTTTTTAAAATGAAAGGAGCAATAAGGTGTTTGAAAATAAAGTTATGTATGACATAGGGTATTAAATTGTGATATTGCATTAGAAGTGGATGTTATAAGTAGGAGTGATAAGGTATTGTTATGGTTTAAATTTGTGTGCATAATTTTTGATAAAAGAGAAATATTAAGAGGGTTTGGTGATGGTCAAAATATTAAATATTTTGTGAGCAAATTTTGAGGAAATTTGTTATGGTTAGTTTGAAAAGTGTTATGATAACTAACCCTTGAAAGTGGCATAAGAAAGGCATATTGAGATAGGTTTTGAAGACATATCTCCATAAGAGCAAATTAAGAGGTATGGGCACATCATTCCTTATTTAAGGTGTTTTTTTGAGTAAATATTTCTAAAACATAAGGTGGAGATAAAAGGGTTGTTTGGTAAGCATTGTTGAAAATATTTGAGTTAGGGTTTGTGAAACAAATTTTATTGTTTTGTAATTCTTGTAAGCATTGGTTTGAATGTATTGAATGTGGTTGAGCAAGTCTTTTGAGAAGGATTGAAGGTAGATTTGAGCAAGTATTTTGAAGACTTGAAACATCATTGAGATAAATTTGAGATATAATTGAAAGCAGGTTTAGTTGCTAATTTTATCAAGCTTTGTATTAAGGCTTGGGGCATATTTGAGTAGAGTTAGATAAAATTTGTGTTAGACTTGTGACAAGGTTTGGTGCAAAGTTGAGCAGATTTTTGAGCATATTGTGAGAAGAGTTGAGCAGAATTATGAGCAGATTTGAGAAAAGTTGTGAGAAGATTGTGAGTAGAGTTGAGCAGAGTTGTGAACAAATTGTAAGCAAAGTTGAGCATATTTCAAACTTGTGAGTAGTTTGTGAGTAGAATAGCGAGTAGATTATGAGTAAATTTGATCAGAGTTCTCTTATGGAGATAGATCCACAAATTAGAGTAGAGGGGATAGAATTTTGTGGAAATAGATCCACAAACCAGAGCAATGGGGATTGAGATATCCTATGGATAGAGATCCATAAACTTGAGCATAGGGGATTGGTGTCTCCTTTGGACAGAGGTCCATAAACATTGTAATAGAGATTTGATTCCCAAAATATTCATTGAGAAAATTTATAAGAAATATTTTCTCTGTGGATGTAACCCACATTGGGTGAACCACGTTAAATCATGTCTCTCATGTGTGTGATGATATGTGCATTATTTATTTATTTGATATTATTGTTGTTATAATTTGTATTGAAAAGTAAAAAGTTTTATCTTATACTGTTCACACCCCCTCTTAGTATAATATTATGTTCTTCACATAACAGGTTGGACAAAAATTTGGATTTTTTTTTTAGAATGTATGTGTCATTATACAAGTTGGGTAAGTTTTCCTATGATAGAGTTTTGACATATGGGAAGTCCCTAGTGGAAAAAGCTTTGACATATTGGAATTCCCTAGCGAACATAAGAGATTTGATGATAATGAGTCAACTTGTAGTGATGATGAGATTATCGAAATGTAGAATTCACAAATGATTCCCAGTTCTTTTGGATAAGTCGACAAGACTTTGTATCAACTTCCAACAATGTAAAATTTCAATGAGTTAAACAAATTCATATAATCAATGATTTTTTGGATTTGATATCATTTTTAAAATGTCAATGATTTGAAAAAATTCATATTTTCAATGATTTTATGTATTTGATATCATTTATAAAATTTCAATGATTTGAAAAAATTCATATAACCATTCTATAATAAATGATTTCCCGTATTTTCTTTTTAATGTTATTGATTGTCTATGTTGACAAAATTTTATAATTTATGCTTTAGCTTTGAGTAAACTGGATATTATAAAACCATGCATGCATACATAATTAGTAAATATTTCTTTTACAAATTTTTGTATGTAGTCTAGAATAGTAGAAAGCACAATGCAAATAGCATAAATCTCAAGTTACGAAAATAACAATACAATACAATAATGGTTTGTTATTGAATTAATTGTCTATGTTGATAATATATTATGATTTATGCTTTGAATTTGAATGTATGTATGTATGTATGTATTATTAGTATTAGAATCATTAATATGTATGCTTTGACTCTAGAAGGCAAAATGCAAATAACATATTGCTCTAGATATGGAAATATAAAAACAATATATCATAATACACAAAAAAATACTCATTTTTATATCATAACAAGATTGAATTTGAATAAAATGAAAATTTGAACCCATGCATAGATATCTCCTTCGTAAACTTACTTGAAATATAAAAACAATATAGCTTAATACACAAGACAATACTCATTTTTATATCATAACAAGATTGACTTTGAATAAAATAAAAATTTAAACTCATGCATACATATATTCTTTGTAAACTCAAGCATATTTGAAATAGCATAACTCAAGTGATGAAAATAATACAAAAATATAAATGTAAATAGTATAATAGTCAAGTAATAGCAACAAATGTCTTGTTTTCAAATAAAATCATATCATAAAATTATCTTTTTGAAAAATTAAATTTTCAAAAGCAATAACAAAATCAATCGTCTTTTGGCTTTTCATTCCTTATATGGGGGGATAGAGGTAGTTTCAACATCTTTTTCGTTTTTATTTCCTTCCACATTCTACTTTTTAAAGGGTCCTCCCTCGGGCTAGTTAACAATCCTCCAAATTTCTCTAGAACTAACAAGGATGTTCTCTACACTTTTCAATCCTTTGAGAAGGGTGTTTTCGTATTTCCTAGAATCTTTAGATATTGGTGCAAGAACTTCTTTACCCTTCTCCTTAAGTAGAACATCAGGATCCAATATGTTTCAAACGTTATTTTTTCTAACTACTTGCTGAGCTCTTTTTTCATTGTCATAAGCCTTTAAGAAATATTTTGCCATTTGGAGATAGTCTTGTAGGTTTGAACATACTTCCTCAAATGATAAAACTTTACCTGCAAAAGGAAAAATAAGTAGTCAGTAGATATTTACATTTTAAAAAGAGAACAAAAAAATTTAGAACACATTAGTCTAACCTTGACAACATTCTTTGCAGCTATAACAACAACAACCATTTTCTTATCACATGCCCATTCATTAAAATAAGCTTGGGCTTCAACATTTAAGTTCTCCAATTTGTTCAACATAATCCTTAAAATTTCATCATTGTACCATGCCATATTTAGCTTGATGTAGTAGAGCATCAAGATTTTTCGATTCATTTTCAACTAAAGAAAAAACAAATTCTCTTTTAATTTTTTTTTAATCAGGCATTTATTTCCTTTATTAAAACTTTGGCCCGATATTCTCATTGTTTCATTTCTTTTACATGTGGAACTAGAGAATATTTAATGGTTGCTTCAAAATTGTTAGAAACTAATTCATTTAAAAAAAAATTACTTTTTCATCCTTTGGTAGAGGATGAGCCTGAGGGGTGCTAGTTTCCTTAGGAGGAGATTGACTTGAACATTCTGCTCCTTCATTTTGAGTATCTCAAAGCAGATTTTTTACTAGAAAAATAGTGGGTATATTGCCTTGTAAAAAGAAATCCTGATAAAGTGGAGGATTATCTAACTCAACACCAAAAGCTTCATGTACATATGTAAAATTACCAAAAGATATATATCCGAATCCTGATAATTTCTTGGATGCTTCTCTCTATGGCCTAGATAGAAAAATAATTTTCCACTTGGGAAGCATTGACCTTGCATTTGAGGTTGGCATGGTGGAGGAGAAGGTGGCATCGAATGTTATTTTCCATGATAAAATTGTTGTATAGGAACTTTAAAAATAAAAATAAAAATTGGTTACAAAATTTGTGAAGGTAGATTACAAAAATTGATTACAAAATTGGTTATAACACTTACCGACCTAAGAAGAAACCTTTTGTGTAGCCACAACTACAAATGGAATGTGGGTGTGTCATACATTTAAAAACACATTATAAAATCTAATAAAAAATAGTAAAATTTGGTAACAAATTTTGTCAAGGTGGAATATAAAACTTACTTCTCGAAGATGAGACCACTTATGCAACTATGCCCATTTGCAGTGGATGTGTAAATGGAGGTTTTAGAGGATTAGGAGAAATATATCTTACGTGTTTCTTTGTTATTTTTCTTAGTGGAGACGTTGTTTCCTCCGTAGGTGTTTCGAAGTCTCATGATTCCTCTAGATTATAACCTTTGAAATAAGCATACCATTTTGAAGAGGAAGAGGATGCCCTTTTCTGTATTTTGTATAACATGTTAAAATTATAAAAATGAGAAACATATGAAGCATAAAAAAATATTAGTTTAATAATAACTAAAAATTACCTGAACCTGTTGTTCTATCATGGCTTTAGTGGCTAGGTCTGAGTGCCAAGAAGTCGATACTATAGTTTTTTGCAAATTATAATAAGATTCATAAGAAAAACCAAGAATGTAGTTGGATGCGCTTATTGTTGGTGAAGGTGAAGAGTGAGTTATCACATTTTAGATATGCATTCTGATCTGATGTGAGACATAGGTGGACCAGTCAAATTGTTGGTGTGCAATACAACGAAGCAAATATACTAACATACACATCAAAATTTATGTCGGTCTTCCTTGCAAAATGAGTTTGGCTAGGATGAATTTGCAACATGCTCGAAGAAAATTATTTTGAATAGTTGGTGCAATCAAACCTCTTCTAGACTTGGTAGTTGTAACTGCAAAAAAACAAATTAGTAATTGTAAACCCTAGAATTTAAATTCAATTAAATATAAAAATATACAGTTATACCTTGAAAATATTATGGATGCACATTGAAGGTGGTCTCTAGGTAGATTTTGTCATCATCAGTTAAAATAAATTTTTATATAATTGGATCACAACCGATGTGAGGTAATGCTATCAATATGGTGAAATTAGAGGTTGTGAAATAAAATACAACATTTTTATTGTCAAGGACAACATTTACCTTACCCAAATCAATATCCTATCCTACAATTATCTTCTCCAATTGTTTAATGTTTGTGTCGAACTACAACATCAAAACTAGACCCTTAAGACCAAATTCTTGGACCCATGACATGTCGTAACTCGGTGTTGATAAAATTTTAGGAATTAGAGGGCAAAAAATGTTTTTGAAATTAATTTTTGATATTTCATGGGTGATAAGGGATGCCATTAGGTTATTTCATTGTGTACAAGGGAATGTGTATGAGGAGGTAGGGTGTAAGGTATTGGAAATTTTATGGAAATTGTCTAAAAAGGGTTCAAACGGAAGGAAAAGGGTTAAAACTACATTAGAAAAGGTAAAAAAATGATTGCTTATACCTTTATATAGAATTTTATGAATAAAACCATCAAATAAATAATCAACACATGGCATATACATGTAATAATTTAATGGATTGTTGACACGTGGCACAAATGTAACACACCATCAATGCAACTAATCTATTGTGCTATAATTGATTGAGTGTGTTGCAACTGATCGACTTTATTAAAACCAATCGGCTCTACTACATTTGATTGATATTGGTGTAACTGATCAACTTGGATGCATACAATGGGTATTGCTACAATTGATCAACTTTGTTGTAACCAATTGGCTTTAATGCAATCGATCGATATTGCATTAAAGCAATTAGAATTATTACAATCAATTGGCATTGATGCAACCGATCGATATTGCTGCATTCGATCAATATTAATTCAATACATCAGTATAGCTACAATCGATCGATATTGTTGCAACTAATAAAAAATTCTACAACTAATCGACTTTGCTACATTCGATCTATTTTAATGCAATGCATCAACATAATTGCAACTAATCGACATAGTTGTAACCCATCAGTATTACTGCAACTGATCAGCTTTGCTACAATCGATTGTCATTGTTGCAACCAATCATATTTACTGCAACACATCAGCATATCTACAACCAATCATAATTTTTTGATTGGTATATCTACAATATGTCGATATAATATAACCATCATATCTGCAACCGATCATCATTTTTTGACTATCATATCTATAATCGATCGATATTTTTTTGCCATCATGTCTACAGTCAATCATCTCAGACCGATCAACATAGTTTTTTCCTATAAGAACTATTCTACAGGTATAGTATGATCGACATAGCTTTTTCTCTCGATATAAATCCTTTGATTTTATCGTATAGGGTTAGAATTTGACAATCGATTTTCATAGCCCCCAACACAAAAATTCAACACAGTTTAAATTTTTTGATGAAAAATGAATTCAATTCACCATTTCTCCTTGGACATTATTCACCATGATTTCAAGATTATTTACTTGAAGAACATAAACTTATACTGAGAGGGGGGGTGAACAGTATAAGACTTAACCATTTATCAATTTTTACTTTAGATAGTAGTGGCATCATCATAGTATTAATCATCATAGAAAACATCACACAATGAAGACCCATTTTAATGTGGTTCACCCAAGGTGGGCTACGTCCACTCAAATATTTTCTCTAAAAGCTTTCTCAAAGTTCTTTGGGAATCCTTCCCAATTACAATGTTTATGAGCCTCAACCCAAAAGAGAAACCTTCCCCTCAACTCTGGAAATGATACTTCAGAAGATCACCTACCTCTTCTTCCACTAGCATGTGGAACTCCTTTCCATAGAAGACCTCCTATCCTCAATTCTCAGCCTCAAGAGACCTCTATCCTCACTGATCACCTCCACATCAACTCATTAACCTGTATTATGTTGGCAATTTTTGGTACTTTGGGTACATTGCATTTGCTCAAGTGAATAAGTTGTCATTGATGTCAAGAAGCTGTTGAAGGAATTTTATTTGATGTAAAATAATTTGTTTTGATGAAGGTTTGGCATGACAAGTTCGAAAGAAAGTAAGTTGGAAAAATGTCGCGATATCGCGACATGTCGCATTTTCGCGACTTGAGCAGGAGAGAGAAATATTTTTAGAAAAGTGTCGCGATATCGCGACATGTCACAGTTTTGTGACTCAAAGAGGAGAGAGAATGTTTAGAGTCAGAAATATTGCGATTTCGTGACATATTGCAAGGAAGGTTGAACGGATGAAAAAGTGTCATGATTTCGCGACATGTTGTAGGAGAGAGAGTCCGAAAGAAAAAATGTCACGATTTCATGACATAATGCAGGAGAGAGAGTCCGGGAGAAAAAGTGTCACGATATCACGACCTGTTAGGTTTTCGCGACCCAAAGAAAAGAAAAGCGCTAAGGAGAAAAAGTGTCACGATTTCGTAACAAGTCAGAAGACAAAGTGGAAGCAAGATAAAGTGTCACGATTTCACGACATGCTATAGATGAAAATGTTCCAAGTAAGAACTGTCACGATTTTGTGACATGCAACAAAGGGAAGAGTCTGAAATGAGAAGCGTCACGATTTCATGACAAGTTGAAGAAAAGTTGTACGAAAGTTGAAAGTGTCGTGATTTTGCAATAGGCTGCAAATAAAATGTATGAAAGCTAGAAGTGTCATGATTTCATGACAAATTCAAGGAGGAAGAGCTCAAAGGCGAAAGCATCGTGATTTCGTGACATGTTCCATTTTTGCGGGCGTAAGGCAGAGAAAAACACAAGGTAGCGAAAGTGTCGTGATTTCATGACATGTTCCATTTTTGCTAGTACAAGTAGACAAGAGTGCAAGGAAGAGAAAGTGTCACGATTTCACGATAGTTTGAGTTGGCAGCGTTTGGTTGGAGAAAGTGTCGCGATTTCATGATAGAAATAGAAAGCAAGCCTTCTATAGGAGAAGTGTCACGATTTCATGACAAAAGCAAAGAGGAAGGCTATGAAGATAAAAGTGTCACGATTTCATGACAAAAGCAAAAAGGATGTCGAAAAAGGGAGAAGTGTCACAATTTCACGACAAAAGCAAAGTTGATGCTGACTAAGTCATAAGTGTCATGATATCATGACAAGATCTTAGTTGAAGTCGACAAAGGTTGAAGTGCCATGATTTTGTGACAAAATCCAAAAGAAAGTGTACGGTTGCAAAGGTGTCTCGATATCTCGACATGTTGTAGTTTCGTGGTAGAAGCTACAGAAGAGTTACAGAGGTAGTGAAGCCGATAAAGTTAAATTTAAGCCGACGAAGATTAGGGTTTGCAGTCGACAAATTGTAGGGTTGTGCAACCGACTAAAGATCAAGGTTACAGCTGACTAAGAGTAAGATTTTGATCTTAAAAATGTTAGTATAAAAGGTAGGCTATTTTGAAGAGTTTATGGATGTGTGGTTGATGTGCGACATTCAGAGATAGTGTGTAGTGCAAGAAGTTCGATCACTGAGAGCAGAGTGTGAATTCGATCGTAGTGTACAGAGTGTGTTCCATCGAATCATTCTAAGTGTGAAAGATCACAAAGGAAGTAGAGTGTGCAACGACGATGTCATTATGATTGCGCATAGGTGCAAAGGTTGAAGTTCGACCAAGTTCAACTGTAACTACGTAGAGAGAACTTAAGGATAGATTTGTGTGAGCTTTTCTGAGAGCTTACAAGCAAATTTGAGACAAGTCTTTTTGAAGACTTGTGGACAGTTTTGAGAAAGCTTTTTGAGAGCTTGTGAGTAGGTTATGGAAAATTCATTGAGAGGGCTTGTTGGACAGATTTGAGCAAGATTTTGTTGAGCTTGTGGAGCAGTTTGGGCAGGTTCTAGTGAGAACTTACAAAGAAGATCTGAGACAAGTCTTGGTGAAGACTTGGGTGAAGATCAAGCAAGCTTTAGTGAAAGCTTGTGAACCACTTTTGTGAACAAGAATTGAGAACCAGTTGAGGATAGAGATTGGTATAGATTCGAGGACATTTGTTCCAGATCGAAGGACTGTATTTGGTTCAGATCAGAGAAAAATATCGAGGACATTTGTGCTAGACCAAAGGACTATGTTTAGTGCAAATTGGAGGACCATCTTTGGAGGTGATAGAGTTGAGGACAGAGGTATCTAGCTAGAGCAAGGAGGACTGGTGTCTTTTATGGATAGAGTTCCATTTGCTAAGGGCAATGAAGGCAGAGGTCTTCTAGAGGATCACCAGCCAGAGCAGAGCTAGGGGATTGGTGTCTCCTTTGGGTTGGTGCCCATAAACATTGTAATCGTGAAAGGTATTCCCAAAAGTTGGTTTGATAAAACTTAGTGAAAGATTTTATCCATGGATGTAGCCCAGCCATTCTGGGTGAACCACGTTAAAATTATTGTCACTTTGTGGATGTTTTTATGCATTGCTTTGATATTGTTGTGGGTATATTGCTTTACTATTTTGTAATATAAATAAGAAAAGTAAAAAGTGGTCTTATACTGTTCACCCCCCCTCTCAGTATAAGCTTGTGTTCTTCAATTGGTATCAGAGCGGGTGCCTTCGAAAAGTTTAACAACTTGAAGGAAAATCTAATACAGAACACAATGGATTATTCAAGTGGCAATGCAAAGACCTATTCTTGATGGGTCAGATTTTGGTCTTTGGAGTGCGAGGATGAAGGTTCATCTAATGGCACTTGGTAATGAGGTATGGGAAGTAATTGAAGATGAGTACACTATTCCTATACATGGTCCAAATACTAAATAAGAAAGGCTCCTACATCACAGCAATCCAAAAACAATGAACGCAATCCTGAAAGGCTTACAAAAAGCAGATCTCACCAAAGTAATTCACTGCAAAATAGCTAGTGAAATGTGGAAACAGCTACAGGTGGTTCATACAGGTGATACAAATGTCAAAAAAGCCAAGTTGAGACACTTCAAAGGTATGTTTGAACAACTCAAGATGAATGATGATGAATAGATTAGTGATTACATGCTTCGTATGGATGAGGTTGTTAACTCCATGAAAGACTTAGGTCTTGAGCTTGCTGAAAATGATGTTTGTGATAGTGAAAATATTTTTTCTATTGAGGAAGCTAAAGATTTGGATAAGTTGAAAAAGGATGAGCTCCATAGTATACTTGCAACATTTGAGTTGAGAACTCAAGTGAAGGTTGATGTCAAGAAAGAGGCAGCTTTCAAGGCTACCAAGAAATCTAAGGGTAAACAGCTTCAAGAGAGTGATGAGTCTTCTAGTGATGAAGAGGCATATTACAGTAAGAAAGGCAAGTTCTCTAGAAATCACAAAAGCATGAAAAATATAAGATGTTTTAATTGTGGAAAGTTTGTTCATTATGCTACTGACTGTATTGTTCCCAAGAATGAAAGTGATGAAGATAAACAGGATTATAAGAGAAAGGATTCTGAAAAGCACAAGCTTTATAGGAAAAACAAAGATGAGCACAACAATCAAGGAAAGAGGTATTCTCACAAGCACAAGAAGAGTTTCTACCTAGACAAAGCAAGTAAGTGTTCTAGTAGTGATAGTGAAAGTTCTTCAAGTGATAATGAAAATGAGATGTTGTTCATATCGGAAAAAAAGGAAGAACCGAAACATAGATTCATTACCATGAAATGTCTTAGATGTGGAAATTTTGGTCACCTTGAGGATGATTGCACAAATAATGATTTGATTTCTAGTATGTATGAGGATGCTTCAGAAAAATATAAGGAAAATGCATGTATGGTTTTTGAAAAGGGTAGCACCTCTAGTGATAAGAAATCTGAAAAAGGCTTTGATGATTCAGAAAGCAAACAAATAAAGGATCTTGAAAGTGAACTTACTAATGCTCTTAGTGTTTTAAAAAAGGAAAGAAAGAAGAATGCTAGACTCAAGGATAAGTTAGATGAATGTTGTATGGAGAGATATGATCTTATAGAAAGTCTTGACTTCTCTATGGCTAAGATACAAGAACTCAAGGATGAGTTAGAGTCTAAGGTTCTTGAGTATAGTGAGTTAGAACAAAAAATGACCTCTTTAAAAGAGGAAACTAAAGAGTACAAATATAAGCTTTACAAGTTTCAATATAGCTCCAAAAATGTTAAGTCACTCATCAAAGGTCAAAGAAAGACAATGGATAAAACAGGCCTTGGTTTTGTTAAGGAACAAGCTGGAGAGTCTAGTAAGAGACTCCAAAAGCAAGAAAGTTCTGATGAGGAAAGTATTTCAGATCATGAGTCCTTGAATGATAGATTCACAGAAACAAAAAATGAAATTCATAATGAGAAGAAGAAGTTTTCAGGACCCAAGAGGTCAAATAAAGGAAAATTTCACAAAAGATGTTTTGCGTGTCATAGGTTTGGTCACATGGTTGCACATTGCATGACTCAAGTGAAGAAGGTAAATGGCAATTTCAGAAGCACTGGTTTCTTTCAAGGGTACTACTACTCTTGTCAACAGTTTGGGCACAAGGTAGTCTATTGCAAGGTTAATTACAAGAATAGGTTTGATCAAAATAGGTTTGGCCAGAACAGGCGAATTCAAAGAATAGGTATGCCTAAAATAAATAACATTGTTACTTATTATAAGTGTAAAAATGAAGGTCACACAGCTAGACAGTGTAGAGCTGAACTTCCAAGGTACAGGAATAGGAATAGTGGTATAAACAGGTCCAAGGATCAAGGCATGAACAGGGATGAGAACATGAACAAGAATAGTGACAAGAACAAGAATGAGAACAGGAACAGGAATACGGCCAAAGAGTTCAAGAGAAGGCTCGAAAAGGAAATTATAGATGCTGATGATGATCAGTGCCTAATGGGAGTTTTACTCTGACCCCAGAATTAATCACCTTATCAAGATGTGGGGGAGGGACTAAGCTAAGAGGCTCATTCTTAGTCCCAAGCCCCAAAGATGACCCTTTGCCATTGATGACAAAGGGGGAGAGATATGAGTAAGGGGGAGAGCTTCAAGTGAAGAGGACAACTTCAAGTCAGGGAGAGAAAAACTTCAAAGGAAGTTTCTCAGTTGTTAGCACAGTTGGTTTTAGTTTTGGCTCCTGAGACGTGCTTTCAGTAAAGGTTTGCCATCAATGACAAAGGGGGAGATTGTTGGCAATTTTGGGTACTTTGGGTACATTGCATTTGCTCAAGTGAATAAGTTGTCATTGATGTCAAGAATCTATTGAAGGAATTTGATTTGATGTAAAATAATTTGTTTTGATGAAGGTTCGACATGACAGGTTCGAAAGAAAGTAAGTTGGAAAAATGTCGTGATATCGTGACATGTCGCATTTTCGTGACTTGAGCAGGAGAGAGAAATATTTTTAGAAAAGTGTCACGATATCATGACATGTCGTAGTTTCGTGACTCAAAGAGGAGAGAGAATTTTCGGAGTTAGAAATGTCGCGATTTCGTGACATATTGCAAGGAAGGTTGAACGGACGAAAAAGTGTCATGATTTCGTGACATGTTGCAGGAGAGAGAGTCCGAAAGAAAAAATGTCACGATTTCGTGACATAATGTAGGAGAGAGATTCTGGGAGAAAAAGTGTCATGATATCGTGACATGTCAGGTTTTTGTGACCCGAAGAAAAGAAAAGCGCTAAGGAGAAAAAGTGTCGCGATTTTGCGACAAGTCAGAAGACAAAGTGGAAGGAAGATAAAGTGTCGCAATTTCACGACATGCTGTAGATGAAAAATTTCCAAGTAAGAACTATCATGATTTCGCAACATGCGGCAAAGGGAAGAGTCTGAAATGAGAAGCATCACAATTTCGTGACAGGTTGCAGAGAAGTCGTACAGAAGCTAAAAGCGTCGCGATTTCACGACAGGCTACAAAGAAAATGTACAGAAGCTAGAAGTGTCATGATTTCATGACAAATTCAAGGAGGAAGAGCTCAAAGGTGAAAGCATCATGATTTCATGACATGTTCCATTTTCATGGGCATAAGGCAGAGAAAAACACAAGGCAACGAAAGTTTCGTGATTTCGCGTCATGTTTCATTTTTGCTAGTGCAAGTAGACAAGAGTGCAAGGAAGAGAAAGTGTCATGATTTCACGATAGTTTGAGTTGGCAGCATTTGGTTGGAGAAAGTGTCATGATTTTGTGACAGAAATAGAAAGCAGGACTTCTATAGGAGAAGTGTCACGATTTCATGACAAAAGCAGAGAGGAAGGCTATGAAGACAGAAGTGTCGTGATTTCGTGACAAAAGAAGAAAAGAGGTCGACGAAGGGAGAAGTGTCATGATTTCATGACAAAAGAAAAGTTGATGTTGACTTAGTCAAAAGTGTCGCAATATCATGACAAGAGCTTAGTTGAAGTCGACAAAGGCTGAAGTATCACGATTTTGTGACAAAAGCCAAAAGAAAGTGTACGGTTGCAAAGGTGTCGTGATATCGTGACATGTAGTTTCACGGTAGAAGCTATAGAAGAGTTACAGAGGCAATGAAGCCGACAAAGTTAAATTTAAGCCAATGAAGATTAGGGTTTGTAGCCAACATAGGGTTACAACCGACTAAGAGTAAGATTTTGATCTTAAAAGTGTTAGTATAAAAGGCAGGCTATTTTGAAGAGTTGATGGATGTGTGGTTGATGTGCGATGTTCGAAGATAGTGTGTGGTGCAAGAAGCTCGATCGCTGAGAGCAGAGTGTGAATTCGATCATAGTGTACAGAGTGCATTCCATTGAATCATTCTAAGTGTGAAAGATCACAAAGGAAGTAGAGTGTGCGAAGACGATGTCACTGTGATTGCGTAGAGGTGCAAAGGTTGAAGTTCGACCAAGTTTGGCTGTAACTGCATAGAGAGAACTTAAGGACAGATTTGTGTGAGCTTTTCTGAGAGCTTACAAGTAGATTTGAGACATGTCTTTGTGAAGACTTGTGGATAGCTTTGAGCAAGCTTTTTGAGAGCTTGTGAGCAAGTTATGGACAAGTCATTGAGAGGGCTTGTTGGACAGATTTGAGAAAGCTTTTGTTGAGCTTGTGGAGCAGTTTGGGCGGGTTCTAGTGAGAACTTGCAAAGCAGATCTGATACAAGTCTTGGTGAAGACTTGGGTGAAGATCAAGTAAGCTTTAGTGAAAGCTTGTGAACCACTTTTGTGAACCAAAATTGAGAACCAGTTGAGGATAGATATTGGTGCAGATTCGAGGACATTTGTGCCATACCGAAGGACTGTGTTTGGTGCAAATCAGAGAAAGAGATTGAGGACATTTGTGCTAGACCGAAGGACTGTGTTTAGTGCAAATTGGAGGACCAGCTTTGGAGGTGATAGAGTTGAGGACAAATGTCTCCAACCAGAGCAGGGAGGACTGGTGTCTTCTATGGATAGATTTCCATTTGCTAAGGGCAGCGGAGGTAGAGGTCTTCTAGAGGATCACCAACTAGAGTAGAGCTAGGGGATTGGTGTCTCCTTTGGGTTGGTTCCCATAAACATTGTAATCGAGAAAGGTATTCCAAGAAGTTGGTTTGATAAAAATTAGTGAAAGATTTTATCCGTGGATGTAGCCCAGCCATTCTTGGTGAACCACATTAAAATTGTTGTCACTTTGTGGATGTTTTTATGCATTGCTTTGATATTGCTATGGGTATATTGCTTTACTATTTTGTAATATAAATAAGAAAAGTAAAAAGTGGTCTTATACTGTTCACCCCCCTCTTAGTATAAGCTTGTGTTCTTCATACTATACACAGTCAGTTGGTCCAGCACAAGTCTTCCTCACTCTGTCTGATCTGTCCCAAGCTCAACTCATAAAGCTTGATCAAATCAATCTCTGCTGCACACAAGCCTTCTCAAATACTTGTCAAATCTATCCTCAGGTTCTTCTCAAAGAACCACTTCAACTATGTCCTCACATCCTCTGTTAGGACCTATCCAAATCAGCTCACAAGTCCTCACTAGAACCTGTCCAAATCAGCTCACAAGTCCTCACTAGAACCTGTCCAAATCAGCAAGCTCACCAAGAAAAACTTGCTTAGTATGAACCCACAAAGAGAATTGTTAGAGACCCAATGTGATTCATCAACCTCATAGAAGCATAAAGAGAATTTTTAGAGACTCAATATGTTCTATACTTAACTCCCAATCTCAATCTCAACTCAATCTCAATCTCAAATCTCAACTCAATCTCAATTCAATCTCAAAAGAATAAGATAGATGTAGTATGCTTTTCTCAAGAACATGAAACACAACCCAACAATTGCCAACCATGCAATAACTCATATAACAATGATACTCATGTTCTTTCCACAACCAATATATTTTCACTACCAATTAGGGCTTTAACAATAATGCTTATAAACAAGGTTTAACCAACATCATTCAACTCAACATTAACCTTGAGGCATTCAACCAATCACTATATGAAAAGGAAACTAGTAGACATCCTTTTCCCTCCAAAGATATTTGAACAAAATAGCCACCAAGATAAATCACCAATGCAAAGAATAACTTGCTCAAATCAATCTCAATGGAGTAAGCCCAAAACATGAATCAAGTAAAGCATTAACTTGATCAAAACAACCTCTATGGAAGCAACTCAACCATCAATCTCAAAATAGCCAACTATGGTTTCACCATATCAATGCAAGTAGGAAGACTTACTAACATAAACCCTAGTGCAAAATTCTTCCTATTCCTCAACCAAAATTATGCATTCACCCAAAAACTCATCAATGATTTTAATGTATAAGCAATCTTCAATATCCAAAAACTAGGATTTACACCAACAAGAATACCTAGTAGACAACCTTTTCACTCCAAACTCAATTTTAGAAAATACACCATCAACAATATACATGGAAGAAGTTGCCCATACCTTTGTTTGAGGAAGAAGAGGATAGTTCTTCAACCTATTACCAACACCACCCTCAACTTTGCCACCAAGTTAGGGTTAGATCATAAAAGTAACCACAAAAATATTTATTCCATAAAACACCTTATGACTCCAATCCTTAGAAGTCAACTACCAAAAACATAAAGCATACAAACAATATATCATTTTACACCTTATTTCCCCAAATTAATTAAAACATGCTCAAGGAATAATAGCTTCTAAGAAAATCTCACTCAACAATCAAGCCAAAAATCTCAACCACACACTATCAACCTTATATCTGCAAAGAAGCATTTAACCTTAAAAATAATTTTAAATATATCTGCCCAACCACTTCTTCTTTAAAAAAATGCAGATTTTATTTAAAAAACCTTACCAAAAAAATGCTTCCAAAAATCGCAGGTCAACAGTGCCTCTGAAAAAAATCGAAGCGCAAAAACTCTTCTCACACTCCACTACTGGAGTCAAATGCTTGACCTCCCTTCAAGCGCCTTCGTAGAACAGTCATTGCCACTAGGCCAACAACGCTAGATTGAAGGCTAGCAAGAGTCTCCTTCTCCTTAACCCTTTGGCGACGGATAAACGTGGTGAAAAAATGATAGCCATAGCTTTTACTTCCCAACCTTTGTGCAATTCGAATTTCTTTAACACCATTGCTTTGGACTATAGGTTATGGCTTATATAGCCAAAATTCCATGCTATGCACGACATCGGCGGGAGGATAATTCAAAATTTTTGAATTAATATTATTTTGGCGCCTTCGAAACAACTTTAGGGTTTATGAAACCCTTTTGATTATTTAAAAAATAATCAAAGGTCTTTTAGACCTTAGACCTCAGGTGGAGAACCCATTAAATTATTAAAATAATTTAATCACTAAATCAAATAAATAATTAATTAAAAACCTTAAAAAGGTTTTATTAATTAAGTTATTTAATTAATAAGTGTCTCCAGCCTTTGCATTAAGTTGAGAGTGGTTTTGAGAAAAACCCTTAATGCATCCACCTGGTTTTAATAAAAACCCTTAAACCTGCCATGGTTTTGATAAAAACCTTTTCATCTGCCACATGGAATCTCTCTAGAACATTCTAGAAAAAATTCTTTGGAATCTTCAACCTTTGAAGCCAATAAATCCTCTTGACATTAATGCCAATTCCTTTTGACATCAATGACAACTCATAGACAAGAAGCTAGGATCTCAAACCCAAAATTGCCAACATTACCTAGATTTTATAAATATATTTCAAGATCGACCCCTTATGCCTAACCCTGCAAGTTCCTATTGAGAACATGAAATAGAAACATAACACCCATGCTAGAACTAGGATAGATATATTGTAAAGATTCATATATTCTTATTCATGTAAACTTTAAGTTACATGCATGCAGAGAGAAGAGGTTCAAAAACTATCCAACAAGCCATGCAAGGCTTGAGCTAGGATAGGACATAAAGGAGAATGAAGAAAAGCATGCCTTAGAACAATGAAGGGATTTTGATACTTTACAACTAGAAAAATAGAGATATTTATAAGAAGTGGGGCAAAGAGTTCCTCACAAAATACATGTAGGATTTCAAATTTTGAATTTAAAACTTTTCCTAAACTAGTTGACATCAAAAATGAATGATATAGAGGCTCTAGAGGTCCGTAACTGGGTGGTGTAGATAATATCCATAATTAGACCTTTTGTTGTCACTCATCATAATATCTTAAGAATGCATTGCCCCTTGGGTTGTCCTCCCTATTGTTACTTTAATGCTTCAACTATTTCCTAGGTAACTACATCCAATTATGGGACACCAAGATCAAAATCAGATCATCATCCCTTACCTTATATATAGTTGCTTTGGGTTGGTTTGGGTTGTGATGACCAAAGTCTGGTTCATCTATGCTCTTGGAAGTTTTCCTTGGTGAAGATGTGAGTGTGCTCATGGAGGTTGTGGATGTCACTTTTTGCTTATGGGGAGATGGTACCCAAAAATTAGGCAACCTTCTCCTCTTGTGCCCTTTACTACCTACCATGTCTTATAGACCAGACCTTGTTGAGGATAATAAATCATAAAACAATACCAACACCTTACAACTTAGAGGTTTTTAAGATTATAGGATTTGGGTAGTACTCAAGCCTTCAAATTTCCCTAAGTAAGAAAGATATTATATGGACTTCTTCCCATTAGATCCTTCTGAATGACCCTAGTCTTCCTATTTGGTCACCCAATAATTTAAAAGAAAGACAAGTTGTAGGTCCCTCTGTTAGGACTCTAATCATAACCTTTACTTTCTCAATCATTAATTGTATTTATAGATCAACATGCCTATTCATAAAATTTACAACTATAGATAGATATATAATTGCATTCTCGGATGTCTTAAAAGGTATCCATCAAGGAAATATACTTTAATCCTTTGCTTGGTTTTCCAAACATTGAAATAGTGATTCTATAGAAAGGTGATTCAGTTTATATTTTGTTGCATTCTATATTCTTCTTGTCATATATTTGTTAGAAAGCTCTTGGTTTATAGCATTTTTGTATTAGAGTTGCACCTGTTATCCACCTTACGTTGCTACTCTGACTTCAAAACACAAGCACTGCTCCATTGATTTAAATCAGATACAGTCATCGTTCTTCAATACCACCATTATCCATTGGTACTAAGTCAAGCACCAACCATACTATTGGTAGTACAGACCTCCAGTTTTAACCACAAAGCATAGAAAGTATTGCGAAAATAGAGGGAGCAGTTTAACAGACGTTTTTCGCAAGAAAGGTAACAACAAAATCAAACAATTTTTCTATGACCGAGTGGAATAAGACCAAAAGTTTCAATGCCAAAATCAACCAGTGAACACCAAAAATCAATGTTTTAATCCAAAGTAGATGTCGAAAATAGTTTTTCAGACTAATAAAATCGATAAAAACATGCTACGCATAGAAAAATAATTCTCTAGCGATGTGTTGGAAATTCTGGTGAATAAAAAGATATTTATGAGGTTTAAACTAAGGTTAAGAAAAAATTTACGACATTGAAAAATTGTTAGTGACACTGAACAAAAATAATCACTGACATTTTCTTTTTCTGGGATAAAATCAAAATCTTAAATTGCTTCTGTTGAAGAAGCAAAGGGATTTAAAAGGGACAATAGACATATAATGAAGTGTCTAGCTTGCTAGGCACCCATGCGTGGCACCTCCACCACTCGTAGAGTCTACCCTTTGACTGCTCCCTGCCTCCCATTGATCGTCAACCACTTCACACTCCTCGTATCCTATTGGCCACCTACCACCTCAATCTGTGCTCGACCATATCGATCCACCCCTCTATCACCTTGCTCTACTTGACCCTCAACTCTCATGGCCCGTCCTACTGCCTTGAATCTCACACTTCATGCTTCATCCCACCTTGACCCTCATGTCCCACTAACATTTTTCCTCCCTCCACCGCTCAATCTCCAATCCACCATAGCTCGGTGGTGCCAAATTTTAAACAAAAGTTGAAAACCAATTTTGACAACATTTAAACAAAACATTTCAAATTTTTGCAAACAAAAAAGTTGAAAACAATTTTTGGCAATATCAAAACAAATTTTTCAAACTTTTTGCAAAATTATTGACAACTTTTGCAACTTTTTGGAAAATTTGTAATATTTTACAACACAAATTTTCCAAACCAAAATTTTGTAAAATAAAAATTTCAAACTAATCATCCTTGTCGAGGAACTCCTATAACACACAAAACCACACCCCATGGCAGATGAAAGAAGATCACAAGATATTGTGAAGGAAGTTATGAAGGAAGTCATGCAAGAATTACATAAATGGTAGGAAAATTTTGAGAAGAAAATTCCAACAAAAGAGGATTTTCACTTATGGGGAGAAGACCATGAAAATAATATTACAGAATTAAACTTAAAAATTGGTGCCACCAACCACTCAATCGATATGGTACAATAAAACTTGGCACTAATCCAAGCCGGTCAGCCTCTCGTAGCACCAACACAACAAGCATTACTAGGGGGACCACACATGTCAATCCTACCTTGAACCACAAAATTGGATTTCCCAAAATTTGATGGAGGTGACCCCACAAATTGGATATATCGGGCTAACCAATATTTCTCTTTATATCAAATTCCGAAGACCCAAAAGGTTCACATCACATATTTTCACCTAGATCAAGTTGGTACTCAATGGTACCAGTGGTATGAAAAATAAAGGGTTCTCCCACATGGACTAAATTTATAAAAAATCTAATGCTATGATTCGGCCCAAGAAAATTTAAAGATTTCACAAGGGCTCTTACCAAACTTTGCCAAACATCTACAATAAGAGAATATAAGGTGCAATTCAAGAAGTTGGAAAACCTTACATCAGGACTCGATGCATCATTATTTCAAAGTTGCTTCATTAGTGGCCTAACAGAAAAAATTTGATTGGAAGTACAAATACTCAATCCTATCGATATGATGTACGTAGTTGCATTACCACAAATGGTGGAAGAGAAGATCAATAACAAATTCTGAATAGGAAGACTATAAATAGGGAAAACATAAAATACCTACACCATCCAAAGACTAGATAGAGTTATGCCAATTACACATATTAGCCCTGAAGAAATGAAAGAAAGAAGAGAAAAGGGACTTTGTTTTCATTATGATGAGATATTCACCCCTAATCACAAATGCATTTCACCAAAATTATATATTTTGGATACAATTGGAGATTGCACTCCAAAGGAAGAATATGATATCGAAGTCGAAGTAGTAACATATATTTAAGAAGAAAATAACAGGGATAAAAAAAATCTCCTTTTACGCCCTCATAGGACGTTCAACCCCACAAACTATAAAATTTAAAGGGTAATTTAAGAAACAATACCCTATTGTGCTTTTAGAATCTGGAAGCACACACAATTTTATAGACCCAAGGTTGACAAAACAAGCTAATTATTTTATACATCCTTGCACTAGTTTTAAAGTCATGATTGGAAATGGAGGGAGAATTGTATGCAAAGGAAAGTGCCAAAATATTAAACTCACTATGGGAGATTATAACATGAAAGGGGATATGTATGTACTACCATTAGGAGGATGTGACATTGTTTTAGGAGTGTAATGGCTATGGATGCTCAACATAATTCAATGGGAATTTGAAACATTATGGATGAAATTCACACAAAAATACCATAAATACACGATTAAAGGGTTAAAATCAAGCCCTTCACAAATTGCAAGTTCCCACATAATGGAAAAAATTATTCGCAAAGGAGGTAAAGGTATAGTTGCACAACTATTTTCCATGCAACCCACTAGTGAAGAACAACCAGCGACACTTGAACTACAAAAACTCCTTGAACGCCATGATAAAATATTCAATGAATCAAAAGGATTACCTCCTCAAAAAAACCATGATCATGCCATTCAACTAATTCTAGGGTACCAACCCCCTAATATTAGACCTTCATGGTACCCATATCTATAAAATACAGAAATAGAAAAACTAGTACAAGAACTATTCAAGGCAGGGGTCATTAGACCTAGTGTAAGACCTTAATCTTCTCCTATCATATTAGTGAGTAAGAATTATGGATCATGGTTCTTATGTGTGGAATTTCACACCCTCAAAAAAATAACTATCAAGGATAAATTTCCTATTCCAGTCATCGATGAATTACTATATGAACTTCATGGGGCTGCATATTTCTCCAAATTATATTTATGATCCAACTACCACCAAATTCGAGTGAAAGAAAATGACATTCCAAATGTGGTCTTTCGTACTCATGAAGGAAATTATAAATTCATGGTAATTCCATTTGACCTTACCAACACCCCCTCCACATTTCAAAGTTTAATGAATAAGGTATTTCACCCTTTCCTTCAAAATTTTATTTTAGTTTTCTTTGATGATATTTTGATTTACAATAAAACATGGGATGATCACTTAAACCATATAGATCAAGCACTAAAGACCCTGGAGAACAATCAATTATATGCAAAAAATCAAAATATTTCTTCGAGAAACAAGAAATTGAGTACCTTGGACATATTGTTTCTAAAGATGGAGTTAAGGTAGACCCTGGTAATATAGAAGATGTGAAAAATTGGCCTATTCCAAAAATATTGAAGGGTTTACATGGGTTTTTAGGATTAACAGGTTATTATCGCAAGTTTGTCAAAGATTATGGCAAAATCACACTCCCCTTAATAGCATTACTTAAAAAGAATGTGTTTCTATGGTTGATAAAATTTGATGAAGCCTTTAGCACTTTAAAAAATGCAATGTGTACCACTCTTGTTTTAGCCATGCTAGATTTCTATAAACCCTTTATTATTGAAAGTGATGCCTCTATAGTAGTACTAGGGTCTATTCTCATGCAAAATGAAAATCCCTTGGCTTTTACTAGCAAGGCATTATCTAAAAAGAATTTAGCACGATCCACATATGAAAAAGAAATGTTAGCCATTATTCACACTATCCAACATTGGATACCTTACCTTATCGACCAATATTTCATTATTCACATAGACCACCATAGTTTAAAATACCTTCTTGAGCAATGCATAGCCACCCCAGAATAACAAAAGTGGGTTACAAACCTACTAGGGTATGATTATGAGATCATATATAAAAAAGGTAAAGGCACCATGGCTACTGATGCTCTTTTAAGAAATTTTGAAGACATACCCCAATTACATATTTTTTCCTCGCCTATTCCTAAATGGTTAGACCAAGTCTATGAGGAATGGTTTAATGACTCGCCTACACATACATTAATTCAAAAACTTCAATAAAACTCCACTAGTAAACCTCATTATTCTTGGCAAGATAACATACTAAGGTATAAAGGACATATTTTCCTTTCCCCCACATCCTCCTATCAAGAAAATCTTCTACATGAGTTACATGCCACACCCACCATAGGACACTTTGGATTTATAAAGACGTATAAACAAGTAACTAAATATTTTTACTAGGTAGGCATGAAAAATGATATCAAGAAATTTGTGAAGGAATGTGAGATCTGCCAATGGCAAAAAGAAGAGATAGTGGATACTCTAGGTCTTATGCAACCTATTCCCATTCCAAAAAAAATATGGACTGATATTTCCATGGATTTTATTGAAGGTCTTCCAAAATATATAGGAAAAATAACTATTCTAGTTGTGGTAGATTGTTTATCTAAATATACCCATTTTTGCCTTACCCTTATACCACTAGTACCATCGCTCAAAATTTTCTTGATAATGTGTTTAAACTACATGGCAGGCCTGCTACTATAGATAGTGATCGTGATCCCAAATTCACTAGAAATTTTTGGAAATAATTATTTAAACTTCAAGGCTTTCAACTTCGTATGAGCTCTACTTACCACCCCTAAAAATATGGTCAAACAAAAGTTATTAACAAATTTTTGGAAACCTACCTCCGTTTCTTTATCGTAACTCAACCTCTTCACTGGGTCAAATGGCTCCCATTAGTTGAATGGTGGTATAACACTTCATATCACACTGCCATTAATATGACCTCATATGAAGCCTTATATGACCAAACACCACCATACCTTACCTCTTATATTCCAGGAAGTACCAATGTCCCAGCAGTAGAGATGGAAATTTCTACCCAAGATAAAATTCTTCACAATCTCAAAGAAAATTTACACACAACCCAACACCGTATGAAGCAACAGGTGGACCAACATCGAATAGAGTAGGTTTTTCAATAAAGAGATGGTATTCCTTCACTTTCAACCATATCATCAAATTCTCTAAAAATCAAGGGTTCTCAAAAGCTAGCCCCTAAATTTTTTGGATCGTATAAAGTTATCCAACATATTGGGCTAGTTTCTTATAAACTTGAGTTGCTTGAGACATCCAAAATTCATCCAGTATTCAATGTCTCATACCTTAAACTAGTAGTAGGCAGACACATCTCGACACAAATTCAATTCCCTGAGTTTATCGAAGATGGAGCACTCATGGTTGAACTCGAAGCTATATTAGATCACTACATTCACGACCTTGTAATTGTACTATAACTAATGTTTTGGTTTAATGGAAAGGTCTACCTTCATAAGATGCCACATGGGAGACACTTCATCATATCCAGCAATAATTTTCTCATTTCCAGCTTTGAGGACAAAGCTATTTTAAGGAGGGTGGCATGTTAGAACTCTAATCCTAACCTTTACTTGCTTAATCATTAATTGTATTTATGGACCAACATGTTCTTTCAAAAAAATTACAACTATAGATAGATATATAATTACATTCTCATGTGTCTTAAAATGCATCTGTTAGAGAATTATATTTTAATCCTTTGCTTGGTTACCCAAACATTGAAACAATGATTCTGTAAAAAGGTGATTCAGTTTATATTTTGTTGCATTCTATATTCTTCTTATCACAGATCTGTTAGAAACCTCTTGGTTATGAGCACCCTCCTGGTTGAATGGGAGGCTGATCCATGGATTCTAGATGGTACATAACCTTAGTTAAAGTGGTTCCCCATTAACTATCACTAAAAGGCTTTAGAGGAACTTCCTTCACCAAGGTTCTTCTTAGCTATCATAAAAAATGCATGATGCCTCATTGCGTATTGGTCCAATGACTTAATTAGGGTATTTTATGGAGGCATATTTAGGTATAATATCAATTGGCAGTGATGGTTCCTCCTTGGCTATATCTTGGATGACCTTTTGGCTTTAGCTACAATGTAAGTAGTAGGGGCATTGGGCACCTTCATATTGGCTTTAGGTAGGTGCTTTGGTCAAAATTACCTCTAGGAATAGAATTTACCCACTATAGTGAGACTTCACTAAAATTTTGGTGACTCACAAGGGAAATCCTACTAGTAGGAGTTAAATAAACCAAAAAATGATTCCTTATCCATTGTACATGGAGTCTAATATAGGCAAATATTGAGGCTTCTACAATAATGATATATGTTTGAAGAAGAGAGGTGTTGAGAGAAAATTCACTTAGGGATTTTTGGAGAAGGAAGAGATATGCCCTACTTTATAGGCTACATCACTTGGATGTCTCTTAGGGTGCATCTTCACCCTCTTGATAAATTGACATCAAATGGTCACATGAAGAATCGTTCCCTCATGCCTAGGATTTGGGGACATCATCATATTCTAGGCTCTCTTTTGCTCTGGTATGGTGGTCATACTTAAACTGATAAAAAGAGAATATACTAACCTTGAGGGGCTCTTAAACATGTCCAAATACTAACTACTTTTTCATTTGATCTTGTGCAAATTTAAGTCCTTTGCTACAAATCTAAATTCGTTGCATCTGCTTGGCAAGTCTACAAAAAATAAGAAAACAAATATTTGTTTTTTTACAATGGCCCATCAAGGCTGGTGGGTCTTGCTTAGCACAAAGGTGTTATCCATGCTAGCCTAGTCAAAAATCATTACTGGTTTAGGTTCCTAGGCTTTCATATTATGTCTCTTTCTTTTGCATGCTAGGTGTCTTATTCCATGAAGTGGGGTCTTTCTCCCTTTTTTTATCAAAATTTTTGGGGGTGCCCCCTCTTCATATTTATCACTGGTTGCTTTCTAGGGATAGTACCTTACTTTGAATCTAGTTTATAGGTATTCCATAGCTTACCCAATTCTTTGATCTCCTCTTGATACCTAAAGAGGTCTTTGGAAGAAGACGTAGTGGTATTGCAATGGGAGATTGATAACCAGGCTAGGCCCTTTGCCTACCTAATTTTCCCCTCTTTCAGTTAAATGTATGGTCATATTTAACACTTGATACATCACTTTAGGCAAGAAGGAAGTATGAATTATGCCTATATAGCACCTTTGGACTAGATTTCCTTCATATCTTAGGATTAGGAGGGGTGGTTCCATCTCTAACAATGCAAGTTCTATCTCCCTTTCCTTCTACCTTTGATTCTTCTCTCCTAAGGGTTTTTATTATAACCTAAGGATCTTACGAAAGCTTGAGTTTTGGCACTAATGTTTTTTGGTACAGTTGATGATTACATTTTTGGTGCTCCAAGTGCACCTGACAACTCTTCTTCGTTGTGGTTTCACTTCACTGAAAATATTTTTTAAATATAGTTTTAGTTCCATGTTGGGAATCTAGTTGCATCCACTCTAGTGATTGCTTGTCCTCCAAAAATTAATGTCCAAAGTACACCTCTAGCATCGGATAACTATGCACCACAAGGTATTCCTCAGGGATAATTTCTATCGATGGGGAGTAGGTTTGATTGAGCTTTTAATGTGAAGGGAAAGGGAGATAGATTGAAGTTAGAGGGAAAAGGAATTTGGGAGGCTTGGGGGAAATTTATCTATTAGGATGAGACCTACTTCGACTTAGAGGGTGATATGATAGGTAGTGGGAAGAGAATCCTCCCAATATTTGATCATTATGGCAATATTTGGATGTAAATCTCGTAGATAAAATATGAATTCCATACCTAGGAAAGGTTTGATCTCACCTGATATTATTTTCCAAGCTTCATGGAAGAGGGCATTGAAGTCCTCTATTGTCTCACAAAAATTTTTCTTGATTTCAATTAGGTAATCCAACATCAAGGGTACTTCCTCCTTGAAATGATCCATCAGTTGGATGGCCAGTTGTTCCTAATACCTTATTAATTACATAGGTAGAGATACGTACCACCTCCAAGCTTCCCCTTTGAAATATTCCAACAGTAGCCTAAGGCCTACGTTTTATGTTATGACGTTGTGCACGTTGAAATGTATAGTCATATATTATAAGTGCTCTGATGTGATGAATATAATTTCTATGATGAAATCTAATAAATAATCCAAAGCCTCTTCAAGAATTGAGTCCCAAGAATGAGGGGGGATTGGGACAACCAAAAGGCTCTGACTGTTCCATGTTAGAATGATTCCATCCATACCTTTTCTTTGATTCCTTCATTCTGATTGACTAGTTTGGGATAATGTATTTTACAAGGACCTCAAATTTATGCTCTTTTTGGTGGCTTATTTAGGTTCTTTTTGTTGAAGCAGAGTCACCAAGTGGGTGAGAGTGTTGGCTAGATATAGAGTCCCACCATAACCTTGTATAGGTATGGAAACTTCTTCTACATTTGGGTTTTTATTTAGTAGTGGAGTCACTAGTTGAATCTACAGAGAGCTTCAAAATGCTAGTGATTGTGGTCTTCATTGAAACTATGAACTAAATTTTGGATCAAGGAATAGATGTTTTCAAATTTAGGTCCTATCAGCATGCGAATGTAAAATATTGGAGGCTAAGGAGTGACTCCTTTATGCTCCCCAAGTGACATGATCCCCCATGGTTGTGGCTTCAATGCCTATCACCACCTCTATTGAGTGGGTGGATCTAGTGCCCTTTACCTCTTGTGGGGTTTTTAGTCATAGGAATTCTAGGAGAGTGTGGGATGCAGACTCCATAGAATGACCTCTAGGGTTTTTAACCCAAGGTTGTTTCCTTGCATTTTGATATCTTCTTTGGTACTCATTTTTCCTTCCACTATGTTAACCTACTCCTTACTAGGCTACTTCAGGGGGGAAATGGAAAATAAAAGGAAAGTGGAAAAAAAACATAGAGCAAATTGCGAGAAACCGATAAATGTAGGAAAGTAAAGGAAAGTAATAAATTACAATAAACATAAACTACCTAGCCTAGCCTAAGGGTGGTGATGCATCAAATGAAAATAATAAGACCCCTGGTGCCCAGGTGAGTTTACGTGAACACATGCACAACAACAAATAGTTCATGAGGAACATAGGTCTCTATCAAGAACATGTAATATAAATAGAACACTCATTCCATAACTAGGACAAAGATATTGTAAAAAGTTATATTATTAGTAACGTGAACTCCAAGTTGCATATATGTAAATATAATGTTAAAATATATTACATCATTTGGCTATGTTATATTAATTTAGGAATAATTTATCTAGTTGCTTCATGCAATGTAATAACTACACAAGTGTCTATGTGCAAGTTGTCCATGGTACAACTAGGCATAGTGTTGGCTAAGGAATCCTTATTCCTATATAAAGAGCCTCATATCTCTACTTGAATGTATCACTTCTATTCATTCAATAAGATGTTCTATTGCTTTGATATCTATCTTTTGTTGTAGTTGAATGTTGCTAAAGCCATCAGTGGTATCAAAGCCATGGTCATTCCTAGATAGGAATAGGGAAAGTCATTACTACGGGTTTTACAAAATAGACCTTTGGACCTGCCACTTGTAAATTCCATTGTTTTGAGATTGTGTGAAGAGCTTAGCAAGAATAAGGAGATCATAGAAGTTTTTGATAAGTAGAATATTTGGGACAATTTTTGCCATCCGATAACAAGCCCAAAAAGGAGAAGATTTTGGCAAGGAGTGCCAAATCCCCAAGAGGAGAACAAGCCACCAAATCCCCAAGAGGAGAGTTCGAGACCATAATTTGATGAATATTAAATTGTTCAAGGAAGCCTACAAAGAATTGTAACATCTTACTCAATGTAGAAAATTGGTGGTCTTGGACACCAAGATCTACATCCTCTACAAAAGCAGAGAAAAGGGCTTTCATAAAAAGGTAAGCAACTATTGGTGAAAGTATATTCATTAAATTGGATTACTTATTAGATTTGTTTAAGCACCTTAATTTGGATTAAAGTTGCAATAAGGAGAATTGAATTACAGTATTCAAAAGTGCAAAAAGAGAAATATTTCTTTAAGGTTCATTTGCACTTTAGGAGTTGATTAGATTTTAGAATTTCAAACTATCTATCAACTACCTATCATCTACTTTGGAAAGCAAAAGAAGACTAGCTCCTACTACCTTGCTTATAAGAGAATTGTAGAATAATTCTTGAAGATTCATTTTAGATTATTATTGATTAGTTGTAGTAAATTGATTAAGTGCATTATTTTTTAGAGTTGATTGGAGTGATAAGGTGAAATTGTTAGTGCATTAAAAGTAAAATATTATTAGATTCATTTTCACTATTATATTTCTCTCAAAAATATTATTGTTCTATTCATGAGAAGGACACAAAAATAGAAATTTTCAAAGTGTCTAAAGACACTATTAGTGCACAAAAATATCCAACTCATAGTGGTCAATCGAAGCCACTGAAATTGGTTAGTACAAGTTAATAAAAACTAACCAAAAGAAGCTTCAAATATTGATACTTGGTGAGTTTCAAATCCAAAGCACTATAGGGTTAAGTACAACAAAAAAAAGCTTCTATCTACAACATTTGTAAAGCTTGGATCTATCATTAAATATCCAAGCAAATAGGGAAAGGAGTCTATCTAAAGGGATGTCCTCAAAATCCTCATTTGTGCATTTAAAATATGCTATAAAATCAGACTACAAGACCTGCAATAATGAGTGCAAAAAGGGTGCAATAAGAACGTATTATTCTCATAGAAATTATAAGGTATTGCACAACATTGTTTATAGAAAAATGGTAGATTGAAGGTACCACTAAAGGCACAAAAACTATAGGGAAATCTAGACAAGAAAGTCCAAACGTCAAGCAGTCCTCATCCATGACACAAGGAGCCATTTAAAGGGGCTCACACTTCACATATTGGATGGACGAAACTGTAAAAGGCAATACACATATTGGTAGATCATCAACCTACATTTATGTAGATAGAAAGGAAGCTATATTTTACAAGAAAAAAGGTAGCAAATTATACCTAAATCAATGTAGATGAACAATGTAAAAAGAGCACATTGAAAGGAATAAGTAACGAGGAGAAAAGGTGATATATACAGAGTTTTCTAGCTTGGTGATTATTTTCCACCAAAAGAATCACCTACAATGCCATTTGAAGCTCCAAAATTGCCTCAACGATTGACCAACAAGAGAATAGGTTGCTTGCACTCCAAGAAATGTATAAAACAATAAAGAGGCATACAAAAAGAAGTTATACTCTCCTTGTAAGCGTTACAATGAAATAAATCCATGCAAAAAGTTTGAAAGCCACTTGGCATGAATTCTCTATGGTGTCATCACATTTCTTAACATCCAATAAAACTCACGAAGGAGTTACAAGTGCTCACACAAGTGTTCATGTGTTACAAAGTGAGAAAGAAGCTACCAGAGTGTTACTAAAGGATTGTTATGTTACAAAGGAGTGAGCTTATACGTAATGCACAGTGACACTTATTAAAACCTTCACCACCTTAAAAGGCATCTAAAAATGAAGTGGCATAGGGTGAAGAAGAGATAATAGCATCGTCAAAGTAATCCAGATACAATAGCACAGTGAACCACATATGAAGCACAACATGGAAGGAAGTAAGGAGGAGCATTAAAGGAGATTAGAAAAGAATGTCAAACCTTCTCAAATATGTAGTGCTTTTCACTCCAGCATTGAAGACAAGGTCGATCCAATCCACACTCACCATCTCAAGTGCCAAAAGTTACATATTGCAACTATTATATCTAGTCTAAATCAGAGCCATTCAAGTATGGTGATAAAGGAGCTAAGGTAAGTAATCTATCTCATTCAATATTGCTTTCAAATATAGGAGATATAAGGTTTAAAATCAAGGATAAATTTTGATATTATGAAAGCAAAAGATATAGGAGATAACTTACCAAGCTAAAATAATATTTTCAAATTAACCTAGGAGATATAAGGAATTCTACTTGGGTTAGATTATTTAATATTTTGCAAATATTATTATTTTTCTATTTTTTCAAATTTGGGAGCCATAAGGATTACTACATCAAATTAATTTATTGAAAATTAGATACACTTAAAATTAATTCCTAAAGGGTTATTTAAAAGAGATGTTTATCATAGTATTTCAAAGGTTGGAAATTTATAAAATTATTGTCTCAAACTTCTCAAAAGGAGACAAAAGATACAACATTATAACCTCTTTAAAATTTGGAAAAAGTTCTTAGTTCAATAGGAGCAATAAGGGATATTAGAAGTTGATTTTTGGTATTTACAAAACTTTACAAAATCAACCAAACATTGAACTTCAAATTACAATAGCACTATCCAAAACATACTTGGGAGACATAAGGTATAATGTAATGAACCTCTCTCCTTATTCCATAATTCTTTCAATAATATATCAAAATATCCAACATGCATCCACAAATAAATTAATTGCACAATAAATTGCTCAATAAAATAGAGATTGATTATACCCTTGAGGTAGAGCAACACCATACAATGCTCCTTTTGGAAGGAAGCCACTCCACAAGATCTCTAGCTCCATGAGCCAAGACTTCTCCAAGAATACATCATAGATATCTTTCACAATGGGGGTACATCTCTCTTTATACAAGAGTGTGATGGTTCACCTTCCATGAGTTAGTCACCCAGGGGGTCACCCTGAGTTACAAAGTGCATAATAATATGGCAATATTCCTTGCGGTTACATATGACAATATTCCCCCAACGGTTACAAATATGATTCTATGACATACTTATTTCTATTTTGACATGTGGCCTTCCTTACTCAATAATTAATTTATGGCTCATATTATACAATACAATATAAAATTATTCAATATTAAATACCTATCTTGGTACCTAACATTCCATCCCCCTTACAAATGTTTCATCCTCGAAACATTAGAAGAGGCTAAATAATATGATCTTTTGAGCCATGCTAAATACTGGTACCAATCTTGATCATCCATCCATCCTATGTGAATTTTGATGGGTGGTGGCCTTCCTTGATGTTGATATGTCATGTGTCCATTTGAGTAGCCAAAATTGTTGGATTTGCTCCATGCTTTTGTTGATCTACTTTGATGATGAGTCCATTTGTTTTGTGATGCAGCTACACCACTCTGAAAACTAGACTCACTATGCTTTCTTTGCCAAACCTTGCCATAGTTGGTGCCTTGTGGATTCCATGTAGAACCATAAGATTGTTGCCTTAAGCCATGCCTCTCATGGTGGTGTGGATGGCGATATACTCCAACCTTAGCCTGATGTGCAACCTATTTTTGCTCTTCTCTCTTACTCTCTATCATTGATGCTACCTTTGCTTTAGCTTCCATGGTTTCTACTACTACCTCTGTTGGCTCTTCACTTTGTTCCTCTGCAATAGCTACCTGTTTTTCCTTACATTGAGAAATGTCTTGTAATGTTATCTTCTTCTTTCGATACCATAACTTCATGAATTTCTTTTGCACATTAATGTTAATAGTACCCAAAGAATGCAACCAAGGATAACCAAGAACAATATTTGCATCATTCATCTCAATAGCATGAAAATTTGAATGTAAAACATATTTATCCATGGTGATTTTCAAATCTTCAAAAATTTGAACATTGTTCCCTCTATTGTCTATGTATTCTTTGATTTTTCTTTGCTTGAACTTGCAATCTCTTAGTCAAAGACATATTGATAAAATTATATTTGTTGCTTGGGTTAATGGAAACAATAATTTTTTTTATTTTGAATGCAACCATGAATTTGCAAAATAGAATTTTTACATTCAAACAAATATTTTTGACCATTGTTTGGCCTTGACACACAAGGTGTATTTTCAGTAGCCTGCACATTTTTATCCTTTTCTTTTGATGCCCATTTGCTTAAAAATGCAACTTCAAATTCTTCCCATGTTCCATTAGGAAGTGGTATATACCAAGATAAAGCTTCCTCTCTCAAAGAACAAAAAACATGAAGTCTCCATAGTTTCTCAAAAGTATCTAAAGATTTTAACTTCTTCAACCATTCCCTGGCATTACTATCATCTCTTCTAGTGAATTTCGACAACTTCATGATTTTTTTTCAAAGTAGCTAGGGTTTTAATAATCGATTTAAAAAATAAAATAAAATATCTAAAATCTTATCTATTCTCTTCTTCAATAATTAAATTTGCACTTTATATTCAGAATAAAACAAACAACAACTGATTTTCTTACCCGGATTGAAAGTTATGAATTTTTTCCTCTTTTTGCAACAACCCCAAAAAACAACACCAAATGCCCAACTTGCAACAACTATAACTCCCTCATTACTTATCAGAATTTAACAAGTAGGTAGTCATTGTTGTAGTACTCAAAATAACTTGCATGCTGATGTAAAAATATTCTGAAAATGACTGCTACAAAATTTAATACAAATTTTTTATTTTTGAAAAAAAAATATGTAGCCAAAAAACAACTTGAACAACCCAACTTCAAACAACTGTAACTCTCTCAAAACTTATCAGAAATCCACAAATGAGTAGTCATTTTTATAGTACTCAGAATAATCTATATGTTGGTGCCAAAATATTCTGCAAATGACTACTGAAAAATTTAATACGAATTTTTTTATTTTGAAAAAAAATCACGTGGCCAAAAAACAACAAAAATAACTCAACTTCAAATAGCCATAAATTTCTCAATACATATTAGAATTTGAAAAATGAGTAGTCATTTTTGTAGTACTCAAAAAGATCTACACAATGGAGAAAAAATATTTTGAAAATGACTACTGAAATAAAAAATATGGCCTCCACAAAATGTGATATTTTTTTGAAAAAATGTGCCCTAGCTCTACAAAAACAAACCCACTTTACCCAAATCATGGCTCTGATACCAAATTTAATGAACCTTTCTCTTTATTTCATAAATCTTTCAACAATATATCAAAATATTCAACATGCATCCATAAATAAAGTAATTGCACAATAATTTGCTCAATAAAATAGAGATTGATTATACCCTTGAGGTAGAGCAACACCATACAATGCTCCTTTTGGAAGGAAGCCACTCCACAAGATCTCTAGCTCCACAAGCCAAGACTTCTCCAAGAATACATCATAGATATATTTTACAATGGGGGTACATCTCTCTTTATACAAGAGTGTGATGATTCACCTTCCATGAGTTACAAGATCACCCATGTGGTAGTTCACCTTCCATGAGTTACAAGATCACCCATGTGGCGGTTCACCTTCCATGAGTTACAAAGTACATAATAATATAGTAATATTCCTTGTGGTTACATATGATAATATTCCCCCAACTATTACAAATATGATTCTATGACATACTTATTTCTATTTTGACATGTGGCCTTCCTTAATAATTAATTTATGGATCATATTATACAATACAATATAAAATTATTCAATATTAAATACCTATCATGGTACCTAACATATAAAAATAGTATCATGGATTATTGGTATATAGATTTAGGTGCAAGTAAGCATATGACAAGAAACATACATTGGTTCAAATATTTGAAAAATATTAATGAAAAACCAATTTCCATAGCAGATAGCAAAACATATGAAGTAAAAGGAATTGGAGATATTCCAGTAAATCTTAAGTATGGAAAAGGTATGATAAAAAATGTATTGTATGTTCTAGGATTAAATACTAATCTTATTTATGTCTCTCAACTTATGGATCAAGACTTAACCATTAAGTTCAAGGTTCTCACTAGTAGAAAATAATGTCACATTTCTAGATATGGAAGAATGATAACATCAATATCGTATAAAAATTGTCTATTTATTCTAGATACTACTATTCATTCAACTATTTTCACCAATGCTTCAGAACTATGGCACAAATGACTAGGACATACCAGTGAAACATCAATGAGGGAATTATTCAGATATCAAATGGTAGAAGGTCTACCTAACTTTTTTCCAAGAACTAATGTATGTCCAAAATTTATAGTAGGAAATAAAAATAGAATCCCTTTCAAAATTTATCAACATAGAGGTCAACAACCTATACTATATACATATTTATGTGGACCAATGAGAGTTGATAGTGTTGGAGGACATAAGTACTTTCAATTATTTGTTGATGATCACACTAGAAAAATGTGGGTATTGTAACACCCTAAAATTGGCGCAGTCAAAATTATAATAATTACATTCACCTTAGTAAATAATTTAAAAATCAAATTTAACCTCCCAAACCGCCCGTTAACCGCCGGGAAATCCGTTTCCCCCTTTTTCGCGCCATTTTTAGAGGTTGTTTTGACCGTTTGACGATATCGTCGCCGATCAGACGATATCGCCCCATATTTGACGATTTCGTCTGGACTAGGTCGTCCAGACGATCTTGTCGCAAAACTGAATTTGCATAGTTGGAATCCATTCCAACGGGTCTCCAATCCGGGTAGAAGCGTGTCTGCGCCGTTGGGACCCTCCCCCATTGGAGATCTCCCAAATTGGGATGATCTCCAACCTCCCAACAACTCCCTCTAAGCCTATTTAACCTCTAGGATTTTCCCTCCCCAACCCCTGGCTGAATTTATCTCGCAAATTGAACCCTTCTGCGCTAAAACATCATAATATTATTTTTGCATTAGTCCCATAGCAATTTTGATGCAGGTATATCATTGATTTTCAACCGGAGCCAGCACCCATCGTCGCCGATGAACCTGTCCAGATCGGAGGCGATCCTGTCGAATTCGAGACGATTTCGTACTGATGCGAGACGATCTCGACTGCAGCCCACATCGAGGCAATCAGTGCCTGGAGTTTGCTTTTCTCAACTTTGTCTCTGTTATTTTGTTTTGCAAATTAGATAATATATTCAGTTTTTATCCTATTTTGCATCTGGAGTTCACCCATTTAGCTTAGATTGCATGCTAAGTTTATGATCTGCCATTTAAGCACAATAATTTGCATTAATTTCTGTTCTTGAATAGTGTTCAACATTCATATTATCATTTGGTGTAATTTGCCTCTGTTAGCATAGTGTTATCTCTTGCATTTTGCATCTATTCTCTGTTTTGCAGGTTTCTGACGAATTCATTAGATCTCAGACGATCTCGTCTGATTGCAGATGATTCTGTCGAATCTCAGACGATCGGGACTGCTTCAAAATTAGAATCTTCTTCAGACATCCGGATCAGGTATTCTCCATTTTCCTCCTGTAAATTCTCTGTTCTCTGCTTTCAAATCTGTTTGTTGTATTCATGAAAAATTGCATTTTCATATAGTTTAATTTAGTTTCATTCGGCCAAACCTAGGATGAATGCTTAAGATTAAAACGAACTCATTTAAACACATTCCAAAAACCTAGGCGTGGAAACTGCCATTAAATGTTTCCTGGTGAACCCACCATCCGTCGAAAAATCACCAAAATACACCTCCCTTGAGAGGCGGGACCTTCGCAAAGTCCTCTCGTCCGAGGTACCGCATCATCCTTTTCCCATCCTCCTTCCGGGCGCGGATCCTATAGCCTGAAGGTAGGGATGCGAAAAATTTGGAGCGATACATTTTGGTGAACCCGACGTGAATGCATCATAACCTTTTGAAAACAAAAACAAAAACAAAAAAAAAATTAGAACAACTAAAACTTAGATGCATTTTAAAACATTTAAGGTTTAAAGTCATGTTTAGATGGTAGCTCCTAAAAAGAGGTTAGCAGTTACTATCAACGTAGAAAATCAATTGGCAGCTATAGAAGTTAATTCTGTCCTTAATATCCCCGAAACAAGTAGAAATCAATCCTTGTGGAACGAACTTGACAGGAGACTTAGTATCATTTCATCTAGGTCCACACAACTTAAACAGATTAAGAGGCTAGTCTTGGATAGAATCCTGGATCCTCATCAGTTAGTTTTTTATCATGAACTTCAGAGAGCCTGCCATAGATGGTTAGCCTATAGGAGAGCTTTAGTATCTTCAAAATTATTCAGCTTCGAGGAATACCTCGAGAATGCAGACATTGTACACCGATTCCTAGGCCTTGTAGAAGACCAAGAGGTTGTTCTTACAGATAGGGAAAGATGGAATAGAGTTCCTCGTGCTATGTTATATCGAGAGTATTGCCATGAGCTTTACTTCTATCAACCAGCATCTGAGACAGATAATATTACCATAGCCCTTTTTATCAAATTCTTAAAAGAAAACTTTCAATTTGAAGCAGAACATTTCATGACCCCTGAAGAACTAGAGCCTATTAATGATGTTTATAAATTGTTCTTAGAAGACTAGCTCATTTACTTTTAGTCTTGTTATTGCGTGCATTTTATTGTTTCATTTGTCCGTCTTTATTGTATTATTTCAAAAATTTAAAGAAAAACTAAAAAAAATAAAAAAACTTAGCAAAAACTTAAACATTTCAATTTCCAATATTGCATTAGGTATATAATAAATATATACCTTTTAATTTGTTGCATATATATATATATATATATATATATATATATATATATATAAATATATATATATTTGCTGAAATCAAAACTTAGCACCATGCCTAAACTTAGGAATGGTAAAGAAACTCTAGGAGAAGGAGAAGATTGGTTACAAGATACAACTGAAAACCCAAATGTCCTTCTTGGAGATACAAATCCGGAAGGAGAAACTCTAGGTCAATCAGATGAAGACTTAGGGGAAGATAAGGAACAAGAAGCAAATGTTAGAGAGGATGGATCCTCATCCCCTAGAATAGCTCCAAATGGAAATATTGCCTTTGACAATGCAGAGCATTTCAAGAGATTTCTCATGGAAAACATTGATGACCTTAATGTGGCCATTCGCCTTGATAAAGGGCAAATTAGTAAAACTCAAGCAACCATGGAATATATGTGCAATATGCGGACTAATCCCTTGTCTTTCATTGATCAAGAAAGTGACAAGGGTGGACCATCCAATGCGGATATGGTCACTATAGCCCAAAGCATGTCAAAACAACAGGTTACCCAACCTCCTAAGGAACCTGTTATTCAACCTAAAATCACTCCCACACAAAAGAAGATTCCCTTCACTACTTTATTCCGCCAGACTATTGAGCAAAATGCTTTAAATAAACAGAAACCTAAAACTAAGCCAAATGCAAACTTTCAACAATCTGGAATACAACATAATACAAACTTCCTCCATAATACTTTTCCTACCAATAATTTACACAACAGTAACATGGCATCTAATCTGCATGTTCCTCCATCCTATGCCCATAACACTTATGTCAATGCCCTACCAAACCAATATGGGGGGCAAACTAGTAATCTGGAAGCCATGGTGAAACAATTGGCTTCACGTATGGACCAGATAGATCCCTACCGTCCCTCGTATAATTATCGAGAGATCTGTAGTCAACCTTTGGATCCCATAGTGGTAGCTCAACCATACCCTAAACATTTTCCCATGCCCGTCTTGCCTATATATAAAGGAACCGAAGATCCCATAGAGCATCTTCGCATGTTTAGGATAGCATGTCATGACATATCGCATGACGACTTGCTATTACTAAAAATGTTCCCCAAAAGTTTAGGCGGAATGGCATTAGAGTGGTACTATCAATTGCCCACTCACTCCTTAAGAAACTTTGAAGAAACAGATGAATCATTTGTTCATCAATTTAGTGCCTACATCGAGAGGCATGTAACTATTAAAGACCTATACAATTTAAAACAAGATAAAGACGAATGCTTTGCTGATTTCTTAGCTAGATGGAGACAATTGACAGGAAAACTACACTTTGTGCTACCCCATAGGGAAATGTTAGACATTTTCATCAACAATTTACAAGAACAACTCTCTTATGAGCTATCAACAACTACTTTGACTACCTTCGATCAAGCTATAGATTTAGCTCGAAGAGTAGAAGATGCCCTCATTAGGAGAGGCCAACTTAGGAAGAAGGATGATGAGAAAACATCTAGAAATCAATATAAAAACAAACAAGTTGTCGGTGATGGAGTCACTGACAGCAGAAATGTTGCTAATGTCAATGCAACAAAGACAACAGAAAAATTCATATTGAAACCTCCTGATAAGCCTCCTCGAGAGTTCACTAGATTAAACCAACCTTTGTCAACTATTTTACCTCAATTGCTTGAAAGAGGTTTAATCCAATTGCCAGCCATCCGGGAACCTGACCCAAGTATACCCGGATATAGAGCTGATTTGCACTGTGATTTCCATAGAGGACCTGGACATTCTACCAACGCTTGTAAAATATTGAAACATAAAATACAAGATTTGATTGACAATAATGAAATGGAAGTGCAAGCCTTCCAACCCAAACAAAACCCTCCTAATAATACTCAAAAGACTGTTCCCCAAAATCAAAATCAAAATGCCAATCAAACTTTAGACATATTTCAACACCCTTTACCAAGACATGGTAAAGAGGTGGCCAATCAAATCGAACATCATAATGTTCCCCCTCCTACTCGATATGTAGGAACCATTAGCGGACAATTACCTGTTCAGGATTCTCAAATATTTGACACAACCTTATCCCTGGTTACGACCAGGACCTTACATAATTTTCAAACTTCTGATTCTAGTGATATAGAATCAGATAGTGAAAATGAAGTAGACACTATTCAATCGAATAGTTCTGAAAATGAATCAGATCCTATTCAACCTGTCACAGATGCTAATGTTCCAGAAGAACCATTTCCTAGAAGAGTCACTACTCGACCTTCTTCTAATATAGTCCTTCCCTATGAACAAGCCATAAATTCTCAACCAAGACCGTTTCAACGTCGTCACTATAACATTGTAGGTACCATCGGAGTCGTCACCCGACAACAAGCTCAAAATTCCCAACAAGAACCAAACCAGAATGATGGATCAGCTCCATTCATTCTGAAAAATCCCAATAAAGGGAATCATGCTCCTATTGTTCAACCTAAACCCCCTTACAACATTAATGAGCAATTGTCTAATACCACGGCCGGAATTTCCCTCTTAGATTTATTAAGATCCTCTCCCACCCATAGGGATGAGTTGATGCTTACACTGAGCGAAATTATGGTACCTAAAAACATTCAACCTCGAAGCTATGGCCAATACTATCATCACTCGAGAGATTGATTGTATTGACTTTCGGGATAAAGATATCCCACAACACAGTTTACACAAGGATAATCCCTTGTATATTACTGCTTTAATTGGGGATGTAGCTGTCAAACGAGTTTTGATTGATAATGGCTCATCTCTAAACATTTGCACCTTTGACTTCTACCAACGATTTGGTTTTAGAAGTGATGAAATGAAGAAAACTGATATGATTATTAAAGCTTTTAATGACGAAACACAAGAAACATGTGGAGTTATTACCCTCCCATTGCAAGTTGGTCCTAGAACCCTAGAAACAACCGTGTTTATTGTACATTGTCCAAAATCGTACAATATACTTTTGGGTCGCCCTTGGATCAACGCCATGCGAGCGGTCCCATCAACTTTACACCAATGTGTTAAGTTTGAGTTTAAAAATCAGTTGGTCACTATTCATGGTGACCCTAGACCTTTTGATATGTGTGCTTTGGCAGAACCAGTTGGAGTGCAATTTTGCCCAGCTCTGTCATCCACACATTCTAGTTCTTCTTCTTCATCTAAAACTGTGAAACATAAACCCATAACTTCACCGAGTTCCCCTCCATTAACTTCATCCTCCTATATAGATCAACAACCCTCTAAACAAATTATTTTAGAACCTCAAAAAGATTTTAAAACTACAACCAATCCTTCAAGTTCTATTCCTATAAATTCAAAACCTCTAGACACATCTATCATCCCTTCCACATCTCAAGACATAGGTAATAAACCTTCTACATCTTATGCCCTTTCTGATGACCTCTTACCAGATTTATCTACAACTTTAATATCAGAAAAAATGAATGCTTTCATGCACGATTCAAACCTCTTAAATAAATTGCCGCCATCTCCTCGCACTTCAGGCCTCCCACAACCTATGGGAAGCACCTACCAAGTCGGGAGTTGTGCCTTCATTTATAAAGGATATGACTGGGGAAGAATCCCTCGGAATATCAAAACTCACCATGAAGGATACGCTCGCTGCTATTTTACCAATGATTATATTAAAGCTAAACCCATGATGCTTAAAATGGGATATCAAGGGAAAGGCTTAGGACCTTTCCAAAATGGCATGAAAGAACCTTTCGAGGTAGAACCGTGGCCTGCCCGCTGTGGTGTGGGTCTATTTCCTAGTAAGGAACAACCCTTTCCTTTTGAGGAGGATGATCACCTCATATCCTATCAAGATTATTTGGATAGACATGTTGATTTGCCTCTCCAAAATCAGTCATTTTCATGCAACATGCTATCCATAGCATACCCCGAAATGATTGCTGACCCCGATGAAGAGTTGGAAGGAGATATCTTCCATGATGTCTCTGTTGAAGAGATGTTGCATAATGGGTTTTATTTTGATGGTTCTATACCAACTATAGCCCAACTTGAGGCCACTGATCCTCAGAATGAATTATCTAAATTAACCTTACAAGAATTACAAGAATTGGGCGTTTCACCCGCCCCACCTAACTTTGAAAGAGATCTACACATGGAGGTAGAAAATGTCATTAAAATTAATATTGGAACTGAGGACAATCCTCACATAATCAATATTGGATCAGAATTAAGCCCAGACAAACAAGAACAATACATCGCATTCCTCAAAGAGTATGAAGATGTCTTCGCTTGGACATATGAAGATATGCCAGGTCTAGACCCTTCTGTCGTCATGCACCATCTAGTGGTCCATCCGGATGCTAAACCTGTTAAACAAAAACTTAGAAAAATGCATCCCAAAGTGGCTCTGCTAGTCAAAGGGGAGTTAGAAAAACTCCTGAATGTTATCTTTATACAGGCTATTGATTATGCTGAATGGATCTCAAACGTAGTTCCAGTCACCAAGAAAGAAGCTACCAAAGTTAGGGTTTGCACTGATTTTAGAGATATTAACGCTGCATGCCCTAAAGATGACTTTCCTCTTCCAAACATGGATCAAATTATTGACTTTACTGCCGGAAGTGGGATGATGTCTTTAATGGACGGATTCTCCGGTTATAATCAAATTCGGATAGCTCCTGAAGACCAGGCTAAAACAACCTTTATTACCCCCTGGGGTACCTTTTGCTAGAAGGTGATGCCATTTGGCTTAAAGAACGCCGGTGCAACTTACCAACGAGCTATGACCTACATTTTTCATGATATGATGCATGATATCCTACATGATTATGTAGATGATATTATAGCTCGCTCTCTTATTGAAAATAATCATTTAGATGATTTGCAAAAAGTTTTTAATCGATTACGAGAATATCTCATTCGATTAAATCCAGCAAAATGTATATTCGGAGTTAAATCCGACAAATTATTAGGGGTTTTAGTTTCTTTACGTGGTATTGAAATCGACCCCCTCAAAATTGCGGCTATCACTGATATGCCCGCACCTACTAATATATCTGAATTACGAAGCTTACAAGGTAAACTTCAAGCTATCCGTCGCTTCATTGATAAGCTGGCGGACAAAACTGGTCCTTTTCTTAAACTTCTTAAGAAGGACGTCCCTTTCAATTGGGACACAGAATGTAGAGAAGCTTTTGAACTTCTCAAACAATACCTCCTTAATCCCCCGGTGCTTTCACCGCCTAAATCTGATCGCCCATTTCTTCTATATATTTCCGCTTCAGATTCTGCCTTAGGAGCTATGTTAGCTCAACTCGATGATGAAAAGCGAGAACGTGCTAATTATTATATTAGCCGCACCTTCATCAGTTATGAAACCCGTTATACAACATTAGAGAAACTATGTCTCGCAGTCGTGTTTGCTACGCAAAAATTATGACATTATATGCTTAGCCAAAAAACGTATGTCATTGCCAAATACGATCCCTTAAGGTATCTCATGAGTCGACCTTATTTATCGGGTCGCACAACCAAGTGGGTTCTTGCTCTGAGTGAGTTTGATCTCACATTCATAGGACAAAAGTCTGTTAAGGGTCAAATCATAGCAGATCAATTAGCTGCTGCACCCTTAGAGTCTACTCATCCCCTCATTATCGAGTTTCCTGATGAATGCCTTCAATTAGAGGCAGACCTTGTTGAACAATGGTCCTTATACTTTGATGGAGCCCGATGCATGAGTGGGGCTGGTGCGGGTATTATTTTAATATCTCCGCAAAAACATCTTATTCCTCTGTCCTTCAAACTGACCTTTGCTTGCACCAACAATATCGCTGAGTATGAAGCTCTAATCCTTGGATTACGAGCTGCTTTAGCGCTAAAAATTAAAAACCTCTTAGTTTTTGGGGATTCCCAATTGGTTATAAACCAAATTAATGAAGTTTATCAAACCAGAGATGATAAACTGTGCCCATATAAGGCCTATGTTTTACAATTAATGTCCTTGTTTGATCAAGTTACCTTGGAAGCCATTCCTCGAACTAGCAACCGTGCAGCTGACGCTATGGCCGCCGCTGCATCTCTCCTGCCCTTGGAGTTAGATGACGAATATGCGACTATCATTATTCATCGACTCCAGGAACCCGCTTCAAATAAGTCATGCTTAGAGCCTTTGGATGTGTTTCTAATCAATGAAACTACTCCTGAACCTTGGTATACAGACATATATGATTTCCTCCAAAATGGGACTTTCCCTGCTAATTCTAATAGAAACCAGCGTCGGTTATTACGTCGACGAGCAAGTCGTTTTGTAATAATTGGCAATACTTTATATAGGAGATCTTTTGAAGGTATCCTATTAAGATGTTTAAATTTAGAAGAGTCTAAATCAGCCTTGAGTGAAGCCCACGATGGATCTTGTGGAGGACACTTTAGTGGTAGTGCCATTGCTAAAAAGCTCCTTCGGATAGGATACTTTTGGCCTACCATGGAAACGGATGCACATGAGTATGTGCGCCATTGCGACAAGTGTCAAAAACATGCTGACCTTGTCCATGCGCTCGCGCAAGAGCTGCGAGCTATTTCATCTCCTTGGCCCTTTTCTAAATGGGGCTTGGATATTATTGGCAAAATCAATCCTGTGTCTTCTGATGGACACAAGTTCATCATAACTGCCACTGAGTATTTCACGAAGTGGGTTGAAGCTATGCCTTTAGCTTCTTGCACTGGCTCACAAGTCTCTAAATTCATTTTTAATCAAATCATTTGCAGGTTCGGAATTCCTGCCAACCTCATCTCTGACAATGGAACTCCTTTCAAAAATAAAGATGTTAAAAAATTATGTCAAAAATATAAGATTCAACATCGCTGGTCCACCCCTTATTATCCTCAGGGTAATGGTCAAGCAGAAGCATCTAACAAAACTTTAATCAAAATTCTCAAAATATTAGTCAATAAAAATGGCCGTGACTGGCATATTCAATTATATCCAGCCTTGTGGGCTTATCGAACTAGTGTTCGAACCCCCACGGGCACTTCACCATTTGTTTTGGTATATGGTGTTGAAGCAGTTTTTCCATTTGAATTGGAAGTTCCTTCTTTGGCTCTGCTACTTCAAGATACCGAAGTAGGAGATGAATATCGTGTCGTGCAGACTCAATCACTGGAACTCCTAGATGAAAAATGCATCAATGCTTTGGAGCATCTCCGTGCTTACCAAAACAAGCTTAAAAGATCATATGCTAAGAGAGTTCGTCATCGATCCTTTGAGATTGGCGACCTTGTTTTAAAAGAAAATCAAAAAAATACAAATGCAACCAAAGAACTTAAAGGTAAATTTGAGCCCAACTGGCTCGGACCATACATCATTACTGCAAAATTTGAATCAAGAGCATATAAATTATCTACCTTAGATGGTAAAGAACTTAAAGAACCTATGAATATTTTACATCTCAAACGTTACTATGCATAAATTTGGTCATTTCATCCATGTATATATTTGTTCAAAATTACTATCTTGTATTTCGTTCAATTTATTCAAAAACACCCAAAAACATTCATAAATCTCCAAAAATCTTCAAAAACTATCTATTGCATTTATTTAAAGCACTTGTTAAATTGTTTGCTCAAAAACTAAAATCAAAAATCAAAATCTAAAAACAACTATATGCTTGACTCTTTCGAAACCAAAACAATATACAGAAGAAAGAGAGAGTCAACATTCTCAAAACTTCTCCAAAGTGTTTATATATATTTTCTTACAATTATTGCAGTTATATGTTTCAACTTATTTTGGATAAATTAGCATTTATTTTGAATCCCTCACTTGCACACTCACAACAACTAAATATCTTGATTTTATCTGGCATGATTACTAATCTCTCTTATATCAAAGTTCACAAAATTCAATTAAATAAAGTTTGAGCATAGAGAATTGATCTTGTTATTTACTTAAACCAAGCACATCTTTCCACAATAAAATGATTATATTTGTAATTTCCATGTTTTGCTACATAGTAGAACTGATTTCTTGAGTGAAAAGTTTCCCCTGCTATCCTATCATGCACATGGTCTAGAATCTTTGAGAATTGGCAAAAGGACAAGCTCACCCCTACCCAGAATAAAAATCCCTTGCTCTACAGCTAATCCGAGCAAGTATCCCTAGCAAAGAAAAAGAGAAGAAAAATTCAAGAAAAAAGAGAAAAGAAAAAAAAAAAAATGTTCTTATATCATTACAGCAATGTTCCAAGCATTATCAAGCAAAAGAAATACAAAAAGAAAAATAAGCAAAGTTCAAAAGAAAGCAGAAAGCAAAAGCAATAAAATCCCTTTCCCTACCCTTTGAAAAGAAAAGAAGGGTTGATGAGCTTGAATCCCTGGAATTCTCAATTATTCGAAAACTGTGAGGTAAGCCCCATAACAGGTGGTTTGTGCCCAACCCGCTTGGCCTTGGGTAACTCCTAGCGTGGCGATATGTCTGTCACATTAGCGACCTTCTTTTGTACAGACCTATGTCTCGCTTATGGATTAGCTAGCTCTTGATAATCCGATCTACATAGTGGTCTAATATGGTTATATGCATCTACATCATGGTTAATGAACACTTATTTGGTTTCTTCAAATCACTTGTATCATAGTATCTTGCTCAAAACTGGTAAATGAACAATGCAATCGCACACACATTTGTATTTGAGAGATTTTGTCTATCATTATGATAAATCAAGATCGGAAATGAATGCACATATGCACATGGGATTCCTTATAAATCTAACTTTTGTCTTCAAAATACTTTGAAATATTATTTTTGCAACTTGTTTGGGAATAAATCAAGTACAGTTGTTTACACAAAGACAACTATATCATAGAAAAATCAAAAATTTCTTTCAAAATACACAAATCAAATCACATATATCTGGTTGACTTTCGCGACGATGGTATAGCTCCACAACCAAAATTGGAATTGTATGCCTAGCGCAAGTCCTCATTTTCATATTTCCTATTCATCAAACATCAATCATGCAATAAAAATAACCTTTTTTGGATTTTCGCGATGATGGTATAAGTCTATACCTACATATTCTATGCCTAGCGCAAACCATTGTAACAATTTTATTTTCCATTTATCAAAAATCATAAAAACCATATGACTTCATTATGTTACACAAATTATGCTTTTCAAAATCAAACCCCTTTTCATTATTTCATATCATTATGTCAACCTTTAACTTTGCAATGATGGTATAATTCCTAAGGAATTATTCACAAATTTTATCACACTTAGGAATTTATGCCTAGCAAAAATCATTTTAAAATATTTCATGTACAAATATTTTTCATGAAAATCTGAAAACAAATCATTATCATCACCATCATTTTTCATCATTGCACCAAAGTCTTAAGACAGTCTCTTAAGCACTCTTTTTACTTTTCGCAATATTTCTATCCTGGGATTAGCTTGACGACCGAGTGAGCAGCGACTCCATGAAATGGTCTATAATAGCGACAATGTCCTTTGAAATTATTGTTAGAAGTCTCTTTTTATTTTTATCACATTTCATTACAAACAACCAATTTGTTACATCAGATTACTTCATTTAAAATCTTACAGCATGACATCAAAATTATAATGTTTCAAAATGACATAATTACATGAGTCATTGCATCAATCAATCAAAACATTAAAAGCATCATAAAAATACATAAGACACAAGTCATATGATCAAAAATATCTCATCATATATATCTCAAAAATATATGTACATCATCTCAGCTAGATTGGTATGCCACAATCCATATCTTGGCATACTCAATCAAATGTCCTCTGAGCAGTGTCTCGAGAGCCCCTAGAGCTCTCAGCCTCATCTCCTCCCCCGCCTTGCGGAGGATGAGGTGGCCCCATCGCAGTATGTGTGGTACTGCGAGTCCTCGTCATCGATCGGGATGAGCTCCTCGATGACCCTGTCCTGATCGGATCTGCAATAGCAGTCGACAGCTGTACCCTCTGGCCCTCGGGCACCATCTAAAAATAGATCCCCTGGTAGAATGCGGTCTGAGCAACCGACCGCATCAGCTCCTAAGTGCTCGCCCCTCCGCCCCGTGCCCTGAGGCATGCAATCTCGTCTCTGAGCTGTGTCACCTCAGCTCGATGTCGTGCAACCTCGTCCTGCAAAGTCTGCACCTATGTCTGGAGACGGATATTCTCCGTCCGGAGAGTCACCGTCTCGCTGCTCTCTCCTGTGTCAACGCCCTTGCCCTTATCGGGCGATGGTGGTCTCTCTCTCTGTGGATATGGGGGTCTCTCCTCCCTCCTCTCCCACTATCATGGCCGCTCCTGTGCCCGTGGCCTCCTCTGCTCTCTCCCGTCATGACCCTGGGCCGCCTCTATCGCTGCTGGCACCGCCTCCCTATCCGACGCACGACCGCGTGGATCGGACCCTGAGCCCTCGTCATCCGAGGAGGGCGGATGCCTACGTACCAGGCATCGTAGCCGTCAGCTACCCTTGCATCGTCTCCATCCACCGGCTGGATGGGGGCATCATCCGCATCCCGACTCTAGAATCGCCGCATGTCTGGAGCCCCGCTAACCGTGGTGTTATCCCGGACAGTCCAGGAAAACTCGTAATCCCTGAGAGATGGGATCCCCTGCTGTAGACCGAACTACCTCAAAACTCGGTCGTAGCGGTGGAGCTCCACCTCTCCCCTCTCCATCCGCAGCCAACAGACTCGCCTGATGCGAGCCAGCTCCTGTCCATCCTCGGCCCACCCTGGGTGCCCTCGCCATGGCCTCCAGGTGATCTGATCCGGGATCAACTCATCAAGTAGTCTCCGGGACATCGACAGGTCAATCCGTCGCTGTGCCCCTCTCCGGAGCCACCAGTAGAAGACTCGGGGCCTCTCCCCATCTACCCCTGTCAGTGGAAGCCCTATCGGCCTCCGCACCGCAATGTGCTCCCAGCACCAAACTTGTAGTAGCGATGTCATCACCAGACATCGGTCGCCCTTGTACACGACCCCATACAGGATCCTGTACAACCGGCATAGAACAAAGCTGCCCCAGCAAAACCTGTACCCATGGTCCCGCATATCGTAGATCACATCTACGAGCATCCATGGTACCCTACACCCGCTCTGGTGGCACAGCAGAAGTCCACCAACCACCCCAGATAGTACCCGTGTGAGTGTAGATGCCCCAGGCATCTGGCGTAGTGCCTCGATGTTAACTTCGCCCTTCTCTAGGGCGAAGCTCGGGTCACCGCACAGCCGTCCCATAGCGTGGCCCTGGTTGGCCGTAGGAGTGATCATCCATCCTTGTATGGGGATTCTCAGAATCCTCCATACATCCTCTAGTGTGGGAGTCATCTCCCCTGTCGGTAACCAGAAATAGGAAGACCCCGGATACCATCTCTCTGCTAGGGCTGTCAGTAGCCCCATATCTATGGATATTTGTGGCATCTCCGCCACATGCTACAAGCCGGCCTGTGCCAGCAGATCCCGCTCTACCTGTGTGAGCGCGGCCAAGTCGTCTCTCAATCCTCCATATTTCCACTCCCTGCTCTTTAGTAATCCTCTCTGCAAACATAAACAACATAAACAATAAACAACAAATAATCATTAATCAATAATTCACATAATCAATAATGCAAGTTAAAAATTCAATTTTTTTTTGCAATTGATGATATCGCCCACTATTGGACGATATCGTCCCAAATCTGAGCATAATCGTCTCCGATTTCGTAGTTCGAAATCGTCCCTAATTTGACGAAATCGTCCCCCTTTCGACGATTTCGCCCTCGAGCGAAATTGCCGAAATTGAGACGATTTCGTCGAAATCGGGACGATTTCGTCCCGATGACGTCGACGGCCCAAAAACGGCCGCGATGCTCAAAATTCACCTAAAAACTATCTAAAAAGCATGTAAATTCAAATTAAATCAGTTCTAAACTAAGTTTAGACCCTTACCCGTAGACCGCGTCGGACCTCTGCAGATCTGTGCGCTGTCTCGACCATTTTTGCTTCAGAGCTCTAAAACAAGAAAAATGAACAGTAACAATGAATTAGGGTTTTACCCTATTTTTCCTAATTTTATTCAACAATAATTTTTTGCTTTTCTGCGTTTTTACCTCAAACGTTCGATTTGGGTAAAAACACGGAGGGGGCACCATAGTAAGCTGTCGTACGATTCGACCAAGAATCGTCGCCTAAAAATGGGTATAATTTTTTGCTTTCTCGTAGATCGAGAAGAACTCATCTTTAACGCATTTTCTTCGAAAAATTCGCTAAAGAGGGGGCAAAATGTAGCACCCTAAAATTGGCGCAGTCAAAATTATAATAATTACATTCACCTTAGTAAATAATTTAAAAATCAAATTTAACCTCCCAAACCGCTCGTTAACCGCCGAGAAATCCGTTTCCCCCTTTTTCGTGCCATTTTTAGAGGTTGTTTTGACCGTTTGACGATATCGTCGCCGATCAGACGATATCGCCCTACATTTGATGATTTCGTCTGGACTAGGTCGTCCAGACGATCTTGTCGCAAAACTGAATTTGCATAGTTGGAATCCGTTCCAACGGGTCTCCAATCCGGGCAGAAGCGTGTCTGCGCCGTTGGGACCCTCCCCCGTTGGAGATCTCCCAAATTGGGATGATCTCCAACCTCCCAACAACTCCCTCTAAGCCTATTTAACCTCTAGGATTTTCCCTCCCCAACCCCTGGCTGAATTTATCTGCAAATTGAACCCTTCTGCGCTAAAACATCATAATCTTATTTTTGCATTAGTCCCATAGCAATTTTGATGCAGGTATATCATTGATTTTCAACCGGAGCCGACACCCATCATCGTCGATGAACCTCGTCCGGATCGGAGGCGATCTCGTCGAATTCGAGACGATTTCGTACTGATGCGAGACGATCTCGATCGCAGCCCACATCGAGGCAATCAGTGCTCGGAGTTTGCTTTTCTCAACTTTGTCTCTGTTATTTTGTTTTGCAAATTAGATAATATATTCAGTTTTTATCCTATTTTGCATCTGGAGTTCACCCATTTAGCTTAGATTGCATGCTAAGTTTATGATCTACCATTTAAGCACAGTAATTTGCATTAATTTCTGTTCTTGAATAGTGTTCAGCATTCATATTATCATTTGGTGTAATTTGCCTCTGTTAGCATAGTGTTATCTCTTGCATTTTGCATCTATTCTCTGTTTTGCAGGTTTCTGACGAATTCGTCAGATCTCAGATGATCTCGTCTGATTGCAGATGATTCTGTCGAATCTCAGACGATCGGGACTGCTTCAAAATCAGAATCTTCTTTAGACATCCGGATCAGGTATTCTCCGTTTTCCTCCTGTAAATTCTCTGTTCTCTGCTTTTAAATCTATCTGCTGTATTCATGAAAAATTGCATTTTCATATAGTTTAATTTAGTTTCATTCGGCCAAACCTAGGATGAATGCTTAAGATTAAAACGAACTCATTTAAACACATTCCAAAAACCTAGGCGTGGAAACTGCCATTAAATGTTTCCTGGTGAACCCACCATCCGTCAAAAAATCACCAAAATACACCTCCCTTGAGAGGCGGGACCTTCGCAAAGTCCTCTCGTCCGAGGTATCGCATCATCCTTTTCCCATCCTCCTTCCGGGCGCGGATCCTATAGCCTGAAGGTAGGGATGCGAAAAATTTGGAGCGATACAGGTATCTTTCATGAAGTACAAGTTAGAAGAATTTAGTCACTTCAAACAGTTCAAACTTCAAGTGGAAAAAGAATTAGGGAAGACCATAAAAGCACTTCACTCAGATAGAGGAGGAGAATTTGTTTCCAAATAATTTGACTCATTTCTTGAAGAAAATAGAATTAAGATAAAACTTACTACAACATATTTGCCTCAGCAAAATGGAATTACAGAAAGAAGAAATAGATCAATAATGGAAATGGTAAGATGTATGTTAAAATAAGCTTACCTTGATCATAAATTTTGGACCAAAGCAGTATAAACAACAGTCTACATACAAAAAAAACTTCCAATAAGGGTACTCAAGCAAATTATACCAGAAGAAGCATGGTCAGGACAAAAGCCCAATATTAAAAAGCTAAAGGTATTTGGATGCATGGCATACATGCATGTTCTAAAACAAAATATGACTAAACTAGATGACAAAATTATGATAGGAATATTTTTTTGGCTATGGCAATGAATCTACAGGATACATAATACTAGATCCATCTACAAAGAAAGTCTACATCAATAGATATGTGGTATTTGATGAAGAAGCCAAGATCGACGTAGATAAATACATTGGTGACACAAAATTCCTCATAAATGTTTTTGAAGAAGATACAATGAGTATAGATTCAACATCATAATCTCAATAACAAGATACAGAAGCATCAATCGTACTACCTAGAAAAAAACCAAAATGGCTTAGAGACACTCTTAGAGAATCAAATCTAGAAAGAATGCTAGATATTACTTCCACAGGACTTGAAACTCATAGTATGACCAGAATAAACAAAGGAATGCTAAGTAACTTAGTAGAACTGACATCAACTTCTTAAGCACTGAAAGACTCACACTGGAAAGTAGCCATGGAAACTGAATATGCATCACTCAAAAAGAATAATATATGGAATCTAGTAAATCTACCTCTAGGAAATAAAGTAGTGGGATGCAAGAAGGTTTAAAAAATCAAATAGAAAGCAAATGGAACACTTAAAAAATACAAAGCTTGACTATTAGAAAAAGGATATACTCAAATAGAGAGAATTGATTATGAAGAAACATTCACACCAACAGCTCGAATGTCTACTATCTGAGTAGTCTATGCGCTAGATGCACATAAAGGGTGTAAACTGCATCATATAGATGTGAAAAGTGCATTCCTTAATGGTGAATTAGAAGAAGAAGTCTATATTACACAACCTGAAGGCTTTGTTATTCAAGGACAAGAAAGCAAGGTATGAAAATTGAAAAAATATCTATATGGCTTAAAACAAGCTCCTAGATCATGGAATATAAGATCAATAATCATCTTCTACATCATGATATCAAAAGGAGTTCATCATATTCCATTATATACCAAGAAAATTGGAAATTATATATTTATCCTCATAGTATATGTTGATGACATAGTAATTATTGGAAGTTCGGAGATATTAATAAGTGATATAAAAAAGGATCTAAAAAAGTATTTGAAATGATATATCTAGGATTAATGAACTACTACCTTGGTTTAGAAATTTATCAAGGAAAGGATAAAATAGTTATCACTCAATCAAAATATGCAAAATCTCTCCTTGAAAAGTATAGAATGACAGAGTGCAAGCCTAAAGATACACCAATGGAACAAGAGATTCAATTATCCAAAAATGATAAAACACCATTGGTCTTAGCTACAATGTATCATTAGTTGATTGGAAGTATTCTATACTTAAAAAATACCCAACCATATATAGCATTTGCAGTAAATTATCTTTCATGGTTCATGCAATAACCAAGGGAAAGTCATTGGAAAGCTACAAAAATAATATTACAATATATCAAGAAGACTACAGACTATGGATTGAATTATATGAAGGATGTCAAAAATTTTTGTCTATAGGGATATTCAGATTCAGATTATGTTGGATCTATTGATGATAGGAAATCTACCTCAGGTTATGCCTTCTATCTCAAATCAGGACCTATATCTTTGTTGGCAATTTTGGGTACCTTGGGTACATTGCCTTTGCTCAAGTGTAGATGTTGTCATTGATGTCAAGAAGCGTTTGAAGGAATTTGATTTGATGTCAAAAGGATCCAAGTTCAAGGAAGGGTTTTTGTGAAAACCAAGGTAGACAAAATAAAAGGTTTTATTTAAAACCATGGGCAACATATTTGAAATGGGTTTTTCTTAAAACCCAAGTTGGCTCTTCGTTTCGTTGAAAAAGGTGCCCCGGTGATGAAGATATTTAATTTTAAAATATTTAGTTTAAATTTTATTTATTTAAAATTTAAATTAAAATTTAAAATTAAATTAAAGTTTTTGTTCGTCGTGTTTGGAAATGCCGACGTGTTAAAAAATGCATCTTAGTGCATATAAAATAAGGCAATGGATTTCATTAATGAAGTTGAGAAGGCGTTCGAGATTATTCTCTGTACTTTCGTTTTCGACGGTGAGCCCCCGCGCCAGCGAAGGGTAAAGTCAAGCGCTGTATGGTCAAAGGTGATTCGTCCGTTTCGGCGATAGGGAAAAGGACAAAGTCTGCGCATCTTCCTAGGATAAAAATCCAAATATAAAAGACTTCCCTCTTTGGTCTCAAGTGAGCGGGCATCGCTGGTGGTTGTTGATGTTAGACAGCAGAGAGAGCCTCGAGTTCAAAACCCGATGCTTACGTTTTTGTGTGTTGGCTTTTTGTTGTTCGCGGTTCGAGGTGGATATAAACAAGAGTGTATGCTGTAAACATTTCAAGAGAGCGTATAGCCCACGCGGTTTAGCCAAGCGCCTTGGCTAGAGGAGACGGCGGGTCAAATCACGCCGAATCCCTTGGAGATTCATGGGGTGTCGTGGGCGCCAAAGTTTTTGCTGCACAAGGTAAGTTAAATATTATCATTTTACCTTGGGTATATACAAGGGAGTTATAAGGTGTGAGAGTTGTTTTGATTATTAATATTTTGATTATCTTTTGAAAGGATATATGTATAAGGGTAGTTTTTGTTTTGTGTGAGAGATTAAGTGAAATAAAGGAGTTATAAGGTAGAGTGTCTAATATTGAAATTTGAATGAGGTTGAATGAAGAAGACATAGAACCTTGATTATATTTGAACCAAGGAATATTCTTGAGGAAATATTAAAGAAATATGTTGTCTACTAACCTTCTTGAGTTTGGCAAAAAAGGTGGTTATGGCTATGACAAATTTGTGAGATCTTCTTCATCTTCAATAAGGTATGGGCACATTCTTCTTATGAGTATGATTGGTGTATGTTTTTCTTGAAATAAGATTGGAGTGAAAAGGTATTCAACAAGGTTTCCTTTGGTTGGGTGTAAATCCTATTTTCTGGTTTGTTGAAGACTACTTATGCATTGTTATCATTGATGAGAGTTTTGGTGAATGCATAATTCTGGTTTGAGGTAGTGGAAGCATTGTGCACTAGGGTTTATGTTTGTGAGTCTTGCTACTTGCTTTGAGTTGGTGAAACCCTTAGTTGGCTGTTTTGAGGTTGATGGTTGAGTTGCTTCCATAGTGGTTGTGTTGATCAAGTTAGTGCTTTACTTGATTCATGATATTGGGCTTACTCCATTGAGTTGATTTGAACAAGTTATTCTTTGCATTTGGTGATATTGTGTTGGTGGCTGTTTTGTTCAAATATCTTTGGAGGGAAAAGGATTTCTACTTGTTTCCTTTTCTTGTGATGATTGGTTGAATGCTTCAAGGTTAATGTTGAGTTGAATGATGTTGGTTAAACCTTGTCTTTGAGCATTGTTGTTGAAGCCCTAATTGGTTGAGAAAAGATATTGGTTGTTGGAAAGAACATGAGTATCATTGTTATATGAGATATTGCTTGGTTGGCAATTGTTGGGTTGTGTTTCATGTTCTTGAGAAAAGCATACTACATCTATCTTATTCTTATGAGATTTGAGATTGAGTTGAGATTGAGATTGGGAGTTAAGTATAGAACATATTGAGTCTCTAACAATTCTCTTTATGCTTCTATGAGGTTGATGAATCACATTGGGTCTCTAACCATTCTCTTTGTGGGTTCATGCCAAGCAAGTTTTTCTTGATGAACTTGTGAGCAGGTTTTGGACAGGTTCCGTTGGGGACTTGTGAGCAGGTTTTGGACAAGTTCCGTTGGGGACTTGTGAGCAGATTTGGACAGGTCCTAGCAGAGGACTTGTGAAGCTGAGTTTGATAGTTCTATCAGAGAACTTGAGGACAGAGGTGCATTGGTTCTATGAGAAGAACCCGAGGACATTTGTGCTAGACCGAAGGACTGTGTTTAGTGCAGATTCGAGGACCAACTTTGAGGTGATAGAGTTGAGGACAGAGGTCTCCGACCGGAGCGGGGAAGACGGGTGTCTTCTATGGATAGAGTTCCATTTGCTAAGGGCAGCGGAGGCGAGAGGTCTTCTAGAGGATCACCAACCGGAGCGAGAGGTAGGGGAAGGTATCTCCTTTGAGCTAGAGGCTCATAAATTCAGATTGGGGGAAGGTATCTCCTTTGAGCCGAGGCTCATAAACATTGTAATTGGGAAGGTTTCCCAAAGAACTTTGAGATAACTTTTAGAGAAAAGTTTTGTGGATGAACCACGTAAATTGTTGTGTCACTTTGTGGATGATCTTGTGCATTGTTTTGATATTGCTTTGGATATATTGCTTTATTGTTTTGAAGTATAAAGGAAAAGTAAAAAGAGGTCTTATACTGTTCACCCCCCCTCTCAGTATAAGCTTGTGTTCTTCAATTGGTATCAGAGCGGGTGCCTTCGAAAAGTTTAAACAGCTTGAAGGAAGATCTTACAAGAACACAAATGGCAAGGAAAGGCAAAAGCAAAACCATTAGACACAAGAAAAAGAAATCTCACAGGGTCATGAAAGAAAATGAAGATGATCTCAATGTTGCTGCTTTGGGAATGGAAATAGATTCAAGAGATGAATCAAATAGTGGAGAACAAGTCAGATTAATAAATATTTGCACCGGATGTGGGAAGACCGGTCACTTTGCAGCTGATTGCTCACAAGTAAGAGAATGTTTTGTTTGTGGTCAACTCTATCACAATGATCATCATTGCCATGGGTTTAGTAGCAAGTGAAGATGAAGATGATCCGTTCAAAATGGTGAAGAAACAGATTCGAACAAGAGTGTGATGAAGAAGGAAGTGATGCAGAAGCAAATTGGAAAAGAACGATTTCAGACACGAGTAAAAAGGTTGAGGATGCGAAGATATAATCACCAGCTTGAAAGTACAAGGAAGATTACAAGAAAATTTTGAAGATCTCGAAATGCAATCATCAAGGAAAACAGAGTATTGCGAGCAAGCTAGAAAAGAAATTGACGGTTTAAGAATGGAGACAGAAGAAATGAGTAATAAAGTGGTATATACACAAACATGAAGAGGAATCTAACAAAGTTGTTAGCAATCAAGTGAAAATAGAAGAGTTCAAAAAGAGCGAAGAAACTCTCGGTCTGGATCAAGAGAAAGAGACTTCCAAAAAAAGATTGTTTCATTGAAGAAACAACTAGAAGAGGCCAATACAACTCTTAAAATCAAAGATGAGCACAACAATCAAGACAAGAAGAGCGTCTACCTAGACAAAGCAAGTAAGTGTTCTAGTAGTGATAGTGAAAGTTCTTCAAGTGATAATGAAAATGAGATGTTGTTCATATCAAAAAAGGAGGAAGAACCAAAACATAGATTCATTATCATGAAATGTCTTAGATGTGGAAATTTTGGTCACCTTGAGGATGATTGCACAAATAATGATTTGGTTGCTAGTATGTATGAGGATGCTTCAGAAATTGATAAGGAAGATGCATGTATGGTTTTTGAAAAGGGTAGCACCTCTAGTGATAAGAAATCTGAAAAAGGCCTTGATGATTCAAAATGCAATCAAATAGAGGATCTTGAATGTGAACTTACTAATGCTCTTAGTGTTTTGAAAAAGGAAAGAAAGAAGAATGCTAGACTCAAGGATAAGTTAGATGAATGTTGCATGGAGAGAGATAAACTTATAGAAAGTCTTGACGTCTCTATGGCTAAGGCACAAGAACTCAAGAATGAGTTAGAATCTAAGGTGCTTGAGTATAGTGAATTAGATCAGAAAATGGCTTCTTTGAAAGAGGAAAATAAAGAGTACAAGGATAAGCTGTACAGGTTTCAAGAAAGCTCCAAAAAGGTTAAATCTCTTATCAAAGGTCAAAGAAAGACAACAGATAAAACAGGTCTTGGTTTTGTTAAGCCTCACAAGAAACAAGTTGGAGAGTCTAGTAAGAGACTCCAAAAGAAAGAGAGTTCTGATGAGGAAAGTATTTCAGATCATGAGTCCTTGAATGATAGATGCATAGAAACAGAAAACAGAATTCAGAATGAGAAGAAGAAGAAGTTTTTAGGACCCAAGAGGTCAAATAAAGGAAAGTTTCAAGGCAGATGTTTTGCTTGTCACAGATTTGGTCACATGGTTGTACATTGCATGGCTCAAGTGAAGAAGGTAAATGACAGTTTCAGAAGTGGTAATTTCTTTCATGGGTATTGCTACTCTTGCAATCAGTTTGGGCATAAAGCAATTTTCTGCAAGGCAAATATCAGGAACTGGGTTAGTCAGAACAGGCTTGGTCAAAACAGGTTTGGTCAAAACAGGTTTGGTCAGAACTGGTTTGGTCAGAACTTGTGGATTCAAAGAACAGGTATGCCTAAAAGAAATAACATTGTTACTTGTTATAAGTGCAACAATGAAGGTCACATAGTTAGACAGTGTAGAGCTGAAATTCCAGAATATAGGAATAGGAACAGTGGCATGATCAAGTCCAAGGATCAAGGCATTGAAAAGAACAAGGATAAGAAAAAGAACAAGAACAATGATAGGAACAGGAATATGGACAAAGAGTTCAAGAGAAGGCCCGGCAAGGAAGTTATAGACGTTGATGATGATCAGTGCCTAATGGGAGTTTTACTCCCACCCCAGAATTAATCACCTCAACAGGAGGTGGGGGAGGGACTAAGCTAAGAGGCTCATTCTTAGTCCCGAGCCCCAAAGGTGGCCCTTTGCCATTGATGACAAAGGGGGAGAGATATGAGTAAGGGGGAGAGCTTCAAGTGAAGAGGAAAGCTTCAAGTCAGGGGAGCAAAACTTCAAAGAGATGTGATTTTCAGTTTTGGCTCTTGAAGATGTGTTTTTAGTAAAGTTTTGCCATCAATGACAAAGGGGGAGATTGTTGGCAATTTTGGGTACCTTGGGTACATTGCCTTTGCTCAAGTGTAGATGTTGTCATTGATGTCAAGAAGCGTTTGAAGGAATTTGATTTGATGTCAAAAGGATCCAAGTTCAAGGAAGGGTTTTTGTGAAAACCAAGGCAGACAAAATAAAAGGTTTTATTTAAAACCATGGGCAACAGATTTGAAATGGGTTTTTCTTAAAACCCAAGTTGGCTCTTCGTTTCGTTGAAAAAGGTGCCCGGTGATGAAGATATTTAATTTTAAAATATTTAGTTTAAATTTTATTTATTTAAAATTTAAATTAAAATTTAAAATTAAATTAAAGTTTTTGTTCGTCGTGTTTGGAAATGCCGACGTGTTAAAAAATGCATCTTAGTGCATATAAAATAAGGCAGTGGATTTCATTAATGAGGTTGAGAAGGCGTTCGAGATTATTCCCTATACTTTCATTTTCGATAGTGAGCCCCTGCACCAGCGAAGGGTGAAGTCAAGCGCTGTATGGTCAAAGGTGATTCGTCCATTTCGGCGATAGGGAAAAGGACAAAGTCTACGCATCTTCCTAGGATAAAAATCCAAATATAAAAGACTTCCCTCTTTGGTCTCAAGTAAGCGGGCATCGCTGGTGGTTGTTGATGTTAGACAGCAGAGAGAGCCTCGAGTTCAAAACCCGATGCTTACGTTTTTGTGTGTTGGCTTTTTGTTGTTCGTGGTTCGAGGTGGATACAAACAAAAGTATATGCTATAAATATTTCAAGAGAGCGTATAGCCCACGTGGTTTAGCCAAGCGCCTTGGCTAGAGGAGACGGCGGGTCAAATCGTGTCGAATCCCTTGGAGATTCATGGGGTGTCGTGGGCGCCAAAGTTTTTGCTGCACAAGGTAAGTTAAATATTATCATTTTACCTTGGGTATATACAAGGGAGTTATAAGGTGTGAGAGTTGTTTTGATTATTAATATTTTGATTATCTTTTGAAAGGATATATGTATAAGGGTAGTTTTTGTTTTGTGTGAGAGATTAAGTGAAATAAAGGAGTTATAAGGTAGAGTGTCTAATATTGAAATGTTGAATGAGGTTGAATGAAGAAGACATAGAACCTTGATTATATTTGAACCAAGGAATATTATTGAGGAAATATTAAAGAAATATGTTGTCTACTAACCTTCTTGAGTTTGGCAAAAAGGTGGTTATGGTTATGACAAATTTGTGAGATCTTCTTCATCTTCAATAAGGTATGGGCACATTCTTCTTATGAGTATGATTGGTGTATGTTTTTCTTGAAATAAGATTGGAGTGAAAAGGTATTCAACTAGGTTTCCTTTGGTTGGGTGTAAATCCTATTTTCTGGTTTGTTGAAGACTACTTATGCATTGTTATCATTGATGAGAGTTTTGGTGAATGCATAATTCTGGTTTGAGGTAGTGGAAGCATTGTGCACTAGGGTTTATGTTTGTAAGTCTTGCTACTTGCTTTGAGTTGGTGAAACCCTTGGTTGGGTGTTTTGAGGTTGATGGTTGAGTTGCTTCCATAGAGGTTGGTTGATCAAGTTAGTGCTTTTACTTGATTCATGATATTGGGCTTACTCCATTGAGTTGATTTGAACAAGTTATTCTTTGCATTTGGTGATATTGTGTTGGTGGCTGTTTTGTTCAAATATCTTTGGAGGGAAAAGGATTTCTACTTGTTTCCTTTTCTTGTGATGATTGGTTGAATGCTTCAAGGTTAATGTTGAGTTGAATGATGTTGGTTAAACCTTGTCTTTGAGCATTGTTGTTGAAGCCCTAATTGGTTGAGAAAAGATATTGGTTGTTGGAAAGAACATGAGTATCATTGTTATATGAGATATTGCATGGTTGGCAATTGTTGGGTTGTGTTTCATGTTCTTGAGAAAAGCATATTACATCTATCTTATTCTTATGAGATTTGAGATTGAGTTGAGATTGAGATTGGGAGTTAAGTATAGAACATATTGAGTCTCTAACAATTCTCTTTATGCTTCTATGAGGTTGATGAATCACATTGGGTCTCTAACCATTCTCTTTGTGGGTTCATGCCAAGCAAGTTTTCTTGATGAACTTGTGAGCAGGTTTTGGACAGGTTCCATTGGGGACTTGTGAGCAGGTTTTGGACAAGTTCCATTGGGGACTTGTGAGCAGATTTGGACAGGTCCTAGCAGAGGACTTGTGAAGCTGAGTTTGATAGTTCTATCAGAGAACTTGAGGACAGAGGTGCATTGGTTCTATGAGAAGAACCCGAGGACATTTGTGCTAGACCGAAGGACTGTGTTTAGTGCAGATTCGAGGACCGAATTTTGAGGTGATAGAGTTGAGGACAGAGGTCTCCAGCCAGAGCAGGGAAGACAGGTGTCTTCTGTGGATAGAGTTCCATTTGCTAAGGGCAACGGAGGCAGAGGTCTTCTAGAGGATCACCAACCGGAGCAGAGGTAGGGGAAGGTATCTCCTTTGAGCAGAGGCTCATAAATTCAGATTGGGGGAAGGTATCTCCTTTGAGCCGAGGCTCATAAACATTGTAATTGGGAAGGTTTCCCAAAGAACTTTGAGATAACTTTTAGAGAAAAGTTTTGTGGATGAACCACGTCAAAATTGTTGTGTCACTTTGTGGATGATCTTGTGCATTGTTTTGATATTGCTTTGGATATATTGCTTTATTGTTTTGAAGTATAAAGGAAAAGTAAAAAGAGGTCTTATACTGTTCACCCCCCCCTCTCAGTATAAGCTTGTGTTCTTCAATATTGGCACAATAAGAAATAACATACGATAGAACAATCATCAACTGAAGCAGAGTATTGAGTAGCAATGGATACAACCTATGAAGCTATATGGTTACAATACATATTATCTAACATGGGAATCAAACGAACTCCCACTATGATATTTTGTGATAATCAAGGAGTACTAAATCTGATCAAGAATACAATCATACATGAATAACAAAACATATTGAAGCACAATATCATTTTATTAGGAAATGTTTTTAGAACAGGCATATCATCCTTAAGTTTATTCCTATAGAATATCATTTGGTAGACGTCTTTACAAAGGCACTTAGAAAAATCAAGTTTCAAACATTCAAATATCATCTATGTGATTCAAGAGAACTTCATACAGGGGGTGTTAGAATATATTATATCATTTGGCTATGTTAGATTACTTCAATGGGAAGTTCTCTAGTTACTTCATGCAATGTAATAACTGCACATGTGTCAGTGTGTAAGTTGTATATGTGTAAGCTATCCCTTGTACAACTAGGTTGAGTGTTGGCCAAGAAATCCATCTTCCTATATAAAGAGCCTCATATCTCTACTTGAATGTATCACTTCTATTCATTCAATAAGATGTTCTATTACTTTGATATTTGTCTTTTGTTGTATTTGAATTCTACTAAATCCATCAAGGAAGAGATTCAAAAACTACTCAATATGCCACACAAGGCTCAAGCTAGGCTAAGAAATAGAGGAGGATGAAGGAAAACATCCCTTAGAATTATGGAGAGATTTAAATACTTTACAATTAAAAGAGAGATTTGTAAGAAGTGTGGGAAATGGTTCCCCCCAAAATACATGTAAGATTTCAAAAATTAAATTCAAAAATTTTCCTATAGTAGTCAACATTAACAATGAATGATCTAGAAGCTTTGGAGATTCATAAGTAAATGGTGTGGATAATATCCATTATTAGACCTTCACGATCATCCATCATTAATATCTTGAGCATGGATTGCCCTTTGGGTTGTCCTCATTGTTGGTTTAGTGCTTCTACTACCGCCTAGGGAACTACATCTGATTATGAGGTACCATGAAAAAAATTGGATCATCATCCCTTCCCTCACATCTAGTTTCTTTGGGTTGGTCTAGGGTTCTAGTGACTAAAGCCTAGTTCATCCATGCTCTTGGAATTTTACTTTGGTGAAGCTGTTAGTGTGCTCACAAAGGTTGTAGATGTTAATTTTTACTTGTGGTGAGATGATGCTCGAAACTTGGGCAGTCTTATCCTCTTATACCCTCTGCTATCTCCTTGCCATGCATTTCAAACTAGACCTTATCAATACCAAGAAAAATTGAAGCATAACCAAAGCATTATAACTTAGAGGTTTCCAAGTTGATAGGCTTTGGTTAGTCCTTGGACCTTAAGGTTTCCCTACTATAGAGAGTGTCTATGCCCTTCTTCCTACTATATCCTTCCAAACGACCCTAGTATTCCCTCTTATTTGGTCACCCAATAATTTTAAGGAAATATAGGTCATGGGTCTCTCCTAGTTGAATGGGATGCTAATCCATATATCCTATATGGGGCCAAAACCTTAGAGATAGTGATGCCCTATTAACTATCACTAAAAGGGCTCTAAGGGCACTTACTTTGCCAAGGATTTTATTACATATAATCAAAAAGGGCTCTAAGGGTACTTATGCATTGGTCTGAGTATTTAGCTAGCGCATACATCTTGGATGGTCTTTTGTATATATGGACACAAGATCAGTTGGCAATGATGGTTCCTCCTTAGCTGCATCTTGGGTGGTCTTTTGGATTCGACTACATTGTAAGTAGTAGGGAATTCAACCCCTTCATCTCAGTTTCAAGTAGGTACTTTGGTCAAAATTATCTTTAGGAGCAGGATTTTCCCACTATAGTGAGACTTCACTAAAAGCTCTTTTTATTTTTCTTAATTTTTCTCCTTATCAAGATGACTTGATGAAGCCCTTGTGACTTTCTTTTTCCTAAGACTAGTCTTTGTAATTTCATTCTTCCTACCCCTAGCTTATACCTCCTCCAGGTGCTCCTAGTCATAAGCTATATTGAATACTTTGTCTTCATCTAGGTCAAGGCCTCCATAGGATATTTTTATTTTGTCAATTTCCTAATGAAATCTCCACCATTCCTTGATTTTGTTATCATTCCATTCAAACTTTTGAAGTCTTTTTTGCATAGAGGCCCTAATTATTATTGCAAGGTCGAAGTCTTATATTTTCATAAAAACTCTCATATATTCTCTTTGAGACTCCCAATTTAGAAAAAATCTCTTTTTAGTAAGGGAAGGACCCCCTTCTATTTACTCCTAATTTTTTCCAAATCAAGTCTTAGCTCATGTTCGTATTTCCTAGATATGTGAGCACTTTTCAACCATATTATAAATTTGTTGTCTTGGTCATAGCTCCATGTATCTTCCAAGACCTCCAATCCTAGATACTTTAGCTTTGCTTCTAGTTCTTTAGCTACTTTTATTTTCTCTTGGGTTATTGGTCCAAGAGAATGGGATTTTGTAAAATCCCAATTTATTTTTCCAACTTGCATAGGTAGAATCTACCAAATCCGCTTTCCTTAAGATCTAGATACATTCCATTCTATTGGTTACATATGCTAACAAGATAAAGACCATTCCTTTGAAACCAAATATTCAAACCATAATTCCTTATTCTAGGAAATACCAATCTCCTTTTATTTTTATTTTTAGAATATCGATGGTTTCTCTCGATATTCACTTAGGATCCTCTCCCTTGAATGTTGCTATTGTAGGGACTAGGAATTTATTTTAAAATATAAAATAAGGGGAATGGAGATATAGGATGTTTGTCTAGTTGGTTATGGCATTTTCTCCCCTTTCGCATTTCTTTTTTTTAGAATTAAATGCTCAAAATTATAGCTAATTTGGTATCGAATAAGATGTACTAAAAATGAGCATTTCTTAAATTTTTTATTTCCTTCAATGTTCACTATCTCTTTGTGAATTTATCAAGCAATGGAGTCACTGAAATTAAGATCCAATGGTTTATTCTTTACATTGTTTTTGAGAAGATATAATCAGCACTTAAGGTATACCAATCAGTAGGAGAAGGTTCTATGTAACCCTCTTCAACTATTTCCCATAAACCTTTATCAATCAACATAGTTTTCATCTTTATTGACCTGTATTCATAATCACTACCATTAAATTTAGGAATTGGGAGATTTGAATTTGAAGCCATTTCTACTACTTGAAAGCAAACTTTGATTTGACTAAAAAACAACAATTACAAAGCAAAGTAATTACAAGTTCAAATCAAATCTAGATTTCTTAACTCTCTCACTGATTTCTTGTTCTTCTTATTGAGGATTTCCCAATACTGGAGGCCCAAAATTTTTTGCAATGGAATCCTCGTCGTCACTAATGACAAAAATTTTAGGAGCTGCTACTGGCTCGGCCTGTGCTAGCTCAGGTTATGCTGAATTAGGCTTTGGCTCTGGATTTGGTGAGCGAGGGGTATAGATCTCACTGGATTGTTCCTTAGGCTCAAATGTAACTTAATCAGACTCCTCCACTCGTTGTCCAAATATATTGTCTTCTGAGTCAGCCTTATAACCAAAATTCAGATTCCTTTGGTGGGCTATAACAGAATTCTACAGTCGACTGAATACGACATGCAGTCCATCTTGTTGAACTTGTTCATCAAAAGCTTCAGTAGTTTCTCTTCACAGTAGAGAGCACAAAGCATGGTAACATCTGGTAGGTCTGATCATCTACTTATCAAGGCAAAAATAAAACTTCGTTAGAGCTTCTGAGGTTACAATTTTTGCTCTTTTATAGCCGTTGAGGCTATTACACAAAATTTTTAGCCTTGAATGGGGTTCCAAGGGGCAGCTCCGGAAGGCTTCCCATCACTTATATGTTCCCACTTTTTACAAAGATTGCCCTTTTAAATTTTTCAAAAAATCAAGCTTTTCAAGCCCCTTGGGCGATTTACAATTTGCCACAATTTCTCTAAAGTTTACAATTAAATATTATAAAGAAAAAACTTTTTTTTAAATAATTAAAAGCATTTTTTAAATTATTAAATTAATATTCAAAAATCTTTAAAAAACTTTAATGAAACCTTTAAAGAAATTAATAAAAAAACCTTTATAATTTTTGGCGTAGAGAGGATTGAACCCTCGACTGCCTAGTTATGAGCGAGGATGTGGGCCGCTACACCAAGTGGTGACTTTAAAACCAAACACGTGCTCCTCCTTGTTAAACCTTTCAACAACAAAAATAATTAAAAAAAAAATTGAAATGCTTTGAACCCGACGGGTTTCGAACCCGAGTCCTCCAACCAGTACGTCAATTGACTTGACCATGTGCGCTATGCGCTCAGACGGAAGTAAAGAGAGGAAAATATTTATTTAAACAGAACGATGGTGAAATGTAAAAAAAAAAAATGAATTATCCCACATGTAGTGGAAGGGAGGCAAACCTACTCCTTTTATATGCCCGCAAGCGCATATGCTCTCGATTGCATTTGGGCAATCACCTCTGAAATATTTTGCCAACAAAATTGTGTCGTCCAACCGCAACTCACCATGTGGCATCCACATCAACTCCTCACCACATCATCATGCCATGTCAGCTACTCACTCAGTTTGCATATTGCCTTGCCATGTGTCTCTTCAGCTGCCATGTCACTGCCTACTCAGCTACCATGTCAACCTGCTAGCTTAGCTCCTCGAGCTGTGGGTCCTTCACATCAGCTGTCCATGTGCTATCCACATGTCACTTTGGGATTCATGCCCAATATACCACCTCCTGTTGTGCTCCAAAAACATGCTAGCTATGTCATTCCATGCTCTGACCAACCTCAAAAAATGATCCCTACCTCGACTCTCGATCTCCTCAAGCGATGCCCACACTGGATCTAATCCCAGTGATCGTATTCAAACCAGGTGACAATAAAAGACAAAATATGGTCTCCTTTATTATAATTTTTCATGCAGCACCTTCACATACATTGTATTTATATTGCAGGGAGGAAGGTGGTTAGAGAAGGAGGAAGGAAGGCGGCATGGAAGGATAAGGGAAAGGAGAGGAGAGAATGTAGGGAGAGGAGAGGTATATAAAAAAATCTTGTCGATAATTAAACCCTACCGACAAACACCATTGTTTTCAAACTAAGCCTAGAAAAACTAGATATTTCTAGGCCTTAACCCTCTTCACATTTGCAACAATATACAAAATGGCCATCATATATTTTGTTACTTTTGCATCGCTAGGAGATCTAAAGATAATAGCAACCATACTCAGAGCATGCTTATATTCTTGAGAAAAATTACCATTTTCCAAAGGAAATATTGGCATGGCATTCATGTTTTTGTTAAGATCCTAGTTTAGAAAATCTAATTTATCTTTCATTCTTAAATAATATGTCTTTACAATTTTTGGGTTCATTTTGAACCCTTTCGATACTTGGAGTATTTTTTGGATAGCATACCTATATTTGATTACTTGGAAGGCACTTTCTTGAGGCCCTAAAATCATCTTAGAGTGAAGGTCATATTATCCTACATATACCTTTACTAGTTCATAGCAAGGGTGTACCAATGGGAGGAGGTATTGGGTAAGACAACTACTCCATATTTTTGCCATAAAAGAATCTTCTTCAACTTCCATATATTTTTTATGAGCTTGTTTTAGAGTCATCACATTTTTTCCAGCCTAGGGTCATTGACCGTTTTAGCCTCATCTTCAATGATAGCTCACTTTTAATTTTCTATGCTTGTCCTACTCTTTTTTGTAGACTTACATGGTGTTAGAAATTTTGAGTAGTTGTGTTGTCATTGATGTCAAGAGTCAGTTTCAGTGATCAGTGCAAGCATTTGGAAAAATAAGGGCTAAAATATTTATATTTTAAGCCCAAGAGATTTGGTTTAAAAGCCTTACATGATTGGTCAAAAGGAAGGCTAAATTCCCTAAAAAAAGGGAAAATACCTAGGCCCGAAAGGAAATAATATTATAATATTTATTGGGGTATTATTTCCTTTTGGGCCTAGGTATTCTCCCTTTAGGAAATAATACCCCAATAAGTATTATAATAATATAATATTTATTGGGTGATCTTAGGATGGCTGGTGGATGTAAACATTATTCAAGCAGAAGCGTTGGAATTCAAAATCTAGACAGCGAGAAGGAGATTTTTCAAATTTCCAAAGCACACAAGGATGGTCATGAGGATTTACAAGTTGAGTTTCCATCGGATGTTCCTAAGGATGGTCATAACTCTAATAAGGTTGTTGAAAATGTTGCTACTTTTTAGAGTAACGAACCACTCGACAAAGGAGCTTTACCTAGGCCCCCCTTGGTCTGGGGACCCACTACCTCAAAATATTCCTTTTCCAAAGTTGTTGGTGAAAGTTTCTTTGGATCCAAATCTTCTCTACCCCCTTGGAAACTATGGGGAACAAAGTGAAAATTCCTACAAGTCTAGCTTCCAACTATCTATCATTGGAATCCTTTTCTCTTATTGGAAATATCATGGGGGAAGGCCTGACTTAGACACTATAATAAGGTGGGAGTTTTATAAATGGAAAGAAAATGGGTGTTTGGAAATCTTCATGCTTTCCAATGGTTTCTTTGGAATCAAACTTAACAACCAGGATGACACAAATTGAATCCTTATCGGTGGTCCTTGGTTTCTGGGTAGGAAAAGCATTTTCCTCATGCGTTGGTTTCCTAAATTTGATATTGATTTCAAAAGTATCAATTATGCTCTAATTTGGGTGTGGCTATCAAATATCCCCTGGAATATTTGGAATGAAGATATCCTTAGAGCTATTGCTAAAACCATTGGAGACTTATGGCCATTGACCATGCCACCCTGGCCAGAACAAGAATGAATGTTGCTTGCATTTGCGTTAGTGCAAATTTATATTCTGCACTCCCAAATTTTGTGGAGTTAGAATATGAGTCTTTCTACAAGAAGTAGGCCATTGAATATGAAAATAAACCTCCCTTCTATATTGAATGCTAGAATAACAAATATCTTAGGGCCCAGTGCCCTTCCTTAAAGGCTCAGGTTGAAACTGTTGTTGAAAAGCAAAAAGGTAATGCTCCTTTCTCCAAAGTTGAGAAAAGGAAATATCCTTCCTCAAAAGGGCCTATGTTTCATTTGAGTAGGAACCAAAATTCTCACAATAACATAAAAAATTATCTTTAGGGAGGTACTTCTAACAAGTCGCAACCTCCTCCTCAAGCTGATGATAAAGGCAAGTTGGTTTCCACTTATGCTCAGGAACAGAGCAAGGAAGAGGTAAGTTCCTTCTTTGCCCTCCCAAACAAGTTTCAAATTCTTTCTAATTTACCATCTAGGGATAATGAATATGAAGTGATTACTCAGAGTCCTGGTCCTATCTCTAATCCTTCTTCTTCCCCTATTCAAGAAAAAATGCGGGAACCCTCTATTTCCCCTATTCACTCTACTATTAATGGGATTCCTATCCCTTCACCTAAGTGTGGGGTTGTGGGCTCTGGATCCCCACACCCATCTATTGAATTGTTCCCTGAAATCTATTATGCTCATTGTATTCAGACCCAGATTGAAGAATTTGTTATCCCTACCTCTCTCCTCGAATCTTCAAGCCCCATGATTCAAATAATAAACCCTTAAAATTTTAGCCCAAAGCAAACCAGAAGTCATAAGAAATATCTAATTGACTATGGAGGTGATAAGAAGAAGGGAAAAACTTCTAATGCTGACCACTAGAAATAGGGATTAGGAGATGAAATTGCTAATGGTATTCAAAAAACCCTATTTTCCACAAGGATAAATCAGAGCAAGGATGACACAAAATGTATCAAACCTCCCCAACCTCAGGGAAAGGGAGGCAAAAGAGCTTTCAAATATTCCAAATGAAAGTCCTCTCATGGAATGTGAGAGGTCTTAATGGCATGGCTAAACAAAGGATAGCCAAGTCATTAAGAAAAGAAATCAATCCTTCTATCTTCCTGATGCAAGAAACCAAAGTTGGAGATTCTACAGCCAAGTTTGTATGCAATAAGATATGGAAGAATAGTGAATCCATTTTTTGTAATGCAAAGGGGGCTTCAGGTGGTCTTATCTACCTTTGGAATCCTAAAATCTTTGAGGGGATATTGATCCATTCTAATGAGGAATCTGCTAGTATTTTATTTTTTGATAAAAATTCTAACTCTTCTTGGGTTCTTACTAATGTTTATGCCCCAAATTCCATCCCTGGTAGATCCAAGTTATGGGAAATTCTATCATCAGCAAGGAAAGCCTTTTCAAACCTTCCCTGGGTCCTGGTGGGAGATTTTAATACTCCATTGTTCCCTTCTGATAAGAGAGGCGGTGTGGGATCATTTACAAAAAGCATGGATGACTTTCAAGATTTCATTAACCTTAATGACTTGATGGATGTGAACCTAAAAGGTAATTAGTTTACCTAGACTAATAGAAGAAGTGGTAGTCAGCTGATTCAGGTCAAACTTGATAGAGTTATTTTTTCTCAGGAAGCTACTACTATTTGGGGAGATGCCAATCTCCAATCTCTTCTCAAAATTGGGTTTGATCATAGTCCTATTCTCCTGGATACCAATAATCCCCAAAATTTTAGGATCCCTTTTAGATTCGAAGCCATGTGGATGCAACATCCTAACTTCAGGGATAAAATTATCCAGTGGTGGCAAACAGATTTCCAAGGATCACCATCATTTAGACTTGGGAAAAAACTCAAAATGATTAAAGAAAATATCAAAATATGGAACAGGGATATCTTTGGAAATTTTTTTTAGAACAAACAAGAAATTAAAAACCATCTTGCTACCATTGAGAAAGACATCCAAGAAAGCCAAAGTTGTAGCATTGAGCAAATAAATGAAGAGAAAAGTCTCCTATCTCAGTTTCATAATATTCTTCAGTGTGAAGAAACCTTTTGGTGGTAGAAATCCTGAGCCATTTGGCTAAAGGAAGAGGATTCCAACACTAATTTTTTTCATATTTCAACCTTGAGAAATAGAAGCAACAACAAAATCAAATAAATCCACTACCAGGATGGAACAATCACTTCTGATATAAAGGAAATCAGGTCTGAAGGTATTTCTCATTTTATGTAGTTGCTGGAAAATCCTCTTGTTGATAGCTCAAGTGGGCCCAAAGAGTTTATGCTCCAATTCATCCCCCATTCTATTCTTGAAGATATCAATTTTAAGATTATTACTTGTCTGTCTGATGAGGAAATCAAGCAGGCCCTATTTTCCATGAAGCCAGACAAAGCCCCTAGTCCTGATGGCTTCTCTCCCAGATTCTTCTAGGTCTTTTGGGATTTTGTAGGTCCTGATGTGTGTGAAGCAATTAAAGAGATCCAGAACTCCAAAGTTATCCCTCAAAGTTTCAATTCTACCTTTATTGCCCTCATTCCAAAAAATCCTAACGCCAAATATTTCAATGATTTTAGGCCTATTAGTCTCTGCAATGTTGTTTATAAAATTTTAACCAAGGCCTTGGCTAATAGAATGAGGGATGTCATGCCTCTTATTATTGATCATTTTCAAGGAAGCTTGGTTCGAGGAAGATCCATTCTGGATGGAATCATCTTTGTTCATGAAGCTCTTCATTCAACCTCTTTTTCCAAAAAGGCTACCTTTCTTTTAAAATTGGATATGAATAAAGCCTATGATAGGTTGAATTGGGACTTCCTCCTTGCGGTTTTAACCAAATTTGGCTTTCATCAGGATTGGATCAATCTGATTAGAGGATGTATATCTTTTACTTGGTTCTCTATTTTAATAAATGGTTCACTAGCTGGCTATTTCCCTAGCAGTAGAGGTTTAAGGCAAGGAGATCCTCTTTCCCCTCTCCTCTTCATCATTGTTGTAGAGGTACTAGGGAGATCCATTCATGCGGCTAGACAATCAGGTTTAATTTTTGGTATTAAGGTGACTTCCCAAACCACTCCTATCACCCATCAACAATTTGTTGATGATACTCTATTATCCACCTTTGCATCTGTGGTTGAAGCTAAAGTTATAAAACATATTCTCCTCCTTTATGAAGAAGCAGTAGGCCAAAAGGTAAATTTTTAGAAAAGCAAACTATTTTTTCTTAATACTCATTTAAGAAGACAACTCAAAATTACCAACATCTTAGGATGTGCCATTTCCTCCTTGCCTGCTACTTATCTAGGGCTACCTCTATTTGTGGGTAATGCTTCTGAACATCTGTGGAACAATGTCATTGAAAGGTTTCAAAAAAATCTTTCAGGATGGAAGGGCAATATTTTATCATAGGTAGGGAAAGCTATTCTGACAATGGCCTGCTTACAAAGCATACCTATCTACTTCCTTTCAATTTTTAAAGCGCCAGTCAAAGTTTATCAAAAAATTGAACAAATTCAAAAGCATTTCCTATGGACAGGAGCTGAAAACAAAAATAGATTCCATCTTGTTTCTTGGGAAAAAGTGTGTAAGCCTAAGGATCAAGGGGGAATTGGGCTCAGAAGAATCAAGTTATTAAACTCAACTCTCCTAGCAAAACAAGCCTGGCAGTTGATTTCAGGGGACCATGCAGAATGGATAAAAATTGTAAAAAGGAAATACCTTTAGAATTTTGATTTTTTACATGATGAGGTTCCTCCTGCTGGCTCCACCTTCTGGAAATCCATCAGTTCCACAAAATAACTTTTAAAAAAAGGATTAAGATGGCAGGTTGGCAATGGGAACTCAGTGAATTTTTAGGAAGACAAGTGGTTAGACAATCAACCCCTCTTGCAATTCCTAGGATTCAGGTAGATAAAATATTTTACTGATCCTCTCTTTGGTCCTAAAGTTGCAAACTTCCTAACTACTTCCAATGGCATCAGATCTTGGAAAAGGATTCAAAACCTAAATTTGGCAGCTAAAATATCATCCCTCAAAGCTAGATTATCTTCCTTTTCTATCCCTTTTGAGGAATCCTATGATCATCCTATCTGGGAACCCACAGATTTAGGGGAATTCACTATTAAGTCTGCTTATCAAATTTCCTTAACCCTTGAAGATGTTCTTATTCCTTTCAAGCTTGTGTGGCTTAAATATTTGACTCCAAAGGTTTCCTTTTTCTCATGGCTGGCCATTCAAGACAAAATTTTATCTATTGAAAATCTTATCAAACGTGGTATTCCCCTCCCCAACAGATGTTTCATGTGCCTTGCTGATTGGGAATCCACTAGCCATATCTTTCTATTTTGTTCCTTTTCCAGGTCTATCCTAAATAAGCTTTTCCTCAAGTTTCAAATTAGTTGGGTTTCTCCCCCATCTCTAGTTGAAATTTTCTCCCAATGGCCCAATCCTTTTAGAAATCCTTGTCTTAAAGGTTTTTGGAGTTTTTGCCTTCATCACTATCTTTGGAAGATTTGGCTTGAGCACAACATATAAGTTTTCTCTAAGGAAGCTAGGGATATTGATTTTATAACCAATAGAATTATATTTTATGCCAAAGAAAATGCGTTGGCTGCACCGTTTGATCCTTCACCTATTCCTCACTTTGAAGCTTCCTTACTCCAATCCTTTCTCATTTCCTTGGAAAATCCTAATCCTGGCACTTCCCAAATTTCTAGGAAAAGCATTAAATGGAATCCTCCTCCTCTGGGGTTGTTTAAGATCAATTTTGATGGAGCTACCAAAGGAAATCCAGGGAGAGTTGGTGTCGAAGGTGTTTTAAAGGATCATCTTGGAAATTCTATATTTGCCTTCGTAGAACCCTTAGGTTAACAATCTAACCATATGGTAGAAGCTAGAGCACTATGGAGGGGACTACAATTTATCAAAAAATTCCCTGGAAATATTATCATTGAAGGGGACTCATTAAATATTATCAACTACCTCAAAAGTTCCAGAACACTAGCATGGAAGATTAGAAATCTAATTGAGGAAGCCATAAGTCTATTGCTGCTCCAACAGGAAGTTATAGTCCAACACATTTTTAGGGAAGCCAACACTGTTGCTGACAAGTTGGCCAACATTGGTATGTATGCCCTTGGGATGCTGACCTGGACAGATACTCTCCCATGTGATGTTAATGAACTTGCTAGGGTGGACATAATTCAAACTCAGAAAAATGCATAATTTTCATCATTTAATGCATGATATTCATCATTGTTTGCCTTCGAATTTGAAAAGAAGGTGTATCATAGGTCTTAGCACATCATGTGATGCGGCTACTATCACAATAATCTCAATCATCAAAATATTTTTCATTATGACCTATATTTTCCCTAGGTATTCCTCTTTTCGGAGTAACATCTCGGAAATGATTCTTTGGCACATTTCCCTTGTGTTGTGCTTAATCCTCATGCCAAAAAATCATGTCATCGCCTTAGTCCCTTTGGTTTTTTCCTAGGATTTGCTTCATATCGAGCTATGGGTTTTTTCTTCCACCATTCTCCATAATAATGGGCTTTCTTTCCACATGTGGCCTCACTTGTGGCCATTTCTTAAACCTTATTCCAGTTGCTTATTTTTGAGGTTCGTTTCCATCCCTACCCTTTCTCGCATTCCAATGCTTTGGGTTTTTGATTCGATATTTGTTATTTCCATGATCAGTCACCCAAGCTTCCTAATTGGTCAACCATTCCAAATTGGGGCACACCTTTCCATATTCGTGATTTCTCTCTTCCTTTGGAAACTCACACTGCGTAAAGTTTGTTTGGCCCACCTTTTTTGGCATGTGAGTTTCCCCAGATGAGGAATTATTGTGAGATGGTACATGAAGGGTTTCCAGAATCATCCAGACTCATTTTGGATTTACTTAAGCCTTGCTCTAAAAGTGCTATGTTTATCCCCTGTTAATCCTTTTCTCCCCTACACCACCTTGGAGAGATTTTACCCTTGTCCTTCGAGCACTACCAGGATGACTTTCATTGAGCCTGACACCCTCTCTATTGAGCCTATCGCAGAAGCAATCCTCAGGGATAGGGGATTCATGCCATTTCTCAAGATGTTTTTAGGTGCATACTGGGACATTAACATGGTGTGTTGGACATTTTGAGTCCCTACATCAAAGTTGTCATTGATGTCACCAGATGAATTCATCATTTAATACCAAATATTTTAGAAAGAAATAAAGGGGACAAAGATGGTTATTTGATATCCAGTGATAAGGCCAAAGTTCAAGTAAAACATTGCAAAAGATAGAAGTTAAAAAGGAGTTACAATATTTATTTTATAAATTATTTAAATTGAGGATGAATTTAAATTTTATAAATGAATATTAAAGGCACATTATCAAAGGTTAATATTATAATAGTGGTTATTTTAATATTAAAATGTGCCATGGATAAAACCCAAATAAAAAAATTATAATTTTTATTATAATGTTTTAAAAGGCAAAAGAGGGTTTTATAAAGTTAAAAATTATTTTAAAAAACCCAAAGGTTGGGTTTAAGACCAAAGGCCTTGATAAATCCTCATCGACGTCATGAGGGTTAATTACATTTTGAAGCACCGACGTTCCAAGCAAAAGAGGAAAAATCATTATTTAAACCTATGCCAAAGGACATAAAATTCATCCTTGCTCGATTTCAAAAGAGAATAGCATATGAATTAAATGCAGAGCTCGTGAGAAGAATTTGTGAATTTCATGTTTGTGTTGATGATGAAAGGAAAAAAACCAAAAGCGTTGATTAGTAGAAAGCCAACAAGGCACCTTGGCCTAGTGACAAGTGGGCTACAAGATTACATTTTGGGTGCAAGGTGGACAATGTTCGAATCTTGATGGAAGTATTTTTGGTGGACGTGTTGAAGGTGACAAATGTTAGGCACATCATTTTGTGAAGCAAGGAAGGATGGGATGTTGAAGAAAGTGGTGCTTCTTCCTTCCTAAAAAGCGTATAGCTTGTATGGTGGTGTGCATCATGGGTAAAGACATTTGTGTGGGCTGATTTTATAGTTTGAAACTCTCCAGAGGAAAAGGTAATATTTTTATATTTTATTTTATTAAATGCCTAAGTTGGAGGTATAAGGTATTTTGTGGTTGAGGTTTTGAAAGGGTTGCATTGTGATAAAGGTTGGGAGTTGATAAATACCTTTAGGAGTTATAAGGAGAATTCTGTTTTTATTTTAGAAGTCTTAAAATTTGCTATTGTGGAATATTTAAAGGTTAAGACTTTGTGGATTGTATGTTATGTTGAATAAAAGGTTTTTTGTGATTATTGTTAGGATATTTATTATTATTAAAGTTGGAGTGATAAGGTGTAATTTTGATATTATTTTTATGATATATTTTGTTGAAGAAAATTATCCTCTAACCCTTGTTGAGTTTAGCAAAGAGGTAATTGTTATGAGTGTGGCATATTTGTAATGACAACTACTCTTCAAGAAAAGGTATGGGTAAAATTCTTCTTTTTTGAGTTAGGTGATTCGTTTGATTGAAAATTAAGTTTGGAGTGAAAAGGAATTGATTAGGGTTTCCTTTTCAAAAGTGTTTGAATTAATGCTTCAAGGTTTTTTGGATTGAGAGTTGTGATTAAACCTTGTTTTATAAGCATTTTTGTTGAAGCCATTGGTTGTGTGAAAAACCTAAGTTAGGGTTTGGAAAAATCATGAGTATCATTGTTATGTGATATTTTTCGTTGAGCATTGTTGGAATGATTTTGATTTGGATGATACATGCTTGGACTAGGGTTTGTGAGCAAGAGTTGTTTCTTGAAGTTATTGGTTGAGTAGAGTTGATTAGGCCTAGTCAAGTGGTTGTATGAAGTGATTGTTCAAGTTCCATAAACCAAACTATTATATATTCTGATTTGAGTTTAGATTGAGTTTTTGAGAATAGAACATATTGAGTCTCTAAAAATTCTCTTTATGCTTCTATGATATTGAGTTGAGAAAGTGATTGAGTTTTGAGTATAGAACATATTGAGTCTCTAAAAATTCTCTTTATGCTTCTATGATATTGAGTTGATAAAGTGATTGAGTTTTGAGTATAGAACATATTGAGTCTTTAAAAATTCTCTTTATGATTCTATGAGATTGATTTGAGTTGATAAAGTGATTGAGTATTGAGTATAGAACATATTGAGTCTTTAACAATTCTATTTATGTTTCTATGAGATTGGACAAGTTCTATGTGGACTTGTTAAGCAGATTGGAGGCAAGTATTTGAGAAGACTTGTGGACTGATTTTATGTGAACTTTTGTGGAATCTTACAATACAAATTTGAGCAAGTCCTAAATAAGACTTGTTGACCAAAATTAGAAAAACTATGTGTGAGATTGTTGAGCATATTTAAGAAGGTTCTGAGTGAACCTATAGAGCAGATTTGAGTAGGTTCTGTGTTGACCTATTGATCATATTTGAGCAGCTTCTGTGTGGACCTATTGATCATATTTGAGCAGGTTCTATGTGGACCTATTGAGCAAATTTAGATAGATTCTAAGTGGACCTATTGTGCAGATTTGAGAAGGTTCTGAGTGAACCTATTGAGCAGATTTGAGAAGGTTCTGAGTGAACCTATTGAGAAGATTTGTGATAGACTGAATAAATTGTATTTAGTGTATATTTGAATGGACTTGTGCTAGACTTATTGGACTATGTTTAGTGCAAGAGTTGAGAAGATTTATGCTAGACCAAATGTACTGTGTTTAGTGCAAGAGATTGAATAGAACTATGCTAGACCGATTGGGCTATGTTTAGTACAATATTGAGATAGAGCTTTGGAGGTGACATAACAAAGAGGACAAAGTCTCCAATGGATAGAGATCCATCAACCAGGACATTGAGGATAGGCCTTTTGAGTGATTATAGGAGTCTTCAAGTGGAAAGATATCCATAGTCAGTGCAATGAAGGTAGTGTCTTCTAAAGGATTACCAGCCAGAGTATAGGAGAAGGAGTTGTGATTTGAGAGAATTTAGGAGTGAAAATTATATAATCAATATTATATTCAACCTTCAAAAACATCAGTTACATTGGAATATATACTCGTAGTATTAACCGAACTTAGGGAATATAGGGAAGTTAGGGAAATAGAAGAAATGGGGAGGAAAGGGAAAAAGGAAATTGAGTTGGTTCGCCTTGATGCCCTTGCCGTCCAATCCTGCCCAGTCAACTATCGTCCCAGTAAGATCCAAAGCTTATAGTTGAAACAAATTTTTACACCTTTTTTACTCCTTTTTGGTCTTTTTACTAGCTTTATTTCCAACATTCTCCCCCTTAAAGTTGAGAGGACTAACTATACAGTATCTTAGATTTATATACTGATCTTTAGCTATACCTTTGGTGAAGATGTCTACAATATTATCCAAAGTGTTACAATGTTGAAGCTCAACTATTTGTTGTTCCACCATATCTCAAATGAAGTGATACTTCATATTAAAATGCTTTGATCTGCTATGCTGGACTGGATTGTATGCCAACTGAATGACACTTAGGTTATCATAATACAGTTGAGTTGGACCACTTTTACTTTCTCCTATCTCTTCAAGAACTTTTCTCAACCATAGGGCTTGAGTACTAGCATGTGTGATAGCTATATACTCAGCATCAGTTGATGGCAATGCTACAACAGTTTGTTTCTTGGAACTCCATGTAATTAGTCATGATCCTAGACTAAAATAATTCCCTAATGTAGATTTCCTATCATCTATAATGCTGCCCCAATTACTGTTACTAAATCCAACTAATTTTATAGACTTACATTTTTGGTAATGGATTCCAAAATCCAATGTACCTTTTACATATCTCAATATTCTTTTAGTTGCTTGTAGATGCAGCTCAGAAGGACTAGCCATAAAACTTGAGACTAGAGAAACAACATATTGAATATCGGGTCTTGTGTTGGTGAGAAACATCAGACTCCCAACCATGCTTCTATAAGTGGTCATGTCAACCTTTGATGCTCCATCGTCCTTGCTCAATTGGATCCCATGTCCAGTTGGAGTTGCAACTGATTTGCACTGCTCCATGGAAAATTTCTTGATCATGTCTCGAGCATACTTGTGTTGACATATGAAGATCCCTTTGTTTGATTGATGCACTTCCATGCCTAGGAAGTATCACATTAGACCAAGATATTTCATCTTGAACTGCTTCATCATGGAGTTTTTGAACTCCGTATTCATTTTATTATTACTACCTGTAAATATTAGATCATCCACATACAAACAAACTATGAGAATGTCTACTCCATGATTTAGGTAGTACATATTTGGTTCACTTTTGCTTATTGTGAATCCATACTCGTTGAAATAGCCATCAATGCATGAGTACCAAGCTCTTGGTGCTTGCTTGAGGCCATAAAGTTCTTTCTTCAATTTATAAATAAGGTTCTCTTTTCCCTATTCTTGGAAACCTTGAGGTTGTTGAACATACACCTCTTTTGTCAAGTATCCATTCAGAAAAGCACTCTTTACATCCACGTGTTGAAAATTCCATCCTTTATGGGCTGTTAAGGAAAGAACTGATTTGATTATCTCTTGTCTTGCAATAGGAGCAAAGGTTTCCTCATAGTCAATGCCATATTTTTGAGTAAAACCTTTTTCTACTAGTCTCGCCTTATGCCTCTCAATGCTTCCATCAGCATTGTACTTGGTCTTGTAGACCCATTTACATCCAAAACATTTTTTACCTTTGGGTAGCTTTACTAGCTCCCATGTACCATTATTTTTTATAGAGGTTATTTCCTCTTTCATGGCTTCTTGCCATATATTTTGAGTACATGCCTTATCATAGCTAGCTGGCTCTAGCTATGCATTATTCAATAAAGCATAATTGACTTCATCTCCTCTAGGTTCTTGGGAGTCATTATCCCCATACAATTGCAAATTTTCAAGTTGCTGCAAAACTGTATTCATTTCACTAGCTTGGATTCTAGTGAATCTTCTCTGGAAATTTTGATCCAGCATCTGAAAGGATGGATGATGTTGTAAAGTTATTCTACCTCTTGATGGAGAGTCAATTTCCATTGGTGAAGAACTTACCGATCTCTATGGAAAAGGACTTGGAGTGGCGGTTGAAGTACTTGAACTACTTGATCTTGGAGGGTGGTGTGCCTTTCTTGTTCTTTGGAGACACCTGATGTACCTGTGAAGAATTTACATCTTGGGACTCATCATCAACATAAATTCTTTGATGACCCCATTCTCCCCCTTCATCAAAAATTACATCCCTGGAGAATACAATTTTATGAATCTTGGGATTGTAGAGCCTATATGCTTTTGTAGACTCACAATACCTGAAAAATATACAAGCTTGACTTTTTGGATCAAGCTTCCTCCTTTTTTCATTAGGAATGTGGGCATATGCTAAAGAACCAAATTTTTTGAAGTGCTTTACATTTGGTTTCTTTGCATACCATGCCTCATAAGGAGTGATGCCATCTAAACTAGAAGTTGGACTTCTATTTAGAATATATACACTTGTTTTTACAGCATCAACCCAGTACATATTAGTGAGATGCTTTGTCTGAAGCATCGATCTCGCCATATCAACTAGGGTGCGGTTCTTTCTTTCGGCCACACCATTCTATTGTGGGGTATAGGTTGTGGTGAATTGCCTTTTTATCCCACTTGCTTTACAATAGTTTAAAAATTCTTTTGAGGAGTATTCACCTCCTCGATCTATCCGAAGACATTTTACATAATTCCCACTTTGATTCTCTACATTGTTTCTAAAATATATGAAGCAATCAAATGCTTCATATTTGTGCTTTAAGAAATAAATCCAACACATCCTAGAGAATTCATCTATGAAAGTGAGAAAATAATAATTGTTTTCAAGACTCTGTGTTTGCATCGTACCACAGATGTCCGAATGTACTAACTAAAGTGGATAGCTAGCTCTCCACGCTTGTCCTCTCAAAAAATTCAATCTGGAGTGCTTTCCCAAAGCACATCCTTCACTGACCTCCTGTTGATCATTGATTTTTGGAAGTCTTATCACCATAACTTGAGAAGTGAGCAATTTCAATCTAGCAGAATTAAGGTGACCATATCGCAAGTGCCACAACACACTTGGATTTGTTATTGCTATATTTGCAAGTTGAAATCCCCCTGGCTCACAAAATTTGAGAGGGAATAACCTATTATTGGTCATGGGGACTTGGGTGATGACACGATTACAATTATTTTTATCAAAAATAATACATTTTCCTTCATCAAAGACAAGCTTGTAATTTTTCTCCATCATTTGTACAACATTGATAAAATTGTGTTGGAGCTTTGGAGTGTAATAGATGTCACTCACTTTCTTTAGTCATTCTTTGGTTGGAACTACCATGGCTCCAATGCCCTCTACTTGCAATGCTTTGTTATCCCCTAATTTGATTTGAGATTTATAAGTGTAATCTAGAGTAGCAAATAGTTTTTCTTTGCAACTCATATGGTTTGAGAAACCAGTATCTAGAATCCATGTGTCATTTAAATTCTGATCTGATTGTCCATATGATATAAAAATATTAGAAGCATCATATTCTTCTCCATAATTTCCATATTGACTACTGATGTCTTGTGAAGATTTTGACCAGCAGTCATGAGCAAAGTGACCTGGCTTGCCACAGTTGAAATAAGCTGATTTGGACTTGTCACTTCCTCACCCTTGATTGCCACTTTGTCCTTGATTTGCACCTCGATTCTGATTTCCACATTTTTGTTTGTTGCCTCCTTTGTATGAGTTGCCTCCTCTATTGTATTTGCCTCCTCTATTTTTGTTGCCTCCTCTATTGGAATTGCCTCCTCTATAGGTGCCTCTGCCTCTACCTCTTCGCTTGCCTCAACCTTGACCTCTTCCCCATCTTATTCCATTATTTTCATTGGAAGTGAAGGCCTTATCATTGCCTCCATAGCTGGTTGAAGGAGTTTAAGGAAACCTCTCTTCATTTGACATTAACGATCCGATCAATACTTAAAAGGGAAATATCTTTGGATTCTCCTATTATTATGGAAGTATGGTTCCATTTTTGTGTAAGTGTTCTCAACACTTTTGTTACAATTATCTCAGGCTTGATTTGTTTTCCTAGTGTAACCATTTTATCTATAATTGCTTTTACTCTAACACAATAATCAAAGACTTTTTCATTATATTTCATTCGAATATTTTCAAAATATCACTTCAATGTTTGAAGCCTTACTTGCTTCACTTGATTACTACCCTAGAATCCATCACTCAATGCTTTCCATGCAGCTTGTGCAGTTGTACAGGCAATAATTCTGGGAAATATGCTTTTCTCCAATGCAGCTTGGAGATGAGAAAGAGCAGAAGAGTTGCTCTTTTGTTCTTATTTTTGTGTTTTCTTGTCTATGACACTTAGTTTTGTCCAGTATGAAGGTTTTGTGTAGCCCTCTTCTATGATGTCCCACAAACCTTTACCTATGAGCAAGGTCTTCATATTTATAGACCAATACTCATAGTCATAACCGTTAAATTCTGGTATATGTAAGATATTGTGTGAGGCCATAGTTACCAAAAAACTCTCTTTATTTCACGGTTACAATAAAGTATTTTTGCTAAAATAAGGAAAGAAGAAGAGATTATAAATTTAAGTCAAAATTGACTTGTTCTAATCTACCATGGACTACTTGGTCCTCTTGATGTGGGGATGCGATCTCTTTAGTTACAAAGTTATCTACCACTTCTTCTTCATCATCACTTATCTGTATGATGTCTGGTAATTCTGGTTCTAGTTCTACTGAATTACTATAGTGTGTATACTCTAATTCTTGTGCTTCAACTTGTACTGATTTTGATTGTTCAAATTCACTCCTGAATGAGTTATCTTCAAAGTATGCCTCGTACCTTGAGTTAGGATGCCTTTGATGTGCTATCACTGCATTTTGAAGTTGACTAAACACAATGTTGAGTCCATAACCTCTGAATTTGTTATCAAAAATCTCTACACCTTCTCATGCTAAAATTAAACATAAGGCATGATAACAACCATTTGGTCTTATCATCAATGCCTTGTTACAATTTTACAATTTGATCCTTTGTCTCTTTTACAAAAAAAAAACTAAGCCTCTTAGGCTTATTACACACTCTTTATGATTCCCTGAATAAAAAAACTTTGCTTTTACAATGAATTGCCTCCTAGGCAATGTCCCCTTTTTTTTTATAATAAAAAAAAAATTATATTTCTTATTTAATAAAAATAAAATAATTGCTTTTAAATTTTTATTTTTTTTTAAACAATTAAGTTTTAATTTATTAAATATAATATAAATATTTTTAATATAATAATTAAAAAAAAAGTTCAACTATAGAAATGAGGGCAAAGGGTTTCGAACCCTTGACATATGATGGCCTTAGGCCTTACAGCGTGTGCATTTTCCATGACAGTAGCTTCCCTACCGTGAGCTAAGGAAGTCCAACTTCCTTATAAAGCCTAATTCAAACCCTTTTTAGCTTTTTAAAAAAAAAAACTAATAAAACTTGTCCTCGTGGGATTTGAACCCGGGACATGCGATTCACAAACAATCAACCTTCACCGATCAAGCTACGCCCACGGGTGGGTATGGAGGAGGAAGGTCATATATATATTATGGAGTTTTATGGAAATTTCAAACAAAAAGGAATTTCACTGTCGCTAGGTTTCAAACCCGTGACCTACAGGGAGTCGGGAAACTTATGGTTGGCTCCTTGAGCCAGTCGAGCTGCGTGGCCTGATGGGAATCCAAAGGAGGCTTGCCTCATTTATCTCATAGATCATACAAACAACTTTTAAAAAATAATAATAATCCCACATCCGCTATGTAGAGGGAATTTTGTGCTTTAAAAGCATAGAGAAGCAGTATGCTTCTTGATTGCCTTTAGGAAATCGCTCGATCACCCCTTTTGCCTTCTATCTACCCACATTTTTCCACCATGTTGCTCCTCCCTTCATGTACCATGTGCCTATCTATGTCAGCTCCTTGTGCCTCATTGTATGTCTACATCAGCTCCTGATTTGTCCTCCTATCGCCATGTGTCACTCTGTGATCGATCATTTTGCATCGCTCCTATCTCCGCTAACTATTGTGTTGGCCTGCTTCGATGTTTGCCTCGATCTACATGCATTTAGGATTCTCTGGCCTTGAGCTCCGAGTTGCGGGCCCCACCTTGGTCTAGCTACAAGATGTGCTCTACAAGTTTCTCTTTCTTTGATCCTTGGGCTTCCTTTGCCTCGATTATCATGTTGTCCTTGTCTTTGACTCTCGGTCCTCGAGCCTCCCTCACCTTCGGCTTTGATACCAGATGTGATTTTAGAGAATTTACGACCAAAAATTATATAATCAATATTATATTCAACCTTTGGAAACCTTAGTTACATTAGAATATATACTCGTAGTATTAACTGAACTTAGGGAATATAGTAGTATATACTCGTAGTTTCACCTTGATGCCCTTGCCATCCAATCCTGCCCAGTCAGCTACCGTCCAAGCCAAACTTACATGTCCAGTAAACTACCGTCCAAGGAGGTAAAAGGGGTAAGATCCAAAGCTTATAGTTGAAACAATTTTTTACACCTTTTTTACTCCTTTTTGGTCTTTTTACTAGCTTTATTTCCAACAGGAGTTATCCTATGGATAGAGATACACAAACCATATTTAGGGGATCAACATCTCCTTTGGATAGAGGTCCATAAATATTGTAATTGGGAAAGATTCCCAAACGATTATTTGAGAAATATTTAGAAGAAATATTTTCTCTGTGGAGGTAGCCCACATTGGGTGAACCACGTTAAAATATGTGTCTGTATTGTGTATAGTGTTTTGTGCATTGCTTTTATTACTGCTATTGATACTGCTATCTATACACTACATAATATTGATTTGAAAATAAAAGTAAAAAGTGGTCTTATACTGCTCACCCCCCTCTCAGTATAAGCTAGTGTTCTTCAATTGGTATCTGTAGACACCTAAAACATGTCATGTCGATGGAAACTACTCATATGGGCATGCTACAAGACCATATGGAAGATCTTGGAAAGACTCCAAGATAGATAAGTGGTTCTAACCACTCAATTTGAGCTCCTTGGCCTAATCAATCTGAATTGTAGCCCAAACCTATGATTTATAGTTGAACAACAACTGAGACCTATGGTTTGCAGTCTAGACTGCATCTGTGACCTATGGCATTAACTAAAGTTTAGTTGGCCTTCAATCTAAGCCAAATCGATTGGAACGACCATTTGGTCTAGAAGAATGTGATTAATGGACGGAAGATTCTAGAGGCTTCCATTCCAACTGTCCTAACCACCCCTTCTTGATCTTGGCTTCTCTAGGAAGCCACCCCCAGTCCTAGGGCATCCTATAAATACCCCCTCCAAATGGGGAGAAGATATAGATAATTTGTATAGCGAAGCACTTGTTGAGTGTATATTTTTCCCAATTGCAAAATACCACCACATGCAGAGTATTGAATAGAAAACCCTCTCTTGAAAAGAAACCAAATGACAAACATTCAAATTCTCCAAGGTTTTGGTAAAATATCTAAAATATTACAATAATTCTATAAATAATTCAATGATGCATGTGACCATAAACAAGGGGCCTTTGTTGGTTCTAAACAATGCTTAGTGATTGAAAGATCTAACTAAAAAACCAGTGTAAAATAAAGTAGTTCTTTTTTAGGGTTTTATTAAATTGTTGCTACCCTAAATCCCTGTTAGTAAAGTATTTTATCTTCACTTAAAAGGTTTCAAATGATAAAATGTGGAATTTTCCACTTCATTTTAATATTCGTGCCTTTAATATGAAGTAATTTTAGAGAGTTGGGTTCATTTTATCTTCCTTATGTTGATGCCACTACCCTAATAGTCTTTAGTAGAAGTTAGCGTGTTAGCAATGTTAGCAAAATTAGCTTTCATTTATTATCTTAATTTAATGTGAAATAGCAGGTTAGTATCCCTCCTAAACCATGTGTTTTATCTGAAAGCTTAGATTAATGAATTTTGGAGGTGCAAAAATTCTGGAAAATGACCAGAATGGAAATAACTTGAAAGCTTAACAATTCTAGAAATGGACCAGAATAGAAATGAAACTAAAAGGAAATTAGCAAAATTTTTGGAAAAGGACTAGAATGGAAAAAAAAGAAACTAAAATTTTGGATGGACCAGAATGAAATGATTGAATGCTTGAAATAAAATGAACTTAACAAAAATGAATGAATAAACAATGCAAATTTGGTTAGCTGAAAAAGTCAAATTATGAATTAGTTTAGCAAGCTCCTCCCTGCAAAATCCCAAGTTATGAGGTAATAATAAAACAACCTAAATTAATGGACCTACAACATAAGCACAATACCATTAAATCAAGTGCAAGAATCAAAGAAAATAATAGAGAAACTGCATCATCTTGACCTTCGCCTATTGCAACCCATTTCATGGCATAAGACAATGGCTAGAAGTCACTAAAATGCAGAAATGATAAGACATTAAAAATGTTAGTTTTATGATTAGAAAATCTCCTTTTGATTTTTCTCAAAAAAGTTTGCTACCCTCTCAAAATCTGAAAAATGCTCTTTCTTATTGCTTTTTGGAATGTTACATAATTTCTAGCCCCCCATAAACAGGTAGGATAGCAAGGTATAAATAATGCTTAGAAGTCCTTTCGCTTAAACTTATTTCACAATTACAATGATAAATGGATATAAGAAAATAATCCATCATCATTTTCTATGATTTATTACAATAAAATAATACTTCTAAACATTATTTTAAACAATAATAAAACCAAAAACATAATCTTACGTAACTCCTTATGTCTCCCCTTTCTCTTATCACATAGGCATTCTACCCAAGAACACCCCTTTGCACCCATCAAAATGAATAATAAAAAACATTTAACTATACCTTATAACCCCTACGATTTCAGGCCTCCTTTAAAACATTGAATATAATCAAACAACATTCACATTAAAATAAGGTAGGCCAGTCTCATTTCAGTGATATTTTCATTGTGCTCTTTGAAACCAAGTCCCGATGGTATCTCTTCAAAGCCATACCAAACGTGCCCAAGAATTGGATGACGTCCTCCATCCTGGACACTTTGGTTTCCATATAACCCAGTGAGGCCATCACGCATTGACGCAACCATGGCGCTATCAACACCACATCGTGGTGCTATGATCAACACAACCATGGCGCTATCAAAACAATGTTGCCATGGTGCTACATTTGATTGAATCCATGACACTGTCAACACCATGTCAAGGGGCTACCATCAATGCAACCATGGTCTTGTCAGCCCTTCGCCATGGTGTTGCCATCAATCATAGCCATGGCGCTATCAACACCACGTCAGGGGGCTACCATCGATGCTTCCATGGCGTTGTCAACCCTTTGCCATGGCTATCGAGCTCCTTGATCTCGCACTCACGCTATACAATACCAATGAAAACCTTTCCATGCTCTTGAGGTAGATTTTTATCTCCATCGATTAGGGTTACGAGTTGCCCTAATAATGTTTCTTTGTTGGCTTGTTTGATGACATGCCTCTAGTTTCAACCATTTCATTGTCAAATCTGGTGCCTTATGTGTTGTCCTCCTGAAACCCTAACTCTATCTTTGGATCACTTCCTATTTTGCCAACATTAAGTAGCCTCGATAATTTTGGAATAGCAACCCTTGCCTTCGATCATTTTGAATAGCCGCCATCGTCTTCTCCTACAATCAAAAGTAACATGGTCAAACATATTATTATCACATCATTTGTAAAGTATATTATAATAATATTATTATATACAATATAATAATATTATTATAATAACATTTTTAGAACATCATAATAATATTACTATTATATACATAATATAATTAATGTAATTATATTAGGTAGATAATAGCATATTATTTTCTATCACAATTTCTTTGTACCTTTTGTATCCTCTTCTTGTTTTAGGTAATGTTTTGGTCAGGCCTTGCTTTATTAAACACATTCCATCACCTTAGATAGTATGAAGAACATTAAACTCTATTTATAAAAATGGATTTTAATTAATCTAAGCATTAATGCCTAGATTAATTAATCATTAAATATCAAATAACTAAAGCAATTAAAATTATTAACATAAACGGTCAAACATCACTATTCTTACAAGCCAAAGAAAACCAAAAATATTTAATACCAAAATATGACAAGTGGGTCCCCAAGAAGCTTGGGGTGGTTGTGGAAACTCCACAAAAAAATGGTGACTCTACTGGGAAATGCTCCTGAGCATTTCGATGAGAACCCAAAAAGAAAATCTGAAAACACACTCCAAACCAGGAAGCAACAAGCATCAACAAATGCATAAATAATGTCAATAGACTCATAAGAACAACAAAATATTAGAATCATGCAATATTAACTATGTGTGTGTGAAGTACTCCACACCTTATTGTTTGTAACTTTTTCGTATTGCATTACCAATTTTACTTGACTAGAATTATCACAATGAATATGGAGAGCTTTGAGGGTAAGATTTTATAGCATAGGCAGCAAATTCTATGGTGGCTTGGGCAAACACCTCAAAAATGTCTAACCATATTAGGATCAAATGTGTGTGCGATAATTTCATTGACCAGATCTAGAGCTTGGTTATGAGTCGTCATCATCAAGGGTTAGTGTGTGCAAGTGGACCTTAGAGCTTTGGGGAATCGGATTCTCAACCAAGGTGTGATGAGAATATAACCCTATCCTTTACTTCTCTCATATTTGACCAAAATAATTAAACCGATTATGGATGAGCTCATCAGACTAATCTATCCTCATGGCAGACATAAATCTCAACCTTTCAGGAGTCATGTCACCAGGCATGAGTTTACTCCACTACTAGTCAATCCTCTATAGCCCCGATGGAGGATAACCCCATAGTCTAGTCTTCTTTGCTTGGCTTTGCTCTATATTTTTTTATTCTTAAATAATTTTGGGGATGACTACCCATCCTTCTAAGGGACAAGTAGTATGATCCTTACAATTCAATTTAGAGTTTTGGATAATCAGATTCTCAACCAAGGTATGATGAGAATTTAACTCTATCCTTACTAATATGATTTGTAAATCGTGCTAGTGGTGATAACCACTATTTTATGAGCATAAATATTGTAGTGGTAAAAATTACTATTCATGGACTATGTGCAGGGCAGGATAGACCAGAATTATATTTTCGCCTCACATCCCCATCCAAGTATGGTTTCATATTATTTTACCCAAGATGTTGGACATGGACAAAAATGTGATAGACCCACGACAACTTCGGCAACAGTTTCCAAACCTAAGATCTTCTTAGTGTTCTTTTTGCCTTTGATCCCAAGATAATTGGACTTAATTTTCAGTGTTTAGTTTTAGAATATGGAGGTGGATTGGTCATGATGTTTATGTGATAAGAATGTCCCCTTGAGATATGTATGGATGATATGCAAAAATCAAAGACTTCATGCTTCATGAGTTGCAAACAATATTCATATTTTCAAGCCCTTTTGCCATATTATTCCAATGTTTCACATCCTTTTAGTCTTGGTTGAAATTCGTATACACATAGGCTGACCTCTTAATCTTACAATAAAATCCAAAATTGGACAACCTTGACACACTAAAAACTCCTAAAATCAAAGACAACAAAATAAATAGGAAATAAAACTGACAAGACAAATAATCAAGCAAGATGATTAGTGTACATATAATACAATGACTCTACCCTTAGGCCTAAAAATAATGCTTTAAATGAAGGCCATTGATGGGTAAGGCCAAATCCTTTCTATCCAAGGTTTTTAATATGAAACTATTTCACCTAGGACTTCGGATATTAGATAAGGTCCCAGCCACAAGCAATCAAATTTTTCATGTTTTCCTCTTTTCTCATGCCTTTTATCCCACAACAAAACTAAATTTGAAGCTTTGAAGGCCTTAATTTTGGACCGTTTATCAAACCACCTTTTGATTATGTCTTTATGTTTGATAAAATGAAGCATGGATTCCTCCCTATTCTCATCAAGATGCATTAATTGTGCTAATCTGGTTTCAATTTTATTATCAGTCCTAATATAGTATTTTATAAAATGTAAAGTTTACAATTTTATATTAGTGGGAAAAATAGGATCTTGCCCATAGACGAAGTGATAAGGAGATGTCCCAATTGACTCCTTGCTTCTAGTCCTATCTGCCCAAAGGGAAAATTTTAACTTACTATGCCAATCTCTAGGGCTATTTTCAAGTAATTTTTTGATTATGCAAAATAAATTTTTATTTGATGATTTTGCCAAACCATTGCCTTGGGGGTAATAATTTGAAGAGAATTTTAGACTCACCTTATTGTCGTATGCTCAATTTGCAAATTCTAAAGAGGAGAAGGTAGAACCGTTGTCACTTACTATGGAGTTAGGCATTCCAAAATGAGTGACTATGTTTTCCTCTAGAAATCTAATCACAACCTCGAAGGTGGCATTCTTAGTAGGTATAGCCTCTGTCCACCTTGTGCAATAATCAGTAGCAATGAGGATGAACTTATGGGAATTGTACGAGTTAGGATTTATCACCCCAACAAATTCTAATCCCCATTGTGCAAATGGTCTTGTCTCTACCACTGAATACAATGGCATTGCTGCATTACACTCTCTGTTGGCTAACACTTGGCATATGTGACATGTTCTTACATGTGTATGTGCATCTTTAAAAAATTGGGGCCAATAATACCTAGCTCTAAGAATCTGGTGTGTTGTCGCATTTTTTGACCCATGTCCAGTTCCATACTTACCACAAAATTCTTTGAGTACTTGGGTTGCTTCCTCTTAAGTAATGCAACGAAGAAAAATTCCTTCATGATTCTTCCTATACAACACACCAAATTTAATTAGAAATATAGCTGATTTTAAATGTATTTTCTTACGTTTAGTGGAATTCAAATGAGAATGGCACTTACCATGCAACAAAAAATATACAATATCTACGTACCATTCCTCTGTACTGATATCATTAACCTCATAGTTTTGGCACGTTATTGAAGGGTCAATTTCTGCAATGGCCTTGACCAAACCTTGTCCATGCACTATCCTCATGGGATTTATCTCTAAGTCAAATTCTTGAAGGGTATAAAGCCATTTCCCCCTTCTTTCACCTAGCTCACTCTATAAGAACATGGAATTTACTACAGGGTCAATAACTATAGCAAAAACTTTACTATGCACAATGTAATGCCTGAATTTTTTTACAGTTTTAAACAAGGCATACATTTTCTTGTCTAAGACAAAATACCTCAGCTTCACGTCCTTCAAAGGAGAACTTATAAAGGCTATAGGATTTTCAATTTTGTCTTCACTTTTCTGAGTTAACACACTTGCAAAAGAATTATCTGAAGCAAATGTGTAAACATAAAATGGTTGAGCATAGTCTGGACTAATGAGAATAGGGGCATTGGAAATAGCATCCTTGATGCTTGCGAAGGCATCCCTTTTCTCACTAGTCCAATTTATCGGGACATCCTTTTTTAGCATATCATTTAGGGGCTTGGAAATCTCGACAAAACTTGAAATGAATTTTCTCATAAAGTTAATCTTACCAAAAAAGGACCTAAGCTCATTTTTGCTATTGGGATGAGGAATATCCTAGATAGTAGCTATTCGCTCTTGGTCTATAGCAATCCCATATTTCAAAATGACATGCCCTAAAAACTTACCCTTTGTTACCCCAAAGATGCACTTTTTTGGATTTAGGGAAATTCCATGTTCCCTGCACCTTTGGAGTACTTTCCTCAAGTCTTTAACATGATATTCCCTCTTCTTGGAGAAGACAGGGATATCATCCACATAGACAATAATGCACTTATAAATGAGCCCCTTGAATGCAAAATCCATGGCTCTTTGTAAAGTGGGTCTAGTGTTCAACAAACCAAACAACATCCTCCAGTAGGCAAATGTTCCCCACTTCGTGGTGAAGGTCGTCTTCATCTTCTCATTTGGATGTATGAGAATTTTATTATATCCTGAGTATATATCCAAAAATTAGATCATTTTAGACCCATTTACCTTTTGGAGTATCTCATCAATGGTGGGTAATGGGTAATTGTCTTTTTGGCAAGCTTTGTTCAAATTTCTAAAGTCTATGCACAACCAAATTTCTCCACTTTTTTTCCTAACAGGGACAAGATTAGCCACCCATGTGGAATGCCTAACAGGGAATATGATTTTAGCTTCTAGCAGCCTCTTCACTTCATTCTCTATCAAGGTCTCTAGGATTGGGTTAACCGTTCTTTACCTCTATCTAAAAGGCTTGGAATCAGGCTTCAGAGGAATAGTATGCATGATTACATTCTGGTCATATGTTTTTAGCTCTTCATATCTCCAAGCTATGAAATCAATGTACTCTCCTAAAAATTGAGCTATTGACTCCTCTTGTTGTGTGTATGCCTTTGCAATGAACACTTCATGTGGATCTACTACACTCCCCAAATTGACTAAATTGCATGATTCCTTGGGGGATGGTATTTTTCTTTCTTTTTTCTTTTGATATCCAATATCAAACAACTTTTCAAGAGAGGCCCTATCACTTGGCATATTGTTCCATACTCTTGTTGTTCCTACTTCTACTTGCCTCCTTTATTCTTCATCTATAACCTAATTTTCAAATATACCAGAATTAGTAACAAAACTAAAAATGTGTCTATCACTATCAACGACATGTAAATCCATGACATTGTCTGGTATGGAGGGGCACGAAACTAACTCTATGGATTTTTTTTTACATTTTTTCTAGTTAGCAGGCGAAAGCATGTTGGCCACTACAGCTAACAAAATAGTCGTTTTATTATTTTTCTTGAGATGAGGGAAATATTGAAAGCATCAAAATCATTAATTAATTCCTTCACTCTGGTTTTATAGAGGTTCAACCTCTTGTATCTACAGGTATATTGCTCCTTGACCTATTTGACTACTAACTCTAAGTCTCTCGATACCTTAAGGCACTTTACCTTTTCTCTTAGGGCTAACTGAAGTCCAAAAATTAGGGCTTCATACTCCGCCACATTATTGGTGGCCAGGAACTGTAGTCTGTAGGTAGCAATCAAAGGCTTACTACCATGACATGTGACCTCTACCCCAGCTCTTGCACCTTGTTTTGATTTGGACCCATCAAACTTTAGGGTCCACACCCTCTTGTTTTCTTCCAACGTACCATGGTAAATATTATCATTTCGATACCCTTAGACTGTATTCTATGTCAAAATTGTAAACCCCTCTATTTTAGTAAACTAAATCGCATTGGGTTTATTATACTTTGTAATCATTTCCCTAATTTTGGGCTCTTTGTCTACCTAGATTTGGTTTGTAACTCATTTCCATGGCAAACACATATAGGAGGAATCAGTCACCACATAACCATTGAGATTTTTTCTCCAATCTCTGCCCAAAACCATGCCATACTTGGCAGAAATATTTAGCACAAGGATATTCGTGTAATGTTGGACCCTAGGATCTGAGTTGATTTGAACTAGGACATCTTTCAAAACATCTACTACATCCACCATAGATCTATCCAATTGGACCACCTTATTATTCGAATGAGCAGGCTTAAGTCCTAGCTTTTGGCTTATCTCAAGAGGCATGATGTTGGCCAAGGCACCATAATCAATCAAATAGTTGTATAAATTCTTGCCTACGATCCAAACAGTTATGAGAAAATGGGATACCTCTGGTTTCTCTTTCCTCATAGTAAGTTGGGGTTCTATAGATTTAACCTCATGAATTTGACTCGAGGAATTCAATATCTTCCCCTCCATTTTTAATAGACCTCATACATTGAGATATTGGCCTTGGTCCTTTTCATGTCTTCTTCCAAGTTATAAGTGGATGTTCCAGGATTTGACACTTTTGGCATTGTCCTAGGTGCTTCCAAAAATGGAGGTGGTGGATTCACATCATATTTTGTATTAGGAGGAACTAAAGGGTTGTTTGGGGGAGTAGAGTATGTTTTGGGATCCTTAGAACTCCTAGTAAAATATTTGTGATTGGTTTTCCCAAAATTTCTAGTGGCCTGAGCTTCCAAGGCTTCATCCTCTTCCTCTCCTAACACATTCATATCTTCCTCCATATCATAATTTTATAAATAATTAATAACTTCAGACACCAAAGCATCTGACTTTCTATGGTAACAATGATGCATTTCCTCATCACATGACTTTGACTCATCACAATCCCCTAAACCATCAGCTTGATTGGCTATTGGATTGGATACGTGTCCATTTTTAGGTTATGTATTGTATGTTCCTGTTCTCCTATGTCCATGGTTTCGATTGGGCATGGGATTTTGGGCAACTTGTTTTTGTAACCGAATGATGTCATTTCCCTATTTTATGGTCATTCTCTTGAGCTCTTCCAACTCAAAATTGGAACCTTGTGGCTGGGACATGACAGCCCCAGATCCACTAACATTTTCAACATTAGCAACCTCTGGATTAGGCACTAAGGTTTGAATTTGGGTGTTTTAGGTCCACCATGGACCCTTGGCCTGTAGAGGTGCAACCATGGGATACAAATTTGAGGCCTGATTACTACTCACCTCAAATCTTGGCAAGGTTATCTTATTAGCAGCCATTGTTTATGGAGTGGATGGAATGGTATCTTAGGGTATGTTAGAAAATATGGAAGCGTGGGAGAGAATGGGTATGACTGATGATATGGCAAAGCATTCATCATGGGCATATGAGGTGTCATAGCTTGATTCATCATGGCAAATTTATTGTAAGGGCCATATTTCCCTAACACATGAAATTGAGGCATAGTGCCACCTTGCAATGTCATTTGTTGCTCAATAGTCATGGCTTTAGCATAGGCTAAGGCTAGTTTTGTAACTTGAGGAAAGACTTTAAAAAATGGTTTCCTCAATGGTTTTAGACCTAGTATCAATGCGTATAGGCAGGTCCAGCCTAAGAAACTTAAATCTATTCTACTAAGGTTTCTCACAAACTAGTCAAGAGTAACATGTTGCACCTACAAACACAATATTGTTGAACCAAAACTGACCACGTTAGAATTAGAAAAAAAACTAAATCACAAAGCATAAAAGAAGGCTCTCCTTCTAGCACCAAATATGTTGAGTGTATATTTTTCCCAATTGCAAAATACCACCACATGTAAAGTATTGAATAGAAAAATATCTTTTGAAAAGAAACCAAATGACAAACATTTAACTTCTCCAAGGTTCTGGTAAAATATCTAAAATATTACAATAATGCCAAAAATAATTCAATGATGCATGTGACCATAAACAAGGGGCCTTTGATGGTTCTAAACAATGCTTAGTGATTGAAAGATCTAACTGAAAAACCAGTGTAAAATAAAAGTAGTTCTTTTTTAGGGTTTTTTAAATTGATGCTACCCTGAATCCTTGTTAGTAAAGTATTTTATCTTCACTTAAAATGTTTCAAATGATAAAATGTGGAATTTTCCACTTCATTTTAATGTTCGTGCCTTTAATATGAAGTATGTTTAGATAGTTGGGTTCATTTTATCTTCCTTATGTTGATGCCACTACCCTAATAGTAGTTAGTAGAAGTTAGCATGTTAGAAATGTTAGAAAAATTAGATTTCATTTATTATCTTAATTTAATGTGAAATAGCAGGTTAGTATCCCTCCTACACCATGTGTTTTATCTGAAAGCTTAGATTAATGAATTTTGGAGGTGTAGAAATTTTGGAAAATGACCCAAATAGACATAACTTGAAATCTTAACAATTCTAGAAATGGACCAAAATAGAAATGAAACTAAAAGGAAATTAGCAGAAATTCTGGAAAAGGACTAGAATGGAAAAAAAAGAAACTAAAATTTTGGATGGACCAGAATGAAATGATTGAATGCTTGAAATAAAATTAACTTAACAAAAATGAGTGAATAAACAATGCAGATTTGGTTAGCTAAAAAAGTCAAATTATGAATTAGTTTAGCAAGCTCCTCCCTGCAAAATCCCAAGTTATGAGGTAATCATAAAAAAACTTGAATTAATGGACCTGCAACATAAGAACAATACCATTAAATCAAGTGCAAGACTAAAAGAAAATAATAGAGAAACTTCATCATCTTGACCTTCGCCTATTGCAACCCATTTCATGGAATAAGACAATGGCTAGAAGTCACTAAAATGCAGAAATGATAAGACACTAAAAACGTTAGTTTTATGATTAGAAACCCTCCTTTTGATTTTGCTCACAAAATTTTGCTACCCTCTCAAAATCTAAAAAATGCTCTTTCTTATTGCTTTTCAGAATGTTACATCATTTCCATCCCCCCTAAATAGGTAGGATAGCAAGGTATAAATAATGCTTAGAAGTCCTTTCGCTTCAACTTCTTTCACAATTAAAATAATAAATGGATATAAGAAAATAATCCATCATCATTTTCTGTGATTTAATACAATAAAATAACACTTCTAAAATTTATTTTAAACAATAATAAAACAAAAAATATAATCTTACGTAACTCCTTATGTCTCCCCTTTATCTTATCACATAGGCATTATACCCAAGAACACCCCTTTGTACTCATCAAAATTAATAATAAAAAACATTTAACTATACCTTATAACACCTACGATTTTAGACCTCCTTTAAAACATTGAATATAATCAAACAACATTCACATTAAAATAAGGTATGCCAATCTCATTTCAATGATATTTTTGTTGTGGTCTTCAAAACCAAGGCCCGATGGTATCTCTTCGAAGCCATACCAAATGTGCCCAAGGATTGGGATGAATTCCCCCATCCTAGGAACTTTGGTTTCCATATAACCCAGTGAGGCCATCATGCCATCGACGTAGCCATGGTGCTATCAACACCACATCATTATGCTACGATCGATGTAGCCATGGCACTATCAAAACAATGTTGCCATGGTGTTGTGTTCGATCATAGCCATGGTGCTATCAACACCATGTCAGGGGGCTGCCATCGATGCAGCCATGGTGCTATCAACCCTTTGCCATGGTGCTGCCATCGATCACAGCCATGGCACTGTCAACACCATGTCAGGGGGCTACCATCGATGTAGCCATGGTGTTGTCAACCCTTCGCCATGGCTATCGAGATCCTTGCTCTTGCACTCATGTTGCGTAATACCAATGAAAAACTTTCCATGCTCTCGAGGTAGACCTTTATCTCCATCGATTAGGATTACGGGCTGCCCTAATAATGTTTCTTTGTTGGTTGTTTTACAACATGCCTCTGGTTTCAATCATTTCACTATCAAATCCATCGCCTTATGTGTTGTCCTCCTAAAACCCTAATGTTATATTTGGACCACTTCCTCTTTTGCCAGCATTACGTAGCCTCGAACATTTTGGAATAGCCACCCTTGCCTTCGATCATTTTGAATAGCCGCCATCGTATTCTCCTGCAATCAAATGTAACATGGTCAAACATATTATTATCACATCCTTTGTAAAGTATATTATAATAATATTATTATATACAATATAATAATATTATTATAATAATAACATTTTAGAATAAAATAATCATAATAATATTATTATAATAAAATTTTAGAAAATCATAATAATATTACTATTATATACATAATATAATTAATGTAATTATATTAGGTAGATAATAGCATATTATTTTCTATCACAATTTCTTTGTACCTTTTGTATCCTCTTCTTGTTTTAGGTAATGTTTTGGTCAGGCCTTGCTTTATTAAATACATTCCATCAACTTAGATAGTATGAAGAACATTAAACTATATTTATCAAAATGGATTTTAATTAATCTAAACATTAATGCATAGATTAATTAATAATTAAATATCAAATAACTAAAGCAATTAAAATCATTAACATAAACGGTCAAACATCACTATTCATACAAGCCAAAGAAAACCAAAAATATTTAATACCAAAACATGACAAGTGGGTCCCCAAGAAGCTTGGGGTGGTTGTGTAAACTCCACAATAGCACTAAAAAATTATCGAGAGAGAGTGAATTGATCAACCGAGCAACGAAGCCCTGTTGAATTGCATACTTAATTCATGCATTCAAAGGCCACTTTTCTATTAACCCAAGGACCAATTTTCCATGGGAGTTCTAGGAGCCTAGAAGAGCCAAGAAACACAAATCTGGCCAAACAAAGGCCCATCACAGTGATTCAACCACCAAACCTGTAAGAAGGACACTAAAGGCGACCCTTGAACATCAATTGGACAAGGAGTTCAAGTCCACTACCCTTGGAATTGACGGTAAGCCTATTAGAGTTCTAACCATGGATATTAACCACGGTTTACAATGTAGACCGCTCACCAGAGCTACGGTTTGCAGTAGAGGTATAACCACCTTCTTATTTTCATTTATGTCTGACTAATTAGGTTAGATTAGTTGTTTTCATGTTTTAATGGTAATTTAGTAGACTTATGATTGTATAATTAGGTTAGTTTAGCTTCTTCATGTTTATGCTTCAATTAGGATATTAATGGTTCTTTATGCACCTTTATTCCTTGTTTTACACATTTTATCCATGCATAATGTAGCTGCTACTTTCCTTTACGCTATTATATGAATATTTATTTGATTTGCATAGCTTCGAAGCACTTTTCATGTTTTATTGATTATGCATGTTTAATGGTGTCATTATGCAATTTACCTAAAATAACCTCATCATGAGAGGTTGCCTATATTTTTTATATTCTTGTGTTGTTTCTTGATTGCAGGGAACAGTTTCAAAGGAGAACCAACTATCAAGTTCCTTCGTCATCATGAAGAAGAGGGCACCTCCACCCTAGAGCAGTTCATGTCATCCTAAAAGGCATTTGGAAATCACACCTACCCTTAAGAGGCAAACAATTGTGCACTTCTATTGTAATATTATATCAAAATGAGTATCCCTAAGAGATATGTACTTGTAATTATATTTTGACTTCGAATACAATGGAATAAAGCATTTTTATTTTTGATTCATGTGTTGTCAATTTATTGTTCTTGTGTGCATGCTATATTTTTATCATTTTTCACAATAGGACGCCATCGGGTGTGAGAATTTTTGGTGGTTACAGAAGGCGATCAAAGTGGAACCCCATATTTATAGGATCTGACTGTACTTTATTGGGTTTTGCACTTGTAGGTACAGACTACAACTATCGGTTGTGGCCCAATAATTGAACCATAGGTACAAAGCACAGTTTACAGTCAGAACCGCAGGTCAGACCTACGATTTCCTGTTGACAACACAGACAGTCAAATTCATAATATCAAATAGTGTAGGACTTGAGGTAGGTCCTAATTTTAGGCCTCTGTTACTTTTCTACTCTCTATTTTTTTACAGTAAGTCTAATTCGAACGCAAATTAGGAAATAAACTAAGAAAATGGTAAATCGATCGTCCTAGTTTTCTTTCATGTTTTGCTTCCAATAGAAAGGTTCTACTAGGAATAATAGACCTATGATTGTAGTATTCCATAGGCTACAGTGTGCTTGATAGAAATGTGTGGATGGTTTGCTTGTATGAGGTCCAATTAGTGGCCATTTAGGATCATAATGTGCATAGTCTTAAAAATCATCTAGAATCGCTTGCATTTTTTGAATCTGAAATATTATTTCATTCACAAGCATTTAGAAAATGATCATGTATGCTATATGATGCATTTATTTTATGTACATTAAAAGGAACCACACACACCACTTGGCACTTAAATGCTAGTGAGTTGGGCTTGACATCCAACCACTAGTAGGGTTCAACGATGGTGGGTGTAACTTCCATCCGTTGGCCCAAATCCTACAAACCCTTGATATATAGACCAATACCAGATCCAAGAACCTTTTGTACCCTAGAAAATTTGCATGTATTCTCTTTAAAGGGTATAATGCTAACTGGGGGAAAATGGGTGAGGATTTGGGAGGACCTGTGCTCCTTATCCAGGTGTGGGCTTCATTACCACACACGGGAGATTTATGCGACTTGGAGTTCATAGCCAAGTTTTTGAGTTGTGAGCGTACAGGTGAAATCCATTAAACTGAGAATAAAATCCAACAAGTTTTGTAAAATATGATAAGAGTTTCTACACTGATACAACAAATATTGAAAACACATCAAACAGTTTAGGACTCACTTTTAAAATCTAAAACGAGATAATCATGATTGTATACCTTGTTTTCTTAATAATAATACATTTAGAATTTAGGTACATAGTGGTGGATACACGGGGTGGTCAGTAAAGGTCCAAATACAACATCGATGACCAACCCCTAACCAATTCACAATAATACATTTCAATTCCTCAACCACATGAGCAAATCAAATGTCGTTCAACTAGCATTCAAGGAGATAACTCGACACGGGGGGAGCCAGTAGAGTAGACCCTAGATAGAAGAGCTTTGGTACACTCCTCTAGGCATAGAATAGAATAGGAACCTTCCAGCATGAGGGTGTTCCACTTGAGATCCATTACCGAAACCGCAATGCACACGCATCCACGGGATCGGTCGAAGAGTTTGTGGTGCAAGGGACCAGGTTGGTGCCCCTACGTACTAAGTCCACTGGAGGATCTATGGCTCCACCTTCTAAGTATAGAAGGACTAGAGATCTGCCCATTCAAGGGCAGGCAGACAAGCTCACTACAAAGCATAAGTCTAACCATACTCCCATGTGTGGTCCACCATGCAATATCACCATTGATATATCAAAGGTGGGAGATAATGGCACACCACCACATGAGCGATGGTGGTCTAGGTAGCTAGAGTGTCTAGGTAGTGTTCTAGATTAGCTAGGCTACAAGCCTTATGCTCCACCCACTTGAGCCTTGAGTGATTATAGCATGAGTATCATTCACACTACTAGATAACATGGGGAGCCTTCTAAGCGCCCTCATGTCACACACCCACTATCTATGCATGGTGGTTCATAGTATAGAACACAACAAGAGGCCAATGTTGTCTTCACAGATAGATACAAAGGCACAACACATTAATTTTATGGGTATAAAACCCACAAGGTCACTCGTACAGAGCAAGGATACTAGAGGCCTCCCACGGTTGACCAGATCGATAGATCACATCGACTAGCATAAGAGCAAAAATGCCAACTCCTCCAAGATAAATTAGAGGACACTCACCTAGAGAGGTAAAATATTGAAGATGAAAATATTCAAGTGCAAAGGCTCATGTGATAGATGTTATATGAGTAGCGCATGCATGAAGAGCATATCCTTGCCCAGAAGGAACATGTAGAGCAGGAGGATCAGTTAGCTAGGGCTGGCCTATATCCTCAAGATGAGCATCAAGATCATATGCATAGGAAGGATTTTTCACAAGACGATATGCATCAAGAGCATAGAGATGCTCATACTCATGCTAGTGCCAAACAGAGGGAGCGACCACTGCCACTCAATAATCAAAGGTAGAGGTATCATGAAGCAACAGTAGGAGATGGATATGAGCAAGAATATCTTAAGAGCTCTCAAGCTGAGGAGGAGGAAGAGCAATGACCTCCATCTCGTACAAGGAAGACAGTACCTCCTAAGCCACCTACATGTCAACTTAGGGAGGAGGACTTTTTGTCTTTAGAGGCCTATAAGGCCTTAGTCAAGAAGATTAAAGCCATTGAGAGATAAGTTGTGGCTATTCAAAAGCTGACATTGAAGAAAATTCTTAACGAGCCTTTGGATCCTTCAGTACCTACTTTGGCTTACCCTAAGCATTTTGATATGCCCAAGTTGGATAAGTTTAAGGGTGATGAAGACACACAGGAACATGTAACGAGCTTTCTAAATGCTTGTGTTCACATAACAAGCAATGATGCATTATTGTTGCACATGTTCATCATGACACTTTTAGGGCCAGACTAAGAGTGGTTTAATCATCTAAAGAAACATAGAATAACTAGTTTTGAGCAATTAGCTGATGCCTTTCTTGAACACCATTCCTTTGGCATCAAGAAACAGGCCAATATTTCTGATCTGGCTATGTTATCTCAACGCAACGACGAGCCAATAGAGCAATATGGAAAGATATGGAGGAGAATAATGGCAAAGTTTCCATTCTCTATTCCTACCATAGAGTTAATCTGAATGTTTACAAAAAGTTATGCCAAGCACATCTCGTTACTACTGTAGCTGCTACAGTATCCTACATTCAAAGATGCTTTGGTGCAAGCCATGGTGATCGAGGATATCAAGTTGCAAGAAGGCAAATTGAAGCTCAAAAATAGGATAGGACAAAAGAAGAGTACCACAAAACAATAGGACAAGTAGGCCCATGTAAATCAAGTGGTATTGAATCTCCAATGGGAGGACAAGGGGCAACAGAAACATAATTATCAAGCCCAACCTCCCCCTGCACAATATGACAAGCACAACAATAATTATAAGGGCAAGAACAAATATCAATTCCTGACTTGCCAGTTCACACCATTGACAAAATAATTGGCATCGATTTACCACTAGTTATGCAAGGCCAAGGCAATCAGATTTCCCGAAGTGAAATATGATAGACCTAAATCAACCCAAACCAAAGGGGTTCCAAGATGATCTATTTTGCATCTTTCATCGAATGAAAGGCCATGACATTGAGGTGTGTTGGTATTTCAAACACCTGGTTCAAAATATGATTGACAAGGGTGAGCTTGTAGTGCCACACAACCTGTAGGCACATGACAATTAGAATATGGGGATTTACAAGAACCCCTTACCAAATCATGAGGCACCTCGGAACAACATTGGTCAAGTTGGCCAGATGCAAGTCGAACCACCTACCTAGGGGTTCCTAGGTATGGTCAACATTATCAATAGATATGGGAGATATGAACAACAAAAGCAACCTCATGCTCCCATTAAAATACAAGCCACACCGAATTAGTTGTCAATACAGAATATTCCAGGCCCACCAACAAGACCGATGGTGACCATAAGGAGTAGGTTGGTCCAAAACTTGCAGACAACTCCTGCAAAGTTGTCAATATATGAATTAATACAATAGTCCCCAAGGCACAGGGAGACTCTTATGGACATTTTGAGTTCCATTGAAGTACAAGCCTAGGATGCGCAGGCATTTACAATTTTGTGGGACATGTACAATAGTGTCAGGAACCGATGATCCAATTTTATGATCATGAGATAAGGATGGTTTCTACAACTATGACCGACCCACTATTGCACATAATCATGTGTGTGAATCACATGCCATTTAAAGGTGTCTTGAACGATACTGGCTCATCGATCAACATAATAATGATCAAGGCGTTTAGTCATTTGAAGCTACCTAAATCACACATTATGCTAACTACATTTATATTGAGAGTGTTTAATGATGCACTATTTTTGACTATAGACACAATTATCCTACCCATGTAGGTAGGTATGAAGACCATTTTAGTAATGTGTCATGTGATAGAAGGAACCATGCAGCACAACATTTTACTTGGTAGGCCTTGGATTCATGAAATGCGTTGTATCCCCTTGATACTGCATCAGTGCATGAAATATATTTACGAGGGACTGGTTCACATAGTGGCATCAAATGAAGATCCATTTAAGTTTGTGAACCTAGTAGATTTTCCTTGAGGTTCTCCCATAAATGCACCTGGATATTCGGTCATCATCACAAATAAATAAACCAGGAGGCAAACCGGTAGTGGATGCTCAACCAATGCCATCTATGTCACACATATCAGAGTACACCACTACCACTTCCTTGAAACCATCAACATTAGTCATGCATCAGGATGATAGGAAATTGAATATGAATATGGATGAGAAAGAAAAAGAGCATGAGCCCAAGCCAATCACTAAGGATGTTCCCATTCCCATGGAAGTTGAGGAACCCCAAGACAAAGCCGAGGAGGCACCTCAGCCTACCTCGCCTACATCTTCAATAGGGTCATCCACACCATGGGTGATGGTACATATCACTAATACCATATTAGGTGAGTACCTTGTGCAAAATGTGACTTTCAAACCAATTTTGAAGGCTGCACAAGAGATGGGCAGAACGTCCGCTCATCGTTATCCGGTTAGATCGATGGTTCCATTGGGAGAGCCGCCTAACCAAACTAACTTCATCTATGCGGGGCTAGATCAACTTCCAATGTGAGAGCCCATGGATGAATATGACAAGGAACCTTTCATGGTAAATGCTCATTATTTTTCTAATCCAAAGTATGCCATGCATATTTTTGAGCTATATCATTGGCATGGATATGACCTTGGTCTATTTGAACAAGGAAGGAGGACTCCACTGGAACCTCATTATCAGTTAGTCACTAATATATTCGGTCTAGGGTTATAAATATGAGTGTAGGATGATTTTTTTGTAGCATCCCTAGATTTTCTATACCTCAGTATGATATGCAATGTGGATTTTAATCCATATCATTCAGATCCTTCCAAATTTTGTAGGAATCACCCTATGATATCTATCATCACCATTGAGCCACTCGAAGATCATCATGAAGGGCTCCTTGAGCAGACTGAGGCATAGATGAACCCCAGAGATAAACTAGGACACAAAACCCATGATGTAGTTGATGACACAGATGTGAAGGGGTGTCACCCCATTACTACAGGTGATATCAAACTAGATCTTTGTAATGAAGATAGAGCAGAGTCCACCTTCGATATGAGTGGACCAAGCTATGATGCAGATGAGTAATCCTCAAACGATGATGAATCTAAGGATGAATTCAAAGATGCTTATGTAAGGCCTTCATATGTACATCATATATTGCCTACTCAGTCTGTATAGGATACCAAAGGAACCTTTCCCAATATTGATCATTCAGGGGAAGAGACCGAACCAATTTTCTTGGTAGCATCGTACATGAGGTATAATTATCTAATTTTTTTGGATAGAGATGATAACATGCAAGAAGTAAGATTCATGGGACATCATTTAGAGGAGCATCCTCCAAGAGTGGAGGTGAATGAAGGATTCTATTATGATAGTGATGAAGAAGATGAGCTAGAGAGGGCCTACCTTGGTCCTCTTTATTTGTGTCACCATCATCAATCCATCGACATTGATGAGGTCTATAGGCATCTACATGTTGGTCCATGAATGAGAGCAATATGATTAAACCTGGATCAAATCCATCGGTTGTTTAATCCTCTTTCATCGACCTACATGAAACTTCATGAGCCAAATGATCCTATTTGTATTCAGTGCATGAGGAGGATCCAGTTATTCGCAGTCCTCATAGGGAAGACCCTTTTGTGCGTGTGCCATTAGAGTGAGATCGTGGGTATGAGGAGTACACAGATTTTGTAGAGGTCATTCCATGTGGTCCTAGAGATAAATTCCATTCCATAAACATGGTCTCCATTGATTTTACCATTCCACTCTGTAATCTAGTAGATCCATCTAAACCATTGTATCTTAACAAATATGCTATCGATTGGGATAATGCTAATTCACCCGTTGAACCTAAGGATTTCTTCACCAATGAATAAATGTTGCAACCTTTCCATTTTGCACCAGGCTATGCATATGATGTTTATCATGCTAAAAATACTTCCAATGCAGAACCAATCAACCTGACTGATGACATCCATCTGATTCCTATGCCTCACTAGCTTGAGAAGGGATCACATATGTCAGTAGAGGAAACCTTTGAGATGGATATCAGTGATGATATCACCAGCACAAATAAGGTTAATTTTGGAGATATTTTCACTCCATATGAGTAGGCCACCCTCATCCCTTTGCTAAAATAGAGACCAAATTTATTTTCTTGGTCGTACAAGGATATGCCAAGTCTAGATCCGAAATTGGTTATGCATAACCTTTCGCTAGATTTGACGAAGAATTCGGTCAAGCAAAAGCTTAGGAAAATGTGCCCAACAATAGCCTTAATGGTGAAATATGAGCTACAAAAGTTGTTGGATGTGGAATTTGTGATTTCCATCGATTATCCAGAATGGGTGTCTACTATGGTACCCGTGAGAAAACCCGATGGAAGAATATGTATTTGCATGGATTTCATAGACCTAAATAAGGAAACACCTAAAAATTCATTTATGTTACCAGATATTGATGCTCTCATAGATGCAACTACAGGTCATGAAATGCTCTCCTTAATGGATGATTTTTTTGGTTACAATCAAATTTGGATAAAACCTGAATACCAACACAAAACCATGTTTATAATGCCATGGGGAACATTTTGCTATAAATTTATGCCATTCGGCCTCAAAAATGTTGGTGCCACATATCAATGGGCCATGAAATACATTTTTCATGACTATATGCACAAAATTCTTGAAGATTATATCGATGAATTGTTAGCCAAGTCATTGCTACGAGAAGAGCATGCAGAGGTCTTAAGGAAAGTCTTAAATCACCTGATAGAGCACAATTTCAGGCTGAATCCTAAGAAGTGCGTATTTGACATAACTTTTGGAAAATTACTAGGGTTCATTGTCTCCAAGAGAGGCATCGAAGTAGACCCAAAGAAGGTCAAGGCCATTTTGGAAATGCGTCCTCCCACCAATATTAAGGAATTAAGGAGCCTTCAGGGTAAGGTAGCCTTGATAAAGTGATTTATCACCCAACTATCAAATAAATGTCGAACCATGAATCAATTGCTACATAAGGGTGTCCCATTCAAATGGGGCAAGGACTGCAAGGCATCCTTCGCTGAGATAAAGCAATACCCGGTGACGCCACCAGTGCTAGCCCCACCAAGACCAGAGGTGCCTTTTCTACTATATATATCAACAACTGAATTTGCATTGGGAACCATGTTGACCCAAAAGAACGTGCAAGGCAAATAATAAGCCATATATTATATTAGTCAAACCTTGGTGAGCTTTGAGCTCGGATATGCATATGTGGAAAAATTGTGTTTAGTAGTAGTGTTTGCTACAAAGAAATTGCAACACTATATGTTAAGTCATACGATGTATGTTATATCCAAATAAAATCATTTGTAGTACATGATGAGTAAGACTTATCACAATACACGTACTACAAGGTGGATCATGCTTTCGATGAAATTCAATCTAGAATTCATAATCCAGAAGTCCATTAAGTAACAGGTCATAGCAAATCAATTATCTAAGGCACCACTATCAAATAGTAGGCCTCTAACAATTGAGATTTCAAACGATGTAGTCTTCATCATATCTGAAGCTCCTGAACCTGAAGAACCAAAGAACAATACTGATATGACTTTGTTCTTTGACAGTTCAAAGTGCAAACAAGGGGTGGTGCCAGAATAGTGTTCTTCAGATTTTTGCATTCCATGAAGCATACATTTAAATAGAAAGTGGACAAATATGTATTAATAGGAGACATCTTGTACCAACGGAGCTACGATGGATTTATCCTTCGCTGATTAGAGCCCCAAGAGGCATCATGGGCAATTTTGCAAGCCCATGATGGTACGTACGATGGCCATTTTAGTAGCATGGCCATCGTCAAGTGCATCCTTCGAATGGGTTACTATTGGCCCACTATGGAGAAGGAGTGCAATGCATATGTCAAGAAATGTGTTAAATTCTAGCATCATGCTAATCTTACGCACTTGCCATCGTAGTTCTTACAACCCATTCAAGCGACTTGGCCATTTTCTCAGTGGGAACTAGAGCTTATAGGCAATATCTCTCCTCCGTCATCGGGCTGGCATACATTCATAATCTTGGTTACTGAGTATTTTACAAAGTGGGTGGAAGCAATACCATTAACAATGAAAACTGGAGCTCATATAGTAGAGTTTATACTGGAGCATATCATAAGTTATTTTGGGATTCCATAAAAAATAATATCGGATAATGGAATGTCTTTCAAGAATAAAACTATGAGATCTTTGACATCTAAATATAGAATTAAACATAGTTTTGCGACTCCATACTATCCACAAGCAAACGGGTAGGCTAAAGCTTCAAATAAGATAGCGGTGGCCATATTAAAAAATATGATACAATAAAACCACAAATACTAGCACATCTGGCTGCCCCTTGCGATATGGGCTTATAGGACTAGTATTTGGATGCCCACTAGGGCAATACCATTCTCACTAGTATATGGCACTGAGGCCATTATGCCCTTGGAATTAGAAATTCCAACATTGTGCATCGCATTGAAAGAGTTCATTGATGATGACATTGTGTGACAAGCTCAACTGAATCAATTGATGTTACTCAATGAATGTCATGTGAATGCCTTGGAGCATCTCCACGTTTATCAGGAGTGACTAAAACAAGCATACAATATCAAAGTCCACCAGAGAGACTTTGAAGTTGGGAATCTTGTCTTGAAAGAAAACCAACAGAACTCTAATTTACCACCAAATATGTGACAAATTTGCGGCTAGTTGGCTAAGACCCTACATCATATCTAAAAATATTGGTTTGGGTACCTATCGCCTTACATCTCTAGGGGGTGTTGAAGAGCCTGAACCTCTCAACATCATCCATATTAAGGCATTTTATGCTTGAAGAGCATAGTAAAAGGCTCCGAGAGTTGCTTGTAACTTCTCGGTCATCCTAAAAAGCTCCAAACACTCTCATCAGTGGTTTGGTAAAAAAAAAAGCTCCAAAGGTGTCTATAGGCCCTTTGGTCAACCTCAAAAGCTCTGAGGGTTTGCAAAACCTCTCGGTCATCCCAAAAGGCTCCAAGGGTCCCTGAAACTACTTGGTCATGTCAGTAAAAAACCCTGAGGATTTACTTATAATCACTCAGTCATCCTAAAAATATCCAAAGGCATCTATGAGTCCTTTGGTCAAATGCAAAAGGCACCAAGAGTTTCTAAAAAACTGCTTGGTCAACCCCAAAAGCTCCAAGGATTCTCAAAATCACTTGGTCATCCCAAAATGCCCCAAAGGTACACATAATCCCTTTGGTAAATCCCAAAATCTCCAAGGATTCCTAAAAATTGCGTGGTCAATCTAAAGGCTCTAGAGGCATGTACTCGTCGTTTGGTCAATTATGAGGCTCAAAACCCATAAAAATAATAAAATCAATAAAATCCAAAAAAAAAAATTGGTAAAGCATAAAATCCAAAAAAAATTGCATTTTCATTTGAATTTTATATTTTAATTTTACATTTACACATGCATTCGCTGCATTATTGCATTGCATATAGGCATTCATCATCCATTACATTCCGTAATAGAAGGCTTTGTGTTTGTCAGTCTTACAAACGATGCCATGTTTGTGTTTAAATCATGCATCTCTGCATTTTTCATAATCCATCATTCATGTGAGTAATTATGTTTTTCAACACAACCTATAATATTGCTATGGAGATATACTAGGGTTTTTCGATCACTCAGCCATACCTAGTGGTCTTATTAAGAGTTGGTAGAAATATTACTTTGCTTTTGTAGTTAAGTTTCAGTTAGTATAGTCCTTAGCATATCAGAAGCCTATCACTAATCAACAAATTTAAACAATCCTAACAAGGACTAGGGGAATATGAAAATCGTGAAGCAGGACCGGGTATCCTGAAGCAAAAAGAGTTATTCTTGCTTATCCCTCTGTGCGGATGGTATGGGAAATGTTGGCAGATGGTAAAATGATAGGTTAGTTCCCTATTCAGAATCCCTTTCTTACAATAAAATGAGCAATATCCCAAGGATATATCCCACATAAATCCTCATCATTGGTACCCTATATTGATATCATAGATCAACTCCCCAAAGTGATATCCCATATTGATATCATAAGATCGATATTCTCAATCAATATACTAGAAATAGTTTTTCCAAGTAAATCCCCAAAATGAAAGTTTTTGAAGAATATTATCAAATGTATAATGCCAAAAAGTGAAGATCAAGTGAAGATCATAAAATAGGCTTAAATCAAATTTCAAAGTGAAGATCGAATGAAGATCAGAAATAAAAGTTCACATCAAGATTGAGTGAAGATAATAAATCAAAAGTTTGAGCGGAGATCAAATGAAGATCCAAAAAACCAGTTCAAAGAGAGATCAAATGAAGATCCAAATATAGTTTAGAAAGAATATGGAATCAACTCCCTTGCTTCACTACACATGAAAAAGTATCCCAAAAATTGAAGGATAGAAAGGAATCAACCTAAAACCCTGGAATTATTAGCACTAGTGTACCTTATGCATGACGATATGTCTGACACATTAGCATCTTGCTTATGAATAAGACCAATGTTTGAATGTATAAGAGCTAGCTTCAGGTGTCCTGCATTGCCTAGTGGCTTAGTCCAACTAAAATCTAAACTTGAGATTGGATAAGACATTTGTGGAACCCCTATCTTAGCAATGGGCTAAAAGAATCATGCCTGACATCGAGGAACACTCGTGTCTTATCTTAAAATAATCATGTGCACACACAGGGATAATGAATAGTTAGGATCTATCCTAGCAAAAGCCTTTTATCTCAGAAGTCTAGTGTGCTTAGTATGCAACTTTTGATAAGTCTATTAGGGTGTTTGAGTCTCATGGAAAACTTCAAAAATTTCTCCCATAGCAACAAAATGTCAAAATTGCAACCATGTAAATCATAAAATTGCAAAGTATCTAATCCATGATACATTATTATATAAAGCACAATCAACATATAGGATAGATACCGGATGTATATTAGCAATAATATTTAGATGACCACTGACTATATCATGCACATTTTTCAAAATTATTGCAAAAGAAAATTGAATGACACATTATATCATTCACATTATAAACATCGCATACCATTGCATTTCATATATGGGTGATTAATTGATTAAATTCTTATCTTAAGAATTTTCAATTACATTCATGATTTTTATACATTATGTGACATCATCCATTAGATTGATAAATATATTTTCATTCATTCCTTATGTTTTAAGTGATTAAAGCATACAGGTTCATTTACATTAGATTTACATCATGTAAATAAATCATTACATACATTAATGCATGAAAAGAAAGTAATATCAAATATGCGTTAAGAAAATAACATCTCATCCATATGCATCCATCACAAAAAGCACATCTAAGCATCTAGATCATTGAATATCATCATCGTAAATCAAATAGCTATCTAGTGCATGTCATCCATACATCACATCATATAGCATCAGCATAACATAAGCATTGCATCCATGTGCATCACATAAACATAAAATCAAAAATAAATGAGTACACAATAATGATCCATAAAATAATGATCAATCATATCATATATAAATATGTGTCTCAAAGTACATCAGGAGTATAAATATGCCCGTAGGCTACAAATTTATAGGTCCTCAACCTTACACTAAAAATGATATGTATCAAAAATGTATCTTGCAATAGTAGAGCTCTAGCTCTGATCTACTCCCCTTGTGTTGAAGCTCTAACTGCCTCCCTCAGTATTGTGCTCAGGAGCCTACTCTACATGTTGCCCTACTGTCTACTACAGATCTTGTTGAGAGCCCTAAGTACCGCCTAGCCCGAAGAGACCTAGCACTTGTCCAACTACAACCTGTTGGATGGGAACCTCTATGCATTAGGACCTATGGCTGGATGTTGCAGTAGACTGTCCTGCCTCCCTAGTCCTGGTATGACTGTTGTCACCATGTGTACTAGAGGACCTATGTGTCCTCTCACTCTGATGGGTGTTATGGCTCTAGCTAGCAATAAACTATATGGTAGTCCTAGATCTAGTTCACCGAGAATCTGGAGCATATGGATCCTAGGGAACCTCTGCACCTAGCATCTGTATATACCCAACTAGTTGGTCCACTCGAGCAACCCTGTATGCGTGCTTGTCATTGGTACTCATCAACAAACCCTACAAGCACTAGATATCTGCCATAGGATCTAGGCCACCTGGTAGTGCTACTCCTGGTGCCATCGAAGGCCCCATAATCATCTGAGAGAATGGAGGATCCCCCTCTATGCCATAAGCAAATATTGCCCTACTACCATTGCATCCCTCTATGCTAGTTCCAAGTTACGAGCACTGGTGAGCTCACCAACTTGGGTCTCTGCTATTGTAACCCATGTTGTCAGGCTAGCAATATGCTACTTTGCCTGTGTCAGTCGGCAATATCTATCAGTCAACTATACCTACAGAGTAGTGATAGTAGTGTCCCACTCCCTCTACTACATCTAGAATCACCCTAGTTAACTCTACAGGTTAGCCACCTATACCAAGAGTAGTCCCTCTGCACTATTCGGAGGGACCCCACCCTCCTTGGGAGCCTCCTCATCAAGATCAATCTCAGGAGCCTCCTTAGTTGCAGCCTCTGCACCCCAACCACCCTCTGTCCGTTGGTGCACATTGCGCTCATCAAGAGCCACCTCTACCCCTGCTTGATCTGTAGCTTAGTCCAGAGGCCCTATCCCATACCAACGAAACATAGACCACCATATATCATACTCTATAGTGTTTGTAGCTCTATCAACTCCAGTCTACTAGAAGTTATCTGGAGCATCACAGAGAGCTGAAGGTTGGATCCACGATAGATCCCTCTCCAAAGCCAGGTGTGATGAGGCCTAGAAATACCTCAATCATAACATGTTTTGAACACTAAAATTGCCTATAAACTCTTATGTTTTATCTAATATGTTAGTCAAGTTGATTCAATATGTTGTATATTAACCATTTTGCATGATCAATGTATTTGGAATATTATATGCTGATTTTTACAACTTTTTGCATAGTTTTGTGTTATTTTTGCTATGACTTGCTAAAATGGGATATGCTTAGAATAATAGCAGCATTTCACTAATCATGTTTTGATTTGTCTCAAGCATTTATTTCACCTAAATCTAGCAACTGTGCAAGCAAACTATTGTTGTGCAAAAAAACTAGTCTTTCCCATGTAAATTCCAACCAGCTGTCCATAAATAGCAAGGCATGGAATTCACATGTGGAAAGAGATGAAGACCATTGGAATTTGATCTTAGGAGATAAACCACCTGAGATATGTAGAAGAAATCATTGGAAAAGCACACATTTGTTCATTTTGAAGTATCTTCAGAATGAACAGATATCTTCGGAATGAGAGAACACAGCGTCTTCGAAATGAGCGGATCTTCGGAATGAAGAATGTAGTATCTTTGGAATGAGCGATCTTTAGAATGAGAATTGCAATGTCTTTGGAATGATAATTGCAGTATATTCAGAATGAGCGATCTTTGGAATGAGAATTGCATTGTCTTCGAAATGAAGCCACTTATCTCCGAAATGAAAACAAAATGTGCTTTGACTTGTTGACCAATTTTTGAAGCTAGAAAAATGGAAATAAAGATCGTAAAAGGTAAAGGAAAAGATATTCCATCTATATTTGTCGTCATTGCTGACCAAAGCCATCATTAATGGAAATATCAAAGAATAAACCCAGGATTTGTTGCAGCATAGTAGGATTAGATCTTTTGAAATATCCATAATTTGTAATTAGATCATAGGACAACTATAAATATTGCTCCCATTTATGTTGAGCCTAGTAGGTAGTAAGTAGCGAGAAAAGAGTAAGGAAGCTAGGAGAAAGCAAAAATTATAGAGAATACGTAGAAATTGACTGTTACAATCCTGTAACAGTTTTTCAGCAGAATTATTGTAATCATGTTCTTTAATCAATAAAGTGCACCGATTCTATTTCATATTGCTTGTAAATGAGTGTGATTAAGATCTAGAGAGAGAGATACTCATACCTTCAACTGGAAAAGGAGGATGGCCACTTCTAGACCTAGGAGGAGGACTAACAGCAAGTTTTTATTCTGATTTTGCTATAGCAAAATGAGTTGTAGAACTTGTTATTTCAATTGCTTGTAAACAACTAACAATATCTACAGTCTTAGTTTATTTATGCTTAGATTAATCTTGTGCTTAATTTTTTAGCTATAATATTTACTTTCAGCAAAGCTTCCATTTTATTTTAGACTATTATTTCCAGAATTTGTTGTTTTTTGCAATTTCCTACATTTTGTGTTTTGCTGTCAACCCCTGCACAGGAGATTGACAACCTTCTATTACAAAGTCTTGACAGGGTTTTATTTTCCATGCTATAATTAGATTTCCATTTCTATAAAAGTAAATATATTTCCTTTCTGCAATTAGAATTAGACTTCAATTCTGCAACTGTTATTTCTACAACATAATTAGGTCTCATTCTGTAATTGTAAATTAGGATTTCATTTTTGTAGTTAATGATTAGTTTCCATTTCTGCAATTATATTAAGGTTTAATTCATGCAATTTAGAAATAGGAATGTCCTAAAAACCTCCCACACAACCGGTTTCACTAATAAGACCTGTTGCTCCAGATTGACCTAAGTTATAGTTGTTTTGCCTCTTCTTTCGTAGATAACCTTGTACACAGCCCTGGATTGACAAATTCATTGAGAATTAATGATGGTATAATGACTACACATCAAGGTGCCTATATGGGATCTTCGAGATGTCCTACACCATGCTAAATAGACATAAGACATGAGAGAAAAATTGGTACTCTCTGATCTCGACCTTCTAATCGAGTAACCATATATCTCGATGAGACTTTTGAAGCTGCTCGCCGACCTCAGTCCAGTAAAGACACTCCATATAGGGCCACCACTCGATATAATCTGGCCCAAGTCCTGTAAACTAGGTAATATAATGTTGGACATCACCAGCATGGGTCCTGCTATGGAAGCCCTCCTCCTCTCAAGGCCATCAGGAAGCATAGCACTGATGGACGTCATCTATCTCTATGATGTGCAATAGTAGCTCCCTAGGATGCTCTATCCTGATATGCTACTAGCCCCAAATATGTAGAAGTATACTATAGTTGATCCCCCATTGGCTCTAGTCAGTGATTTGATATAGCTCTTGATACAAATGAGACAATAGAGTACTCCTTCAGGCTAGGAGTAGTGGCTATCGGATAGAGCTCTACATAAATTTATGCATAGTAGTTAAGAGGTTATAGGGAATCCTCGAGGGGTCTAGAAGTACAACTTGCACCACCAAGTGCATGAAAATGGCCTCGCGCATGAAGAAGACATTCTTCCCCTACAAAAAGTCAATGTGAACCCCTCTATGGTCAATGGCTCACTGAGACTCCTCACTATGAGCACCGAATATGGCATCAAAAATGAACTCCTTAGCACCAAAAGTTGAAGAGACGATGGCCTCGCCATCAATGGGGATCCTAAATATCCTATAGACGTCCTCTAATGTAACTATCATTTCACCTGTAGGTAGGTGAAACGTGTTGGTCTATGCATTCCATCATCGGGCCAACGTAGTCAAATAGGATTAATCTACCCTGATAGTGGGCAGCTCTAGTATGTAGCCAAAGCTGATAGCTCCAAACCACTCTCGTTCACCAATAGTGATCTCTCTATGAATAGCCTTAAGAATGTCAGGATCTTGAGCTCTAGAGGTCAACCTCTGAAATAAATAGTAGGATATAAGGAAAAATCTAACTAAAACAAACAAAAACATTTAAATTGATCTAAAAATCAACAAAATAGTTAAAAGCTGATAAATGCCATCATGCAGGCCTACAAATCAAAATTTTCAATCAAAAAGGTCAAAAATGCATTAAATGACATTAGTTGCCTCTAAAAACTTAGAAAAAACAAATATTTTACAATTTTTTCTAAAGTTTGCGAACCGTGGGTCAACCCTACGGTCCGCACACAATCAAAAATTGATTGTTGGAATTTTGAACGCTGATCGTAGCTAGTACCTATGATCTTCGATAGAGATCCGATTGGGTACGATACCACGGCAAAAAATGAAAAAAAATTAAAACCTACGCTACCCTGGCCTAAGGTGAGGTTCATTACCAACAATTTAATGAGATTGATTTACCAATTACTTAATTGGGTTCATTTTTAAGTGGTAATGGATGCGAGGTCTTGGTTTTTGAGTTACCTTTCCCTTGCCTCATCTGTCATGGCTAGAAAATGCTTGCCCACACCCTAACATCATGCTGTGAGTAGGTGTGTGGGTAAATTTTGGTAGGTTTCAAGTGAGTTCTTAGTTGTCACTATCAGAGCTTTAGATTTGCAAGTCACTATCAGGGAATAAGGAGAGACATTTGAAAATTGGACTTTTTATAGACCTCTCATGTTTCACGTGGACCACAGGCCCTAGCTATGGTTCCCAAATTTGCAAATTGGAATTGCAGAACCTAGCCACAATTTGCAATTGGTAAACAATTTAGAAAAATCCCACCATGGGAAGGGCCAAAAATGTAAATTAATACCTCATTGGGCCAAAACTCAATAAAAACAGACTAATTTAGAAATTTGGTGATAAGCAAGCACCATGATCCAATTAAAAATAAAAAATTTGGCTAAGATTATAAAGTACATTCAACCGAGGTCGTAGCTATGACAATCCTTTTATGGAACGACGCACCTCCCAGCCAAATAAATAAGCTCAATTCATAATTCAAAACCCCAAATGCACCTCATATTCAGTAATTTACCCTATACACTTGGTCGTTGCAGTGACTTGCGCTTCATGCAATCCGACAATATGAGTAAATTACCATAAGGACATTTAGGGTAAAAATTGTCATCGTTGGTCTGATATGCTTCTTTTCAATCCCTAAGAAGGCCTTCACGGCTGAACTACCCCATGGGTATGAGGCGATGCATGTCATTTCTCCTATGACACTTTTTCAGAAAATCATTGACAATTTGATTCAACACAAATCTTATTGGATTTGTATCATTTTGATTCCCTAAGATGGCTATTGTAGCCCAACTGCTCCATGGGATAGAAATATGCAAATACTATTAATAGTTGGAATTAAAAGTTGAACTAGGCCTAGCCAATGCATTAATTTTCTCAAATCTAAATTTGTTCAGATCATCCATGGTGGTCAAGCGACATCGTCATTTTATTCATTGTCATTACCCTCATCGAGTATTCGCTTGAGGGGGTAGTCATAATATCATATCATAATCAAAATCAACAGAAGATCCTTGAAATTGTAGATCCTTTGATCTTGTTAAAATTGTGTTCGTTCTTGCGAATCATTGTCAAACAGCTATCATAAGCTTGCCCCTTTGCTTGGGGAAAATAGCAAATATGATAATTAGTTTGTAACTCTCATCCTTTTGGTTATATAGGCCTAAATCTTATTGTAGTGCCAAAGCTACTCGAATGTCTGATGATGAGTACAAACTCTTTCAAGTCTAAGCCTCCAAAGAGTTGGAATCAATGATTCCAGGATGCGCATCCTTTTTCTAGACCTGGGGCATCTAATATTTATCTGACTAATGATCATTATAGAACTTTCGACATCATTTTAGGAGGTCTATTTTTTCTCAAAGTTGTTTGATATCACAACACATCTCAAAAGGGGCATCTATAGACACCTAAAATATGTCATGTTGAGGGCGAATACTCATATGGATATGCTACAAGACCATATGGAAGATCTTGGACAAACTCCAAGATAGAGCAGTGGTTCTAACCACTAAATTTGGGCTCCTTGGCCTAACCATTCTAAATCATAGCCTAAACCTATGGTTTACAGCTGAACCATGGCTAAGACCTGTGATTTGCAGTCTAGACCATAGTTGTGATCTACCGTCTTAACTAAAGTTCAGTTGGCCTTCAATCTAAGCCAAATCAGTTGGAATGACCATTTGGTCTAAAAGAAGGTGGTTAATGGATGAAATATTCCAAAGGCTTCCATTCCAACTGTCCTAACCACCTCTTATTGATCTTGGATTCCCTATGAAGCCAACCCCATTCCTAGGGCATCCTATAAATACCCCCTCCAAATGGGTAGAATATATAGATGATTTGTATAGCAAAGCGCTAACAAATTATTGAGAGAGTAAATTGATAAAGTGAGCAACGAAGCCCTATCAAATTGCATACTAAATTTGTGCATTCGAATGCCACTTTACTATTCACCCAACCACCAATTTACCATGGGAGTTCTAGGAGCCTAGAAGAGCCAAGAAACATAAATATGGGTAAATTAAGGCTCATCATAGTGATTCAACCACCAAACCTATTAGAAGGACACTAAAGGCAACCCTTGAACATCAATTGGACAAGGAGGTCAATCCCACTACCCTTGGAATTGAGGGTAAGCCTATAAGAGTGCTAACCATGGCTATCAACCATAGTTTACAATGCAAACCTCTCACCAGAGCTACGGTTTGTAGAAGAGGTATAACCATCTTCCCATTTTAATTTTTGTTTGACTAATTAGGTTAGATTAGTTATTTTCATGTTTTAATGGCATTTTAGCATACTTATGACCGTATAATTAGGTTAGTTTAGCTTCTTCATTTTTATGCTTCAATTCGGATATTAATGGTTCTTTATGCACCTTTATTCCTTGTTTTACACATTTGATCCATGCATAGTGTAGCTGCTACTTTCCTTTACACTATTATATGAATCTTGATTCGATTTGCATAGCTTAGAAGCAATTTTCATGTTTTCTTGATTATGCATGTTTAATGGTGTCATGATGCAATTTACCTAAACAGGCCTCATCATGAGAGGCTGCCTATATTTTTGACATTCTTATGTTGTTTATTTACCGTAGGGAATAGTTTCAAAGGATAACCAACTATCAAGTTCCTTCATCATCGCGAAGAAGAGGGAACCTCCACCCTAGAGCAGTATGTGTCATCCTAAAAGGCATTTGGAAATCACACCTACCCTTAAGAGAGAAACAAATGTGCACTCTTATTGTAATATTGTATCAAAATGATTATCCCTAAGAGGGATGTACTTGTAATTGGATTTTGACTTCGAATACAATGGAATAAAGCATTTTTATTTTTGATTCATTTTTTGTCAATTTCTTGGTCTTGTATGCATGTTATATTTTTATCATTTATAGCAATAGAACGCCAGTGGGTGTGAACCTTTTTTGTGGTTACAGTATCAGATCAGGTTTCTTCAAAATATTTTGATAGCTTGAAGTAAAATCGATCAAGAAAACAATGGATCAAAAGGATAAAAGGGACAGATCCATCAATAATACAATACTCGTATTTGATGGAAGTGACTTCTTGTATTGGTGTATGTTGATGAGGTTTCACTTGATGGCACTTGGCAATGAAGTTTGGTATGCAGTGGAACTTAGATATTATTCAGTAGTCAATCCTCCTATAGATAAAGAATGTAAGCTTCTAATGCATGCAAATTCAAGGTCTATGAATGCAATTATAAAAATATTGGGTAGATAAGAATCTATGAAGGTTATGGATTGTAAAACAACCAAAGATATGTGGGAATTATTGCATACCATATATGAGGGAGATAAAGGTGTCAGGAAAGCTAATATTAGAAATATTAAATGAGAATTTGAAAATATAAGAATATGGGATGACGAAAACATTTGTGACTATCTCAGTAAGATTTATGAACTTGTACATGAGATGAGAGGTCTTGGAATGAAGGTTGATGAATCTGATGCTTGTGATAAGATCTTGAGAACTCTTCCAAAAAGGTATAATTAAAAGTTTTTGCTATAGAAACATCAATTGTTAGTGATTCTCTGAAAAGGAATTCTTTTCTTGGCATGCTTACGACTTTTGATATAAGAACAAAAGATCCTATCCCTCCAAAAGAGGCTACATTAAGAGTGAATAAGAATATGAAGGATAAGAAGTCATAATCAAGAAGTGAGTCATCTAGTGATGAAGAAGCTAACTATGGTAGAAGAGAAAAATGTTCCATAAGACCCATAGATCTAATATTTGTTAAGTTTTTCAATTGTGGAAAGTATGGATATTTTGCAACAGATTGTAAAGATCCAAATAACAACAATGATTAATAAAAAAAGGATCATAGGTGAAAGGAATCATAAAGATATAGTCACCAAAATAAAAGCAAGGATGGAAAAAGCAGATAAGGAAAGAAGTTCTTCCAGAGATAAAAGAGAAGCTACTATGCAGATAATTTAAGTAAGTACTCAAATGATAGTGATGCTAGCTTTTCAGACAATGATAGAGATGAAGTCCTATTTATGGTTGAAGAGAAAGAACCAGTTAAGAAAAATACTCCAGTTATTCTCAAGTGTTTTAGATGTGGTAGATTTGGACATCTTGAAGATGATTGCACAAGGGATGGTTATAGTTTTAGTGATGATGATTTTGAGGATGCACTTGAAAGACCAGATGGAAATCTTCTAATGGAATTAGAAGAAGTGAATGATCCTGTAGAAAACAAGCCAAAAGAAAGTAATTATGTGAACAAAGGTAAAAAAAATAGAGGATTATTCAGAAAAAAATAATTATGATATCAAGGGAGAACTTATCTATGCCCTTGACACAGTAAATAAGGTAAGAAAGCAACACTCTAAGCTTGAAATTCAGTTTCAAGAATGTGATGAAGAGAGATTATTGCTCATAGAGGATTTAGAAAAATCAAAGGCTAAGAAAAGCAAGTTCAAAGATAAGCTAGAAGCAAATATCTTGGAATGTGAGAAGTTAGCACAAGAAGTGGCACTACTAAAGGAAGATGTAGAAGACTCCAAGAATAAACTATACAAGTATGTAAACAATGCAAAGAGTGTGGATAAAATAGTTAAGATAAAAAGAGGAGCAACAAACAAGATAGGTCTTGGTTCAAAATAGGTTTAAAATAAAAGGGAAGAAGAGTCTACTTCAAGTCTTGAAGAAGAAGAAAATTCAGATGAAGACACATCAAAATAAGATAGTGTAAGTGGGAGTGTGACATCAGAGGATGAATTGGACAACAAATGTTTCAACAAAGATGGGAACAATACACAAAGAAGGTATAGATGGAACAACAATTAGAATAGGAAAATAATGAGGTCAAGACAAGGAAGCTTCAATGGAATATGTTTTTCATGTCACAGGTTTAGGCACATGGCTTCACAGTGCAAGACACATGAAAGACAAGAATATGGGAAATGACAAATTTTCTATGGATATTGCTACTCATATAATGAGTTTGGTGACAAGGCAATGGATTGCAGGGTTCATGACAGAAGAAGATATGTCTTCACTAGGAAAAATCCTAAGACATTTGCACCTCCAAGGAATAATAACATTAAGTGTTATAAGTGCAGTAATGATGGTCACACAACAAGATGGTGTAGAGCAAATATTCCAGAAATAGGCATGAATAGGAACAGGAATGTGAACAACAATAGGAATATGAACAAGAATAGGAACCAAAACATGGATGAGAATAGGAATAGGAACAGGAATAGGAACATGGATGAGAACAAGAACAGGAACAATAACAAGAATGATGACAGGAACAGGGATGATGACTTGGAAAGAAACAGTCAGAGGATTCAAAAAACTCAGAAAATAAGGGAAAAAGATAAAGGTAAATAACTAAGCTTTCATGGAGTAGAAATACTCCCACCCTAGAATTAACCACCTCGCGTGGAGGTGGGGGAGGGGCTAAGCTAAGAGGCTCATTCTTAGCCCCGATCCCCAAAGGTGAACCTTTGCCATTGATGTCAAAGGGGGAGAGATTTGTGTGATTTGTGTATTGGGGAGAGATTTGATATTTGAGAGAGCATTGAGCCAGGGGGAGAAATGTACCAGGGGAGCAGAAGAAAAAGAAAGGTAAAGTTTCAGTAAAAGGATATGAGTTGCAATCAATGACAAAGGGGGAGATTATTGGACATTTTGAGTCCCTAAGTCAAAGTTGTCATTGATGTCACCATTGATGTCACCAGATGAAGTCATCATTTAATACCAAAAATTTTAGCAGGAAATAAAGAGGACAAATATGGTTATTTGATATCCAAGGAGAAGGCCAAAGTTCAAGTAAAACAATGCAAAAGACTTAAGTTAAAAAGGAGTTATAATATTTATTTTATAAATTATTTAAATTTAGGATGAATTTAAATTTTATAAATAAATATTAAAGGTACATTATCAAAGGTTAATATTATAATAGTGGTTATTATAATATTAAAATGTGCCATGGATAAAACCCAAATAAAACATTTATAATTTTTATTATAATATTTTAAAAGGCAAAAGAGGGTTTTATAAAGTTTAAAATTATTTTAATAAACCCAAAGGTTGGGTTTAAGACCAAAGGCCTTGATAAATACTCACCGATGTCATGAGGGTTAATTATGTTTTGAAGCACCGATGTTCCAATAAAAGGAGGAAAAATCATTATTTAAACCTATGCCAAAGGACATAAAATTCATCCTTGCTCGATTTGAAAAGAGAATAGCATAGGAATTAAATGCAGAGCTCATGAGACGAATTTGCGAATTTTGTGTTTGTGTTGATGGTGAAAGGAAACAAAAACAAAAGCATTGATTAGTAGAAAGCCAACGAGGCACCTTGGACTAGTGGCAAGTGGGTTGTAAGCTTATATTTTGGGTGCAAGGTGGACAGTGTTCGAATCCCGATGGAAGTATTTTTGGTGGATGTTTTGAAGGCACCAAACGTTAGGCGTATAATTTTGTGAAGAAAGGAAGGATAGGGTGTTGAAGCACTTGGTGCTTCTTCCTTCCCAACGAGTGTATAGCTCGTATGGTGGTGTGCGCCATGGGTAAATACATTTGTGTGGGCTGCATTGAGAGTTTGAAACTCTCCAAAGGCAAAGGTAACATTTTTATATTTTATTTTATTGAATGCCTAAGTTGGAGGTATAAGGTATTTGGTGGTTGAAGTTTTGAAAGGGTTGCATTGTGATAAAGGTTGGGAGTTGAGAAATACCTTTAGGATTTATAAGGAGAATTCTGTTTTTATTTTAAAAGTCTTAAAATTTGCTATTGTGGAATATTGAAAGGTTAAGACTTTGTGGGTTGTATGTTATGTTGAATAAAGGGTTTTTGTGACTATTGTGAGGATATTTATTATTATTAAAGTTGGAGTGATAAGGTGTAATTTTGATATTATTTTTGTGATATATTTTGTTGAAGAAAATTATCCTCTAACCCTTGTTGATTTTGGCAAAGAGGTAATTGTGAGTGTGGCAGATTTGTAAGGACAACTACTCTTCAAGAAAAGGTATGGGTAAAATTCTTCTTTGTTGAGTTAGGTGATTGGCTTGATTGAAAATTAAGTTTGGAGTGAAAAGGAATTGATTAGGGTTTTCTTTTTGAAAGTGTTTGAATTAATTCTTCAAGGTTTACTGGATTGAGAGTTGTGATTAAACCTTGTTTTATAAGCATTGTTGTTGAAGCCATTGGTTGTGTGAAAAACCTGAGTTAAGGTTTGGAAAAATCATGAGTATCATTGTTATGTGAGATTTTTTGTTGAGCATTGTTGGAAACATTTTTATTTGGATGATACATGCATGGACTAGGGTTTGTGAGCAAGAGTTGTTTCTTGAAGTGATTGGTTGAGTAGAGTTGATTGAGCCTAGTCAAGTGGTTGTATGAAGTGATTGTTCAATTTCCATAAAACAAACTATTATATATTCTAATTTGAGTTTATATTGAGTTTTTGAGAATATAACATATTGAGTCTCTAAAAATTCTCTTTATGCTTCTATGATATTGAGTTGAGAAAGTGATTGAGTTTTGAGTATAAAACATATTAAGTCTCTAACAATTCTCTTTATGCTTTTATAAGATTGAGTTGAGAAAGTGATTGAGTTTTTGAGTATAGAATATATTGAGTCTCTAACAATTCTCTTTATTATTCTATGATATTGATTTGATTTGATAAAGTGATTGAGTATTGAGTATAGAATATATTTGTTAGTCTCACAATGACACTGAAAGGGGGGTGAATCAGTGTAGCTCTTTTAAAACTTAAATCTTCAACTCTTAAAGCCGAAACAATGAAAACTTGAAACCAAATAAAGCAAGTATAACAAGAGAACATCACACAACACAAGATGTACCGAGGTTCACCGATTTGGCTACATCCTCAAAATGACCCGTTTGGAATCCCATCCAAATCCAGCCTTTGCAAAGCACCAACTTTACAATCAATTTACCAACACCCACTGGAAGGAGCACCAACCCCTGATTTATCTGCACCAATAGAAAGGAGCACCAACCCCTGATTTATCTGCACCAACAGAAAGGAGCACCAACCCCTGATTTATCTGCACCAATAGAAAGGAGCACCAACCCCTCTACCAAGCACCCACTTGATTTTGATATTGATAATAAAATGACATATATGAATCTTCTCTTCTCACATAAAAATTGACCGTTCTCTTAGCTCATTTTGTCAATTGCTAAACGCTTTCTGGGTATTGTGCAGAACTCTGTCTATGACCTCCTCTCAAAATTTCAGCCAAAAATGATATCGTATGAGAAAGTTATGCCCAAAATACTAAAGTGACGTTTTTCACCTTTTTCCCAAAAACACGGATTTTCACTCTTTATTTTTCTCCACACACTCTTCTCTCCGCACAAAATAAAATCACACTCTTCAATAAAACACTTCTAACTTAAATGCACACACTTGCATTCCTTTTCACTTTTCACTTTCTCCAAAGATCTTTATTTAATGAAACTGCTTAAAATAATATAACTCCCTTTTTTTATATTGAGAAGGCATTTCGTCAAACACGTCACATGCAAAGAATTGACACCTTACTCGTTCTCATACTTCGGAGCCACGTGACAACTCAAACCAAAAACAAAATATGATCTATTTGATGCCTTGAAGGTGTAACAACACCGAAACCGAAACTCTGGCGACTCTTCAAGGTCGAAACGGCCAACTAAAGGATTTTGCCCAAGTGGCACAAATTGACATAAAAGAGACCTGTAACGTTTTTGCAAAAATCATAACTCTCACCTCGTAACTTGGTTTTCTCTAAAATTTGAAACGTAGAATATTTGCAACACTGAATATGTCCAAACCAAAACTCACTACCTAACTCCTTACGGTTCACCTGTACCACTTCCACAAAAACTGCTATTGACACACTTTTTCAAAAAAGAGCATTTTTGTGACAGTCTTGCAACGCTTGTAAAATTCGCCTCGTTTCTCCATTTTCATTGAAATTTGGAACACATGTTCTTGAAGATAACGAACACCTCCAGTTAAAATTTTGCTACATAAATCCTTACGGTTTGTTCGTAGTGCTTCTGACAAAACCTGCACTTTTTCAGCTCGTACAACCACTTGCCAAATCATCCGCCAAGATACCGAAACACCACCGATCACTCCAAACACTCGTGCTGACATCTCCAATGCTGTTCTGGACTATTTCCTGACATGCTGGCATGTTCCAAACTGATCCATCCTATCCAACTGTGCCCGTGGCGACTTTTGCAACTTTTTGACTATTTTGCTGCTTTGACAACTTTCTGACGATTTTTTCAACTTTTGCAAATTTGCACAAACAACCTGTAACAACTTCACCCAAACATCAAAAACATCCTCATAAGCATTTAACATCACCGTACATACTCCGAATAACCTCTGAACTCCTGTCCACTCGCATCAACCGATCTATCTGACTATGTTGACAACAATGACAATACTGTCGTTGCACCTTGCTCAACAATCTCCCCCTTTGGAATTGTTGGCAACACACGTGCAATTTCCTGTAACTCTTCTCCCCATTTGACAACAATACCAAAGGGCTGCTGCAAACTCCCCTGAGTCCATGCACAACATTCTCAGGCAAAAATTATTACACTTAGCAAAAATCACAAACATGAGCAAAAAGATAAACAAATACACAAATGCTCCCCCGAAGAATGTGGTCCCGATAGCTAGTCAATTCTTGGGAAGCGTGACCACTCCCAATTTATTGTGAAGGTACTCAAAGACTTCCTTGGGCAATGGTTTTGTGAAGATATCCGCTACTTGCTCTGTTGTTGGAACAAAATCCAACTTAACCTCACCTTCCGCAACTTTCTCCTTCAAAAAGTGATACCGGATAGCAATATGTTTTGTGCGAGAATGCATAACCGGATTCTTTGAGATGTTAATGGCACTCGTGTTATCACACTTAACTAAAATTGGCTCACCGAAGTTAATACCAAGATCTTTCAGGGTTTGTTTCATCCATAATACCTGCGTACAACACGTTGTCCTGCAATATATTCTCGCCTCTGCTGTGGATAAGGAGACCGACTCTTGTTTCTTACCATGCCACGCGACCAACCTCGTCTCCAAGATAGAATGCACCTCCACCGGTACTCTTTCTGTCATCTACACATCCTGCCCAATCTGCATCCGAATACGCAATAAGGGTGAAGTCCTTACCTTTCGGATACCATAACCCATACTCCATAGTACCCTTGAGGTACCGAAGAATCCTCTTCACTGCTGTCACATGAGTCTCCTTGGGACTAGCCTCGAAATCGTGCTACCATGCATACTGCCTACAAAATATCTAGTCTGGTAGCTGTCAAGTACAGTAAGCTCCCAATCATAGATCTGTACATGGTTTGATCAACATGTGGAGATTTGTCATCCTTGCTCAACTTGCAACCCGTCGTCATGGGAGTGCTAACTGGCTTACAATCCTCCATTGTGAACTTTTTTAGCATCTCTTTCACATATTTAATTTGAGAAATAAATATGCCCTTCTCATTTTGATTAACTTGCAACCCGAGGAAATACGAAAGTTCACCAATCATTGACATTTCAAATTCTTTCGCATCTTATTTGCTAAATCTTTACACGACTCATCTTTGTCGTCGCCAAATATGATATCATCTACGTATACAACAAGAACAATAAGATGGCCATTTTCTATTTTGACATACAAATTACTATCCACCATACCTTTCTTGAACCCTTGTTGAGTAAGATAGTTGTCTAGCCTTGCATACCATGCTCGGGTGCCTGTTTTAAGCCATATAATGCTTTCTTCAACTTGCAAACCAAGTTGGGATCATCACCAAGTTGGAAACCATCTCGGCTGCTCAATATAAACCTCTTCTTCAAGTTTCCCATTCAAAAATGTTGATTTCACATCCATTTGATAAACTTTGAAATTCTTGTAAACCGCTAAAGCCAGAAACATTCTAATTGCCTCTAGTCTAGCCACAGGTGCAAAGGTTTCCTCAAAGTCAATACCTTCAACTTGTGCATAGCCTTTACATACCAATCTTGCTTTATTCCTGACTACCTGTCCGTCTTCATTCAATTTGTTTTGAAAGACCCATTTAGTACCGATTATATTTTTATTTGTAGGTCTTGGTACTAACTCCCAAGTTTTGTTTTTCTCGATCTGATCTAATTCTTCATTTATTGCCTTCATCCAACTTTCATCTTTGCTTGCGTCAACAACATTTTTGGGCTCAATGTTGGATAATAGAGAGTAGTTACTTACTACTCTTCTTCTTGTCTGAACACCAACTGTGGGGTCTCCAATTATTTGCTCTCTAGGATGATCTTTCTACCAACTGCCTATTTTGAATTTCTTATTTTCTTCCACTTTTGAATCACTGTTTGAATCATCTGAGTCAATTTTTTGTTTCTTTTCCGTTTCCTTTTCCTCATCTCCTTCAATAACCTCTTCATAAATTGGGTAGTTCTCTTCATAGCTAATTACTCGTTCCCTACCTTCATCAACTTTAACATCGACACTATCCACAATTTTCCTTAGCCTCTTGTTGTAGCATTTGTAAGCTTTGCTTTTTGACGAATAGCCAAGAAAATACCTTCATCCGCTCTATCTTCAAACTTACCAAGGTTTTCTTCAGTTCTTTTGATGTAACACTTGCTGCCAAAAACTTTAAAGTATCTTGTTGTTGCCTTTTTACCGAACCACAACTCATAAGGAGTTTTGCTTTCATGCGTCCTCAACATGCACCTATTTTGGATGTATACCGCAGTATGGACTGCCTCTTTCCAAAATCTGTCTCCTACTTTGCTCTCAGTCAACATAGTCCGTGCCATTTCCTGCACTGTCTTGTTCTTTCTTTCTACCACACCATTCTCGTTGAGGTGTCCTGGCTGCTGAAAACTGTCTCCTAATACCATATTTTTCACAATACTCTGTAAAATCCTCTGAAATGAACTCTCCTCCTCTATCTGATCTTAAACATTTAATCATTTTTCCTGTTTGATTCTCAACTTGGTTTTTGAAAACCTTGAACATCTCAAAAGCTTCTGATTTATGCTTCAAAAATAGTACCCATGTCATCCTGGAATAGTCATCTATACACAACATAAAATATTTGTCACCATTTATGCTTTGCATTCTCATGGGTCCACATAAATCAGGATGTATTAGTTCCAAAGGTTTGCTTGTGTAGTACTCTTTTGTTTTAAATGAGACTCTAGTTTGCTTCCCCTTTTGGCATGAAGCACAAATGCTATTTGATGGTTTTCCAATGGTGGGAATATCTCTCACTGCTTTTTTGAGCTGATTTTTACTAGATTGTCAAAACTGATATGACCGAGCCTCTTGTGCCACAACCAATTTTCTTCTTCCTGTCCAATCAAGCAAGCTCCTTCTGAAGTCTCCGAGAGAGTGTACAGGTTGCCAGATGTCCTCGATCCAGTTGCTATCAACTTTCCACTATTTGCTTTTCTTGACTTCACAATCCTCGCTTCTTAAAAATCACTTCATGACCTCTATCACAAATTTGACTTACGCTCAACAAGTTATGCTTCGGACCAACCACAAAAAAGACTTCTTTTGACTTGATTTTTCCATCACTGATCTTAACCGAACCTTTGCCAACTATCTTAGCTCCATCATTATTTCCAAATTTTACTGAACCACCTTCATATTGTCGTAACTTCTCAAATTTTTGTTTGTCACCTGTCATATGACTCGGAGCATCCACTATCAAGTATCCATGGTGCAGATTTATTTTGTGCTTTAAATGTTGTTTGTACGATCAGGGATTCCTTTTCTTCCTTAGATCGCTCTTTTTCTTTCCACTCGGTTTGATTATAGCTTTGGGCTCTTGTTTTGACTTTTCTTTTTCAGTAGCTTGTGCATGTTTTTCGAGAAATTTTCTATTTTGTCTCATTCCATTTGGTTGAAATTTTCTTCCCTGAAATTGATTTGATGCAAATGTACTTCGACAATTTCTTGCAATGTGCCCAAAATTATGACAGCTTATAACATTCTACCGCATAATCCATCAAAGGTGAAAAAACATTTCTACCGGTAAAATTCCTTGGTCCTACATTATACTTGCAATCTGAAATCTTATGTCCATAACCATTGCATTTAAAATAGTAACCTAAAAGAGATGATTGAACCTGGGTGATGGTCTTTGCCATGTTGTCGTAGGAGCCATAAATCTTCTTCTTCTTTGATGTGTGACATTGGTGAATCCATCATTGTCAATTCTCCTTTCGTGCCTTGCATTATTGCTTTCTTTTGCATGAGTCAATTTTTCTTGATCAACCTCGTTTCTTATCTTCATTCTTTATGGATTCTTCATTTATGGCCTTTGATCCATTTGATGATTCTCCTTCATCAAAGCCCAAACCAAATTTGATGCCTCGTAGTCTTTTGGTTATTTATGATCTTATCCAGCTTCATAGAACTTTCTTCACGTTTGTGATAACAACTAATTTTACGATTCATCTCTTCTATCTGCATCCTTAAACCAACAATCTCTTCTTCTAGCTTGCTGCAATAATCTATTTTCATGGTTATTTGCACTTCGAGATCTTCAGATATTTTCTTGGATTCTTCTATCTCGTACTTTCAAACTAGTTATGATTTCATTTGCATCCTCAAGCTTTCTTGAAATTTTCTTATTCTTTTTCCTTTCTATCTTCAATTAATCTAGAGTTGCAATTAGTTCCTCTTCCAAATTTACTTTCGCATCAATTTCTTATTCATCACATTCCCATTCTTTTTCTATTTTTTCTTCTTTGAGTGCCATGAAAAGAGCTTCACCTGTTTCCTTTTAGAATCCTCACCGGAGTCGTCTTCAGATGAACTGACATTCTTGGAGATGAAACTTTTCTTCTTGAAGTTGCCTTTTCTGAAATTTGTTTTTTTCTTCCAGTCACTTCTTTCTTGGTGCGATCCTTCATCACTTTTGTTCTTCTCATTAAGTGGACATTTAGCTGCAAAATGCCCAATGCCTCCACAATTGAAACATTTAAACGGTAACTTTCCTCTCGTATTTTCCTTTTCCCCTTTTTAGTTTTCGAACAAAGTTTGCTTCCATTTCATCTGATGTCTCTTCTTCCTCGGATTCTTGTTTTGCTTTCATATTTTTATGGGCTTTAAAAGCAGCTTCTCTGTCTATGGGTTTAGATTTTCCTATTCTCATCTCATATGCAGTCAAAGAACCATGCATCTCATCCATACTAAAAGAATTTAGATCTTTAGCTTCTTCTATAGCTGAAACTTTAGAATCAAATCTTTGGGGAAGAGATCTTAATACCTTTTTCACGATGACAGAATCTTTGATTTCCTCGTCGAGTCCTCTAATCGCATTAATGACTTCATTAACTCTCAAGGATATATGCCTCTATGTTCTCATCGTCATTCATCTTTAATACTTTGAACTGAGCTCGATGTGTTTGTAACTTGGCCTCCTTGATCTTAACGTCTCCTTCATGAATGCTCCTCACTTTGTCCCATATTTCTTTTGCCATTTTACAACTCATAATCTTTACCAGCTCACCGTCCACTAATCCGCACATGATAGCATTCTTTGCTTTTGAGTCATTCTCAAATAGTTTCTTACCGGCAACATCGGTTGGAGAAGTGGTGGGTATTGTGTATCCACTATCTACTGAATCCCAAATGTCGTATCCCAAAGCACAAAGATATGTCTGCATCCCGAGTCTCCAAAATGCGTAATTAGTTCCATCAAACAATGGTGCTTTGTTTGATGAGAAGCCTTCACCACCTGCCATTGTGTCACTTCCAAGATCACCCTAGCTGGTTAAGCTTGTTCAGGAACCTCGCTTTGATACCAATTGTTAGTCTCACAATGACACTGAGAGAGGGGGTGAATCAATGTAGCTCTTTTAAAACTTAAATCTTCAACTCTTAAAGCCGAAACAATGAAAACTTGAAACCAAATAAAGCAAGTATAACAAGAGAACATCACACAACACAAGATGTACCGAGGTTCACCGATTTGGCTACATCCTCAAAATGACTGTTTGGACTCCCATCCAAATCCAGCCTTTGCAAAGCACCAACTTTACAATCAATTTACCAACACCCACTGGAAGGAGCACCAACCCCCGATTTATCTGCACCAACAGAAAGGAGCACCAACCCCTGATTTATCTGCACCAACAGAAAGGAGCACCAACCCCTCTACCAAGCACCCACTTGATTTTGATATTGATAATAAAATGACATATATGAATCTTCTCTTCTCACATAAAAATTGACCGTTCTCTTAGCTCGTTCTGTCAATTGCTAAACGCTTTCTCGGGTATTGTGCAGAACTCTGTCTATGACCTCCTCTCAAAATTTCAGCCAAAACTGATATCGTATGAGAAAGTTATGCCCAAAATACTAAAGTGACGTTTTTCACCTTTTTCCCAAAAACACGGATTTTCACTCTTTATTTTTCTCCACACACTCTTCTCTCCGCACAAAATAAAATCACACTCTTCAATAAAACACTTCTAACTTAAATGCACACACTTGCATTCCTTTTCACTTTTCACTTTCTCCAAAGATATTTATTTAATGAAACTGCTTAAAATAATATAACTCCCTTTTTTTATATTGAGAAGGCATTTCGTCAAACACGTCACATGCAAAGAATTGACACCTTACTCGTTCTCATACTTCGGAGCCACGTGACAACTCAAACCAAAAACAAAATATGATCTATTTGATGCCTTGAAGGTGTAACAACACCGAAACTGAAACTCGGCGACTCTTCAAGGTCGAAACGGCCAACTAAAGGATTTTGCCCAAGTGGCACAAATTGACATAAAAGAGACCTGTAACGTTTTTGCAAAAATCATAACTCTCACCTCGTAACTCGGTTTTCTCTAAAATTTGAAACGTAGAATATTTGCAACACTGACTATGTCCAAACCAAAACTCACTACCTAACTCCTTACGGTTCGCCTGTACCACTTCCACAAAAACTGCTATTGACACACTTTTTCAAAAAAGAGCGTTTTTGTGACAGTCTTGCAACGCTTGTAAAATTCGCCTCGTTTCTCCGTTTTCATTGAAATTTGGAACACATGTTCTTGAAGATAACGACCACCTCCAGTTAAAATTTTGCTACATAAATCCTTACGGTTTGTTCGCAGTGCTTCTGACAAAACCTGCACTTTTTCAGCCTGTACAACCACTTGCCAAATCATCCGCCAAGATACCGGAAACACCACCGATCACTCCAAACACTGTGCTGACATCTCCAATGCTGTTCTGGACTATTTCTTGACATGCTGGCATGTTCCAAACTGATCCATCCTGTCCAACCGTGCCCGTGGCGACTTTTGCAACTTTTTGACTATTTTGTCGCTTTGACAACTTTCTGACGATTTTTTCAACTTTTGCAAATTTGCACAAACAACCTCGTAACAACTTCACCCAAACATCAAAAACATCCTCATAAGCATTTAACATCACCGTACATACTCTGAATAACCTCTGAACTCTTGTCCACTACATCAACCGATATATCTGACTGTGTTGACAACAATGACAATACTGTCGCTGCACCTTGCTCAACAATATTGAGTCTCTAAAAAATCTCTTTATGTTTCTATGAGATTGGACAAGTTATGTGTGGACTTGTTAAGAATATTTGAGGTAAGTCTTTGAGAAGACTTGTGGACTGATTTTGTGTGAGCTTTTATGGAATCTTACAATACATATTTGAGCAAGTCCTAGAGAGGACTTGTTGAGAAGAATTGGAAAAATTCTATGTGAGCTTGTTGAGCATATTTGAGAATGTTCCGAGTGAACCTATTGAGAAAATTTGAGCAGGTTCTATGTGGACCTGTTGAGAAAATTTGAGTAGGTTTTATGTGGACCTGTTGAGCATATTTGAGCAAGTTCTATGTGGACCTATTGAGCAAATTTGGACAAGTTCTAAGTGGACCTGTTGAGCATATTTGAGAAGGTTCTCAGTGAACCTATTGAGCAGATTTGAGAAGGTTTTGAGTGAACCTATTGAGAAGATTTATGCTAGACCGAATGAACTATGTTTAGTACATATTTGAATGGAATTATTCTAGACTGAATGGACTGTGTTTAGTGCAATAGTTGAGAAGATGTGTGCTAGATCGAATGTACCGTGTTTAGTGTAAGAGATTGAGCAGAACTATGCTAGATCGACTAGACTATATTTAGTACATTATTGATACAAAGCTTTGGAGGTGATATAATAGAGAGGACAAAGTCTCCAGTGGATAGATATCCATAAACCAGGACATTGAGGATAGGTCTTCTGAGTGAGGACATGATTCTTCAAGTGGAAAGAGATCCACAGTCAGTGCAGTGGAGGTAGTATCTTCTAGAGGATCACCAACTAGAGCATAGGAGAAGGAGTCCTCTTGTGGATAGAGATCCACAAACCAGATTTAGGGGATCAACAACTCCTTTGGATAGAGGTACATAAACATTGTAAGTGGGAAGGATTCCCAAGATATTATTTCAAAAATATTTAGAAGAAATATTTTCTCTATGGAGGTAGCCCACATTGTGTGAACCATGTTAAAATTTGTGTCTCTATTGTGTATGGTATTTTGTGCATTACTTTGATTATTGCTATCGATACTGCTATCTATACATTGCATAATATTGATTTGAAAATAAAATTCAAAAGTGGTCTTAAATTGTTTACCCCCCTCTCAGTATAAGCTTGTTTTCTTCATGGTGTTTGCTTCTTCCTAGTAGAAGGGAATGGTTATCATCCATGGTTTTTATTTCTTTTTGGACATTGGCATTTTTGTGGAACTGACTGGTCATACTATTTTTGGATGCACCATAAGAAGAGACAAGCACAATTGGGAGGTTGAGATAAATTAGTTTGAACCAAATTTTCCATTTAGGAAGCTCATAAAGCAAGGAATGTATCATAGTGACCTTCCCACTCCTTGGAAGGAGGTCATGAAACCTGTTATGGAATACATAATAGTTGACGACCCTGATTCCTAGCTTTGTAGCTTTCATATATCCTTTGTAAACCATTTTAGGGAATCCAAATTGCTTAATATTCCTGAATTCTTATTCCTATCAATGGATTATACCATTACCTCAACCCAAGCCAAGAAGGAAGAAGCTTGGCCCTCCCACCAAGGCCTCTTCAAAGTACTGTATGCTTTCCTATTGGAGAAGTTTTTGAAGGGTAACATCATCACTCAGGACACACCAGTGGATAATACTGAAGATGACACTTCCTCCATCCCGGTTTCAAGGATGCAAGGATATAAAAGAAAGAGGAAGTATAAGAAGCATCAATATCCTGATAGTACAAAGAAGAAGGTAAAAGTGGAGGTTACTCCCGTGAGGATTTTTTAGCGGCTCAAAAATAAGGAGCTTTAGACTCCTAAAAAGGTGAAGGAAGCTTATGGGGATGATTCCAATGATCCTGTTGAAAAGCTTCTATAGAAATACATAATAAAAATTGTCTGTCACTATTGCCCACTTGGAAACCACCTGGGCTGCCATAGGGGGAGCTATATCATAGTTGAAAGACCATAGGAATGCACTCAATATTCTGTTCTTCTATGACAACTTTGATGAAGAAGTCCCTGCAAATTCCACTGTTGCTGCTAAATCTAAAGTGAAATAGGATGAGGTCATCGAGATTGCTAAGGAAGTCTTCAAGGAATTCCCTAAGGACCTCCCTAAGGATGAGGTCAAGGATGAGGTCAAGGAAGGCAAAAAGGAGGATGTTGTTAAGCCTGTTGTCTAAAAGGCTCTCTTGTTTCTGATTTTGTTCCTTTGGGATTTCTCCATAGTTTGTTTTTGTAATCTATTTTGTTTTCCCAGCTTAGTCTGCTCCTCTAGGATGCTCCTTTTGTGATCCTAGCATCCTTTTTCTTTTCTTATGTACTAAGGCGTTAGGGCACCTTTCAAATGCCATTTTTAATGAAATCTCTTAACTTACCAAAAATAATATTATAATATTTATATTTATAATATTAAAGGTTTAAAAATAAAGCAGGCCTAAAGGAAATAACATTATAATTTTTTATTATAATATTAAAGGTGGTCAGATTGAAAAAGAAAAATACCTAGGCTTAAAGGTTTAAAGTTAAATCCTAAGGTTGTCAACAAATTATTTATAATATTTATATTATAAATTAATTTATAAAATAGATTTATTAAACCCAAATGAGGGTTGAGTGCAAATTCAATTTAATTTTTCTCCTCCCATAAGCGTTCGAAGGAAAGAGGCATATGGTATAAATACCATAAGACTTGCCTCATAAAATCAAGTCTCTAAATATTGATTAATGCACATGCGATTATTGAGAGTGGAATGCAAAATTTCATGAGAAAATAAGACAAGAGGATTTTAATTTTTTATTGCAGTCAAAAAACATGAAGGTTAAATTGACCAAGGCATAAAGCCTTGTCACCAACCAATCAATTGGGCTAGTGGCAAGTTGTTGGTGTGTAAGGCATAGGGTACGCAAAGGTTCCACATTCAAGTTTTGATGGCTTCAAATGGACAAAGCCTTTTTTTTGGCTTTGGCATTGGTCGAAGAAACAAAGCATTTTCACCTCCCATGTGAGTGCCTAGCTCACATGGCAGCTAGGCCGCGGCTAGGGTGCAGGCGATAGCTTGACCTGGGATCGAATCCCACCAAGGAGTGTGCAAAGGTACTTTAAATTTTTGTTGTAATGTGCATGTGGTCTAAGGTTGTATTGTGAGTGCCTTGGGAGATATAAGGTGATTAAAGAAAAATTTATTTTAATTAAAGTTTGTGAAGTATTTAATTGTTGTTTAAAAGTGAATTGCATTGTTTTTGTATAAGAGGTTATAATTATTTTGAAATGCAATTTTTAAGTTTGGAGATATAAGGTGATTAAGATATATTTTATTTTTTTCCTCGTTGAATATTGAGGGAGATTTAATTTTGGCTTAAAAGTGAATTGAATTATTTTTGGAAAGGTGTGCTGATTATTTGATAATGCATTTTTGAGTAGGGAGATATAAGGGAGTTATTTTGATTATTTTATGCATTGAAATTCTAAAGTGAATTATTGTGAAAGTGAGTCAATTGAACCTTTGCTAGTTATATTTTGAAAATTTTGGAGATTATAAGGTGTACTTGAGACTTGTTATTTTTGTATGGTGAAACAACTATTGAGGAGAATTTTGGGTAGAGATTTTTAGATAGATTGTTGTTCCCTAATATTAAAATTGGTAAAGAGGTTTTGATTATTATTAAGCTAGGTTTTGAAGATATATCTCCATAAAAACAAAAGGTATGGGCACATCTTCCTTGTGAGTGAAATATTATTATATTGAAATGTAAAGTTGGAGTGAAAAGAATTGTTTGATAAGCATTATTTGAAATAATTGAGTGATCCTTCATGTGCATGGTTAGGGCTTGTGAAAGAACATGAGTATCATTGTTATGTGAGATTGTTTGATAAGCATTGTTGGAAATATTTGAGTGAGCCTTCATGTGCATGATTAGGGTTTGTGAAAGATCATGAGTATCATTGTTATGTGAACTAGGGTTTGTGAAAGATCATATTGAATCAAGGTTTGAGTTCCATAGTGTGATTTGTTGGAAGTTTAGTGAAGCACTTGGTTAGGGTTTGTAAGAAAGTTGTGTTTCATTGAGTGAATAGTTGAATGAATTTGATTGAGCATTATTTATTGAAATCATTAGAGTGATAGTTCAAGATTTGTGAAATAAATTATTATTTATTATAAATTGATTTGAAAGAGAGTTTGAAAGTGAAAGAGTGAGTTGTGAGTGTGAAACATATTGAGTCTCTTACCATTCTCTATATGTTTCTCTGGTTAAACAAGATTATGAGTGAAACTTGTTTGTGTGATTGAAGAGGTTTTTTGAAAGAGATTAAGTTGAGTTTTGTATGCAAGTTTGCAATTGATTTGAATAAAGCTTTTGTGAAAGCTTGTGAGCAGATTTGAGTAAGTCCTAGAGGGAACTTAAGGACTAAGTTGAGTAAGCTTTGGTGAAATATTGAGGATATATTTGTGCTATATTAGAGACAGAGATTGTGCAAATTTATGCTAGACCGAAGAACAATGTTTAGTGCAAATTAAAGACAGATATTGAGCAGATTTGTGCTAGACCAAAGGATAGTGTTTAGTGTATATTAGAGACATATATTTAGCATATTTATGCTAGAATGAAGGAAAATGTTTAGTACAAATTAGAAATAGAGATTGAGCATATTTGTGCTAGACAAAAGGAGAATGTTTAGTGTATATTAGAGATAGATATTGAGCAGATTTGTGCTAAATCAAAAGACAATGTTTAGTGTATATTAGAGACAGAGATTGAGTAGATTTGTGCTAGACTGAAGGATAGTATTTAGTGTATATTTGATATAAAAATTGAGCATATTTGTGCTAGACCGAAGGATAGTATTTAGTGCAGATTTGATATAAAATTGTGAGTAAGATTTATGCTAGATCGAAGGACAATGTTTAGTGCAGATTTGAGATAGAGCTGAGAATAAGCTTTGGAGGTGACAGAGTAGAGGACAATAGTCTCTAGTGGATAGAGATCCATTAGCCATGGTAGTGAGGAAAAAATATTTCTAGTGAAGATAGAAGTCTTTAGTGGATAGAGATCCACAAGCTAGTGTAGTGGAGGCAGTAGTCTTCTAGAGGTTCACCATCCAGAGCAGAGGAGAAGGATTTTTCCTATGGATAGAGATCCATGAACCAAAAAAGGAGAAAGAGTTATCTTGTGTATATGGTTCCACAAACTTGATTAGGGGATTGGTATCTCCTTTTGACAAATATCTAAACATTATAATAGGGAAGGATTCCCAAAGAGATTTATTGAGAAAATTTTAGTGAAATATTTTCTTTGTGGAGTAGCCCACATTGGGTGAACCATATAAAATTGGTGTCTCTATTGTGTGTTATGATATGTGTATTACTTTAATTATTTGCTATTAATATTTCCATTGATTATATTGGATAATACTATTTTGGAAATAAAATTAAAAAGTGGTCTTATTCTGTTCACCCCTCCATCTCAGTATAAGCTTGTGTTCTTCACATGGGGTGGCCACATTTTTTTCTTGGATTCATTAGGCATTGTTGTCTCTCTCATATTGAATCCTAGGTTATAACTTGTTGTTATATCACTCTTTATAGGTGTGCGTAGTAAATGAAAATAACTTTGCTTGTAAGTATATTTCCTATAGGGATTATGCTCTTAGATTTCCCTTGACTGATAATAACCCTTGGTGTGCCTTGATTTGTAATTGGCTAACCCTTTATTCAATATTGGTTCATAGTCATGCACTTTTTGCTCTTTAATTTTTATATCCATTGAATGACATGTATATGATAATAGTTTCTTGTTTTTCATTATGGCTACTATCACCTTTATTCAAAACCAATGAGTTAGCTTCCTTATATATTGGGTTGAAAAAGAGAGAGAGATGGCTTATAATTAGCCCATGTCTTTAATTTCATGTTAATTTGGGCTCAGGTTGCACACTACTAGCCATTGATTATTATTTTTATTATGAGTGTAAGAGTTTCTGAGAATTGGACTTCTTGACTTAACCATTTTTTCCCAACAGGGTAGAATATAATGCTTTTTCCTTTTTTACATTTATAGGGTATAGTCCTTACAACATTTGTACCCTAAGTTATTTATTTCCTTAATGGTGTGTTATTATATGCTAAGCAAGGTGGTTAATAGTCTTCTAATTGTGTTTGCTTTGAGACTATCCATCCTATTGCTCTATGCCTCATTTCCTCAAATTTTCAAAATTGATTGGGGTAGGATGATGATTTCCTCAACCAATTTCTCTAATAGTTTCTCCTCGTTATGGATTAAGAGCTATTAGATTTTTTTACTAAGGATATTTTAGTCAATGAATTATTTTTGCATGATGAGAAGGAGGGATTGTTCTCTCTTGGGTTGGATTATTTTCAATTTCAACTATTTTTTCTTCACTTTTTATGGTGAAATCATTCATAAATATTGAAGCCATTTGATTTGATTTTGTGATTAAATGAGTAGGAAGTGATTCATATCTCTTGAGTGTTGCTTCTTTAAAATATGCCACTAATAGCCTTAAGGCCACATCTTGCTCCACAATATTATGTGTTTGGTATATAAATACCAGTTCCTTTAGGAGTGCTCAAGGAGTAGTTGGGCCTTTGCCAATATACTTAGGTAATATTACCAGTATGGATTCTTGGAGTTTTTTCCATGAACTATGTGGACTTGGGGGGAAAATAGGACTTTAGTCCTTCCAACCTAAGGGGATGTTGACTAAGGATATAACCATATTTTGAAATATAGTAATAAAGTTTTGGCAACATGTTTTGCCTACATACCTCTAGGTTTCTTCATTCAATGAGTCACCGTGTGAATGCAACTTCGTACCTCTAAAAAGTAAATAGACCGATATATTTACCCAAACCTCAATCTAATATATTCAAAAATAGATTCGTCTAGTGTTATTTCTAGGGTCGAATCACCAAGTGAGTAAATATAATTCAACAAGCAAAAATCGACAGACCTTCACCGAGTTTAAACCTTAATTCTTGTTGTAATTCTAGAACCAACGATATGTCATTGGGGTCCCATCGAGCATGCCATTAAACTATTATCATATTTTATTATCCTTGGTGAGGGGTAATCATACCTCATGATGAGCAACACAGTGGTGCCACAACTAAGAGTGCAAGGTTTGAATCAATTGAGGGTCTTCAAGAGTTTTTATAAGGATGGCTCCTTATTAAGATGTGATCTTTAAGTGCACTTGGACACAATAAAAAGTAAAAAGAGTAGTGCAATATATAAAAAGAGAAATAACTCAATAAAATAAAAAATAGGTGATGCACCAAAATATCTGCTAATATCATTTTGTAAAAATCAGTATGAATGCTATGTGCCAACAATAAACTTTTCCTCTTCTTGACACAATGACACATATATGAGAGTTACAAACCATAGGTATGCATAAAGAGATAGGTCCCATAGGATATTCAATGGCATATGATTGGTCTAAAAATAAATGTAGGCCCCTCACACATACATACATTTGATACAATTCAAAATAGGTAATAATGCTAAAAACATATACATACACACAAAAACGGGTCTGTAAGGGGCCCCATATGGCTAAGCTAATAATTGATGTAAGATTCTCTATATATGCAAGTAAATAATTACAAAAGTTATGCCAAAAGTGGGAGTTCAAATTTATCCCACAAGTTTCTTAGGAGCCGATTGTTTTTACAAAAATAAATGAAAGGAAAGCCTATAGTGAATACAATTGTAAAATTTACCAATATTTTCTACAGTCTAAACTATTGTTATTTATAATTTACAATAAGGGAAACATTCCATCAAAAATTATCTGTAAATGGATCTAACAATATCAACTACTCTTCCTATGGATCCTAAATATTGAATAAAGTACTTTTTTATCATAATAGTTGTTAGGCTTGGGACTATCATTACCATACTTTGTCTTGAATGAATGTCTAAGCATTTACTCAAGATATCTTTTGGTAGGTAAAATTTGTCTTCTTAGTCAGGAAAGTATTAACTCAACTCATATACCTCTATCATATTTTATCATGCATTTGATTTTATGTAGGCATTGATGTCCACTTGACTATCTAGTCCATTCTATTTTTTCAGATCCAGGGTCACCCTATAGACTAGTCAAGAGTTTTATTCCTAGTGCTTCATTACGGATTTCAAAATATTTGATATCAAAACTTATTCAAAATAAAAATTTGCTTGGCACTTTCCTTATCACTTAATTTATTGAGAATTTATTATGAACAAAATTTTACACAAGTTTTATTTATCGAGACTTATTTTGGCTTCATCCTTAAGATAAAAAGCTTTGATTTCCTATGATTGGGGTTTTGCCTTAGTCGTGGATGGGTATTGAGGAATCACTATAGGGACTAAGTTTGAATTTGGTATATTGATTTTAACTGACTCTAAATTTGGTAAATACTTATTTAAATATATATCTATAATAATTTTATTCTCGTTAATAGAGGTGAGTCATGATGAGAAGTCAGCAATTGTATTTTTTTATCTTATTTTATCAATAACTATGACGTCAAATTGTTGTAAGAGCAACAAATAGCATATGATTCACCTATTTATAACTAGCTTATTCATCAAATATTTGATGGTAGAGTGGTAAGCATTGATGAATATGGGATATTCAATGATGTAGTCATGGAACTTATTAAGGGCATAAAAAATCACTAAGAATTTTTCTTAGTGATGATATAATTGATCTTAGTGTTAGATATTTTTTTGCTAATAAAGCAGATGACATAAGTTCCTTGTAATTATTTTTGGACATGAACTATGCCTAGGGTTGTGTCTAAGGTATCAATATGAATATGGAAGGGTAGATTTTGTTTTGGACCTCTAAGGATAGGCATGTATATAAATTTATATTTGACTGTTTGGAAAGCTTGTTGACAAGTAGGTGTCCAATTGCATTTAACATCCTTAGCTAGTAGACCAAATAGTGGTGTTTCTACCTTACTAAAGTATATTATAAACCTATAATAGTATCCTACATGGCCAAGAAAATTTTGAACATCCTTTTCTTTCTTAGGTATAGTGATATTTATAATGACTTCTACCTTTGTAGGGTCTACCTCTATTCCTTTTGGGGATATGTTCTAGCCTAGGAAAATGCCTTCTACAACATGTAATACTTTTCATGGTTAAGGTATAGGTTGGTTTTTTACATATTTTTAGAACCTTCTCAATGTTAGCTTAGGATTTTTCATGGGAATCACCATATACTATGAAGTCATCCATATAGGTTTCTTTGTAATCATCACTAAGATCTACAAAGATGCTTAGGACAACCTGTTGAAATATTATTGGTGCATTTCATAGTCCAAATGAGAGTATGTTATAGGAAAATTTTACTCATGAACAAGTGAATTTAGTTTCATCCTAATACTTAAGTGCAACATTTATCTAGTTATAGCCACTAAATCCATCTAGGAAAGAAAACTACTTTCTACCCATAAGTGTGTCAAGGACATGATCAATAAAGGGTAATGGAAAGTAGTCTTTATTAGTGGATTTTTAAGTTCTATATAATCCACAAAAATTATCCACTTTCCATTATTCTTGGGTATTATGATGACAAGATAAACCCATTGGATATCAAATATTTGGTAAAAAAATCCAGCATTAAATAATTTTATAAGTTCTTCTTTAACAATTTTATATAATGTTGGAGGCTTGAAGTCATATTTTATGTAGATGTTGTTGAGGTATATTACATTACTTGGTACATGCTAATGTACCCCCATGGTACCTTCATGGTACAATTATAAATATGTAGTAGATTAGGTTTGAGTCTTTAGTCTAGATGAGTGTTTTGTATTTCCCCTTCATGTAAGTGTCAATGTTTAAGAATTGCACAAGTGTCATGTAAGTTAGATTGCAAAGTGTAGATTGAGAGAATGTGCATATGTGTCATGTATTTAAATGTCCAAATATGTAATGTGAGGATGTGCACAAATATATTAGATAAATAGTGCATGTAGAAGTGCATGATTCATGTAGATGTGTGCAAGTGTTTTAGAGTCAAGTATCCATGTAAGAAGAAAGTGAATAGTCTAGTATGCAAATGGTAATATGATAAGCCAAAGGTAATGTGACTTGTAATATGAAGATCAATATTCAAGTATGTAAAGAGTCACATTACTATGGCTATATTATGGAGACAATACTCCATGTGAATGTAATATGAATATCAGATTCTAAATTTGTAACAGGAAGGAAAGAAATAAAGCTTGTATATAGATTTTGAGCAAGTAATATTATAATTTTTATTCATGGATAGTTAATGAATGACTTAGACCATTTACATTCATATTTTATTATATAAATTAATGTTATTGTATTTATTATATAGGCCTTCATATACAAATAATTTTGCTCATATATTATTCTACTCATAAAATTATTATTTTGACCTTTAATATTATGGCTATTTTATATTGGGACTATGATATTTTATAGTAGTAACGATTAAAAATCCAACATTTTTATAAGAGTTACCACTAGAATTTGTCCATTTTGATAGATTTTATTAAGTTACCATTATTAATCAACTTTGTCCACTTTTGATAAAGTTAATTTACAGTATGTCTACTTTGAAGGCAGTGTGGACTTGGACTCTAATTTTTAAAGGTTTGATTGATAAGGGATTGAGGGGACAAGGAATAGTCACCTTTATTTGGATGTTAGGGTCTTTCCACTTGGTTGAAGGAAAACTAGTGAAGACTAGGACTTAGCTATATTGATAGAAAAGGACAACTTAGGAGAAAAGTTGAACATTTGATAAAGAAAACCAACTCAAAAGAAAAATAGATATTGAAGATTGAGGAAGAATAAATTTAAGATAAATTTGGTCATTTAGGGATATTCAGAGCCACCCTAACATTGATATTGAGTTCTCTATAAAGGAATAGAATCATACTAGGTTCTTAGGTGCGACCTAAGACATTGAATATTTCAGATAGACAGAGAAGAGCAACATTGCTATAAATAGTGAGAAAGAGATAGATAAGAATTTTAATATTCCTATAAGGATTGAGAAAAAGCTTCCTATAGATATTGAGGAAATTCAAGCTTCCTATATATTGAGGACATTCAAGCTTATTATAATAAATAGATAACTATATTAGAAAGTAGTAAGAAATAGAGAGAACAGAAGAACATATATCAAGTAAGTATAGAGATATTTGAAGAAGTAGATAATAGCATACAAAGATAAGGAACAATAGAATTAGAAGAATAAATACATAGCAGATATTAGGCCCAAGAGTCCTGCATTGAATAAATAGGCCCAAGAGGCCTGCATTAAATAAAAAGGTCCAAGAAGCCTACATTGAAGAAAAGAGGACCAAGAGATCTACATAGTAGAAAAGGCCCAAGAGACCCCCATAGTAAAAGAGGCCCAAGAGGCTTGCATAGTAGAAGAGGCCCAAATGGCCTACACCATTGAAGAGGATCGAAGAGCCTACATAAGACAAAATTCACAAATGGCCTCTATAAAAGCACATGTAAGGTATTTGTAGAATTATTTACATGAAGCCAAATAAAGAATACAAATCCAAAGAAGGCATATAAAGAAATAGAAAGAATAAAGATCTAGAGAAGACACATAGAGCCAAATAAAGCACATAGATACATAGAAGGTATTATAAGCGAGAGAAATAACATGTAAGAGAAAGGAAATGGTGCTTAAAAAAAGAGGAAGAAGTTTTTAATATAATTTTTTGGAGAGTCAAATCCCTAGAACAAGATATAAGGATAGAACATAAGTAGATAATGTGTCAGTCATGAGTTGATTAAGGAGGAGATGAACCAGAGTTTATTGAACTAGAATAGACAAATAACCTAAGATAGAGGTAAATTATAACAAACCAATTGTTTGAGATAGAGGTAAAATAGAATGAACCAATCACCTAATACATAGGTAAACTAGAATGGACCAATTAATTGAGAAAGGGTGAACTAGTTGTCGAAGAGAGAAACAGATCTAGGTGAATTACTTAGAGAATCCAATTAAATCTCTTGTTGAATAGAATTCCAATTATATGATGAAGTGCAATAAAAACATAGGGTGAACTACTGAGCAGATCATTTGAGTAAGAGTGAACAAGTCTAGAGCTTCCAGTAGATAAACAAGGCACATGAACCTTTGAAAGGAGTCCATGCAAAAGGCTCAAATTTGAAGCAGAGCATAACATTTCATAAAAGGAAGACATTAGGTTAAGGAACTTTGGATCTTCTAATATCCAATATTTTGCTACAACAAAGACACAACATTGATAGTGGTAGTCATCAACTATATTTTCTTTGACTTCATAACAGGTAACATATGAACATTATATTTGAAACTTATTTTTGAAGGGAGTAGATAAAGTTTGAATAGCATTCAAAAATATTAAAGTGCTAAATATTATAAAGTATGGAGTAATAAGAGATATTTAGAGTTATCTTTATTTGAGTGCTTTAATATATGAAATATTTCAAAATTATAAAGTAAAGGAGCTATAAGGAGCTAAGGTTTTTTTTTTTAATATTTAAGTTTTTTAAACTTATTTGAAAATTTTGAAAACTTTAAAAACTTAGAGTTTTTGAAATATTTGGATTTAAAAAAAATGAAAATTTACAAATTTAATTAGGGAGTTAAAAGACTACATCAAAGGATTTTCAAAAATTTAGAATTTTCAAATTTCATATTTGAGTTCTTTTCTTAATATGGGAGTTATACAGTTTACCACTTCAAAAGAATTGATTTTTTTTATGGAAAGAAATATAGAATGTCTAATCAGAAAAAAAATATATTAACAGTTATTAAATCTGGCATAGGAAAATTGATTGAAAAATCTAAGGGTAAGCTAGATATGACAATACAATTCATCTATAGAGAAGCTATGGATGAAATTTTTGAGACATTTGAATACTATTTACACTCAAAACTTATTGAAGCAATTGATAATTCAAAGGATGATATTATGATACCTCTTGATATAGGTAGCATAATGTATATGGCATTACTTTCACTTGAACTTCATAAAGATGAAAATATAAGAAAAAAGGAGTTAATTGAAACTCTAAGTAGAAAAGTAGAAAATATACAATTTAATCAAGTGAATCATCCATAAAAATAATGTTTCATTCTTCATACAATATTGAAATTCCAAGTTCATCTAATTCAGGAAATTATTATGATGCTTCAAGTGAAATGTTCAAAAGTTACAAAACAACATCAAGACTATAATAACACTAGACCAAATGAAGTACATGAAGGTCAAAGACAAAGAAAATGTTTAATCTATTCATGCACATGAATCAAAAGCACATGAACCAGAGGTCAAAGAAGAATTTCAAGCAGTTCAATATTTAGATCATGAAAATACAAAGACTGAGAATCTAAAGAATGAAGAAAAAGAACTCAAAGAAGTTGAATATGAATCTCAACCAAAGGTTCATGAATAGTGCAAGTTTTAGGATCCCATCCTAACCCTTAATGTAATAGCGTCCATGATGTAATAATTCCTAATAACATGGGTAGTACCCATGATTAATATTTTGTAATGTTCTAAGTTTTAGCTTATATGGTGCCTATGACAAATGGAACCCTTTTTATGTAACACATGGTAGATAGGATATGTAAGGTGGGCTTGTGCATGTAATTCGAGTGGCATTGTGCATGTAATTAAAGTGGAACTATGCATGTAATTCGGGTGGCATTATGCATGTAATCCAAGTGGCATTTTGCATGTAAGCCAACCATGGAAGGAAACTCTTTAAATACCCGAGAAGGCACCAATGTATTCATCTTTTTGCAAATTAATGAAGTGTTGAAGGAGGTTTCCCCCTCGAAGAGGCCTGCGATTCTATCTTATTGTGAGATTGTTCCTTTATGCAAATTTTTGTTATAATGTGTATTTTGTTCTGAATATTAATATGATGTTTATGTGAGTTTATTTCCAAGAAATTGTGTGAGAGTGTGTTTATTTGAGTTTATTTTATAGTAGGATCCTAACAAGTGGTATCAGAGCGCTTTCCAGGGCCAAGTTCTACTACAACAGTAATGATTCTTGTTTGTTAGGTATAATCCTCTATTATTTTTGTGTAATTTTTTTTACTATTATAAAAAAAAAAGACAAATACCAGTCAAAAAAAAACAATATAGTCTTTTTTAGTTGAGTAGGTAGAAACCCTGTGCCGGGGGTTTTAAAATATCATGAAGGATCTATCGTTATTGGCTAAGCTAGATATCCCATACAACATCTAGTGAAGTGAGGGGCGATCAGGCTCCAATACCCAGGCCTCAGACAAAACTCATGCATAAACTTGAGCTCCCATGCATCTTTGGGTGTATCGAAAGACCATTCTAGGGTTAAAAAAATTTTATCCAGTAGGAAGCTTATTGACTTTGTATCATCCATAGTCCACGATACATAGCATCTCGGATGATTACCCTCTCATACTGTCAAAGAGGCAGATAGTGTGCTCAATGGTATGTGTGGAATCCTCCTTGGGTAGTGGCCTGAAATATTGGTTTGAGAACTATTGTTCATCACTACGGTATATCAGAGGGCCTATGGGTTTTACATACTCCTTTACTTAGCATACCCTGGTTCTGTTAAAACTTCAACCTACAAAAAAATCACAAACCAAAACTCCCTATTTGTAAACCTGCATTCCAAATTCCCAAAAGTGAGCATATGAGAAAGGAATCCTCTACCAAAAAAATAACATACATTGCATGGATTCAGGATAGAATATGAGGGTGGCAGTTAAGTTGAAATTCTAGAGAATAACAGTCAAATTTATAGTGGCAGTAATAGTGAGGTCAGTCAGGTCAGCACAATCAGGTCAGAGACTACAGTTTTCAGTGTCAGAATAGAACTGTCATAACAATAACCTACACAATATAGAGAATCTTCAGACTAGTGAAGTAAGCAGTGTCAGAGATACTATCCAAGCTGGGAAAAATAGTGAGTGAGTGACCAGAGACCAATTATAGATAGTGCTCCAATACCCAACTTTTGCACTATAGCTCAAAATCAAAAACTGTAAACATCGTTAGACTTGGCAAAATAGGAGATAAAAAATAAAGTCTGGGGTGCCCAAAAGTAGTGTTGTGGGATATAGCTCAATGTGACCACCTCTTCGATCTGATCGTTTTGATATATAGCACCCAATCACTTTTTTGGACACTTACTAAAAATACTAAGTCCTGAAACCTAATTTTAATTTTAGTAATTGGTCATAAAAGGTTCCAAAATGGCCTAGGGTACCCGTGGACATCAAAAAGAGCTAGAATATATGGACTCCTTAACCAAATTCATTGAGAATTTGAACTTGGAAATTTTCTCCATAAGGGAAGAGATCCAAGGTCTTCGTCTAGATCATGAGGCCACTAGCGCTCACTTAGAAGAAACACTGATAAATGTGGGTAGCAAGTTACATAAGGGACCACTCAAAATAAAACACCAGGCTGAAAAATCTACAAGGAATTACCATGACCCATCCTTTAAATTGCTAAAATTGGACTTCCCTCAATTTAATGGGAAGGATGTTGATGGGTGGTTATGTAGGGTTGATCAATTCTTTAGACTTCATAATGTTCCCATATATCATCGAGTTTAGATGACTTCCTTCAATTTGGAATTTGAGGCTCTACACTGGTTCCAATGGTTACATAATTCCAACCCAAATCTCTCTTGGGAGGAATTTGAGTCCCAACTACTGATCCAATTTGGGCCTAGTGAGTATGAGGACTTCACAGGGGCCTTGACCAAACTACAACAAACATCCTCAGTTCATGATTACCAAACTCAATTTGAAAAATTGGCCAATAAGACAAGAGGATTGACGGAAGGGTTCTTCACAAGTTGTTTTATCAGTGGGTTAAAATGGGATCTCCAAGCTGAAGTAAATATTTTGAAACCACATTCCATGATGGAAGCTATCATTTTGGCCCATCTGGATGAATCTAAACTATGAAACCAAAGGCGCCCCCTACGGTTTCCTCCAAACTAACCTTCATTTCCTTTTCAAACCCAAAATTCAGTGGATAGTAAACCTACTACACCCAAGATACTGACTACAGAGGATATGGATGCATGTCATGCCCAAGGCTTATGTTATAATTGTGATGAAATTTTTTTAAAGGACATAAGTGTGCAAATAAAATACTATTCTTGATAGATGTTGAGGAACCTGCTAACACTTACCAAAGTGATGAGGATGAGGACCCCCCTGAAACACCTTCTCCATAGGAAGAAGACACACAAGGTTCTGAGGTAGAGATTTTAGTCCATGCTCTTCCAAGCATTACCACTCCATAAACCATGAAAATTGTGGGATTTTTCAAGGGCCAACATATTACCATCCTTATTGATTCAGGTAGCATGCACAACTTCATTGATCTTAGAGTTGCTAAGCAGGAAAATTGCTATATCCACACTTGTAATTCATTCGAGGTCATGGTAGCCAATGGGGGAACATTACCTTGTAAAGGAAAATGCTACAATGTCAAGATCAATATAGGGGACTATGAACTCAAGAAGGACATGTTTACCCTCCAGTTGGGAGGATGTAATATGGTTTTGGGATCTCAATGGTTGAGTATGTTGGGCACTATAAGTTGAAACTTTGCAGAACTCTGGATGCAATTCTCCCAAAGTGGACAAAAAAACTTACTCAAGGGCTCCCCTATAGGAACACCTCACCTCATTAGTTCCAATCATATAGAGAAAGTGCTAAAGAAATTAAAACGTGGGGTCATTACACAACTCTTCTCCATCCAACCAACCACTTCACTAATGGCTAAAATTCCATTAGACCTACAACTAGTTCTACATAAACATGATGTTGTCTTTGTAGAACCAACTACACTACCACCGTGTCACTCTCATGACCATGCTATCCCATTGCTCCTAGGTAGTGCACCACCAAATATCAGGCCATATAGGTACCCTCATGCCATGAAATTAGAACTAGAAAAATTGGTACAGGAATTACTCAAGGCTGGTGTCATCCGGCCTAGTACTAGCTCCTACTCCTTGCATGTCCTAATTGTTCCCAAGAAATATGGCTCATGGTGCCTATGTATTGACTATCAAGAACTCAACAAGACTACGATCAAGGATAAATTTCCTATTCTAGTGGTTGATGAATTACTCGATGAACTACACGGGACCATGTATTTCACCAAGCTTGATCTCCGCTCTGGCTACCATCAGATTTGGCTCAAGGATGAGGACATCCCCAAAACTACCTTTCGCACTCATGAAGGTCATTATGAATTCTTGGTAATGTCATTTGGTCTCACAAATGTTCCTTCTACATTCCAAAGTCTTATGAACAACATATTTCGGCCCTTTCTATGGAATTTCATCCTTGTGTTCTTCGATGACATCTTGATTTATAGCCACACATGGGAAGAGCACCTCAATCATGTGGATCAAAATTTACAGCTGTTGGTCACCCATCACCTTTTTTCCAAAATGTCCAAGTGTTCCTTTGGTCTTATTGAAGTAGAGTATTTGGGACACATTGTCTCATAGGATGGCGTCAAGGTTGACCCTAAGAAGATTCAAGCAGTTCAAGAGTGGCTGAAACCTCGCACCCTCAAGGGACTTCAAGGATTTTTAGGGCTTACAGGCTATTATCACAATTTTTTTTGCAATTATGGGAAGATAGCTGCCCCCCTCACCTCCATGTTGAAAAAATATTCCTTCACTTAGACAGGGCCTGCTGACCAAGCCTTCATTGAACTCAAGCATGCTATGACCACCACTCCCGTCTTAGCCATGCCATATTTCTCTAAACCATTTTTTATTGAAAGTGATGCTTCTATTCATGGTATTGATGAAGTATTGATGCAAGAAGGACAACCTATGGCTTTTACTAGCAAGGCACTCTCTGATCATAATCTAGGGAAATCCACATATGCTAAGGAAATGTTAGCCATATTGCATGTAGTCACACATTGGTGACCTTACCTCATTGGGTGTCACTTCTCCATCAAAATTGACCATCAAAGTCTCAAATATTTTCTAGAACAAAGAGTTGCCATGCCTGACCAACAAAAGTGGGTGTCTAAACTCATGGGCTATGATTATGATATCACCTACAAAAAGAGAAAGGAGAATATTATGGCTGATGCTATTTCTCACCAAATGGAGACCGTAAGTATGTTGTGTGCCATCTCAGCACCACTTCCCCAATGGATTGATTCCTTGCGTCAAGAAGCACATTAGGATGTAGATTTGCAATCTTTGATAGCCTCACTAATGGATGATCCAGATTCTGCACCAGGATATAATTGGAATGGACATTATCTATGCTACCATCAATGCCTGGTGCTACCTCATAAGTCCCCACTTCAAGAGCTCCTCATGAAGGAATTACATTCCACTCCCTCTACAGGCCATTCAGGGTTCCTTAAAACATATGAGTGACTCAAGCGCACCTTATTTTGGAAAGGTATGAAATGGGACATTCGCTCTTTTGTTGCTGCCTATGACACATGTCAAAGGATGAAAGGTGAAACAATGCACTCTTCGGGCACTCTTCAGCCATTGCCTATCCCAGATCAGGTTTGGACTGGAATTTCCATGGACTTTATAGAAGGGCTCCCTAAATCTGGAGGTAAGTCAATTATTTTCATGGTAGTGGATCGCATTTCAAAATATGCTCACTTTTGTGCCCTTGCCCATACTTATACAACATCCATTGTTGCACAAATTTTTCTTGACCCCATATTTTGCCTTCGTGGCATGCCCACCTCCATTGTATCTGATCGTAATCCCACCTTCACCAGTAATTTTTGGCAAGAGTTGTTTAAGTTGTAGGGGACTCAGCTCAAAATGAGCTTAGCCTACCATCCGCAAATGGATGGTCAAACAAAAGCTATTAATAAATGCTTGGAAACCTACCTTCATTGTTTTTTCTTAGATCATACCACTCAATGGTCCAAATGGCTATCCTTGATCAAACAATGGTACAACACTTCCTATCATACCACAACCAAACTCACACCATTTGAAGTAGTCTATGGGTACCTTCCACCTACGCCTTCCTCTTACATTCCTAGCAGCTCCAAGGTCCAGGTCGTCGACAACACTCTGAGTCAACACACCGAGGTCCTTCGCCAACTTAAGCATAATTTGAACATGGCCCAAAATTGGATGCACCAACAAGCTGATCAACATCGTTCTGAGTGTAGTTTTGATGTAGGTGATATGGTCTTCCTTCACTTACAGCCATACAAATAATCATCCCTACAACTTTGTAGGTGCCAAAATCTTCTTATAAAATTCTATGGTCCTTACCAGGTTCTACAAAGGATTGGCCCCACAGCTTACAAATTGGTGCTCCCACCTACTTCCAAGCTTCATCCTATTTTTCATGTTTTTGCTCTCAAGAAATTTTTGGGCACACAGGTACAGGTTCAATCCACACTTCCTTAATTGGATGAAGAAGGCTCCATATTAATTGAACCTACGCAGTCATTGGATCATCGGACTCGCACTCTGTGCAACCATACAATTATAGAGATCATGGTTTAGTGGCATGGTCTTCAACCTAAAGATGCTACATGGGAATCTCTCCACAAAATCCAGCAACAGTTTCCTCATTTCAACTTTGAGGACAAATCTTCTTCAATGGGAAGGACATGTTAGGATCCCATCCTAACCCTTAATGTAATAACTTCCATGATGTAATAATTCCTAAATAACATGGGTAGTACCCATGATTAATATTTTGTAATGTTCTAAGTTTTATCTTATATAGTGCCTATGACAAATGGCACCCTTTTTATGTAACACATGGTATATAGGTTATGTAAGGTGGCCTTGTGCATGTAATTCGAGTGGCATTGTGCATGTAATTCGAGTGGCACTATGCATGTAATTCGAGTGGCATTATGCATGTAATCCAGGTGGTATTTTGCATGTAAGCCAACCATGGAAGGGAACTCTTTAAATACCTAAGAAGGCACCAATGTATTCATATTTTTACAAATTAATGAAGTGTTGAAGGAGGTTGTGTTAGTATTACAATGACACTGAGAGGGGGGGTGAATCAGTGTATCTCCATAAACTTAAATTTATAGCTCTTAATACCGCTGCAATTAAAACTTATTACTAGATACAACAAGTATAACAAAAGAGCATCACACAACACAAGATTTAACAAGGTTCACCAATGTGGCTACTCCTCAAAAATTGATTGCTTGGACTACCATCCAAATCCAGCCTTTGAAAAGCACCAAATTTACAATCAATTTACCAACACCAACTGGAAGGAGCACCAACCCCTAATTTATCTGCACCAATAGAAAGGAGAACCAACCCCTGATTTACCAGCACCAACTGGAAGGATCACAAAACCCTTATTTATCTACACCAATAGAAAGGAGCACCAACCCTTGATTTACCAGCACCAACTGAAAGGAGCACCAACCCCTTATTTATCTGCACCAACAGAAAGGAGCACCAACCCCTGATGCCAAGCTACAACCTGGACTTCAATTTGAATCTATAAGTTTGATAGTAAGATACCTTTGCTTTTGCAAGACCCTAACTAGTCTTCTTCACCTTTGCATTCTCTGCACACTTAGCTCTCTTTGCGCAATCACTTTGCACACTCTGCTTCGTTACAGTCGAACTTCATGATCGTCTTCTCCCTTTTGTGCATTCTACTCTCTTTGCAAATTTTGCACTTAGCATGATTCGACATGACTTGCTCTCTGTGCACAACGACCATATTTCACACACATTCGAACATGCTTCAATTCTCCAAATAGCCCTCCTTTTATAAAAATATTTTTATGATGAAAACCCTTATCTTAGTCGGTTGTAAATCCTAATTTTAGTCAGATTTCATAACAACTATAAACCTTAATTTTAGTCGGTTGTCATCGGTCTTCGTCGGCTTCAACTGCCCCTATAAATGTCGTAGTGATGTCAGTCCACTGTCATACTTCTCATTTCATTCGATTTCTCCTTCTTGACTTGCACATTTACAACCTGTCACGAAATTGTGACATTTCTACCTCTATAGTTTCTTTTGTTGTTGTTGCCACGAAAATACATGTCATGATATCGTGACACTTTAGCCTCCGTACGCTTTCTCTATTATTTTGTCATGATATCATGACATTTTTGCCTTCGTAGAATTCGTCTTTTCTTTTGTCACGATATCGTGATATTTTTGCTCAGTATACTTCGTCTTTGCTTTTGTCGCTATATCGCGACACTTCTGCTTCCATAGACTTTGACTTTGCTTTTGTCGCGATATCACGACACTTCTGCCTCCATAGTCTTCAACTTAGCTTTTGTCATGAAATTGCGACACTTCTACTTTCATACTTAGCTTCTTTTCTTTTGTCGTGAAATCGCGACACTTCTACCTTCGAAGTCTTCTTTTCTGCTTTTGTTGTGAAATCATGACACTTCTGCTTTTGTACTTAGCTTCTTTGCTTTTGTCACAAAATCATGAAACTTATACCTTTGAAGTCTTCTTCTTTTCTTTTGTCATGAAATCATGACACTTCTACCTTCGAAGTCTTCTTCTCTGCTTTTGTCATGAAATCACAACACTTCTGCTTCCATACTTTACTTCTTTGCTTTTGTCACGAAATCATGACACTTCTGCTTCCGAAGTCTTCAACTTAGCTTTTATCGTGAAATCATGACACTTCTACTTTCGTACTTAGCTTCTTTTCTTTTGTCACAAAATAGCGACACTTCTACTTTCGAAGTCTTGCTTTCTACTTTTGTCGTGAAATTTTGACAGTTCTGCTTCCGTACGCTTCCTCTCTTTCTTTTGTCACAAAAATGCGACATGTCACGATATCATGACATTTTTCAAACTTACTTTCTCTCTCCTATTTTAGTCATGAAAATGCGACATGTCATGAAATCGTAACACTTTTCTTACTTGTTCTCTTTCTTTGAACTTGTCGTGAAATTATGACATTTTTTCCTGCTTTCTCTCTCTTCCAACATGTCGCGAAATCATGATAGTTTTTCCTCTTGCCTTTTTATCTTCCAACATGTCGTGAAAGCACGACAGTTTTTCTTGCTTTTTCTCTCTCTTCCAACATGTGAAATTACGACACTTTTCTTACTTGTTCTCTTTCTTCGAACTTGTCGTGAAATCGTGACACTTTTTCCTGCTTTCTCTTTCTCTTCCAACATGTCACGATATCGCGACACTTTTTCTCCTTGCTCTTTCTCTTAGCTTTGGCCCACAAAAATACAACATGTCGCGATATCGTGACACTTTTTCTCCTTGCATTTTCTCTTCTCTTATGGCCGTGAAAATGCAACATGTCACAATATCGTGACACTTTTTCTCCTTGCATTTTCTCTTCTCTTCTAGCTGCAAAAATGCAACATGTCGTGATATCGTGACACTTTTTCTCCTTGCATTTTCTCTTCTCTTCTGGCCATGAAAATGCAACATGTCGCGATATCATGACACTTTTTCTCCTTGCATTTTCTCTTCTCTTTTAACCACAAAAATGCAACATGTCGCGATATCGCGACACTTTTTCCTCTTTGCTTTTTCGCTTCTCTTTTGCATATGCGACACTTTGGTCTTCTTGGACAACCTGTAACAACTTCACCCAAACATAAAAAACATCCTCATGAGATTTTAAATTCATTGTACATACTCTGAATAACCTCTGAGCTCCTTTCCACTACATCGACCGATCTTTCTGACTGTGTTGACAACAATGACAATACTATCACTGCACCTTGCTCAACAATCTCCCCCTTTGGAATTGTTGGCAACACACGCGCAATTTCTTGTAACTCTTGAGAAATTTCCTATAAATATTCTCCCCCTTTGACAATACCAAAAGGGTTGTTGTAAACTCCCCCTAAGTCCATGCACAACATTCTCAGAAAAAAATTATTACACTTAGCAAAAATCACAAACATGAGCAAAAAGATAAACAAAAACATAAATGCTCCCCCTAAGAATGTGATCCCGATAGCTAGTCAATTCTTGGGAAGCGTGACCACTCTCAATTGTGAAGGTACTCAAAGACTTCCTTGGGCAATGGTTTTGTGAAGATATCCGCTACTTGCTCTGTTGTTGGAACAAAAATCCAACTTAACCTCACCTTCTGCAACTTTCTCCTTCAAAAAGTGATACCTGATAGCAATGTTTTTTGTGCATGAATGCATAACCGAATTCTTGGAGATGTTAATGGCAATGGTGTTATCACACTTAATTGATATTGGCTCATTGAATCTAATACCAAGATATTTTAGGGTTTGTTTCATCCACAATACCTGCATACAACATGTTGTTGCTACAATATATTCTGCCTCTGCTGTCGATAAAGAAATCGACTCTTGTTTCTTACTGTGCCACGCAACCAATCTGTCTCCAAGATAGAATGCACCTCCACTGGTAATCTTTCTGTCATCTACACATCCTGCCCAATCTACATCTGAATACAAAATAAGGGTGAAGTCTTTACCTTTTGGATACCATAACCCATATTCCATAGTACCCTTGAGGTACTGAAGAATTATCTTCATTGCTATCACATGAGTCTCCTTGGGATTAGCCTGAAATTGTGCTACCATGCATACTTCCTACAAAATATTTGGTCTGGTAGCTGTCAGGTACAGTAAGCTTCCAATCATAGATCTGTATATGGTTTGATCAACAGGTGGAGATTTGTCATCCTTGCTCAACTTGCAACCTGTTGTCATGGGAGTGCTAACTAGCTTACAATCCTCCATTGTGAACCTTTTTAACATCTCTTTCACATATTTAACTTGAGAAATAAATATACCCTTCTTATTTTGATTAAATTGCAACCTGAGGAAATACGAAAGTTCACCAATCATTGAAATTTCAAATTCTTTTTGCATCTTATTTGCTAAATCTTTACATGACTCATCTTTGCTGTTGCCAAATATGATATCATCTACGTATACAACAAGAACAATAAGATGCCCATTTTTTGTTTTGACATACAAATTACTATCCACCATACCTTTCTTAAACCTTTGTTGAGTGGGATAGTTGTCTAGCCTTGCATACCATGCTCGGGGTGCCTGTTTTAAGCCATACAATGCTTTCTTCAACTTGCAAACCAATTTGGGATCATCATCAAGTTGGAAACCATCTAGTTGCTCAATATAAATATTTTCTTCAAGTTTCCCATTCAAAAACGTTGATTTCACATCCATTTGATAAAATTTGAAATTCTTGTAGACTGCTAAAGCCAGAAACATTCTAATTACCTCTATTATAGCTATTGGTGCAAAAGTTTCCTCAAACTCAATGCCTTCAACTTTTGCATAACCCTTACATACCAATCTTGCTTTATTTCTGACTACATGTCCATCTTCATTCAATTTGTTTCAAAAAATCCATTTAGTCCCGATTATATTTTTATTTGCAGGTCTAGGTACTAACTCCCAAATCAAAAGTGATCGACTCTCCAAGCAGCCTACGCGTAATTTCTTTAGCCTTTTGACTGCCATATCCTCTGTGACTGATGACTTTGCCTCACATCAGTTGTGTAGCTCAATGTCTCTGGTTTCTAATGGATGCCATGAATGTTTTCATCGCCTGCACAGGTATTGACAGTGGACCATTACATCTAGCATTGGAACCTTAATCTATGCATAGTCATCAACACTTAGTATTCTTCTCCTTGCTAGGGCATATGTCAGGGCTACTCAATGTCTTAGGCAAACATTCTTCATGTGATTCCAGGGAGCATTTCTCCTCGCTGTGATCAATGGAATCATCGAGAAATATCTCGCATTTCTCAAATAATGCAAAACTTTCTTAGGTGCATAGGCATCTTGTCCTCCTTGGCGCTTCACCACCTGGGCGCTATTCTCTCAACGTATCTGCCTTGCATGTGCCAATTGGCACTCTTGACCAACTAGGTGCTAGTGCCATTATTTTCTTTGACTCTAGCATCTCTTTTATAATGACTACTTCTTTAGAGAAAATTAATTCTCTCTTATTACCTCCATAAACAACTACATGAACTGAAACACACTTTGATAACTATATGACAACTCCCCCTGACTACTTGCCTTTCATCCTCAGCTAACCAAACAATATAGGAGCATTAAAATAAAACTTTAAGATTGCTCCCCCTAAGGATGTGCTACCTAGAGTTTCTTAGTGCAATAGAGTAGTCTCCTTCAGTACAAGGAGACACGATTTTCTTTCTTCTTTATTTCTCCACTCTGGTTTGATTATAGTTTTGGGCTCTTGTTTTGACTTTTATTTTTTAGTAGCTTGTGCTTTTTTTCTAGGAAATATTCTATTTTGTCTCATTCCATTTGGTTGAAAATTTCTTTCCTAAAATTGATTTGATGCAAATGTACTTCGACAATTTCTTGTACTGTGCCCAAAATTATGATAGTTATAACATTCTACTGCATAATCCATCAAAGGTGAAAAACCATTTCTACTGGGTGGTTGTCTCTTGTGCATCCTTGATGGATGATTATTTTCCTTTCTTTGATTCACATGATTTCTTCCCTGTCTGTGTTGCATTCTTTGTGTCTAATGAAATCTACTGTCTTGCCTTAGATTAGATATAGAAGTTCTTGGACAAAACCTTGCTATGTGCCCATGACCATTATATTTAAAACATTGCACATGGTGTTCAACTAGAATAATAGATGTATTTCTACCAAAGATAACTCTTTGATCTATTATTCAATCCACAATAAATTGCCTTGTGACCATAATGGTTGCATCTAAAACAATAGCCATTAAAAACATTATTATGAATAGAGTGAGAGTGATAGAACCTCTTTTGTTGTGGTTGCTTTGCTGTAGATATCCTTTGAGATTTTCTTCTTTTTGAAGATTCAGCTTCAAGCTTTTCTTGCTTTGATCCTTCAGCAGTGGACTTCTTCTTCTCTGTAGATTTAGAATATGAAGGTTGTTTAGCTTCACATCCAAGACCAAGCTTAACCATTGGGCTTCTTTGTTGCCTTATCATTTTATCTAGCAACTATGTGCTCTTCTCAAATTTGAGATTTGTATTGGCCTCTTCTAGTTGTTTCCTCAATGAAACAATCTCCTCTTCTTGTTTGCAGCAAACAATCTCTTTCTCATTGATCTATGACCTAAGAGTTTCTTCAGTCCTTTTGGACTCTTCTACTTGTAGCTTTAGATCACTAATAACTTTGTTAGATTCCTCTTCACGTTTGCTACATACATTGCCTTTATCATCCAGGTGTGACTTCAAGGCTTCTTCTATTTTCTTGGCTTTCTGAATTTGTAAGAAGAGATCTTCAATATTATCCCCATATTCTTCCAACTTAAAGGACAGTCTTTTGTTATTTTTCCTTTCTATACCCAATTATTCAAGTGTAGCGATCAAATCACCTTCTAGATCTACTTTAGCCTCATGGTTTTCATCATATACTTCAGAATTCACTTCTTCTATCTTTTCTAGTTCAATTTTCTCTTCCATAGTAACTGAAACTGACTGAGATGCCTTATTAGAGGAAGATCTATTCTTCTTACCCATTGTGTACTAATCCAAGATCAACCCTAGCTGATTTATCTTGATAATGGAAACTAGCTCTGATACTAATTGTTAGTCTTACAATGACACTGAGAGGGGGGGTGAATCAGTGTAGCTCTATAAACTTAAATTTATAGCTCTTAATATCGTAGCAATTAAAACTTATTACTAGATACAACAAGTATAAAAAAAGAGCATCACACAACACAAGATTTAACGAGGTTCACCAATGTGGCTACTCCTCAAAAATTGATTGCTTGGACTACCATCCAAATCCAGCCTTTGCAAAGCACCAAATTTATAATCAATTTACCAACACCAAACCTTGATTTATTTGCACCAACAAAAAGGAGCACCAACCCCTGATTTACCAGCACCAACTAGAAGGAGCACCAACCCCTTATTTATCTGCACCAATAGAAAGGAGCACCAACCCCTGATTTACCAGCACCAATTGGAAGGAGCACCAACCCAATATTTATCTACACCAAAAGAAAGGAGCACCAACCCCTGATGCCAAGCTACAACCTGGACTTCAATTTGAATCTATAAGTTTGACAGTAAGATACCTTTGCTTTTGCAAGACCCTAACTAGTTTTATTCACCTTTGTGTTCTCTGTGCACTCTGCTCTCTCTACGCAATCACTTTGCACACTCTGCTTCGTTACAATCAAACTTCATGATCGTCTTCTCCATTTTGTGCATTCTACTCTCTTTGCAAACTTCGCACTTAGCATGATTCGACACAACTTGCTCTCTACACACAATGATCGTATTTCACACACATTCGACCATGCTTCAATTCTCCAAATAGCCCTCCTTTTATATTAATATTTTTATGATGAAAACCCTAATCTTAGTCGGCTATAAATCCTAATTTTAGTCAGCTTTCATAACAACTATAAACCCTAATTTTAGTCAACTATCATCGGTCTTCGTCGACTTCAACTGTCCCTATAAATGTCGTAGTGATGTTGGTCCACTGTCATACTTTTCATTTCAGTCAGGTTCTCCTTCTTGACTTGCGCATTTATGACCTATCATGAAATCGTGACATTTCTGCCTCTATAGTTTCTTTTGTTGTTTTTGCCACAAAAATACAACATGTCATGATATCGCAACACTTTTGCCTTCGTACGCTTTCTTTATTCTTTTATCATGATATCACAACATTTTTGCCTCTACAGACATCATATTTTCTTTTGTCATGATATCGTGACATTTTTGCCTCCGTATACTTCGTCTTTGCTTTTGTCACGATATCGCGACACTTCTGCTTCCATAGACTTTGAATTTGCTTTTATCGTGATATCGTGACACTTCTGCCTTCGTAGTCTTCAACTTAGATTTTGTCATGAAATCATGACACTTCTGCTTCCATACTTAGCTTCTTTGCTTTTGTCATGAAATCGTGACACTTCTGCCTTCGAAGTCTTATTTTCTGCTTTTGTTACAAAATCATGACACTTCTGCTTTTGTACTTAGCTTCTTTGCTTTTGTCGCAAAATCGTGACACTTCTGCCTTCGAAGTCTTCTTCTCTGCTTTTTTTGTGAAATCGTGACACTTCTGCCTTCGAAGTCTTCTTCTCTGCTTTTGTCGTGAAATCATGACACTTCTACTTTCATACTTTACTTCTTTGCTTTTGTCGCAAAATCATAACACTTCTACTTTCGAAGTCTTCAACTTAGCTTTTGTCATGAAATCATGACACTTTGCTTTCGTACTTAGCTTCTTTGCTTTTGTCATGAAATCGCGACACTTCTGCTTTTGAATTCTTGCTTTCTGCTTTCATCATGAAATCATGACAGTTCTGCTTCCGTACGCTTCCTCTCTTTCTTTTGTCACAAAAATGCGACATGTTGTGATATCGCGACACTTTTCAAACTTACTTTCTCTCTCCTATTTTAATCATGAAAATACGACATGTCATGAAATCGTACACTTTTCTTACTTGTTCTCTTTCTTTGAACTTGTCATGAAATCATGACACTTTTTTCTGCTTTCTCTTTCTCTTCCAACATGTGAAATCGTGACAGTTTTTCCTCTTGCCTTTTTCTCTTCCAACATGTCACGAAAGCGTGACAGTTTTTCCTGCTTTTTCTCTCTTCCAACATGTCACGAAATCACGACACTTTTCTTACTTGTTCTCTTTCTTCGAACTTGTCATGAAATCGTGACACTTTTTCCTACTTTCTCTTTCTCTTCCAACATGTCATGATATCGCGACACTTTTTCTCCTTGCTCTTTCTCTTAGCTTTGGCCCACGAAAATACAACATGTCGCAATATTGTGACACTTTTTCTCCTTGCATTTTCTCTTCTCTTTTGGCCGCGAAAATGCAACATGTCGTGATATCGCGACACTTTTTCTCCTTGCATTTTCTCTTCTCTTCTGGCCGCGAAAATGCAACATGTCACGATATCGTGACACTTTTTCTCTTTGCATTTTCTCTTCTCTTTTGGCCGCGAAAATGCAACATGTCATGATATCGCGACACTTTTTCTCCTTGAATTTTCTCTTCTCTTTTGGCCGTGAAAATGCAACATGTCGTGATATCATGACACTTTTTCCTCTTTGCTTTTTCACTTCTCTTTTGCATATGGGCCACTTTGGTCTTCTTGGACAACCTGTAACAACTTCACCCAAACATCAAAAACATCCTCATGAGCTTTTAACTTCATTGTACATACTCTGAATAACCTCTGAGCTCTTGTCCACTGCATCAACCGATCTTTTTGACTGTGTTGACAACAATGACAATACTGTCGTTGCACCTTGCTCAACAGGTTTCCCCCACGAAGAGGCCTACGATTCTATCTTATTGTGAGATTGTTCCTTTATGCAAATTTTTGTTATAATGTGTATTTTGTTCTAAATATTAATATGATGTTTATGTGAGTTTATTTCCAAGCAATTGTGTGAGAGTGTATTTATTTGAGTTTATTTTATAGTAGGATCCTAACAAAGCAAGGTCATTTGAAGATTGAAGATAAATATAAAGACCAAGATTGAAGACTAAAGTCTTCAATAGCCAAATAATATAATATAGGGGGGTGTTGAGGTATATTATGTTATTTGGTACATGCTAACATACCCCCATGGTAACTTCATGGTATACTCGTAAATATGTAATAGATTAGGGTCAAGTCTTTAGTCTAGATGAGTGTTTTATATTTCCCCTTCATGTAAGTGTCAATGTGTAGGAAATGCACAAGTGTCATGTAAGTTAGAGTGTAAATGTAGATTGATATAATGTGCATAAGTTTCATGTATGTGTAGACATGGAAAATTGACACATGAAAATGAGTCAATATTTTCTTAGATCCTTAGGAAGCCACCCAAGCTTTCTAAGTGAAAAATTGGAGCCTGTTTCCCCTCTTTCTTTGTCATTTTTCCCTAGCTTTACCAAATTTATGCCTAGAAACCTATAATTACTAGGTATAAATTTAGTATTCTAAGGTTTTTTCTCTCAAAAAACTGATCCCTCATTGGCCCGTTTTGGTGTTGGCCCTTGCCCATGGTGAAATTCTATTTTCCTACCCTTTTAGCCCTCCAAACCTCTTTTTTATGTGGAAAGCATCCCATAAGGGATGCCACTTTAGGGTAATACCTAAGGAGGTAGGGGTATCTATTCCTCCAAAATTACCCAGGGCTCGCACCTGGTCTACCACATTTGATATAATCAAGGAGCAAACCTAAAACAATAAAAAACAAGAACACACAAACACAAACACACAAAAATATTAAAAAACAAAAAATAAAAAAATGTGCTCCTTGAGTGTGTCAAAAGATAAAGCACAACCAAACACACACACACACACACTAAAATTAAAAAAAACACAACACGAACCCCACAAAAAAACACAAGAACAACATAACAAGACACAAAATTAACAAAAAACAACAGAACACTACAAAGACAACAAAAAAAAATATGAAAAACAAAAAAACCAAAACCTAAAAAATAATAAAAAGAATAAAATAAAATAAAATAAAAAACCAACAAAAGACAACAAAGAAAAATAAAAACATAGAAAACACTCACACACACCAAAAGATAAAAACACAAATTAACATAAACAAATAGAAACACAAGCACAAGAACAACAAAAACACAAGAACAACAACAAAAAACACAAAACAACAAAAACACAAGAACAACAAAAACAACACAAAAACAAAAAAAACACATACACAAATAGAAAAGAAAAATAAAAAATAGAACACAACAATGATATTTCTAGACCAAAATAATATTAAGGCAAGAATCAATAGAGGAAACAAAATAAATATTATATTGAGCTAGGGAAGTAAAATACCCTGATCGAACCAAAGAGAAGCAAAAATAAAGCAAGAAGAAACTAGGTACCTCTAGAACTAGAGCCATCCAAAGAAATGATAGAAAGAAGAGCTTCCCTTATTTGTGAAGCCCACCATCTAGGAGGGTGGCCATAGCAAGTAATATCACCTTTATCCAAAGTCCAATTAGCTAAAGCATCAACACTCTTATTCCGATGTCTGACCACATGATTGTAATCAAATTTCAAAAATCCCATATGGATTAACTGAATCTTCTCAATAATTCTATGTATTCTCCAATAAACCTTATTATTTTTAGGATTCTTAAAAATATTAATCATGAGTTGAGAGTCAAACTCAACTAGTACCTTTTTCCATCCAACCTTAGTAGCCTCTTGAAGGCCTATAAGGATACCATATCCCTCAGAAAGGTTATTGGATAGAATACCTAAATTATCAATAAAAGTAGAAACCATGGAGCTATCTAAAAGTCTACCAATTGCTCTTGCACTAGCTTTTCTAGGGTTCCCTCTAGAGGCTCCATCAGTATTGAAATTTCCAAAATCCTTAGGTGGAGGTTATCTATTCCTTGTTCTATCCATATTGCAATTACTCACATTCCCTTTAAGATGGTTTCTCTTAGAAGAGTTAATATTCAATATTTGCATCATTTGATCCTATATTTGTTGGGGGTTTTGGGGGTGATTAAGGAGCTGATGGACTAATTCAACTAAGCTGGAAATGGTCTTTTTCCTGATATAGTGAATATCCTTCCTTTATTGATTAAAAAATCAATTATTCCTTTCATTCAATATATTCCAAAGAATAATGGTAGAACCCATCCAAAATAACTACCTAATAAAATGATCAACACCCTCTTGATTAGGCCAATCCCTCCAAATTTGTTCAAAAGTAACAAATTTGGACCATTGTAAGCCAAGTGGTCATTCTCCTCCAAAGCTCAGAGGCTAAAATACACTCAATAAAAATATGGCTAAGAGTTTCCACATTCTCTTTGCATATATCACATATAAAAGGGCCATGAAAACCACACTTCCACTTTCACCTTAGGCCAGATATTTTGAGCCCAAAACTGAGAAATGATATCAGATTATTGGTTGGGATTATTATGGCATAAGGCCAAATAACCTTGACCAACTAAATACTCACCCTTAATAGTGTTGTTCCATCCAAAACAATCTTTATCATGGGACCAAGAGAGAGATCTCATATGAAGGATGCACTGGATATCTTGTCTTTACCTTTCTAGTATTTGAATAGGCCAGTCCTTAATAGGGATCCAATATTTACCAACCTCTAAAAAACTAGTATGGTATCGACAATAATCAGCCACCTTTATCCAATTAGCTCGGTGAAGCTCCTCCTTCCAAGGCCTCCAATTGAGAAATTGAGTTGTCAAAGGCTTGTGACCATCCCAAGAATCTGTCCAAAAATCTACCTATTGACCATTATGAATGATCCAAAATATTTTTTTCTTTATCAAATCCTCACCAGTCTTAAGAACTGCTAAAATGGGAGAACCTTTGGAAGGTAGTTGATAGCGAACAAGGTCTTTAGGACTTTTGTTCTCTGTATATTTAGCATGGATATTATTGGCCCAAAGAGCATTGTGGTTATGTAAAATCCTCCAATATAATTTAGTAGCTAAAGCTATGTTATTATTAATAGTAGACTAGAATCCTAATTCCCCTTCATTCTTAGGAAGACATAAAGTGTCCCATTTCACCAAGGCCCATTTTATTTTCTCCTTAGTACCACTCCAAAGGAATCAATGACTAATTTGATCCAGCTCTCAAAGAAAAACCTTTGGGATATTCACCATGGTAGAAACATAAATAGGAATAGCTTGAAGGACTGATTTTACCAAGGTGATTCTACCCCCAGAAGAAAGCCACCTATTGGTCCACTTTCCAATTTTCTTCTTGACTTTGTCCAACAACCAATTCCATTATTTTTTTCTACCTTCAAATATTTATGGGAATACCTAAATAAGTGATTGGAAGGGATGTCTTATTATATATTAATTTATCCAAGACCATGGATTCTTGTTTTGTAGAGTATTGAAATAAAATGACTTTAGATTTATCTTCATTGATCTATTTTCTGATAGCCTTAGAAAAATAACTAATGATTTGCTTAATAGTATAAGCTTCCTTAACTGTAGCTTTACCTAAAATAGTATAGTCATAAACAAATTGAATATGAGAGATAGGTCTAGCTCCATGAGCAATGGTAACTCCCTCAAGGGTTTTTTCTTCTCTATTTTTGGTTATAGACCTACCTAAGCATTCAGCAATAATAATGAATAAATAAGGGGATAGGGGGTCACCTTGCCTAATACCTCTAGAAGATAGGAACAACTGAGAAGCCCTACCATTGATAAGAACTAAGTAAGAAACTGAAAAGATACATACCATAATCCAATTCATCCAATCCTGAGAGAAACCAAATTGCCTCAAAACTTTGATGAGAAAGTGCCAATCCACTCTATCATAATATTTGTATAAGTCTAATTGAATGAACATGAAATGATATTTTTGCATATCCATGGAATGGATGGTTTCCTAAGCAAGAACTATCTCATAAACTATTTTATGCCCTTCCACATAACTTCCTTGTTTAGGAGAAATAATCTTATCTGAAAGAGGCTTCAACCTTTCTACCATGATATTAGTAATGATTTTGAGAAGAATATTACAGAAAGTAATAGGTCTAAAAGTTGAGATATGTTCAACCTCTTGAGCTTTTTGAACAAGAGTAGTATAAGTTTTATTGATAACCTTCAAAATTTCTTTGGCTTTCCTGGATTCTTCCACCACCTCTAATAAATCAACATGAAGGATATCCCAAAAATCTTGGTAGAACTCAATGGGAAAACCATCAAGACCTGGGGTTTTTCCTTTTTGCATTTTAAGAACTACCTGTTGAAGCTCATTGATAGTAATAGAAGTTAAAATAGATTGTTGGCAATTTTGGGTACCTTGAGTACATTGCCTTTGCCTAAGTTTAGTTGTTGTCATTGATGTCAAGGAGCTCTTGGTAGTTGTTGTTTTTGATGTCAAGGAGTTCTTGGAGCAATTTGTTTTTATGTCTAAGTATGTGTTTTGATGAAGGTTTCAACTGGTCAGTAAGTCTCCAAGAAAATCAGAGTAGCCCAGTTGCCAAAAATCCAGAAAAAGGTAAGTTAGAAAAAGTTTGCAGGCTGTTGGAAAAACTGTCGCGATTTCGCGACATGTTTGAGGAGAGAGAAAGTTTTGGCAAAACTGTCACGATTTCGTGACATGTTGGAAGGCAGAGACGAAGCAGGCAAAACTGTCGTGATTTCGCGACATGTTTGAGGAGAGAGAAAGTTCAGGCAAAACTGTCGCGATTTCGTGACAAGTTGAGTTGGCAGCGTTGAGTTGCAGAAAGTGTCACGATTTCGTGACAAGTTGAGTTGGCAGCGTTGAGTTGCAGGAAGTGTCACGATTTCGTGACAAGTTGAGTTGGCAGTGTTGAGTTGCAGGAAGTGTCACGATTTCGTGACATGTTTCAAAGAAGTTGTACGGATGCAGAAAGTGTCACGATTTCATGACAGGTTGAGTTGGCAGCTTGCAGTTGGCAAAAGCGTCGTGATTTCGTGACATGTTCCAGTTTCATGAGCAGTTGGCAGAAAAGTGCTTAAGGCAGCGAAAGCGTCGCGATTTCGTGACATGTTCCAGTTTCACGAGCAGTTGGCAGAAAAGTGCTTAAGGCAGCGAAAGCGTCACGATTTCGTGACATGTTCCAGTTTTGTGAGCAGTTGGCAGAAAAGAGCTTAAGGCAGCGAAAGCGTCATGATTTCGTGACATGTTCCATTTTTGCTAGTGCAAACCGAGAAAAGGTTGAAGAAGCAAGAAGTGTCACGATTTCACGACAAAGTTGCAGATGACGTCAGCAAGAGGCAAAGGTGTCGCGATTTCATGACAGAAGCTGAGAAGAAGGCTTTGGAGTCTAAAGCGTCATGATTTCATGACAGAGTTGTTGATGACGTCAGCAAGAGGCAAAGGTGTCGCGATTTCATGACAGAAGCGGAGAAGAAGGCTTTGAAGTCTAAAGCGTCACGATTTCGTGACAAAAGTGAGATGACGTCAGCGAAAGGCAAAAGTGTCACGATTTCATGACAGAAGAGCGAAGGAAGCATACAAAAGCAAAAGCATCATGATATCGCTACAGCAAGTTAAAGAGGGTGTACGGCAGGTAAAGGTGTCACGATTTCGTGACATGTTGAAGTTTCGCGCCAGGAGCTTCAGGGAGGCAGTGAAGCCGACAGAGTTAAAACTGGGCCGACGCAGCGCAGGGTTTTACAGCCGACGTGATTGAAGGTTGAACAGCCGACTAAGAACAAGATTTCAACTTGAGATTGTGAGTATTTAAGGAGGGTTGTTTGAGCAATTTTGGGCATCGATCGAAGTGTGCGTTCGAAGAGTGGCGTTCGTAGATTTAGTGTGACAGTGAGGTTCGATCATCGAAAAAGTAGAGTGCAAAGTTCGACTGCAGTATAAGAGTGCATTTCATCGAATCATCTAAAGTGTGGAAGACTATGCTGTTTCTTCTCTTTAATGTGAACGTCTCTTTCTGCTGTTCTTCATGGGAAGACTGTCTCTTTTATGCGAAGACTGTGTTGTATGCGCGAAGAGTGTGTTGCTGAGTTTCTCATAGAAGAGTATAATTTGATCGAGTGCTGTTGTGTTTGCGCAGACTGTGAAAAGTTGGTTTCGACCAAGTAGAATCTATAACAGAAAAGAAAAGAGGAAGAGGACAGATTTGTGCCAGACCGAAGGACTATGTTTTGGTGCAGAAAAGAGGACCAACTTGTTGTGACAGAGTTGAGGACAGAGATCTCCAGCTAGAGCAGGGAAGACAGGTGTCTTCTGTGGATAGAGTTCCACTTGCTAAGGGCAGAAGAGGTAGAGGTCTTCTAGAGGATCACCAGCCAAAGCAGAATTAGGGGAAGGTGTCTCCTTTGAGCTGAGGCTCATAAACATTGTAATCGGGAAGTATTCCCAGAGGACTTTGATAAAATTTAGTAAGAAATTTTATCCGTGGAGTAGCCCGCATTGGGTGAACCACGTAAATTGCTGTGTCTCTTTGTTGTTGATGTGTTGTGCATTGTTTTAATTGCTGCTCTTGATAATGCTATCTGTTCTCTGCATAAAGCTGATTTGAAAGTTGATTTAGAGCAAAAGTAAAAAGTGGTCTTATACTGTTCACCCCCCCTCTCAGTATAAGCTTGTGTTCTTCAATTGGTATCAGAGCAGGTTCCTTCGAAAAGGTTTTACAGTCGGAAGGAAGAACTGATTTAGAACACAATGGATTTCTCAGGTGGCAATGCAACACCTATTCTTGATGGATCAGATTTCGGTCTGTGGAGTGCAAGAATGAAAGTCTATCTAATGGCTCTTGGTAATGAGGTATGGGAAGTTATTGAAGATGGGTACACCATTCCTGCAAATGGTCCTTATACTAAAGAAGACAGGCTCCTACATCACAACAACTCAAAAGCCATGAATGCAATCCTGAAAGGTTTACAGAAGGCTGATCTTACCAAAGTTATTCACTGCAAGACAACTAGTGAAATGTGGAAACAATTGCAGGTTGTTCATACAGGTGATGCAAATGTCCGAAAGGCCAAATTGAGACATTTTAAAGGTATGTTTGAACAACTCAAGATGAATGATGATGAAAATATTAGTGACTACATGCTTCGGATGGATGAGATTGTGAACTCCATGAAAGACTTAGGTCTTGAACTTGCTGAAAATGATGTGTGTGATAAGATTTTAAGATCTCTTCCTAATAGATTTAGTGAAAATATTTCTGCTATTGAGGAAGCCAAAGATTTAGATAAATTGAAAAAGGATGAGCTCCATAGTATTCTTGCAGCTTTTGAGCTGAGAACTCAAGTGAATGTTGATATAAAGAAAGAGGCAACTTTCAAAGCTACCAAGAAATCAAAAGGCAAACAGATTCAAGAGAGTGATGAGTCTTCTAGTGAGGAAGAAGCATATTACAACAAGAAAGGCAAATTCTCTAGAAAGCACAAAAGCAAGAAAAATATAAGATGCTTCAACTGTGGAAAGTATGGTCATTATGCTACTGATTGTACTATTTCTAAAGATGAAAGTGATGAAGATATACAGGATGTCAAGAGCAAGGATTCTGAAAAGCACAGGTATCACAGAAAGAACAAAGATGAACACAACAATCAAGGAAAGAGGTATTCACACAAGAACAAGAAGAGCTTCTATTTGGACAAAGTAAGTAAGTGTTCTAGCAGTGATAGTGAAAGCTCTTCCAGAGATAATGAAAATGAGATGTTGTTCATTTCAAAAAAAGAAGAAGAACCGAAACATAAATTCACGGTCATGAAATGCTTTAGATGTGGAAATTTTGGGCACCTTGAGGATGATTGCACAAATATTGAATTGGTTGCTAGTATGTATGAGGATGCTTCAAAAAATGATAAGGAAGATGCATGTATGGTTTTTGAAAAGGGTAGCACATCTAGTAATAAGAAATCAGAAAAAGGTCTTGATAATTCAAAGTGTAATCAAATAGAGAATCTTGAATGTGAACTCAATAATGCTCTCAGTGTTTTGGAAAAGGAAAGGAAGAAGAATGATAGACTCAAGGTTAAGTTAGATGAATGTTGTATGGAGAGAGACGATCTTATAGAAAGTCTCGACTTCTCTATAGCCAAAACACAGGAACTCAAGGATGAGTTAGAGTCTAAGATTCTTGAGTATAATGAGTTAGAGCAGAAAATGGTTTCTTTGAAAGAAGAAAATAAATATTACAAGGATAAACTCTACAGATTTCAGGATAGCTCCAAGAAGGTTAAGTCTCTCATCAAAAATCAAAGAAATCCAACAGATAAAACAGGTCTCGGTTTTGTTGAGCCGCACAAGAAACAGATTGGGGAATCTAGCAAGAGATTTCAAAAAGAAGAAAGTTCTGATGATGAAAGTACTTCAGATCATGAGTCTGTGAGTAATGAATGCGCAGAAATAGAAAACAGATTTCTGAATGTGAAACAGAAGTTCTCGGGACCCAAGAGATCGATTAAAAGAATATTTTTCGGTAGATGTTTTGCGTGTTACAGGTTTGGACACATGGCTGCACATTGCATGTCTCAAATGAAGAAGGTTAACAATAATCTCAGAAGTCGCAATTTATTTCAAGGGTATTGCTACTCTTGTAATCAGTTCGGGCACAAGGCAATTTTTTGCAATTCAAATAACAGGCGGATTCAAAGAACAGCTATGCCTGAAAGAAATAATGTTGTCTGTTACAAATGCAACAATACAGGTCACTCAGCCAGAAAGTGCAGAGCTGATCTTCCAAGGTACAGGAACAAAAATAGTGGTATAAACAGGTCCAAGGATCAAGGTGTGGACAAGAAAAGAGATGAGAACAAGAACAAGAAAAGTGTCAAGAACAGAAACATTAACAAAGAGCTCAAGAAAAGGCCCGACAAAGAAATTGTAGACACTGATGATGATGAGTGTCTAATGGGAGTTTCACTCCCAACTCTATTTTAAAATCACCTCATTAGGAGGTGGGGGAGGGACTAAGCTAAGAGACTCATTCTTAGTCCCAAGCCCCAAAGGTGACCCTTTGCCATTGATGACAAAGGGGGAGAGATTTGAGTAAGGGGGAGAGATATGAGTAAGGGGGAGAGCTTCAAGTGAAGAGGAAAGCTTCAAGTCAGGGGGAGCAAAACTTCAAAGAGATTGATTTCAGTTTTGGCTCTTGAAGATGTGTTTTTAGTAAAGGGTTGCCATCAATGACAAAGGGGGAGATTGTTGGCAATTTTGGGTACCTTGAGTACATTGCCTTTGCCTAAGTTTAGTTGTTGTCATTGATGTCAAGGAGCTCTTGGTAGTTGTTGTTTTTGATGTCAAGGAGTTCTTGGAGCAATTTGTTTTTATGTCTAAGTATGTGTTTTGATGAAGGTTTCAGCTGGTCAGTAAGTCTCCAAGAAAATCAGAGTAGCCCAGTTGCCAAAAATCCAGAAAAAGATAAGTTAGAAAAAGTTTGCAGGCTGCTGGAAAAACTGTCGCGATTTCGCGACATGTTTGAGGAGAGAGAAAGTTTTGGCAAAACTGTCATGATTTCGTGACATGCTGGAAGGCAGAGACGAAGCAGGCAAAACTGTCATGATTTCGTGACATGTTTGAGGAGAGAGAAAGTTCAGGCAAAACTGTCATGATTTCGCGACAAGTTGAGTTGGCAGCGTTGAGTTGCAGAAAGTGTCATGATTTCGTGACAAGTTGAGTTGGCAGCGTTGAGTTGCAGGAAGTGTCACGATTTCGTGACAAGTTGAGTTGGCAGTGTTGAGTTGCAGGAAGTGTCATGATTTCGTGACATGTTTCAAAGAAGTTGTACGGATGCAGAAAGTGTCACGATTTCATGACAGGTTGAGTTGGCAGCTTGCAGTTGGCAAAAGCGTCGCGATTTCGTGACATGTTCCAGTTTTGCGAGCAGTTGGCAGAAAAGTGCTTAAGGCAACGAAAGCGTCACGATTTCGCGACATGTTCCAGTTTCACGAGCAGTTGGCAGAAAAGTGCTTAAGGCAGCGAAAGCGTCGCGATTTCGTGACATGTTCCAGTTTCGTGAGCAGTTGGCAGAAAAGAGCTTAAGGCAGCGAAAGCATCGCGATTTCGTGACATGTTCCATTTTTGCTAGTGCAAACCGAGAAAAGGTTGAAGAAGCAAGAAGTGTCACGATTTCGCGACAAAGTTGCAGATGACGTCAGCAAGAGGCAAAGGTGTCGCGATTTCATGATAGAAGCTGAGAAGAAGGCTTTGGAGTCTAAAGCATCACGATTTCATGATAGAGTTGCTGATGACGTCAGCAAGAGGCAAAGGTGTCACGATTTCATGATAGAAGCGGAGAAGAAGGCTTTGAAGTCTAAAGCGTCATGATTTCATGACAGAAGTGAGATGACGTCAACGAAAGGCAAAAGTGTCATGATTTCACGATAGAAGAGCGAAGGAAGCATACAAAAGCAAAAGCGTCGCGATATCGCTACAACAAGTTAAAGAGGGTGTACGACAGGTAAAGGTGTCACGATTTCGTGACATGTTGAAGTTTTGCACCAGGAGCTTCAGGGAGGCAGTGAAGCCGATAGAGTTAAAATTGGGCCGATGCAACGCAGGGTTTTATAGCCGACGTGATTGAAGGTTGAACAGCCGACTAAGAACAAGATTTCAACTTGAGATTGTGAGTATTTAAGGAGGGTTGTTTGAGCAGTTTTGGCATCGATCGAAGTGTGCGTTCGAAGAGTGGCGTTCACAGATTTAGTGCGACAGTGAGGTTCGATCATCGAAAAAGTAGAGTGCGAAGTTCGACTACAGTATAAGAGTGCATTTCGTCGAATCATCTAAAGTGTGGAAGATTGTGCTACTATTCGAATGTTCATGTGGAAGACTTGTCGCTCATGTAAACTGTTTGCGTTCATGTGAAGACTGTGTTGTTGTTTATGCGAAGACTGTGTTGCTGTATGCGCGAAGAATGTGTTGCTGAGTTTCTCATAGAAGAGTATAATTTGATCGAGTGCTACTGTGTTTGCGTAGACTGTGAAAAGTTGGTTTCGACCAAGTAGAATCTATAACAGAAAAGAAAAGAGGAAGAGGACAGATTTGTGCCAGACCGAAGGACTGTGTTTTGGTGCAGAAAAGAGGACCAGCTTGCTATGACAGAGTTGAGGACAGAGATCTCCAGCCAGAGCAGGGAAGACAGGTGTCTTCTATGGATAGAGTTCCACTTGCTAAGGGCAGAAGAGGTAGAGGTCTTCTAGAGGATCACCAGCCAAAGCAGAATTAGGGGAAGGTGTCTCCTTTGAGCTGAGGCTCATAAACATTGTAATCGAGAAGTATTCCCAGAGGACTTTGATAAAATTTAGTAAGAAATTTTATCCGTGGAGTAGCCCGCATTGGGTGAACCACGTAAATTGTTGTGTCTCTTTGTTGTTGATGTGTTGTGCATTGTTTTAATTGCTGCTCTTGATACTGCTATCTGTTCTCTGCATAAAGCTGATTTGAAAGTTGATTTAAAGCAAAAGTAAAAAGTGGTCTTATACTGTTCACCCCCCTCTCAGTATAAGCTTGTGTTCTTCATAGATTTCTCCTCAGAAGTGATAAGAGAAGTGATTGCTTGAAGAAAATTTTGTTGAGAAGCTAAGTCAAGAGGAGTAGCATCAAAAATATTGGAAAAGTAATTGAAAATAATAGAGTTCATGCCATCCCAAGTGTAGACAACATCTCCAAAATTTGATTTCAGGGAAGAAATAAAGTTGTTCGATCTTCGAGCTAGAAGATATTTATGAAAAAAAATTGTGTTTCAATCACCTTCTTTGAGCCATTGAATTCCAGATTTTTGCTTCCATAAGAGTTATCTTTTTTCCCATTCCTCTAACTGAGCTGTGAGTTTAATTTCATTTGCACTTGTACTCTATATGAGGCCATCTAAATGGATTTTCTTATTCAAATTTTCAAGCTGAGCAATAACTTCATGTTTTTTTATGAACATCCCCAAACTTCTTTCAGTTCCAAGTCTTGATTTTGGATTTAATGTATTGCAATATTTTGGCAAAATAGAACATCTTAGTCCCATACTTAGGTTTACATTCCTTACACCATTGTTTCACTCGAGTTTTAAAGTAACTTTATCTAAGCTACATTAACTAAAATAAAAAAGGAGAGAAAGTCACATTGGTTTTCCACATTTCCACCATGATAGGCCAATGATCCAAACCATCATTGTTAAGAGTCTTCACATTCACTTTAGAAATGTGACAATGGATTAAGAAATTGTCAGAGAGCAATAACCTATCCAATCTCTACATTATACAAGCTAAGCCTTGTCTTCTGTTAGACCAAGTTATAAGTCCATTATCTAATTGGACGTCCACAAGATGGAGGTTTGTAATATATTCTCTCATGAGGTCAGTGCTCTTGTCCAAATTTCTAGGGTTTGTTGGACGTCCACAAGTTAAAAATTGGTGGAGACATTCTAGGGTTTGTTAGACATCTACCCTTAAAATTTCCCCCTTAAAACCTCTTATAAATAGGGGATTGGATTACCTATTTTATCCATCTAGATATATATAATGAAATCCTCTTGAGAACCCAAATCTGAAGAACACAAGCTTATACTGAGATGGGGGGGTGAACAGTATAAGACCTCTTTTTACTTTCTCTATTTAACTTCAACTTCGCAAAGCAATGAACCAATAGCAATATCAAAGAAATGCATAAAGCAACACACAATGAGACACCAAATTTAACGTAGTTCACCCAACATGGGCTACATCCACAAAACTTTTCTCTAAAAAGATTTCTCAAAGTTCTTTGGGAATCCTTCCCAATTACAATGTTTATGAGCCTCAGCCCAAAGGAGAAACCTTCCCCTACTAAAGTATTTATGAGCCTCTACCCAAAGGATAATCCTTCCCCTCCTCATGAATTTATGAGCCTCCTACCCAAATGAGAATCCTTCCCCTCCTCACGAATTTATGAGCCTCCTACCCAAAGGAGAATACTTCCCCTCAGCTCTAGAAATGATACTTCAGAAGATCACCTACCTCTTATTTCGCTAGCATGTGGAACTCCTTTCCATAGAATACCTCCTATCCTCAATTCTCAGCCTCAAGAGACCTTTGTCCTCACTAATCGCCTCCACAGCAACTCATCAACCTGTACTAAACATAGTCAGTCGGTCCGGCACAAGTCTTCCTCACTCTGTTAGATCTTTCCCAAGCTTAACTCATAAAGCTTGAATAAATCAATCTCTGTTGCACACAAGACTTCTCAAAGACTTGTCAAAACTATCCTCAGGTTCTTCTCAAAGAACCACTTCAACTCTATCCTCAAGTCCTCTGCTAGGACCTGTCCAAATCAGCTCACAAGTCCTCCCTAGAACTTGTCCAAATCAGCTCACAAGTCCTCACTAGAACCTGTCCAAATCAGCTCACAAGTCCTCACTAGAACCTGTCCAAATAAGCTCACAAGTATTCACTAGAACCTATCCAAATCAGCTCACAAGTCCTCACTAGAACCTGTCCAATTCATCTCACAAGTCCTCACTAGAACCTGTCCAAATCAGCTCACAAGTCTTCACTAGAACCTGTCCAAATCAGATCACAAGTTCATCAAAAAAAAACTTGCTTAGCATGAACCCACAAAGAGAATTGTTAGAGACCCAATGTGATTCATCAACCTCATAGAAGCATAAAGAGAATTGTTAGAGACTCAATATGTTCTATACTTAACTCCCAATCTCAATCTCAAATCTTATAGAAACATAAAGAGAATTGTTAGAGACTCAATATGTTCTATACTTAACTCCCAATCTCAATCTCAACTCAATCTCAATCTCAAAAGAATAAGATAGATGTAGTATGTTTTTCTCAAGAACATGAAACACAACCCAACAATTGCCAACCATGCAATAACTCATATAACAATGATACTCATGTTATTTCCACAACCAATATCTTTTCACTACCAATTAGGGCTTTAACAACAATGCTTATAGACAAGGTTTAACCAACATCATTCAACTCAAAACTAACCTTGAAGTATTCAACCAATCACTACATGAAAAGGAAACTAGTAGAAATCCTTTTCCCTCCAAATATATTTGAACAAAATAGCCACCAACATAAATCACCAATGCAAAGAATAACTTGCTCAAATCAATCTCAATGGAGTAAGCCCAAAACATGAATCAAGTAAAGCATTAACTTGATCAAAACAACCTCTATGGAAGCAACTCAACCATCAATCTCAAAACAGCCAACTAAGGGTTTCACCATCTCAATGCAAGTAGCAAGACTTACTAACATAAACCCTAGTGCAAAAATGCTTCCTCTTCCTCAACCAGAATTATGCATTCACCCAAAAAAACTCATCAATGATTTTAATGCATAAACAATCTTCAATATCCAAAAAAATGAGATTTACACCAACAAGAATACCTAGTAGACAACCTTTTCACTCCAAACTCAATTTCAGAAAATACACCATCAACAATATACATGGAATAAGTTGCCCACACATTTGTTTGAGGAAGAAGAGAATAGCTCTTCAACCTGTTACCAACACCACCCTCAACTTTGCCACCAAGTTAGGGTTAGATCATAAAAGTAACCACAAAAATATTTATTCCATAAAACACCTTATGAATCCAATCCTTAGAAGTCACCTACCAAAAAATATAAAGCATACAAACAATATATCATTTTACACCTTATTTCTCCAAATTAATTAAACCATGCTCAAGGAATAATAGCTTCTAAGAAAATCTCACTCAACAATTAAGCCAAAAATCTCAACCACACACTATCAACCTTATATCTCCAAAGAAGCATTTAACCTTAAAAATAATTTTAAATAAATTTTCCCAACCACTTCTTCTTTAACAAAATGCAGATTTTATTTTAAAAACCTTACCAAAAAAATGCTTTCAGAAATTACGGGTCAACAGTGCCTCCAAAAAAAAAATCGGAGCTCAAAAAATCTTCTCACACTCCACGACGGGAGTCGAACACTCGACCTCCCTTCAAGCGCCTTCGCAGAATAGTCGTTGTCACTAGGCCAACAATGCTAGCTTGAAGGCTATAAAGAGTCTCCTTCTCCTTAACCCTTTGGCGGTGGATAAACGTGGTGAAAAAATGATAGCCGTAGCTTTTACTTCCCAACATTTGTGCAATTCGAATTTCTTTAACACCATTGCTTTGGACTATAGGTTATGGCTTATATAGCCAAACTTCCATGCTATGCACGACGTCGGTGGGAGGATAATTCAAACTTTTCAAATTAATATTATTTTGGTGCCTTCGAAACAAATTTAGGGTTTATGAAACCCTTTTGATTATTTAAAAAATAATCAAAGGTCTTTTAGACCTTAGACCTTAGGTGGAGAACCCATTAATTTATTAAAATAATTTAATCAAATAAATAATTAATTAAAAAACCTTAAAAAGGTTTTATTAATTAAGTTATTGAAATAATAAGTGTCTCCAGTATTTGCATTAAGCTGAGAGTGGTTTTGAGAAAAACCCTTAATGCATCCACCTGGTTTTAATAAAAACCCTTAAACCTGCCATGGTTTTGATAAAAAACTTTTCATCTGCCACATGGAATCTCTCCGAAATATTCTAGAAAAAATTCTTTGGAATCTTCAACCTTTGAAGCCAATAAATCCTCTTGACGTTAATGCCAGTTCCTTTTGACATCAATGACAACTCATAGACAAGCATCTAGGATCTCAAACCCAAAATTGCCAACAAAATCTTGATTTGTTCATTTTCTAACAAGTGCTCTTTTGCTATGGATTGTTGTTTTTGTTGATCTTTTGCTTTGGTGTTGGATACCCTTGGGGATCAAGTGAAGGAGTCTGGATGGTTGGAGAAGTGCACCATTCTAGAGTGCTTCCTTCAACTTCTCATTGCTCTTTACTTTCTCCATCAGCTAACCAGGTTCTTTACTTGCATTATTAACCATTAGCTCTATTTTTCATTGTTTTGCATCACATGTTTTGGTGTTTTGGGACCCAAAAAATGCATCTAAACCAAATTCGCACCTCAACCATATGAGATACAATTTCAAAATACATATTCATGCCCTCTCATTATATGGCATTAATTTAGTCAATTATGGCTTGGGGGCAAATTTTTGCTTCCCAAAATCCTAGTTTGTTGCTTGCATTTTAGATTTCTATCACTTGCATTTTGTTTCATTTCATTTTGTTTTTGCATGTTCATTTAATAGTGCTTTTTGCTTGTTCCAAAGCTCAAATATTATTTTATTTTCAAATATTCAGCTAAAAAAACTAAAGGGGGATGATTATTGTGCCTCTAAGATCAGTCATATAGCAGCCTAAGTAGTCCCCCAAATGTTGATCAAATTTTCTAGGGTTTTATAAATTGTTTTGTAGGTTTGAATTTATTTGGATATTTTGGATAAAAATTAAAGCTAGGATCAACCATTGTATTAGGTAAGTGTTATAGTATATATTAAGGCTATTTTGTGAGTGTCTTTGTTCTTTTCTATTTCAGATTTTGATCATAAAAGAAATTGAAAATATTTAACTTTTATTTCTAGGCATTTGAAAGAGTAAAAGCATGTAGTTTGCATCCTAGGGTTAAATTTATTTATGCATTCTCTTAAAACCTTGGTCAAAATAGAAATATCAATTTTATTGCAACTTAGTGTTTAGTCATCATTGAAATCAAGAATCATCCTAGGGTTAATTTCTTGTATTCCTACATTATTAATTTTCTTGCATTGTTCCTTCATTTCCATAGTTTAGCTTTTAGAAAGGCGAAACATAGGTTTTTATTTAATATGCACATCATACATTCCATTCCTGTACTTGGAGTGATTCCTTAAAATTTTCCTAGTGAACCCTTCAATTGCCAAGCCCTTGAGTGTAGAGAATATAACACACCCCCACGATCACCTTGGCTCCCAACGGATCTAGCTGAGAATCATACATGGTAGGACAATTTTCTCCATCTACATATTTGATGAACCTAATGTGAACACACATATTAGTGGCTAAGATAGGAAGTCTTTTAATTTTGTTCTTCTTTTGATTACTTTAAGAAGGACCACTAAATCTATTTTATTATAATTAGAAAACATTAAAATGTATTAAAAGTATTCTTGTGTTTCTTTTGCTAGTTTTCTCCTCTATCCTTTCTATTCCTCCTGGCTCTCAACCTTAGGATTAGGATAAATATTTTAAAATCTAATTAGATTCTTCAAGAAGATGATCATATTGATAGGGAGAATCCAAATCTAGATGCGAAAGATGAAAAACATGAATAAATTGATACTAACTTTGTTCCTTTTGAGGGGTTTAATTGAGGCTTCACTTTTACATCATTTGATCATATGGGGGGTTTTATAATACACCATAAGGATTATTTGGTTAAATTTATGGAAGAGGAATCCCGAATCAAAAGAGGTGGGATGCCTCCTCCTCCAACCATCTCTCCTAGGAATTTTCACACCAATCCTTTGAATATTCACATCATGTTAATCCTTTTCATAAATCAACATATGCTACTACTATGACCACAAATATTGGGGAAATTCCACAAGTTCCTCCAACCAGTAGTGCATCTCGAGATTATGCCTAATTTATTCTCATTCTACTCATCTTAACATTCATGCTTATATTCCACCAATTGTCAACTATCCTCCACAACAAGATACCACATATCATAACCCATACCATAACAATGCCAATGCCTCTAACATTGGCCACATTCCCTTTCAACAACCTACCTATACCCCTCCTCTATGGAACCTAGGTATATTGCACAACAACAATCATGATATGCAAATTTTGACAAGTGTGGTGAAATAATTGGTTTCAAGAGTGGACATGATACAACCTCCAAGTTTCATTGAAAACTATAAGAAGATGTGGAATCAGCCCCTAGATCTTGTTATTGCTTATAGGCCCTACCCTAAGCATTTTGCAATTCTAGTTTTACCTATTTACAAGGGAACAAAAGACCTGATTTAACATTTAAGGATGTTTAGGACAACATGCCATGATATTATATATGATTACATGTTGTTACTAAATACATTTCCTAAGAGTCTTTGTGGTATGGCATTGGAATGGTATTATCAACTCCATCATTATTTGAGGAATTTTGAAGAGACATCAAATTTTTTTGTTTAACAATTTAGAGCTAATGTTGAGAAAAATATGACTATGAAAGATGTTTATATGTTGAAACAAGGTAAAAATGAAATTTTTTCAAAGTTCTTGTCTCGATGGAGAAATTTAGTTGTATGTTTAAGATATACTTTACCTCCTTGAGACATGCTTGATATTTTATTAGAAATTTACAAGAGCAAATATATTATGAATTGGAAATAACAATACCTCTTTTGACCAAGCAATAGATCTAGCAAGAAGGGTAGAGCAAGACCTTATTCAAAGAGGTCAAATTAAACCAAATAAATAATAAGATAGGACCACAAAAAATCAATATAAGAACAAGCATGTAGTTGGTGATGGGGTAACATATAGTAGGCCTATTAACAATATTTTTAACACCCTACAAAATATGGTGCTTAGTCAACCTCAAAAACCCCCACCAAGGAATTTTACAAGACTCAACACACCTATGAACATGGTCCTAAAGCAACTTTTAGAGGCTAATATGATTGAGTTACCTCCCATAAGCTAACTTGATACCATAACTAATTGGTAAAAGTTTGGTCAACATTGTGAGTATCATAGAGTGGAGAGACATATGAAAAAATTATTTAAGAGGTTAAAACATGTGGTTTAGTACTTAATTGATGAAGGTTGTATTGTTATAGAGGGTCCTCAACCCAATCCTCCAACAATATATCAACCTCCTACTCAACAAGCACCCATAACTAATCAAGGCATGGAGATCTTCCAAGATCCCTTACCTAAGCATGGACAACATGAAACTAACCAAGTATCATATCATAATGTGCCACCTCTATAAAACAATATGGTTGGTTACTTGGTATTATAGTAGTAACTACAAAGAAACCAACTCAAACACAATTGATTCAATGACCTTAGCAGGAGATAAGTTCTACATCCAATCAACCTTTGAAACCACCCTTAGTTTTGAAGAGTACCCAAAAAAGGAGCACAAGAGTAGAAAATCCACCTTTAGTGTTGAAACCACAACCTAAAGTCTCCTTCGACATTCAACAACAATTAGCTAGTACCGCATATAATATCTCCCTCTTAAAACTTTTGTAAACTTCTCCTATTCATAGGGAAGCCTTGTTGAAGCTTCTAAGATAATAGTATATTCCTCAAGACATTTCCCCTAGCACTATAGTTGATGTTGTAGGTTCCTTTGGGATACATCATATCACATTCTTGGATGATGATATTCCTTCCTCATACTTGAAAGGGAATTTTTTCCTTTACATCACTATATTTATTGGAGAAACATTTATAAAGCAAATCTTGATAGACAATGGTTCCTCCCTCAATCCATGCACTTATCAAATTTTCCAATAATTTATACTAAAAGAGGAATTTTTAAACAAATCTGATATCATCATCAAATATTTCAACAACAAATCCCAATAGGCCTATGGAATTATATCTCTCCTCCTTAAGGTTGGACCTAATATCTTAGATACCTTGTTTTATGTGGTATATTGCCTTGCATATTTTAATCTTCTTCTTGGATGCCCTTGGATTCATGCAATGAGGGTTTTACCTTTCATTTTTCATCAATATTTGAAATTCAAATTCAAATATAAAATTGTCACCATTCTAGGTGACCCTCACCCATTTCAATATTATTCAATGGTTGAGCAAGCTCAATTTGATCTTAATTTATGTCTATCAATTTTCTCATCTCACATCACTAAGCAACTTAAAAATTTAAAGGTGAGTGAGGAACCGTTAATAAATGTTTCATCATAGGATCAAGTCAATGCATTTATTCAAGAACCTCTTCTATATATTGCCAAGCTACCACATTCATTAAGGACTATGGGTTTACCCCATAATAAGGGTGAAGTTGTACACATTGGTGAAGAACACAAGCTTATATTGAGAGGAGGGTGAACATTAGAAGACCACTTTTTACTTTTATTTATTCAAGCAGACACAATATATCATTTTTATAATTTTTTTAGCATCATTAGGAATGAGAGAGTTGAGGTTTAGCGGGTGCGGTAGGTGTGAGGGTTTGAATTTTCTAGGCAGGAATATCATCCAAGGCGATAGAGGTAGAGCAGGTATAGAAGGGGTGGGTGGGAACCTCGAGCATGGATCAAGCAAGGATCCAGAGGAAGGCGGTTAGGCTGCGGTATATTTGGAGGCAGGCATCATGCGGGGGCCCGACCCTCCTTAGAAAGACCCCGACAAAAAATATACGAAGGACAATGCGGGGCCCAAGAAGTGGTTGTATTTTGCTGAGACTCTTAGAGGAAAAATAAATGAGGTTCTCTCTCTTCCGCCCCTAGTTCCAATAAATAATAAAATTTTGGCCCCGGAAAGTTCCATGAGCCCTTTTCTTTCAATGGAAGAATTCTCCCTGGTAGGCAAGTTTTTGGAAGGTAGGCTGGACATGGAGACCATCAGGGCTTGAGCGATGGGTAAATGGTGATTGGTAGGTATCTTAGAGCTGGTAGCTCTAACTCAAGGGTTCTTCATTATCCATTTTAACAATATGAAGGATGCTAACCACATTTAAATAGGAATTCCTTGGTTTTTGGGCAAAAGGAGCCTTTTTCTCAGATGATGGGATGAATATTTTGACCCTAAAAATAAAAATATTAACATTACCCCTATTTGGGTTCATCTCCCGAGTCTACCTACCCAGTTCTTCAATGAATATTGGTTGAAGGGCATAGCCAAAACTATAGGGGACCTGATCTTCATTGACCATGCGACCTTGGCCAGGAAAATGATGACTCATACATGAATCTACGTAAATGCTAATTTGGATAATAATTGCAAAGGTTTGTGGAGCTAGAGTATGGAGAATACTATCAAAAATAGTTGGTATAATACGAAAATAGATCGACATTCTATGCATAATGTAAAAATCAAGGACATCTATGCAGTCAGTGCCCTAACTTGGAAATGAATAGAGAAAAGCAGTAGGGAATGCTAGATAGAGAAAATTTGAGGAGTTTCCCAAGCAGAGGCGATTTCAATCAGGCAAACTATGTCTACCAAAAAATAAAAGAGAGGGTGTAGTTTCCCAATAAGACAATGGAAAACAAAAGGTTTTTGGCAACCAAAACACTTAGGTAAGTTACAATCCTCTAGTTTTAAATAAATTTTCAATTCTATCCAATATGGAAGTAGGAGGATTATTGAAAGACATGGAAGCCTAGAACCTTCAGGCTAACCTTTCTAACTCTCTAGAATCCCCATCCAAGTTAGGATCCGCAAACCCTAATTTTTAAATTATTGTAAGCCCCATGGGTATCACAAAGCCAAACCCTAATGCTCGATCTCTAGAATCCCCATCCAAGTTGGGATCCTTAAACCCTAATTCTAAAAATACTTCAAGCCCAGTGGGCATCCCAAAGGCAAACCCTAATGCTAAAGAACTTAGGAAGAAATTTGAGGCATTGGAAAATAAAAAATCTCATCTCCATAACATCATCACTAGGATCCAGGTGAATCCTACTGAGGGGTCGTCCCGCAGACCAGGGGAATATAGGAAAAAAGGAGAATATTTGGATGTAGGGGTGGAGATATGTGAAAATATTTAGATTGAGGATTATGGCAGTCAAGTTCTGCAACAAATTGCCTCCCCTAGTTTAGTCCTAAACAAACTAGGAGTACTGTGAAGTCTCCTATAGATTTTAGCAGTGAAAAAATAAGAGAGAGAATATCAAATGTTGAGCATCAAAAAATTAAAACTAAAAATGACATTGCCAATGGAAAACAGAGAACCTTGTTTCAACATGTTATTTCGGGTTCTTAAGACAACAAATTAGGAAAACCCCCTCAAGGTATGGGGAGAGGAAGAAATCCCAAACAATCTAAATTAAGTTCCTCTCATGAAACGTGAGAGGCCTCAATGGCCTATCCAACATAGGGAAGTTAGTGCAATAAGAAATCAAGTGAATCCAACTATTATCATGTTGCAAGAAACAAAAACTGATGAGATTCAATCAAAACAATTAGCAAAAAAAATTTGGAATCAAGGGGAGGTTTGCAAATCATCCAGAGGAGTGTCTGGAGGCCTTATGACTTTGTGGGATCCCTATATAGTAGAAGGCACCATTAGTCAAAAATATGACAAGGTTCTTAGTGTTTTATTTAAGGAAATAAATAGCAACAAGTTGTGGATCCTTTCAAATATTTATGCCTCGACTTAAATTCAAGGGAGAGCTCTACTATGGGAGTACTTAGGCAATATAAGTGAAATCTTTCATAATGTCCCCTAGATTTTGGCTGGGGATTTTAACACTCCTCTTTACCCTTCAGACAAAATGGGTGGAAATGGACCACCTATCAGGAGCATAGATGAGTTCAATGACTTTGTGAACTCCAATATGTTGATGGATGTAAAACTTAGAGGAGTGAATTATACCTGGAGCAATTAGCAGATAGGGTGTCATCTCATTCAAGAAAGGATTGAAAAGTTTTTTCTATCAAAGGAGGCTACAACTCTATTCGATGATTCTACCATGAAAGCCCTTCCTAAAATTGCCTCTGATCATAATCCCATTTTTTTGGAGATACCTAACTCTCTGTCCTTCAAGAAACCTTTCATATTTCAATCTATGTGGATCAAACATTCTAGTTTTAGAGATAACTTAATTCAATGGTGGCAGCAGCCTGTCAGGGGTAGTGTAGCTTTTAAACTTGTTGGAAAATTAAATTTTGTTAAGGAAAAGCTTTGAAATTGGAACAAAGAGGTCTTTGGGAACATCTTTGAAAATAAAAAATAGGTTGTTGAAAGTTTGAAGATAATTGATCAGAGTATTCAACATGGTGATGTTGATGAAACTACTAGGCAAGAGGAATGGATAAAACTAGCAGAGTTTCATAACATTTTGGCCTATGAGGAAATCTATTGGAGGAAAAAATCAAGGGATCTTTGGTTGAAATATGGATATTAAAATTCCAAGTTTTTTCACATCACCACGCTTAGAAACATAAGCAATAATAATATAAAAATTAAAAAAAAAAAGCAAATGGTTCTATTACTCAGGACTTAACAAAAATCATAAAGGAGGCAATAAATTATTTCAATTCTATCCTTGGTCAGGAATCGCAGTGCAATGAGGAGGCTAAAGATATTATCTTGCAATCCATTCCTATCATAATAAATGAGGATATAAACCTTAATCTTCTAGATCCCTTTTATGATGAGGAAATTAAGGAAGCCTTGTTTAGCATGGAGCCAGACAAAGCCTCGAGACTCGATGGATTTCCCCCTCATTTATATCAAGCTTTTTGGGATATCATAAATGAGGATGTAATTTCTATTGTTAGATAATTCCAAGCAAGCAATCATATCCCAAAAGTTCTCAACTCTACTTTTATTTCTCTAATTCCTAAGAAGCAAACCCCTGAATCTATGGCTGACTTTAGGCCAATCAGTCTGTGCAATATTTCTTACAAGATCCTAACTAAAGCCATTACAAATAGAATGAGAGATATTATGCCCCACATCATAGATCTATGTTATGGAATATTTGTCTAGGATAGGTCAATCTTGGATGGAGTTATCACAGTTCATGAAGCTCTGCACTCTGCTCATAAGACTAACAGGTCTATTTTTGCCCTCAAGCTTGATATGAACAAATCATTTGACAGGCTAAATTGGGAATTTTTGATTGTTGTCCTCCTTAAGTTTGGTTTTCACCACCAATGGGTTAATTTTATCAAATAATGAATTTCTAAAGCATGTTTCTTGATTCTGGTTAATGGAAAAATTGCTCGTTACTTTCAAAGTCGTAAAGGAATTCGACATGGGGACCCTATCAGCCCCATGTTATTCATCATTGTGGCAGAAGCTTTAGGAAGAACCATAAAAAATACTTGCATTTCAAGGCTAATATCAGGAATCAAGGCAACATCTCTCACTAGGGCTATTTCTCACCAACAATTCGTCGATGATACCCTTCTATTGACTAAGGCATCGATGGTTGAGGCCAAAAGAATTAAATACATCCTGCAACTCTACGAGGACGTTGTTGGTCAAAAAGTTAATTTTAGTAAAAGCAAGTTATATTTCTTGAACACCCCCATTCATAGGCAAGGAAGGATTGCAAAAATTTTAGGGTGTGATATAGCAAACCTCCCCACTTCGTATCTTGGTCTCCCTCTTTTCATTGGTTCTCCGAGAGAGTCAATGTGGGACAGGGTTATTGAAAGAATTCAAAAAAAACTTGTTGGATGGAAAGGTCATCTTCTATCTCAAGCAGGAAAGTTGACCCTCACTAAGGCCTCTCTTCAAAGCATTCCAGTCTATTTCCTCTCCGTTTTCAAAGCCCCTATGAAGGTTTTCCAAAAAATTGAGAAACTCCAAAAAGAATTTTTATGGACTGGATCAGAGGAGAAAAAAATGATACACCTTGTAGGATGGACCAAAGTGTGCAGACCCAGGGAAAATGGGGGCTTAGGTCTGAGGAGAATTGCTCATATGAATTTAGCTTTACTAGCTAAGCAGGCATGGCACCTCATTTCTGGTGAAGAAAATGAATGGACAACTATCATCAAATGAAAGTATCTTCAAAATATGGAATTTCTAAGTGACTCAGTTCCAATCAGAGGTTCTGCTTTTTGGAAAGCAATTCTCAATTGTAAGGAAATCATCAAAAAAGGTTTAATATGGGTTTTAGGCAATGGTGAGAGGATAAATTGCTGGAATGATAGGTGGGCTAAGGATGAACCATTGACGCAATATCCTAACTTAGCCCGAATCAGAGATATCACGAAAGAACTCATTGGCAGAAAAGTCTTTGATTATATGGTTGAGGACAGAGGTAGAATGAAGTGGAAACAAATAAGGATTCAGGGATTTCAAGTGGAATAAAATGATCTTTGTAACATTCTCGAGCAACAGTTTATCCCCATGAGACCCAAGGAAGATCAAGTGACTTGGGCTCCTACGAAAAATGGGCAGTTCACTATTAAATCAGCTTACAAGCTTCTGCTTGATGACGAGGATTTTGTCCTCCAAAAGGACTTAGTTTGGATAAAAAATTTAATTCCAAAAATTGTAGTCTTTTCATGGCTGGTTATCCAAGGAAGAATTCTAACCATTGATAATATGATGCGTAAAGGTATTTGTATCACTAATCACTGTTATCTGTGCAGGGCTAATTGGGAGACCATTTATCACATTTTCCTTGAGTGCCCTTTTTCCTTGACTATCCTAAGTGGGGTTTTTCAGGCCTTCAATATTTCCTGGGTTAAACCAACCATCGTACTTGATTTGTTCATCCAGTGGCCTTGCCCATTTTCAAGCCAAAGACTTAGATACATGTGGAAAATTTGTCTCAATCACTATCTTTGGTAGGTGTGGTTAGAAAGGAACCATAGAGTCTTTAATGAGTCTATCCATGATCATCAAACTATCATTGCCAGGATCCTATCCTTTGCCAACGAGAATGTGAACCTTATCCCTTTTGATAGTCGTAAACCTCATCTACAGGAGACCACGATTGCTCAATATTTAAGCTTAACCTTGTTAGATGAGTTTGTGCCTAGGGTAGTCAACCCTAGAGCCAATGTTAAGTGGTCCCCACCTCCTATGGGTTGGTTTAAGCTTAATTTTTATGGAGCGGCTAAGGACAATCCTAGCAGAGCAGGCACTGGTGACATTGTGTGAGATCATAATGGGAATATGATGCTTGCATTTTCTAAATATTTGGGAACAAGGACGAACAACGAATCTGAAGCTAGAGCTATGTGGAGAGGCCTTCAAATGACTCAAGACTTAGAAGGCAATTTGATCATAGAAGGAGACTCTATGCATGTTATAAATCTCCTCAATAATTGGAAAACACCTCCTTGGAGGATTAAAACAATTGTTGAAGAGGCTAGGATCCTTTTCCAGGGAAGACAGGACAGAAAAGCCCAACATGTCTTTCGAGAAGCTAACAAAGTTGTTGATAAGCTGGCCAATTTGGGTGTCGATGGTGACAAACTTTTCAAATGGGAACACGGTGTCCCGAGTGAAGTAGAGGAGCTTATTCAACAAGAATGCCAAGAATGATAGTCAAATTTACCAATAGGGAAGGCACTATAAGTTCGAAGGCTATGAGTATTCCCATCTCTTTTTTGAAATGGACTCACAATAAAAATTATCCGAGCTGTCAGTCTTGGTGGATGCTGCTTGGAAATACCACAAAGACTAATGGGGATAGTCACATGTCATATAACATGGCTCCTAGTCATCTTAGTAATTTGAGGTTGGTTGATAATCATAGGGCAGGAAAGAAATGGCAATATAATACTTCGAACCAAAGCCACGTGGACCACTAGATAGCCACCACCATAAATCTAGCCAGCAGGTTCACTTCTCCAAGGCTGATTGGCCAAGATGGGATGTGGTCCCAAAGCATGTCATATACGAAAGAAAGCAATTACCAAAGAATTATTAAGAGTAACTGTCAATACAAAGCTTGTGGGAGTTTTTTTTAGTACTCTGCTATGTGTGTCTGCAGCTTTTTGTTTCTCCACTATTTCAAGGAAGGGATCTGTGTTTGTTTCTTTTTTGTAATTATGATGCAGGTGTGTTTTCTTGGGGTATACCCAAAATGTTGTATGGGAAGTTTCTTTTTGATAATAGGCTATGTGCCTTATCGGATGTAATGGCTTTGGTGGCATGTAGATTTTACATATATAGGATCCTTAGTAAGGACATGTTCATCAACAGCCCTAGGCTGATTTTTGTAAAAGGTTTTGGGTCAACCTGTAAAACCCGGTATTAATGCTATAGTATCTTATCTACCAAAAAAAAATTATAATCCAATATATCAATGCAATGTCAACACCAGTAATTAAATTCATTCATAAATCACCACAAACAATAGAGACACCAATTTAACATGGTTCACCCAATGTGGGCTACTCCATGGAGAAAATATTTCACTAAAATTTTCTCAACAAATATCTTGGGAAACCTTTCCCTATTACAATGTTTATGGACCTCTATCCAAAGGAGACACCAATCCCCTAATAAATTTCATGGATCTCTATCCATAGGAGACATAAATCCCCTTAGTTTGTTTGTGTATCTCTATCCACATGAGAACTCCTTCTCCTCTACTCTGGATGGTGATCTTCTAGAAGACTACTACCTCCACTACTTTGGGTTGTGGATCTCTCTCCACTAAATACCTCTATCCTCTCTACCCTGGCTAATGGATCTCTATCCACTGGAGACTATTGTCCTCTGCTCTGTCACCTCCAAAGCTTGCTCTCAACTCTATCTCAAATCTACACTAAACACAGTCCTTCGATCTAGCACAAATCTGCTCAATATCTATCTCAAATCAGCACTAAACATAGTCCTTCGATCTAGTACAAATCTTCTCAATATCTATCTCAAATATATACTAAACACAGTCCTTCAGTCTAGCACAAATATGCTCAATATCTGTCTCAAATATGCACTAAACACAATCCTTCGATCTAGCACAAATATGCTCAATCTCTATCTCAAATCTACACTAAACATAGTCCTTCGATCTAACACAAATATGCTCAATCTCTGTCTCAAATCTGCACTAAACACTATCCTTCGATCTAGCACAAATCTTCTCAATCTCTATCTCAAATTTGTCCTCAAGCCTTAACACAAAGCTTGACTCAATCACAAATCAACTCTACTAGATCTACCCCAAACCTTAACTCAAGTTTTGAACAAATCAATCAATCAACTCTACTCACAAGTCTTCTCAAATACTTACCTCAAATCTGCTCTACAAGTCCTCACTAGAACTTGTCCAATTTTCTCAATAAGTCTTCACCAATACTTACCTCAAATCTGCATTGTAAGCTTCCACAAAAGCTCACACAAATATGTCCAACAAGTCTTCACCAAGACTTACCTCAAATCTGTCCAATCTGATTGTAAGCTTCCACAAAATCTTACTCAAATCAACTCACTCTATTACATAAAACCTCTTCAATCACACAAACAAGCTTCACACAAAATCTTGTTTTAATCTCACAGAAACATATAGATAATGGTTAGAGACTCAATATGCTTCACACTCACAACAATACTCAATCACTTTCAATCTCTCTTGTTTTACCATATAAACATATAGAGAATGGTTAGAGACTCAATATGTTTCACTCTCACACAACACTCAATTACTTCCAAAATCTCTTCAAATAAATTAAGAATAAAGAACAATTTGTTTCATAGAACTTGAACTATCACTCCAACACTTCCAATCAACTAAGACCAAACAACTCCACTCAATCAATCACTCAATGAATGCTTAGTCAATAATGCTTATCAAACAAACCTCACATAACAATGATACTCATGATTTTTCACAAACCCTAGTTCAAGATAGTTCTCAACTTCACATAACAATGATACTCATGATATTTCACAAACCCTAGTTCAAGATAGTTCTCAACTTCACATAACAATGATACTCATGATATTTCACAAACCCTAATCAAGCATATGAAATCTTACTCAATATTTCCAACAATGCTTATCAAACAAGGTTTCTAGTATCAACTTTCATTCCAAAAAACCCACATCAATCAACATTGGATTTCTCAAAACCAAACTCAAAAATGCTTATCAAACAATCCTTTTCACTCCAACTTAGCATTCACAACATCCAAAAATATTTCACTCACAAGGAAGATATACCCATACCTTTATTTTGAAGAAGATTTGAATCTCAAAACCTGTCTCAATCACACTCACTCTCTTTGCCAATCTCAAAGGTTAGATAGCAAAATTTTATCTTTAATATTTTCTTTTTTAATATTTCACCAAGTCAAAATATCAAAAATCAACTATGCCTTATTTCTCCTCTCAAATCAATTTTTATAATATAACTTTATTTCAACAAAACATCTAACACCCTTGGCACCCTTATAACTCCTTTTAACCACTTAAAAATCAAACACACAAATTAAAACTTTGCATACCCTTTTATCTCCTTTTATAACTCATAAACCCTTTTAACTATGCAAATTTTAATAATAAAAACCTTTAGGAAATTAAAAATTTAATTTCCACCTTTATGCATTTTGCGTGCAATGTCAAACCTTAGCAAATGAGTGCATACCTTTTAATTGCAACAAAAAGGGTTTCAATGGGTTTCGACCTCATGATCCTCTTATCCGAAGCACCTCTGCACAGTGCATGCCTACCAAGTGGGTTGCATGCCCACACACATTGAACGAGGCTCATGCCTCCCTCTTAATATTCCTTTGATGGCACAAACAAAATGAAAATCAACTTTTCCTTGCCCAAAACACTATCGTGTGGATTAGAACCCGCGATCTATTGCTTACGAGTGACTTACTTCCCTTGTTGTCAATTGTGCTACCAACACCTTGCATTTGATAAGTATGCTCCACTAGCACTCATGCCTTAGTATTCCTCTTTAAAGCTTCTAACACATGTGATTCCCTTCATACCTTTGGCGCATGAATTCTTTTTTCATTCAAATCGATCGCATGGATGATTTTTTCTAAGGTGGGTTCTTACCCCCTTTTATATGCATGGTAATATCTTCAAACACATCGGTGGATGAAATAATTTGATTTTGAATTTATTTAAAATTATGGCCTTTTAAATTAATTTAAATTTAAATTTTACCTTTAGGTGAAATATTTAAATTTAAATAAAACTTAGGGCATTATAAACTCTCACATGGGTCTTTTGTAAAATAATAAATGTATTATTCCACAACCATTGTTTCTCTTCACACCAAACTATAACCAAAAAAAATTATAATATTATATATTATAATATTATTATTTTTATCAACCTGCTTCTTGCCTTGTTGGAAAAACTACTAGAGGATATTTATACCATAGGAATTTGGACATCAACCTTTACATAAATATATGTATGACATTGAAACTTGGTCATCATCCTCATGACATTAATGACAACAAACCTTACTTTCTTCTTGACATCAATGATAACAAACCTTACTTTCTTCTTGACATCAATGACAACAAACCTTGCTCATATTTTCAACAATATCCCCCTTTGTCATTGATGGCAACCCATTTTTCTTTTACCATTTCCTTTACCTTTTTTTATTCTGCTCCCTTTGAGAAACTGCTTCTCTTGACTAAATGCTCTCCCCCTAACTCAAATATCTCCCCCTTTGACATCAATGGCAAAGGGTCACCTTTGGGGCTTAGGGCTAAGAATGAGCTTAGGGCTAAGAATGAGACTCTTAGCTTAGCCTCTCCCCCACCTCCTCTTGAGGTGGTTAATTCTAGGATGGTATTATTTCTACTCCCAACAAGCACTGATATTTACCTTTGTCCACTTTCTTCCTCAACTGATCCTTTTGATTCCTCTCACTATTCTTGTTCCTGCTTGTCTCTAGAATTTTTTCTCTACACCATTTTGTTGTATGCCCATCATTATTGCACTTATAACACTTAATTTTTTATTCCTTGAAGGTGCAACTATTTTGAATTTTCTTCTGATGAAGCCATATCCATTTCTATCATGAACCCTACAATTTACTGCCTTGTGACCAAACTGATTATAAGAGTAGAAATACCCTTGAAAAAGATGTTTGTTTCTAAAATTCCCATATTCTTGTCTTTCATGTGTCCTACATTGTGAAGCCTTGTGCCCAAACCTATGACATGAGAAGAATCATCCATTAAAACTACCTTGTCGTGACTCCATTGGTCTCTTAGTCTCTTCTACCTTGTGTTTCTTCCTGTTCTATTTGTTCCTCATTTGTGCATTATTCCTTTTCCTATTGAACTCTTTATTGTCCAAATCATCCACAAAAGTATCACTTTATCTTACACTCTCTTCTTCTAAATCTTCTTCTTTGAAGCTTGAGATTGACTCCTCTCCTTGTTTTCTTTGTTCCTATTCAAATCCAAGTCCTGTTTTGTTTGATGAATACCTTTGTACCTTGATAATCTTGTCTATGGTTTTTGAGCTTTTCCCAAACTTGTGTAGCTTATCTTTAGACTCTTTTACTTCCTTCCTTAGTGAAGCTACTTCTTGCTCTAACCTTTCACACTCTAAAACCTTAGCTTCTAACTTTTCTTTAAACCTCCTTGTCTTAGCAATTGAGTTGGTTAGGTCCTCCATAAGCTTTCCTTTCTCTTCATCACATTCTTGAAATTTAAGCTTGAGTTTTAAGTTTTTCTTTCTTACCTCCCTTAATGAATCAAGGGCATGATTAAGCTCACCCTCAAGATCAACTTCTTCTTTCTATGATTCTTCCTCTATTTGTTTGCATTTGGGATCATATTCATACTTTTATTACTTGTCTTCTATATGATCATCTCCTTTTTCCTCTAATGCCAAGAGTAAATTCTCTTTTGGTCCTTCAAGTGTATCTTCATATTCATCATCACTGAAACTAAATCCATTCCTTGTACAACTATCTTCAATATGACCAAAGTTACCACATCTAAAACACTTGATAATCAATGGTGACCTTTTTCTAATAACTTATTTTTCTTTTCCTAGAAATCGTACTTCATATTTATCATTATTTGAGGAACTTTCATCACTATCACTTGAGATCTTACCTTCCTTGTCTGCATAGAAAATCTTATCATGGATTTGGAAGAATTTCTTTCCTTTCTTACTATAGAACCCTAAAATTGGTGCAGTTAAACCCTTAGTAAAAGATAAAAATTTTAATTTTAACTCCAAACTGTTGGCAATTTTGGGTTTGAGATCCTAGCTTCTTGTCTATGAGTTGTCATTGATGTCAAAAAGAATTGGCATTAATGTCAAGAGGATTTATTGACTTAAAAGGTTGAATATTCTAGAGAGATTTCGTGTGGCAGATGAAAAGGTTTTTATCAAAACCATGGCAGGTTTAAGGGTTTTCATTAAAACTAGGTGGATGCAATAAGGGTTTTTCTCCAAACTACTCTCAGCTTAATGCAAAGGCTGGAGACACTTATTAATTAAATAACTTAATTAATAAAACTTTTTTAAGGTTTTTTTAATTAATTATTTATTTGATTTAGTGATTAAATTATTTTAATAATTTAATGGGTTCTCTACCTAAGGTCTAAGGTCTAAAATACCTTTGATTATTTTTTAAATAATCAAAAGGGTTTCATAAACCCTAAAGTTGTTTCAAAGGCACCAAAATAATATTAATTCAAAAAGTTTGAATTATCCTCCCGTCGACGTCGTGCATAGCATGGAAGTTTGGCTATATAAGCCATAACCTATAGTCCAAAGCAATGGTGTGAAAGAAATTTGAATTGTGCAAAAGTTGGGAAGTAAAAGCTACGGCTATCGTTTTTTTGCCATGTTTATCCGCTGCCAAAGGGTTAAGGAGAAGGAGACTCTTGCTAGCCTTCAAGCTAGCACCGTTGGCCTAGTGGCAATGACTGTTCTACGAAGGCGCTTGAAGGGAGGTCAAGCGTTCGACTCCCACCGTGGAGTGTGAGAAGAGTTTTTGCGCTCCGATTTTTTCGAAGGCACTGTTGACCCACGATTTTTGGAAGCATTTTTTTGGTAATGTTTTTAAATAAAATCTGCATTTTGTTAAAGAAGAAGTGGTTGGGCATATTTATTTAAAATTATTTTTAAGGTTAAATGTTTCTTTGGAGATATAAGGTTGATAGTGTGTGGTTGAGATTTTTGGCTTGATTGTTGAGTGAGATTTTCTTAGAAGCTATTATTTCTTGAGCATGGTTTAATTAATTTGGAGAAATAAGGTGTAAAAGGATATATTGTTTGTATGCTTTATATTTTTTGGTAGTTGACTTCTATGGATTGGATTCATAAGGTGTTTTATGGAATAAATATTTTTGTGGTTACTTTTATGATCTAACCCTAACTTGGTGGCAAAGTTGAGGGTGGTGTTGGTAACAGGTTGAAGAACTATTCTCTTCTTCCTCAAAAAAAGGTATGGGCAACTTCTTCCATGTATATTTTTGATGGTGTATTTTCTGAAATTGAGTTTGGAGTGAAAAGGTTTTCTACTAGGTATTCTTGTTGGTGTAAATCCCATTTTCTAGATATTGAAGATTATTTATTCATTAAAATCATTGATGAGTTTTTTGGGTGAATGCATAATTCTAGTTGAGGAAGAGGAAGCATTTTTGCACTAGGGTTTATGTTAGTAAGTCTTGCTACTTGCATTGAGTTGGTGAAACCCTTAGTTGGCTGTTTTGAGATTGATGGCTGAGTTTCTTCCATAGAGGTTGTTTTGATCAAATTAATGCTTTACTTGATACATGATTTGGGCTTACTCCATTGAGATTGATTTGAGCAAGTTATTCTTTGCATTGGTGATTTATGTTGGTGGTTATTTTGTTCAAATACCTTTGGAGGGAAAAGGATGTCTACTAGTTTCCTTTTCACGTAGTGGTTGGTTGAATGCTTCAAGGTTAATGATGAGTTGAATGATGTTGGTTAAACCTTGTCTATAAGCATTGTTGTTAAAGCCCTAATTGGTTGAGAAAAGATATTGGTTGTAGAAATAACATGAGTATCATTGTTATATGAGATATTGCATGGTTGACAATTGTTGGGTTGTGTTTCATGTTCTTGAGAAAAGCATACTACATCTATCTTATTCTTTTGAGATTGAGATTGAGTTGAGATTGAGATTAGGAGTTAAGTATAGAACATATTGAGTCTCTAACAATTCTCTTTATGTTTCTATGAGATTTGAGATTGATATTGGGAGTTAAGTTTAGAAAATATTGAGTCTCTAACAATTCTCTTTATGCTTCTATGATGTTGATGAATCACATTGGGTCTCTAACAATTCTCTTTGTGGGTTCATGCTAAGCAAGTTTTTCTTGATGAACTTGTGAGCTGATTTGGATAGGTTCTAGTGAAGACTTGTGAGCTGATTTGGACAGGTTCTAGTGAGGACTTGTGAGCTGATTTGGATAGGTTCTAGTGAGGACTTGTGAGCTGATTTGGACAGGTTCTAGTGAGGACTTGTGAGCTGATTTGGACAAGTTCTAGGGAGGACTTGTGAGCTGATTTGGATAGGTCCTAGCAGAGGACTTGAGGACAGAGTTGAAGTGGTTCTTTGAGAAGAACCTGAGGATATTTTTGACAAGTCTTTGAGAAGGCTTGTGTGCAGTAGAGATTGATTTGTTCAATCTTTATGAGTTGAGCTTGGGATAGATCTGACAGAGTGAGGAAGACTTGTGCTGAACTGACTAACTATGTTTAGTACAGGTTGATGAGTTGTTGTGGAGGTGATCAGTGAGGACAGAGGTCTATTGAGGTTGAGCATTGAGGACATGAGGTCTTATATGGAAAGGAGTTCCACATGCTAGCAGAATAAGAGGCAGGTGATCTTCTGAAGTATCATTTCCAGAGCTAAGGGGAAGGATTCTCCTTTGGGCAGGAGGCTCATAAATTCGTGCTGAGGGGAAGGATTCTCCTTTGAGAAGGAGGCTCATAAATTCATGAGGATGGGAAGGATTCTCCTTTGGGTAGGAGGCTCATAAATTCGTGAGGAAGGGAAGGATTCTCCTTTGGGCAGGAGGCTCATAAATTCATGAGGAGGGGAAGGATTCTCCTTTGGGCAGAGGCTCATAAATACTTGAGTAGGGGAAGGTTTCTCCTTTGGGCTAAGGCTCATAAATATTGTAATTGGAAAGGATTCTCAAAGAACTTTGAGAAAGCTTTTTAGAGAAAATTTTTGTGGATGTAGCCCATGTTGGGTGAACCACGTTAAAATTGGTGTCTCGTTGTGTGTTGCTTTATGCATTGCTTTGATATTGTTATTGGTTCATTGCTTTGCGAAGTTGAAGTTAAATAGAGAAAGTAAAAAGAGGTCTTATACTGTTCACCCCCCCTCTCATTATAAGCTTGTGTTCTTCACAAACCACTCGTTAACCGCCTGTTACCCGATCCCCTCATTTTCCATGTCATTTTTAGGATTTTTTTTATCGTTGGATGATATCGTCAACGATCAGACAAAATCGTCCTAGACATGATGAATTCATCTGGAACATAACTTCCAGAAAATTTCATCCCAAAACCAAATTTTCATAATTAGCTTCTGTTCAACAGCTTCTCTAACTTGGGTAGAAAGTGTGTCTACGCGGTTAGAGTCTCCCTCGTTGGAGATTTCCCAAATTGGGGTGATCTCTAACCTCCTAACCTCTCCCTAATACTATATAAACTAGGATTTTCTCAGTTTATCCCCCTGGTTGACTGATCCCTGAACCCCTTGGCCAATTTTCCCTACAAATTTAGTTTCTCATGCATTAGAACACCTTTGCACCACCGTTTGCATTGTGTATTTCAAGTTTTCTTGCAGGAATTTTACTATTTTTCAGCTGGAGCAAGCTTGGATCATCGCGGGCGATTCCAGACAATTTTGGACGATCCTTTCGTAGATCGACGATGATATCATATGATTGGAGGCAATCTCGACTGCATTCCAGATAAGGGGCAACCAAAACCTTGAGTTTGCATTCCTCATTTATCTTCTTTATTTTGCTTTGCATTAGTTGATTTATTCTATGTCTACATCCTGGAGTTCACCTCATTTAGAATAGATGCATGATGAAGTTAAAATAAATTATGCATTTCCTTCAATTGTTATCTGGATTTATCATTTATGCAAGTTTACTATTATTTCTATCATTTCCCCTTGCTTTTGCAGTTGCATTTTTGGTCTTTGGTATCTATTTTTGTGATTGCAGGTTTCTGACGAATTCGTCTTAATCTCGTCTGATCTTAGATAACCAACTGTGATATGATATGATTCTGTGTAATTGCAGATGATTATGTAAGATTTTAGATGATCTAGATTCCTAAAAACCTCAGAATATTCATCAAACATCCGAAATCAGGTACATTCTATCTTATTTAGCACACTTTCTATGTTTAGCACTTATTCATGTTTTCTATATTCATATAAATCAACATCGGCATATAGAATAGCTTAGATTCATCTTGGCTAAACCTAGGAATTGAATGATTGAATATAAAAATGAACACATCAAACCCATTCTCAACCTAGGCATAGAAACTGCGACTCAAAATTTCCTGGTGAACCCACCATCCGTCAAAAATTCACCTCCAAAGGGCCTCTCAGTCCGAGGTATTGTCCCATCCTTCTCGCATCCCCCTTTCGGGAATGGATCCTATATCCTGAAGGTAAGGATGCAAAAAATTTGGAACGATACATTTTGGTGAACCCGACATGAAAACTAAAACCTTTTGAAAACAATCCAAAAAAAAAATTATTAAGTAACATCTAGAATCATCAGAAAAACAATTAAAGTTGCATATCATATTTAGATGGTAGATTATAATAAAAGACGAGTTGTCACCATAAATGTTGAAAATAAATTAGCAACCATAGATATTATTTTTGTGCTTAGAGTACCTCAAACAAATAGAGTCCAACCTTTGTGGGATGAACTTGATGGGAGATTGGGTACTATTTCATCTAGATCAATCGAGCTTAGGCAAATCAAGAGGTTTGTCCTAGATAGAATCATGGATCCTGATCAGGTGACTTTGTACCATGAGCTTCAGAGAGCTTGCCATAGATGGTTAGCAGATAAAAGAGCACTTGTGTCTTCTGAATTGTACACCTTTGAGGAATACCTTGAGAATGCAGTTGTAGTACATAAATTTCTATCTCATATAAAGGATCAAGAGTTCATTCTTACGGATAGAAAGAGATGGAATGGATTTCCTAGAGATGTGTTATATCGAGAGTATTGCCATGAACTTTATTTCTACAGGTTAGAATCTGAAACAGATAATATCACCATAGCACACTTTGTCAAATTCTTGAAAAACCATTTCCAATTTGAAGAGGAGCATTTCATGACTCCTGATGAACTCGATCCTATTAACGATATCCATAAACTATTTATAGAAAACTAAGCCATTATTTTATTATTATTATTTCTTGCATTCGGTATGTTGTTTGTTGTCTTTATAATATTATTATAAAAACATAAAAACAAAAAAAAAAACAAAAACAAAAACAAAACAAAAATTAAAACATTTTCTTTTAAGTATTGTAGTAGGTATATAATTAAAATATATACCTCCCAAAATTGTCGCAAATATATATATATATATAAATATATATTTTCTAAAATCTAAGTCTAAGCATAATGACTAGACTTAGGAATGGAAAACAAACTGAAGTAGAAGAAGATTGGTTAGAAAAACCATTAAATAAACCAGATGTCCTTCCTAAAGACCCAATTCAGGAAGAAGGAACCCTAGACCAACAAGAAGAAGAGTTTTTTGAAGGAAATGAACAAAGAGAAACTGTTAGAGAGGAAGGATCCTCATCCCCTAAAATATCTTCGGGAGGAGCTGTTACTTTCGAGAACATGGAACATTTTTGGAAGTTCCTCAATACTAATATTGGCACTCTTAATAGAGTAGTCCATATGGACAAGGATCAAATTAGTGACACTTAAGCAACCCTAGAATAAATATATCACACACGCACTAATCCCTTGTCCTTCGTTGATCAAGAAAGTGATCAAGCTGGACCATCCAATTTGGATATGGCCTCTATAATCTAGAACATGCAACAAAAATAGGTTACCCAACCACCTAGAGTGTATGTTACCAATCCTAGAGTTATTCCCACACAAAAGAAACCTTCATTCACTGCTCTATTTTGCCAAGATATTGATCAATATACCTCAAATCAACAAAAGCCCAAAACAAAACCAAACACCAATTTCCAACAATCTGGGATACAACATAATGCTACTACAAATATTCTTCATAATACTCTCCCTACCAACCATTTGCATAATAGCAATATAACATCTAATCCTTATGTCACGCCATCATACGCTCACAAATCCCATACTCATGTACCATCGAACCAATATGGTGGACAAACTAGTAATCTGGAAGCCATGGTGAAACAGTTAGTCTCCCGCATGGACAAGATAGATCTCTACCGTCCCTCGTACAATTATTGAGAGATGTGTAGTCAGCCTTTAGATCCTATAGTTGTAGCACAGCCATATCCTAAACACTTTACTATGCCTGTCTTGCCCATATATAAAGGAACGGAAGATCCTATAGAGCATCTTCATATGTTTAGGATAGCATGTCATGATATATCACATGATGACTTGTTATTACTAAAAATATTCCTGAAAAGTTTAGGAGGAATGGCATTGGAGTGGTATTATCAATTACCCACTCATTCTTTGAGGAATTTTGAAGAAACATTCAAGTATTTTGTTCATCAATTTAGTGCCTACATCGAAAGGCATGTAACCATTAAATATTTGTACAACTTAAAACAAGACAAAGATGAATGTTTTACTGATTTCCTAGCTCGATGGAGACAGTTGATAGGAAAATTTCACTTTGTGTTACCTTATCGGGAAGTGCTGGATATCTTTATCAATAATTTACAAGAACAACTATCCTATGAGTTATCAACTACTACCTTGACCACCTTCGATCAAGCTATATATTTAGCTTGAAGAGTGGAATATGCTCTCATTATGAGAGGTCAGCTTAAAAAGAAAGATGATGAGAAAACATCCAGAATTCAATGTGGGTGATGGAGTCACTGATAGTAGAAATATTGCTACTATTAATGCTGCGAAGACAACAGAGAAGTTTATACTGAAACCTCCTGATAAACCACCTCGAGAATTTTCCAGGTTAAATCAACCTTTATCAATGATTCTCCTGTAATTATTAGAATGAGGTTTGATCCAATTACCAAATATCCAAGAACTTAATCCAACTATACCCGGATACAGAGCTTATTTACACTGTGATTTCCATAGAGGACCTGGACACACTACCAACTCTTGTAAAATATTAAAACATAAAATACAAGAATTAATTTATAATAATGAGATGGAGGTGCAAGCCTTTCAACCTAAACAAAATCCTCCTAATAATTCTCAAAAGAACATCCCCCAAAATTAGAATCAGAATGCCAATCAATCATTAGACATATTTCAACATCCTTTACCAAAGCATGGTAAAGAGATGGCTAATCAAATTGAGCATCATAATGTTCCCTCTCCTACCCAATATGTAGGGACTATTAGTGGAAATTTACCTGCTCATGATCTGCAAACTTTTGACACAACTTTATCCATGGTTATGACCATACCTCTATATAATATTTGGACACCTGATCTTAGTGATACAGAATACGATACTGAAAGTGACATGGAAATCACATCAAATCAATAGAATAGTTCTGAAGATGAATCAGATGTTATTCAACCTATCACAAATTATATGGTTTCAGAAGAACCATTTCCAAGAAAAGTTGCTACTAGACCATATTCTCACCAATCACTCTCTAATGAACAAGACATAAATGCTAGACCAAGACCCATTCATCATCCACAAAATAATATTGTGGGTACCATCGGAGCTGTTACTCGACAACAGGCTCAAAATTCTCAACAAGATCAAACTTAGAATGATGGATCAGCTCCATTTTTTTTGAAAGTTCCTAATAAATGGAATCATGTGCCTAATGTTCTACCTAAACCTCCTTATAATATTAATGAACAATTATCAAATACTACAGCTAGAATTTCCCTTTTGGACCTTTTAAGATCTCCTACACATAGGGATGAATTAATGCTCACATTAAGCCAAATTATGGTACCACAAAATATTCAACCTAAAGCCATGGCCAATACTATCATAACTCGAGAAGTCGATTGTATTGACTTTCGGGATAGAGATATACCACAACATAGTTTACATAAGGATAACCCCTTATATATTACTGCCCTAATTGAAGATGTAGCAGTTAAACGAGTCTTGATTGATAATGGTTCATCTTTAAACATTTGCACTTTTGACTTCTACCAAATATTTGGGTTTAGAAGTGACAAAATGAAAAGAACTGATATGATCATAAAAGCCTTTAATGATGAAACACAAGAAACGTGTGGAGTTATTACCATCCCATTGCAAGTTGGTCCAAGAACCTTAGACACGACCGTGTTTATTGTACATTTCCCTGCATCATACAATATACTCTTAGGTCACCCTTAGATCAACGCGATGCGATCGGTTCCCTCAAATTTACATCAGTGTGTTAAATTCAAATTTAAAAATCAGTTGGTTACCATTCATGGTGATACTAGACCCTTTGATATGCGTTCTTTGGCAGAACCTGTTGGAGTTCAATTTTGCCCTGCTCTGTCATCCACACATCCTAATTCTCATCATTATCTAAACGTGTGAAACACACACCCATAACATAATCTACTTTGTCTCCATCAACTCTACCTCTACATATAGTTCAACCATCTTTCGAACAAACCACATTAGGACCTCAAAAAGATCCTAAACCCACAATCAATACTTATTGTTTTACTCCTATAACTTCCATACCTATAGACCCATCCATAGACATGTCTACAACATCTACACATACCAGAGGCATATTTTCCACATCCGAAGATGTAGGAAATGTTCCTTATACCTCTTACGCTCTTACTAATGAGCTCTTACCCGATTTATCTAAAATTCTTATATAAAAAAAAACAAATGTTGCTATGCAATATTTCCTTATTTTAAATAATTTGCCACCCTCTCTTTATACCTTGGGCCTCCCATAGCCTATGGGAAGCATTTACTAGGTCGGGAGATGTGCTTTTATTTATAAGGGATATGACTGGGGAAGAATACCTAGAAACATTAAGACACATTATGATGGATATGCTCGATGTTATTTTACTAATGAGTATATTAAAGCTAAGCCTATAATGCTTAAATTGGGATATAAAGGGAAAGGTTTGGGACCTTCCCAAATGGTATGAAAGAACCTTTTGAGGTAGAACCATGGCCTGCCCGATGTGGTGTGGGCCTATTTCCTAGTAAAGTTCAGCCCTTCCCATTTGAGGATGATGACCAACTCATGTGTTACCAAGATTATTTGGATAAACATGATGCTTTACATTTAATGAATAATCCATTTACATGTGATATGCTATCCATAGCTTACCCTCAGATGATCACTGAATCTAACGATGATTTGGAGGGAGATATCTTCCATGATGTCTCCGTTGAGGAATTATTACATAACAAATTTTATTTCGATGGCTCTATACCTAGTATAGCCCAACTTGAGGCCACGAATACTCAAGACAAATTATCCAAGATAACCTCAGAAGAATTACAAGAATTTTGCGTTTCACCCATTCCACCTAATTTTGAGAGAGATCTACACATGGAAGTAGAAAATGTCATAAAAATTAACATTGGAACCCAAGATAACCCTCACATAATCAACATTGGATCATAATTGAGTCAAGAAAAATAGGATGAATACATTGCATTTCTTAAATAATATGAAGATGTTTTTTCTTGGACATATGAGGATATGCGAGGTTTAGACCCTTATGTAGTTAAGCATCACTTAGTAGTCCATCCGGATGCTAAACTTGTTAAATAGAAACTTAGAAAAATGCATCCTAAAGTGGCCTTACTAGTCAAAGGGGAATTAGAAAAACTCATGAAGGTTATTTTTATACAATCCATTGATTATGTTGAATGGATATCGAATGTAGTTCTAGTAACTAAGAAAGAAGCTACCAAAGTTAGGGTTTGCACATACTTTAAATATATTAATGTTGCATGCCCTGAAGATGATTTTCCTCTTCCCAACATGGATCAGATCATTGATTTTACTACTGGGAGTGGAATGATATCCTTAATGGATGAATTTTATGGTTATAATCAGATCAGGATAGCTCCTGAAGATCAAGCTAAAACAACCTTTATTACCCCTTGGGGGACCTTTTGTTGGAAAGTGATGCCATTCGAATTGAAGAATGCAGGTGCAACATATCAACGAGCCATGACTTATACCTTTCATGATATGATGCATGATATTCTACATGATTATGTAGATGATATTATAGCTCGTTCCATCAAAGAAGATGATCATTTAGATGACTTGAGAAAAGTATTTGATTGGTTAAGGGAATATCTTATCTGACTGAATCCAGCCAAATGTATATTCGGAGTTAAGTTTGATAAATTATTGGGGGTTATAGTTTCTTTACATAGCATTGAATTGACTGTCTCAAGATTGTGGCTATCATTGATATGCCCGCACCCACAAATATATCCGAATTACGAAGTTTACAAGGTAAGCTTCAAGCTATTCTTCGCTTCATCGATAAGTTGGCAGATAAAACAGGACCCTTTCTTAAGCTTCTTAAGAAATATGTCTCTTTTCATTGGGACGACAAATGTTAGGAAGCATTTGAACTCCTCAAATAATATCTCCTTAACCCACCTATGCTTTCACCACCTAGATCTGATCGCCCATTTATCTTGTATATTTTTGCTTCATATTTTGCCTTAGGAGCTATGTTAGCTCAACTTGACGATGATAAAAGAGAGCATGCTAATTATTATATTAGCCAAAACTTAATCAGTTATGAAACCTACTACACAACATTAGAGAAACTATGTCTAGCAGTCATATTTTCTACACAAAAATTACACCATTATATGCTCAGTCATAAAACGTATGTTATTGCTAAATTCGATCCTTTGCGATATCTCATGAGTCGACCGTACTTATCTGGTCGCATAGAAAAGTGGGTTCTTGCGCTAAGCAAGTTTGAACTCATGTTTATAGGACAAAAGTCTGTTAAAGATCAAATCATAGCAGATCAAATAGCTGTTGCACCCTTAGAGTCTACCCATCCCCGCATCATTGAGTTTCCTGATGAATGCCTTAAATTAGAGGCAGACCATCCATAGCAATGGTCCCTATACTTTGACGAAGCCCGATGCATGAGTGGGGCTGGTGCAAGTATTATTTTAATATCTTCATAGAAACATCTTATACCTCTGTCATTTAAATTAATGTTTGATTGTACTAATAACACTGTTGAATATGAGGCTCTAATCCTTGGATTATGAGCTGCCTTGGCAATGAAAATTAAAAATCTATTGGGTTTCGGTGATTCTCAACTTGTCATAAATCAAATCAATGATGTTTATCAGACCAGAGATGATAAATTAAGTCCATATAAAACATATGTTTTAAAATTAATATCTTTATTTGATCAAGTTACCTTGGAAGCTATTCCTTGAACTAGCAATCGTGCGGCTGATGCTATGGTCGTAGCTGCATCTCTTTTGCCCTTGGAGTTAGATGACAAATATGCTACCATCATTATTCATTGACTCCAGGAACCCACTTCAAATAAATCATGCTTAGAACCTTTAGATGTGTTTCTAATCAACGAAACTACTCTTGAACCTTGGTACACGGATATATTTAATTTTATTCAAAATGGGACCTTCTCTGAAGTTTTTAACAGAAACCAACACCAGTTATTACGTAGACGAGCAATTCACTTCGTAATTATTGGCAATACGCTATATAGGAGATATTTTGAAGGCATCCTACTGAGATGTTTGAATCTAGAAGAATCTAGATCAGCTTTGAGTGAAGCCCACGATGGATCTTGTGGGGGACATTTTAGTGGTAGCGCTATTGCTTAGAAACTCCTTAGGATATGATATTTTTGGCCTACCATGGAAAATGATGCACATGATTATGTGTGCCATTGCGACAAGTACCAGAAACATGTTGACCTTGTCCATGCACCTGCACAAGAATTGTAGGCTATTTCATCTCCTTGGACATTTTCAAAATAGGGCTTAGACATCATTGGAAAAATCAACCTTGTGTCATATGATGGACACAAATTCATCATAACCGCCATTGAGTATTTCACAAAGTGGGTTGAAGCTATGCCCTTAGCTTCTTGCACTGGAACCCAAGTTTCCAAATTTATTTTTAATCAAATTATTTGTAGGTTCAAAATTCTTGCAAATCTCATTTTAGATAATGGAACTTGTTTCAAAAATAAAGATGTCAGAAAATTATGTCAAAAATATAAAATTCAACATCGTTGGTCCACTCCCTATTATCCTCAGGGTAATGGCCAAGCAGAAGCATCTAATAAAATAGTAATTAAAATCCTCAAAATACTGGTCAATAAATCAGGCTGAGATTGGTACATCTAATTATATCCTTCTTTATGGGCTTATCGAACTAGCGTTCGTACCCCCACAGGCACTTCACCTTTTGTTTTGGTTTATGACGCTGAAGCAGTTTTTCCCTTTCAATTAGAAGTTCCTTCTTTGGCTCTACTACTTCAAGATACTGAAGTAGGAGATGAATATCATGCTGGAAGACTTAGTCAGCTAGAACTCCTATATGAGAAGCACATCAATGCTTTGGAACATCTTTATGCCTACCAAAACAAGCTCAAGCGAGCATACCTCAAGAAAGTTCATCATCGCTCCTTTGAGATCAACGACCTTGCCTTGAAATAAAATCAAAAAATACTAATGCAACTAAAGACCTTAAAGGTAAATTTGAGTCCAACTGGCTTGGACCGTATATCATTACTGCTAAATTTGGATCGAGACCATACCGATTAGCTACCTTATATGGTAAAGATCTTAAAGAACCTATGAACATTATGCATCTTAAACGCTATTATGCATAAAATCTGGTCATTTCATCATTGTATATATCGTTATTTTGCATATTATTTCATTTTAGTCATCCATATAAAAATTTCAAAAACAATAATAGTATTTATTTCAATTCATAAATTAAAATCAAAATATAAAAACTTCAAAATCTTCAAAAACATATTTTTATTTTCGTACTTGTCAATTCTTGAAGTATTGCAGTTATATTTTCAATTATTTCAGATAAATTAGCATTTATTTGGAATCCTGCACTTTCACACTCACATGCATAAATATCTTGATTTTGTTTGGTATGATTATTGATCTCTCTTATATCAAAGTCCACAGTTGAATTAAATAAATTTTTGAGCATAGAGAACTAATCTTGTTCTTTACTTGAACCAAGCATATCTTTTCACATTAAAATGATTTCATTGCAAATTCAATATGATGCTACATAGTAGAAATGGTTTCTTGAGCGAAAATTTTCCCATGCTATCCTATCATGCACATGGTCTAGAATCTTTGAGAATTGACAAAAGGACAAGCTCACCCCTGCCTAGAATAAAAATCCCTTGCTCCACAGCCAATTCGAGAAAGTATCCCTAGTATAGGAAGAAAAATAAAAGTCAAAGAAAATGAGAAAAAGAAAAAAATTATTTTGTACCATCATAGCAATATTTCAGCATTGTCTCAATTCCAAGCAAAAATACCAAAAAAAAAAAAAAAAAAAAAAAAGAGAAAAGAAGCAAAAGAGAAAAGAAAAAGCAAAAAGCAATAAAATCCCTTTCCCTACCCCTTAAAAAATAAAATAAGGGTGAATGAGCTTGAATCCCTAGAATTCTCAATTGTTCGAAAACTGTGAGGTAAGCCCCATAACAGGTGGTTTGTGCCCAACCCGCTTGGCCTTGGTTAATCCCTAGCATGGTGATATGTCTGTCACATTAGCGACCTTCTTTTTTACACACCTATGTTAGCTTATGGATTAGCTAGCTCTTGATGACCCAACTTACATAGTAGTCTGGTATGGTTACATGCATATAAATCATGGTCAACAAACCCTTATTTGGTTAATTTAAATTACTTGTATCAAATTATCTTGCTCAAAATTGGTGAATGAACAATACAATTGCACACACATTTGTATTTGAGAGATTTTGTATCATTATGATAAATCAATATCGGCAATGAACTCACATCTGCACATGGGGTTCCTTATAAATCTACATTTTGTCTTTGAGATAATCTAAAATATTTATGCAAATATTTTGGAATACTTTCATCTTCTTATTTAAAAGAACATTTGTTTAGTAGAAAAACAATTACATACATATTTCTTTCCAAAATCCAAAACTTCTTTCAAAACATGCAATAAAGTCACATTTCTTTATATATTCGACTTCCACAACAATGGTATAGTTCCAAAACCTAAACTGGAATTTTATGCCTAGCGCAAGTCCTTATCTTATATTTTGTTTATTTTTTAAAATCAAAAAATCAAGTCTGCAATATAACTATTATATCAATTTCCTTTTTGGATTTCGTGATGATGGTATAATTCTATACCTTTAATTCTATGCCTAACGCAAACCATTTTTCTCATTTTATTTTCCATTCATTTTAATTCATAAAAATATATGGCTTGCATCATTATGTTACACAATTGTGCTTTAAAAAGAACGAACACTTTTTCTATTTCATTTCATTATGTCAACATTCAATTTTGCAATGATGGTATAGTTCCTAGGGACTTATTCAAAAAATTTATCACACTTAGGAATTTATGCTTAGCAAAAATCATATTTTTTTATATTTCATGCATAATATTTTTATGAACATCTGAACACAAATCATCACCATCTTTATTTTTCATCATCACAACACAAAGTCTTAAGACAGTCTCTTAAGAACTCTTTTATTTTTAGCAATATTTCTATATTGGGATTAGCTTGATGACCTAGCGAGCGGTGACTCCATGAAATGGTCTATAACAACGATAATGTCCTTTGAAATTATTGTTAGAAGTCCCTTTTATTTTGCATCACATGACACCATCAAAACAACCAATTTGTTTACATCATATTATTCCATTTAAATTTTATGGCATGACATAAAATTATAATGTATTTCCAATGACATAAATACATGAATAATCAATCAAAAAATCCAAAATTAAAGCATCATACAACATATACACAAGTCATATCATCAAAAATACCATATATATATCAACAAATTATGTACATCATATCAAAACTGGATTGGTATGCCATAATCAATACCCTGGCATACTCAATCCTCCCAAATATATATATATATATAATCAGTCTATAGTATCTAGTCTCGAGAAGCCCTCGAGCTCTCAGCCTCATCTCCTCTCCCACCCTGGCATGGAGGAGGTGGTCCCATAGAGGTCCGGGCTATGTCTTAGGTCCTCATCATTGATCGTGAGGATGTCCTCGATGATCCTAGCCTTATCATCTTTGCAATGCCAGTTGGTAGCTGCAACCTTTGGCCCTCTAGAACTAGCTAGAAGTATACTCCCTGATAGAATGTAGTCTGAGCCATAGACCATGCCAACTCCTGCATGCTCGCCCCTCCGCTCTGAGCCCTGAATCATGTAGCCTCATCCTATAGTGTCTGCACTTGAGCCCAGAGGCAGTCATTCTTAGCCTGGAGAGCTGCCATATTGCTTCTCTCCCCCACCTCGACACCCTTGCCCTTATCGGGTGATGGTGGCCTCTCCCCCTATTGAGCAGGGAATCCCTCCTACCTCCTCCCTATCTGTTGCAATCTCTACAAAGCTTGTGGCATCCTCTAGCATCTCTCCTATGGAGACCATTGCTACTCTCTCCCTATAAGACCCTATGCTACCTCAATGGCTGCTTGGCGCCACCTCCCCATTCATCTCACAACCACGTGCACCGAACCCTATGCCCTCGTCATCCAAGGAGGGTGGATCCTTGTGTACCAAGCATCGTATCCATCAATGACCCTAGTTTTGTCCCTATCCACTAGCTATATGGGAGCATCATCCGTGTCTTGGCTCTGGAATCACTGCATATCTGGAGCCCCACTTAGTGTGGTATTATCCTGGACATTCTAGGAGTACTCATAATCCTTGATAGAAGGGATCCCCTACTATAGACTAAACTATCACAAAACTTAGACATAGCGATGGAGCTCTACCTCTCCCCACTCCATCCTCAGCCAACAGACTCGCTTGATGTGAGCTAGCTCCTACCCATCCTCTACCCACCCTGGATGCTCTCTCCACGACCTCTAGGTGATCTGGTCAGGGATGAGGTCGTATAGAAACCTTCGTGACATCGACAAATCTATCAATCACTGTGACCCTTTTTGGAGCCACAAATAGAAAACCTGAGGCCTCTCCTAGTCAAATCCTATTAGTGGGAGTCCTACCAGCCTCCACACCATGATGTGCTTCTAGCACCATACCTACAGTAGAGATGTCAAAACCAGACATCGACCTCTCTTGTATATGACCCCATGCATGATCCTATACAAGTAGCACAATACAAAGCTGCCCCATGCAAATCTATACCCATGGTCTCTCATGTTGCAGACCACATATAAAAGGAGCCATGGTAATCTGCACCCGCTCTGGTGACACAACAATAGGCCACCCATTATCCCTGCCAAAACCTGAGTCAACCTAGATGTCCCAGGCATCTGCCTTAGAGACTCGATGTTCACTCTGCCCTTCTACAGGGCAAAGCTCGGGTCTCTGCACAATCTCATCATAGCTTGGCCCTAATTGGCCATAGGAGTCATAAACCATCCCTGTATGGGGATCCTCAAGATCCTCCATATGTCCTCTAGTGTGGGAGCCATCTCCCATGTCAATAACCAGAAGCAATATGACCTCGGATACCATCTCTCTGCTAGGGTTGTCAGTAGCCCCATGTCTGTCGGTATTTGTGGCATCTCTTCCACATGCTATAGTCTGACCTGTGCCAGTCGGTCTTGCTCTGCCTGGTCGAGTGTGACCACATCATCCCTCAGCCCCCCGTATTTCCATTCTCGACTCTTTAGTAATCCCCTCTGCAAAACAAATAATAAAATAATAAAATTCATTAATAAACCAATTATTAAAATCAATTCAAACAAGCTTAATTTCATAAAAAGATGATATCGTTCACCATTGGATGATATTGTCCTAAATTGGGTAAAATCATCCTTTGTAGGATGAAATCATCTCCGATTTCTCAACTTGGTGATCATCCCTATTCCGATGATTTTGCCCATAGACGAAATCAGCTATCAAGGGATGATTTTGATGAAATTGGGACAATTTCATCCCGACGTCGTCGACAGCCTAAAAACGGCCGCGATGCCCCAAAACAGTCAAAATTTATATCAAAAATTACACAAATCAAATTAAAACATAATTCACTAGGTTTATATTCTTACCCGTAGCCCGCATCGAAACTCTATCGATCTGTGCGTAGTTTCAACCATTTTGTCTGCAGAGCTCTAAAAATAGTAAAAATGAACAGTAAAAATAAATTAGGGTTTTACCCTATTTTTCTTAATTTTATTTTAAAAACAACATTTTTAATTTTGCTTTTTCGTGCTTTTACCTCAAACATTCGATTTGGGTAAAAACACAAAGGGGGGCCCATAGTAAACAGTCGTACGATTCGACCTAGAATCGTTGTCTAAAAAATTGAGTAAATTTTTGCTTTCTCATAAAACACGAAGAACTCGTATTTAACACATTTTCTTCAAAAAAATCACTAAAGAGGGGGCAAAATGTAGCACCCTAAAATTGGTGCAGTTAAACCCTTAGTAAAATATAAAAATTTGAATTTTAACTCCAAACCACCCGTTAACCACCCTTTAACCACCCGTTACCCACTCCCCTCATTTTTCGCACCATTTTTAGGATTTGTTTTGACTCTTGGACGATATCGTCGACGATCAGATGAAATCATCCCAAATCAAACAAATTCATCTAGAACAGAATGTCCAGATGCTTTCATCCCAAAACTAAATTTTCATAATTAGCTTTTGTTCAACAGCTTCTCTAACTTGGGAAAAAAGCGTGTCTACACGGTTAGAGTCTCCCCCATTGGAGATCTCCCAAATTGGGGTGATCTCCAACCTCCTAACCTCTCCCTAATCCTATATAAACTAGGATTTTCTCAGTTTATCCCCCTGGTTGACTGATCCCTGAACCCCCTGGCTGATTTTCCCTGCAACTTTAGTTTCTCATGCATTAGAACACCTTCGCACCACCATTTGCATTGTGTATTTCAAGTTTTCTTGCAAGAATTTTACTATTTTTCAACTCGAGCAAGCTCAGATCGTCATGGGCGATTCCAAACAATTTCAAACGATCCTATCGCAGATCGACGACTATATCGTATGATTGGATGTGATTTCGACTGCAGTCCAAATTGGGGGCAACCATAACCCTGAGTTTGTATTCCTCATTTGTCTTCTTTATTTTACTTTGCATTAGTTGATTTATTCTATTTCTGCATCTTTGAGTTCACCTCATTTAGCATAGATGCATGATAAAGTTAAAATAAATTATGCATTTCCTTCAATTGTTATTTGGATTTATCATTTAGGCAAGTTTAATGTTATTTCTATCATTTCCCCTTGATTTTGTAGTTACATTTTTGGTCTTTAGTATCTATTTTTGTGATTATAGGTTTCTGACGAATTCGTCTAACAAATTCGTCATATCGACAATGATCTCATCTAATCTTAGACAACCAACTATGATATGAGATGATTCTATGTAATTGTAGATGATTATGTAAGATTTGAGATGATCTGGATTTCTACAAACCTCAGAATCTTCATCAGACATCCAAAATCAGGTACATTTTGTCTTATTTAGCACACTTTTTGTATTTAGCACTTATTTATGTTTTCTATATTCATATAAATCAGCATCAATAGCTTAGATTCATCTTGGCTAAACCTAGGAATTGAATGATTGAATGTAAAAATGAACACATCAAACCCATTCTTAACCTAGGCATGGAAAATGCCACTCAAAGTTTCATGGTGAACCCACCATATGTCAAAAATTCACCCTTATACCCCCTTCTTGAGAGGCGCGCCTCCAAAGGGCCTCTCAGTTTGAGGTATTGTCCCATCCTTCTCTCATCCCCCTTCCGGGCACGGATCCTATAGCCTGAAGGTAAGGATGCAAAAACTTTGGAACGATACACTTACCTTGTCCATCCCTACTTTTCTTTTGGTACCTATGTTTTTTTGTTTCCCTATTCCTATGATCCTATTTTTCTTCATCATTGCTATTTCTAGCTTTTGTACAATCATATGCATAATGACCATACTTTCCACAATGAAAACATCTAACTAATTTTGTACCTTTATAATTTCTTGAGTCCTTGTTTATTTTACCATAATTTGTTTCATCATCATTGGATAACTCATATCTTGAATTTGACTTCTTACCCTTTGTCTTCTTAGTAGCTTTGAAAACTGCTTCCTTATGAGAAATAGGTTCCTCTTTTATTCTCATCTCAAAAGTTGTGATAATGCCATGTAATTCATCCCTTGTCAAAAGATCAATATATTTTGATTCTTCTATAGCTAAAATATTTTCACTAAATATTTTTGGGAGTGACCTTAAAATCTTATCACAAACATCATATTCTTGAACTTCAATCCCAAATCCTTGCATGGAGTTAACAACCTTTTCTACACGAAGTAGGTATGCAAAATTGTTTTCTTCATCCTTCATCTTTAGGTCTTCAAATATTCCCTTATAATTTCACAACTTTACCCTTTTGACCTTTTTATCTCCTTCATATATACCTTGCAACTTATCCCAAATTTCCTTTGTTGATTTGTAGTGCATAACCTTTATAAAATTTGTTTCACGTAAATATTTCAAAATTCCATTCGTTGCTCTTGAATTGTAATTATGTAGAAGCTTACCATATTTATCTATAGTTGGAGTAGCTGGTGGTATGTATACATTCTCACCTACTTCCCATACCTCATTTCCAAGTGCCATAAGGTGAATATTCATTCTCATACTCCAAAGTACATAATTATTCCCATCAAAAAATGGTATTTAATTCCTTGAAGATCCATACTTAGAACCCATCTGTGTTCTTGTAATATTTTCCTTCAAGTTGTTAAAATCTTTCGAAGGAACCCACTTTGATACCAATTGAATAACACAAGCTTATAATGAAAGGGGGTGAATAGTATAAGACCACTTTTTACTTTTCTTTACTCAAGCTATATAATCCAATATATCAATGCAATGTAAAAACCAGTAATAAAAGCAATGCACAAATAACAAAACACAATAGAGACACCAATTTAACGTGGTTCACCCAATGTGGGCTACTCCACGGAGAAAATATTTGCTAAAATTTTATCAACAAATATCTTGGGAAACCTTTCTCTATTACAATATTTATGGACTTCTATCCAAAGGAGACACCAATCCACTAATCAAGTTCATGGATCTCTATCCATAGGAAAACTCCTTATCCTATGCTCTAGTTGGTGATCTTCTAGAAGACTACTACCTCCACTGCTTTATTTTTTGGATCTCTTTCCACTAAAGACCTCTATCCTCTCTACCCTAGCTAATGGATCTCTATACACTAGAGACTACTATCCTCTGCTCTGTCACCTCCAAAACTTGATCTCAGCTCTGTATCAAATCTACACTAAACATAGTCCTTCGATCTAACACATTTAGTCTCAATCTCTATCTCAAATCTGCACTAAACTCAGTCCTTCAGTATAGCATAAATATCCTCAATATCTATCTCAAATCTACACTAAACATAGTCCTTAAGTCTAGCACAAATTTGTTCAATCTCTGTCTCAAATCTACACTAAATACAATCCTTCAATCTAGCACAAATATGCTCAATCTCTATCTCAAATCTGCACTAAATATAGTCCTTTTGTCTAGCACAAATCTACTCAATCTCTATCTCAAATATACACTAAACACAGTCCTTTTATCTAGCATAAATTTTCTCAATATATGTCTCAAATCTATCCTCAAGCCTTAACACAAAGCTTGACTCAATCACAAATCAACTTTACTAGATCTAACCCAAACCTTAACTTAAGGTTTGAATAAATCAATCAATCAACTCTGCTCATAAGTCTTCTCAAAGACTTACCTCAAATATGCTCTGCAAGTCCTCACTAGAACTTGTCCAATATGCTCAACAAGTATTCACCAAGACTTACCTCAAATATGCATTGTAAGCTTCCATAAAATCTCACACAAATCTATCCAACAAGTCTTCACCAAGACTTACCTCAACTTTGTCCAATCTGATTGTAAGCTTCCACAAAAGCTTACTCAACTCAACTCACTCTATTATAGAAAACCTCTTCAATCACACAAACAATATTCACACAAAATCTTGTTTTAATATCACAAAAAATATAGAGAATGGTTAGAGACTCAATATGCTTCACACTCATAACAATACTCAATTACTTTCAATCTCTCTTGTTTTACCATATAAACATATAGAGAATGGTTAGATACTCAATATGTTTCACTCTCACACAAAACTCAATTACTTCCAAAATCTCTTCAAATCAATTAAGAATAAAGAATAATTTGTTTCACAGAACTTGAACTATCACTCCAACACCTCCAATAAACTAAGCGCAAACAACTCCACTCAATCAATCACTCAATGAATGCTTAGTCAACAATACTTATCAAAAAACCTCACATAACAATGATACTCATGATCTTTCACAAACCTTAGTTCAAGATAGTTCTCAACTTTACATAACAATGATACTCATGATCTTTCACAAACCCTAATTCAAGATAGTTCTAAACTTCACATAACAATGATCCTCATGATCTTTCACAAACCCTAATAAAGCATATGAAATCTTACTCAATATTTCCAACAATGCTTATCAAACAAGTTTTTAGTATCAACTTTCATTCCAGAATACCCACATCAATCAACATTGTATTTCTCAAAACCAAACTCAACAATGCTTATCAAACAATCCTTTTCACTCCAACTTAGCATTCACAACATCCAACAATATTTCACTCACAAGGAAGATATACCCATACCTTTATTTTGAAGAATATTTAAATCTCAAAACCTGTCTCAATCACACTCACTCTCTTTGTCAATATCAAAGGTTAGATAGCAAAAATTTGTCTTTAATATTTTTTTTTTAATATTTTACCAAGTCAAAATATCAAAAATCAACTATGCCTTGTTTCTCATCTCAAATAAATTTTTATAATATAACTTTATTTCAACAAAAAATCTAACACCCTTGCCACCCCTATAGCTCCTTTTAACCACTTAAAAATAAAAAACACAAATTAAAACTTTGCATACCCTTTATATCCTTTTATAAATCATAAACCCTTTTAACTATGTAAATTTTAATAATAAAAACCTTTAGGAAATTAAAAATTTAATTTCCACATTTATGCATTTTGCGTGCAATTTCAAACCTTAGCAAATGAGCGCATACCTTTTAGTTGCAACAAAAAGGGTTTTGATGGGTTTCAACCTCATGATCCCTTTCTCCTAAGCACCTCTACACAACACGTGCCTACCAAGTGGGTTGCATGCCCACACACAATGAACGAGGCTCATGCCTCCCTCTTAAGCTTCCTCCGATAGTACGAACAAAATGAAAACAAACTCTGCCTTACCTAAAACATTGTCGCACAGGTTCGAACCTGTGACATGTCGCTTACAAGTGACTTACCACTGCCCTTGCTACCAACTATGCTACTAGCACCTTGTGTTTGAGAAGTGCACTCCACTAGCACTTATGCCTTAGTCTTCCTCTTTAAAGCTTCTAACACATGTGATTCCCTTTAGACCTTTGGTGCACAAATTCATTTTTCATTCAAATCGATCGCATGGATGATTTTTTCTAAGGTGGGTTCTTACCCTTTTTTATATGCATGGTAATATCTTCAAACACGTCAGCGAATGAAATTATTTTATTTTTAATTTATTTCAAATTATGGCCCTTTAAATTAATTTAATTTTAAATTTTACCTTCAGATAAATTATTTAAATTTAAATAATTTAAAACTTAGGGCATTATAAACTCTCACATGGATCTTTTGGAAATAATAAATGTATCATTCCACAACCTTTATTTCTCTTCACACCAAACTATAATTGAAAAATATTATAATATTATTATTTTTATCAACCTGCTTCTTGCCTTACTAGAAAAATCACTGGAGGATATTTATAACACCAGAATTTGGACATAAACCTTTTGACATAAATTGTTGGACATTTTGAGTCCTCACGTCAAAGTTGTCATTGATGTCAAGAAAGGAAGTCGTCATTAATATCCATAGAATTGTCAAGAAACAAGTTATCAAAGTTGTCATTGATATTCAGGAAGAAGCTTCTAATAAAGTCAAAGGTCAAGAGGAACAATCCAAAGGTTAAAGGCAAAGGGATCCATAATATTTTTAAATATTATGTGGAAGCATAAGTTAAATGGTTTTCATAAAATCCAAGAAATTTTATTTGAAAATCTAAAGGGAGATTTAATATTTATTTGATAAATTATTTAAATTCAAAATGAATTTAAATTTTATAAATAAATATTATTTATACCAAGGTACAAAGTGAAATATAGTTTAAATAAAACCATAGGGTTTAAAGAATTAATTTATAAAATTTAAATTCAAAAGAATTTAAATATTTTATAAATTAATAAATCTCCAAAGATAATTTGAGCGTCAAAATCCAAAAATCGTTGAGGGTAAATCAAGCGTCGACGTCATGCATGGAGGATGAAATTTGGTATATAAGCTATGCCTTAAAGGCATTTGAAATCATCATTTTGCTCTATAATTAAAGCGTGCAATAGTATTTTGAATTCGTAAGGAAGAAAGAGCAACAAACATTTTTTGTTTAGCACCAGCTAATAATGTCAAGGGGAATTGCATCAAAAGACCAAGCGCCAATGAGGTAAGTGGCTTAGTGGCAAATAGGACAGTGTTAGGGTGTTGGGAACAAGGAGGTATGTGTTCAAAACTCGAAAACAATATTTTTTTTTTGTGGCAGTTGCATAGGTGTTGAGCGCCAAGGAAGGCGTACATTTTATGCAAGGCGAGCGGGGAAGGTTTTGAGTACGTGGTGCTTGTTTATCCCCAAGCAAGTGCCTAGCTTACATAGAATTGGGAGCCAAAGCTAGGGTTCCAGTTGAGGTTGCACTGTGTGTTTGATTCGCCTCCAAGGCAAGGTAATTAATTTTGAAATTTAATTTTTATGTGTTGCCTAAAGTTTGGAGTTAAAAGGAAGCATAAAAGGTTTATTAGTTGGAAATAATTTTTGATTAGCTGGAGGAATAAGCTGTTAAGTTTTATTTTAATAGTGTTTTGAAATATTGATTTATTATAATATTAAAATGGTAAAGGGAGCTTCTTGTCTTAGGTTGTTTTGAAAAGAAGAGTGCATTGAATATTAGTAGGAGATTATAAGGTGTAAGTGGTAATTTACTATTTAAATGTTGATGAATGTTTTATTAAATATGGAGTGATAAGGTGTATGTATGTTTTAATGTTTGCATTGTAATTTTAGAAAATTAATCACCTTATAATTTCTTTGATCTTGGCAAGAAGTGTTTGATATTTTGGTAGATTTAGAAGATTCCTTCATCATCAGGAAAAAGGTATGTGCAAATTTTCCAAAGTTAAAATTGATTGGTTGGTTTTCTAGAAAATAAATTTGGAGTGAAAAGGACTGGATTAGGGTTTCCTTTTTTAAAGTGTTTGAGTTAATGCATCAAGGTTTTCTGGAATAAAGAGTAGTGATTAGAACCTTTTTTAATAAGCATTGTTGTTGAAGCCATTGGTTGTGTGAAAAATTTGAGTTAGGGTTTTTTAAAAGAACATGAGTATCATTGTTATGTGAAGATTGTTTTATAAGCATTGTTGTTGAAGTGGGTTGTCATGCAAAGAACTTGAACTAGGGTTTGAAAATAACATGAGTATAATTTTTATGTGATATTTCTTGTTGAGAAGATTTGGACAAGTTATGAGTGGACTTGTTAAACAAATTGGATAAGTTTTGTGTGAACTTATTGAGTAGATTGGTCAAGTTCTGAGTGGACTTTTTGAGCATATTTAAGCAAGTTCTAAGAGGACTTGTTGATAAAATTTGAGCAAGTTCTGTGTGGAATTTTTGAGTAGATTTGAGTAAGTTCTGTGTGGACTTGTTGAGAAATTTTGAGCAAGTACTGTGTGGACTTGTTGAGTAGATTTGTGCTAGACTAAAAGACTATGTTTAGTGCAAATTTGAGATAGAGATTTGGAGGTGATAGAGCAAAAAGGATAGTAGTCTCCAGTGGATAGAGATCCATCAAATAGGGTAGTGAGGATAGGTCTTCTGAGTGGGGACAAGAGTCTCCAGTGGAGAGAGATCCACAAGCCAGTGTAGTGGAGGTAGTAGTCTTCTAGAGGTTCACCATCCAGAGCAGAGAAGGATTTCTCTTGTGGATAGAGATCCATAAGCTTTATTTAGGGGATCAACATCCCCATTGGATAGAGGTCCATAAACATTATAGGAAAAGGATTCCCAAGATAATTTATTTGAGAAAAAATTATAAGAAATATTTTCTTCGTGGAGTAGCCCGCATTGGGTGAACCACGTAAAATCATCTCTCATATGTGTGATGCTTTGTATGATGTTTACTTCTTTAATATTGTTGATGTTATTATTTGGATTAAAAAGTAAAAAGTTCTATCTTATATTGTTTACCCCCCTCTCAGTATGAGCACATGTTATTCAATTGGTATCAGAGTATGTCTCTCCATAAAAATACTAATAGCTTGGAGTAGGATCCACAAGTAGCACACATGACTTATTAAAATGAAGAAGAGACTGTGTTTGACATAAAATAAGAATTCTATGTTGCTCTTAGAAAATTGAAAATACTTAGAGAGAAGAATTTAAGCTTGAAGGAACAAGTTCAATAAGATGAAAAATCAAGGATGGAACTTATACAAAATATCACAGAACTCAAGATTATGGTGGAAGAAGGAAAGAATATTGAGCAAGACATGACAGATCTATTGAGGGCTAGGGAAACAAAATATGAAATATTGGAGGCAAAAATTATCCACCTAAGGAATGAAGTTGAAAGGACCAAGGTTCTACAAGATATAGAATATGAGAAACAGAAAGAGAAATCAAGTCATCAGAAAGTATAAACCTCAAACAAGGATGAGCAAGAAAAGGATATCAAAAAGGAAGAAAGTAAAGGATAACCCTGAATAAGAGTTAATCACAAGAGGAGGATGACTTCTCCTCAAATTCCAAGACATCCAAACATGTTACATAATTTCTTCCATAGTCATTGCTTTTCTTATAATAAATATGGTCATAGAGCTGTACATTGTATTCATAATGCAAGATACAATAGAAATTTCAATTTCTTTGCACCTCTCATGGATGATGATGTTACATGTTACAAATGTAATAATTTTGGGCACAAGGCTAGATGGTGTAAAATGATACTTCCTGAGTCTAGAAAAATAATTTCAGCAACTAGGAAAGATGAAAAAGAAAATGTTAAGGGTAGATCAATGTTAGTACAAACAATCCTTCATGCTCAGGCTAAATAAGAACAGTGGTATCTCAATAGTGGTTGCTCTAGTCACATGACAAGAGACAAAGACAAATTCATTGTACTAAAATAAAAAAATAGAGTATAGATAAGTTTTGGTGATAATGGATCAGGAAGGATTGGTGGAAGAGGAACTTTAAGTTTAGATAATGGGAAAAAAAATTGAGAATGTTACATATGTTAAAGGGTTAAAACACAATCTACTAAGTATAAGCCAACTTTGTGATCAAGGAGACATGGTTACTTTCCATCCAGATAGATGTGAGATAAGAAAATCATAAACTAGAAAAATCATTGCCAATGCAAGAAGAACCCCAACCAACTTATACATGATCAATGAGATCAAAGGGGAAAATTTCTTTATATCACAAGAATATGAGAGTTGGTTATGGGATAGAATATTAGGTCACTTGAATTTTGACAACATAGTCAACATAAGAAATAAACAGGCAGTTAGAGATTTACCCAAAATAAGATCTCAAAACACAATTTGTACACCCTGTCAACATGGAAAGCAAACTAGGACAACATTTAAATAAAAAGTATATATATCATCTGAGCCATTGAGCCTAATATATACTGATCTATGTGGTCCTATCAGGACACAAAGCATTTAGGGTGAGATCTAATTTATACTATTTATAGATTATTATTCCATAATGGTTTGGGTAACCTTCCTAAAAGAGAATTCAAAGGCCTTTGAAAAATTCAAAGCATTTAAGGAATTTGTTGAAAATGAAACTAACACAAGGGTTAAGTGTCTAAGATATGATAGAGGAGTAGAATTTACTTCAAATGAATTTGTAGAGTTTTGCGAACAACATGGTATCAAGAGAGAGTATGTTGCATAACTTTTATTATTAAACATGAACCATTCACCAATATGCAGAAATATCAAATCATTCATCCACAATACATTATCCACAATAACAATCCACAAATGAGAGAGAGATAGATAATACCCTTAAGGTAGGGAAACACCAATAATAATCCTTAAGGAAGGAATAACTCCACAAGATCTCCCAAGATGAGAGGCCACTTCGTGGGCATGACGATTACATAAGATTCTTCTTCAATGATATGAATGATTACAATGACAAATATCTCTTCTTTATATATCCATATTCTTATTCTACTTTGGAGAGCCTACTACTAATATTATATTATATTATAATATAATATAATATAATATAATATTATAATACAATCAACCTTGGGTTATGTGTGGCCCATGCCAACCCTTATACAATATAATAATATATCCCCAAATATCTATTCCTAGGTACCCTACCATGCCACCCTCCTTACAAATGTTTCATCCTCGAAACATATGAAGAAACTTGATAGTATGATTTGCTAAGCAATGTTAGCAATTGGTACCAATCTCGATCATCCATCCATCCAAGTGAAACCCGATGATGTTGGTACGCCATTTTGTTACTTGAGTATCCAAATCTGCTTCGTTGGCTCCACGCTTCTGCTACTGTATTTTGATAACTTGAATGATGGGTCCACTTGTTCCTTGATGCTGATGAACCATGCTGAAAACCATGATCACTATGCTTTCTTTGCCAAACACTGCCATAGTTGGTGCCCTTCTGATTACATGTAGAACCATAATATTGTTGCCTTGAACCATGCCTCCAATATTGTTTTCGCTCATGGTGGTGTGGATGGCGATATGGTGCAACCTTTACTTGATGTTCTACCTTCTTTGACTTCTCAACATTTGGCTCCATTATTTTAAATTCCTCTACACATTGTTCTTTCATGTTCTCTTTGTTTGGTGTGTCCTTGTGCTCTTCTATCAAATCTTCCTTGGACTTTGTTACTGTTATTTCCACTGAATCAGTTTCTGCTACTTCTTCCATGGACTCTTTTGTTGCTATGACCTTCTTGGATTTTGTTTCAGGTTCTTCAATTTGTTTCTCTACAACCACTTCTTGATTTTCCTTGGATCCCTGCTCCTTAAGCTGAGAAATATCCTGTAATGTTATCTTCTTTTTCCTGTACCATAACTTCATAAACTTCTTTTGCACATTAATGTTAACAGTACCCAAAGAATCTAACCAAGGATAACCAAGAACAATATCCTTATCATCCATCTCAATAGCATAGAAATCTGAATGTAAAACATATTTATCCATGGTGATCTTTAAATCTTCAAAAATCTGAACATTCTCACCCTCTAGTTGTATGTCCTTGATTTTTGTTGCTTGAACTTGCAACTTCTTAGCCAAAGCAATATTAATAAAATTATATCTACTACCAGGGTCAATGGAAATAATAACCTATTCCTTTTGAATGCTTCCATGAACCTGCATAATAGAATTTTTAGATTCAAACAAATTCCTTTGTCCATTTTCTAATTTATCTTCTACCAAAGGTATGGTTTCCTCTGTTTGCATACTGACATCTTTTTTATCTTCCCTGACCTTTTCCTCTTTCTTCTTGAGTAATTTTATTTCTTTTTCATAGTCTTCATTCTGTTTCTTTAAAACTTCACATTCTCCTTTTATTGCATTCCGCTCATTTTGAGTTTCCTGTAGTTTCTTTTCATCATCTTCGATGATATCCATTAGGTAATCTATATAATATGGATCCCATATACTCAAGAATTCATGCTCTATTTCATCCCAAGTATATTCATTATTCCTTTCTTTACAAAATTTTATCCACCAAGACAAAGCTTTCCCTTTAAAACATATATCCGGGAAGGATTTCTCAAAAGAAATATCATGATATGGAGACCTAAACGTTTTCCACCATTCCCTAACATCAATATCATCTTCTCCTAGAAAATATTTCTAGCTCCATAAGTTCACCTCCAGATAATGCAAATCTAGGGTTTCATGAAAATATATATCATGCCCTAATGCAAACTAGGGTTTTATGGAAATAAATATCTTTCCACTGATTTGAAGCTAAAATTCCACATAGACAACTAGATCTGCCATTTTTCTTCCAAACAAAATAAAGTGCAACTGCTTTGCTTACCCGAAATAAACAAAGTTCGTCTTTTGAAAAATTCATGACTTGAAAATTTGTTTCTACCCTTATTCCAGATGACTGACTTCAGAAGGTTGTATCTCCCTCAATACTACTTGGATTCCTTCATATGACCACTCATTTTAAAGCTCTTCAAATTTTGCACAATCGGATCCAAGAATCGCCTCAATCGGATACAATCTCGTAGAGATATGGCTTCTGAAAGATGAGATGTTTTTCCACAAAAAATCTGTGAAATTCGTCACTATCCTTGTTCTGGATGACTAACTTCAAAAGGTCGTATCTCCCTCAATACTGCTCAGATTCCATCATATGACCACTCATTTTAAAGCTCTTCAAATTCTGCACAATCTGATCCAAGAATCGCTTGAATCGGATAAACTTGCGCAGAGATATGGCTCCTGAAAGATGAGATGTTTTTCCAAAAAAAAATTGCCCTAATTCTAGGGTTTCACACAAAAATCCCCACTTTGCCAAAATCATTGCTCTGATACCACTTGTTGCATAACTTTTATTATTAAACATGAACCATTCACCAATATGCAGAAATATCAAATCATTCATCCACAATATATTATCCACAATAACAATCCACAAATGAGAGAGAGATAGATAATACCCTTAAGGTAGGGCAACACCAATAATAATCCTTAAGGAAGGAATAACTCCACAAGATCTCCCAAGATGAGAGGCCACTTCGTGGGCATGACGATTACATAAGATTCTTCTTCAATGATATGAATGATTACAATGACAAATATCTCTTCTTTATATATCCATATTCTTATTCTACTTTGGAGAGCCTACTACTAATATTATATTATATTAATTAATATAATATAATATTATAATACAATCAACCTTGGGTTATGTGTGGCCCATGCCAACCCTTATACAATATAATAATATATCCCCAAATATCTATTCCTAGGTACCCTACCATGCCACCCTCCTTACAAATGTTTCGTCCTCGAAACATATGAAGAAATCTGATAGTATGATTTGCTAAGCAATGTTAGCAATTGGTACCAATCTCGATCATCCATCCATCCAAGTGAAACCCGATGATGTTGGTACGCCATTTTGTTACTTGAGTATCCAAATCTGCTTCGTTGGCTCCACGCTTCTCTGCTTGTATTTTGATAACTTGAATGATGGGTCCACTTGTTCCTTGATGCTGATGAGCCATGCTAAAAACCATGATCACTATGCTTTCTTTGCCAAAAACTACCATAGTTGGTGCCCTATTGATTCCATGTAGAACCATAATATTGTTGCCTTGAACCATGCCTCCAATATTGTTTTCGCTCATGGTGGTGTGGATGGCGATATGGTGCAACCTTTACTTGATGTTCTACCTTCTTTGACTTCTCAACATTTGGCTCCATTATTTTAAATTCCTCTACACATTGTTCTTTCATGTTCTCTTTGTTTGGTGTGTCCTTGTGCTCTTCTATCAAAGCTTCCTTGGACTCTGTTACTGTTATTTCCACTGAATCAGTTTTTGCTACTTCTTCCATGGACTCTTTTGCTGCTATGACCTTCTTGGATTTTGTTTCAGGTTCTTCAATTTGTTTCTCTACAACCACTTCTTGATTTTCCTTGGATCCCTGCTCCTTAAGTCGAGAAATATCCTGTAATGTTATCTTCTTTTTCTTGTACCATAACTTCATAAACTTCTTTTGCACATTAATGTTAACAGTACCCAAAGAATCTAACCAAGGATAACCAAGAACAATATCCTTATCATCCATCTCAATAGCATAGAAATCTGAATGTAAAACATATTTATCCATGGTGATCTTTAAATCTTCAAAAATCTGAACATTCTCACCCTCTAGCTGTATGTCCTTGATTTTTGTTGCTTGAACTTGCAACTTCTTAGCCAAAGCAATATTAATAAAATTATATCTACTACTAGGGTCAATGGAAATAATAACCTGTTCCTTTTGAATGCTTCCATGAACCTGCATAATAGACTTTTTAGATTCAAACAAATTCCTTTGTCCATTTTCTAATTTATCTTCTACCAAAGGTATGGTTTCCTCTGTCTGCATACTGACATCTTTTTTATCTTCCCTGACCTTTTCCTCTTTCTTCTTGAGTAATTTTATTTCTTTTTCATAGTCTTCATTCTGTTTCTTTAAAACTTCACATTCTCCTTTTATTGCATTCCGCTCATTTTGAGTTTCCTGTAGTTTCTTTTCATCATCTTCGATGATATCCATTAGGTAATCTATATAATATGGATCCCATATACTCAAGAATTCATGCTCTATTTCATCCCAAGTATATTCATTATTCCTTTCTTTACAAAATTTTATCCACCAAGACAAAGCTTTCCCTTTAAAACATATATCCAGGAAGGATTTCTCAAAAGAAATATTATGATATGGAGACCTAAACGTTTTCCACCATTCCCTAACATCAATATCATCTTCTCCAAAAAATATTTCTAGCTCCATAAGTTCACCTCCAGATAATGCAAATCTAGGGTTTCATGAAAATATATATCATGCCCTAATGCAAACTAGGGTTTTATGGAAATAAATATCTTTCCACTGATTTGAAGCTAAAATTCCACATAGACAACTAGATCTGCCATTTTTCTTCCAAACAAAATAAAGTGCAACTGCTTTGCTTACCCGAAATAAACAAAGTTTGTCTTTTGAAAAATTCATGACTTGAAAATTTGTTTCTACCCTTATTCCAGATGACTGACTTCAGAAGGTCGTATCTCTCTCAATACTACTTGGATTCCTTCATATGACCACTCATTTTAAAGCTCTTCAAATTCTGCACAAACTGATCCAAGAATCGCCTGAATCGGATACAATCTCGCAGAGATATGGCTTCTGAAAGATGAGACATTTTTCCACAAAAAATCTGTGAAATTCGTCACTATCCTTGTTCTAGATGACTAACTTCAAAAGGTCGTATCTCCATCAATACTACTCAGATTCCATCATATGACCACTCATTTTAAAGCTCTTCAAATTCTGCACAATCTGATCCAAGAATCGCTTGAATCGGATAAACTTGCGCAGAGATATGGCTCCTGAAAGATGAGATGTTTTTTCCAAAAAAAATTGCCCTAATTCTAGGGTTTCACACAAAAATCCCCACTTTGCCAAAATCGTTGCTCTGATACCACTTGTTGCATAACTTTTATTATTAAACATGAACCATTCACCAATATGCAGAAATATCAAATCATTCATCCACAATACATTATCCACAATAACAATCCACAAATGAGAGAGAGATAGATAATACCCTTAAGGTAGGGCAACACCAATAATAATCCTTAAGGAAGGAATAACTCCACAAGATCTCCCAAGATGAGAGGCCACTTCGTGGGCATGACGATTACATAAGATTCTTCTTCAATGATATGAATGATTACAATGACAAATATCTCTTCTTTATATATCCATATTCTTATTCTACTTTGGAGAGCCTACTACTAATATTATATTATATTATAATATAATATAATATAATATTATAATACAATCAACCTTGGGTTATGTGTGGCCCATGCCAACCCTTATACAATATAATAATATATCCCCAAATATCTATTCCTAGGTACCCTACCAGAGTACTCAGCAACAAGAACTCCTCAACTAAATGAGGTAGTTGAAAGGAAAAACAAGACTGTTGAAAATATGGCTGGAGCTATGTTAAATGAATCTAAGCTATAAAATGGTTTTTGGAGAGAAGATATAAACACAGCAGTATACATAATAACTAGGGATAAAATGAGGGTAAATCATCACAAGACTCCATATTGAAAGGAAGACCTGCCATTGTTAAACACTTCAGAGTTTTTGGAAGCAAATGTTACATAAAACGGGAAGATCAAAACTTAGGTAAGTTTGATCCAAGATGTGATGAGGGAATTTTTCTTGGTTATTCTACAAGGATTAAATCCTACATATGTTTCAACAAGATAACATGCACTATGGTGGAAAGTATAAATGTAATAGTTGATGAGAAGATAGATTCAAGAGAACCAATTCAGCAAATTGTGTATCAAGAAGATGAATGTTGTCAAAAATAATTTTTTGAGGAATCAGATAAATAAGAAGAAGAAACACAAAGACTTCTTCCCAAAAATCCATCTAGGTATGTACATAAGCATAATCCAAAAGAGCAGATCATCAAGAATCTAGATAAAAGATAGACAAGGAGAAGAATAATAAAACCTTCTCAACAGGAAAAGTTTTCTTTGGTGTCCAAGATTGAGCCAAAATACTTCACTTAGGCAAGTGAGGATGAATTTTGGATTAAGTCAATGGATAAGTATTTGGATCAGATAGAGAAGAGAAAAACTTGGGAACTTGTTCCATGACCAAAACACAAAATTATGATTGGCACAAAATGGGTTTTCAAAAAAAAATTAAATGAAGATGGACAAGTGGTCAGAAATAAAGCAAGGTTAGTATGCAAAGGTTATGTGAAGATAGAAGGAATTGACTTTGATGAGAATTTTGCTCCAGTTGCATGGCTTGAAGCTATAAGGATGTTTTAGCCTTCTCAAGTTTCAAGAACTTCAAGGTATATCATATGGATGTCAATTCAACATTTCTAAATGGGGTTCTAGAATAAGAGGTTTATATTGAACAGCTATAGGGATTAATACTAGCATATAAACCAAATCAAGTATGCAGATTGAAAAAAGGTATTGTATGGTTTAAATCAGACTCTGATAGCATGGTACTAAATATTGGATAAGTATTGGGCTTCAAAAAAGGAATAGCAGACATTAATTTATATATCAAAAATGAAGGGAGTGATCTATTAATAGTGGTTGTTTATATTGATGACATAATATTTTGGGGAAACAATGATAAGATGTGTAAAGAATTTTATAAGAACATGCAAAATTAATTTTATATGTCTATGCTTGGTGAATTGTATTTATTTCTTGGACTTTAGATTTCACAATAATAAAGGGGAGTGTTTCTCTCACAATTATAAATATCCATTATTGGTAGTTTATTGTATGTTACAGCCACAAGACTAGACATAGTATAATTAGTAGGATTAGTGGTAAGGTTTCAGGTGGCACCTAAGGAAACACATGTGGCAACAGTAAAAAGAATTTTTAGGTATCTAAAAGTACTATAGACTTTGGGCTTTGGTATCCCAAAAGTGTCATATTAAAACTAATAACATATACAAATGCATATTGGTCTAATAGCATTGATGAAAGAAAAAGCACAAGTGGAGGAGCATTCTTTCTTGGAGAATGTTTAGTCTCTTGGTTAAGCAAGAAGCATTTTATAGTATCTTTATCTACAGTAGAAGTAGAATACATTGCAGCAATAGCTAGTTGTACACAGGTGTTATGGATAAACATAACTCTAGAAGACTTCAAGATAAAGCATGATCATCCCATTCCTATACTATGTGATAATACTAGTGCCATAAGTATTTCAAAAAATCTAATAATGCACTCCAAGACTAAGCACATTCTGATTAAGCACCATTTTCTAAGAGAACAAGTGACAGATAAATAGTTCATATTGGAATTTGTCACTACAAAGGAACATATAGCAGATATTTTCACTAAGCCACTTTCAAAGGAAACTTCTGAGTATCTTCGAGGAAAATTGGGAGTGATACTCCCACCCCAAAATTAACCACCTCAATAGGAGGTGGGGGAGGGGCTAAGCTAAGAGGCTCATTCTTAGCCCTAAGCCCCAAAGGTGACCCTTTGCCATTGATGTCAAAATGGGAGAGATTTAAATAAGGGGGAGAGACTTGGTATTTGAAGAGAGCATTAAGCCAAGGGGAACAGAACATAAAAAGTCAAGTTTTTAGTAAAAAGAATTTGGGTTACCATCAATGAAAAAGGGAGATATTGTTGGATATTTTGAGTTCTCAAGTCAAAGTTGTCATTGATGTCAAGAAAGGAAGTTGTCATTAATATCCAAAAATTTGTCAAGAAATAAGTTATTAAAGTTGACATTGATATTCAGGAAGAAGCTTCTAATAAAGTCAAAGGTCAAGAGGAACAATGCAAATGTTAAAGGTAAAGGCCTCCATAATATTTTTAAATATTATGTGGAAGCATAAGTTAAATGGTTTTCATAAAACCCAAGAAAGCTTATTTGAAAAGCTAAAAGGAGATTTAATATTTATTTGATAAATTATTTAAATTCAAAATGAATTTAAATTTTATAAATAAATATTATTTATGCCAAGGTGCAAAGTGAAATATGGTTTAAATAAAACCATAGGGTTTAAAGAATTAATTTATAAAATTTAAATTCAAAAGAATTTAAATATTTTATAAATTAATAAAGCTCCAAAGGTAATTCAAGCGCCGACGTCCAAAAATCGTTGAGGGTAAATCAAGTGTCGATGTCATGCATGGAGGAAGAAATTTGGTATATAAGCTATGCCTTAAAGGCATTTGAAATCATCCTTTTGCTCGATAATCGAAGCATGCAATAGTGTTTTGAATTCGTAAGGAAGAAAGAGTAGCGAACATTTTTTGTTAAGCACCAGTGAATAATGTCAAGGGGACTTGCACCAAAATACCAAGCGCCAATGAGGCAAGTGGCCTAGTGGAAAAGAGGATAGTGTTAGGGTTTTGGGCACAATGGGGTATGTGTTTGAAACTGGACAACGACATTTTTGTTTGTGGTAGTTGCATTGGTGTTGAGTGCCAAGGAAGGTGCACATTTTGTGCAAGGCGAGCGGGGAAGGTTTTGAGCACATGGTGCTCATTTATCCCCAAGCAAGCACCTAGCTTGTGTGTCATTGGGAGTTGTGGCTAGGGCATCGATTGAGGTTGCACTGTATTTTCGATTCTCCTCCAAGGTAAGGTAATTTATTTTAAAATTTAATTTTTGTGTGTTGCCTAAATTTTGGAGTTAAAAGGGTGCATGAAAGGTTTATTAGTTGGAAATTATTTTTGATTAGTTGGAGGAATAAGGTGTTAATTTTTATTTTAATAGTGTTTTGGCATATTGATTTATTATAATATTAAAAGGATAAAGGGAGCTTCTTATCTTAGGTTGTTTTTGAAAATAAGAGTGCATTGAATATTAGTGGGAGATTATAAGGTGTAAGTGGTAATTTACTTTTTAAATGTTGATGAATGTTTTATCAAAGATGGAGTGATAAGATGTATGAACGTTTTAATGTTTGCATTGTAATTTGAGGAAATTAATCACCTTATACTTTATTTGAGCTTGGCAATAAGTGTTTGATATTTTGGTATATTTAGAAGATTCCTTCATCATTAGGAAAAATGTATGTGCATGTTTTCCAAAGTTAAAATTGATTGGTTGGTTTTCTGGAAAATAAGTTTAGAGTGAAAAGGACTGGATTAGGATTTCATTTTTGAGAGTGTTTGATTTAATGCATCAAGGTTTTCTATAATAAAGAGTTGTGATTAGAACCTTGTTTAGTAAGCATTGTTGTTGAAGCCATTGGTTGTGTGAAGAAATTGAGTTAGGGTTTTGAAAATATCATGAGTATCATTGTTATGTGAAGATTGTTTTATAAGCATTGTTGTTGAAGTGGGTTGTCATGCAAAGAACTTGAACTAGAGTTTGAAAATAACATGAGTCACATTGTTATGTGAGATTTCGTGTTGAGCATATTTGGACAAGTTCTGAGTGGACTTGTTAAGCATATTGGATAAGTTCTATGTGAACTTATTGAGCATATTGGTCAAGTTCTGAGTGGATTTTTTGAGCATATTTGGACAATTTTTGAGTGGACTTTTTGAGCATATTTAAGCAAATTTTGAGTGGACTTGTTGAGAAAATTTGAGTAAGTTCTATGTGGAATTTTTGAACATATTTTATCAAGTTTTGTGTGGACTTATTGAGCATTTGTGAGCAAGTTTTGTGTGGACTTGTTGAGCAGATTTGTGCTAGACCAAAGGATAGTGTTTAGTGCAGATTTGAGATAAAGCTTTGGAGGTGATAGAGAAGAAAGTATAGTAGTCTCCAGTGGATAGATATCCATAAGCCAGGGCAGTGAGGATGATTATTCTAAGTGGGGATAAGAGTCTTCAATGGAGAGAGATCCACAAGCCAGTGCAGTGGAGGCGGTAGTATTCTAGAGGTTCACCAATCAGAGCAGAGGATAAGGAGTTCTCCTATGGATAGATATCCACAAGATTGATTTAGGGGATCAACATCTCCATTGGACATAGGTCCATAAACATTATAGGGAAAGGATTTCCAAGAGAATTTATTTGAGAAAAAATTATAAGAAATATTTTCTTCGTGGAGTAGCATGCATTGGGTGAACCACGTAAAATCATGTCTCTCATATATGTGATGCTTTTTGTGATGTTTACTACTTTAATATTGTTGATTATATTATTTGTATTAAAAAGCAAAAATTTCTATCTTATATTTTTCACCCCTCCCTCTCAGTATAAGCACATGTTCTTCATAAATACATGGATAACACTTGGTCATCATCCTCATGAAATTAATTACGATAAATCGTGCTTTCTTATTTGACATCAATGACAACAAACCTTGCTCATATTTCCAACAATTGGCATGTATACCTTTATCTTTATAGGAGTCTCCCTCAAATGAAATATTCATGGTATCAATCCTCTTCCTATAGAGTGTTATTTTGCCCATTGTTACCTATCCAATGATTACCCACTTCCCAAGCAAATCCTATCTAGTATGGGATACATAGGTAAAGGTTTGGGGTCACAACATAAATGTGTTCAAGAGCCTTTGGAAGTTGAGATTTGGCCTAGGATATGTTGTGTAGGTTACATACCTAATAAAATCTAATCTTTACCCTTTTATAATGATGATCAACTTATTACTTATGCTGAATGTTTAGATCATTAAGGCTTGGAGTGGAGTGATAAGGATGAGGTACCACCTTATCCCATTGATATACTATTTTTTAATGTGGTAACTTAGGTGCATCTTGAGTTAGTTGCTTCCCTAAGGGAGTATGTTGAATGGAATACTCTTTGTGACATGGATCATGAGGATATCCTTTGAAACAACTTATTATTTGATGGATTAGTCCCTTGTATCACATATATCGAGTCTTCTAGCTCTCAAGATAATTTTAGTTCTATGTCTCCCAAGGACCTTGAGCAAATAGGAGTAATCCCTACCCAACCTCCTTATGAGGATGAGTCATAGATTCTCATTGAGGATACCATAAATGTTAACCCATGTTCAAAGGAGAGCCTTAGAATCCTTAGGTAAAGCCTTGTCCATGGACAAGTAGGAGGAATTGACCAATTTGTTGAAATAATTTTATGATATTTTTGCTTGGTCATATGCTGACATTCTAAGGCTTTATCCCTCATTTTTTATGCATCATTTGTTAATAAAGCCTAGTGCTAAGCCTGATAAGAAAAAACATAGGAATATGCATCTTAAGGTTGCCCTTTTGGTCAAGGAGGAACTCCAAAAACTCCTTGACATCAGTTTAATAAAAGCTAACAACTATACTGATTGGATCTCCAACATCATCCCTATAGCTAAGAAGGTAGGTACAATCAAAATATATATCAAATTTAAATAGCTGCAATTAGAATTGGTAGGGCAGTTTTCTCCCTCTAAAGTATGTAAATGTACAAATATGTAATGTGAAGATGTGTACAAGTATCTTAGATAAGGAGTGCAAGTAGAAGTGTAATAGTCATGTATATGTGTGCAAGTGTCTTAGAGTCAAGTGTCCATGTAAGAAGAAACTGAAGATTCTAGTGTGCAATTGATAAGATAATATGCCAAAGGTCATGGGACTTGTCATATGAAGAGCAATAGTCAAGTATGTGAATATTCACATTACTATGGCTATATTATGGAGATAATACTCCATGAGAATGTAATCCAAATATCAAATTATAGAGTTGTAACAAGGAAATAAATAAAGCTTGTATACATATTTTGAGAAATTAATACTATAATTTTTCTTCATGCATAGTTCATGAATGACTTAGGCCATTTACATTCTAAAGGCCCAAAATACCACATACTTAAAAAACTTTTTCAAAACTTCCAAAATTTCTCTAAGTGTAGATATGTGTTCCAGATCAGGATAGTGGCTCAATGAAACTTGTTCTACACCATGATCAATATGGTTAGATAGGATTTTCACGCATATCAAATTATGGCTTAGAATAGGATATGAGGGTCTTGGCTTAGAACTTAGTCCTATACCACATGGCTCAATGCATGTTTCCATGTCACAATCGATATTGGTCAAAGAACTTGGAAGGCAATTTAAATTTTGACCTAGAACATGGTTCTATGTTGTGTAGTCTAAAGCAAGGTTTTTGTAATATAAATTCATTCTAACATGCCAAAATACCAAGTTGTATAATCTAAAATCTATAATAGAACATGTTTCTATATCACATGGCCTAGCATAATGTTCCACACCACGATCAAACTTGGTCAAATTGCATAAAGAAAAATCCTAAGCGTGGCTCAAAAAAATATTTTATTCCATGCATATCAAAGCAAAGTTTCATAAGCATAACCCTATATTAGCGCACTCTTGTCCTAGACCATAGTCAAAGTGGTCAATCAACTCAAGTCAAATATTCAAATATCGGATTAGAAAACGTTTTACACCATGAGGGATGAAAAGAGATAAAGCCAATTGTATAAAGTAGTTCCATTCCAGAATGTGTTGTAGGTCACTCCAGGCCACTATATGCTCTAGACCGTAAATAGTAAAAGCATGCCAAGCTTTGTAAAGCTTCAATATTTACAATTCAAAATTAGATCAATGATATACATTGAATCTAGCAAAAGTCATATATAAATACAAGATTCAATGTGATTTAAGGTTGTAATTTTCTATCTAATATGGTTCTAAGCCAAAGTGGGTGATTTGAGAAGATGAAGTGATGAAATCTAGGATCTGAAAGCTCTGTCAATTTTAGATCTATGGATAAAAAGCAATGACAATAGTAAGGGACGGTCTTAATTTTTTCTTGGAAAGATTCTACAGCTAGAAGTCATGAAAGCCAAATAAATTGCAAAGGCCAAGTTGCAATGGATCAATGGATTAGATTATTTCTTCTTTATTGGATCAAATAGGAGGCAACCACCTCAAAATCTTGCTGATCTGGAACTCCAACATCCTTCTAATGTTCCTAATTCTTTCAAATCTTTCAAAATCATTACAAAACTATAAATAGAGGCAAAACCCTCATTTTAAAAGGGTCAAATCTAAAGTTTTTGCTTGCACCATTTTTATATTTTCTATGCAAATTAATATAAGGAGCATTACTTGGATGTTTGCCTCATATTGGTATCTTTTTTTATGAATTACCAACCCTTGAATTCATTTTGCTATTATTGTTATGTTTAGTCTATTATGCTAATTTGGATTGCTAGCTTAGAGTAAATTAGAATGATTCATGTCTAACGTATGCTTGGAAAGGATTTATTTTTCTGTTAGTTAGAGTATTAATCTAATTTTTCTAATTTAGATTATTGATACCCTAGATGTTTGAAATAATTATTGAAGCAAGTTATTGTCCCTTAATGATGAAGATGGCTAGTTTTGAATGTTGTTAGTCTCAAGTATTATTTTTTGAAAGTTGATTTGTTAGTTCTCTATAGATGCCTACGTTGTTAGATTTATCTATCCACTATTGATTTATTACTTTCTTAACCCTTTCCCCTTTCTATCCCTATATTTTTACATTTAACTAAGCTTAAATGATTCAACATTTAGTAAGTTGACAAGGTATACCAGCCTACTCTAGAGATTGGGTTAAAGAATTTTGACCCATCCAATGCCAAGGTTTAGGCTATGATTAGCAGGTGTTCACCTTTCAAAAATAATTGTAGATTCATGGTTTAATTTTACCTTGATTTCAATTTAGACCCCAACTATTTCTAGCATGCCTAGTGGGACATTGTTCACAAAATATTTATTTTACCCACAAGATATTTGTAGCGATCCCGAGATGCATGCACCGCTCTTTAACTCTACTTGCGATGTTATTATTATACCAAAAATGAAGCTAAAATATTACGAGAAGCATATAACATGGAAATGACAAAGAATGGATCTTTCATTAATATTGAAACCCGGTTACATGTCGGTCCCTCTTAGGGATACCCATATTGATACAATGATTTACAAGTGGATGAAGAGATGTCCCCTTTTGCAAAAGGGGTGGCACGCTCTAAAATGCTTCCCGGTTCTGCACATGGAAATGTTTGAGGGCTTACAGATGCCTCCTTCTCTAGGTATGTCTCCTAGAGGGATCCCTTTTGCTCTCGTATGTCATGGATTATTCGTCCGATGAACCTGTGGCCCTGCAAGCAATGAAACAACAACACACTTTTAGGTGTTCGAGATTGCCTCCCTGGATGAGGTTGTTAGTAATAAAAGAATGTAATAGAAATATGATAAAACAATACCATGGAATCAAGTAAATCTATGCTAATGATATAAGAAAACAAGATAAAAGATGCTATGTCTATCTAAGCTAAGCCTACGGGCCACTATCCAAGATAGCGGCCGCTAAAGAAAACCTTGCTCTCCTTGCCCCAAAGCTATGGGTCAAAGACTATGATCTGATGTTGAAGAAAGTAGGTGTTATGCCCTTTGATTTGTCAAAGCTCTGCCGCACACGTGATCTCAAAGAGAACTCTCCAAGTCTTGAAAGCTCTCCTCAAGAATATGTCTCTCTCCCTAATGTGATAAACGATTTCCTGTATGTGATATATGGATCTTTTGGTGCTCTTAGGCTTGCACCTTTTATAGTGTGAAACCCTAGGTCTATGTCCAAGCCCTAGAAATGAATTTCTCATGCGTAGTGCAAGTTAGCATGAGAAGCCCTTGTCCATTGTCTATATTTGAAGGCCAATTAACTGAAATCTAACTGCCCACTTGAGTCTTCTATGCGAACTATTCGTTAGCATGAGAAGCTTTTGTCCTTTGTTTATGCTTGGAGGTCAGTTAACTTAAGTCTAAATGCAAACTCAAGTCTCCTATGTGAACTGGTCATGAAAAGGAATGCAAAGTCACTCCTGCTCACCTTTATTGCATGTAGACTGCCACTTTCACCCGAGATTGGGCCTGTTTGTCGATAAAACACTTCTTATGGCTTAGCCACTATCATCTGCAGTGGCTATGATCTAGCCATTGTCATCTATAGTGGCTAAGGTCTGGCCACTCTAGGCTTGAGCGGCTAGGATCTGGTCGCTCTTGGCTTGAGCGGCCAAGCTTGGATGGCTTGAAAAGGCCCCAAATGAGTGGTGAGAACCACTATTGATGCTTGGAAAGTCCAATATTATGTCTTATGATCTTATGAGTGTGTCTATGTAAGTAGATCCCCTAAGCATGACATAATTTAGGTGTCTACAGATGCCCCTTTTTGCGATGCGTTGTGTGGAAAACACAACGCTGAGCAAAAATGTAGACTGATCTATTTGTAGGGTGTATGGTGATCAATGGTCTGATCAACACCGGATGGCCCAATCATGCAATATGGCATGCATCCCTTGAATCATTGCCTCAATGTTCGGAGGACTTAGCCTAGTGGCTTTTGCATGTTAAATTGCACTCATTCCTCAAACTCAATCGGGTAGCTTTAGCTGCTACAACAATTTCGATCGGTAGGAGAGCTACAATTGAATATGTCATGTCTGCTTATGTTCCCAACAAACAAGGGAAATTTGTGATTGTTGTATGCAATGATTCGAAGGACGAACATGATTTTGCTATGATCGAGTGATCTTTTGTTGATTTTGATTATGATTAAGTTGAAGTTTTGAACTACCTCCTCACACAATGGATTGGTGAAGAAATGACAATGAATGAAGCGACAAGTCGCTTGACCAATATGACTAATCTGGTTCCTTTCTAGCATTTGCTGCTTTTAATGGGCAATCCCACATCCAAGTGTGATTCCAATTGCTTATGATAATCATCCATCCCTATCCCGAGGAGTGGTATGGCTATCAATAGCCTTCTTAGGGAGTTAGGATGAGTGATTCTGTTTATGTTTAGATTGTATCACTTTGACTTAATGTTTTTGATGTCATAGGGGAATTAGAATGACCCCTTCACACCCGTGGAGCAGTCCGACCATCTTGATCTTCTTCGGGTTTGAAGGGTGACATATCGTAATTCCAAAATGAGTTGCTTTTGCCCCAAGTGGCCTTATGGTTGCCTACTCATCTCACCAAAATACATGGAGTGCAAATCGCTGCAATCGTCGAGTGGATAGAGTAGGTAACTGGATACGAGGCCTACTTGAGATTGTGATTTTATGTGAATTTTTTTTGTTGTTTTGAACATTCTGATGATCCTAAACCATCAAAGTGTGATTATTTGTTGTTTTTGTTATTCCCTCATTGAAGGAACTGCTTAATTTTGACCTATGGGCTTGGTCGCTGTCAGGTCCAGCGGCCTCTGATTTCCTTCCTATGGCCGTTGTCGCCTTGAGCGGCCAAGAAGCTCGGGCCACTGACGTCAGCAATGGCCAAGGCATAATTAAGGAAATATAAAATTTGCAATTCTAGGGTTTTGACCTATCATTTTCACTATTGAAGATTCCATTTTTAGAGCTCTGGTGTAGCAATGATGGTTGCGACTTTGAAACTTGCTGGTGCTGAGGACATGGCTGCACGGGGTGAGACATCAACTGTTGGAGGAGCTAGAGCTTCTCGGGTATTTCTCTCTTCAAAACCCTAGCTCTCTTTTCTTTGCCTAAGTAAAATTGAACTTCACTAAGAAATGAGCAAAACGAACATCACTAAACCTATTGGCAATGAACAAACTCTGTAATTAGGCTTAGGTTCCTTTTTGCTATGGTGGGTTGGTCCCCAATTTTGCTATCTGTCAGTGGCTTTAGCCTAGGGTTTTTGAAATTTTTTCCATTATTCACCTGTTGTCGCCATTTTGGGCATTCTCAAACTTAGCTTAGTTTTGATGCTTGGGTAGGGGAATTTTCCTTCCAATTTGTTTGCTTTCCCTCCCTTTTGTTGTTTTGCTTAAGTTATTTTGTCAATTGTAATTTTTTTATTTTTTGGCCAAGGGTTCACGGGTTTGTCGTGCCGCCCCTTGGTAGAAGTTGCTCAGAGCAGCCAAGCTTGAATCCCAATGGTCAAAAATTTGACCGTTGGGCCTTGGTCGCTACTGCCTCTAGCGGCCAGGTTTCGGCCGTTGTAGGCGACAACGGCTAAAGCTTGAGCCTTGTTTTTGCATTTTGTGTATTGATTTTTATGATTTTTTTTTAATTTTTGAATTTGCTTGATTAGGTGCAATTTATTCTTCTTTTGCTTAGATTTAGAGTAACTCATACTCTTTTGCACCGTTTTCATGTTTATTGTGAATTATGCCTTAGATGCATTGTAGTTATGTTTTGTTTTTCTTCTGCTTTGTTTAGATCCTCACTGCTCGGGCTCGGGACCCGAAGCTCCTGCTTGACTTGCTTCCTGGATTTGATGACACTAACTGGGAGTGGTTTAAGGCCCGTGGGCTACAGTACGTTATCAGGTTGCCCCACATTATGGCCGACCAGGCTTATCTTATGGCTTTAGCCCATCATTGGGACCCACGGACCAACACCTTCCACCTTCCACCCGGTGAGATGACTATCACGTCGGAGGACGTGTATAGGATCTTTCGGATCCCATTCGATGGGGTGCCCATTGTTTCGTCGGCCACTAATGATCAGGTGGCCGTCTATGCTAGGGTGTTTGGGGCATGCTCTGCACAGGCTCTCTAGGAGACTGGGTCTGGGGGAGTATCTATCAAGACTTGGTATGATGCTCATGTTTTCACAGTGAGGCATGTTGTGTTGCTGATGGTGATCAACAATGTTCTTATCCTAGACTGCTTGGGTTTGAGGTTCCCTTGGAACCTCCTGGCGATGGTGCAGGACCTACTGGATAGCGAGGAGCCTATCATCTATGCATGGGGTAGATCGCTATTGGCTCAGTGCTATGATGAGTTGTACCACATCCATCGATGGGGATGCATCAGCATTGCTTGCAGTTTGCTCTTACAGGTTTGGGGATGGGAGCACATTAAGGTAGATCACCCTAAGGGGCTCCCAGCTGAGATTACATCTATTGAGGCTTGGACACAGTGCTATGCTGCCAGATGGGCTCGAGAGCATGAGGAGCGTAAGAGCCACACTTTTGTAGGGGAGCTGTCCCACTACACTGATGCTTTCACCAGACTTTTGGTCGGAGATGTCGTGTGGTGGCCTTATTATGAGTGTCCGGTTTGGGATGATCCAGCTAGTTTTACTGCTAGGACATGGCATGAGTGATGGCTCGTTGGTCGTAAGATTGCCATCTAGGAGTATTTCTTCTACTCTCGGGTTCTTTGTTAGTATGAATTGTAGTAGGATGTGCCCTTGGTACCATTCTTGTACAGGCACCTCATAGCAGAGAGGGACCTACCTCCACGATAGGTCACAGAGCTTGCAGATGAGGAGGATGCCCCAGCCATAGACCCTACAGTGGATGGGGGAGTTACAGAGGCCTACTCTCAGTGGTGGGGTGATCGGATGTGGCATGGCATCGATAGCCTAGGGCATGAGGATGATGGTGGGGGTGATGGCATAGATCCGATAGGACGCAGGGTTCGAGCCAAGACCGAGGTATGGGGCCAGCCGATAGAGCAGGTGGCAGTAGAGGATCCTGATGTTCTTGAGGAGGAGGAGGAGTTAGAGCCCGAGGAGAGAGACTCTCCTCTGAGAGCATAGTTGCACGAGGTCGAGGCTGAGCTCTAGGCTACTAAGATCTAGGTACAACGATGAGATGCTACGATTGAGCAGCTCACAACATAGATATAGGCTCTGTAGGCTACTATTGGGGGTGGCGATGTCAGGATGCAGTTTGTTGTTCCTACTTCTACACCATAGGAGGTTCCAGCAGTAGGCTCAGGGGTAGAGGTGGGATGGCTTCATTCCTTGTTGGATGAGCATGAGGCTCGGATCCGGGGTCTTATGGATCATGTTACCCTCCTTCAGATGCAGCTCAGGAGGCATGGGATTGTCCCTAAGGATCCAATAGGTGCGGGAGTTTCACAGGTCAGTGGGCGCTCTACCTCGGGGAAGTCTTTTGCCCATCCTAGCCAACGGACCCGGACTCGGATAGAGAGACCTATAGGCTCACATCACTTGACTCGTGACACCACCACAGGGGGAGGTGGCACTGGAGGAGGTGATGTAGGGGGCTCAGGCCCGACACTTGATTGATGTTCTACTTGGTTCTTGATCCATTTTTGAGGTCGACTGACCTACATGACTATAGCCCATGGGCATTTTTGTATATCCATTGGACTTGACACACATATTTTTATGATAGATTTGCCTTTTGTGACTCATTATGTGTATCATTTATTGCTTATGTTTTTGTTGTTATTTTGTTTTATGATATGATGCGATGATGATATTATGATGATTTGATGGATATGTTAGATGATAGATGATATTTGAAGATGCTTAGATGGATGTGTAGATGCTTATATGATTTGATGATATGATGCAATGTATTTTGATGATGAATGATGAATTTATGAGTGTATGCAAATGGATATTGCCTATATGTTTTATGATGTGGTTTATGGATGATTAATGACTTGTTTTCGTGGATGCAAATGTTATTGTTAAATGCATGTTTAATTTTTGCTTTAATTATATGCATCTAACTTATGTGATGGAATGGTATAAATGAACTTGTATGCTCTAATCACTTAAAACATACGGAATGCATATGACATTGACAATCTTAATGGGTGATACCACAGAAAGTTTAAAAATAATCATGAATTTAAATAATCACTTCTATCATAAGAATTGATTAAGTATTCATATATGAGATGTAATGGTGTGTAATGTATCTTCTTAATAAGTTTCTATAAATTAAAATATATAAAGTAGTCAGTGGTCGTCTATATACTATTTCTAATATATATGCGGTATCTGTCCTACTATGTTGATACCCCCTAATTTATAGAATCTTATAAAGAAAAGTGATGGTGTGAATGATGTTATGATTTGTTGCTATGTAAAAATAATTTGGGGCTTTTCGGAGATTCAAACACTCTAGTTCCCCTATCAACAATTGTCTACTTACCACTTAGACTTTTGAAAAGTAAGGCTTTTACCATGGACCTGGTTTTTCATGATCTCTGTGTGTGCATGTGATTGTATATTTTGAGGTAGAACTCAAGCATTTCCTTCGATGTCAGGCGGGATTCTTTCAGCCCATTGCTAAGATCAGGGATCCTCAAGTGTTCATCTCATCCTTATGTTGGACTTAGTTGGACTATACCACTAGGCAATATTTGGTTACCTAAGCTAGCTCATCCACATTCAAACATTGGTCTACACAAATGCATGAAGCAATTGTAATAGACATATCATCATGCATAAGGATTTCTCCTTCCAGTTTTGTACAATGCTGAGAATTCCAGGGATTCAAGCTTTATTCCCTTCTTTTTGGCTTCTTTTTGGCTTTGGATATTTGCTCATATGTAGTGATGAAAATCACTGTTTATTTTGATTTTGATTTTTTTCTTTGAGCGGGGATTTTTTTGTAGTGATGATAATCACTGTTTATTTTGCTCATTCTTAGTGATGAAAATCACTGTTTATTTTTGATTGATTTTTTTTGAGCTTGATTTTTTTGTAATTTTGAATATATGATTTTGTATCGGATTTTTCCTTTGAAATATGGACTGTATGCTTGGCATTTTGAATTTGTACTTTTGCTTTGGGATTTTGCTTATTTTGATTTAAGCAAGGGATTTTGATAGGGTAAAGCTTGTCCTTTTGCCAATTCTCAGCACCTTTAAACCGGTTGCACAGGGGGATAAGCAAGGATAATCCTTTTCACTTAAGGTAACCTAGACCGCTTTGCAACTTTCATCTTTTCCTTGTACCAACTAGGATTTTAGTGTTTCAATTAGTGACGAGATCTTGAATATCCAAGGCTTTATCATAGCTAGGCCTTACTTCTACTAATCAAAGTTGTTTTCCTCAAAATTTGATAAGATTACTAGATTTGGTTGACTAACCGAAAAGCCTTAGTAATTATGTATAGCAACAAATAATGGTTGTGTTGAAAAACACAATTACACACATGTGGATGGAGGTATGGATATGAATGACTTGTGCGACAAACTATGGTATCACTTTTAAGGCTCTCATGACATATACAATTGTAATGTATGTGAAAATGCAATGCAATGATGTGGATGCAAAATGTGAAGTGCAATTGTTTTTGTATTTTTGATTTTATGTTGTTTTTGTATTTTTGATTAATTTGACCAAAGGGCTTATTATGCCTTTGGGGCTTTTGTTATTGATTTTGACCAAGTGGTTTGAATTACCCTTGGAGCCTTTTTTATTTGATTTTTGACCAAGCGGTATGAATTACCCTTGGAGCCTTTTGAATTGATTTTTGACCAAGCGGTATGAATTACCCTTGGAGCCTTTTGATTTGATGTTTTGACCAAGTGGTATGAATTACCCTTGGAGCCTTTGAATTGATGTTTGACCAAGCGGTATGAATTACCCTTGGAGCCTTTGAATTGATGTTTGACCAAGCGGTATGAATTACCCTTGGAGCCTTTGATTTGAATTTTGACCAAGAGGTATGAATTACCCTTGGAGCCTTTTTTGATTTGATTTTAATTTTATGTTTTTTATTTGATATGTTTTTTGAATTGAATGCATATTTGAATGAATTACCCATTTTTTTATTTTTTTTTTTTTGACTTAAATTTATGATATTTGATCTATTTATTTTTACAATTGAATGATCCTTTGATGTTCCTTTCAAATATTTAAATTTTTTTTTATTAATCTTTTTTTACATATTTGTTTTTACATAATTTTCTATTTTTGATTTGGTTTTCATGTGAACAATAACGTTGTGAATGATATTTGGATCTATTAGCATGTCTTTTAATCCAAAAAATATTTCCTTCCTTAAAAATCAATCTTTTTTAATATTTCTTAATTTTTCTTTTTATATATTTAAATTACTTCTATACCATATGTGACCCATCCTCTAGTATAATGTATCAAATGAATATCATCATATTCATAACCTACTACTTTAAACCAACATGAAAATCATACCACAACCTAATGCAAAATGGAATGACTATAACATCTCTTCATTGGGGAAGAGGTCTTCAGGCTCTATGGGTGAACTAGCATGATCCCAATCAATAGCGTCTATATCAAGATGCAATGATTTGGTAGGATCTATTGGATTATGAAGTGGAGTGGTCAAATCGATGGAGATCATGTTGATGGATGGGATGAAATCTCCAGGACCACATGGGTGCAATCTTGTCTTAGGGGTTTCTCTTCCATACTCATGATGAGGTTCTGGAGGAATGGGAATTTTTGGATCTGGCCCATGAGCAAGGTGGAAAATAGGATCATTAGGCTCTAACTGCTCTCTGAATGTAGGGGAGAGGGGATTAACCATCCGATGAATGGCAGCTAGGTCAATAGGTCTCCCCAAAAATTGGAGTTGAGGGTCTATGGCATGAAGTGCCGCCTCTCTCTCTACTAGCTCATTGACTTGCCACAAGTGGTGAGGTCCAAGATAAGCCATCTCGGTCTCATCCTCAAAGTCATCATCACTTATCCAAAAACTATTAGCATTGGTATGCGGCCCTAAGACAAAGGGCTCATGTCTTGGCCCTAAGTAGGCCATCTCTATTTCATCTTCATATTCTTCATCACTTATGAAGAATCCATTTGCATTTGTCTCTCACCCCAAAGTCAGGGGTTGATGGCTTAAGCCTAAGTAAGCTCTTTCTATTGAGTCTTCTGATTCATAGTCACTTTCATCTGATGTATATTCAATCTCATCATGGATGGACCATGTGAACCTTTGTAAATAGCGAGGCCCTTGATAGGCTAAGCCAAGTTGTACCTCATCATCACTTGCTTCATATCCATTCTCCTCATCCCATGAGTTGTACCCTGTTGGGGTGGAATCAATTGAGGTGTTTGGATGATAAGTTTTTGGAGGTGGTATGTTTACCGTGGCTACTTGTCTATTGCTCAAATTTGCTATTCTCAAGGGGTGATAAGGAATGAAATCAATGTCTTCTCCCAACCCTATGCTTAATATTTCCAATGCCACTACAAGCGAGTCATCTCGACCTTCGCTATAATAGCCTAAGCCAAATATGTCAGAAGGAAGCTGATATAGTGGCTCGTAAGGCCTCCTGTGCCCCTGCTCATATACGCCAAGGCCATAGCCATGCCAATGGCAATGCTCAAAGTAGCTTAGAGAAAACTCAGGATTAGAGAGGTAACAAACATTGACTATGAATAATTCATCACCATCTCCTTCTATATCTAAAGACTTATGAGCACAGTCCAGGTCGGCATAGACAAAATTGGTTTGGTTGGGAGGGATTCCAAGTGGAACCACTGTTCCTACTAGTGGCCTCAAGTCTTTAGGCCTCCCTATGTCCTGTGCAGACTCAATGATAGGCATAAAGGTGATGTTCTGCACAAGGTATTCCCCTATGCCTATACTTGCCAAGTGTATTGATGCATGCGACGTGGATGACCCCACGGATGATACTGGTGAAGCAGGGTGATAATCACTATCTTCATCTTGATCTTGAGGATCTTCCTCTTCCATAGGACTTGGCATTTTAGCAATGGCTATAGTTGGCACTTCTTTGGGCCTTTCTTCCTTAACTAAGGGGGCCTTTAGCTTCTAATTGTCTTTTGGTTTTGATGTTGATGGTACTTTAGAAGCATTGATTATCTTGAGTGCACCAGGAGGTGTTGATGTGCATGGGTCTTTTCTTACCCCTTTGTCTTTGTTATCAACTTGTGTGGTTGGGGATGAAGGTGCCACGTATAGGTGAGTAGAAGGGATCATGAATTCTCCCAGAATATCCACCTGATTAATGTATTTAAAAGGCTCTTCATCGGCCAGAACCACATAGACTTTGCTTTCATGCACATACTTGACACATTGGTGCAAGATCGAAGGCACACACTTCATGGCCCTTATCCAAGGGCACCCTAAGAGGATGTTGTACTGCATAGCACCTTCCAAGACATGACACATCATGGGGATGGTCTTGTGCCCCACCTTGATGGGTAGGACTATCATTCCCATAGTATTGCATAAAGCATCATTAAAAGCTCTCAATGTGTAAGTTCCTGGAACGATATTGGTCTTGGGTATCTTGAGGTGCTCTATTGTAGTTGTTGTGATGATGTTTATCGATGAACCTGTATCGACCAAAACCCTCTTGAAAGGTAAGTCATTGATGGCCGCTACAATGTTTAGTGGAGGGTCTAGTAAGGCAGTAGAAACTGTCTTAATCTCATGATCATAGAATCGGATTACAGGTTCCTGGCATTCTTGCACTTGTCCCACAAAGTGAGTGAATGCATTCGCATCTTGTGGTTGAAGCTCAATTGTTCTTAAAATCTCCATTAGAGTCTCCCTATGCTTTGGGGACTATTGTATGAGCTCATAGATGGATAACTTAGCTGGAGTCATCTGTAGGTTTTGCTCCAATCTACTTCGAATAGTTACCACAGGTCTCATTGGTGGACCTGGAAGGTTGTCTTGCCTTTGCCTAGGAGTAGCTGGGATGTTCATGGGAGCTATAGGCGGTTGTGGTTGACCATACCACCTAGTCCTTGTTGCTATGTTAATGATCTCAACCATCCCAATGCATCCATGGGTAGGTATGTCAGCTCGAACCTGATTGACTTGGGCCCCTTGCTCTCGAGGGGCCTCATGATTGGGCAATGGGTTTTTGTATATGCCCATGTCTCTATTATCGGGAGCTAGTGGGTTGTCAACTTTGAGCTCTCCCACCTCAATCATGTTTTGCACTTGATGCTTAAACCCGATGCAAGCCTCAATGTCATGCCCCGATATCCTATGATAAGGACAAAATTGATCTTCCCTATATCCTTTTGGCTTAGGATGGTTGGGATCTACAAGAGGTATATCAAGAAATCTGATCCTCCTGGCCTCGCTCAACTGATTAAAGATTGATTGCATTGATTCTGTCAGAGGCATGAAATAACGAGGTGGCTTGCATTCTCGATTTCTTCCTTGATTGTTCTTTTGGTCGTAGTTGGCTAGTGGGGGATGTGCTTGATAGTTCTATGGTTGTTGTGCACCCCCATCCTTGGGTGTAGCCAATACGACTTGATTGACTGGAGTAGGGTTGCCCTACTTCTGCTTGTACTTGTCATTCTTACCATTCTTGTTCCACTCCTTTTTGTTTTGGAGCTTAATGGTTCCCTCATCTACTTTTATCTCTTCGATGAGCTTGGCCTGTGCCAAAGCTTCCTCAAATGAAGGATACTATTGAAGTTGTAGCAAGAGGGAGATATGTTTAGAACAACTTTTGGTAAACATACGAATGATCTCTTCTGTGGGAATGGAGAATGATAATTTTGCCATGATTTTTCTCCACCTATTCCCATAATCCATTACTGGCTCATCATCATACTATTTCAGGTTTGCCAGGTCTGAAAGGTTCACCTTCTTCTTAGCACCAAAGGAGAAATGCTTCAAGAATGCGTTTACTAGTTGTTCAAAGTTGGTTATGCTATGCTTAGGTAGTTGGTTGAACCATTGAGTGGCAGCACCTAAAAATGTCATTATGAATGTTCTTAGCATGAGAGCGTCATTGTCTTCAAGATGAAAACAAGCATTGATAAAATTGGTGACATGCTCTTGTGCATCCTCTTCACCTTTAAACTTCTCTAACCTAGGCATCTCAAAGTGCTTAGGATATGGAGGGCTAGGGATTGATGGGCACAATGGTTGATTGTGTATCTTGCTCAATGTTGGTGAGTTCCCAGCTGCCTCTTGTTTCTCAAAGGTTTTCATCTTTTTAGCAAGCTCTTGAAATGCCTTTGATGCACGAATTTCCTCCTCTTGCAAGCCTATTCGCATTGGCAATGGAGGTAACTCTCTATCCATTTGATTTGTTCCATTTTCCTCCCTCCTACGAGGGGACTCAGGATTGTGATCTTGATTTGTTATGTTTGCCCTCCCCCCATTAGTTGGATTTTGTTCATGATTTGGTGGGGGGTTTCATTGTGGGATATCTTGTCTAGTGTGCCTTTCCTTAGGTGAGTCAGTGTGTCTTGTTCTTTGGTGGTCACCACCATTTATCTATAAATTGTTAAGAGCTAGCTGCTCAGATTGCTCTCTTAAACACTGCTCATGTTGGCGCAAGAGTCTTTCTCTTTGTTTCTCTTGTTCGAGAGCTTCCACTAACTCTCGCTCTTTACGTAATGCATTTTCTAACCACCTCATTCGGTCAGTTTGTGCTGTTGTAGAAGACTCATGTTTATCTGACTCTGTTCTTGTAGTCTTGACTCGTAGATTCCTCGAGGGGGTTTCTGTTGTATCTGTACTCTTGCTAGTTAATGTGACTTGTTCAGTGTACTATTGAATATCCCTATGATCAGACTCCATGCATCTTCTATGGGGTCGCTCTGAGGTACCCCCAGACTGGGAGGTATGTTTAGAAGTCACAGTTCGTGAGCTTCCAGATGCAGAGTTCTCAGTAGCTACAGTTCTTTGGGTTGGTTGAGTAGGAAATCGATCCAACCTATCTAGCTGTCTCATTCTCCATGGCTGGTCCCATGGGGTGCCATTTACTCCTATGAGGTCATAGTCTATGGGAATATTTCCTTTTGTGTGAAGGGTTTCTTCTATATGATTCCCATGACTAGATGTAGCTCTAGTTTCTTGCCCTTCAGTGGGTAGACCTATTTCATATGTTTCTTGTGAGTCTTGAGGTGTTGCAATTCTTGTTTGCCTTCTTGATGAAGAGGGCTTGGTGGTGACATGTTTTCTCCATGTGGATGGAGATGTGGCAGTCTCGTCATCCCTATGTGAAGAATGAGTCTTAGAACCTTCTTTATGTCCATGTGAGGAGGAAGCCCTTGAAGTTTCCTCATGTCTTTGAGATGTTTTTGTGTGTTTAGAGGAGGCCCTTGAGGTCTCCTCATGTCTCCTTGATGAGGATGGTTGTGAAGCCTCTTTTTGTTTATGTGACTTTGTTCCATGATGTGGTTCCTTACTTGGGGTTTCTCGAGGAGATCCCCCAAGAGTTGAGTTATCACCCCTTAGGCTCATGGAGCTACGTCTCACGGTCTTACGGGTAGGTCATTCAACATTACTATGACTCCGCCTATGGGTATGAATTGCTTTTGTCTCTCCCTCGACATCAGACCGAGGGTGTTTACTTCTTGTTTTGACCATGTTGTTTTATGACTTGATCTTTTGAGTTTGCTATTTAGGAATGACCACACAATTCCAAACAAATGTTTATCTTGATTACCAATTTAAGTGTGCCCTAAACTATTTGTTGTGTTTTGATGTGTTGTTCTCTTGATTTCTTTGCTCTTGTTCTTGGATTAAGAATGAGAAGACTCATCCATAGTGACAATCAAGTACACTCATGCCAAACATGATTTTCTCAAAAGAAGCTAGGGTACACCACTGAAGACCCAATGGGGGGTTCGCCTAGCTCCTCCACTCTGAACCAATGATTGTTCCAATAGTGGGAGACAGTTTGAACACAAGTAACTTAGTGTCACTATAAGTAAGTTTCCCAATCCATTTCTAGGAAGCTCTAGGGGGAAAACCAGTGGAAGGAGATGAATTCCAACGTCACTGGACTGAATTGAAGGTTGGTGATGAAATCCAACTCTCCAATGTTTAAATGAGACGTGCGTGTGTGGTGTTCATTTTAAGCTTGCGTAACATAAAGTGCATCATATAGCAGCAATGAGTCTTTCCTATATGCCTAAGTGCAAAAATACATTTCAATATTCAGAAAGATGCATGAACTACTATGATTTGTATGAGCGCACTTTATCTCATGCAACTATGGCCTCTAGCAGGGCCTCAAAGCAAGCAAACAACATACAATGTCTAGCACGTTGGATTCTAGGGTGAAATTTTTAGGCATAAGCCATTGTTCCTAGCAACGCCTAGTGGAAAATTTAAAAGAAGATCTAAGATATGCGAAATGCTTAATTCTTTCTTCTTTATTATTTCAATTTCCAAACATAAATGTGCTTTAAGTTCTCTATTTTGAACACACAGAAGCAGATAGAAAGCTGTAAAATATCAGAAAAGCTATACCAACCTTTGATCCAGCTCAGAGAGTCGATGTTTTGACCTCTGCTGCACTCCAGTCTTGGCCGCTGTTGACCAGAGCGGTTGGTTCTTGGCCATTGTAGCTCAGAGCGGCTAGTTTTTGGCCATTGTAGATCAGAGTGGCTAGTTTTTGGCCACTGTAGCTCAGAGTGGCTAGACCTGCACATAAAATTAAGTTAGTTTTCTAGAAAAAAATGAAAAATTAGTGGTGTTCCCATCGTGATCGCCATCTGTAGTGACCCCGAGGTGCACGCACCGCTCTTTACTCTACTTGCGATGTTATTATTATACCAAAAATGAAGCTAAAATATTATGAGAAGCATATAACACGAAAATGACAAAGAATGGATCTTTCATTAATATTGAAACCCGGTTACATGTCGGTCCCTCTTAGGGATACCCATCTTGATACAATGATTTACAAGTGGATGAAGAGATGTCCCCTTTTGCAAAAGGGGTGGCATGCTCTAAAATGCTTCCCGGTTCCACACACAAAAATGTCTGAGGGCTTACAGATGCCTCCTTCTCTAGGTATATCTCCTAGAGGGATCCTCTTTGCTCTCATATGTCATGGATTATGTCTCATGAACCTATGGCCCTACTAAGCAATTGAAACAACAATACACGTTTAGCTGTCCGAGATTGCCTCCTCGGATAAGGTTGTTAGTAATAAAATAATGTAACAGAAATATGATAAAACGATACCATGAAATCAAGTAAATCTATGCTAATGATATAAGAAAACAAGATAAAATATGCTATGTCTATCTAAGCTAAGCCTACGGGCCACTGTCCAAGACAGCGACCGCTAAAGAAAACCTTGCTCTCCTTGCCCCAAAGCTATGGGTCAAAGACTATGATCTGATGTTGAAGAAAGTAGGTATTATGCTCTTTGATTTGTCAAAGCTCCGTCGCACACGTGATCTCAAAGAGAACTCTCCAAGTCTTGAAAGCTCTCCTCAAGAAGATGTCTCTATCCCGATGTCATAAATCGATTTCATGTTCTCTATCTCATATATCGATCATTTTTGGTGCTCTTAGGCTTGCACCTTTTATAGTGTGAAACCCTAGGTCTATGTCCAAGCCCTAGAAATGAATTTCTCATGCGTAGTGCAAGTTAGCATGAGAAGCTCTTGTCTATTATCTATATTTGAAGGCCAGTTAACTGAAATCTAACTGCCCACTTGAGTCTTCTATGCGAACTGGTCATTAGCATGAGAAGCTTTTGTCCTTTGTTTATGCTTGAAGGTCAGTTAACTTAAGTCTAAATGCAAACTCAAGTCTCCTATGTGAACTGGTCATGAAAAGGAATGCAAAGTCACTCTCACTCACCTTTATTGCATGTAGACTGCCACTTCCACCCGAGATTGGGCCTGTTTGTTGGCAAACCACTTCTTATGGCTTAGTCGCTGTCGTCTACAGTGGCTATGATCTGGCCGTTGTCATCTACAATGGCTAAGGTCTGGCCGCTCTAGGCTTGAGCGGCTAGGATCTGGTCACTCTTGGCTTGAGAGGCCAAGCTTGGATGGCTTGAAAAGGCCCCAAATGAGTGGTGAGAACCATTGTTGATGCTTGGAAAGTCCAAGATTATGTCTTATGATCTTATGAGTGTGTCTATGTAAGTAGCTCCCCTAAGCATGACATGATTTAGGTGTCTACAATATTATCTTTCATTTACCTAGAGAAATCAATATTTATTGAGGTATATTTATCTAAGTAGTGAAATTAAATTCACTTGGTGACTCCTTGAATTCAAGAACCTAGAAATCCCTATTAGTAGCTATTTTTCATGTTTACTAGGTCATTTTCTAGGAATAGCCAAGACCTTGTATCATTCTTTGAGCTACTACCTAGAAGATCAAGGTATACAATAAGCTTATATCTAGATACACCTTTTGAATAATTCCCAATACTATCAGATCATTGGTTTCCTCCAAGGCCAATTATATTAAAAACTCAAGTAATAATGGTTCAAAAATAAAATCTAAATTAAAATAAAACTCCATAGAATTACCCTAATTGGGATACCTCTGGTCCTTTAGGACTCCATCAGATGAATGATATCCCTTAAGCTTCATCCAAAGCCATACATACATATGATGGTTTGAGTAAAAATACTTATGATCACTATTAAGATATATTAAATTTAGTAGCTATCCACAATATAAAAAATGAAGATGTTATTATCAGGCTTCTAGCCCTATCCTTTAGAGGTAAAACACTTCACTAGTTTAGAGCCCTAGAAGACAACAACATTCATTCATGGGCTAGATTAGTTGGTTATTTTGTAGAAGAATTTAATGAGTCATCTAATCATTTCTCACTCTTGAATCAATTCACCACTATGCAAAAACATCCAAAAGAGTTAGTCACTGACTTTAATTTGAGGTTTAGTAGGACATGGAAAAGAATCCCCCATAAATCTAGACTAGTGGCTTCCCTTGCATTTATGTATTAAATCAGAGCCCTTAGGTCATACCTCAGGTTACAAACTCAATATTCAGGTATAAATACCTTTCCACAAGTTTACCATGCAATTGTGCATGCAAAGAAGGTCCTAATAGTTATAGAAAGGCCTTTCCCAAAAATGGTCATGCTTTATTGCTTTGAAACCCCTTAGTTTACACCTCAGGCTAGGACATCAACACCATCGTATATGGATCTATTGAGAAGCAACACACCCTCACTAAAAAAATGAAATTCCATCCTTTGAAAATGTTTAATATTCATTTGTTCCGCAGGGACCCTCTTGTGTTTTTCGATTTTAATTCCAAATTTTGCTTCCATCCTTTTTCAAATTTTGCCTACATCAAAGTGTCCAAGTAGGCTTGCATATGGGATTGATTTCAATTTAAAATTTCTGAAATTTTGCATGTTAAATGTATTAATTCATATTAATCATTTCAAAAAAATTAATTTTCAATAGTTTTTCTATTTCTGGCCAGCAGACTTCTAAATGCATTTTCTCTTAATCCATGATGAATTTTTTTTAAGTTTCGTTTGCAGATTTGGATACCCTTTGGGCTTATTTATATTCTTGTAAAGTTTCATCAAATTTCAGGAACTTAGACAAAGTCATTGGAATTAACCTACAAATTTTGGAGAATTTACAAAGTGGAAGAAAAGCTTGAGGGAAATGTCGCGATATCGTGACATGTTCTATTTTCGTGAGGGCGAAATCTTGGAAGAAACGAAGTGAGGGAGATATCAAGATTTCATGACATGTTCCATTTTCGTGAGGGCAAAAGAGTGGAAGAAAATCTTGAGGGAAATGTCACGATTTCGTGACATGTTCCATTTTCGTGAGGGCGAAAGCTTGAAAGAAACAAAGTGAGGGAAATGTCACGATTTCGCAACATGTTCCATTTTCACGAGGGCGAAAGAGTGGAAGAAAATCTTGAGGGAAATGTCATGATTTTGTGACATGTTCCATTTTCACGAGGGCGAAATCTTGAAAGAAATGAAGTGAGGGAAATATCATGATTTCGTGACATGTTCCATTTTCATGAGGGCAAAAGCTTGGAAGAAATGAAGTGAGGGAAATGTCGCGATTTCATGACATGTTCCATTTTTGCGAGGATGAAAGCTGATATTCACACAATGACACTGAGAGGGGGGGTGAATCAGTGTAACTATTAATATTCAATTCTACAGCATTTAAAAATGAAGCAAAGAGAACTTGAAAACCAAGAAAAGCAAATTGAACAATAGAGCACACCACAACACTCAATATACCGAGGTTCACCAATTTGGCTACTCCTCAAAAATGACTGCTTGGACTCCAATCCAAATCCAGTCTTTGCAAAATACCAATTTTACAAACACTTTACCGACATCTACTGGAAGGAGCACCAACCCCTTAGTTTTCTCGCTGCAATGAGATAGGAGCACCAACCCCTAGTACCAAGCACCAACTTGGACTGCAATTATGAGCAATTTAAAATGACATAAAAATGTCTTCACTTCTTACACGACCCTGACTGGTCTGCAATTAAACAAACTCTGCACACTCTCACGGCTCTGCTAATTTCTCTCTTGGCTCTCTTCTAACCCTCTTTTCACAGCAATTTCCCTCTAACAGCAGCAACATTATTCTCTGTACGACTATTCTTTTATAACCCCCTTTTTCTCATCGAGACTCTTCGTCTTCTATCACTTTTCAAACCTGCATGCAGTCGAATGACATACTCTGACTGTTCGAATTCTTTTCTCCTCTCCATAAGCGACTGTTCGAATCCTTGCAATACGGCTGTTCGAATGCTTTTTCGATCCTGCCTATACGACTCTTTGAATGCTGCAAATACGTCTGTTCTAATGCTTTTTCAATCCTGCATATTCGGCTGTTCGAATACTTCAAATACGGCTATTCGAATGCTTTTTCGATCCTACCTATACGACTCTTTGAATGCTGCAAATACGTCTGTTCTAATGCTTTTTCAATCCTGCATATTCGGCTGTTCGAATACTTCAAATACGGCTGTTTGAATGCTTTTTCGATCCTGCCTATACGATTCTTCGAATGCTTTTCAATCATGCATATACAGCTGTTCCAGTGCATGTCCAACACCTGTCAATGTGTAACTCGTAGATCTGACATCAGTTACTTTTTACGTAACTGGCTGCATGATTTTCCTGTATGCTTTTTTTGACACGTGTCACCTTGCATGCTCCTTCGGCATTTTACCCACCCAACTGTTACCTGTCGTGAAATCGTGACATTTCTGCCCAGTTGACTTTTTTTGGGCTGTTGACCGTGAAAACCTGTCCTGTCGCGATATCGTGACGTTTTTTGCCTCCTCTACCTTATCTTGGCATGCACTTGCGAAAATGGAACATGTCATGAAATCGTGACACTTTGCGCTTCCGTACAACTCTCCTTGCTAGCATCCGTGAAAATGAAACATGTCGCGAAATCGTGACACTTTTCGCTTCCATACAACTCTCCTTGCCAGCATCCATGAAAATGGAACATGTCGCGAAATCGTGACGTTCTTCGCTTTCGTACAACTCTTCTTGCCAGCATCCGCGAAAATGGAACATGTCACGAAATCGTGACGTTCTTCGCTTCCATACAACTCTTCTTGCATCCCTACTATCACGAAATCATGATCTCACTTTACAACTTTTCTTGCCGACATCCGAAAATGGAACATGTCGCGAAATCGTGACGTTCTTCGCTTCCGTACAACTCTTGCTTCATGCACTAGCGAAAACAAGACATGTAGCGAAATCGCTACAACTTTGTTGCCTTGCATTTTGACTTGTAGCGAAATCGCTACACCTTTGTTTCCATGCATTTTGTCATGCAGCGAAATCGCTACACCTTTGTTTCCATGCATTTTGTCATGCAGCGAAATCGCTACACCTTTGTTTCCATGCATTTTGTCATGCAGCGAAATCGCTACACCTTTGTTTCCATGCATTTTGTCATGCAGCGAAATCGCTACACCTTTGTTTCCATGCATTTTGTCATGTAGCGAAATCGCTACACCTTTGTTGCCTTGCATTTTTTCCACTCCAATCCTGTCACGAAATCGTGACACTTTTCATTGCCTGTGCCTTTACCCGAAACATGTCGCGAAATCGTGACAGTTTCTCCATATTTTTCTCTCTCCTCCGATATGTCATGAAATCGTGACAATTTTGCTTGCGCCTTCTCTCTCCTCGGCCATGTCGCGAAATCACGACAATTTGGCATGCATTTTCTCTCTCCTCGGCCATGTCGCGAAATCATGACAATTTGGCATGCATTTTCTCTCTCCTCGGCCATGTCGTGAAATCGCGACAATTTGGCATGCATTTTCTCTCTCCTCGGCCATGTCGCGAAATCGCGACAATTTGGCATGCATTTTCTCTCTCCTCGGCCATGTCGCGAAATCGCGACAATTTGGCATGCATTTTCTCTCTCCTCGGTCATGTCGCGAAATCGTGACATTTTTCTTTCTGCCTTCGGACTTCTCAACCTGTCGCGATATCGCGACAGAAAACATGTCGCGATATCGCGACAGTTTTCTTACTTGTCTTTTTCTGCAAATTTTTGAATCTGGGTCACTTCTGTTTTCCTGCAAATTCACTGTACTTGATCTGATTGACTTCAGAATTCTTGTCCATTGCTTCAACTGCATCAATTTCTATCTGTGTTGACAACAATGACAATACTTTTGCTGCACCTTGTTCAACAATCTCCCCCTTTGGAATTGTTGGCAACACTTATGCACTCTCCTATAATTCTTCTCCCCCTTTGACAATAATACCAAAGGGCTGCTGCAGACTCCCCCTGAGTCTATGCACACCACTCTCAGACAAATGTTGTTATAGTTAGCAAAAATCATAAATATAAGCAAAACTATAAGTATAGGCATAAATGCACCCCTTGAGAATGTGATCCCAAATGATAGTCAGTTCTTGGGAATTGTGACCACTCCCAACTTATTTCGAAGGTACTCAAAAACTTCCTTGGGCAATGGTTTTGTGAATATATCGACTACCTGCTCTGTAGTTGGAACAAAGTCCAATTTGACCTCTCCTTCAGCAACTTTATCCTTCAAGAAATGATACCGGATTGCAATATGTTTGGTTCTAGAATGCATAACCGGATTCTTGGATATGTTGATAGCACTAGTGTTATCACATTTTATTGATATTGGCTCTTTGAAGTGAATACCAAGATCTTTCAAAGTTTGTCTCATCCATAATATCTGTGTACAGCATGTTGTGGCTGCAATGTATTCTGCCTCTGCAGTGGATAGAGAGCTGATTCTTGTTTCTTGTTGTGCCATGCTACCGACCTGTCTCCAAGATAAAATGCTCCTCCACTGGTACTCTTTCTGTCATCAATACATCCTGCCCAATCTGCATCAGAATATGCAATCAAAGTGAAATCTTTACCTTTTGGGTACCACAACCCATAATCCATAGTACCCTTGAGGTACCTGAAGATCCTCTTTACAGCTGTCACATGAGTTTCTTTGGGACTAGCCTGAAATCTTGCAACCATGCATACTGCTTGTAATATATCTGGTCTAGTGGCTGTTAAATACAGCAGGCTTCCAATCATAGACCTGTACATTGTTTGATCTACATCCGGAGATTTGTCATCCTTGCTTAACTTGCAACCTGTTGTCATGGGAGTGCTAACAGGTTTGTTGTCTTCCATTGTGAACTTTTTCAGCATTTCTTTTACATATTTAACTTGAGAAATAAAAATGCCCTTTTCATTTTGATTGACCTGCGAGTCCTAGGAAATAAGAAAGTTCACCAATCATAGACATCTCAAATTCTTTCTTCATTTTAGTTGATATGTCTTTGCAATATTCATCCATGCTTCTACCAAATATTATATCATCTACATAAACAACAAGAACAATAAGATGCCCCTTCTCTGTTTTGACATATAAATTGTTGTCCACCAAACCTTTCTTGAACCCTTGTTTAATAAGATAGTTATCCAGCCTTGCATACCATGCTTTGGGTGCCTGTTTCAAACCATATAATGCTTTCTTTAACTCTGCAAACAAAATCTGGATTGTCACCAAGTTGGAAGCCATCTGGCTGTTCAATGTAAACCTCTTCTTCCAGTTTTCCATTCAGAAATGCTGATTTTACATCCATTTGATATACTTTGAAATTTTTATGGACTGCTAAAGCCAGAAACATTCTGATTGCCTCTAGTCTGGCTACCGGTGCAAAGGTTTCCTCAAAATCAATGCCTTCAACCTGAGCATAGCCTTTATAGACCAATCTTGCCTTATTTACGACAACTTTGTCCATCTTCATTTAACTTATTTCGAAAAATCCATTTAGTGCCAATTATGTTTTTATTTGTTGGCCGTGGTACTAATTCCCAGGTATTGTTTTTCTCAATCTGATCTAGTTCTTCATTAATTGCCTTCATCCAACTTTCATCTGTGCTTGCTTCAGCAACATTTTTAGGTTCAATGCTAGATAACAGAGAATAGTTTCGCACTGCTGCTCTTCTTGTCTGAATACCATCTATGGGATCCCCAATAATCTATTCATTGGGATGATTTTTCTGCCATTTGCCTGTTTTAAATTTCCTGTTTTCTTCTTCTTCTGAGTCAGTTTTTACAACATCTGGATCAATTTTCTGATTCTCATCTGTTTCCTTTTCATCATCACCTTCAATGACTTCTTCATAAATAGGGTAGTTTTCTTGATAAGTAATTTCTTGTTCTCTACCTTCATCAACTTTCACATCAGCACTCTCAACAATTTTCTTTAGCCTCTTGTTGTAACATGTGTAGGCTTTGCTTTTTGTTGAGTAACCAAGAAAGATACCTTCATCAACTCTATCTTCAAATTTACCGAGATTATCTTCAGTCCGTTTGATGTAGCACTTGCTGCCAAATACTTTGAAATGTCTTGCTGTTGCCTTTCTGCCGAACCACAGCTCATAAGGTGTTTTGCTTTCATGTGGTCTTAGCATGCACCTATTTTGAATGTAAACTGCAGTATGTACTGCCTCTTTCCAAAATCTGTCAGCTATTTTGTTCTCAGCCAGCATTGTCCGTGCCATTTCCTGCATTGTCCTATTCTTCCTTTCTACAACACCATTCTGCTGAGGTGTCCTAGCTGCTGAAAACTGTCTTCTTATCCCATATTTTTGATAGTATTCTGCAAATTCTTCTGAAATAAACTCTCCTCCTCTGTCTGATCTTAGGCATTTAATCCTTTTTCCAGTTTGATTTTCAACCTATTTTTTAAAAATCTTAAACATCTCAAAGGCATCTGATTTAAGCTTTAAAAATAATATCCATGTCATCCTGGAGTAATCATCTATTAATAGCATAAAGTATTTGTCACCATTTATGCTTTGTGTTCTCATGGGTCCACACAAATCAGTATGAATTATCTCCAAAGGTTTGCTGGTGAAGTATTCCTTTGATTTAAAAGTGGATCTGGTTTGCTTCCCTTTTTGACATGAAGCACAGATGCTATTTATTGGTTTGCCAATGGTTGGTATATCTCTTACTGCCCTTTTTGAACTTATTTTTGCCAGATTGTCAAAACTAATATGACCGAGCCTCTTGTGCCACAACCAATTTTCATCTTCCTGTCCAATCAAGCATGTTCCTTCTGTAGTTTCTGAGAGAGTATATAGATTACCAGAAGTCCTAGATCCAGTAGCTATCAGCTTCCCACTGTGTGCTTTTCTCACTTCACAGCCCTGCTTCTTAAAAATGACTTCATGACCTCTGTCACATATTTGACTTACACTCAGCAAGTTATGCTTCAGACCAATCACAAACAAGACTTCTTTTGATTTTATCTTTCCATCACTGATCTTGACTGATCCCTTTCCAACAATCTTTGCTCCATCATTATTTCCAAATTTCACAGAACCACCTTCATAATTCTGTAAATTCTCAAATTTTTGCTTGTCACCTATCATGTGACTGGAGCATCCACTGTCAAGTATCCATGGTGCAGATTTGTCTTGTGCTTTAAAAGCAGTCTGAACAATCAAAGATTCCTTTTCTTTCCATTATGGTTTGATGACAGATTTGGCTACTTGTTTTGCCTTTGTCCTTTCATTAGCATGTGCCTATTTTTCAAGAAATTTCTTGTTTTGTTTCAACCCACTTGGTTGAGATTTTCTACCCTGATAATTATTTGATGCAAAAGTGCTTCTACAGTTTCTAGCAATATGTCCAAAATTATGACAATTATAACATTCAACTGCATAATTCATTAAAGGAGAAAAAACATTTCTGCTGGTGAAATTCCTTTGAGATACATTATGCCTGCAATCTGAAATCTTATGGCCATAAGCATTGCATTTAAAACAATAACCAGAAAAGGAATGATTAAACCTGGGTGCAGGTCTTTGCCAGTTTGAAGTAGGAGCCATGAATCTTCTCCTTCTTGGATGTGTGACTTTTGTGAATCCATCTTTGTCAGTACTCTTCTTGAGTCTGGCATTATTGCTTTCTTTGGCATGATTTGTTTTTTCTAGGTCAACCCTGATCTTTTCTTCTTTCTTTATGGGTTCTACATTCAAGGCCTTTGAACCCTTTGATGATTCTCCTTCATCGAAGCCTAAACCAAATTTGATGCCGGAAGGCCTTTGGTTATTTAACATTTTATCCATATTTACAGTACTTTCTTCAAACTTATGAAAACAGCTCAATTTTCTATTCATCTCCTCTAGTTGCATCCTTAACTTAACAATGTCTTCCTCTAGCTTGCTGCATTCAACTATCTTTACAGTTAATTGTTCATCAAGAACTTCAGACATTTTCTTGAATTCCTCTGTCTGTATTTTTAAACTGTTTATTATGTCAGTGGCATCCTCTAGTTTTCTTGAAAACTTTTTGTTCTTTTTCCTTTCTACACTCAACTCTTCAAGTGCAGCAACCAATTCTCCTTCCAGATAAACTTCAGCCTCATCTTTAAAGCTTTCATCACCTTCCTGATTTTCTTCTGTTCTTTCCTCTTCAAGTGCCATGAACAGAGCTTCACCTGTTTCTTCTTCAGAATCCTCACCTGAGCTTTCTTTGGAAGAGCTGACATTCTTGGATATGAAGCTTTTCTTCTTGAAGTTGTTCTTTCTAAAATTTTGTTTCTTCTTCCAGTCACCTTTTTCTTGGAGTGACCCTTCACCATTTTTGGTTTTCTCATGCATTGGGCATTTGGCTGCAAAATGACCGACTCCTCCACAATTGAAGCACTTGAATGGTAGCTTTCCTCTATATTTTCCTTTTCCCTTTGTGAGTTTTCGAACAAAATTTGCTTCTGTTTCATCCGAGTGTCTCTTCATCCTCGGATTCATGTTCAGTTTTTATATTCTTGTGTGCTTTAAAAGCAACTTCTTTTTCTATAGGCTTAGTTTGTCCTATTCTCATTTCATATGCAGTCAAGGAACCATGCAGCTCATCCATGCTAAAATTGTTTAGATCTTTTGCCTCTTCTATTGCAGAAACTTTGGAGTTAAATCGTTTGTGAAGGGTTCTGAGAACCTTTTTCACAACAACTGCATCATCCATTTCTTCATCGAGTCCTCTGATTGCATTGATGATTCCATTGACTCTCAGCATATAGGCCTCTATGTTCTCATCTTCCTTCATTTGTAATGCTTCGAACTGAGCTCGATGAGTTTGCAGCTTGGCTTCCTTGATCTTGTTGTCTCCTTCATGGATGCTCTTCAGTTTATCCCACATGTCTTTTGCCGATTTGCAGCTCATGACTCTTATCAATTCACTGTCTACAAGTCCACACATTATGGCATTCTTAGCTTTGGAGTTGTTCTCAAATTTTTTCTTCTCAGTAGTATCTGTTGGAGGAGTAGTGGGTGTTGTGTATCCACTATCTACAGAATCCCAAATGTCATATCCCAATGCACTCAGATATGTTTGCATCCTGAGTTTCCAGAAAGTGTAATTAGTTCCATCAAACAAGGGAGCTTTGTTGGATGAGAATCCTTCATCGCCTGCCATTGTTTCTTCCAAGATCACCTTAGCTGATTAAGCTTGTTCAAGGAACCTTGCTCTGATACCAATTGATATTCACACAATGACACTGAGAGGGGGGGTGAATCAGTGTAACTATTAATATTCAATTCTATAGCATTTAAAATGAAACAAAGAGAACTTGAAAACCAGAAAAGCAAATTGAACAATAGAGCACACCACAACACTCAATATACCGAGGTTCACCAATTTGGCTACTCCTCAAAAATGACTGCTTGGACTCCAATCCAAATCCAGTCTTTGCAAAATACCAATTTTACAAACACTTTACCAGCATCTACTGGAAGGAGCACCAACCCCTTAGTTTTCTGCTGCAACAGATAGGAGCACCAACCCCTAGTACCAAGCACCAACTTGGACTGCAATTCTGAGCAATTTAAAATGACATAAAAATGTCTTCACTTCTTACACGACCCTGACTGGTCTGCAATTAAACAAACTCTGCACACTCTCACGGCTCTGCTAATTTCTCTCTTGGCTCTCTTCTAACCCTCTTTTCACAGCAATTTCCCTCTAACAGTAGCAACATTATTCTCTGCATGACTGTCCTTTTATAACCCCTTTTTCTCATCGGGACTCTTCGTCTTCTATAACTTTTCAAACCTGCATGCAGTCGAATGACATACTCTAACTGTTTGAATTCTTTTCTCCTCTCCATAAGCGGTTGTTCGAATCCTTGCAAATACGGTTGTTTGAATGCTTTTTCGATCCTGCCTATACGACTCTTTGAATGCTGCAAATACGTCTGTTCTAATGCTTTTTCAATCCTGCATATTCGACTGTTCAAATCCAATACTTCAATCTTTTCGATCCCCATACCACTCTTTGAATCTACAAATACGTATTTCTAATCTTTTTCAATCTTCATATTCATTGTTCAATCTTAAATACCTTTCGAATACATTTTCGATCCTCCATATACGACTCTTCGAATGCTTTTCAATCATGCATATACAATTGTTCAATGCATGTCCAACACCTATCAATGTGTAGCTGCCGATCGACATCGATTACTTCTTACGTAGCGGCTGCATGTATGTTTTTTCGACACGTGTCACCTTGCATGTTCCTTCGGCATTTTCCAGCCAAATATTACCTGTCGCGAATTCGCGACATTTCTACCGATTGACTTTTTTAGGTATTGACCAGTGAAAACTAATCTGTCGTGATATCACGACGTTTTCCGCCTCCTCTACCTTATCTTGGCATGCACTTGCGAAAATGGAACATGTCACGAAATCGTGACACTTTGCGCTTTCGTACAACTCTCCTTGCCACAACAAATCTCACTCTTCTTAGCATCCAAAATGGAACATGTCGCGAAATCGTGACGTTCTTCGCTTCCGTACAACTCTCCTTGCCAGCATCAAATGGAACATGTCGCGAAATCGTGACATTCTTCGCTTCCGTACAACTCTTCTTGCCAGCATCCGAAAATGGAACATGTCACGAAATCGTGACGTTCTTCGCTTCCGTACAACTCTTCTTGCCAGCATCCGCGAAAATGGAACATGTCACGAAATCGCGACGTTCTTCGCTTCCGTACAACTCTTGCTTCATGCACTAGCGAAAACAAGACATGTAGCGAAATCGCTACAACTTTGTTGCCTTGCATTTTGACTTGTAGCGAAATCGCTACACCTTTGTTGCCATGCATTTTGACATGCAGCGAAATCGCTACACCTTTGTTTCCATGCATTTTATCATGCAGCGAAATCGCTACACCTTTGTTTCCATGCATTTTGTCATGTAGCGAAATCGCTACACCTTTGTTTCCATGCATTTTGTCATGCAGCGAAATCGCTACACCTTTGTTGCCTTGCATTTTTTCCACTCCAATCCTATCGTGAAATCATGACACTTTTCATTGCCTACGCATTTACCCAAAATATGTCACGAAATCGTGACAGTTTCTCCATATTTTTCTCTCTCCTCCGATATGTCGCGAAATCATGACAATTTTGCTTGCGCCTTCTCTCTCCTTGGCCATGTCACGAAATCGTGACAATTTGGCATGCATTTTCTCTCTCCTCGACCATGTCGCGAAATCGTGACAATTTGGCATGCATTTTCTCTCTCCTCGGCCATGTCGCGAAATCGCGACAATTTGGCATGCATTTTCTCTCTCCTCGGCCATGTCGCGAAATCGTGACAATTTGGCATGCATTTTCTCTCCTCGGCCATGTCGCGAAATCGCGACAATTTTGCATGCATTTTCTCTCTCCTCGGTCATGTCGCGAAATCGCGACATTTTTCTTTCTGCCTTCGGACTTCTCAACCTGTCGCGATATCGCGACAGAAAACATGTCGCGATATCGCGACAGTTTTCTTACTTGTCTTTTTCTACAAATTTCTGAATCTGGGTCACTTCTATTTTTTGCAAATTCACTGTACTTGATCTGACTGACTTCAGAATTCTTGTCCATTGCTTCAACTGCATCAATTTCTGTCTGTGTTGACAACAATGACAATACTTTTGCTGCACCTTGTTCAACAAAATCTTGGAAGAAACGAAGTGAGGGAAATGTCACGATTTCGTGACATGTTCCATTTTCACGAGGGCGAAAGCTTGGAAGAAACGAAGTGAGGGAAATGTCACGATTTCGTGACATGTTCCATTTTCACGAGGGCGAAAGCTTGGAAGAAACGAAGTGAGGGAAATGTCACGATTTCATGACATGTTCCATTTTCGTGAGGGCGAAAGCTTGGAAGAAACGAAGTGAGGGAAATGTCACGATTTCGCGACATGTTCCATTTTCGCGAGGGCGAAAGCTTGGAAGAAACGAAGTGAAGGAAATGTCACGATTTCGTGACATGTTCCATTTTCATGAGGGCGAAAGCTTGGAAGAAACGAAGTGAAGGAAATGTCACGATTTCATGACATGTTCCATTTTCACGAGGGCGAAAGCTTGGAAGAAACGAAGTGAAGGAAATGTCACGATTTCATGACATGTTCCATTTTTACGAGGGCAAAAGCTTGGAAGAAATGAAGTGAAGGAAATGTCATGATTTCGTGACATGTTCCATTTTCATGAGGGAGAAAGCTTGGAAGAAACGAAGTGAAGGAAATGTCATGATTTCATGACATGTTCCATTTTCACGAGGAAGAAAGCTTGGAAGAAATGAAGTGAAGGAAATGTCACGATTTCATGACATGTTCCATTTTTGCGAGGGGAAAGCTTGGAAGAAATGAAGTGAGGGAAATGTCACGATTTCGTGACATGTTCCATTTTCATGAGGGCGAAATCTTGGAAGAAATGAAGTGAAGGAAATGTCATGATTTCATGACATGTTCCATTTTCACGAGGGCGAAAGCTTGGAAGAAATGAAGTGAAGGAAATGTCATGATTTCGTGACATGTTCCATTTTCGCGAGGGCGAAAGCTTAGAAGAAACGAAGTGAAGGAAATGTCATGATTTCATGACATGTTCCATTTTCATGAGGAAGAAAGCTTGGAAGAAATGAAGTGAAGGAAATGTCACGATTTCGTGACATGTTCCATTTTCACGAGGGCAAAAGCAAGGAAAAATAGCTTGAGGGAAATGTCCCAAAATCATGACTTGCTTTAGTTTCATGGCATCACCTATCCAAAAGGAAGTGGAAGCTTTTCAACATAGTCCAAACCCTAGAAATATTTAAATGAAAAGAATTAATTAATTAATTAAAATGAAAAACATTAAAAATCTAACCTTTGCTTTTCTTTTTGCAGAAGGTGATCCGACAGTTGCATAATGGCAGAAGTAATGGCGAGAAAGACAGACAAACCTAAATTTTGACACAAATCAAGCAAGGACCATCATAATAATCTTTTTCTTTTAAATTTTTGATCCATTTAATTTATGGATTACTCATCCAGATTTTGTAGATCTGGCCATAAATACAGACTTTAAGGAATTTGTCGGTGGATCCATTTTCCGAAAAATTTATGGCAAGTCAGTGACTCATCCAGATTTTGTAGATCTGGCCACAAATATAGACTTTAAGGAATTTTTCGATGGATGCATTTGCCAAGAAAATTTATGGCAAAAGTAATGACGGGTAGAGAATCTCAACTCGAACCAAACAAAGGCGGTTGTGCGAGGATGGAAGGCCTAGGAAGTCAATGACTCATCCAAATTTTGTAGAAGAATTAATGAGATGCTCTGACAGCTTATCGAAAGAAGAACATACATTTACACGTGGTGTCCATTTGATGAAGATCAAACCAAGTCTTATCTCCTCCATTCATGGCAAGATCCATGCGAAGATTTTTAGAGTAATTAGGGCTTATCAAAACTCTATATAAAAATGCCTTATATTGTAAAACCTCGATGGTGGGATTTTTATGATAAGATTTAGATATTTGGAAGAAGATATTTTGAAAAGATCAGGGTCTATCCTGAGTCTATATATACTTCTCTTGAATGTAAAGTTCGGATGCGAAAACTTAGAATAAAAGACATTTTAGCAATTTCCTGCAAATCTTGTTTGAATGCTTTGTTCTGGACCTGGGGTTGGTGTGAAATCATTTTTCTGTGATAGCGTGGCCAGGAGCCTAATCTCTTTCGGATTGTGATAAGTGCATCTTCTTTTGTTTTCGTCTCGCTAAGGTTCTATTTATTTTAGTTGTAAATCTGTGTTATCAAGATTGAATATGTTACTAGGCTTCATTTCGTTTGTTGTATGCTAGGGAAAATTAAAGATTTAAGGTTCGGGTTTGTTCTAATTGCTCTATCCTCACTATGCGAGCTAGGCTACTGGTGAGAGATACCAATTGACACCGACTTCCCTTCTATTTATGGTTTTCTTTTAGATCTGTGTCATCTCTGTCTTATGCTCTTAGTAGAAGGTGATCTTAGAAAGCTGGACACCTTCCTCTTTGATTGGTTTTATTGTGAAGCTAAATAGTGTAACTAAAATTGGTAGTTTTGATTTTGCAACTAACTTAGATAAGCTTCTCTTTTCTGCCCTACCCTACTCTCTTTGTTCCACCGTTAAATGATCCATTTTTATTTTCTTTCAAATTTGTCTTTTATTTAATCTGCTAAAGCATAAAGAGCTATATCAAAGAACTCATCGTAAATCCGATTGTCAACAAAGATAACAACCGCTAAACATTATTGAATGAAGGTCGAACCCATTGTAAGGTAACAGATAGTCCACTTGAAACTATTCCAGAAGTGGAAAAGAGTGAATAGCCATTCGACCCAACTCTGTAACTCACACCTTGGATAACCAACAAGATCCTAAAGTGAGTGGGATTTATCCCGTATAAGTGTTATTGGTATTTTATGCTCATTCTTCATGGGGTGTGTATGAAAGATGAACCAACATTTAAAATTGGTGCTAGAAGGAGGGCCGACCGAACTCCGTTCAGTATTTGTTAAGGATTGTAAGTTGCTTGTGTAAAGTTGGATTCTACCTACAGAGTAACCAGGTCCCACTCCAGAGCTGGAGAGCTCCTTGTGCCTGAGTTAGAAACCCCAAGGAGAAGCAGCCTCAGAAGAGCCAAGTCTTTGTCCAACATAGTTTTGTCACCACTTGTAGTTCCTCCAACTGCAACTCAAAATATCATCGTTAATCAGGTAGTGATGGCAAACTGGTTGGGTTCCACTGCTTTGAATATCCCTGGTGCAGTGCATGATTTACCCAAAAATCCTGAGAAGTATCTTCCTACCTACAAGCATGATGGAATCAGAACAACAGAAGAACATCTAGTGGCATTTAAAAATGCTCTAAAGTTGTTGAATGTGCAGCATGAAGATGTGGCTTGTAGGTTATTCCCATTCACTCTCCGAGAGGGAGCATACGACTAGTTTTTGAATCTTACTAATGATTCTATTACTAGTTGGAATGACCTAGAGAAAGTTTTTGTATCACAATTTGGGGAAGTGATTGACCCCAGTGTGTTATATCAACAGTTTTCCAGCATTAAGAGAGGAATCAATGAGACTGTCAGATCTTTCAATGTCAGGTTTCAAAAAGCTTATGGTAGATTGACGGGTCATTATGTGCCAACTGCAGATCTAGCATTGGAAATTTTTAGGAATTCCCTAGATCCAGTGACCTCTATTTTCCTAAAGAGAGATGCCAATATTACTAATCTAATAGAGGCTTATAAAGAAGCTTTGGTTCTTGAAAGACAATTGGGACCTCAACCTTTGAATGCTCCTCAAATTCCCTTTGTTACACAAAATACCCCTATTTTGAATCCCATCCCACATCAAATGATGTTGCCAGCATGCCAAACTCCACCGATAGGAAATCCATTGGCTGTAACACATGCTGAACATGTACAGAATACAGAGAAAGAATCTGATAAAACAAGAGTTGAGGAAGTCTCAAAGATGGTCCAAAAGTTGGCAAATGACTTTTTGAGTTTCAAAAGGCAAGTGTCCATCGGGGACAACTCAAATAGATTTTCTTATCAACAGAATAGATTCACTAGACCACCATATGAACCCAATAAGGATTATAAAGGTAAGGGGCATGAAGTGAATATTTGTGACTTGGCTTTGCCCAACTGGTGCAGGATACATGAAACATCTCAGCACGGGGAATTAGATTGTTTGGAGTTCTGCAATGCCTTTGAAGCTCTATCTGGTGAGTTGGTTTTTCCTGAAAATCAAAGAAATGTTGATGGTCCAAGTTCATCCAAACATAGTGCAGCTATGGTGTTAGATTCATTCACTTTTCCAGATGAGTCAGAGAATGTTGTGGAGATGCCTATGGATGAAGTGCAAGCTTTTCAATAGTATAGAAGGGACAACTACAATCTCAGGAACAAAAATTTGGAGCCTAATACTACATCTACACCTCCAGACAACTCCCATAATGTTCCTCCAGATCCATCTCCAAATAATAACCCACCTCCACCCAAGGGAGGAGATCCAAGAGTACCATATGGATTTGTTGCTCCACTCAATAAGGGATACAATATAGTGGAGGATATGAAGAAGATCAAGGCTAACATCACTCTTCATGAGTTGGCTCAAATTACTGAACAAAGGGATAATTTGATTAAGACATACTCTGAGCCTACTGCCAAACCTCTAGAAAAGGGGAAGAAGATAGCAAATGCAAATATGGCCATGTATAAAGAAAGGACTGAAGTTCCGCCTTTCCTGCTAACTGTCCGTATATTTGGGAAGAATTTACACAACTGTCTGGTGGATTCTGGTGCTTCAGCCAATGTCATGCCTCTAGCCATCTGTCAACAGTTGGGTTTAACCCCTATGAAGTCCGAGAGAAGAGTCATCCAATTGGATAAAACTGAGGTTAAGGTGGTAGGTGAACTTCAAAATATACACATCCAACTAGCATCTGAGCCGAGAGCACAACACAAAATTGACATTCAGGTGGTAGATATTCCTGTGGGATACGGAATGCTTCTGAGCAGAGATTGGTCAAAGTCTTTGAATGGGTACTTGGCGACTGATTTTTCACATATGTGGTTGCCTTGGAAAGGTGTTGCAAATCAGTTAAGAATCGAAAGAGAACCTAGATATAAACACATGATCACTGAGTATAATGCCAAGAATGAGACTGTTAATATTGTTGATGTAGATATCGGGGTTTATAATTTGACAACTGCACAAAAGGAGAAACCTATTAAAGCTCATCTTGATCATGATAATGAAGTTTGGATGCTTCATGTTGATGGAGCTAAGTCTAAGCAAGGTTCTGGTACAGGGGCAGTTCTTAAAGGACCTAAAAATCAGACTTGTTTTATGTCTTATCGCTTGCAGTTTCCTTGCACGAATAATTTGGCAGAGTATGAAGCACTAGTGCTGGGATTGAAATTTGCTTTAGATAAAGGTGTAAAAAATATCCAAGGTTTTACAGACTCAGAGTTGGTGGCTAATCAGGTTAGAGGTAAATTTCAGTGCAAGGCATCTTACCTGAAAAGATATAAACACCGAGCGTGGGATCTCATGGAGGATTTTGATGCTTTTAATTTGACGCACATTCCTAGAGAAGAGAATTCACTTGCAGATGTTTTAGCTTCATCAACCACAAATCTGAAGCCATTGGAGGAGTTCAAATGGAAGAAATTTTCAATCGAATTAATCCCTTGTCCTTCGGTTCCAGATAACGTAGACAATTTTCAAGTCTTTTTTGATGACCAACAAATTATAAACTTTTTACAGAATACCAATGCATTTGAAAATGCTATAATTGATGATGGTCAAAGGGATACTATGCTGGAAAAGTTTGATGATGAAAAGGGGATAATGAGGTTGAAAGATAATAGAATTCTGAAAGGAATGGTAGAACTTGAGCGACTGTTTGATGTTGACCAAATTAAACAAAGAGGGAGTTTTGGAAATTCTATTGGTGTAGCAGGTAGTGAGACTGAGAAACTGAATGTCGGGACTGAAGAGGATCCCAGACACCTTAAGTTAGCTAAAGCTTGTGACCCTAAAATTAAAAAGAATATGATTGAATTCCTTCACAGGTCCAAGGATGTTATGGCTTGGTCTTATAAAGACCTAAAGGTTTTTGATCCAAAAGTTTACACCCATATAATACCCTTAAAGGAGTTCTCGCAAACCCTTTCGACAGAAATAGAGGCATGTCAATGCTTTGTTGGAACCCCTCATCAAGAAGGAGGTGGAGAAATTATTGAGTGCTGCCATTATTTTTCCCATTAGACATTCTACTTGGGTAGCCAATTTAGTGCCGGTTAGAAAGAAGAATGGGGAAATCCGCTTGTGCGTGGATTTTAGAAACTTGAACAAGGCTTCTAAAAAGGATAATTATCCTTTGCCTTCCATGGATGATGTGCTACAAATTGTGAATGGTTCAGAAATGATGTCTTTCTTAGATGGATTTTTGGGGTACAACCAGATACTGGTTGAAAGGGAAGACAGGATGAAAACTGCCTTCACGACCAAGTGGGGAACCTTTGCCTACAAGAGAATGCCATTTGGATTGATAAATGTTGGAGCTACCTTTCAGCGTGCAATGGATCATGCCTTCAAAGGTCTCATGGGTAAGTGCATCGTTGTCTACATGGATGACTTGACAATTTTTTCTAAATCTCGGTTTGACCACGTGAAGCACTTGGAATCTGTCTTCGACAAATGCAGAGAGTTTGGCATTTCTTTAAACCCAAAGAAGTGTGTTTTTGGTGTAACTGAAGGAAAACTCCTTGGACACTTAATCACCAAAGATGGCATTTCCATGGATCCTGAGAGAGTTGAAGCCATATCGGGGATACCTTTTCCCAACTCTAAGAAAGAGTTAAGATCATTTTTTGGGAAAATTAATTTTGTCAAAAAATTCATCTCTGGCTTTGCGGAAATAGTCAAGCCGCTAAATAACATGCTGAAGGAAACTGCTAAGATTTCCTGGACAATGGAAGCCAAAGCAGCATTCCAAGAGATCAAATCTGCCATCAAGCAAGCTCCAGTGCTGGTGAGCCCAGATTTTAGTGCAGATTTTTACCTGTACTCTTTTTCTTCTGAACACACACTTGCAGCAGTTTTAACCCAACGAAGGGAAACAGGGGAGCACCTGATTGCTTTCAAAAGTACCAACTTAAAGGGTGTTGAGCTAAAATACTCTCGCTTGGATAAGCAAGCCTATGCCTTGGTGAGAGCAGTCAAGCAATTCAGACATTACATATTGAGGAGCAAAGTCCATGCTATAGTTCCTGATCCAGCTGTCAAATATTTATTAAGCCAGGATGAATTGGGTGAGCTAAGAGGTAATTGGGCCACGAGACTGTAGGAGTACGACTTAGAAATCTGGCCTGCAAAATTAATCAGAGGACTTGGTTTGTCTCGACATATTGCTGAAATACCTATAGAGGGAGAAATTAATCAACTGGATTCTGGATTGGATGATTGGTATGGAGATGTCATTCATCTGCTGAGGTTTGGAATTTGTCCACCTCACCTGAATAGAACTCAAAGAAGAGCACTGAAGCTGAAATCTGCTCATTTTCTACTCAAAGGAGGCAACTTGTACAAGAGAAAACTATCGCTGGCATATTCTTAAGATGCATTTCTCAGAATGAAGTGAACGAGGTGATGTCTAGTTTTCATGAAAAGTTAGGAGCAGGGCATTCCTCAGGTTCTGCTACTGCACACAAGATATTGAGAGCAGGCTATTACTGGCCTACATTGTTTAAAGATGCACATCAGCATGTGAGAACTTGCCACCAGTGTCAGATTTTTGCATCCAAGCAGGTTAATCGAGCTCTACCATTACAACCTGTTATAATAGAAAAACCTTTTATGCAATGGGGACTTGACTTTGTAGGTGTGATAAACCCGAATTCATCAGTAGGGCACAAGTATGTTTTAACAACCACTGACTATTGTACAAGATGGGTTGAAGCAGTAGCCACCATGAGGAGTACAACCCATGAGGTGATCGGATTTTTAGAGTCAAATATCATAACCAGGTTTGGAGTTCCTTTGAATTTGGTGTGCGACAACGGACCAGCCTTTCGAGTCATTCGAATTTGCAGAGTGGGCATACCGGAGGGGGATAGTCATCAAATTTTCATCCAACTATTATCCCCAAGGTAATGGACTAGCTGAGTCCACAAATAAGAATTTGATGAATGCCATCAAGAAGTCTGTTGTAGACAAACCTAGACAATGGCACACACTATTGAAGTATGCACTTTGGGCTGACAGGATAAGACATAAAGAAGCTCTTAAGACTTCCCCATTTGCTTTGTTGTATGGTACCCAGCCCATCGTTCCTATCTCTTTAAAATTGCCCACTTATCAATTTGCTTTAGATTACTTTGATGATCATGCAGATGCAGAAGCTCGTGTATTGGACTTAATTAATTTGTAGGATGAACGACTTCAAGCCTTGGAGCATTTTAGTCGACACCAAGAGACAGTCAAGCGCTGGTTTGACAAAAGAGCTAGAGTGAAGGCCTTCAGACTTGTAGACCTGGTGCTTCTATGGGACAAAGCCCATGAAAAGAAAGGTAAACACACCAAGTTGCAACCTCTATGGATAGGGCCATACCAGATTGCCGAAATCCTAGGTAATAATGCATTTCATCTACAGGACCTGGAAGGTAATTTTCTGAACCTTCCTATCAATGGTCAATATCTGAAGCATTATTTCTCAGTTGTTCCATCCACTACATCATTTGAGTAATCACAAAGACTTTGTGCATATGTATATATTGTAAATGAAGTTTGAAGTAGTATGTTTTTATTTTTGTTTTATTTAAAAGTTTGAAGTTCTGTATTTTATCTTTTGAGGTCTGTGCAAATTTATCTTTAACTAGTGGCCTTTTTCCCTCCTCTTTAGCTTTTAAAATCCTGTTTGTTTGAAGTTTTTGCCTAAGCAACAAAACACAAATCAACATTTAAAATTGGCACTAGTGTGTTTTTATTTTGTTTTATTTTAAGGTTGAAGTAGTGTGTTTTCATTTTGTTTTATTTTTGTTAAGAGATAGTCTGCTAGGACTAAAAAGTGGGACTACTTGTTATTTAGAACAACAGTAGAAAGATAATTGGATTTTGTATCTTGCTTGCCACAATTATTTTGATTATAAAGAAACTACTATACTGTTTGGTTGAAGAACTCCCAGGGAATCCAAGAAAAGTTGGTCATGAGAGGGGACTCCGATTCATAAAATTATTTTAAGTGTCCAAGGAGGCTATTGGTACCCGGGCTGAAATGGTTAGTCGATCAATTGCTCGATCAATAAATAAAAAAAAATTAGCAAGGCATTCCAACTATCGGTATCTTTCAAAAGAAAAAAGAGAGAGAAGGTGAAAGTTGGGCAAGCCAACATAAAATTGGCACTCTTTTCTGCACATAGCCAAGGCTCCTGAAGGATACATCTCAAACGTGTTCACCAAGCTATAGATGCCACCTCATAGTTGTGAATCAGGGTCTTGAAAATCTAAAGAGTAACTCTGTCGGGGTTGTAAAAGGCTAAACTAGTAAACAGAGCTCTACTCGGTTTCCCCTACACAATCTAAATAGTTGATCGATCCATAGTGAGCATTCGAAGCCCCGGTCATCCTTGAAGGAAGGTTTATACGCTCATAATCGCACATCAGAATCTTCCTTAAGTGATTCAACCTAGTATGTCTTTGGGAAACTTTAACAACTATCAGATAGTAGTTAAATCATTTTAGAAAATATTTGTGGCAAAGCATTGTACATAGTCTAAATTGTTTTAAAACTAGAGTTCTGGATTCTAAATAGTGCTACTATTTTCCCCGTAGATATCACCATTTGTTGAGAAGCAACACACCCCCACTAAAAAAATGAAATTCCATCCTTTGAAAATATTTAATATTCATTTGTTCCGGGGACCCTCTTGAGTTTTTAGGTTTTAATTCCAAATTTTGCTTGCATCCTTTCTAAAATTTTGCCTACATCAAAGTGTCCAAGTAGGCTTGCATATGGCATTGAATTCAATTTAAAATTTATGAGATTTTGCATGTTAAATGTATTAATTCATATTAATCATTTCAGAAATTTTAATTTTCAAGAGTTTTTCTATTTATGGCCAGCAGACTTCTAAGTGCATTTTCTCTTGATCCATGATGAATTTTTAAGTTCCATTTGCAGATTTGGATACCCTATAGGCTTATTTAGATACTTGTAAAGTTTCATCAAATTCTGGGCACTTGGACAAAGTCATTGGAATTAACCTACAATTTTTGGAGAATTTACAAAGTGGAAGAAAAGCTTGAGGGAAATGTCACGATATCGCGACATGTAACATTTCAAAAAGAAGAAAAGAACAATTCCAAGAAAGCTTGGAAGAAAGAAGTGAGAAATGTCACGATTTCATGACATGTTCCATTTTCGTGAAGAAAGCTTGGAAGAAACGAAGTGAGGAAATGTCACAATTTCATGACATGTTCCATTTTCACGAGGGCAAAAGCTTGGAAGAAACGAAGTGAGGGAAATGTCACGATTTCACGACATGTTCCATTTTCACGAGGGCGAAAGCTTGGAAGAAACGAAGTGAAGGAAATGTCATGATTTCATGACATGTTCCATTTTCGTGAGGGCAAAGCTTGGAAGAAACGAAGTGAGGAAATGTCACATTTTCGTGACATGTTCCATTTTCACGAGGAAAGCTTGGAAGAAACGAAGTGAGGGAAATGTCACGATTTCGTGACATGTTCCATTTTCACGAGGGCGAAAGCTTGGAAGAAACGAAGTGAGGGAAATGTCACGATTTCCCAATTCCATTTTAAAGAAAATCATTGTGACATGTTCCATTTTCACGAGGGCGAAAGCTTGGAAGAAATGAAGTGAGGGAAATGTCACGATTTCGTGACATGTTCCATTTTCATGAGGGCGAAAGCTTGGAAGAAACGAAGTGAAGGAAATGTCATGATTTCGTGACATGTTCCATTTTTACGAGGGCGAAAGCTTGGAAGAAACGAAGTGAGGGAAATGTCACGATTTCGTGACATGTTCCATTTTCACGAGGAAGAAAGCTTGGAAGAAATGAAGTGAGGAAATGTCACGATTTCGTGACATGTTCCATTTTCACGAGGGCGAAAGCTTGGAAGAAATGAAGTGAAGGAAATGTCATGACATGTTCCATTTTAGGGCAAATTGGAAGAAATGAAGTGAGGAAATGTCACGATTTCGTGACATGTTCCATTTTCGCGAGGGCGAAAGCTTGGAAGAAACGAAGTGAGGGAAATGTCACGATTTCGTGACATGTTCCATTTTTCATGAGGAGAAAGCTTGAAAGAAATGAAGTGAGGAAATGTCACGATTTCTACATGTTCCATTTTCATAGAACTTGAAAAAAAAATGTCCATTTCACATGTTCCATTTTCACGAGGAGAAAGCTTGAAAGAAATGAAGTGAGGGAAATGTCACGATTTCGTGACATGTTCCATTTTCAGAGGAGAAATCTTGGAAGAAATGAAGTGAGGGAAATGTCACGATATCGCGACATGTTCCATTTTTGGGACTTGTCTCATTTTCGTGAGGGCAAAAGCAAGGAAAAATAGCTTGAGGGAAATGTCCCAAAATCGTGACTTGCTTTAGTTTCATGGCATCACCCATCCAAAAGGAAGTGGAAGCTTTTCAACATAGTCCAAACCCTAGAAATATTTAAATGAATAATTGAATTAAATTAATTAATTAATTAAAATGAAAAACATTAAAAATCTAACCTTTGCTTTTCTTTTGTAGAAGGTGATCCGACAGTTGCATAATGGCAAAAGTAATGGCGAGAAAGACAGACAAACCTAAATTTTAGCACAAATCAAGCAAGGACCATCAGATGGAAATAAGAGATGATTTATCCTCATTTTATCCAAATACTTTAAGGAATTTCTGGATCCATTTTAAATTTATGCAATTACTCATCTTTTTCATCTTTAAGGAATTTGTCGATGGATCCATTTGCTCAAAAAATTTATGGCAAGTCAGTGACTCATCCAGATTTTGCAGATTTGGCCGCAAATACAGACTTTAAGGAATTTTTTGATGGATGCATTTGCCAGAAAATTTATGGCAAAAGTAATGACGGGTAGAGAATCTCAACTCGAACCAAACAAAGGTGGTTGTGCGAGGATGGAAGGCCTAGGAAGTCAGTGACTCATCCAAATTTTGTAGAAGAATTAATGAGATGCTCTGACGGCTTATCGAAAGAAGAACATACATTTACACGCGGTGTCCATTTGATGAGGATCAAACCAAGTCTTATCTCCTCCATTTATGGCAAGATCCACGCGAAGATTTTTAGAGTAATTAGGGCTTATCAAAACTCTATATAAAAATGCCTTATATTGTAAAACCTCGATGGTGGGATTTTTATGATAAGATTTAGATATTTGGAAGAAGATATTTTGAAAATATCAGGGTCTATCCTGAGTCTATATATACTTCTCTTGAATGTAAAGTCCGGATGCGAAAACTTAGAATAAAAGACATTTTAGCAATTTCCTGCAAATCTTGTTTGAATGCTTTGTTTTGGACCGGGGTTGGTGTGACATCATTTTTCTGTGATAGCGTGGCCAGGAGCCTAATCTCTTTCGGATTGTGATAAGTGCATCTTATTTTGTTTTTGTCTCGCTAAGGTTCTATTTATTTTAGTTGTAAATCTGTGTTATCAAGATTGAATATGCTACTAGGCTTCATTCCGTTTGTTGTATGCTAGGGAAAATTAAAGATTTAAGGTTCTGGTTTGTTCTAATTGCTCTATCCTCACTACGCGAGCTAGGCTGCTAGTGAGAGATACCAGTTGACACCGACTTCCCTTCTATTTATGGTTTTCTTTTAGATCTGTGTCATCTCTGTCTTATGCTCTTAGTAGAAGGTGATCTTAGAAAGCTGGACACCTTCCTCTTTGATTGGTTTTATTGTGAAGCTAAATAGTGTAACTAAAATTGGTAGTTTTGATTTTGCAACTAACTTAGATAAGCTTCTCTTTTCTGCCCTACCCTACTCTCTTTGTTCCACCGTTAAATGATCCATTTTTATTTTCTTTCAAATTTGTCTTTTATTTAATCTGCTAAAGCATAAAGAGCTATATCAAAGAACTCATCGTAAATCTGATTGTCAACAAAGATAACAACCGCTAAACATTATTGAACGAAGGTCGAACCCATTGTAAGGTAAGATAGTCTACTTGAAACTATTCCAGAAGTGAAAAAGAGTGAATAGCCATTCGACCCAACTCTGTAACTCACACCTTGGATAACCAGCAAGATCCTAAAGTGAGTGGGATTTATCCCGTATAAGTGTTATTGGTATTTTATGCTCATTCTTCACGGGGTGTGTATGAAAGACGAACCAACAGGATCCTTCATCCTTGTCATCATCGCTTCCCCAAATGAATCCAATTCCTCCTCCTAAAGCATCATCTACTTCAATTCCTTTTCCTCCTCTCCCATCTCAAAATTCCCAAGAATCAACTTTGTTGCTTGATATCCAAAATACCCTAAAGATAATAAATAACAAGGTAAACACCATGGGAAAGAGATATGGAAATGTATCATTAGAGAATATTCCCATATGTTAAAAAATATCAAAATATTGGTACTATTAATAATATAGGGCCTAGGGTTAATTCAAATTTTGAGGATCATGAATCAGTCCCTGAGACCACTTCGATGAATGTTTGATGCCTAGTTTGCAAGAATCCTCATGACTCTGACACGTATTTAATGTAGCAACATCATGTACAATAATCCATAGAGAAGCTGAGAGAACCTAAAAGGGAAGATTCAATATGATATGGCAGCCTAAATAGGTTATGTTTGGACCAGACTCCTTAGAAGAAGAATCAATTTCTATCCTTAGCATTTTTAGGAAGAAAACATTGCAAGTAGATCCATAAAAGATGGGTCAATTCCAATTCCCTTATCAAAAGAAAAGGGAACAACCCCTAACAAATAATGATAGACTTTTGGTTCCATAGCCAATTGAAAAGAGAGATCCAATTTCCAAGGAACAAAAAAGGAGAAGAGTAAAGAATGGTTAGGTTCTAACGAGGAGGTAAAAGAGAAGTTAAAATTCCCTTCATCACCAAGAGGTAAAGGTTTGAAGCTAATCAACAATATAAGAGGAAATTTTGTGAAACTGATAAGAAGTATGAGAAGATCCCTTTAGAAAATTTTGATTTCAACATTGTAGAAGAACTAAAGAGGACTCCTTCTAGGGCAAGTCTTTATGACACTCTCTTCATCCCTGGTCATATTGATCTACTAAAAGCTTCTTTGAATAAGAATTCTCAAGAAAATAAAACTACTACCATTTTCAACCTGTCACATGGCCAAGAGAAAATGACTCCAACAACCCTAAAAAATAAACTCTCACCTTTTTACATATCCCTAATAATGGAAGGGTGGATTGTACATAATTGCATGATAGATTTAGGGGCTTCCACAATGATTATGCCTAAGGCAGTATGTGATGAAATATATGAAATATACTTGCTCTTGAATAAGAGTATTGTAATTGGATGGGACACCATTCAAGACCATTGAATTTGTAAAAGATATGTTGATGAAATTACATAGGGCCCCAGAGTTCACTATTGTGCAAGAAATTGTAGTAGTAGATCTAAAGCCTTATTTTAGTTTATGTATTTTCAAAGAATTCATACCCAAGCTAGGAGGTTACATGTATTTGACTACTGTGGCATGATGATTTTGTATAAAGGTAAAATAATAAGGATAACTCCAAAAAAAAACCTATGGCTTATCATATTGAGAAAATTTAGGAAGACGTGTAATCACTCTGTAATGGAGGAACCTAAACTAGAAGAGATCCTTGAGGATTTAGAAGTTGACGATGAGTTGTTATTTAGAGAACATCATAGTCTATTTGAGATAGTATTGTGAACTTATATCATTTCTTTTGAGGGTGAGAAAAATACCCATACCATATTCAACCAATCACTGAGAGATTCATATATTTGGAAAATGCATTTTGATGGAACAAGATGCAAAAATGGGATTGGTGCTGGCATAATTTTGAAATATCCTTTAGAAGGTATAAAGAGTTTTGTATATATATTGACTTGGTATTGTACCAATAATGTTTTAGAATATACAACTTTGTGCTTAGGGTTAATGCAAGCAAAACAAATGGAAATCAAAATGTTAGACGTATATGGTGATTCAAAACTAGTGGTTAACCAAGTTACATAGAAATGCATCAGTAAACATCATTACTTAAGAACATATAAACATATAGTATGGTATTTGATGGAATCTTTTGATGCTTTAAACATCCATTCTATTCTTAGAAGTCATAATATTTTGGTCAATGATCTAGAAGTTAGATATTCTAATTTTAGCCTATTTTTAGATTTCAGGTCAGCTAAGGATAAAAGGGTCAAATTAGTTTTCAGACCTTTAGTACCGTAAAAAAATGGTAGGTTTTTGAAAATGATGATCAGATTATTGACTTCTTAGTTAGAGAGGTTTGCTTGTCCAATTTTCAGGAGGATTTACCTCAAGAAATGGATCAACAAGATATCATATAGTTAAAAATAATCATATTCCTAAGGGCTTGATCACATTGGAGAGTCTTTTTGACAATGAAGATGGAAAGAAATCAAGAGCCATGAAAATTGATGATGAAATTTATAAATAATTTGAAATTTAAAATGACAAGAAGCTTAATATTTGCATCCAATGTTCTCTAAGAGAAGTGGAGGAACTTAAAGTCCTCTACCTTCAATACCAAGATATTATAGCCTGGTCTTATGAAGATCTTAAGGTGTATGCTAAAAATATTATTCAATACGCTATTGAGCTAGAATCTAACACAAAACATTTCAAATAGAAATAGAGGCCTATGAATCCCAATATTAAATCTATAATGAGATATAAATTTCTCAAACTACTAAAAACAAAAATTATTTACCCTATCAAACATTTTACATGGGTTGCTAGCTTGGTACCTATCAGGAAAAATAATGGGGACATCCACCTATGTGTTGATTTCATAAGCCTCAACAAGGCATCACTAAAATATCACTATACTCTCTCTCATATTGAACAAATTTTGCATATTATTGAGGGATTGAGAGGTTCTCTCTATTATATGGTTTCTTTGGATATAACCAAATTTGGGGGAAGGATGAAGATTAGTTCAAAACAACATTTACTACCAAATAAGGTACCTTTGCCTATTAGAGAATACCTTTTGGTTTATCTAATGTGGAGGGTAATTTTTAGATAACCATAGACCATGCTTTTGGGGAGTTGATTAATAGAGTTATTCTTATCTATCTTAATTATATAACTATATTTTCCCATGAAAAACAAGTACACTTGAAACACTTGGAGCAGGTTTTCAAAAATGAAGAGAGTTTGACATTTTTCTAAATCTGAAGAAGTCATTTTCTACAGTCCATGAGGGCAAGTTATTAGGTCATGTAGTCTCTAAGGAGGGAATGCCAATTGATCCTGATAGAGTAAATTAAATACTGGCTCTTCCTCTCCCCATGAATAAGAAAGCTCTACAATACTTCTTTGGGAAGATCAATTTTGTAAAAAAATTCATTTTATATTGCTCAAATTATCAAACCTATTTTAGAGATACTCAGAAATAACATTGAGTTCAAATGGACTAAGAAAATAAAGCAATCTTTGAGGTAATTAAACAATATATTGCTACTACCCCAATATTGGTAAACCTAAATTTTGGTAAGGATTTCATTTTATATGACTATGGAGCTAAGGAGAGTTATGCAATAGTACTAACACAAAATAATGATGCTGGAGAGGAACACCCTATATTTTTTTGGAGTCAAACCCTCCATGAGTACTAGACTAAATATAATTTTATTAAGAGATAAGTATTTGTAGTTATGAAATCATTAAAGAAATTCATATATTACTTGGCTCAAAATAAGACTCTAGTTTATGTGGTACACCTAGATGTTAAGAATTTCATCTTACAAGGAGAGTTAGGTGATAAAAGAGTTGGTTGGATTACCAAAATTTAAGAATATGATGTAGAAATCCATCCTACAAAGTTGGTTAGAGGTAGAGCATTATGTCAAGAACTGGTATTAAAAGTAGGCTCAAATCAGATAACAACTTGTTAACCATCAAGATTTGGATAAAAGGAAGATAATTTTCCAGAAGAATCAGATTTGATTGATCAATTGACAAGCTATTTTTAGATAGGAGTATGCCCTCAAGATATTAATGCTTCACCAAGGAGAAGGTATAGGCTTCAAGCTTTAAAATATATCCTATTACATAAGGGAATATATAGAAAGAACCTTGATGGGTTTATTTTGAAACATTTGAAAGATAATAAGAAATAGGTCATTGAAGAATTTCATGAAGGACTTTAGGTGGATATTTTTTAGGTTGAGTAATTGTTATGAAAATAATAAGAGCTAGCTACTATTGACCTACTATTTTTGCTGATACTTTCAAAGCAACAAAAACTTGTGATAAATTCTAGAGATATCTAGGGAGAAATATGAATGCATCATTCCCCCTTAAGCCTATTCAAATGGAAGAACCAATTTAGTAGTGGGGAACATATTTTATTGGAGTGATAAAGCCTAACTCTTCAGTAGGTCATAAATACATCTTGACTACCACTAACTATTTCACCATATGGGTCGAGGCAATTCCAACTAAGAGATCAAATCAAGATATAGTCATTGAGTTTATGGAAATCCTAATCACAAGGTTTTGAATACCTAAAACTCTAGTGAGTGACAATGGTCCATATTTCATAGGTGTAAAGTAAATTGAATTTTCAATTCAATATGGCATATGTTTAAATAAGTTTTTAAACTATTACCCTTAAGGGAATGGAATAGCATAATCTACTAACAAAAATCTACTCAAAATTCTAAAAATAAAATTGAAAGACAACAAAATAAGTTGTATTCTTCTCTTAGAATAGGATTTATGGGCAGACAATATTACTACTAAGAAGTCAATCAATACATCCTCTTATGCATTAGTGTATGGGAAAGAAGCTATTTTACCCATTAATCTTGAGATACAAGCTCTAAGGTTGGCCAGCCAAGATTATGAACTAGATCAGAATCTAGTAGAGGCCAGGTTGATGCACCTTTTACAATTGGAATAATAGAGGACCAAAGCATATGAGAGTTTTCAAAAAAACTCCATAAATACTAAGGGATGGTATGATAAGAAGGCCAAATTTAGGAAATTTAAGGTTGGTGATTCAATCCTAATATGGAATGAAGATAAATCCAAACTAGGAAATCACCAAAAATTGTATTCCTTTTGGGATGGTCCATTCAAGATATTTGAAGTTAAAAAGAGCAATGCTTTCCAACTCCAAGATCAGAATGGGAATTTGCAGTCGATCTTGGTTAATGGATATCATATTAAGTTGTATTTTAAGTGAAAAACCTTTCCCTTGTAATATATGTATATATTTGTATTGTATTATCTTTTCTTTTAACTTTTCAATAGAAGAAAAAATAGAGGTTGCGACCCACAACATGTTCTCAATAGAAAGTCAAAGCAGTCAAATCCTAAGAAAAGTATACTTTTCTACTACATGCTTTGTATCATACCTAAAAAAAGGTAATAAGGTGTTAGTTGGTTGCGAGCCATGATAGGTTATAGGCCGTGACCAATCAACAAATAAGGCTTCCTTTACAAGTCGTACCTTGTTACCACCAATGTAATATTTTGAAGCATGCAACTTAGTGGTCATTCATCTATCACATTAATGGTGGAAGAGATGCGTGTAAGCTACTTAAAGATGAAATTAAATTGTAAATCATTCCACAAAGTGCATTAATCTTCAAGGAGCATTAAGAGAGATTAAGAAAAAACTTAGAGAGCATTAAAAGAGTAATTTCATTAATTCTTCAGAAAAGGTGTCAACGGTCATAGAGCAAGCCACTGAGCCACAAAGTAGTAAGGACACATGCTAATAAATAAATTAGTGGTAGTGGACAATACAATAATGACATGGAGGATGAAAGATAAACTGAGATGAGATTGATAATAAATTCTTGTGAGGACTACCAATGTCAGTGCAAGGTACTTGTATTGTCCACTCTATTTTGACCTTTTATATCTGTGATTTTGTTCAATCATGTCCAAAACTAATTGTGGTTATAGACACCTAAAATGTGTCATGTTTAGGGGAGCTACTCACAGAGACACATGTTGGCAATTTTGGGTACCTTGGGTACATTGCATTTGCTCAAGTGAATAAGTTGTCATTGATGTCAAGAAGCTTTTGAAGGAATTTGATTTGATGTAAAATAATTTGTTTTGATGAAGGTTCGGCATGACAGGTTCGAAAGAAAGTAAGTTGGAAAAATGTCGCGATATCGCGACATGTCGCATTTTCGCGACTTGAGCAGGAGAGAGAAAGTTTTTTAGAAAAGTGTCGCGATATCGCGACATGTCGCATTTTCGTGACTTAAGCAGGCGAGAGAAAGCTTTTTAGAAAAGTGTCGCGATATCGCGACATGTCGCAGTTTCGTGACTCAAAGAGGAGAGAGAATGTTCGGAGTCAGAAATGTCACGATTTCGTGACATATTGCAAGGAAGGTTGAACGGACGAAAAAGTGTCGCGATTTCGCGACATGTTGCAGGAGAGAGAGTCCAAAAGAAAAAATGTCACGATTTCATGACATGTTGCAGGAGAGAGAGTCCGAAAGAAAAAATGTCGCGATTTCGTGACATAATGCAAGAGAGAGAGTCCGGGAGAAAAAGTGTCGTGATATCGTGACATGTCGGGTTTTCACGACCCGAAGAAAAGAAAAGCGCTAAGGAGAAAAAGTGTCATGATTTCATGACAAGTCAGAAGACAAAGTGGAAGCAAGATAAAGTGTCGCGATTTCGTGACATGCTGCAGATGAAAATGTTCCAAGTAAGAAATGTCACGATTTCACGACATGCAGCAAAGGGAAGAGTCTGAAGTGAGAAGCGTCGCGATTTCGCGACAGGTTGCAGAGAAGACGTACGGAAGCTAGAAGTGTCATGATTTCATGACAAATTCAAGGAGGAAGAGCTCAAAGGCGAAAGTGTCATGATTTCGTGACATGTTCCATTTTCGCTAGTGCAAGCAGACAAGAGTGCAAGGAAGAGAAAGTGTCACGATTTCATGACAGATTGAGATGGTAGCGTACGATTGGAGAAAGTGTCACGATTTCACGACAGAAACAGAATGCAGGCCTTCTATAGGAGAAGTGTCATGATTTCGTGACAAAAGCAGAGAGGAAGGCTATGAAGACAGAAGTGTCGCGATTTCGTGACAAAGGCAGAAAGGAGGTCGACAAAGGCAGTAGTGTCGTGATATCGCGACAAAAGCCAAAAGAAAGTGTACGGTTGCAAAGGTGTCGCGATATCGCGACATGTTGTAGTTTCGTGGAAGAAGCTACAGAAGAGTTGTAGAGGTAGTGATGCCGACAAAGTTAAATTTGGGCCGACGAAGATTAGGGTTTGCAGTCGACGTAGTTTAGGGTTGTGCAGCCGACTAAGATCAAGGTTTTGATCTTGAAAGTGTTAGTATAAAAGGAGGGTTGTTTGGAGAGTTGAAGAGATAGAGAAATCGTCGAATGTGCGTCGAAGTGTGCGAGATGCAGCCGAAAGAGCGCAGAGAGCATAGAAGTGGGGAGATGATGTCGAAGCATGCAGAGTGAGTGCAACAGGCAAAGACGAATGAGGACATTTGTGCTAGATCGAAGGACTATGTTTAGTGCAAATTTGAGGACCAATTTTGGAGGTGATAGAGTTGAGGACAGAGGTCTCCGAGCAAGAGCAGGGAGGACAGGTGTCTTCTATGGATAGAGTTCCATTTGCTAAGGGCAGCGGAGGCAGAGGTCTTCTAGAGGATCACCAGCTAGAGCAGAGCTAGGGGATTGGTGTCTCCTGTGGGTTGGTGCCCACGAATTCAAGTTTAGGGGATTGGTGTCTCCTTTGGGTTGGTGCCCATAAACATTGTAATCGGGAAAGGTATTCCCAGAATTTGGATTGATAAAATTTAGTGAAAGATTTTATCCGTGGATGTAGCCCAACCATTTTGGGTGAACCACGTTAAAATGGGTCTTCAATGTGTGATGCTTTCTGTCTTGATTAATGTTGTGTTGATGCCTCTGCTATCTAAAGTTAAAATTATTAATTGCTTAAGTCTTATACTGTTCACCCCCCTCTCAGTATAAGCTTGTGTTCTTCAATTGGTATCAGAGCGGGTTTCTCCAGAAAGAGCCTAACAACTTGGAGAAGGATCTATCAGAGGAACATACAGATTCAGAAAGAGATGAAGAGGTCGAGTTCGATCTCAAAGGTGAATTCTTCTTGGCTTTAAAAAGGCTTGAGAAATTTAGGGAAGAAAATTTTGTTCTCAAGCATCAATGTCAGGGAAGAAGAGATTGCAAGATCAAAATTGTCTCAAAGAGTTATAGACTTTAAAATTCTAGATGAAGAAGGAAAGAAGGTTGAACGGGTTCTGACAGAGGCTTTAAAAGGAAAGGAAGATGATTGCGAGAAACTAGAAGAAGAGGTTATGTCTCTTAGAGTGAAGTTGGAAAAATTGGCTCTCAGACAGAATACTCCGTATGAAAAGCAAAAGAAGGATGGTATCACTATTCATGAAATAGGGTCTTCGAGCAAGACCAATCTTCATCCTGAAGAGCGGTGGATTCCAGTTGGTCACAAGAAGAACAATCATCCAAGGCATCAAAACAGGTTACATAATACTTTCCATGGCTATTGTTTTTCCTGCAAGAATTTTGGTCACAAAGCTATGCATTGCAATAAATCCTTGAATAGCCATAGTAAGGAAAATGTTAACTCTTTTGCACCTCTTATGAATAAAAATTTCATGTGTTACAAGTGCAAGAATTTTGGGCATATAGCAAGGATGTGCGGTTTGGATAGATCTAGCCTTGAGTTCACTAAAAAGAAAAATGAGATCAAATCTAAGTCAATGATAGTTCAAACTGCTTTTCATGCTCAAGACAAAGTAGAAAAATGGTATCTTGATAGTGGTTGTTCAAAACATATGAGCTGGTGAAAAGGAAAAGTTTTTGGTCTTAAAAAAAACAAACGGAGGAACGAGTCGGTTTTGGAGATAACAGGTCGGCTAAAATCTGTGGTAAAGGGACTCTTAGTTTGGATGGGAAATCCAAAACAGAAAATGTGCTTTATGTAGAAGGCCTAAGACATAATCTTCTAAGTGTGAGTCAACTTTGTGATCAAGGGCACATAGTATCTTTATTTTCGAGATAGATGTGAGATAAGTAAAGAAAAAAATGGAAAACTCATTGCGAGTGCTACAAGGACTCCAAACAATCTTTACATTTTGAGTGAGATAAAAAGGGAAAAGTGTTTTCTAACTCAAGAAGATGAGAGTTGGCTATGGCATAAAAGATTGGGGAATTTGAGCTTTGATAATCTTGTCAATATTAGTAACAAGGAAGCAGTTAGAGACTTGCCCAAAATAAAAAGGCCCCATAATATCATTTGCGGTCCCTGTCAACATGGAAAACAGACCAGAACCAGTTTCAAATCAAAAGGGTATACTTCTTCAAAACCATTGGATCTTATTCATACTGATTTATGTGGCCCCACCAGAACTCAGAGCATTCAGGGAGAAAGCTACTTCATGTTGTTTATAGATGATTATTCTAGAATGACGTGGGTTACTTTTCTCAAGGAAAAATCTGAAGCTTTTGAAAAATTTAAAGCTTTCAAAGAAATGATTGAAAATGAGACCGACAAGAGAATCAAATGCTTAATATCAGACAGAGGAGGAGAGTTCACTTCAAATGAATTTGTGGAATACTATGAGCAACAAGGAATCAAAAGAGAATATTCAGCAACAAGAACTCCTCAACAAAATGGAGTAGTTGAAAGGAAAAACAGAACTATTGAAAATATGGCTAGAGCTATGTTAAATGAGTCGAAACTCTCAGATGGCTTTTGGAAAGAGGTAGTCAGTACAACAGTCTACATTATCACCAGGGCCCAACTTAGAGTCAATCATCATAAAACTCCTTATGAGTTGTGGAAAGGAAGACCAACTACAGTAAAATACTTCAAAGTGTTTGGGAGTAAGTGCTTCATCAGAAGGGAAGATCAGAATTTGGGTAAGTTTGATCCTAGGTGTGATGAGGGAATCTTTCTTGGATATTCCAACAGAAGCAAGGCCTATAGATGCTTCAACAAAAGAACGCATACAGTCGTAGAGAGCATAAATGTAACAGTTGATGAAAAGATAGGGATAAGAGAACCAGTCAAGGAACTCAGTGATGAAATTTGTCAAGAAGAATTCGGAGAGGTTTCGGATGAAGAAGAGGAAAGACAACAAGCTGCTTCCCAAAACTCCTTCACGATATGTTCAGAAACATCATCCCAAATATTTGATCATTGGTGATCCAAACAACAGGAAAACAAGAAGAAGAGTCATTCCTTCACACGATTCTACAAATGTTTCATTATTATCTCAGATTGAGCCAAAAGATTTCAGTGAAGCATGTGCAGATAAATTTTGGGTAAAAGCGATGGATGAAGAGCTAAATCAAATAGAGAAAAGTGAAACTTGGGATTTGGTTCCAAGACCTAAGGACAAGAATGTCATTGGCACAAAATGGATATTCAGAAATAAACTCAATGAGGATGGAAAGATTGTCAGAAACAAAGCTAGGTTAGTCTGCAAAGGTTATGCTCAAGTAGAAGGTGTTGATTTCGAAGAGACGTTCACTCCTGTTGCTCGTCTTGAAGCTATCAGAATGTTTTTGGCCCTTTCAAGCTTCAAATCATTCAAGGTATATCAAATGGATGTAAAGTCAGCTTTTCTAAATGGGGTGTTGGTAGAAGAAGTCTACATAGAACAGCCAGAAGGAGTGTCTCTCATAGAACAGTCAGACTATGTGTGTAAACTAAAAAAGGCCTTATATGGGTTAAAGCAAGCACCAAGGGCGTGGTACTCAAGACTTGACAGTTATCTTCATGAGCAAGGCTTTAGGAAAGGCATGGCAGATAGCAATTTGTATATTAAGAATGAAGATGATGATATGTTGATTATGGTTGTCTATGTTGATGATATTATTTTCGGGGGAAATAATACTCAGATGTGCAAAGTTTTTGCTAACACCATGTAGAAGGAATTTGAGATGTCTATGATTGGAGAGTTGTCATTCTTTTTAGGTCTTCAGATTGCTCAATCAAAAGACGGTGTATTTCTCTCTCAAGGAAAGTATATCAAAGAAATGTTGAAAAAGTTTGGGATGATGGACAGCAAACCAGTATGTACTCCAATGATTACAGGGTGCAAGATGAGTAAAGATGATGAATCTCCAGTGGCAGATCAGAGATTGTACAAATCAATGATTGGTAGCTTATTATAGGTTACGGCTACCAAACGAGATATCATGCAGGCAATTGGGTTAGTAGCAAGATTTTAGGTAGCTCCAAAATATTCTCATGTTACAGCAATTAAGAGGATATTCAGATATCCGAAGGGCACTATGGACTTTAGGCTTTGGCATCCCAAAGGTGATGATTTCACCCTCACGGCCTGTACGGATGTAGATTGGGCGAGCGGTATTAATGATAGAAAGAGCACTAGTGGTGGAGCATTCTTTACGGGAAAGAGTTTGGTTTCTTGGCTAAGTAAGAAACAACCTTCGATTTCCTTATCTACAGCAGAGGCTGAATACATAGCGGCAGTGGCTGGGTGTACACAGGTTTTATGGATGAAAACCACCTTGGAGGATTTCAAAGTCGAGCATGAACAACCCATCTCCATATTTTGTGATAATACAAGTGCCATAAGTATTTCCAAAAATCTGGTAATGCACTCAAGGACAAAGCATATTTCCATCAAGTATCACTTTCTAAGGGAGAAAGTGCAAGACAAGCAGGTCAAGCTAGAGTATGTGCCTACTAAAGAGCAGATTGCAGATATCTTCACCAAACCTCTTCCAAGAGATACGTTTGAGTATCTAAGGGAGAAATTGGGAGTTGTACTCCCACCCCAGAATTAATCACCTCATCCGGAGGTGGGGGGAGGGACTAAGCTAAGAGGCTCATTCTTAGTCCCGAGCCCCAAAGGTGACCCTTTGCCATTGATGACAAAGGGGGAGAGATATGAGTAAGGGGGAGAGCTTCAAGTGAAGAGGAAAGCTTCAAGTCAGGGGGAGCAAAACTTCAAAGGAAGATTCTCAGTTATGGGCATAGTTTCTCAATTGTTAGCACAGTTGGTTTCAGTTTTGGCTCTTGAGACGTGTTTTCAATAAAGGTTTGCCATCAATGACAAAGGGGGAGATTGTTGGCAATTTTGGGTACCTTGGGTACATTGCATTTGCTCAAGTGAATAAGTTGTCATTGATGTCAAGAAGCTTTTGAAGGAATTTGATTTGATGTAAAATAATTTGTTTTGATGAAGGTTCGGCATGACAGGTTCGAAAGAAAGTAAGTTGGAAAAATGTCACGATATCGTGACATGTCGCATTTTCGTGACTTGAGCAGGAGAGAGAAAGCTTTCTAAAAAAGTGTCGCGATATCGCGACATGTCGCATTTTCGTGACTTAAGCAGGCGAGAGAAAGCTTTTTAGAAAAGTGTCGCGATATCGCGACATGTCGCAGTTTCGTGACTCAAAGAGGAGAGAGAATGTTCGGAGTCAGAAATGTCGCGATTTCGCGACATATTGCAAGGAAGGTTGAACGGACGAGAAAAGTGTCACGATTTCGCGACATGTTGTGCAGAGAGAGAGGAAAGAGAAAAATGTCACGATTTCGTGACATGTTGAGGAGAGAGAGTCTGAAAGAAAAAATGTCATGATTTCATGACATAATGCAGGAGAGAGTCCGGGAGAAAAAGTGTCGCGATATCGTGACATGTTGGGTTTTCATGACCCGAAGAAAAGAAAAGCGCTAAGGAGAAAAAGTGTCACGATTTTGTGACAAGTCAGAAGACAAAGTGGAAGCAAGATAAAGTGTCGCGATTTCGTGACATGCGTAGAATGAAAATGTTCCAAGTAAGAACTGTCGTGATTTCGTGACATGCAGCAAAGGGAAGAGTCTGAAGTGAGAAGCGTCATGATTTCGTGACAGGTTGCAGAGAAGACGTACGGAAGCTAGAAGTGTCACGATTTCGTGACAAATTCAAGGAGGAAGAGCTCAAAGGTGAAAGTGTCACGATTTCGTGACATGTTCTGTTTCGCTAATGCAAGCAGACAAGAGTGCTAGGAAGAGAAAGTGTCACGATTTCATGACAGATTGAGATGGCAGCGTACGATTGGAGAAAGTGTCGTGATTTCATGACAGAAACAGAATGCAGGCCTTCTATAGGAGAAGTGTCATGATTTCATGACAAAAACAGAGAGGAAGGCTATGAAGACAGAAGTGTCATGATTTCATGACAAAGGTAGAAAGGAGGTCGACAAAGGCAGTAGTGTCGCGATATCATGACAAAAGCCAAAAGAAAGTGTACGGTTGCAAAGGTGTCGCGATATCGTGACATGTTGTAGTTTCGTGGCAGAAGCTACAGAAGAGTTTCAGAGGCAGTTGAGGCCGACAAAGTTAAATTTGGGTCGACGAAGATTAGGGTTTGCAGCCGACGTAGTTTAGGGTTGTGCAGCCGACTAAGATCAAGGTTTTGATCTTGAAAGTATTAGTATAAAAGGAGGGTTGTTTGGAGAGTTGAAGAGATAGAGAAATCGTCGAATGTGCGTCGAAGTGTGCGAGATGCAGCCGAAAGAGCATAGAGAGCACAGAAGTGGGGAGATGATGTCGAAGCATGCAGAGTGAGTGCAACAGGCAAAGACGAACGAGGACATTTGTGCTAGACCGAAGGACTATGTTTAGTGCAAATTCGAGGACCAGCTTTGGAGGTGATAGAGTTGAGGACAGAGGTCTCCAGCCAGAGCAGGGAGGATAGGTGTCTTCTGTGGATAGAGTTCCATTTGCTAAGGGCAATAGAGGCAGAGGTCTTCTAGAGGATCACCGACGGAGTAGAGCTAGGGGATCGGTGTCTCCTGTGGGTTGGTGCCCATGAACTCGAGTTTAGGGGATTGGTGTCTCCTTTGGGTTGGTGCCCATAAACATTGTAATCGGGAAAGGTATTCCCAAAATTTGGATTGATAAAATTTAGTGAAAGATTTTATCCGTGGATGTAGCCCAACCATTTTGGGTGAACCACGTTAAAATGGGTCTTCAATGTGTGATGCTTTCTGTCTTGATTAATGTTGTGTTGATGCCTCTGCTATCTAAAGTTAAAATTATTAATTGCTTAAGTCTTATACTGTTCACCCCTCCCTCTCAGTATAAGCTTGTGTTCTTCAAAACATTCATAAGATCACATGACATAATCTTGGACTTTCCAAGCATCAACAGTGGTTCTCACCACTCATTTGGGGCATTTTCAAGCCATCCAAGCCTAGCCGCTCAAGCCTAGAGCGGCCAGACCTTAGCCGCTCAAGCCTAGAGCGGCCAGACCTTAGCCACTGTAGATGACAATGGCCAGATCTTAGCCACTATAGACGATAGCGGCTAAGCCATAAAAGACATTTTGCCGACAAATATGCTCAATCACGGGTGGAAGTGGCAGTCTACATGCAATAAAGGTGAGCGGGAGTAACTTTGCATTCCCTTTCATGGCCAGTTCACATAGGAGACTTGAGTTTGCATTTAGACTTTAGTTAACTAGCCTCCAAACATAGACAAAAACAAAGCTGCTCATGCTAAACGACCAGTTTGCATAGGAGACTCAAGTTTGCAGTTAGATTTCAGATAACTGGTCTTTAAACATAGAAAAGACAAAAAGATTCTCATGCTAACTCTCACTACGCATGAGGAATTCATTCCTAGGGCTTGGGCATAGACCTAGGGTTTCACACACTTTAAAAGGTGCAAGCCTGAGAGCACCAAGGAGAGACAATTTTTGATCCCGAATTTATCAGAACAGGTCATTGAGGAGAGCTTTTGAGACTTAGAGAGCTTCCCTTGGAGATCACATTTATGGTGAAGCCCTGAAAAATTGGAGAGCAAAGCGACCACTATTTCAACATCCGATACAAGCTTTGATCCATAGCTTTGGGGCAAATAGAACGAAATTCACCTTAGCGGTCATTGTCTTGGATAGTGGCCCACGGGCCTAGCTTAGGGTTTTATACATTAGTTTCATTACTTTGATTTCTTCATATTTGCATATCATTAGCATAGCTTTCATTCATTTGCATTCATAGCATTAGTTCCATTTGCACTTGCTTTCATTTGAGTATATTCATTGCTAACAACCTCATCCGGGGAGGCAATCTCGGACATCTAAGCGTGTGTTGTTGTTTCATTGCTTACAGGGCCACAGGTTCATCGGATGGAATCTGCAACATACGAGAGCAAAAGGGATCCCTCTAGGAAATAGGCCTAGAGAAGGAGGCATCTGTAAGCCCTCATACATTTCCATGTGTGGAACTAGGAAGCTTTTGAAAGTGCACCACCTCTTCGTGAAAGGGGCACTCTTTACCTATTTATAACCTTATTGTATCAAAATGGGTATCCCTAAGAGGGACCGAAATGTAACCGGGTTTCAATCCAAATAAAGAGATCTATCTTTGTTATTTTTATGTTATATGCTTTTCATTGTCTTCCATTTCATTTTGGGGTTTTAATACATTGCAAGTAGAGTAAAAAGAGTGGTGTGTGCATCCCGGGGTCGCTACAGATGGTGATCATGATGGGACCTCCACTGAATTTTTTATTTTTCTGCCTGAATACTAACTTAATTTTGTGTATAGGCCTAGTCGCTCTGATCTACAGTGGCCAAAAATCAGCCGCTCTGAGCCACAACGGCCAACAGAGCCTTAGTCACTCCTGCTAACAGTGGCCAGGAACCAGCCACTCTGGTCGATAGCGGCCAACATTGGAGTGTAGCAGAGGTCAAAACACTGACTCTCTGAGCTGGATCAAAGGTTGGTACAACCTCTCTGATATTTTATAGCTTTCTATTTGCTTCTATGTGTCTAAAATAGAGAACTTAAAGCACATTTATGTTTGGAAATTGAAAGAATAAAAGGAGAAAGAATTAAGCAGTTTGCATATCTTAGATCTTCTTTTAGATTTCCACTAGGCATTGCTAGGAACAATGGCTTCTATCTATAAATTTCACCCTAGAATCCAATGTGCTAGACATTGTATGGTTGGTTTGCTTGCTTTGAGGCCTTTCTAAAGGCCATACTTGCACCTGATAGAGTGCACTCATTAATTTCATAATAGTTCATGCATATTTCTGAATATTGAAATGCATTTTGCATTAGGCATATAGGGAAAGTTCATGGTTTCTATATGATGCATTCTTATTCATGCAATCTTAAAATGAACACCACACACACACGTATCATTTAAACATTGGGGAGTTGGATTTCATCACCAACCCTCAATTCAGTTCGATGACATTGGAATTCATCTCCTTCCACCGGTTTTCCCCCTAGATTCTCCTAGAAATGGATTGAAGAACTTTTTCATAGTGGTACTAAGATACTTGTGTTCAAACTATCTCCCACTATTGGAACATTCATTGGTTCAGAGTGGAAGAGCTAGGCGAACCCCCCACTAGGATTTCAGTGGTGTACCCTAGTCTCTTTTGGGAAATCATGTTTGGCATGAGTACTCTTGATTATCACTATGGATGAGTCTCCTCATTCCAAATCCGAAGCAAGAAGCAAGAAACAACAAAACATCAGAATACATCAAACAGTTAGGGCACACTTAAAATCTATAATCAAGATAAACATTTGTGTGATATTGTTTGATCATATTTAAAGTGCAACACAAAAGCTAAATTCAAAAATGATGGTTAAAACAAGAAGTAGACATCCCCAGTCTGACACCGAGGGAGGGTCCAAAACAACACATACCCTTAGGCGAAGTCATAGTAACATTGAAAGACCTACTCGGAAGACCGTAAGATGCAGTTCTATGAGTCTAAGGGGTGATAACTCAACCCTTGGGGGATCTCCTCGAGAAACCCCAAATAGGGAACCACAACATGAAACTACATCTCATAAACACAAAGAGGCCTCACGACCATCATCATCAAGGAGACATGAGGAAACCTCAAAGGCTTCCTCTAAACACATAGAAACTTCTCAGAGACATGAGGAAGCTTCAAGAGCTTCCTCCTCACATAGACATAAAGAGGGTTCTAGACCTCGTTCTTCACATAGAGACGATGAGGTTTCTCCTTCCCCATCCTCATGGAGGGTAGAAAGGACTATGAAACCCTCATCACCAAAAGGGCACATGAGAGTCGAAACATCTCAACATTCACATGAAACACTTAGAACAGATCAACCCACTAAGGGGTAAGAAACTAGAAACACATCCAGTCATAGACATCAAATAGAAGATATCCTTCAAACAAGAGGAAGGATTCCATTAGACTATGACCTCATTGGAGTGAATGGCACCCCATGGGATCAGCCATGGAGAACAAGACAATTGGACGAGTTGGATCGGTTGCATCCGAGACCACCTCCCAGAACCATAGCCATAGAGAATTCCGCATCTAGAAGCTCACGAACCATGACTTCTAAGCCCACTTCTCAAACTAGGGGTGCCTCAAGATGACCCTACAACAAACACACAAAATCTGATCATAGAGACACTCAAAAATATACTGAACAAATCACATTAGCTAGCGAGAGCGAGAAAATAGTAGAAACCTCTAAGAGAGATCTATGAATCAAAATAACTAGGGCAAGGTTAGATAAGCATGAGTCCTCTATGACTATGCAAGTTAACCACATGTGATGGTTAGAGAATACCTTATGCAAAGAGTGAGAGCTTGTGGATGCTCTTGAACATGATAAATAGAGAGAACGGTTGTTGCACCAACATGAGCAATATTTGAGAGAGCAAGTTGAGCAGCTAGCTCACAACAACCAACAAACAAGTGGAAGTGATCATCAAAGAGATCAGCACATTAACTCACCAAGAGAGGAGCGCATTAGACAAGAAAGTAACTCACAATAGATTCACCCTCCAAATCATGAGAGGAACCCAACTGAGGGGGAAAGGATAAACTTAATAGAGCCAGATCAGGCACATCTTGAATCCCCTCATAGAAGGGAAGAAAATAGAGCAAATCAAATGGATAGAGAGTTACCTCCATCACCACTGGGGGGGTCTACAAGAGGAGGAAATCCTCACTTCAAAGGTATTTCAAGAGCTTGCTAAGAATATGAAAGCCTTTGAGAAACAAGAGGTAGTTAGGAACTAACCAACATTGAACAAAATACACAACCAACCATTGTGTCCATCAATTCCTAGCCCTCCCTATCCTAAGCACTTTGAGATGCCTAGGCTAGAGAAGTTTAAAGGTGAAGAAGATGCACAAGAGCATGTCACAAATTTCATCAACGCATGTTTTCATCTCGAAGACAATGATGCTCTTATGCTAAGGACATTCATCATGACATTTTCGGGCGTAGCCACCCAATGGTTCAACCAACTGCCCAAGCATAGCATAGAAAATTTTGAACAACTAGTGAATGCTTTTCTAAAGTGTTTCTCTTTTGGTGCTAAGAGGAGAGTGAACCTTTCAGACCTGGCCAATCTGAAACATTATGATGATGAGCCAGTAATGGATTACGGGAATAGATGGAGAAAAATCATGGCAAAATTATCATTCTTCATTCCCATAGAAGAAATCATCCGGATGTTCACCAAGAGTTGTTCCAAACACATTTCCCTCTTGCTACAACTACAACAATACCCCTCATTTGAGGAAGCTTTGGCACAAGCCAAACTCATTGAGGACATCAAAGTAGATGAGGGAACCATAAAACTCTGGACCAAGAAGGAGTGGAGAAAAAATGACAAGAATGGCAAATATAAGTAGAAGTAGGCAAACCCTACCCCAGTTAATCAAGTGGTATTGGCTATGCCCAAGGATGGGGCTGCACAACAGCCCTAGAATTATCAAGCACAACCCCCACCAGCCAACTATGAACAAAAGAACAATCAGGGTCAAAACAAAGAATGCAAACCCCCTCATTATTTTACACCATTAACAGAATCAATGCAATCAATCTTCAATCAATTGAGCGAGGTGGGAAAGATCAGATTCCCTGATATACCTCTTATAGATCCCAACCATCCTAAGCCAAAAGGATATAGGGAAGATCAATTCTGCCCATATCACAGGATACCGGGGCATAATATCGAAGTTTGTGTTGGTTTCAAACATCAGGTGCAAAACATGATTGAGGTGGGAGAACTTAAAGTGGACAACCCACTGGCCCCTAACAATAGAGATATGGGCATCTATAAAAACTTGCTACCAAACCATGAGGTCCCTAGAGGGCAAGGTGCACAAGTCAATCAGGTCCGAATTGATACGCCTACCCATGGGTGTGTTGGGATGGTTGAAATTGTCAATATAGCAACCAGGACTAGACGGTATGGTCAACCACAACCTCCTACAGCTCCCATCAATGTCCCAGCTGCACCTAGGCAGAGGCAAGGGTAAGACAACCTTCCAGGTCCACCAACCCGACCTATGGTAAATATCTAGAGTAGACTTGAGCAAAAATTACAAATGACTCCGGCTAAGCTATCCATTTATGAGCTCATACAATAGTCCCCAAAGCACAGGGAGACCTTGATGGAGATTTTAAGGTCAATAGAGCTCCAACCGCAAGACCCACATGCATTCACCCATTTTGTGGGACAAGTACAAGAATTCCAGGAACCTGTGATTCGATTCTATGATTATGAGATTAAGACAGTATCTACTGCCTTACTAGACCCTCCATTGCACATCGTGGCATCAGTTAATGATTTATCATTTAAGTGGGTCTTGATCGATACAGGTTCATCAATCAACATCATCACAACAACAACACTAGAACACCTTAAGATCCCCAAGTCCAATATCATTTTGAGAGCCTATACATTAAGAGCTTTCAATGATGCTTTATGCAATACTATGGGAATGATAGTCCTACCTATCAAGGTGGGGCATAAGACCATCCCCATGATGTGTCATGTATTGGAAGGGGCCATGCAATACAACATCCTCCTAGGGAGACCTTGGATAAGGGACATGAGATGTGTTCCTTCGATCTTACACCAATGTGTCAAGTATGTGCATGATAACAAAGTCTACATGGTGTTGGCCGATGAAGAGCCATTCAAGTATGTTCACTAGGTGGATTGTCTAGGAGAATTTGTGATTCCTTTAGCCCACTTGTCGGTAGGACCTTCATCTCCGAATATTCAACTGGATAACAAAGACAAAGGGGCACAAAAGGACCCATCTGCATCAACACCTCATCTTGCACACAAAGCAACTAATGCTTCTAGTAAACCATTAACGCCTAAACCAAAGAATGATCAGAAGCTAAAGGCACCTATGGTTGAGAAAAACAAACTCAAGGAAATGCTAACCATAGATATTGAAGAGAGTCCAACTCCCATGGAGGAAGAAGATCACCAAGACCAAGTCGAAGATGATGACTACCATCCTGCTTCGCTAGTGTCATCCATGGGGTCATCCACCTCACATGCAACTATACACTTGGCAAGCATAGGGATAGGAGAGTATCTTGTGTAGAACATAACTTTTACACCTATCATAGAATCTACACAGGACATGGGATGGCCGAAAGATCTAAGACCACCAGTGGGAATAGTGGTTCCACTTGGAATCCCTCCCAACCAGACAAACTTCATCTACGCTGGCCTAGATTGCACCCATAAATCTATGGATATAGATGAGGACAATGATGAGCTATTCACTATCAATATTCGCTACCTCTCTAATCCTGAGTTTGCTCTGACCTATTTTGAGCATTGCCATTGGCATGGTTATGGCCTTGGTATATATGAGCAGGGGTGTAGGTGGCCATTCGAGCCACAATACCAACTCCCATATGATATATTTGGGTTAGGATATCACATCAGAGGTCGAGATGACCCTCTAGAAGTAGCATTAGATAGATTAACCTTGGGGTTAGGAGAAGACATCGATTTTATTCCTTATCATCCACCAAGTGCAAGATATCTGAGCAACAGACAAGTGGCTATGGCAAGCATACCACCTCCCGAGACTTATCATCCAAGATCCACAATTGATGTCACCCCAATAGGTTACAACTCATGGGATGATGAGCAAGAAGAAAATGCATATGTGGCAAGTGATGATGAAGCACAAGAGGGCTTGGCCGTTCATGAGCCTCACTATTTACAAAGCTTTACCTAGTCTGGACACCATGAGAGTGGATACATATCGGATGAAAGTGACTATGAGTTAGAGGACTCAACAGAGAGAGCCTACTTAGGGCCAAGACATGAGCCCCTCATCTTAGGGCCACATACTAATGCTAATGGCTTCTGGATAAGTGATGATGATTTTGAGGATGAGACTGAGATGGCCTATCTTGGGCCTCACCATTTATGACAAGTCAATATGTTGGTGGAAAGAGAAGTAACACTTCATGCCATAGACCCTAGCTTGCAGTTTTTGGGAGACCAGTTGACTTGAATGTCATTCATCGCATGGTCAATCCCCCTCCACCTACATTTAGGGAGCTCTTAGAGCCTAATGATCCTATTATCCAACCAGCTCATGGACCAGATCTAGAGATTCCCATTCCTCCAAAGCCTCATCACAAGTATGGAAGGGAAACCCCTAAAACAATATTACACCCATGTGGTCCTAGAGATTTCATCCCATCCATCAATACAATCTCCATTGATTTGACCACTCCACTTCATAACCCAGCAGATCCCACTAAACCTTTGTGTCTCGACACATAGGCTATTGATTGGGATCACACTAATTCACCAATAGAGCTTGAAGATATTTTCCCTAATGAAGAGATGTTACAACCATTCCATTTTGCATCAAGTTGTGCATATGATGTATTCCATGCTGGTTTGGATCCTGAGTTAGTAGGACCTATAAATCTCATCGATGACATTCATTTGATACCCATGCCTCATCAACTAGAGGATGGGTCACATATGGCTATAGAAGCGACTTTCGAGGTGGACATCAATGATGATCCTACCCAACCAAGGAAAGTCAAGTTTAGAGAAAGTCTATCTCCAAAGGAACAAGCCATCCTAATTCCTCTCCTCAAAGAGAGGCCAAATATTTTTTCTTGGACTTACAAAGACATGCCAGGGATAGATCCAAAGTTAGTCATTCACAACCTTTCATTGGATCCCATGAAGAAGCCAATCAAGCAAAAGCTGAGGAAAATGCATCCAACCATCGCTTTGATGGTGAAGAACGAATTGCAAAAACTACTGGATGTAGTGTTCATAGTTCCTATCGACTACCCTGAGTGGGTGTCGAACATGGTACCCATGGGGAAACCCGATGGAAGAGTCCGTATCTACACAGACTTCAGAGATTTAAATAGGGCAACACCAAAGGATTCATTCCCATTGCCAAACATAGATGCTCTTGTAGACGCAACCGCAGGTCATGAGATGCTCTCCCTAATGGATGGTTTTTTGGATACAACCAGATCCAGATTAAGCTCGAAGATCAACATAAAACTACTTTCATTACTCCATGGGGAACATTCTATTACAAAGTGATGCCATTCGGTCTCAAAAATGTTGGTGCCACATATCAATGGGCCATGACATACATATTCCATGACTATATGCATAAGATCTTAGAGGATTACATGGATGACTTACTAGCCAAGTCCCTATTGTGGCAAGAGCATGTTGAAGTCCTTAGAAAAGTCTTTGATCACCTCATAGAACACAATGTCAGATTGAATCCTAAGAAGTGCGTATTTGGCATAACTTATGGCAAGCTTTTGGGATTCATCGTATCCAAGAGAGGCATTGAAGTTGATCCTACAAAGGTAAAGGCTATATTGGAAATGGCCACCCCTACCAACATTAGGGAGCTAAGGAGCCTACAAGGCAAGATAGCATCCATCAAAATATTCATCATGCAATTATCAGACAAATATCGACCCATGAATCGGTTGCTATGCAAGGAGGTCCCCTTTCATTGGGATGAAGAATGCCATCAAGCCTTTGCAGAGATCAAAACTTATCTGGCAACACCGCTAGTATTGGCTCCACCAAGGCCAGACATACCATTTTTACTATATATATCGGCTACTGATTTTGCATTGGGCACCATGTTAGCCCAAAAGAATGCACAAGACAAAGAGCAAGCCATATATTACATTAGTCGCACCTTGGTGAGTTATGAGCTAGGATATGCGTATGTCGAAAAGTTGTGTTTAGCAGTGGTCTTTGCAACTCGAAAGTTGTGACACTACATGTTGAGCCATACGACCTACGTCATATCAAAACAAAATCCTTTGTAGTACATGATGAGCAAGACATATCACAATACACGTACCACAAAGTGGATCATGCTATTGATAGAATTTGATCTAGAGTTCATAAGCCAAAATTCCATCAAGGGACAAGTCATAGCAGATCAATTAGTAGAGGTGCCTCTTCAGGATAACAAGCCTCTCACCATAGAATTGCTTGATGATGCGGTCTTTGCATTATCAGATCCGCTAGAACTCGAAGAACCTAAGAAAGAAAGAGACATGTCATTGTTCTTTGATGGTTCAAAGTGTGAACAAGGGGGTGGAGCAGGGATTGTCTTTATCACACCGCAGGGCGCTCCATTACCCTTATCATTCAAACTAGACTTCCCTTGCACAAACAACAACACGGAATATGAGGCATTGATCTTGGGACTCCAAACAGCCATAGCAATGGGCATTAAAATATTGAATATCTTTGGTGACTCCTTGCTCATAGTAAACCAAGTCAAAGGACTATTTCAATGTAGGTGCCCACTCCTGAAGACTTACAAGGAACTTGTTGACACCTACCTAGCCCGAGCTGGAATGGTATGACATCGAGGCAATCCCTCGTACGTCAAATAGATTTGCAGACACCATGGCCTCTTTGGGATCCTTAATCCCTCAGAATCCATCTACTGATTTTATGACCATTCATGTGAAAGTGCTTTCACACTCAACAATACATCGTGAAGCTTTTGACAATCAAGAATCAGTCAACATGATCAACATCGAACCAAATCAGGATTGGTCCTTCGCAGCTAGAGATTTCTTGCAAATGGCACCTTGGGGGTCTTTGATCTCCCAAGGACCTATGGAGTGTGGTGCAACCATACACCATAGAGTTGTTCCTCAATCCATGTTCACCAGCTTAGGAAAATAGGAAGAGCAAGTCATCTTTTCTATAGAAGTCATGGCTTATCAGGATTGGCTTTCCCAACTACGGGACTTCCTAAAACTTGGAATAGTACCTCAAGGTCTATCGCATACTGAAAGGTGAACATTCAAATAGAAAGCAACAAGATACATCTTTCTAGGAGAAATCCTCTATAGACGAGGATATGATGGAGTATTACTCCATTGTCTTGAGCCCTAGGAAGCATCCTGGGCAATTTTGCAAGCTCACGATGGCACATGTGGAGGGCATTTCAGTGGCATGGCCATCGTTAAGCGCATCTTGAGAATGGGTTACTATTGGCCCACCATGGAAAAGGACTACTATGAGTATGTCAAGAAATGCATTAAGTGCCAGCATCATGCAAATCTAATGCACTTACCATCGCAAGCCTTGCAACCCATCCAGGCAGCATGGCCATTCTCGTAGTGGGGACTAGACTTGATTGGGAAGATCTCACCCCCATCCTCAAGCTGACACACATTCATCATAATGGCCACTGAATACTTCACTAAATGGGTTGAAGTGATCCCCTTAACATCGACAACTAGACCAAGGATTACGGAGTTTATACTCCACAATATCATAAGTCATTTTGGGGTCCCTTCGAAGATAATATCGGATAATGGGCCATCTTTCAAGAACAAAAATGTGTGTGCTTTAATGAACAAATACCATATTCAGCATAGTTTTTCAATACCTTATTATCCACAAGAAAATGGGCAAGCAGAAGCCTCAAACAAAACAATAGTCTCCATCTTGAGGAAGACGGTGCAAGACAATCACAAGGATTGGCACATGCAGTTGCCTCTTGCACTATGGGCATACAAGACTAGTATACGGATGCCCACTGGGGCAACACCATTTTCACTAGTGTATGGCACTGAGGCCATCATGCCACTAGAGTTGGAAATTCCAACTCTACGCATAGCATTAAAGGACTTCATAGATGATGATGTCACATGACAAGGCCACCTTGATCAGTTGATGCTTCTTGATGAACGTCGAGTCAATGCTTTAGAGCATCTTCATGTCTACCAAGATCGCCTTGCGTGAGCTTACAATAGTAAAGTCCACTTAAGAGAATTCAAGGTTGGAGATCTAGTGCTCAAAGAAAACCAAAAAAATTCGAATCTGCCATCGCACCTACGAGACAAGTTCACGGTAAATTGGATAGGCCCGTACATGATTTCACAAAGAGTTGGGCTTGGAGCATATCACCTTATATCATTAGATGGTGTTGAAGAGCCTGAACCTCTCAATATCATTCACTTGAAGGTATTCTACACATAAAACACAAAAACATTCAAATATGTCAAAAATACAAAAACATTCAAATATGTCAAAAATACAAAAACATTCAAATATGTCAAAAATACAAAAACATTCAAATATGTCAAAAATACAAACAAATCATAAAAACATAAAAATTCAAATTCAATCAAAATGCTCCAAGGGCATCCAAGCCACTTGGTCAAAATCAAATAAAAAATTCTCCAAGGGTATTCAAACCGCTTGGTCAAATTCAATCAAAATGCTCCAAGGGCATCCAAGCCGCTTGGTCAAAATCAAATAAAAAACAAAAATTCATCCCACTTGGTTAAAATCAAAAATCTCCAAGGGTACTTCATGCTACTTGGTCAAAAATAAAAAATCCCCAAAGGCACAATAAGCCCTTTGGTCAAATTAAACAAAAATACAAAAACAACATAAAAATAAAAAATACAAAAACAATTGCATCTCATATCTTGCATCCACATAATTGCATTACATTTTCATATCCATTACATTCGCATATGTCATGAGAGCCTTAAAAGTGATGCCATAGTTTGTCTCACAAACCATTCAAATCCATACCTCCATCAACACATGTGTGTAATTGTGTTTTTCAACACAACCATTATCTATTGCTATACATAATATACTAAGGTTTTTTGGTTATTCAACCACACCTAGTGATCTTATCAACTTTTGTGGAAAACCATCTTGGTTAGTAGAGAATAAGGTCTAGTGGTGACAAAGCCTAGCATATCTCAGGATCCCACCACTAATTACAATACTAAATTCTAGTTGGTACACGGGAAGATGAAAACTACAAAGTGGTCTAGGTTACCAAAAGCAAAAAGGAACTTCCTTGCTTATCCCCCTATGCAACCGGTTTAAAGGTGCTGAGAATTGGAAAAAGGACAAGTTATGCCCTACCCAGAAATGAGTGATTATCATCACTGCATACATCCCTTGCTTTCATAAAAACAAGCAAAATCCTGAAACAAAGCCAAATTCAAATCTCAAAATCAAAAGTTCAAATTTTCCAAAAGTCAAACATCAACGCCCAAAGTCATAGTTCAAAATATCAAAAAAGAACAAAAGCAAAATAAACAGTGATTATCATCACTACAAGAGTCCCTTGCTCAAGAGAAAACAAAAAAATTAGTCAAAATAAACAGTGATTTTCATCACTAAGTATGAGCAAGTATCCCAACTAAATGAAGAAAAAAAGGGAATAGAACTTGAATCCCTAGAATTCTTAGCATTGCACAAAACTGGAAGGAGAAATCCTTACGCATGATGATATGTCTATCACAAAAGCTCCTGGCATTTGTATAGACCAATGTTTGAATGTGGATGAGCTAGCTTAGGTAACTCAAAACTGCCTAGTGGTATAGTCCAACTAAGTCCAACATAAGGATGAGATAAAACACTTGAGAATCCCTGATCTTAGCAATGGGCTGAAAGAATCCTGCCTGACATCGGAGGAAATGCATGGGTTCTATCTAAATATATTCATTTGCACACACAGGGAGAATGAGTATCTAGGACCATGATGAAAGCCTAATTTTCAAAAGCCTTAAATGATCAGTACACAATCATTGATAGGGTAACTAGAGTGTTTGGATCTCCGAAAAGCCCCAAAATTCTTACATAGCAACAAATCATATCATCATTCACACCATCACTTTCTTTATAAAATTCTATAAATTAGGGGGTATCAACATAGTAGGACAGATACCGCATATATATTAGAAATAGTATATAGACGACCACTGACTACTTTATATCTTTTAATTTACAGAAACTTATCAAGAAAATACATCTCACACCATTACATCTCATATATGAATGCTTAATCAATTCTTATGATAAGAGTGATTATTTAAATTCATGATTAATTTTTTACTTTCTATGGTATCACCCATTAAGATTGTCAATGTCATATGCATTCCTTATGTTTTAAGTGATTAGAGCATACAGGTTCATTTATACCATCCCATCACATAAGTTAGATGCATACAATTAAAGCAAAATTAAACATGCATTTAACAATAACATCGCATCCATAAACACAAAAACCAAATCACCCATCATTACATCATAAAGCACATCATAAAACATATAGGCAATATCCATTTGCATACAATCATAAATTCATCATTTATCAACTCAAAATACATCACATCATATCATCAAATCATATAAGCATCTACACTTCCATCTAAGCATCTACAATACCATCTAACATATACATCAAGTCATCATAATGCCATCATCACATCACATCATAAAACAAAATAACAACAAAAACATGAGTAATAAACGATACACATAATGAGTCATAATGCAAAGATATCATAAAAGTATGTGTGTCAAGTCCATGGATATACAAAAATTCCCATGGGCTACAGTCATATAGGTCAACCGACCTCAAAAACAAAACCAAGTGCACCATCAATCAAATACTGGGCCTACACCCCCTACAACACCACCCCCTATGGCCGGATCTCTGGGAGAATGGTGCGAGCTAGACCCTACTGGTCTCTCAGTATGAGTCCAGGCCCCATGACCAAGGCGAGATGGAAGACTACCCTACTGTAGAACTCCTGCTGACCTGTGACCCACCTGTGGCTCCTCTCTCCCTAGGGATGGCTCCTAGCCTCCTGATCTACCTTGAGAGAGCGGCAATATGGGCTGCATCATCAACAATCTGTACATCACTCTCATCCAACAAACCCTGTAGATGACTGATCTCATCCTCAAGAGCTACCCTCGAAGGACCCTCGAGAGCAGGAGGAGCAACAACAACCTACATTCGGGTAGCTCCTCCCATAGTGGCCTATAAAGCCTGTATCTAGTCTGAAAGCTGTGCTATAGTGGTATCCCGTTGAGCTATGATGGCGTCACGCTGTTGTACCTATATCTTGGCCGACTGGAGCTTGACCTCCACATCATGCAGCTGTGCCCTAAGAGGAGAATCTCTCTCCTCAGGCTCCATCTCCTCCTTCACCTCCTCAAGAGCCTCCTACTCCTCCACTACCACCTGCTCTGCCTGCTGGCCCCATCCGTAGTCCTAGCATGAACCCTACGCCCCGATGGATCTGCCCCATCTCCACCATCATCCTCTTAGCCCATACTACCCTCACCATGCCACATCAGGTCACCCCACCACCGCACAAATGCATCTGTGACTCCCCCAGCCACTCCAAGATCAACAGTTGGGGCATCCTCCTCATCAGCTAACTCTATGACCTATCAGGGAGGGAGGTCTCTCTCTGCTTCGATGCGCCTATACAAAAATGGTACTAGTGGCACATCCTACTGCAACCCATACTAACGAAGAACCCGAGAGTAGAAGAAGTGCTCCCGGATGCTAATCTTGTGGTCGATGAGCCATCGCTCATGCCATATCCTAGCAGTAAAACTATCTGGGTCATCCCAAGTGGGACACTCATGATACGAGTGCCATATGACATCTCCAACTTGGAGTCCAATAAAAGTATCAGTATAATGAGACAAATCCCCTACAAAAGTGTGGCTCTTGTGCTCCTCGCTCTCTCTAGCCCATCTGGTGGTATAGCACTACATCCGCCTATCCACAGCTATGATCTCAATAGGAAGCCCCTTAGGATGATCTACCTTAATGTGCTCCCATCCCCAGATCTACAAAATCCAACTACAGGTAATGCTGACATGACCCCTCCGATGGATGTGGTACAACTCATCATAACACTGAGCCAATAGAGACCTACCCCATGCATATATGATAGGCTCCTCACTATCCATTAGGTCCTGAACCATCATGAGGAGGTTCCAAGGGAACCTCAAGCCTGAGTAGTCTAGGATAAGGATGTTGTTGATGACCATCAGCAATACCGCATGCCTCACTATGAAAACCTACTCTCGATACCAATGGATAATGGACACTCCCCTAGACTTGGTGTCCTTGAGGGCCGCCTAGAGCGTCCTCCGAACACCCGAGTGAAAATAACCACCTGATCATTAGTGGTCGAAGAAACGATGGCCACTCCATCAAAAGGGATCCGAAAGATCCTGTACACATCCTCTAGCGTAATGGTCATCTCGCCAATCGAGAGGTGGAAGGTATTAGTCCGAGGGTCCCAACGATGGGCCAAAGCCATAAGGTAAGCCTGATCCGACATGATGTGAGGTAGTTTGGTAACATACTAGAGCCCATGAGCCTTAAGCCACCTCCAATCTGTGTCATCCAGAAGAGGTAGAAGGTCATTCATGAGCTTCGGGTCCCGAGCCCAAGCAGTAAGGATCTAAGCAAAATGAAAGAAAGATGAAACATAACTACAATGCATCTAAGGCATAAATCCCAATAAAACATGAAAAATCTGACACTCTCCTAAATCTGAGCAAAGAGGGGGATAAATACACCTAGGCATGCAACACATGCTAAAGAGTATCTCAGAAAAATCCAAAAAGAAAAATTCTTGCAAAATTGGCTAAGGGATTTAGCCGTTGTCGCCCATAGTGGCTAGAATCTGGCCACTGGAGATAGCAGCGGCCAAAGCCCAATGGTCAATTTTTTATCGTTGGGGTTCAAACCTAGCTGCTCTGAGTGACAGTGGCCAAATTTTTTTGCTTTGAGCGATAACGGCCGAAGGGCGACATGGCAAACCCATGAACCCTAGGCCATAAAATACAAAAAAAAATTGAAAACATAAAAAATGGGGACCAACCCACCACATAAAAACCTATACTAAGCCTAGCTACGGATTTCGTTCATTACCAATAGGTTTAGTGAGGTTCATTTACCAGTTACTTAGTGAGGTTCAATTTTACCCAAAAGAGGAAAAGAGGTTAGGGTTTGAAAGAATACCCGAGAAGCTTCGGCTCCTCCAGCAGCTAATACCTCACCCTATGCAGCCATATCCTCGATGCAGGTATCTTTCGAAACTACAACTGTCATTGTCTCACCAGAGCTCTAAAAAGTGAATTGTCAACAAAGAAAATGATAGGTCAAAAGCCCTAAAAATGCATTTTATATTTTCAAATTATGCCTTGGCCGCTGCTGACGTCAGTGGCCCGAACTTCATGGCCGCTCAAGGTGACAACGGCCACAGGAAGAGACTCAGAGGCCGCTGGACCTGACAACGGCCTGCTCCATAGATAAAAACAAAAAATTCCTTCCATGGGGGATAACAAAAAAATATTAAATAAATGCATTTTGATGAATTAAAGTCATCTTAATGATCAAAATAACAAAAAAAAATCACATATAAGCATAATCTCAAGCAGGCCTCGTATCCAGTTACTTACTCTATCCACTCGATGATTGCAGCGATTCACACTCCATGCACTTCGATGAGATGAGTAGGCTACCATAAGGCCACTTGGGGCAAAAACATTTCATTTTGGAATTACGATGTGCCACCCTTCAATCCCGAAGAAGACCAAGATGGTCGGACTGCTCCACGGGTGCGAAAGGATCATCCTAATTCCCCTATGATACCAAAAACATTAAGCCAAAGTGATACAATATGAACATAAATAGAATCACTCATCCTAACTCCCTAAGAAGGCTATTGATAGTTGGACCGCTCCTCGGGATAGGGATGGATGATTATCATAAACAATTGGAATCACACTTGGATGTGGGATTGCCCATTAAAAGCAACAAATGCTAGAAAGGAACCAGATTAGTCATATTGGTCAAGCGACTTGTCGCTTCATTCATTGTCATTTCTTCACCAATCCATTGTGTGAGGAGGTAGTTCAAAGCTTCAACATAATCATAATCAAATCAACAAAATATCACTCGATCACATCAAAATCATGTTCATCCTACGAATCATTGCATACAACAATCACATAATTTCCCTTGTTTGTTGGGAACGTAAGCAGACATGACATATTCAATAGTAGCTCTCCTACCGATCGGAACTATTGTAGCAGCTGAAGCTACCCGATTGAGTTTGAGGAATGAGTGCAATTTAACATGTCCAAGCCACTGAGCTAAGTCCTCCGAACATTGAGGCAATGATTCAAGGGGTGCATGCCATCTTGCATGATTGGGCCATCCGGCGTTGATCAGACCATTGATCACCATACACCCTACAAACAGATCAGTCTACATTTTTGCTCAGCATTGTGTTTTCCACACAATGCATCACAAAAGGGGCATCTGTAGACACCTAAAATATGTCATGTTTAGGGGAGCTACTCACAGAGACACATTCATAAGATCATATGACATAATATTGGACTTTCCAAGCATCAACAGTGGTTCTCACCACTCATTTGGGGCATTTTCAAGCCATCCAAGCCTAGCCACTCAAGCCTAGAGCGACCAGATCTTAGCCGCTCAAGCTTAGAGTGGCTAGACATTAGCCACTATAGACGACAATGGCCAGATCTTAGTCATTGCAGATGATAGTGGCTAAACCATAAAAGATATTTTATTGACAAATATGCTCAATCATGGGTGGAAGTGGTAGTCTGCATGCAATAAAGGTGAGTGGGAGTAACTTTGCATTCCCTTTCATGGCCAGTTCACATAGGAGACTTGAGTTTGCATTTAGACTTTAGTTAATTGGCCTCCAAACATAGACAAAAACAAAGTTGCTCATGCTAAAACGTTTGATAAGACTCAAGTTTTTAGATCTCGATAATTGGTCTTTAAACATAGAAAAGACAAAAATCTTCTCATGCTAACTCTCACTACGCATGAGGAATTCATTCCTAGGGCTTGGGCATAGACCTAGGGTTTCACACACTTTAAAAGGTGCAAGCCTAAGAGCACCAGGAGAGACAATTTTTGATCTCAAATTTATCAAAACAGGTCATTGAGGAGAGCTTTCGAGACTTAGAGAGCTTCTCTTGGAGATCACATTTATGATGAAGCCCTAAAAAATTGGAGAGCAAAGTGACCACTATTTCAACATCCGATACAAGCTTTGATCCATAGCTTTGGGGCAAATAGAACGAAATTCACCTTAGCGGCCGTTGTCTCGGACAGTGGCCCATGGGCCTAGCTTAGGGTTTTATACATTAGTTTCATTATTTTGTTTAGCATATCATTAGCATAGCATCATTTCATTCATTTAACTTCATAGCATAGGTTTAATTTGCACTTGCTTTCATTTTGGTATATTCATTACTAACAACCTCATCCGGGGAGGCATTCTCGGACATCTAAGCGTGTGTTGTTGTTTCATTGCTTACAGGGCCACAGGTTCATCGGACGAAATCTGCAACATACGAGAGCAAAAGGGATCCCTCTAGGAAACAGGCCTGGAGAAGGAGGCATCTGTAAGCCCTCATACATTTTCGTGTGCGAAACCAGGAAGCTTTTGAAAGCGCACCACCTCTTTGCGAAAGGGGCACTCTTTGCCTATTTGTAACCTTATTGTATCGAAATGGGTATCCCTAAGAGGGACCAAAATGTAACCGGGTTTCAATCCAAATAAAGAGATCTATCTTTGTTATTTCCATGTTATATGCTTTTCATTGTCTTCCATTTCATTTTGGGTTTTAATACATTGCAAGTAGAGTAAAAAGAGTGGTGCGTGCATCCGGGGTCGCTACAGAGGCAATATTAAAATATTATGACCCTAAGTCTAAGGTAGTTAAAATAGGTCAAGAAAAATCCCTTTTTAATATAACAACACAAGATTGTTGTGATCTCTTTGTCATGGGTAGAAAGCCACATGTAAATCCTAAGATTTTTGACCTAGATGAGAAAGTTAGGTATTACTCTTTGAGAGGATGTACAAAGAATGGTGATCATTTTAGGGAATAGGTGTGTGTCTAGTTTAAAATCGTAAGATCTAGAGATAGCTTACCTAATACTCCAATTGCCACTGAGCATTTCACCAACCCTAAACTCTTTTCCATGCTAGCAGCATTGCCTAGGCTAAATTCGAATGAAAATATGAGATATTGGTAGATAGCCATGATTTACTAATTTACATCATAGTCGAGATTGGTCAAAGCACTTGGAAGGAAATATAAATTCTAGCCTAGAACATGGTTCTATTTCACATGACTTAGAGCAAGATATTTGTAACATGACTTCAGTCTAACACACCTCTACTCTACGTTGTGGTCAAAGTAGCCAAAATACCAAGTTGTATAATCTAAAAGCCAAAACAAAACATGGTTCTATACTAGATGGGCCAATGCAATGTTCCATGCCATGGCCAAACTTGATTAAATTATATAAATAGAAATCCTAAGAATGGCTTAGAATAAGCTTTTATTTCACACGGCTCAAAGCAAAGTTTCATAAGCACAACCCTAGATTAGCACACTCTTATCCTGAGCTACAGTCAAAGTGATCAAATGACTCAAGTTAGAGATTCAAATGCTAGATTAGAGCACGTTCTATGCCATGAGAGATAAAAATATTTAAAGCCAATTGTATAAAGCAATGCCATCCCAGAATGTGTTGTAGGTCACTCCAGGTTGCTATATGCTCTAGACCGTGAATAGTAAAAGCACACCAAGCTTTGTAAAGCTTCAATATTTACCATTCAAAAGTAGATCAATGATCCACATTGAATCTGGTAAAAATCATGTATAAATACAAGATTCAATGCAGCATAAGGTTGTAGTTTTTTATCTAATCTAGTTCTAAGCCAAAGTGGGTAATCTAAGAATATGAAGTGATGAAATCCAAGATTCGTGAGCTCTTTCATCTTTAGATCTATGGAGAAAAAGTGATGGTAATAATAGGAGGTGATCTTGATCTTTTCTTGGCAATATTCTACAACTGGAAGCTATGAAATTTGAATAACTTGTAGAGTTCAAGTTGTAAGGGATCAATGGAGTAGATGATTTCTTCTTTCTTTGATCAAATAGGAGACTGCAACCTTAGCATCTTGCTGAAGCACTCCAACATCCTTGTAATGTTTCTAATTCTTTCAAATATTTTAAATTCATTGTAAAACTATAATAGATGTTGAACCCTCATTTTAAAAGGGTCAGCTCTAAAGTGTTTACTTGTGTTACTATTTTATACTCTCTGCAAACTAATAGAAGGAGAATTACTTGTTTGCCTCAAATTGGTATATATATTTTTTGAATTACCAACCCTTGAATTCATTTTTGCTACTGCTACTATGGTTAGTATATTTTGCTAATTTGGATTGCTAGCTTAAAGCAAATTAGAATGATTCATGTCTAACTTATGCTTGGAAAGTTTTTATTTTGATGTTAGTTGGAGTATTAATATAATTCTACTAATTTGGATTATTGATACCCTAGATGTTTGAAACAATTCTTGAAGCATGCTATTGTCCCTTAATGAGGAAGATGACTGGTTTTGAATGCTATTAGTATCAAGTATTGTTTGCTGGAAGTTAATTTATTAGAAGTTTTATGTAGATGCCTATATTGTTAGCTTTATCCATCCACTATTGATTCATTAATTTCTTAACCCTTTCCTATTTCTATACCTATCTTTATACATTTAACTAAGCTTACCTGATTCAACATTCAATAAGTTGACAAGGTATACCAGCCTACTTTGGAGGTTGGGTTAAAGCATTTTGACCCATCCAATAGCGAGATTTGGGATGTGATTAGCGGGTGTTCACCTTTCAAAAATCATTGCATATGTTAGCCACAATTCATGTTTACCTTGATTTCAATTCAAAACCCAACACATTCATATTTTATTATATAAATAAATGTTATTTGCTTTATTATATAGGCCTTGATATACATATTAATTTGCTCATATATTATTCTACTCATAATATTATTATTTTGACCTTTAATATTATGGCTATTTTATATTGGGACCTATGATATTTTTTGGTAGTAAGGCTTAAAATACCAATATATGTGGTGCATGTACGTATTATAATGCACGTCTTTCAGGTCTTTGTACTCCTAGAAAAATGCAATACTATGATTCCATAAAACTTTTTGTAGTTGCTTTTCCTACTCATTGGTTAGTTGTGTGTTGGTTTTTAAAGTTTTACCAAGTGTAATTTTGATCATTTTCACTTTAGGATCACTTGTACCAATATTATGTGTGGGAATAAATTCAATGAAACAATAGTTATGGGAGAGGATTTCATGAAAATAAAAAAGTATTGGCTAGGAATGACTAAGCCATTCAAATATCCAAGAGGACAAAGGTTGTATTCCTACTCTATGGTCTAGGAAAACCTATCCAATTGTGATGATTGGATAGAAGAATAATGAATATATATTATTATGGTGGTATAATCCTCTACTTTTGTTTTGTTTTCCTATGATCATAAGAATTTCCATAGGGTCCTAATATTCTATTCAAGATGCTAGTTTGTCATCTATAGATGACTATGTTGGTGGATAAAGGGTCATACTTTTGGTATTGTTTCTATTGGATATTTTCATGTCCCTTGACCTATAGTTGATATAGGCATCATTCATAGATAACCAAGGTCTTCCTAAGATAAGTAGATACCCCCTTTTTTGGATTTAGATAATAATACCATGAATCCAGTTGGGTACTCCCATGAGTTGATATAAATGATAAAAAAATTTAGGATATTTTTTGGCTTCACTATCAACCTATCATCCATTTTAAATAATATGGGAGTTGCCCTAATACCTTTAATATAAATAAATTCCATGGTCCCTGTGGTTATAACATTGATGACTACCCCTAAATACATGAGTGTGTTTCTGATTCGATTTTCCTCTATACAAACATAAACTATAGGGCTCCCTAGACTAGAGTATTCAGGAATTACTATATTCCCTAAAATAATATTAACAAGTTGACCATCAACATGAATTGTTTTGTGGTCCTTGCATCTCCTTCTAATTTTTTAACACAAAGTTCTTGTTTAACTTTTGTAAATGAGTACATCATTTATTGATTGGAATAAGAGGATTTTGACACATATTTTTAAGCTTCCCTAGGAAATCAAACTCTGGTTGTGGTGGTTCTTTTTGTTGATTAAGCCTCTCAAGAAACGGTGGTATGGGAGAAGAGGTTTATGCTATGGTTTTAGTTAATAGTTTATCTATAACTAGTTATGGAGTTACTTGTTTAGATTTATTCATGTTTTCATTAGATTCCTTAGGATCCACTATGATTGGTGTATTTATATCTTGTAAATTTCTACTTGAGTGGAGTTGTACTCCATTCAATCCCAATGGTCATATAGAATGCGTTTCTAGGGTGTCATTATTACATATTAGAGTGGCTTGTTTATTTTTTGGATTGGGTGCCAGTTGGGTTGGGAGTTAAGTTGCTCTCAGTGATTGTAAGAATGGATTAGGTGTGAGGGGGTTAGTAAATTTTATTGTGATGGCTAAGAATTTTGCCAATTTTATTGGTTTAGCCAAGGCTTATGGAATAGCCATGATTTTTGGTTCATACATAGATATTGGTTGCTAGGAGGAGGTTTCCATCCCCCAAGAGGTTTCCAATTAGGGGTATTTATGTTATTCATCATCCAATATGAATTTAACAAACTTTGATCACTAGGCATACCTTATAACTCTAGGTTTCCATGGCCTTTGTTGTGCAATGAAGAACATGTTATGTATGTAATTATCCTTTTCTTGATAGTTTACTTTTAAATCTTGTAGTGCTTTATAGTAATTTGTGTTATGGTGAACATCATATATATTGTACATTATTATATTTTTGATAGGGCACTCATGGAGAGAATGTTTCTTAGTATTTTTGGGGATGAATACAACAACAACCTTCTCTAATTCTTCTTGCTTCTTCCTGACCTAAAGTGTGTCTAGTTACATAACAATAGAAGATCGAATATCAATTTTTAAATCTTTCAAAAGATTCCCTATTTTTTCTTTAGTGATTTCCCTACTATCTTCTTTACTATAGTAGTCCTCATGCTCTTATTTTTCTTGCCATTGATCTTGAGCAGTTTTTACATAGCTAGTGTGTATCCTTATAGGGAAGTTATGATACATATCCTAATCCCATAAGATTAAGTGCTTCAAGATAATCTTCTTGTATCCCTTTTAAAAATTTCAACTTGACACATTTTTGGATCCATTCCATATTGTTTTGACCTTTCTAGGCTAAACTAGAATTGTTCCATGCAATCTTCATGTGTCTCATCCTCTTTTTGGAAAATGCAAAAAATTTCATCCCTAGAGTAACTTGCTTTGCAATAATCCTAGTACTTCTTCAAGAATTTTTCATGCATCTATGTCCATGGAGATATAATATCTCTAGCTAATGCATGAACCACCGTAGTGTAACATATTTTAGAGTGGTTGGAAATAGCTTTAATTTTTGTGCATCACTCTAGTAGTCTTAGCTTCTACAAAGAACATCAAATTCAAATAAATAAATAGAATTTCTATTGTAGAAAATTAATCAACATTCAATACACGTCACACACGTAATAGTCAATATGAAACTTTGAGTTATATTTATGATCAGTCCATAGGTGTATGATAATCATATACACCTATGGATTGATCACAATGATTATTATGCTCAAAATGGATTCTCCTCAAGTTATCTTACCACTCGCAACCATTCAAAAATCATTTAATAAAACATTAACCATTGTTGTCCATTAGTCAATTATTAGAAAATGACAATAGCATGGGATTGCAATGACACATTTCATAATGGTCAAAGGGAAACCACCTATAATCCTTGGTTATGTTAATTATTTCTTTGGTAATCGTTCAACCAATTACTTGTCGGGGTGCTTGTTAACGTATTGACTATTGTGGGCAACTCCATCAACGATTAGGCCAGAATTCATTCATGTCTAGATTGGATCACCTTTTCTTTTAGTATGCGCACAAGGTGTCAACATATTCATATCTATCCACTTTCCCTTGTCTTTCCAATGCATTGTTATGCTAGATGTCGTCCTCACTCAATCATAGGAAATGCTCTGAAATATGCCCCGAAAACTTACAAATTGAAATGCTACTACAAAATTCTAGAATATTAATCAAAACTAACCTCAAAAGTATACAAATATCATTAATGTTTTTTGTTATTTACACATTTTTTATGTATACCTTGAATGACCTTTCTTCTTTGTTATTTCTCTTTCATTTAACACCATGATGTTTGAAAAGGTAAATTTGTACCATATTCTACTACACAACTCTAAAATATAATTCATTCAACCTCATCAATTGAGTTAGAGAGTTATTTTATGTGTCATGACTATGGAATCTAAAAAAATATTATTGTCTAAGATAATGTCTAGTGGCTAAGTTTCCATACTAAAGCACCTCAACATCTTTATTTTCTCAAGTGGTTACATCACAAAAGACTATTAAGATATGACCCAAATGCACCTTCAAATAATTGATCAAATCCATACATGACATTATTATATGTAACATATGACATTATCACATGTAACATATGGCCATTAAGATCTAAATACACCCTAAAAATCAACATTTAAAAAACTTAACACTATTTTTTATTATTACAATCAATTAAATTAAGTACAAGAATTCAATGAGGGCCATGGACCGCAGCTGGTCCAAATCTCTATATGGAAGATTAATACAATCTAGTTAAAGCAATCACAAATAGCAGCTTTTTCAAAAAACTCAGAAGTTAGTGATTTAAAGGATATTGTTTGATAAATTGGGAAGGTGCCTAAAGATAGAACTTGGCATGATAGAGATAGCTAGATGTATAAATGACTTGATTTTTAGGTCTATATTAACATTTTGAAGAAATGCCAAAAATACATATGAAGAATATAATTTCATATTTACTTAATATAAAATTATGACTTTTTCAAAAAAAAAACATTGATTTATAAAATGTATGATAATATATTTTATTTATATAAAATATCTTTTTAAAAATTTATTATATAATTATAATATAATTTTAATTATTAATTAAATTATATAATACAACATCATTAACACCTTGCATGTGACTTCTTCAAAATAATAAGAAAACACATTTTTAACATTAAAATTCTTGTAAAAATGATTCCTATAAAATCTCACATTTTATTATAATTATTTCTCGTGCCAATGATGGGCCATATAATTTGAAAGTAAATATAAATAATTTTCTGGTATAGTTTATTTTTCTTTCCCAACAGATATTTCAGAGCACTTTCAACATTGGTATTAGATTGTAAAAGACAATGATATGTTATTCTCTTACAATAAAATAGAACCTATAATTTTTTTAATCTTTCATTTATCTTAGCCCAATATATATCTCAAAGCACTTTCAGTGTTGACCATAAATTATCTGAGTAGATTGTGAAGATAATAACTTTATTCTTTTAAAGTAGAGTAGAACTATCTTGCAATAATGGTAAAATTATACTATTTTTAAATTAAAAAAATCTAAACCCAACTTATAAGGTATAAAGGTGAATTTGTACGGTGTAAGATATCTGACAATTTTATTATATTGTTTTTTAATATGTAAAATATAATAAATAATATAATTAAGATTATATTCTTTAGAATGATGTTAACTTAAAAATCTTTGTTTCCATGATTCCAAATAAATTCATCAAAATAAAATACCAACACTTTTTCACATTGTTAAAAATCTGATTCTCAGGGTCTTTGCATATGGCTAGCAATCTATTCTGCACTAATACATTAACGTCATTAGAACTAAATGATGATGACATAGAAAAGGGAAAAAAACATGAAAAGATAGATAGTAAGTGGTTCATCTAAAATTTATGAGTGCTTCCTGTTTCTTCTAACAAGAATATATGATCGCATTCAATCATCTAATGAACATATATCTACATGGCCTATAATGCCCTATAGATATGATTTATTGTATTGGCCTATAATGCCCATAGCCCACCGGATCCTTTTGATCTCATTATATCATAGTCCACCGGATCCTTTTGATCTCATTATATCATAGCCCACCCACCGGATCCTTTTGATCTCATTATATAACACTATTTCATGTCTAAGAAACAAACCAATCCTTCTTTATAAAGGCAAAAAGTGGTTTTTAAAGTTTTAGGTTATATAAAACAGTTTTTTTATAATAAAGTTTGATTATATAGTGTTATCAACAAAATATTAAATAATATTAGGTTAACATAAAAACAAAAATAAGATAAATAAAGAATAAAGCATCATTTAATTGGTTATACATAAAAATAAAAGTTAATAGTAACAAACAAACTCTAGTGTATTAAGTACCACATATATAAAAAAAATCAACTAGTCTGAGGGGGTATACCTGGATGTCCTGGCTCCAAAGGATAAGGGTTTTCCTTAACATAAGATTTTAAAAGAAGATACCAGGTTCAAACCTCGGGGTAACCTGTTTGCAAAGTAGTAGTTTCATCTGAATCTTAAGACCAACGATGACAGTAAAAGAAGACACCCAAGTTCAAACCTCGGGGGCAACTTGTTTATAAAGGTAGTAGTCTGATCTGAATTCTATGAGTGTGCGCCAAATCGACAATGACGATACGAAACTCAAACGACTGGTGGTACCCTTTACTTCGAGTCAACAATAACGAAGCGGAATAGGTTTGGTGGAAGCAGCCACGCCAGACCAACAATGACGGTAAAAGAAGACACCTAGGTTCAAGCCTCGGAGGCAACCTATTTGCAAAGGTAGTAGTCTGATTTGAATCCTCTCAGTGCGCGCTAGACCTACGATGATGATACGAAACCCGAGCGATCGATGGTCCCCTTTACGTCGCGATTGGTGGTCCCCTTTACATCGGGTCAACAATAACGAAGCGAAATAAGTTTTGTGGAAACAACCCCTATGGTTTAAACCCTGCACTTGTCATTTACTAAAAGTAGTGTGGTTGTGACCAACTCTTCTATGTAACCCAAAAAAAATAAAGAAACTTTAGTTGTTTTTTGGTGATATCATTACTCATTCCAAACATGTTCCAAACATGTCTTTAGTTGTTTTTTGGTGGACACGTTCCAAACATGTCTTTCATTATATCTTTTGAAATCTTCAAGAAAAAAATAGAAGTAATGAGATCTTGAATTGATTTATCAGGATACAATTTTTTTTTTTTTTGTAGTGGATGCGGTTTCAAATCCAAAAAAAACTACCATTATACCCAAGCCCACCTCCGTAAACTTTTACTCCAAGTAAAGGGACCCCAAAGGGGCTTTGGAATTGTCGACCTCGAATTGTCAAAAACTTAGTAAAAACCCTGTAGGTCTACTATCTCTACCCAACATGAGACAATATTTATTAAGGTTGTTTATCATATATAATTATTTTACTATATTTTCATTATAAAAATATAACATACAACCTTACTTCTAAAACTTTAAACCTTTATTTAAAATTCTAGAATTCCTCTAAACTAATCAAACCATACTACCTCTGCCCATCTGCCCAACATGAGACAATATTTATTAAGGATGTTTATCATATATAATTATTTAACTATATTTTCATTATAAAAATATAGCATACAACCTTACTTCTAAAACTTTTTTTTTTTTTTTGGTAAGTAAGAGAATATTATAATTAACACCGGGTTTTAACTGGTTGACCCAAAACCATTTTACAAAATAGGGTCCACTGACCAACTGGACAAAGGCCAAGCCCTAAAAGTTTAAACTGACAACAAAAATGGCCAAGACCTACTCTTCCATTAGAATACGACCAAACTAAACTATGGAAGCCTAATATTATGGCCATCGAGAAAAGAAAGACGCAAAAAAGAACTAACAAAGACAAAAACTAATCATGCAAGCACCATGCGGAGTAGCTTGTGCCCATATAAAAATAATAGAATATGGTCAAAAAAAACATCCCATAGAATGGACAGCCAAGAGGCCAAGCGGTCTTCCTTGTAGTCCTCATCTAACTTCTTATCATCGTTCTTGCCATCATCTTTAGATTTTGCCTTCGACTCCTTGTGCCCCTGGGCTGCTGGCTATAAAGCAGAAGATTTAGGGAATCACACAAATCAGCAACTTGCTGATGAGGCCGGACGGACTCTTCAAGCTGGTTGATACTTGTTGGAGGTTGATGAAATTGTCATCTTCTCCAAGACTATTATGGTGGGGTCTGGTGCCTCATTGTCAGGGATCTCCAACACTTTGTTATTTCTTGCTAGGGCCTTTTTGCGACATCGAATCCAAACACACCTTGGGAAATACTTGAGGCCAAAGCAGATGTTTCCCATGCATGAATTTGTAGATAAAAAACCTATATCAGTGCCCCACCAGCTGCAAAAAACACTAGTCACATGAACAAAAAAAACAAATATGACAAAATCCATTATAAGGTTCAAATTTTTTTTTTTTTAAAATGCCCCCATTTTCTGTCATTGATCCACTTTGAGCCTTCCAATCTAAAGTTTTTCATTATCTATCACCATTGAGACTGCATGAGGAAGATTTTCAGTCCACGTGATCAAATTTGCTGCTACAATGCCTTCATTTGCCGACCTATCACTGCCATGTTTGCTTCCTGGAAGGTATGCAAAATTATGGCCTCGAGTCGATCATGAATTAGAGCCCTTGCTTCATGGATGTAGTCATCAAATCTCCAAGGAGCTCTCTTAGTGTTCTTTAGAAGATTTATAATAATAAGAGAATCACCTTCCACCAACAGTTTCCCTGGATAATTCTCTGCCACCTTGAGGCTCCTCCAAACTGCCCTTGCTTCAGCCACATTGTTAGTTTGAGCTCCAAGATGTTCAGCAAAAGCTACAAGCACCTCACCCTTGTGGTCTCTAAGTAAGCCACCAACCTGACTTCACATGGGTTGCCCCTAGATGCCCCATCAAAATTTAACTTAATCCACCCTAGGGGGGTGGGGTCCATGTGATCATGGTTCTAGGACAGACTTGAGGATGATTGAGGCCATCAGTGAGAGGTAAGTTTAATGACTGGCCTAATGAAGCTTCAAAAGGATTTGGAGGTCTAGATGTTGCAGGCACTAAACAAGCATTCTCATTAGCATATGCTAAAATTTTTGACAAGACAGAGGATGACTGAGAAACCTTATCCAAGAAGGCCCGACGATTCCTTTCCAACCATATCTGCCACAAGTAGTGATGAAGGCAGATCTTCCACATATACCTAAGATGCCTATTCAAAAAAGGGGAAGGCCACTGGACAAATAAGTCAAAAATGGACTGAGGATGGACCCAATAAATATGAAACACTTGTAACAGACCTAACAAGATTGAGACGAAAAAATTACAATACAGAAACAAATGATCAATAGACTCCCACTCAGACATACAAAGATAACACCTATTAACAACAATCACACCTCTTTTTATTAAGTTATCCATGGTGAGGATCTTATTTTGGATGGCCAGCCATGCAAAAAACCCAACCTTCGAAACAATGCTTTTGGGCCAAACTTCCAAGTGAGGGAAAGTAGGTTCATCATTATCAATAAGCATCAGATAAGCAGTCTTGAGAGAAAATTCCCCATTGTCTGAAGCTTCCCAGATAAGTTGGTCCTCAAGAATGCCAGAAGGGAGTAAAGACTGTTTTAATTCATTCTCCAGTATTATTGATGCCCCTGGTAGATCATTATTCATTATTGGCTTCCATACCCTTCTATTGTTTGACAAAGTAATAAAATCTGCAACTTTGGTACCAAAAACTTCAATTGTCCAAGCTCTAAGGGTTGAAATGATGGGATCTGCAGAGAGGGGATAGTCCTTTAACCATTTGTGGTCCCAAAAATCAATGTTTCTTCCATTTCCCGGTTTCCAACGTAGCCCTTTGCTTAGCAAGTTTTTAGTTTGAAGGATTGATTTCCAAAAAATTGATCCCACGGGAGGAAAGGAATAACTTAAGAATTCAATTTCTTGCAAATACTTTCTTCGATTATAGTAATCCATTCTGCATTTGCATTTGTCAAAAGACGCCATGCTTGTTTGGCCAGGAGGGCCATGTTTAAATGTTGTATTCTCCTTAGCCCAATACCTCCAAACTCCCTTGGTTTGCAAACCCTATCCCAGGACACCAAGTGAAAGCGGCTGCTTAGATTCGGAACCAGTCCATAGGAACCTCTTCCGGATCTGTTCAATTTTAGTGTAGACACTTGTAGGAGCTTTAAAAATAGAGAGAAAGTAGACAGGGGATGCTTTGAATGGAAAACTTGGTGAGAACTGCCTTGCCAGCTTGAGATAACAAATTCCCTTTCCATCCAGACAGCTTCCTCTGAATTCTTTCAATTACATTAGTCCACATGGAATCAGTAGCTCTGCCTGTAAATAAAGGAAGGCCTAGGTATGTGGATGGAAGAGTAGACACCGAGCATCCAAGAATCCTAGCAATCTTAATCTGCCTCTCGAATGGGAGTGTTAAAGAAATAAATTTTACTCTTTGAAAAATTTACCTTTTGCCTCATGACATCCTCATATAGCTCTAGAATATGTTTTATGACCTTAGCCTCAAAAAGCGATGCAAGAGTTAACAACAAAGTATCATCCACAAGCTGTTCATGTGTAACTCGCTGTGTTTGTGATGATGCTTTAATTCCTGAAATAAGACCAATATTACGAGCGACTTTGATTGTCCTCCCAAGGGCTTGACCACAATGATAAACAACATGGGAGAGATAGGGTCACCTTGCCTTAGGCCCCTTTTACTTTGAAAGTATCCAGCAGGAGCACCATTAACAAGGATCGAAAACCAAGGTTTCATAAAACATCCTTCCAAAAGCTTGATCCATTCATGATGAAAACCAAATTTCTGAAGAATGGCGAGAGACAAAACTCCAGTTTATGCGGTCATAAGCCTTGTTCATATCCGACTTGAGAGCAAAAGCAAGTTTTTTAGTCTGGACTACCGAATGGAGGGCTTCATGAACTGTTATGACCCCATCAAGGATGGACCTTCCAAGGACTGAACTGCCTTGACAAACATCAATAAACATAGGAAGGATCTTCCTCATTCTATTTGCAATTGCCTTGGTCAAAATTTTATAAACAACATTACAAAGGCTAATAGGTCTAAAATCCATCATAGATCTAGGAGTAGGAATCTTTGGGATTAAAGCAATAAAAGTGGAGTTAAAACTTCTCGGAATATGCTTTGTGGACTGAAATTCCTTGATAGTAGCACATACATCAAAACCTACAATATCCCAAAAAGCATGAAAAAACGAGGTGAAAACCCGTCTGGACACGGAGCTTTATCGGGGTTCATTGAGAAGAGGGCCTCTTTGATTTCTTCATCCAGTGAAAGGCTTAATTAACTCCCCATTCAAGTCATCAAAAATTAAATGAGGAATATGGTAAAGCATTGATTCTGAAGCTAAGGCAGAACTGAAATGTTCTTCTCCTAAAAGATTATGAAAATAGGAAACTGCTTCATTTCTGATTTCATTAGGACTAGAAAGGAGTGATCCATCATCTCTAACAAGTTCTTTAATTCTATTGTGGCTTCTGTTCCTTAAGGTAGATGCATGAAAAAATCTTGTATTGGCATCACCTTCTTTTAGCCAGATAGCTCTAGACTTTTGCCGCCAAAAAGTCTCCTCGCGAGCTAGAACATTATGGTACTCGGCAAGGGATTTCTTTTCATCCGCTTGTAGGGAAGGTTCGGCAATCCCTCTTCAAGTTTTTCTCAATGGTTGATAACCTTTCAGAGATGGCTTTCTTGTTTTCAAAAATATTTCCAAAAATTTCCTTATTCCGGATCCTTAGATTTTCTTTCACCACTTTAAGTTTACGTGCTAATCCGAATGAAGGCACGCTCACGACAAGAATCTTGCCACCATTGAGAAATTATGTCTCTGAGATCAGGGTGGTGCATCCACATAGATTCAAACCTAAAAGGCCTTTTGAATTTTGGAGTCTCTTCAATTTCAAGTAAAATCGGGTTGTGGTCAGACCCAATGCGAGGCAAGGACAATGCATCCCCAAAGGATTGTATTGCTTCCTGTGACAAAAAAAACCTATCAAGATTTTCCATTATAAGTTGATTTCCAGACCTCCTATTGCTCCAAGTAAATTTAGCATTTTTTAATTTGACATCCAATAAATTGTTGTTGTTGATGAAATCTTGAAAGTCCTCCATACTTCTTGCTGGAATTCCTACTCCCCCTTTTTTATCAGAGGGGTAAAGAGGGGTATTAAAGTCCCCTGCCACTATCCATGGGATATCCTGAAAAGCTTCCTTGAAATGACTGAGTAAATTCCATAGATCAGCTCTCCCAGATATAGAATTAGGGGCGTACACATTTGTTAATATCCAAGAAAGGTCATTAACCTTATCCTTAAAAATAATGCTCATTACCCTTTCCCCCAATTGAATAACCTTGCCTTCCACCTTCCCTGGATTCCAGATACAAAGAAGACCACACGAGGTTCCATTGGCTTTGCAAAAAATTGCTTCTCCATTTTTCCAGATATTGAGGGCAATTTTTCTAGACAAAACTTCATCGACTTTAGTTTCTTGCAAAATAAGAATAGTGGGATCAAAATCTCTTCTTAAATATTTGACTAACCATTGTTTAGGAAGGCCATTGAGCCCCCTTACATTCCAGGATATGATCTTCATTTGGAACTTTTAAAGTTTTTTTCCTCTTCCCCTGCCTTGGACTTGAGGGGGCTTAAGAATTTTGTTTTCTTCAAAGGGAAGATTTCCAGTTGGTGGAAACAGAGTAGTCTGAATTCCATTAGCTATCTCATCTTGGACCTCTTCTTTCCATTGCTGGGCATTTGACTTTCTTCCCTTTTTTTTCTCACCTCCATAGTCAATCATGGGGGATTTCATTGAGCTTCTAGTCTGTTTCGGGCTAAATTTGGTTTGGGTGACCTGTTGGATAACAGTACTGGAAACCCCTTCTCTGGATTGGGACAAAGACAAAGGTGAAAAATGTCGCTTGGAAGGGCTGATTAACTCCGAAAGCACTTTTTCTCTTTCCCGGGCAGAAAAGGACTCATCATTAGGGCATTCTTTATGGCCAACAGGAGGAGGATTGGAAGGTCCAGATTTGGTTGGGGAGTCAAGGTAAGCAGGGAGACCAAGAATTATATCCTCAACATTAGACCCTTCATTCTGATTTTCCTCTGTAATTATTTGGTTTTCAGCCAAAATGTTAAATTTATTTAGATTCTCGAAAGGAGAGCATACCTTTTGTTGGTCAGTTTGTGATGTAGCAATTTGCTTGTCCTTACCATTGTCCATGTGAAGCTCAGCCTCATTCTCCATTTGTCCCAAACCAGAGGCCTTTGCCTTTTCAACATTTGGATCTTTAACCCTGTACATTCCTGTGTATTTGCCATTATTTCTGAAAGACTGTCGCTTGGAATCATTATTCCTAGGAAGGGTTTGCTGGCTTCTCAAAAAAGAGCATTGTCCTTTGAGATGGCCTTGAATATTATAGTCAGAGCAAAATGCCGGTCTATTTTCATATTCGATGACCTGTAATCTTGTTATATTTCCATATTCTAACTCCACATGAGTAGGAAGCTCAGATTCTAGGTTTGCATTTACACAAATCCTAGCATGCGTCATTCTGGTGCGTGCAAGGGTTGGATTATCAATGGCCACCAATTCCCCTATGGTCTTGGCAATACCATGAAGAAAATACTCATGCCACCAATGAAACGGGAGATTTGGGAGACGGACCCAAATGGGGGCAAAGTTTATGCTCTGCTTTTACGGGTCAAAATCCTCGGCCCATCTCCTAAGAAAAAGACTTCTTCGGCCCAAGAACCAAGGTCCTCCTGTTAGAATACGACTAGCATCTTCACTATTGTTAAGGCGTACCGAAAAAACCCCCTTGATAATGCAATAATCTCCATGTGTCCAGAAGTCTTCCACTTCAAGGATGCCCATCGTCGAATCGTTTCAATATCCGGCCTGCCCCCTATGAATTTGCCTACCAGAGAAAAATTTTCCATCGATATAAAGTCTGCCATTACGCTTTCAGGCACGGATACCTTCTGCCCATTGGGAGTGAGAGGTGGTAAAGAATGTAAGGAAACCCTATTGCCACCTTTAAGGGCATGTGCAAAAGACTTATTGCCCTCGGAATTCTTGATGTGGGCCTTCTTATCAAAAATAATATCGGGGGGTTCGTGTCCCTCTAATTTTTTAAAACCCTCGGTGTCCTTGTCACTTGTCCACTGCTCTTCCTCGGTTGCTTAGAACCTTGCTTGTTCCCTCCTTGAGCCTCCACGACTTCTAGGGGTTTGGAAACCCTGTTTCCCACCTCCAACAGAATGAAAAACATGTTTGCAAAAATTGCACCTGCCTCTGCTCCCGCTTTGCTCCATTCCTGCCTCCCTTACTTCTAAAACTTTAAACCTTTATTTAAAATTATAGAATTCCCCTAAACTAATCAAACTAATTATATTTACAAAACATACTCTTCTCATCCAAAAGCTCAAAAGTAAAAAACAATAAATAAATATATATATAAAAAGCGAAAAAACCCCTTGTGGTATATATATATATAAAGCGAAAAACCCCTTGTGGGGCCACTTGGTCTAAGAGACCACGAACAAGGGTTCTCACCATCAAAGTCACCCGGGAGTTACACCCGACCCTGCACGCACCAACATTATTAATTGGATTTTAAATACCCCATTCAGCTTTTTGGTAGGGCGGAGATTTGAACCTGGGACCTCCCTTGGAGGATTGCCCTTTCCTCTCCAACTCACCTACAACACCTCGGTCACTATATATATATATATATATATATATATATATATATATATATATATATATATATATATATATTTATTTATTTATTTATTTATTTATTTATTATAGACATGAGTTAACATGAGACAATATTTATTAAGGATGTTTATCATATATAATTATCTAACTATATTTTCATTATAAAAATATAACATGCAACCTTATTTCAAAAACTTTAAACCTTTATTTAAAATTCTAGAATTCCTCTAAACTAATCAAACTAATTATATTTACAAAACATATTCTTCTCATCCAAAAGCTCAAAAGTTATATATATATATATATATATATATATATATATATATATATATATATATATATATATATATATATAATAGATATAGCTTTTAACAAACTACAACTAGAACAAGAAGAAGCAGTGGTAAGAATTTTTGGCTTCAATCTAATTGAGTTTGGTAAAGGTATAAAATATTTGAGGTTTATACTAAAGTCAAATTATTATGGATACAAGGATTGAATTTGGTTATACAATAAAGTGGAAAAAAGGTCGTAGTATGATTTGAATCCTCTAAGTGCGTGCTAGACCTATGATGACGATATGAAGCCCGAGCGACCGATGGTCCCCTTTACGTCGCGACTAGTTGTCCCCTTTACGTCGGGTCAAAATTAACAAAGTGAAATAGGTTTGGTGAAAGAAACTCCTACGGTTTAAACCTCGCACTTGTCATTTACTAAAAACAGTGTGGTTGTGACCAACTCTTCTATGTAACCGAAAAAATAAAGAAACTCTAGTTGTATCTTGCTGATATCATTACTCATTCATAGGAAAGCCTATCACATGGACACGTCCCAAACATGTCTTTCATTATATCTTTTGAAATATTCAAGAAAAAAAAATAGAAGTAATGAGATCTTGAATTAGTAAAAACCTCGTAGATCTACTACGTCTGCCTAACATAAGACAATATTTATTAAGGATGTTTATCATATAAAATTATCTAACTATATTTTCATTATAAAAATATAACATACAACCTTACTTTTAAAACTTTAAACCTTTATTTAAAATGCTAGAAGTCCTCTAAACTAATCAAACTAATTATATTTACAAAACATATTCTTCTCATCCAAAAGCTCAAAAGTAAAAAACTATATATATATATATATATATATATATATATATATATATTTATATATATATATATATATATATATATATATATATATATATATTTATATATATATATATATATATTTATATATTTATTTATTATAGACATGAATTAACATGAGACAATATTTATTAAGGATGTTTATCATATATAATTATCTAACAATATTTTTATTATAAAAATATAACATACAACCTTCTAAAACTTTAAACCTTTATTTAAAATTCTAGAATTCCTCTAAACTAATCGGACTAATTATATTTACAAAACACATTCTTCTCATCCAAATTGACATGAATTAGCATGAGACAATATTTATTAAGGATGTTTATCATATATAATTATCTAACAATATTTTCATTATAAAAATATAACATACAACCTTACTTTTAAAACTTTAAACCTTTATTTAAAATTCTAGAATTCCTCTAAACTAATCAAACTAATTATATTTACAAAACATATTCTTCTCATTCAAAAGCTCAAAAGTAAAAAACATATATATATATATATATATATATATATATATATATATATATATATATATATATAAAGCGAAAAACCCCTTGCAGAGCCGCCTTGGTCTGAGAGACCACGAACAGGGGGTTCTACACCGTCAAAGTCACCCCGGAGTCGCACCCGACCCTGCCCGCACCAACATTATCAATTGGATTTTGGATACCCAATTCAGCTTTTTGGTAGGGTGGATATTTGAACCTGGGACCTCTTTTGAAGGATTTCCCTCTCCTCTCCAACTCACCTACAACACCGGTTATATATATATATATACATATATATATATATATATATATATATATATATATATATATATATATATATATACATACATATACATACATATATATATATATATATATATATATATATATATATATATATATATATATATATATATATATATATATATATATATATATATATATATATATATATATATATACATACATATATATATCTATATACATATATACATACATATATATATGTATGTATATATGTATATATATATATATATATGTATGTATATATATATATATATATATATACATACATATATATGTATATGTATATAGTGTTTGTATTTATAGCGGGTTTTAACAAGGATCCCAAAACCTGATTACATAAGAAATGGGCCTAGGACATCAATCCCTTGAAACTGAACACCAAAACAGAAATCCCGTCCAGCGATAACAGTAAGCATGAAACAATCCCTCTCAGTGGAAACAAACAAATAAGAAAGAAAGTAGTTTTGGAGATCCCGCCGAGTGGGGAGTAGCCAAAAACCACCATCGAGAAGATCCCCACAGCAGGAAGCAAAGAAAAATCGTTACAATAAAATCCCGCCTCGCGGGAAGCAGTCAAAACCACCACAAACAGTCCCACCTAGCGGGAAGCAACAGGGAAATCCCGCCATCCGGGAAACCAGCAAAAAAGAAAGGATCCCGCCTCGCGGGAAAACCGGCAGATTTGGCGGATCCCGCCCTGTGGAGAAACCATCCCGCCCACCGGGAAAACATTTCGTTCAGCGAGAGCCATCCTGCAAGAAGCCGACGACCAACACGAGAGAGGATCCAGCCCATCAGGAAGTGACCAGAGAGTTGCACCACAAGGAACCCACCCCGGGAAAATAGAAGAGGATCCCAGCAGTAGGGACCAAGAATCCCGTCCAAGCACAGAGCCCACCGAGGATTTGCAAGAAAAGGGGGAAGCTGTCCAAACCCTAAACCGTCACCTCCACCGCACCGAGAAACGTAGGGGACCAGATCCACGCGAATAACCTACAAAAAACCCCAGGGGGGAAGCCTGAGGGAAAAAGGGAAGGGATCCCCAACCAAACAGGGATCCCTGGGAAGCACCAGTCTGAAAAGACAACCAAGGAAACCCTAGCCGGTCGGGAGGGGCACAGATAGTGAAGAAGGATCTCCCCCCAGGAGATCATCTGCAAACAACCACTCCCCGGGAGGGATGACCTGGATTGAGCCAGGGACTGGGCAGGAACCAGGAGCCATGGGAGGGGGAGCGGGGAGGGACCAGAGCCCTCCCCTCTCTACTTTCTTCCCTCTCATCCGATTGTTCGGAAAATCATGTATATATATATATACATACATATATATGTATATATATATATATATATACATATATATATATGTATATATATATATATATATATACATATATATATATATATATATATATATATATATATATATTTATTTATTTATTTATTTGTTTGTTTGTTTAGACATGAAAGTAACTCAAGTATTAAAATTATATGCATATGAATTAATCAAAGTAATTATATTTACAAAACATATTCTTCTCATCCAAAAGCTCAAAAGTAAAAAACTATATATATATATATATATATATATATATATATATATATATATATATATATATATATATATATATATATTTATATTTGATATAGACATGAAGGTAACTCAAGTATTAAAATTATGTGCATATGAATGGGAATAATTTTTTTTTTTTAATAATATTTTTCATAAACATTTGATGTGGGGATTGAACTTGGATCACATCACCGATAATGCAAGTGGCATCCTTACTGGTAGACCACACTCGCGTGGATTGGATGAAATATTTTACACATAGTATATCTCTCACTTTATACTACGTAGAAGTGAAGAATCATTTTTTAATCCAATACCATGATCAATGTTTTTAATTTTTAACTCTATTGTGAGTTTAAATAAATGAATGATGATGGTGACATTGCTTAACAATGAGCTAGTAAGAGATAAATATATTTATTTGAATATATTAAAAATTATAATTTTTTTTTGGTAAGTTGGAATTATATTACAAGCGGGTTTTGAAAGGATCCCAAAAACCTTCTTACAACAGGTCAAAAGACCAAACCAAGGGTTAAAACCCAAATGACACATCCCACCCAGTGGGAGACTTATTACAAGGATGAAGATAAAATCCCGTCTAGCGGGAAACATCCGAAGACCACCACAAAGGAAATCTCGCCCAACGGGAAAAATCGGCAGTCAAAAAGGGAAAATCCCGCCCAGCGAGGACCCTAGCAAATTTAAAAACCTTCCCAGCAGGGAAAACAACAAAAAAAATTACAATCCCACCTCGTGGGGAAAAAACCGCACAATTTGGAAATCCTGCCACAAGGGGAAAACAAACCCTAAACCAGGAAAGGCATGCAAACCCTAAACCAGCATGTTTGAGAAATCCCGCCTAGCGAGAAAACCAGCAAAATTGGAAGATCTCGCCTGTGGGAAAACCACCAAACCAACCCTAAACTGGGTGTGAAGGGTCCCGCCCAGCGGGGAAAAAAACTAGCAGCAAGGGAAGGTCCCGCCCCACGGGAAACCCAACAGCAACAGGAAATCCCGCCTTGCAGGAAAAAAACAGCAGCATGCCCAGAATCCCGCCTTCAGAGAAACCAACAAGAGAAGGCAAAATCGCCCAGCGAGAAAAACTAGCAGTACGCCCAAGACCTGCAGACAAACCCACGACCCCCCATCGAGGAAAACCAGCATGCCTTGAACCTGCAAAAAAACCCGTGAACTCGTGGATCCCGCCCAGCGGGAAAACCAGCAGCATGCCCAAAAGAACACAACCCCTGTCTAACAGGAACCCCGATCTGGGATGCAAGCTGCAGAGAAGAGACAGGGAAGCTGTCCCGTGAGCATCCATGACTGAGAAGGATTTTGATGGGTAGAAAAAATAGCGGAAGCCATTGCATTGTAAGATCTTGAGCCCCCATCCCAAGATCAAACCCTGCAAGGAAACAAGCCATTAAAACCACCATCAAAAAAACTTCTAGCCCCACCATTGTCTATCAGGGAATGGATCCAAGGAGAGATGTAGCTGCATGCATGGGCACCCCCCAGAACCCAAACAGAAGACTACAGAAATATCCCTGAGATCCATCCACAAGAACAAACAAACCCCGGATCTACAAGGAGATCCCGAAGACAAGGGTTTCATGGGGCGACTGAGAAAACCATCTACGGGAAAAGGCGCCCCTCGAAGCCAAAAGAACGCAGATGAAGATCCCAAGCAGCAACCAGAAAACCAGAGCCAACCCTCTTCCAATAGCCCCGAAAGCACGTTGGAAACCCGTCGAACCAGGAAACTCAGGGCAAGAAACCACCAAACCCTCCTTGCAGACCAGCAACCTCATCAAGAGGGAAACCTGAGAAAATAGGGGAACCTAGAAACTAGGCCTGAGAGCAGACCCGGGAAGGGGGCAGGGAAATGGAGAAGTGGGACTGGTCAGTCCTAGGGAACCTGGTGCTAAAGCCAACCCTTCCTTGCCCCCCATTGATAGAAACCCTCCCACCCGGGGTGGAAGATGTTTTCGATCATATTAAAAATTATAATAATTAAATAGTATTAATTTAATTTATTATATCTTTTAACTTTAAAAAAAAAATTGTATTAAATAAATAATATATATGTAATGGGATGCATTAATTTTATTTATTTTTTTGTCTTAATTAATGGTTTAATTTTTAGCTTCTTTAAACTTTCGAGAGGAGACAGGGATGCCCTCTATCATATTTGTTATTCTTACTTGTAGATGAAGGGCTGAGTAGAATGATTAAGGAACAAAAAGGATTTGGCATGATCAGAGGCATTAAGTTGGGAAACTCTTTGGTTGGGATTCATTGTTTGCAAATGATATACTCCTATTTGGAAATGGTACCTTAAGAGAAGCATTGAAATATAAAGAGTTGTTAGATTTATATTGTGTTGTTATAGAAATGGAAATAAACCTCTAGAAAATAGATATAGCTTTTAACAAACTACAACTAGGACAAGAAGAAGCAATGGTAAGGATTTTTGGATTCAATCTAATTGAGTTTGGCAAAGGTCTAAAATATTTGGGGTTTATACTAAAGTCAAATAATTATGGATACTAGGATTGGATTTGGTTATACAATAAAGTGGAAAAAAGGATAACTTCATGGTGCAATAGATGATTATCATTGGGAGGTCATTTAACACAAGTTAAATCAATTTTGGAAGCCATTCAATATTTTGACACTCTATGGCTTATATTCCTATAAAAATAGTGGAAAATATAAGGAAGAAATACTTCCATTTCCTTTAGACAAGAATAAGGGAGAAGGATTCAATACCTTTGGTTAAATGGAGTAAGATAGCCAAACCTAAATCATGAGGAGGATGGGGGCTTAATAATATACATAGCTTTGGGAAAGCACTAGTTATCAAGAGTCTTTGGAGATTAATAACTAGGAAAGGATTATAGCATGAGGTTATCAAGGAGAAAATTTAGATTTCATGTCTTTGAAGAGTGGATTAGACTTTCTATAAAGCCAGGGACCAATGCAACTATATTTGGAAAGCATTAGTGAAGGCCTTTCCATTAGTGGACAAGTTTTTGGTTTGGAAAATAGGAAATGGGAAGAAAATAAGGTTAGGAAAATACCCCTGGCTAGGGAATGGAGGGAACTACCAGCTATCTCAAAATTCATTAGAACATTTAAGTAGACAAGGGCTCAAAGTATTAGCATGTGCAACCTCTATGGACAAAACTAATTTATGGAATTATGGGTGGCTTCTAGCAAAAGAATTACTTTTGAAAAGAAATGAGGCTAAGCAATGGAGCAAGTATACAAGGGTCTGAAAAGGGCTTTCATAAGACTAAGACAAGAAGAAGACTCTTTAGTATGGTCAAAGAACCCAACTAGTGGACAATTTATAACAAAAGAAGGATATAAGACAATGTTTAAAGATAATAATGAGGAGGTCCTTTGATGGTGGAGAAGGATTTGCAAGGTGAAATCACCCTTAAAAATAAAAAATTATCTTGGTTAGCTTTAGCTAAGAAGGCATTAACATGGGATGTTCTATAAAAGAGGTCTTGGTAGGGTCCAAGTCAATGCAGTTTGTGTAAAAGGGAAGAAAAAATAATAGATCACCTATTGGTTCATTGTGATTTTTCAAGAGAAGTATGGAGGTATATTCTACCCATGACTAAGGGGAAGGGATAGTTTCCAACAAGGAATATATTGAATAATATGCAATAATGGTTCAAAGACAAATATTTAAAAGAATACAAGGGCATTCTATTAATTGTGGCATGGGATTTGTGGTTGGAAAGGAATTCTATGTTGTTTGAGAGCAAGGAAATTATACCTATACAAGTTCAAGCTCGGATCAAATATACATATGAAGGCATATAAAAAGCCCCAAAATTAAAGATTGGAATATAGGTTGGAAGTTTAATAGTGTATATTACAAGGTATTGGGATTTTTTTTATGGAGCTTGTCAAGACAATCTAGATATATGTGGGATAGGAGGAGTGTTATATTAGGATGAAAACCATAAATTCCCTTTCAAATCTGGTCTTGGTAAAGGTACAAATAATGTGGTAGCATGGAAGGTTTTGATACTTTTTTTAAGAATGGCAATGGAACAAGGAATAACAAAAATTAAAGTACTTAAAGACTCGAAATTGATGGTGGATTGGGCTTTAGGTCTAGTAGAGATGCAAAATTTGATACTTAGACCTTATTATGAGCAAGTGAAATTACTAGAAGCATTATTAATAGAGATATCTTATAAACATATATACAGAGAACTAAATGAGGAAGCAAATGGTCTATCAAAATTTTCCTTTGATATTCTAGTTGGTACTTGGTTAAAGGAAGAAGTAGTGTATGGAACTATGATTCCACCATAATCTATACCATTTTGATACTTTTTTTATTTTGATAGAAGTTGTGGTTTAGGATACCTTTCATGTTTCTTTTTTATCTACAGATAATTAAGGTCATATCTAAAATATGATTGATGGCTATAGGGTTGAAGTATCAAAATGACACTCTATAAGATGATTGAAGGATTGCAACAGGTTGTTTTTTTAGAAAAAGGTAAAACATTTATTTAAAAAAAAAATCAAATTATACATTTACTATTGATAACCTATCTTTCTTTGAAAGGCTCAAAATGCATCACAACTATATTTCTTTGACTATCCAACTTTTATAACTTGTAGTCCTTATTGAAGAACACAAGCTTATACTGAGATGGGGGTGAACATTATAAGACCACTTTTTGTTTTTCTTTCCCAAATAGTATTATCCAATATAATAAATGGTAATATCAATAGCAATAACCAAAGCAATGCACAAATCATAACACACAATAGAGACACCAATTTAAAGTGGTTCACCTAATGTGGGCTACTCCACGGAGAAAATATTTCACTAAAATTTTCTCAATCAATCTCTTGGGAATATTTTCCCTATTACAATGTTTATGGATCTCTATCCAAAGGAGACACCAATCCCCTAATCAATTTCGTGGATCTCTATCCACAAAACTCCTTTCCCCTCTTGCTTTGGCTGGTGATATTCTATAAGAACTATTGACCCTAATGCTATGGATAATGGATATCTATCCACTAAAGACTCTTGTCCTCACTGCCATGGCTTATGGATCTCTATCCACTGGAGACTTTCATCCTCTATACTCTATAACCTTCAAAGCTTTATCTCAAATCTATACTAAACACAATCCTTCAGTATAGCATAAACTTATCCTCAATATTTGTCCTCTGATCTACACTAAATACAATACTTCGGTCTAGCACAAACCTATCCTCAATATATGTCCTATGATCTGCACTAAACATAGTTTTTTAGTATAGCACAAATATGTCCTCAATATCTATCTCTGGTCTGGTACAAACCTATCCTCAAATATACACCAAACTCTATCCTTGAATCTGTACTAAACACAGTCCTTCAGTCTAGCACAAATTTGTCCTCAATATTTTTCCTCAAGCCTTAACTCAAAGCTTGACTCAATATCAAATCAACTCTACTGGATCTGCCCCAAGCCTTATCCCAAGCTTTGAAAAAATCAATTAATCAACTCTACTCTCAAGTCTTCCCAAAGACTTGTCTCAAATCTGCCTTGTAAGCTTCCATAAAATCTCACACCAATATATTCACAAGTCCTCTCTGTAACTTATTCAATATACTTAATAAGTTCCCACAAGAACTTATCCAAGTATTCTCTCAATATGTATTGTAAGCTTCCACAAAAGCTTACCCAAATCTGTCCTCAAGTATTCTCAAAGACTTACCTCAAATCTACTCAAGAAGTCCTCAATATAACTTGTCCAATCTCATATAAATATAAAGAGAATTGTTAGAGACTCAATATTCTCTATACTCATCACAATGCTCAATCACTTTTAATCACTCTTTTAGAAACATACAGAGAATTGTTAGAGACTCAATATGCTTCACATTCACCTCAATACTCAATCACTCTTTGAGAAACATAAGGAGAATTTTTAGAGACTCAATATGCTTCACATTCACCTCAATACTCAATCACTTTCAATCACTCTTTGAGAAACATAAGGAGAATTGTTAGAGACTCAATATGCTTCACATTCACCTCAATTACTTTCTCAAATCAATTCATAATATAGAATAGTTTGTTTTATGGAACTTGAACAATCACTTCACACATCCACTTGACTAGGCTCAACCAACTCTACTCAACCAATCACTCAATGAAACAATCCTTGCTTACAAACCCTAGTTCAAGCATATGATCCTTTACTCAAAATGTTTCCAACAATGCCTAACAACCACTATCACATAACAATGATAATCATGTTCTTTTCAAACCCTAATTCAAGTTCTTCACACAACCAATGGCTTCAACAACAATGCTTATAAAACAACTCTCACATAACAATGATACTCATGTTCTCTTCACACCCTAGTTCAAGTTCTTCACACAACCAATGGCTTAAACAACAATGCTTATAAAATAAGGTTTTAACAACTCTTTATTCCAAAAAAACTTGAAGCATTAACTCAACACACTCAAGAAGGAAACCCTAATCAAGTCATTTTCACTCCAAACTTATTTTCCAGAAAACCAACCAATCAACTCAATTATGGAAGAATGTGCTCATACCTTTTTCTTGATTATGAAGGAACCCCAAATATCTGCCACAACCACAAACACTTCTTTTCCAAGATCAAATGAGTTAGAAGATACTAAACTCACTCAAAGGTATACTGTAAAATATCAAAACACTCATACACCTTATCACTCCATCTTAAATAAAGCATCCATCAACATATACAAATTTCATCAAATGACCCTTTCAAAATGACACTTTCTACTTCTCAATATTGCAAAAATTGATGCAATAAACCAATTTTAATTTCCTAAGGTAAAAGGAATATTTACCCTAGTAATATTTCATTTACCACCTAGTTAAATAACCTAACCATTTTTCCCTTATATCTCCCTAAACTTAGCAAAGCAAGGAAATAATCAAATTTTCATTTACCACCCTTATTACTCCTTAACCTTAGCACATTGAAAAATTAAAAATCAAATTTATAAAAACCTTGGCAAAAGTCCCCTTCCACAATTTGTGGGATTCGATCCTGCGTCCTCTCCCTTGCTAGCACCTTGGTCATGGCTAGCTAGTCGTGTGAGCCAAGCACTCTATGTGCAATAATAAAGCGCCTTTCGCACTTATCTTCTCCCTAAGACCTTAGAGCCCTTGGCTCTTCACTTCACTTTCCATGTGCTCTTCAAACGATGCACTCACTCCTTTGTCTTTGCTGCATGAAATTTTCACTATCTTTAGTATTTCGGATATTAATTTGAATGCCTAAGGTTTTCTCTGGCAAGGGTTTAAATACCCTTTTCCCTCCTTTGACTTGCACGTCAATGAGTGCAATAAAATATGACATCGACACTTAATAAAGACTTTATTAATTTATAAAAAATTTAAATTCTAGTTTAGAATTTAAATTTTATAAATTAATTTTATAGCCCTTTGGCTTTTATATAAAATCCCTTTTTGATCGTACCACTTTGTATAAATAATATTTATTTACTAAACACGGTCCTTCGGTCTAACACAAATTTGTCCTCAAGCCTTAACTCAAAGCTTGACTCAATCTCAAATCAACTCTGCTAGATCTACCCCAAACCTTAACTCAAGGTTTGAAAAAATCAATCAATCAATCAACTCTACTCTCAAGTCTTCTCAAATACTTGTCTCAAATCTGCCTTGTAAGCTTCCACAAAAGCTCACACCAATCTATCCACAAGTCTTCTATAAAACTTGTTCAATCTACTCAATAAGTTCCCACAAGAACTTATCCAAATCTACTCTCAATCTGTATTGTAAGCTTCCACAAAAGCTTACTCAAATTTGTACTCAAGTATTCTCAAAGACTTACCTCAAATCTGCTCAACAAGTCCTCAATATAACTTGTCCAATCTCATAGAAACATAAATATAATTGTTAGAGACTCAATATGCTCTATACTCATCACAATGCTCAATCACTTTTAATCACTCTTTTAAAAACATGCAGAGAATTGTTAGAGACTCAATATGCTTCACATTCACCTCAATACTCAATCAATTTCAATCACTCTTTGACAAACATAAGGAGAAGTGTTAGAGACTCAATATGCTTCAAATTCACCTCAATACTCAATTACTTTCAATCACTCTTTGAGAAACATAAGGAGAATTATTAGAGACTCAATATGCTTCACATTCACCTCAATTAATTTCTCAAATTAATTCATAATATAGAATAGTTTTTTGTATGGTACTTGAACAATCACTTCACACATCCACTTGACTAGGCTCAACCAACTCTACTCAACCAATCACTCAATGAAAAAATCCTTGCTTACAAACCCTAGTTCAAGCATATGATCCTTTACTTAAAATATTTCCAACAATGCTTATCAACCACTATCACATAACAATGATACTCATGTTCTTTTCAAACCCTAGTTCAAGTTCTTCACACAACCAATGGCTTCAACAACAATGCTTATAAAAAAACTCTCACATAACAATGATACTCATGTTCTCTTCACACCCTAGTTCAAGTTCTTCACACAACCAATGGCTTCAACAACAATGCTTATAAAATAAGGTTTTAAAAACAACTCTTTATTCCAAAAAACTTTGAAGCATTAACTCAATACACTCAAGAAGGAAACCCTAATCAAGTCATTTTCACTCCAAACTTATTTTTCAGAAAACCAACCAATCAACTCAATTATGGAAGAATGTGTTCATACCTTTTTCTTGATGATTAAGGAACCCCAAATATCTTCCACAACCACAAACACTTATTTGCCAAGCTCAAAGGAGTTAGAAGATACTAAAATCACTCAAAGATACAATGCAAAATATCAAAACACTCATACACCTTATCACTCCATCTTAAATAAAGCATCCATCAACATATACAAATTTCATCAAATGACCCTTTCAAAATGACACTTTCTACTTCTCAATATTGCAAAAATTGATGCAATAAACCAATTTTAATTTCCTAAGGTAAAAGGAATATTTACCCTAGTAATATTTCATTTAACAATTAGGTAAATAACCTAACCATTTTCCCCTTATATCTCCCTAACCTTAGCAAAGAAAGGAAATAATCAGATTTTAATTTACCACCCTTATTACTCCTTAACCTTAGCACATTGAAAAAATTAAAAAATAAAATTTATAAAAACCTTGGCAAAAGTCCCCTTTCACAATTTGTGGTATTCGATCCCACGCCCTCTCCCTTGCTAGTGCCTTGGTCGTGACTAGCTAGCTGTGTGAGCCAAGCACTCCACGTGCAATAAGGAAGTGTCTTTCATGCTTTATCTTATATCTAAGACCTTAGAGCCCTTGACTCTTCCCTTCACTTGCCACGTGCTCTTCAAATGATGCGCTCACTCCTTTGTCTTTGCTACATGAACTTTTCACTGTCTCCATGATTCTAAGGGTAGTGATGCCTTTGAGAATCTGAGGATGTGGGTCATCCGTTCTCTTAATTTTGTTATAACATTAAAAGAACCACTATTGATTTTTCTTCATTTAGTATTTGTCTAGTAGTCTCTATGTAGCACTTCAACATTTTTATGATATTGGTTGCTTCTCTTATTGTTGTTTCCCCCCACATTCCTGTATCATCCACAAATTGGAGGTGAGTAATATTTATGTTCCTATTTATACTTACCCCTAAAATGGCATTCTATGATTTCCTCTTCTATATGATTCTTCCCAATTCCTCCACAAAAATGGTGAAAGTGGATCTCCTTGCCAGATTCCTCTAGAAGCTTTGAATAGTTGGGATGGATTACCATTGATGAGAACTGAGAAAGAAACTGTAGAGATGCATTCCATAATCTATTTTATCCATTCTTCGCTAAAACCAAATTTTTGTAGTATTTGGGCTAAAAATGCCCAACTTACTCTATCATATGCCTTGGATAAATCTAGCTTAAGTAACACACCTTTGTTTCCCTTTTGGTAAAGATTGTAAATAGTTTCTTGTGCTATCACAATTCCATCTAGAATTTGTCTACCCTACACAAATCCCCCTTGTTCTGGAGAGATTAACCCTGGTAAGATTTTTTTCAACCTATTTTCCATTAATTTGCTTATTATCTTATGAACCACATTGCATAGATCAATTGGTCTATAGTTAATGATATTTTCCTTATCTCCACCTTTCGAGATGAGAGCCAAAAAGGTGTGATTCAAGGCTTTAAGGATTCTTCCACTAGTCCTGACTTATTCTATTGCTTGGGTTACATCATTTGCAATTATATCCCAATAGGCTTTATAGAACTTTACTGGAAATCCATCTAGACCTGAGGCCTTCCCTGTTTGCATATCAAAAACTATTTTTTTAACTTCTTCCTCTCTAATATCTCTTAAGAGCTCATTTTGTTTTTGTGAAATTAACATTGGTATGCTTTCTAAAATTTTCTCTTGGTGTTGAGTGGAAAGGTGTGTATTTGCAATAAATAAAGTTGAAAAGTATTTATTTGCATATTCTTTCATACCTAGGGTAGTAGTTTCCCTATTTCCATCCCCTATGGATAAGGCATCAATCTGATTATAGTGATTATGTGTTGTGGCTGAGTGATGGAAAAACTTTGTATTCATGTCTCCCTCTTGCAACTAGATTATTCTTGCTCGTTGTCTCCAGTATGCTTCCTCTTTCTTGTCTAACTCTTCTTCCTCTTGCATCAAAAGACTTTCTTTGTGGAAAATATCTTTTTTTTTTTGAAAAAATTGACTTGTATTAAAACAATGAACAAATACAAGAGGGAGCAAAAACATCCCAACCAAGAACCAGGAAGCAAGAAACCAAGAAAAAGTACAAGGGGGCAACACTTCCCATCTCTAAGCACAAGAAGAAAACCAGGCGCGAAATCGCGATAGTCAAGCCAGCCGAGGCCGCAACTGAGCAACCGGTCGTGAAATCGTGACATGTCGCGAAATCGTGACAGCCAAAGCTAGCAGCCCCTGACCACCAAAACTGTCACGATATCATGACGAATTCTCCACAAAGCAGTTAGCCCTCAAAAATGTCACGATATCGCGACACATTTTCCTTTTGCCACCTTTACGCCAGAAGTGTCGCGAAATCGCGACAAGATTGCCCTTCTGCAACAAATCCTCCCAAGTGTCGCGAAATCGCGACGAGTTAACCACTTGGCGCCCATTCATCAAAAGTGTCACGAAATCGCGACCAAAATGCCAAATAGCTTTAGCACGCCAAAAGTGACGCGAAATCGCTACATGATTACTCCTCGAAACCTAGTTCTCAAAAATGTCGTGAAATCGTGACAAGTTGTCCCCTTTGAGCCCTTTCCTCAAAAATGTCGGGAAATCGCGACGATTTTTCTTCATTATGCCGAAAGTCTAGAACCATCGCGAAATCGCGACAACATTCCTTCTTAACACCGAGACGCCAAAATTGTCGTGAAATCGCGACGAATTATCCTCTTGAGGCACAAGCTCCAAAATGGTCGCGAAATCGTGACGTCTTTTCCAGAAGTCACCAGTCCGCCAAAAATGTCACGAAATCACGACAGTTCTTCTTTCTGGCTCCCAGTCTTCAAAAACGTTGCGATATCGCGACAGTTTTTCCCCTTGTCTCTGAATCACCAAAACTGTCGCGATATCGCGACAGTTTTTCCCCTTGTCTCCGAATCACCAAAACTGTCGCGATATCACGACAGTTTTCCTCCTTGTTGCCCCTGCATCCAAAGCATCGCAAAATTGCTGCTGCTTCCTGCCAAAGACCCCAACGACATAACAGGTCACGAAATCACGACACCTTCCAGCCCTTAGTTGCGACAACACAACAGGTCACAAAATCGCGACAGCAACTCGCCAAGGGACGTGATGGTGCGACATGTCGCAATATCACGACAGGAACCCTCCAAAGGTCGTGGCGACGAAACCTATCGTGATATCGTGACAGTTTCCTGCCAAGGGCCGCGACAGCACAGCAGGTCGTGAAAATGCGACGAAGACCACCCTTAGCACAAAATTTTCTCATTGGCTCAAGAATTTTGCAAGTCCCTGTCTAATCACAGCATCTTCCATAGGCATGTCACTGTGCAGCTGTACTCCCACCTCCTTTTCCGCACCCAAATTTGCAAGGAAATCGATCACAGAATTTAAATCATGACTAACATGGATAGGGATCACATATTCTAATTCCCTCCACAGGTCCCTGATTTGAGAGACTAAAATCTGGATCTTCCAAGCTCTCAAAGCAAAGTTCCTCATACAATCAAGAGCGCCAACCAAAATTTGAGAATCTATCTCAAGGATTATCTTTCTGTATCCCTGATTGATAGCCCAGATGGAAGCAATTTTGATAGCATAGGCTTCGGCTTCATTATTGGTGGCTCTTCCTAGACCCTGTAGTTCCTAGTAAAGCACAGTTCTAGCATGATCATGGCACACAACACCGATTCCTGCATTGCTCGGGTTGCCCTTTGCAGCTCCGTCTATGTTAATTTTAACCCAGCCTGCTGGAGGGGGTTTCCAACTGGCTGTGTTCTTTCTAACTTGAGCAACAGCTCTCTCTTCCTATGGACCCAGCTCAACCGAAATTCCTCTTCAGCATATATGGCAACCGTCTCTGTGACTTTGCTCCAGATAACCTGCCATATTCCATCGAGCGAGGAGAAAGTCTCTCTAAATATTTGAGCGTTTCTTTCCAGCCACACTTGCCACCAGATGAAGAAAAGACCAAGTTCCCACCCCAGTCGGAGGGCTTTAGATTTAAATCTACCTTGCTTCCATCTTTGCCAGATATTGTTTCGAGTCAGAGCACCATTACTCTGGAGTTTAAAATGGGAGAACCACCGATTCCAAATCTGACCTGTGAAAGAGCACTCAAACATCAAATGATCAGCAGTCTCCTCATTCTTATGACATAAAATGCACTGAGAAGGACCAATGATTCCTCTATTTTTGAGGTTATCAAAGGTGAGAATGCCATTGTGCATAAACTGCCAGGCAAAGAAGTTCACTTTCGGCCAGCACTTGGAATGCCAAATCTTCTTCCAATTTTGAATCAAAAATAAATGCGGGGGAGGCTCTGGGAGGATCTGATCATATCTAGCCTTCACTGTATAAACCCCAAGGTTCCCATGGCCCCAAGCTAACTCATCCTTTTCATCTCTGCTCGTGAGAAACCTTGTTGTCAAGATGTTGGTCAAAATGGTTGCCAGCTCCGGAGAGATTGTGACTGGCCACTCCTCCAACCATTTAAATTTCTTGAATTTATACTCACCCAATTGGCTAGTGTTGAAGTAGTTCTCAATAGTGACCCAACCCTTGGATTCTATGGTAGTTTTAATTGGAAGCAGTTCAGGATACTCAGCAATGATGGGTGGATACTGGTCCCATGAGTTAGTCCAGAAACGTGCCTTCTCCCCTCTTCCCACTTTCCAGAACAATTGGTCTTTAATAACTTGAGATCCCAACTTGAGAGCTTGCAAAACTAGGGATCCATTACCATCCAAAGGGAAACGGCTTACTTCAAAGGGGTGAACTTGGCCTAGATATTTGCTGGTTAAGATTCTACTGAATAATGATGATGGCTGGGAGATCCATCTCCAATACAATTTACCTGCTAAGGCTTTGTTGTTGAGTTTAGAGCTTCTCAATCCCAACCCTCCTTTTTCTTTGGGCTGAGTAACTTTATCCCAGCCAACCAAGGCCCATTTCCTCTCACCTTTTGCTCCTTCCCATAAGAATATTATGGTCATTTTGTCCAACTCTTTCCAAATAGAAGGTGGGGCAGCCAAGATAGAGAATTTATAGATTGGCATGGCCTGAATAACTGATTGTAAGAAAGTTAATCTGTCGCTGCAGCTTAACCATTTATGAGACCAATGGTTCATTCTATCTTTGATGCCATCCAAAAGATCTTTCCAAATGTCATTTTTCAATTTATTGAAGTGCAAAGGAACCCCCAAGTAGACTATAGGAAGAGATGTTCTAGTGAAGCCCAAAATCTCTATAATTTTGTCCTGTAGCCTTTGGTCAAGGTTGAAAAAGACCACTTTGCATTTTTTGTCATTGATAACTTGATTGGAGGCCCTAAGGTAAACATTAAGAGAATCTCTGATTCCCTTGGCTTCCATAAGACTGGCCACTCCAACCAGGCCAGTATCATCCACAAATTGTAAATGAGTCAAAATTTCTTCACCAACCTTAATACCTGTTATCAGGCCTTGATGTCTTCTTCTCAAGAAGAGTCTACCTAATCCTTCAGCTAAGATAAGGAATAGATAGGGAGAGCAAGGGTCCCCTTGTTAGAGACCATGAGAGGCTCCAAAAGGATGTGATGGAAGCCCCTTAATTAGAACAGAATAAGAAGGCGTGGAAACACAGCTCATAACCCAGTCAATCCAGTCCTGGGAAAAACCAAAGGCAGCCAACATCCTTGACAGGAAACCCCACTCCACTCTATCATAAGCCTTGGACATATCCAATTTGATGAACATTCCTTTGTTACCAGAGTTTTGCATTGAATTAATAGCCTCCTGGGAAAGAACCACTCCATCCAAGATCTGTCTACCCTCTACAAATCCCCCTTGTTCTGAGGAAATGATGTTATGAAGGAGAGGTTTGAGACGTTCAGCTATTATATTTGTGATAATTTTATAAATCACATTACATAAGGCAATAGGTCTGAAGTCAGAGATATGAACCCCTTCCTCCCCCTTTGGAATTAAAGTTATGAAGGTATGATTTAGTGCCTTAATCATTCTCTTATTAGTTCTGTACTCCTCTATAACAGCCAAAACATCTTCCTCCAAGGTATCCCAAAAGGCCTGGAAAAACTCAATAGGAAAACCATCTGGACCGGGAGATTTTCCTGTGCTCATTCCAAAGACCACATTCTTCAATTCATCTCTATCAATGGGTCTAAGGAGAGCCTGATTTTCTTCATGAGTGATGATAGGGGGAATAACAGCAAGAACTTCATTTTGAGCCCCCACATCTTGCTCCCTATTTTCTGCAAAAATCTTGGAGAAATAATCCACTGAGTGGGAGTGCATACCAGGCAGAGTATCAAAGGAGTGTCCATGCTCATCTTGTAGTACTGCCATGTTATTCATCTGTCTTCTAGCACAGGCTGATTGATGGAAAAACTTTGTATTTATATCTCCTTCCAATAACCAAGAATTTCTAGCCCGCTGTTTCTAGTAAATTTCCTCTTGGTTATCAATGTCCTCAATAGCTTTGCGTAGGGCATCATCTTCAGTTTTAAGTTGTTTAGTAATTATTCCTTCCCTGAATTGTTTTTGCACCTCCTCCCAACGGGCCATCAAGGGGGCTCTTTGCAACTGGAAATCCAACTTATTGGCGTGCCTCCACTGTTTCAATTTAATTTTGACAAAATGAAGTTGTTTGTGGAATTTAAACATTGTTGTCCCAAAATGTGGATGACCTTCGTCCCACCATTGCGGAATTTTCTCATGAAGGTCCTCCTTTTGTAGCCAAAAATTCTCAAATATAAACGGTTTGTGGTGCTGCCCTGTCTGAGTCCCCCCCTCCAACAGGATGGGAGAGTGATCGGAAACAGGGCCGTCCAAAATTTGGAATTTAACATTCCACTTAACAAATGCCTCCTCTGAGACCAGAAAGTGATCCAGCTTTACCTTCCGACAGTGTGGCTCCCTCCTCTTGTTAGTCCAAGTGAAAAAAGTTCCAGGGCTTTGGATATCCACTAAGTGAAAAGCCTAGACCTGGGCAATCAGAAGCCTGTCCCCCGGGTCCAAAACAGGGGTTCCTCCTTCCTGATCCCGAGTAGATAATTTGGCATTAAAGTCTCCAGCAATGACCCAGTCAAAAACTTGTCTTGAGGACCTCATGTTGTGAACAACTTTCCATTGGAGCCTCTGGCCATCAATGCTTTGAGCCCCATAGAATTTTGTAATTAAAACATGCTCAGCTGTGACATTATTCCTAAAAAGAGATGTGAGAACACCCCTCCAGGCTGTATGTTCTAAATCAGACCATTCCAGAGGGTTCCAAAAAGTGACAATTCCCCCTGAGGCACCTTGAGCAGCCACATCCATATAACCAGCTCCCCTCCAAATTTTACTAACTATTCGACACATAAGTTCTAAAGACATTTTTGTCTCCTGGATGAGAAAAAAGTCTATTTTGCAGTTTCCTATGAGTCTTTGAATAGCAGATTGATGGGTTCTGTTGTTTAAACCCCTAACATTCCAAGATTGAATAATCATTGGAAACCTTGAGAGCAATATGAATCAATTGTTCTCACCGATCCTCCAGTGACCAACTTGTCTCCTTGCATTTTTGTTAGGTCCTTATTAGACTTCCTGCCTGCTCCTTGAGAGTTGTTATTCTTGGATCGCTTTTCCACCTGAGTAATCCCCAGGACTGGCCTTTCTCTGTTCTTTTCTGCACTTCCCATACTGACATCTTTACTTTCCTACTGAACTTGGGAATGTATTATCAATGCCCCTGGATTCTCTGGTTGCAAAATATCTGTGGATTCAATTGCCTGTTCTAGGACTAGAAGAGATGAGGGAGAAGAGTGAGAGTGGGAATTGTTACTCTCAATATTTCCATCTATTCCTTCCATGGCTTGGTCCTCTTGATCAACTAGTGATTTAAAAATTTCATACCGATTCGCTGGCCTGAGTTGAGCTTGCTCCTTGCCAGTTTTCTTCTATTTTTTCCTTCGTTTGGGTTGTTCAAATCCATCCTTCTGCACATCATTTCCTTGTGCAATATTAGCAGAATATTTCTCAAGAGTGGACTTCCCTTCCCTTGGGCGGTTTGGTGCACCCCGCGGAGCCTCCTCTTTTGTGTTTCCAAGGCTTGGACAAAACCTTGCCAAATGGCCATGCCTATGGCACACTCTACATCTAAAGGGCAGGGCCTCGTAATCCAACTGCTGTATCCATGACAGACCTGCTAACTCAAGTTCCACCTCTACCGGGAGAGGCTGGCTTATATCCATTTCTACACAGATTCTTGCAAAAATAGCTGCATTACCTTCTATGGTATCTCTAGAGACACCCAGATGTCTTCCAAGAGAACTACCAATCATCTCCAAAACCTGCTCACCCTAGAACTCCATCGGGAGAGCGTATAATCGAATCCAGACCGGGACGACCGTGGGCTCGATACGAGGATCGAAACCCACTCTCCAAGGTTGAACAAATAACCCTGTTGGGCCATGGTTTCTTTTTTTTGATTCAAATGCTCTGTTTCTATCGGCTAAAGAAGAGAAACTAATAATGAAATACCCATTACTTATGAACCATAAGGAGTACTCACCATGAGGCTCCCAGTTCTGTCGGACCCAGGTGTGCAGAAAATTTAGGGTAGGCTGAATACCCATGAATTTACAAATCAGATCGTGGTTAGCGCGATAGATGACTGTGTCCTCAACCATTTTTGGTTCAATGACAATCTTCGATCTAGAAACGGCTTGCGGGAGGCATCCATTAACGCGATGAGCAGTTGAGTTCTTGCCCGTATTCTTGAAGAATGATTGAAACACATTTCTCTGGGCTTCAACATTGAAAGATGAAGCATTATCCTGTACCATCTCAGCATATGAGTTCTTTCTCCCAGGTAGAGGGTCTGGAGGAGACCCCATAGGGCCCTCCTGGGGCGACAGAAAACCCTTCAGAGAACCACAGCGTCGAATCACCAGAGGCCCTGGATTTTCCAGCACTCCAGAAACCCTAGAGCAATGCCTGACGCCTGCTCAGAAAATTTCCCGCCAAATCGCCAGAGCTCCGTTTCGAGTTTTTCCTAGATCTTCAACAAACCTTGTGGAAAATATCTTCAAATATAGGTTCTGAGAGGATTTTTTTGTTATTTCTTGCACTCGAACTGAAATATTTTCTCTCTATTACTGGAAATCTATCCGATGAGATTTAATCTATTTTTTTAATTTACCTTTGATAAAATTTAATCTGGAGTGAAGCTAAAATTATGTTGTCCCATGTTATGGTTTTCCTTGTTCCCACCATTATTTCATTAGCTCTGGTAAGTCATTATTTTTGAGCCAAAAAATCTCAAATCTAAAAGGACAATTCTTCACCTGAGGACTTTTTCCTATGTAGATAGATATTGGAAAATTATTAGATGCTAACTGGTTCAAAATTTGTGATTTATAGTGCCAAAGGGTGGAAAATTTCTCCCCCACAAGAAACATATCTAATCTAGATTTGATTGTGAATTGCTCATTTTCTCTTATTAGTCTATGTGTTATTACATCCTTGTGGGGTTATGTCAATCAAATCTAGGTACTATAATTGAGCTAGCAATATCCTATCCTTCTCATTGATATGGGTCAAACCTCCTTCTTGATCCTACACTAACATTTAGCAGTGAGATTTCCTTCCACTATCCAAAAGTCTTTTGTATGGGTTTCCCTCAATTGTTGTACTACCTTCCATTGGATTTTTTGGTCTTGTACCTCTATCATGCCATAAAAATTAAATCATACAAACTATCCTAGAGTCCCTCTCCCTAAGTCTGGTCATGAGGATTCCTTTGGCCGAAGTTGAATCCATCAATTAGAAGCAATTTTTATTCTATAAAGTAGAAATTCCTCCTGAAAATCCATGAGAGGCCTGAGCCATAAAATCTGCATGCCCCCAACATTTCTTGGCAATATTTTCCATAGGTTCTAAGGAATTTATAGTTTCCTATAGAAAAACCACATTTGAACTATTTTCTAAAATTATTTTCTTAACAACCAATTGTCTAGGGTGGCTGTTTAAACCCCTTACATTCCATGTGTTTATAATCATTGAGGGTATGTATTGTAGAAGCTGGCAATGGACTTCACCAATCCATATTCTCTCATGTGTTATTTTTGTTGTTGTATTTTTTCCTTATTTATTTTTCTTTCCACCCTTTGTGAACTTGCATTCTTTGGTCACTTCTCTATCTAGCTGATTCCTAGTGTTAGCTTCTCTCTGTTTTTCTCTGCCACTCCCATAATGATGTCTTTTGATGGATTTTGATCTTGTATATGCACTATCATTTTGTTGAAATATAGATATCTATGGTTTTTGCTATTGATCTTCCCAAGCCCCTAACAAGTTAATTTGTTGGGGCCTAGATGTCTCTGATTCTTGTTGTTATGTCATAATCTACTAATTTTCTTAACTCTCCCTAATTTTAAAATTTTGAGCAATTATAATTTGGAAGGGGTTTGTCTCCTGTGGGATGGGGGTGTACTCTTAATGGATCTATTGTTATCCTTATTGGTGTTGGCCCTTGTCATTAACTGGTTCCACATCTAAATCCTCTTACCCTTCCATTGGATCATTTAATTTAAGAATTTAATATTTATTAGAATATGCCCTCCAATCTGGGCATTGGTTCATTTTTCCTACTTTAGTTGGATTTCATACTCTTGCTTGATAATTTTTTCTTTGGACTCTTCTTGTTACTATTTTAAACCCTTCATCATTTTCTTTATGTGGAGGAGGGTTTTCATGATTAGTTTTAGGTTGATGCATCTCCTCTCTCTCTATTTTAGGGTAGTTTCTTACCATATGCCCATATTCATGGCAAGCTCTATACCTAAAATGAATAAATTTATAATCCACTTACTGTCTCCATGTATTTCTTCCCACTCACAATTCAATTTCTACCATGAGTGGCTTTTCCAAGTCTATCTCCACACATTTTCTTGCATATGCTACTGATCCCCCCTCTAATAATTCTTGTGATCTTCCTATATATGTGCCCAAGAGGTTACCAATCATCCTAAGGATATCCTCTCTCAAAAATTCAAACGATATAGAAAAGAGCTTTATCCATATTGGGGTGATTGATGGCTCCACACGAGGATCAAATGTAGGTCACTAGGGTTGCATGAAAAAACTTACAGGTTCAATTTTTTATGGTCCCCCTTCAAAAGCCTTGTTCCTATCTAAAACCAATATAAAATCTGCTACAAAGTATCCATTTGAAAGAAGTAAAATATCAAATTATCCTTGGGGATTCTAATGTTTCCTTGCCCAGTTGTATCAGAAATGATGATATGGTCTCAACTCCACAAATTTACAAATCAAAGCATGGATGGATTTGTACATGATGTCTTCTACAATTAATTTTTCTGCAATCTCAAGGACAAGAACTGAGTCTGCTTGAGAAAAACACCTATTCCTATGTGTTTTCTCTAGTTTGGTGTATTTTTTTTGTTAGATTATTGCATTTTAATTCCAGCTTGTGCGTCTATGTGGACCTCTCTCCTACTATTAATCTTAACTGTTTTTGCAAAATATCATTTATTGAAGGACATATCTCCTTGATTGACTTGTGAATCATTAGTAAAAATTTATAGGGATGCTATGTGGGTTCCATTTTTGCTTATCTTATCCTCAATATTTCTAGCTCTATTTGATGGCCCACTAGGATTGGGGCCCATTGAAAACCACAAAACCAAAAAAACCCTAAAAATTCACACCAAGAGAAAAATAGACAAATAAAAAGTACTTGCAATTATTCTGAACATAGTTTGATGCAAATAAGTCCCAACCTAAGCCTTGCATTCTACCATCGCTTTGCCTCAAACCCTTGGCTTGCAATAGATTGTTATTATTGTAACATGTATGATTTAGTAATTCTTATATGAGGGTATAAAGTACCCATCTCGTTGTAATTTTTCAAACTCTTAAATGGAAGTTACAAATATTTTTGAGAAAAACAAATTTTAAATTATTTTAATACTATTATATTGTTGGAATATTTTCAGCATTGCCTCCTTAGTCCTAAGTATTAAGTCCTAGTATTTAGTTTTAGTTTAATGTTTTGATTTACATATTTCTAGTTAATTTGATTAGCATACGTTGAGGTTTTGGCTTGGTTGATCAATGTTTGACCATAGTCCAAGATTAGCATGTTGTTAGGATAAGAGCTATCTTTAAGTTAGTTTGTTGTAATAAGTTTAAGAGGATTTCTCTCAACCACCGTGTCTATTTTTAGTTCTTTCAAGAACTATAAAACTATGTAATGCATTGTTGATCAATAGAACAATTTCACCATTGTTTCTCATTTGGTATCAGAGCAGGTTTTCTCAGATGGATCAAAACCTATGGAGAGTGGCGTGAAGAGATCTGAAGCACGCACTTTGTCAGAGAAACTCAAGTGGCCAGCACTCAACAGATTTGCAAGGAAGAGCTCGAGTAAATCATTAATATCTCATGAATCCTGAGGTATTTGATTATGAAATTTTGAGGGTTGTTAGATAATTGTATCAAGAGGATGCAGTCAAAATTTTAGGTGATTTGGAGCTAATTTTCTAATTTTATTAGCATTTTGAGTTTTTCAATAAAATGGTTGTATAAGGTGGAATACAGGGTATTTGCTTCTCAAATTTTGGGAGAAATATTATTTAGATAAAATCATAATTCAGACAAAATTTCAGGTCATTTGGATCTGTATTTATTGATTTGTGTGAATATTGATTTTTTCTTCAAAAATCCTAGATCCAGAATTGTGATAAAAAGGGAAAAAGTAAATGATCACATATTTTTCACCTTTGCAAATTTTCTTCAAAAATTTAGAGGGTTTTCATATTATTGTCTCAGGAATACAGAGTTTAATTTTTAGAAATTTTGGAGTTGTATGGATTGATTTATGTGAAGAACATTGAGGTTGTCTCAAAAACACTCTAAGATCTAGAAAGGGCAAAAGTAAATTGATCACATATTTCTCATTTGTGTGAATTTGGATCTGAAATTTAGTGGATTTTTAGATAAGTATATCAGAAGTCTACAGGAAAAATTTTAGTTTGTTTCAATCAGTATTGGCCGATTTATGATAAATTGGGTGCTTGAGACTTTGGTAAATAAAAGGAAGCCATGTATGCAAGACTTGGTTGTACCAAAATTTGATGGAGATAATTATGCTATTTGGAGCATAATGATGAAGACCTTCTTGAAGGCTCAAGACTTATGGGATATAGTTCAAGAAGGCTATGAGGAACCCTCTTGGAGCAAGCTACAAGGTGAGGAGAGAAAAGAGAAGAAGGAGCAACAATATGCAAATTGCTTAGCTCTTATGGATTTGAGGAGAGGAATGGAAAAGAATGTTTTTCCTCTCATAGCCAATTGTAGATCAGCTACAATGGCATGGAAAGTGTTGAAGGATGCTTATGGGTTTGATGAGGACACCCATAAAGCCATGTGTGACAATCATGAATATTGTTTAAGCAAGGAGGAGCCTTGCTTCCTTGAAGAAGTTTCTGAATTAGATCCTTTTGAAGGAGTTTTTGAAGAGTCTTTTCAAGACTCATATGAAGACATACATTCTTATGATGGTGAATTCTTCCTTGAAGAGGAAGACATGTTTGAAGAAAAGAGTGATGATGAAATTCTTGAAGAGAAGAGATACGAAGATGAGGAATCCCTTCATGGAGAAGAGGATGAGAAGGCGAAGAAGCCTTGTATAGCTCTCATTGGAGAGAGTTATTGTGAGACACCCATAGTTGCAGACATGTCTTGTAATGGCATGGAAAATTGTAATAGTCAATTATTTCTTTTAGGAGGAGAAAAATATGAAAAGAAAAATTGTACTAATAATTTTTTTGCAGGAATGGCATGCTTGGAAAGCATTCACATTGATAGCAAAGAGGATGGATGTCTCAATGGAGAGACAATTGCTCAAGGACCTTGTAGTGAAGACCACTCAAAAGTGGAAGAAGACTTTGAAGATGAAGGAAGAGAAACACTCACATTGGAGTGTTCCTTGCTTGAAGACCATCAAAGTGAAATGTATGATGAAGAATGTCTCCTGGAGGAGATAAATGAAGAGTGTATTATGGAGAATGCACCTACAATTCTCATGAAGGAGAATAAAGAAGATGATGATGGAGAAGCAATGTTCATGGATGATCATTGGCCTGAAGACCATTCAATTGGAATGGATGTGTGCTCTCTTGAAAGAACAAATGAAGTGATGTGGGATGTTGATCCACAAGAAAAGTTTTGATGAAGAGGAGATGGAAGCGATAGGCTTCTTGTTTGAAGATCACTCATCAAGGGTGAAGGATGTGTTGTGTGAAGAAAAGAACACACAAGACTCTCTCATTTGGGATATGGAAAGTGAGAGGGCAAATGGGATAGAAACAGAAAATGGAAATGAGATTGCTGATTTTCTTGTCATAATGGCAAAGGAAACATCACTCATGGATGAAGATCACTCACTTGGAGTGACTACATTGCAGAAAGAGAGTTGTCTTGAAAAGGCAACAATGTATGATTGCTTGAATGAATGGTGTTTCAACACACCAACATGGATTGAACAAAGGAGGAGAACTCTTAGTGAAGAGTTGATGGTTGATCTTGAAGCAACATACCCTGAAGGAGAACTGCTACAAAATAGCTTTATGGGAAGCACCAAATCTACTCATACTAAAGGTAATGTTTTTATGATTAATGATTTGTTTTTTGTGAGCAGGAATGAAAAGAAAGGTGATTGTCTCATTGAGACAACTTTGATGAAGAGTCTTCTTGGAGAGAATACAGTGATGGAGAACTTGGGTCACATGGATCAAAATGATGTGTTCAAAATTCCTTGGGAGAAGGATTCTTGTAAAGTCATTGTTGTGAGAGAATATTTGTGTGAGGAGCAACTTTATGTTGCATATGTAGTTGGTCATTATATGGCCATATTTGTTGTGATATTTTGTGTGGAAATATGTGAAAGAGTTGTATGGTATAATCATCTATGTGAGATGATTAATTGTAAATACTCATGTGGAGTATTGTTTAGTGTTGAAGATGTAAAAGAAGATCAAAATGTGAGAGCATGGTTTAAAGACCATAATGATAAAGATGTAAGAGAGTGGTTGCTGAAAACCACAAGAGGAGATACTTTTGTTGAAGGGGGAGCTAATCAACAAAAGAAGGCACTCAAGCATTTGCAGGAAATTCCACATGAAGAGTGGAAGGAGTGCCACCATAAGTATTTTGTAAATTCTGATTTCTTGATTCAAGATTGGAGGAAACGTAAGAGAAATATTTTCTTCCAACTCTGTGATGCTTAAAGAACTCTTGCATGAGTGTCTTTAGCATCAAGGGGGAGAATGTTGGAATATTTTCAACATTGCCTCCTTAGTCCTAAGTATTAAGTCCTAGTATTTAGTTTTAGTTTAATGTTTTGATTTACATATTTCTAGTTAATTTGATTAGCATACGTTGAGGTTTTGGCTTGGTTGATCAATGTTTGACCATAGTCCAAGATTAGCATGTTGTTAGGATAAGAGCTATCTTTAAGTTAGTTTGTTGTAATAAGTTTAAGAGGATTTCTCTCAACCACCGTGTCTATTTTTAGTTCTTTCAAGAACTATAAAACTATGTAATGCATTGTTGATCAATAGAACAATTTCACCATTGTTTCTCATATATAATAATGATGTAATATAAGTAAGATCTATTTCAATTCCAAATAACTAATTTTATATACTAATTTTAAATATAATATATAAAAATAATAATTTGCATGCATTATTACATTCTAGAACACCTAGAAAGAGCTATAATTATGGTTTTAAATGTGGAGTACCTCATACTCTTATCATACTTATGAGTAATTAGAAATATTTTACTAAAAAAAAATTCTTAAACCATGACATGATTACCTTATAAAAGTATTAAAATTTTAATTTTGAAATGAGTTATAACTACATTGAGGCATTAGGTCTATGTTGTAGTTGTTAATAATAATAAATACTTTAATGGAAATGCAAGGCATGTCTTTGTAGTTTTATTTATATTTGTACGTTAGAATCATTATAAGTATGTGTAAGAATGAAAACACTTTGAAAATATTCTAAGAGTTGGCATCATTAGCAGTAAATCACTTTGAATACTTGTATAAAGATCTAAACAAATCAAATATAGCAAAGACAATTAAACTAGTTTTAAATTTGCCCAAGATGGTTAATGAAGAACAAAAATAATATTTGTTCTTAGAAATCACCAAGGAGGAGTTACATTGAGTTTTCAAATCATTCCAAAAATGTAAAATCCAAGTCTATATGGATGGACAATTATTTTTATTTGGATTTTTATGAATTGCTAGAGGATATTTTAAAAGTGGTAGAAGAATCAAGAATTAAATGATAATTGTTAGGATCCATAAATTCCACTTTCTTGGATTTGATTAAAAAACAGTCCAAAATATTTCAAGGATTGTAGACCTATCTCTTTATGTAATACCCTCTACAAAACTATCTCAAAGATTATAGCTAATAGAATTAAAGGGATTTTCTCAAACAATTTTTAAGAAGAATAGTTTCAATTTTTAAGTAAAAGGTAGATTCATGAAGCAATAGGAGTAGCCCAAGAAGGACTACATTCAATAAATACAAGGAATCAACAAGCAGTGTTAAAGTGGATCTAGCAAAAGCTTTTGATAAAGAAAATTGGCTATATATCACGTTGGACCTGTTGGTCACGAATCTGCCACAGGAAAGGATTTTTACAATTGCGCCCTAGACCCGGCCAACATTGAAAGGCTGGAAGCAAGAAATGGCTCCCAGACCAATCTCCAGAGTGGGCTGGTTCCCTTCACTACTCTAAAAATGGGTTTAAGATAGGGTTGCTGGAAAGAGATATAAAAGGTTGCAGAAAGAAATGGGAAGTATGGCCACAGGCCAAAGTGATGGGATCGAAAAATAACAGCAGGAAATTTAAAGTGCAGTAACAGCAAGCAATAAAAGTTATCAACCTAACTTTCGCACGATGTACGCAGAGAAACCCTCCAAAATCGCATTCCAGGAATCATACTCTCACGGAAGTGCATAAATCCAATATGCAGAATTTAAATGCAACAGCCATTAAGACATACAAATGCTATTAGAAATGCAACATAAACAGAAAGGAAATCACTAATGCAAACGCTTGAAAAATAAAAGCCAATCCTTTATTCCTGCAAATGCACTTCAGTTTCTAGCAGCAAGTTTTTCCAACCTTTGCAAATGAAAATTACATTGGTTTTTATAGAGGTCCGTCCTCTTTGCAGCATTAAATAATTAAAACCAACTTCCTCGTGATCTACAATCATGCAAAGGAAACGAGGAACATGATCCCCTTAATTGCAGTCTCGAAGAAATAAAAATTAAATTCCATGAAACGCTTGCCCTTCATTAAATTCGATTCTTTGAATATGTGCATAAAAAACCGTTGAATTAATCCACGAACGGCAATCTTCGAACCAATAAACCCTTTAATTTTGGTAGCCTGGGCACCCTTTGACCTTAACCGCATTGGAAATCCGCAAATTATTTAATTCGGGTCATCATTAAATCATCGAAAATCGAAAAAACCCTTTCGGCCGTTCATATTGCACTTGGCGGGAAAACTGCGCAGGTCGCGAAAATGCGACGGGTCGCGAAATCGCGACGGGTAGCGAAATCGCGACGTCTTATCATTCAGTACGCTTTGACCACCGTTGACCCGCGAAAATGGAACATGTAGCGATTTCGCTACATGTTTCCGCCGTTGGCTCCTCCTCGCGCTCGCTCCGCGAAATCGGAACATGTCGCGATTTCGCTACATGTTTCCGTCGCCGTACAAAACGCCATTTTTGGTCGCGATTCGCTGACATGTCAGCGACGCGCTGCAAGTTTTCACCTTTTGCCTTCGACGCTGCCCGGGTCGCGATTCGCTGACATGTCAGCGAATCGCTGCATGTTTTCAACTTAGTGCTTTTTCTGCCCGCCGACCCGCGATTTCGGAACACGTCGCGATATCGCGACGGGTCCGCCAACCTGCCTGCGTTGACTGCGTTGACCGCGATTCTGCGACATGTCAGCGCGTCGCTGCAATTTTCAGACTTAGCCATTTTTTGCTCAATTTTTCTCCTTTTTTCGCCCAAGCTGCATCAATCAAAGGTCAGATCCCCAACAATACATCAATGCATTCCTCAATGAGAATCAATGTGGCAAAAATGCCAACAGGACCTAATTTGAATTAGATGTAACATTCACTTTGTGAATTGGGTGATGGGATGTATCAATTTAGCCTTGCTATACTTATCAATGACTCAACTTCTAGAGGTTTGAAACAAGGGTGTCCTCTTTATCCTCTTATTTTTATTTTGGTAGCAGAATGTTTGAGTAGATTGGTTAGAAAACAAAAATGATAGGAAATGATCAAGGAGATCAAAATTGGTAACTCTTTAAAGGTAGCCTATTTTCTCTTTGTAGATGATATTTTATTTTTTGAAAATGGGAAATTGAAGGAAGCCTTAAAGTATAAAGAAGTGTTGGATCTATATTGTATGGCTATAGAAATGGAAGTAAATCTACAAAAAACAAATATAGACTTCAATAGGTTTTAGCTAGAGAAAATAGAAGTAATAATGAGAATTTTTGGTTTCAAGCAAGTAGACTTTGAAAAAGGGATAAAATATTTAGGCTTTCATCTGAAACCTAATGACTATGGATACCAAGATTGTATTTGGTTATACACCAAACTAGATAAGAGGTGTAGCACAAGGGGTATTATTTCTAGAAGGGGAGGTAAATTGGAAGGTTCTAAAATCATTCTTTATGCTCTATGATGGTTTTAACCCAAATTGTACAAGTGTGATTTGCTATGGAACGATTTATAACTTTTATAAAACTACCTGTACATCTACAAATTGTGCAATTGTTCAATTTAAATCATACAATAGACTGGCATGTATGATTTACCACTTGTTCAATTTGTTGAAAGTCATTTTGTAACTCAAATCGATTAGTTTTGTAATCATTCTCTTCCAAACCTTGATTTTCCTTAATTGGTAAGTTTAAACTACACAATTGCACTTCCAAATTGGGAAAATGATCAATTGTATGGTTTGGTGGTCTATATGTATGGTTTCACCAAATCCTTGCTAAAATATACATTCACAAATTTGCCAATTTGCATACATACTCTTCTCCAGGAAATATTTGGGCTATCTTTCTAGTGCAATTACCAACATATTTTTATAACATGCAAACCCTAATTCACTACCATTGAGTTTATATCATTACCAATATTTCCAAAAAATGTACAACAACATAATAACACTTATGTACAGCAATAATAATGCATAAATTCAATTCCTCAACATCCTCCAGGGTTAAGGGTTCATAATTAGTGTAATTCCATTGCCACAACATCCATATTCCACACCATCCTAGCCATACTTGCATAGAACACACAATCTAGATTCACCATTCATATGCACAATAGAATTCACAACAACTCATAATCTACAATGTTGTTTCATATTAACATGGCTGAATGTATACACAATTATCCATGAACACTCACAATGAACAACAACTCTTCCATCAGTGTGAACACATTCCACAATTATCATCTACATTAAAAGAACATGAATAAACCACCATAAAAATGAATGGGGGTCCTTATAATGCTTTCCCAAGCCATTCCAAAGTAGTTCCTAAGACAACCACTATTTACAACTACCACCCCGTAAGACAACCAACTTGCATTAAGGTTCTCCTAAGTCTAATTTTATTATTATCAAATTAACCTTAAATGCACATCTCACCTAATTTCACTTAATTTCTAATTGCATGTTTTATAACATTGTACAATTACACCCAATTGTACATTTTATAATTCCACATTTGTACAATTAGACCAAACCCTACATGTGTACGTTTTGACAAATCGTACATCTAACAAAATTGACAAAACTAACAAAATTATGCAAATCCAATTTTCACTTCTTCTTCTAGGAGGTGGATTTGATGCCTATATCTACCCTCCCCTTTACATTATTCGGTGTCCTCACTGACTTAATTGTCTTAGTCTTGGCTGGTTGGTCTTGCTTAAGATCATCAAGTTGAATATGAAGGATGGCACACTCATTTTGTAACTTAGCCACGTAGTTGCTGAGTTCCATAGCCTTCACCCCATACTTGTTGGCCTTCTCTTCTACAGTAGCCAAGAGTTGAACTAACTCCTTTTCTCACTCAGATGCACCCTTGTGTATCTTCTCATTCAATGCTACCTCCATCTTGGTGGCAATGACCAATACCTCATTCTTTTATATGATGACATTAACAATTTTGTGTAAGTCAGCTTCACAAGCTGAAATACGCTCATCTTTAGCCCAAAGTTGTACCTTATGATCCATGTTCATCTCATTGTAGCATGCAGAATCTTTTTCCATCTCCTTAATTTTATAGTCCTTCAACTGTAGTTGTTCTTTTACTACCTTCAAATGTTCCTCATGTTTTTTTTATTGATCTTTTTGTATTATCAATTGTTCTTCCTATTGCTTAAGTTGTGTTGTGTACTACTGCAATAGTGCTTCCTATTCTTCCAACCGCTTCTTCTACTCTTCTGCTTGTTGGATCACAAGTTGCTTTTCATGTTCTTGTGAGCATAGCTTATCCTCATAAGCAAGCTTAATGTCATGCAGTTCAAATTCCATCTTCTTCAACTTCTCCTCAACCTCAGTCTTGTTGCATTCTAGTTCTTCCTCAATCATAGCCATCTCCTTTTGAGTAGCATCAACTTCTTCCTTTTATGCTTCCTTGGCTTGATAAATTTGTGCAAGACCCACACTTAGCCACTCGATCCAATGTGTCAAGAAATTTAGTTTTTGAAGGATGAAGACTAGCTCCGAAGGTGCCCTTTCTATATCTGATGTATTTGATAGATCTAATTCTTATCTAGATACACTCATGGATCCACTCTATAATTGGTCTTCACTCCATCCAAAAAATCTATAATTCCCAACATTATTGTTACCTCTCCCCTCGGTAACTACCATGGGTGTTGTGTGTGAATCTGGGCTATCTATCTTGTATGATCTTCACTACACACCCACTCCATAACATTCTCCAATTTAATGAAGGTCTTCTCCCTCCACTACTTCAACTATCCAATGCCACCTATGTGGAACTGCAACTAGGTGCTAGTGAATATATCACAAACTTGTTTGAGGAAGTGATCCACATATTCATCTATGTCTTCACCATCTCCCTCTGAGACACTGAACTGAGGTACTTCAAGAAAAAATCTTGTGCAAAGCCTCTCATCCCTTTCCTATGGTGGGGTATGTTCCTCCTCTTCCTCCTGTGGAAGTGAACTTCCTCCAATCTCTTTTATTGCACCAGTTGCATTCCCTTCCTATAGCGAAATGTGAGCTACAATCTTATCTATCTCTTCTTTAGTTGGTCTGATCTCCTCGACATTGATGATCTCCTTAAGAAGTTGCGACTCCTCCATAGGTACCTGAACTTCCTCTTATGGTTTTGGCAATTCTTCCTATTGAGTATTTGCCACCCTTTCATCCTGTTGATTCAACTATACTTCCACCACTACTGTGGCTATCGAAATTGGATCAGATCATTCTTGTGATGGTCTTGTATTCTCCTCCTCTAACTGACTATTGCTTCCTCACATCACAATCCTTATTTGAGGCTTCTTATTTTCCTTAACTTCATCTGATGGAGCTACCATCACTTCCTTGGCTTTCATTTTTGGTGGTGTCCTCACTCGATCCATCCAATACTTAGATGTCTCCAACACTTCAAAATCATTATCTTGAAGCAATGTAGGAGATCCCATCACTTCTCCCCACTATTTTGCATCAACTAGCACATTAATATCTATCAAATCCAAATCCTCCAAATCCAAGTGTACATCATCTGGATTGGTGGGCATAGGTTCTAGTTGCTCCTTTTGCACAAGAGTTTTCTCACTCATCTATCTCTCCCATTGCCTACATGTCCTAATCCACACTAGACTAGATGTCGGTGCTACTACCTCCTCCTCCTCCTAAGATGGTGGTTACTCCTATAGCCATTGTGCAGGTGCCTACTACTCTGAATTAGGATCCAAGTGTAGTTTGTTTGTCTCTTCCTTCAAGGGTGGAATTCCTCATCTGATGAAGTCGTTCCCCCCTTAATCATGGGAGGTTCAGGTTTCCTTGTACTCTTCTTCTATCTCAATTTCTTTGGTGTTCTTTTTTGGATAGGTACAACCTTTACCCATCGCAGTATAGAAGGTTGATCCTATGGTAAATCACATGATGGTGTTAGCCTAAGAAATAGAATGTCAACTTGGGAAACCACATCTAGCATAAGAGCTATGGCATGGAGGGTCATGGCAAAGGTCTTCTTCCTCTTCACTAATAACCTTTGAATCTGCTATGCCAAGTAGGTTCTCCAATCATACTGCACTCCCTTAAAAACACCTTCTACACATTGTGCCATCCAAATAGGCATCTCGAAAGAGCGTGCTTCTCCCGATAGTCGAGACATAACAACATTCATCGCACATACCAACTCATCAATATTTAACATACTCTACTTGATCCCTCTTCCACCCAGACCAAAATCCTTTGTATCTAATGGAGATGTAAGCTTGGTGAGTGATGTGATCAACCTATGGGCCTCAATCTAGTCCATAATCTTCTTTCTAACAGGTTGCCCTTCCTTTAGTAACCCAAATGTCCATCGAAAAGCATCAACTAAGAATTCCACCTTAATATGGTGATTTCCAACTCGCACATAGGTGCAATTCTAATTAGGTACATATGATTGTACCATTTGTAATAGGTACTCATTGTAGAATACCTTGTCCTATGGTGGAATTTATGCTATTGTGCTCACTCCTGCTTGTTTCAATGTAACTTTCAATGGGTGCTTATCTTCATTCTCATTCCACCATTTTTGACAAAATTCTCCTATGGGTTGTACAAAGGAGATATCCTTGATATCCACCTATCCTCCTTCATCCCCACTTGTTTGTTCTTCAAGGGTAGCTTCCCTATGCACCTCACTGTGAAGCTCCCGATGGTGTACCCTAGGTGGTTCCATTTCCTCCTTGTAGAATTGTGGTTATGTCCTTCCTCTACCACCACACCAGTTCTTGGGTCCTCTCCATGGCCGATAACCTCTTCCCCTCCAAGGTTGGTAGCCACATTCTCCTTGTGGTTGAAACCCTCATCCTTGGTCCTGTACTGGGTAGGTCACTCCTTCTCACCTAGGTCATGAATCCCTTTGGTGTAATGGTCCTAGTGAATGATCAACCCTAGTTGCTGCAATCCACTATAAATGAGCTTGAAACTCCCTTTCGATGCTCATTCTTCACCATTCTTCATTTTGGAACCACTTCACTATCGATCTTCTTCAATTTGGCAATTCAGGACAACTGCATCACCAACCATACAATCTACTTCAAAAATATACAACTACTTTTAAAAATGTACAATTATTTCCAAAAATTATACAATGGTTATCCATAATCGTACAAGTGCTCTAGGAAATTGTACACTAGCCTCCCAAATCATACAATTATGTCAAAAATCGTACAACTATAGTATGAATCTATAAGATTCTCCCAAAATATACAATCTAAGCTTCAAATCATACAATTTCATTGTGAAATCATACAAGAAGCCCTAAATCATACAAGTGCACTTCTCCTCCATACAATTGCACCAAAATCATACAATTGCACTAAAAATCATACAATTGCACAAAAATTGCTCAATTCAAGCTCTAATTTGCATAATATTGCTCTAAAATCATACAATATTCCTCCAAATCATACAATTTCATCCCCAAATTATACAAACTATATTTTAGGCCCTCACTTGCCATAAAATATTCAACCTTGCATGATTTCTACAATTAACTTTGCACCCTTTATCTTTGTTTGTGCAAATCTCCTTTTTCGATGTGTTTCTAGTACCCTTTGCAATTTTTCTCTCCTACTTGTGCAATTATTCAACTATACATTTTGATTCTACCTAAGTGCAATCTATTGTATGACCCTCTCCTTTATGCTTTTCCACATGCAACTACTAAGATATCTTTACTTTTCCACTAACTAAATTTCCCTGCCCTAGGGTTTGCAATCTTCCACTCGACTTGCTTTTTCAGAATTAATTCAAACCCTAGCCACATTTTTTTCCATGAGGTAATTTCTCTACTATATTTTTACTAAAAACCCTAACTCCACCAGTTTTAAATTCACCCTCTAGTACATTTTCTAAAAAAACTCAGCTTTTTTGGAGTAAATCCCTAACTTTGGTAGCTTTTCTCCCAATCTAGATTGGTTTTTTCAAAAACAAGAATATTTCTTGGTGCAAATTCATGATGGGTCATCAAATTTAGTTAACCTATGATGTTTGCATACCCATGTGAGGAAAAATTCATTTGATTGCACACTTCTTGCTCCCAGATGCTCCAAAATTCACTATTTCATTCATGCGATTTTTCAAATCTGGTAAAAATAACATGCATGGTGCCCTCTTTTTATATTTAAAATATCCCTTGCATGAAAATTTACCACCTCAACCTCCTTTGCATGTAATTTTGGCTTTTTGCATGGATGATTGCCAACTCATCTCTTTTTGCATGCATTTTTGTCCTTTCTTGCTTTTTGAATATTTTATTATTTTTATTTTTGCTTTTCTTTTTCTTTTTCTTTTTTTCTCAAAAGGGGCCACCATTTCTGGTTTTCAACCACCTTCCATATTAATTGCATCTCGAGGGATTTTCACAATTAAGATTTTTTATTTTATACTTTTTTTAATTGCCAAATTGCTAACTTACCTTCTAGGAAATCGTACAATGACATTTACTTGTATGATCTACTCTACCTATGTGTCATTTAGAGGTTTTTCTACATCATTTCATACAATCAGGTGTCACAAAATCATACGATCTATCTTAGATCAATCATTCATACAATTCACTCCCTCCAACTGGTCCTCTGTATGATTTAAAATTGTACAAGTGTCATTATCATTTGTATGATTTGGAGTTTAACAATTGCAGGTTATACAATTTGCAACTGCACAATTTCCTCCTTGCAAAGCTACATTTTCTTATTCAATTGATCGATCCCGAGGTAGGGGTACCCTTGCCACTCCACTTCCATTTGGCTGGCTTCTACTCCTATCTCCTCAGATCAAGTCTACCTCCAAACTTGGTGAATGAGTCCTTTGCCTTCCTTGACTTTCCTCATCCGTAAAGCGTACTCTTCCTCTACCAACAAGTCCTCTTCCTTGCACTTGTCTTTCATGACCTTATCCTCTTGCTATTGGACCTCTTTGCATATTAAATGGGTTACCCTCTTCCTGAGGTAAACCTCTTCCTACTTCTATCCTTCTAGGTCCTTGTCGATGCATGGGTGGTCATCCAAGTGGGTATCTTCTTGTGAGATTTGGTACTTGTCCCCCTTGCACATAAATACCATGTGCATTCCTAGTCTAATTCAAACATGTGAGTGGTGTATCTCTAGGCCATCTTGGAGTAGGAGGTTGGATCCTTCCTCTCCTACCTCTAGGTGATCACAATCCTCCTCTCTGACCTATCTGCTACCCTATGGTACTTGGGGTCCTTTGTGGTCGATCTATTGTCGACTAGGTTCCCCTCTTTCCCAAGTGCTTGGAGTTACCTCCACCAACTCTACATTGGCTAGGTGTCCTTCAATTCTTGGTGCTTGTGGCACCAACCATTGTAATGCTCTTATCTGATGATGTGCACGCATTAGTCATTTCATCCAACGTCTTTATTCAAAGTGACATTGTGGGGAACAATTTACCAAAGTCTCCCTATAATCATCCAAAAAATTAGACTTTGTACTCGAGTCATTACGACTATCCATTCTTTGTGTTGACCACTCCATTGGTAATTCTCTTATTCATTGAAGTCTTCTTACTTCCCTTCTTTGCCTTCTTAATTGTTGATAGGCTATCTCATAGGCATCTAGATCTGGTCGAGCATGGAGTGCTTCTGTTTGTGCTAAGAGGTCATCACTACCACTCTCTTGGTCACTATCTCTTACTAGATAGGGCATTCCCCCAATACTAGAATCACTTGATTCTTCATGTAAGTTTCCTTGGGGCTCAGGAGATGTGAGGTCTTGCTCAATGTCTCGCCATACTACCTCAGCTACTTCTCCCATGACTAGTGGCTCATGTGTGGAATCTCTTATTTCAACTTGTGATCTTTCCTCTCCATGAGAACTTGTACCTTCTTGTTGGTTTCCCCTTGCTTGAGGTACATTATTGCTACTCTCACTACTTGTACCCAATTCCCTTTGCCATGCAACCTATTGCTCATCAAGCCATTGCATAGTATCATCCATATCCTGAATGATCTATCCACGAAGCCTTGCATTATGTGCTTGCAATACCTCGTACTCCTCCTACAACTATTGTGCTTGATGTCACATTATCTATTGCATCATACCTATCTGAGCTAATAGAGTGAGTCCTGCTAACTCTTCTTCTATAGCTCCACCTTGTTTGAATCTAGGATTTCCATATCAAAGGTGTATATTCTATCCTCATACTATACCATTAGTCGTATCCTGCATCAACCTTCTACTATGCAAGGCAACTCTCTTCATTCTAGTTGTGGATACACTACTTCTAATTGGTTGGCTTCTTCCTACCACTCCTAATTAATTTCTAATGGTACTAGTTCTTGATTTCTTTTTTCACTTGGAGGGATCCATTCTTCATCCTCCTCTACAATTTAGTTCATCCTATCTACAAACCTTATATGTACTTGCATTTACCTTCTTTCACCAGGGTGAGGTACCAATTCTTACCTTTCTATAATTGGTCTTGCCTCCTCCCCTTCTACAAATAGATGTGTGATCCCCATATCATCATCCTCCTATGGTGGATCTTGATTGCTTGATAGCACTTCCTGAGGTTTGATAGACTCATTTATCTATTGTTGTCTTCATTCAATTTCATGCGTCATGATGAACATACATCGAACTCTATAAGGTTTCAATTTTGAGCCATTTACTGTGTTGGGTACCACTATCCCATCCAACTTTTGTAGCTTTACTACACCATTATCCATTGCTTCCATGACTCGAAAGGGACCAAGCCACAAAGTCTTCAACTTCTTAGGCTTGATTTCCCATTTTCCATTGAACTTAAGAACCAAATCACCTGGTTTAAGTTCCAACTTATGGAGATGCTTATCATGCCATAGTTTCCTTCACTTCTGGGCCACCTCAATCACCCACTATGCCATGACTCTTCATTCATCTAATCAAATGAGCATGGCCAATCGCTCTTCCAAACTTTCTTGATCACCCAAGTGATGCTCCATAGCTATCCGCAAACTGGGTACCAAGAATTTGATTGGTACTACCACCTCCTGACCATACATTAACTAGAAAGGCATATGGTCTATTATTGGTTTGAAGGTTATCCTATAAGCCCAAAGAATAGATGGCAACCTTTCCTCCCAATCTGCTCCTTCTATGCCACAAGTCTTGTATAATGTAGAGACCAAGACCTTATTAGTTGCCTCTACCTACCTATTTTCTTGAGGGTAATAAGGACTTGATAATGAGTGCAAGATCCTAAAATTGGTTGTCAGCTTTTTGATAACCTCATTAACAAAGTGACCTCCTTGATCACTTGTTATATGTAGCGGAATTCTGAATCTTGTAATCACTTGTTCATACAAGAATTAGGTCATACTTTTTGCCGAGTTATCTGGTAGTGCCCTTGCTTCTACCCATTTTGTTAGGTATTCTGTTGCTACCACAATGTACCAACACTTCCACCTATGGGTGGTTTTCAATGGTCCAACAAAATCCAACCCCCATATTTTAAATAATTCTTGAGGTTGTGATGGATGCAAAGGCATAAAATCTCTATGCACTAGCTTTCCCACTCTTTGGCAAGTGTCACAAGCCTGTACATATTCTTTTGCATCTTTGTATAGTGTAGGCCACCATAGTCCTACCAAGAGTACCTTCCTAGTAGTGGCATCTGGCCCCATGTGTCCTCCTACCAAGCCTTCGTGGGCTTCTTTTAGTGCTACGTTGACTTCTTCCTCCATCATGCATCTTCGTAGAATACCATCTGTACCCATATTATACAATAATCCAGCTATTAGCTAAAAAGGTGCTGATTTTAGGATCACTTTCCTATTTTCTTGCGTTGTCAAGTCCTGCAACAACTCTCCTATGGATAAATATTGCCCAATTAACTTGTACCATGATGGCACAACATTAATGGAAAATAATTGAGCATCAAGAAATTCATCTAGAACTCCCATCCCTATAGGTTCTCCTGATCGTATCTAAGATAACTGGTCTGCAATCACATGCTTCTTACCAGGTCTTACTACTACTTGGAATACAAATTCTTGTAAGGTAACGAGCCACCTACTGACTCATCCTTGTATTACTAGTTTATTTATCAGATACAACAAAGCCTGATGATCAACATAAAAGGCAAAAGGGTTTACCAATAGGTAATGCCTAAATTTTTGTACAACATATACCATCCCTAGAGCCTCTCACTCCATCGTACTATAATTCCTTTCTTCCCGTGATAATAGGTGACTTGCAAAAAAATAGGTTGGTCTAGCCTAAATTGTCCTTCTTGAGCCAGTGCACATCCTATCACAAAATTGGAAGCATCAATGTGGACATGGAACTCTTTATCCCAATTAGGAAACACCAAAATAGGGCTACTTACTAGCTTTGCTTTTAATTCTTTGAAAGCTCCTTGGTGCTCCTCTATCCAACTAAAAGGAACATTCTTTTTAGTCAAGGAATCCAATGGGTAGGACACGTGTGCATAATTCTTGATAAACCTTTGATAGTAACCCATAGATCCCAAGAAGGTTTTTAATGAGCTCACATCATATGGCTCCTCCATATATAGAATGATGTGGATCTTATCAGGATCAATCTTCAGTCCTTTGCTACACACTATATGTCCTAGTAGTTTCCCATATGGTACCATCAAAAAATATTTTGTAGGAGTTTAGGGAGATCCGTGCATTCCTGCATTGACTCATACATTCACTTAAAGTTGGTAGATGGTCCTTGATCTTACCATAGATCGACCAATCATCCAAGAATACCTTAAAATTCCTTGTCACCAACTGATCGAATATATACATAATAATACGTTGAAATGTGGCTGGGGCATTACACAACCCAAATGACATTATATTGTATGCATAAATACCATTCTCTACAACAAATGTGGTTTTTAACTTATCTTCCTTGGCTATACTGATTTGATTATAGCTAGAGAACCCATCCAAGAACAAATAAAATTTGTGTCCCGCTACTTCCTCCAGAATAGAATCTGTGAATGAAATAGAGAAAGGATATTTAATCGTCACTGCATTCAAACTCTGAAAATCAACGTAGATTCGAATATTATCCACTTCCTTTTTCAAGGTGACCATAATAGGAGACACCCACTCACTCATGGTGACTCTAAAGATAATGCCAACATCCAACATCTTTTCTATTTCTATATTTACCAAAGTTGCATACTTAGGATTCATCCTATATGATCTCCATATCATTGGTTGTACCCTAGGAATTAATGTAATATTATGGATACATAATTTTTTTGGTATCCCTTTTAAATCCTTGTACATCCATGCAAAAACATCCTTATATTCCAAAAATATCTTGAAAGTTGTTGCTTTCAACACTGGGTCCCAGTCATCACCATAGTGAATCATTCTAGGTTCACTTTATATCCCTAGATTCACATCTACAATTCGTGGTCCTTCATACTTGATGTTTTTAGGATCTACCTTAGCCTTTTCCACATTTTTCAAATGTTCTAGTCATGCATCTATCTCTGCATATCCAACTATGTATTCTGTAAAAATTTTAGGAAATATCCATTTCTCCTGTTTCCTCTTCTTTTGGTTTCGTGTTGAACTTATTTTTATCTTGTTTTTTTGTGATCTCCTCTGTATTAATACAGAGGTAGTTGGGCTGAAATACCTCATACTCCTTCATATACCAGTGAAGAAGTCCTCTATAAGATCAAGCTTCATCTTCACTACAGTATTTGAGGTACAACATCCCCTCTTCATTAGGTTCATATTCTTCTTCACCTGAAGAACTGCCCAACTCATCTATCATGGCAACATCCTCATTGGAATCACTTAATTCTTCATGTAAGTTTCCTTAGGGCTTAGGATATGTGAGGTCTTACTCAATTTCTCTCTATTCTACCTCAGATACTTCCCTCATGACTAGTGGCTCATGTGTCAAATTTATTATTTCAACTTGTGATCTTTCCTCTCCACGAGAACTTGTACCTTCCTGTTGTCTTCCCCTTGCTTGAGGTACTTCCTCGATACTCTCATTGCTTATATCCAATTCTATTTTCCATGCAACCTATTTCTCATCAAGCCATTGCATAGTATCATCCATATCTTGAATGATCTATCCAAAAAGCCTTGCATTATGTGCTTGCAATTGTAGAGGGGGAAAACTGCCCTACCGCATACAATTCCCAAACAAAAGGTTGGATTCGCAAGGAGGGAACCTTTTGTGTGGTGAACCACGGGGGTATGACATGCTCTACACTCGATGCTAGGGAGAATGGTTCACCAAGAATGATTTAAGGACTCACTTCAAGTCCTTAGGATATTCAGGATTGTTTGATGTATTTCGTTTCAGGCAATCACCTAAGTTTGGCCTTTCTAGATCTAAGCTAAAAAAGATAAAGGACAATGCAAAAAATAGAATAATACAGCTAAAAATAGAATGCAAGCATACACGAGATATCCTGGAATGAATATTTATCTTGGATGCTTTCTAACCTAGGGTTTTATTTCAAAAAACCTTTAAAACAGAGATGCACTAGACAATTACACAAAAATTATCCCTAGATACAAGCTAAATACCTTTCTCTTTTATATGCCTAAGAATCAATAATAAAACCATATTTTAAACCAATAGAATTTATAGAGCACTTATCTAGACCAGTGGTTGATTTAGCCTTTTTTGCCTCTTATCCAATGACATCAAGAATCCATGTTTCTGCAAGATCACTCACGAAACACTGAAAAATAGAATTAGTATAAGGGAGCCTGCATAAGTCACTATGTGAAATATCAAGCAAAAATCAAGCCCCCTAGGTACTTTTAGATGACCTTTCAATACAAAATCAAAATTGACCTTTGGATAATTAATCATAAATCAAAAATATAGTAGCAAAAAATAAAAATAAAAGTACAGCAGTATGATCTAGAAACATAATTGAATGCAACAGTGAAATTAGAATCTAGAAATTATCCTCGATGTGTCCTAGGGTAAAAACATGTCTCACCTAGAGTGGGTGTGATAATACAGCAGTGAAGTCATGACCTATTTGGACAGGGCGTGATTTCACTTCTATGAATAAATTTGCCCTAATTAGGGCACACAAAGTCACACCTCACTAATGTCAGGCACGATTTTGTTGTAGACTAAATAAAAATAAGAAGTGAATGTATAAGATGAAATAAATGCAGACAACAAGGTAATCAAACCCTAATGGACATTGCAGAAGTAGGCAGAAGAGATACAAGTATCCAGACGGGTACTCTATCTCTCTGAGCTACACCACAGATCCACCAAGTTACATAGCTAAAACAATCCAATCCACGTAATAGAAGATCAACCCAAAATTCACATTTTGGGGGTTAGATTTTAGTAGAGAAAATAAATAAGAATGAACTATAAATTTTGAGCTTAATCAATTTGCATAGAGATCGCACAAAAGTTTGTATATCACACTTGCACTTATTCTTGTTATGATTAAGCAAAAATATTCTTTCGTTTATAGATAAAATTGGAGGAAGAAAGTGGGTACAAATACACTCACAAGGGATTGTAACACGTGAGAGGGTTTAAACCTGGGTCTAAGTGGGCTCAAAAATAATAAAATAAAATAAATTTTAAAAAAACTAGGTTAAACAACGAAGTCGCACCTCATATTGATGGGGCACGATATTGTTAGCACGAAGTCACACCTTGTAAAGATGAGGCATGATTTCACTAAAAGGTAAAAAAATTTAAAAAGGGAGGCAAAAAGACCTTCCTTTGCTCTTGGAAAGGGTTGAGGGCCTCTTAGGGGCACTAAGGAAGATTGCCCACTAAAAGTGGGTCAATTTTTTGTGTCTGCATTTTGCACCCTCTTTGATGCATTTATGGCCTATTAAATGCATCAAATAAAGGATGTAGACTCCTACGGGTAAGCATACAACAAGAACACAATAAGTGCAAGGAAGGGGGTGGCTAGGTTTTGGTAAAAGGGTGAGGTATTAGTACCATTAATGCCTCTATGGCTAAGGTAAATATGTAGAGGGGAAAAACTGCCCTACCATGTACAATTCCCAAACAAAAGGTTGGATCCGTAGGGAGGGAACCTTTTGTGGGGTGAACCACGGGGGTATGTTGTGCTCTACACTCGGTGCTAGGGGGAAGGGTTCACCAGGAATGGTTTAAGGACTCGCTCCAAGTCCTCGGGATATTCAAGATTGTTTGATGTATTCAGTTTTAGGCAATCACCTAAGTTTGGCCTTTCTAGATCTAAGCTAGAAAAGATAAAGGACAATGCAAAAAATAGAATAATGCAACTGAAAATAGAATGCAGGCATACAAGAGCTATCCTGGAATGATTCTTTCTTTTGAATGCTCACTAACCTAGGGTTTATTTTAGAAAACCTTTAAAATAGAGATACACTAGACAATTACACAGAAATTATCCCTAGATGCAAGCTAAATGCCTTTCTCTTTCAGATGCCTAAGAATCAACAATAAAACCAGATTTTCAACCAATGGAATTGATAGAGCACTTATCTAGACCGGTGGTTGATTTAGCCTTTTCTGCCTCTTGTCCAATGATATCAAGAATTCTTGTTTCTGCAAGATCACTCATGAAACACTAAAAAATAGAATTAGTATTAGGGGGCTTGCATAGGCCGCTGTGTGATAGATCTAGCAGTAGTCAAGCCCCCTAGGTCCTTTTAGATGACCTTTCAATACAAAAGCAAAAATTGACCTTTGGAGAATTAATCATAAATCAGAAAGACAGCAACAGAAAATAGAAAGAAAAGTACAACAATATGATCTAGAAACAGAATGGAATGCAACAGTGAAAGCAGAATCTGGAAATTACCCCCGGTGTGCCCTAGGGAAAAATCATGCCTCGCCTAGAGTGGAGCATGATAACGTAGCAGCAAAGTCGTGCCCTATCTGGATGGGGCATGATTTCACTTTTGTGAATAAATTTACCCTAATTAGGGTAGGCGAAGTCATGCCTCGCTAATGCTAGGCGTGATTTCACTGTAGACTAAAGAAAAATAAGAAGCGAATGTAGAAGATGAAATAAATGTAGAAAAAATAAATGCAGAAAAAAAGTAATCAAACCCTAATGGACATCGTATAAGTAGGTAGAAGAGATTCAAGTATCCAAGAAGAGAGTCAAGTATCCATATGGGCACTCTGTCTCTCCGAGCTACACCATGGATCCACCAAGTCACACAACCAAATCAATCCAATCCATGCAATAGAAGATCAATCCAAAATTTACACTTTAGGGGTTAGCTTGCAGTAGAGAAAATAAATAAGAATGAACTATAAATTTTAAGCTTAATCAATTCGCATAGAGATCGCACAAAATTTTGCATATCACACTTGCACTTATTCTTGTTATGATTAAGCAAAGACATATTTCCTTTTATAGACAAAATTGGAGGAAGAAAGTGAGCACAAATAAACTCACAACCGATGCCAAAACATGTGAGAGGGTTTAAACCTGGGTCTAAGTAGGCTCAAAAATAATAAAATAAAATAAATTAAAAAAACTAGGTTAAACAATGAAGTCGTACCCCATCTTGATGGGGCGCGATATCATTGGTGCGAAGTCGCGCCTCGTAAATACGGGGCACAATTTTGCTAAAAGGTAAACAAATTAAAAAAGGGAGGCAAAGAGGTCTTCCTTTGCTCTTGGCAAGGGTTGAGGGCCTCTTAGGGGCACTAAGGAAGATTGCCCACTCAAAGTGGGTCAATTTTTCGTGTCTACATTTTACCCCCTCTTTGATGCATTTATGGCCTATTAAATGCATCAAAGAAAGGATGTAGACTCCTACGGGAAAGCATACAACAAGCACACAATAAGTGCAAGGAAGGGGGTGGCCAGGTTTGGGAAAAAGGGTGAGGCATTAGTACCATTAATGCCTCTATGGCTAAGGTGCCCCCTCGAGTTTCGAAAGGGATGAAAGTTCCTTAAGAAACTCGAAAAAGGTAAAAGAAAGAAAAGACAAAACATAGAAACAAAGCAAGCAAACAAACAACAAAGCAAAGAGCATTGGGTACAACATGATCCTAATGTAGCTAGCATGAAATGCATGGATGAATAGAAGAAGAGGAAAGAAAGAAGAAGGGAAAAGAGAGAAAGAAGAGAGGAGACATAAAACTATGAAGTGGAAGAAGAAGAAAAAGACAATGATAAAACTCCAAAGGTCAACCATATGAAATCGAGAAGGAAGCTAAATTAAAACCCTGACTAGAGGGTATTATGCTCAAAATATGGTCCATGTATGGAGTGGAGAACCCGCTATGGGTGTAGTACTCACTAAATATGGACCAATAAGTGAAGTGTATAGTGTAACCCGCTATGGGTGGTTGCTCACTAGTGACTACTATGGGGTGATTACCCGCTAGGATGTATATCGAGGCCTACTATCAATGGCCAAGGAGTTGATCCTATAATGGGGTGTTGGGCCCACTGAGTCAAAGAGAGACATAACCCGATAGGGGTGTTATAATGTATGTTGATGTAAAAATGATGTATGTGTATGCCAGTACTACCCGAGAGGGTGTATGCGCATGTATGTATGGACCAATCAATATGAGCATAACATGATGAGAGTGTGTGCATGTGCTAGAAGAAATAAGAGGAAGAAAAATGAGAAGTAAAGAACTATGCATGTGTACCCCCAGCTTGAAGTTTCATCTAGTGAAAAATCAAGAGGGAGGAAATATGAAAACAAAAGAGAGAATAATGTATATCCTTATATCTGAACAAAGAAGACAGAGGAGAAATAAGAATCATGCAAAAAAGACAAGGATATACCAAAAGAGGATTGCATTCCTTGAATTTGGAGAGAAAATATGATCATTGTAAAACTTTCAAAGTCAAGAAATACAAGAAGAAGAGAGAAGAGAAGAAAGAGCAAAAGAAGCAAGAAAGAGAAGAAGGGATGAAAATGCATGGGCCCTAGGTTGGGGCTTCGCTAAGCATCAAAACCCTAGTGAATAGTGCAATGCATGTGAGCTATGACCTAACTAGGTATCATCACCTGCTATTATCGTGAATCCCTAGAAACTATATGATCAGGCAGTCATGAACAAGCAACAATGCAAATATGACAAGCAATATGCAAGAACAAAATGATAAGAAATCATGCAAAATATGATAGGTATATGTGCATAATATGTCAGGCAAACATGCAATATGATCTAACTAAATGCAAATGTAAAATGAAACAATAGATCAAGCATAATATCTTTTTAAATGCATTATATTCATAGGTTCTTTAAGTTCTTTACCATCCATGGAAGCTAACTTATAAGCACCAGAACCAAATTTAGTTGTTACAACAAAAGGCCCTAGCCAATTGGGCTGAAATTTACCTTGAAGATCAACACGAGCATTAGTGTTCCATTGGTTTTCTTTGAGGACAAGGTCCCCAATCTCAAAAGAATGGTTGTGAACCTTTTTAGAATAAGATCATTGGAGCCTATCCTGATAGGCTCACAAATGCTCTAAGGCATGGATGTACTTTTCATCCAACAACTCCAATTGGTGCAAATGCTCTGCATAAAACTTGTCACCAACCTCGACATCTTGTAACAAGATGTGCAAAGAAGGGACCTCTAGCTCAAAAGGGAACACTACCTCAGACCCATAAACCAAGACATATGGGGAGGCCCCTGTGGGAGTACGCACGCTAGTACGGTAGGCCCATAGGGTAGGATAAAGTTGAGTATACTAGTCATGACCGATCTTATTAACCAACTTCTTCAAAATCTTGATCAAGGACTTGTTGGATGCCTCGACTTGTCCATTACCATTAGGGGTAATAAGGAGTTGACCATCTATGCTGAATCTTGTACTTAGCACAAATATTATGGACATCCTTGTTCTTGAAAGGAGTGTCATTGTCAGAAATAATCATCGAAGGAATCCCAAACCTACAAAGAATCTGGTTGAAGATGAACTTAGAAACTTGAGTTCCAATCACCGTAACCAGAGGCATGGCTTCAACCCATTTAGTGAAGTACTCAATCATAGTGATGATAAACTTGTGACCATCAGACGACATTGGGTTAACTTTTTTGATAATGTCCAATCCCCACATGGAAAAAGGCCAAGGGGAAGATATCACCCGAAGGTCTTGAGAAGGGGCATGGATAAGATGATCATGGCATTGACACTTGTCGCAACACCAAACAAAATCACATGCATCTTTCTCCATGGAAGGCCAATAATACCCCATCCGAAGGAGCTTTTTGGCAATAGCATTACCACTAAAATGGCCTCCACATGAACCTTCATGAGCATCACTAAGAGCAAGTCAGGCTTCATCAGAGTTAAGGCATCATAAAAGGACACCTTCAAAATAATGTTGATATAAAGTATTATCGATTATAACAAATAAGCACGCTCTCTTGCACAATAGCTTACGTTGATTGTGATCTAAACCATCAGGCATCGAGCCATCTTTAAGAAAATTAAAGATGTCATTATACCATGGTTCATATGGGGAATCTTCGATGGCAAAACACTCTAGGGGATCCAAACAAGAACTCAAAGACATGGGTTCCTAAATTTTTCAGATGATAATCGAAGCTTGATCATCTTCTAACTCCAAAGGGAACAAAGATGCAACAACTACCATGGCATCTGCATGGTGGTTTGAGGATCTAGGGATAGACTCTATGGTCACCTACTCAAAATAAGACAACAACTTGGTAACAATATCCTTATAGGGTTTAAGCTTATCATCCCGAGTTTGATAAACATCATTAATCTGATTAACCACAAGTTGAGAGTCACCAAATACCGAAAGAACCTTAACTTGCAAAGCTAAGGTTGCTCTAAGACCAAGGATCAAAGCTTCATATTCCATAGTATTATTTGTGCAAGAGAAATGAAGCTTGAAGGACAAAGGGATGAGCTATTTTTGTGGTGTAACTAGAATGACTCCAGCTCCAGCACCCTTCATGCATTAGGCTCCATAAAAAAATAAAGTCCAAGACTTAGACTCTTCAATTTCAACATTGAAGCACTCATCAAGAAACTCAAAAATTATAGGATGGGCAGCTTCTAAGGGAGCAGAGGCTAACTGATCAACAATCACCTGACCCTTGATAGCCTTCTAACCTATGAAGGTCAAATCAAACTCACTAAGGGCCAACACCCATTTAGCAGCTCGACCTAATAGGTGGGGCTTAGACATCAAGTAACGCAAGGGATCAAACTTTGTGATTACTAGTATCTTATGGCTGAGCATGTAGTGTCTTAACTTCTGAGAAGCAAACACTATGGCAAGGCAAAGCTTCTCTAAGGGAGTGTACCTGGTTTCATAGCTAACCAAGGTTCTACTGATATAGTAGATAGCTCTCTCTTTATTTTTATCATCATGTTGAGCCAACATGGCTCCCAAAGCATGAGTGGTAGCTGCTATGTAAAGCAATAGATGCCTACCAGGTACAGGGGGAACTAAAATAGGTAGGGAGGTAAGATACCTCTTGAGATCATCAAAAGATTTTTGACACTTAAAATCCCATCGAAAAACCATATCCTTCTTAAGAAGTCGAAGGAAAGGTTAAAACTTATCAACTAACTAGGCAATGAACCGATGAATAGACTACAACTTACCTTGCAGACTATAGAATCTCGGTCAAGGTGCGAGGAGGAGGCATATCAATGATAGCTACCACTTTGGTAGGGTCCACTTCAATGCCTCGCCTAGACACTATAAAACCTAACAACTTGCCAGATGTGACCCCAAACACACACTTAGCAGGTTTAAGGTGAACTTTATATTGTCGAAGCCTTTCAAAGATTCATCTTAGATCATGGACATGATCCTTTCATTCTAAGGAATGAGCCAAAAGGTCATCCACATAGTCCTAGAGAATATCATGCATCATGTCATGGAAAATATAAGTCATGGCCCGTTGATAGGTAGCTCCTGCATTCTTAAGGCCAAAAGGCATGACCTTCCAGTAGAAGGTACCCCAAGGGGTGGTGAATGTTATCTTGGCCTGGTCCTCAGGAGCAATCATGATTTGATTATAACCCGAGAAACCATCCATGAGTGAAAGCATTCCACATTTGGCAGTGAAATCTACAATCTGATCTATGTTGGGCAAAGAAAATTCATCCTTGGGACATGTTAAGTTAATTTTCTAAAAGTTGGTACATACTCTGATTGTTCCTTCCTTCTTAGCTACAGGAACGATATTGGAGATCCAATCAGAATAGTCGATGGCTTTTATAAAACTGACATCAAGGAGTTTTTGGAGCTCCTCCTTGATTGAAAGGGTGACCTTCGAATGCATCTTCCAAAGTTTCTGCTTAACAAGCTTAGCACTAGGCTTAACTACCAAATGATGCATGACAAGGGAGGGATCAAGCCCTAGCATGTCAGCATATGACCAAGCAAAAATATCTTGATATTCTTTCAATAAATTGGTCAACTGCTCCTGCTCATTCATGGTCAAGGCTTTGCCTAACTTAAGGATTCTAGGGGCTTTCTCAGAACCTATGTTCACATCTATGGTCTCCTCAATAAGAATGGACAAATCATCCTCAAGAGGAGGTGGGGCAAGAATCACTCCTAATTTCTCAAGGTCCTCGGGAGACATAGAACCAAAGTCCACTTGAGAACTAGAAGACTCAACCTACGTTGCGCAAGGGACATACCCATCAAAGTCGATATCATTCTGAGATAAAGCCTCATCTATAACATATGACTCTAGGGTTAAGACCTTAGGAGAGGGTGGACCCTCATCCTTAACACTCCATTCTAAAATTTGATGAGATTCCTTAAAGAGAAGATCTAAACAAGAAGAGTCATCTTGATCTTGTGATGAAACATTTGTAGAAGAATTTTTAGAGGGAGACTATGATGAATTAATTTGAGTGAGATCTTCTGGTGAGCAAAATTCGAATGGATGAGGATCACCCATAATAGAAATGATTTGATTTTCAAATTCAAATTTTATGCATTGATGAAAAGTAGAAGGGATGACCTCCATTGCATGAATCCAAGGTCGTCCAAGAAGGAGATTAAAATATGTAGGACAAGACACCACATAAAACATTGTGTTTAAAATTTTTGGTCCAACCCTAAGGGGGAGTAATATAGTGCCACAAGCTTCCTGAGAATCATTGTTGAAAGTCTTAATGATGTCACTGGATGTAATTAAATATTCTTTCTTCAATCCAAAATTTTGAAAGAAATGATGCGTACAAACATTAAGTGAAGAACCATTATCAATCATAACCCTCTTAATGAGAGTGTCACCAATGTAAGCAGTGATATATAGCAAAGAATCTTCTTGTACTTCTAAAGAAGTCATATCATCATCTAAAAATGTTAAACGAGGCTTTCGGAGAGAGTCTATAACTTTTGTCATGTCACCCAGAGAGATATCTGGGGGTACTGGCTATTGTTCCAAAACATTTATCATAGCTTCTTTATGGGCTTGAGAATTCTATAAAAGTTCTAAGAGTGGAATTTTTGCCGACTCATCCATCTTCTGTACTATTTTTCTTGAAGTAGTTGTTATCATCCCAACCATGATATTATTATATTGATGTGGTACATTGTTATAAGACACTTGATTGGCTTATCTTGTTCTATTCTGATTTGAATGGCTATTAGAAGACTGAAAACTACTTGTGTCAATGTGATCGACATCAATTAAGTCTTGAACCACATGTTTCAATATTTTATAGGAATTAGTCCAATGTCCTTCTACTCTATGATATGCACAATGTTGATCTGCTTTATACCAATGAGTTGTAGTATCTAATTATCTTACTGGAGGTAATTCTATTGCCTTAGCATCTAGTAGTTGCTTTAAAACTGCTTCCATAGGGATATTGAGTCTTGTGAAATTCCTTTGAGGAGGTTTCTGAAGCATAATATTTTGTAGGCTATTATTGAAATTATTAACAGGCCTACTATCACTATTACCTCCTATATGTTTGTTCTTAGGTTGAGACTTAGTTGGCCTATCTTCTTTAATCTTGAGTTGACCTCTCCTGATGAGAGCTTGTTCCACTTTTCTTGCTAACTCAATTGCTTGATCTAAAGATGTGACAATAGTAGTTTCTAAAGCATAAGATAATTGTTCTTGTAAATTTCCTGTAAATATATCAAGCATATCTTTCTGAGACACAGGTTGTCTTAATCGGCCAACTAAACTCCTCCAACGAGCTAAAAATTCTAAAAAACTTTCCTCTTTACTTTGCTTTAAATCATATAAATCTCTCATTGTTACTTCCTTTTCAATATAAGAACTAAACTGATGAACAAACATCTCTGCAGTTTTCTCAAAGCTTTTCAAAGAATAGTTGGGTAACCGATAATACCATTCTAATGCCACTCTAGCAAGACTCTTTGGAAATATTTTCAATAAAAGCATATCATCATAAACAAGATCATGACAAGCTATTCTGAACCCTCTCAAATGCTCTATTGGATCTTCAGTCCCTTTATAGATTGGCAATACTGGCATGGGAAAATGCTTAGGATAAGGTCTAGCAGCAACAATAGGATCCAATGGTTGACTACACATTTCCTTATAGTTGTATGTAAACCCTGATGGTTGAATCATATCCATTCTTGAAACCAATTGATTCACAACATTTGCCAAATTTTGTATTTCTGAATTATTACATATGTTCCCCTTATTCCCTTGAATTAGGTTGGACATGTGAAGGTTGTTGTTATAGGTGGTGCCTTGTGAGAATGGAATATTTACTTGTGGTGGAATAGAAGAAAGAGTGTTGATATTAGAGGATGGAAGAGGAAATTGAGAACCAATTTGAGTGCCACTACTAGTTGGATGAATTGTTGAATTCATTCCAATGTTGGTGGTCATGGTAGTGGCATAAGTAGGTTGATAAGTTTGATAGCTATGATTCAAATATTCACTCAAAGGGTTCTGAGGTGGGATGTCTTTTTCAAGTAATGCTTCTTCTTCTAAGGCCATATCCAAAGCATGTTTATGATACTTATAAAAAGTCCATATATGATCAAAATAATTAAAGATGATATTCCCATTAGGATCTTGGATAGGATCAAGATAATTATCAGTCTCTTCTTCTAGGTTATGATTTTCTCTATCAATTTGATCATTCTCATGAAAAATCTCATCAAACCTAAGGAGTCTTTGTCCTCCCTCAAGGTCAAAAGCCATTGAGGAAAAAAGGAGAAAGACAAGAAGAAGAACTAAGACCAAAGGAGACCTACACACTTACACACAAAGGAATTATCTTTTTAAATATTTGGCACATAATTTTAATGATCTTGCTTATTGTTTAAAAATAAAAAGGAGGTGTTCACATCGGGTTCACCAAATATGTAGAGGGGGAAAACTGCCCTACCACGTACAATTCCCAAACAAAAGGTTGGATCCGCAAGGAGGGAACCTTTTGTGGGGTGAACCATGAGGGTATGTTGTGCTCTACACTCGATGCTAGGGGGAAGGGTTCACCAGGAATGGTTTAAGGACTCGCTCCAAGTCCTCGGGATATTCAGGATTGTTTGATGTATTCAGTTTCAAGAAATCACCTAAGTTTGGCCTTTCTAGATCTAAGCTAGAAAAGATAAAGGACAATGCAAAAAATAGAATAATGCAACTGAAAATAGAATGCAGGCATACAAGAGCTATCCTAGAATGATTCTTTATTTTGAATGCTCACTAACCTAGGGTTTATTTCAGAAAACCTTTAAAATAGAGATGCACTAGACAATTACACATAAATTATCCCTAGATGCAAGCTAAATGCCTTTCTCTTTCAGATGCCTAAGAATCAACAATAAAACCATATTTTCAACCAATGGAATTGATAGAGCACTTATCTAGACCGGTGGTTGACTTAGCCTTTTCTACCTCTTGTCCAATGATATCAAGAATTCTTATTTCTACAAGATCACTCATGAAACACTAAAAAATAGAATTAGTATTAGGGGGCTTGCATAGGCCGTTGTGTGATAGATCTAGTAGCATTCAAGCCCCCTAGGTCCTTTTAGATGACCTTTCAATACAAAAGTGGAAATTGACCTTTGGAGAATTAATCATAAATCAAAAATATAATAGCAGAAAATAGAAAGAAAAGTACAATAGTATGATCTAGAAACAGAATGGAATGCAATAGTGAAAGCAAAATCTAGAAATTGCCCCTGGTGTGCCCTAGGGCAAAATCATGCCTCGCTTAGAGTGGGCATGATAACGCAGTAACGAAGTTGTGCCCTATTTGGATGGGGCATGATTTCACTTCTATGAATAAATTTGCCCTAATTAGGGTAGGCGAAGTCATGCCTCGCTAATGCCAGGCATGATTTCATTGTAGACTAAAGAAAAATAAGAAGCGAATGTAGAAGATGAAATAAATGTAGACAACAAAGTAATCAAACCCTAATGGACATCGCAGAAGTAGGCAGAAGAGAGCCAAGTATCCAGATGGGCACTCTGTCTCTTCGAGCTACACCACGGATCCACCAAGTCACACAACCAAATCAATCCAATCCATGCAATAGAAGATCAATCTAAAATTTGCACTTCGGGGGTTAGCTTGCAACAGAGAAAATAAATAAGAATGAACTATAAATTTTGAGCTTAATCAATTTGCATAGAGATCGCACAAAAGTTTGCATATCACACTTGCACTTATTCTTGTTATGATTAAGCAAAAACATTCTTCCTTTTATAGATAAAATTGGAGGAAGAAAGCGGGCACAAATAAACTCACAATCGATGCCAAAACACGTGAGAGGGTTTAAACCTGGGTCTAAGCGGGCTCAAAAATAATAAAATAAAATAAATTTAAAAAACTAGGTTAAACAGCGAAGTCATGCCCCGTCCTGATGGGGCGCGATATCGTTGGCGCGAAGTCGTGCCTCGTAAATACGGGGTGCGATTTCGCTAAAAGGTAAAAAAATTAAAAAAGGGAGGCAAAGAGGTCTTCCCTTGCTCTTGGCAAGGGTTGAGGGCCTCTTAGGGGCACTAAGGAAGATTGCCCACTCAAAGTGGGTCAATTTTCCATGTCTATAGCAATATCTCATACTCCTCCTGCAACTATTGTGCTTGATGTTACATTCTCTATTGCATCATACCTATTTGAGCTAACAGAATGAGTCCTTCTAATTCTTCATATATATCTCCACATTTTTTTGAATCTAGGACTTCCATATCGAAGGTTTCTATTCTATCCTCATACTATACCATAAATTGTATCTTGCATCGACCTTATGCTATGCGAGGTAACTATCTTTGTTTTATTTGTGGATAAACTACTTCTTCTAATTGGTTGGATTCTTCCTAACACTTCAAATTAATTTCTAATGATACTATTTATTGATTAATTGGAGGGATCTCATCTCCCTCCTCCTCTACAACTCAGTTCATCCTATCTACAAACCTTACGTGTACTTGCATTTGCCTTCTTTCACTAGAGTGAGATACCAATTCTCATATTTATATAATTCATCTTGCCTTATTTTATTCTGAAAATAGGTTTGTGATCCCCATATCATTGCCCTCCTATGGTGGATCTTGATTTCTTAATAGTACTTCTTAGGGTTCACTAAACTCAACTATCTCTTGCTATCTTCATTTGATTTCATGCATCATGATGAACATACATCAAAATTTATAAGGTTTCAATTTTGAGCTATTTACTATGTTGGGTACCAGTATCCAATTCATATTTTTTAGATTTACTGCACCATTATCCATTGCTTTCATAACTCAAAATAGATCAAGCCATAAAGTCTTCAACTTCCTAGGCTTGATTTTCCATTTTCCATTGAACTTAAGAACCAAATCTCCTAATTTAAGTTCCATCTTACGAAGATGCTTATCATTCCACAATTTCCTTCACTTCTAGGCTACCTTAATCATCCACTATGCCATGACTCTTTGTTCATCTAATTGAATGAGCACAACCCATCATTCTTCCAAACTTTCTTGATCATCCAAGCAATGCTCCACAACTATCCGTAAACTAGGTACCAAGAATTCAACCGGTACTACCACCTACTAACCATACATTAAATGGAAAGGTGTATGTTCCATTGTTGGTTTGAAGGTTGTCTTATAAGCCCAAAGAATATATGGTAATATTTCATCCCAATTTTCTCCTTCTATGCCACAAGTCTTGTATAATTTAGATACTAAGACCTTATTAGTTGCCTTTGCCTATCTATTTTCTTAGGGGTAATAGAGATTTGATAATGATTGCAAAATCTTGAAATTGGTTAAATTTTTTATAACTTTGTTAACAAAGTGACCTCCTCAATCACTTGTTATATGTAGCAGAATCCTGAATCTTGTAATCACTTGTTCGTACAAGAACTAGGTCACACTTTTACCAAGTTATCTAGTAGTGCCCTTGCTTCCACCCATTTCTTTATATATTATGTTGCTACCATAATGTACTGAAACCTTCACCTATGGGTGGTTTTCAATGTTCCAATGAAATCCAACCCCCATATTTCAAACAATTCTTGATTTTGTGATGGATGCAAAGGCATAAATTATCTATGCACTAGCTTTACCACTCTTTAGCAAGTGTCACAAGCCTTTACATATTCTTTTGCATATTTGTACAGTGTTAGGCCACCATAGTCCTACCAAGATATCTTCCTAGCAGAGGCATATGGTCCCATGTGCCCTCCTTCCAAACCTTTGTGGGAATCTTTTATCACTATGTTTAATTCTTCCTCCATCACGCATCTTCATAGAATACCATTTGTACTCATCCTATACAACAATCCAAAGGTGTTGATTTCAGGATCACTTTCCTCTTTTCTTGCATTTTCAAGTTCTCTAGAAACTCTTATATGGATAAATATTACCCAATTAACTTGTATTATGATGGCACAACATTAATGGCATATAATTTAGCATTGGGGAATTCATCTGAAACTCGCATTCCTAAAGGTTCTCTCGATCGTATCCAAGACAACTGATCTACAATCACATACTTCTTACTAGCTCTTACTACTACTCAAAATATGAATTCTTGTAAGGTAATGAGCTACCTATTGACTTGTCCTTGTTTTATTGGTTTATTTATCAAATACAAAAAAGCCTAATGATTGACATAAAAGGCAAAATAATTTTCCAATAGGTAATACCTAAATTTTTGTATGATATATACCATCCCTAAAGCCTCTCACTTTATCATATTGTAATTACTTTCTACCCATGACAATAGGCAACTTGCAAAAAAATAGGCCGGTCTAGCCTAAATTGTCCTTCTTGAGCTAGTGCACATCCTATCACAAAATTTGAAGCATCAATGTGGACATGGACCTCTTTATCTCAATTAGGAAACACCAAAATAGGGCTACTTACTAGCTTTTATTTCAATTCTTTAAGAGCTCCTTGGTGATCCTCCATCCAACTAAAAGGAACATTATTTTTAGTCAAGGAATCCAATGTGTAGAACATGTGTTCATAATTCCTAAAAAACCTTTGATAGTGACCCATGGGTCCCAAGAAGGTTTTAAATGAACTCACATCATATGGCTCATCCATATATAGAATGATGCAGATCTTATTAGGATAAGTCTTCAATCCTTTGCTACACACTATATGTCCTAATAATTTCCTATATGGTACCATTAGAAAATATTTTGTAGGGTTCAGGGAGATCCGTGCATTCCTACATTGGCTTATACATTCACTTATACCTAGTATATGGTTCTTGATATTACCATAGATTGACCAATCATCCAAGAATACCTTAAAATTCCCTATCGCCAATTGATCAAATATATAGAATAATACATTGAAATTTGGTTGGGGTATTACACAACCCAAATGACATTATGTTGTATGCATAAATACCATTCTCTACAACAAATATGGTTTTAAAATTATATTACTTAGCTATATTGATTTGATTATAGCCAAAAGACCCATCCAAGAACGTATAAATTTTGTCCCGCTACTTCCTCCAGAATACAATTTGTGAACAGAATAGGGAAGAGATATTTAATTGTCACTGCATTCAAACTCCAAAAATCAATGTAGATTCGAATCTTATCCACTTTATTTTTCAAGGTGACCATGATAGGCGATACCCACTCACTCATGGTGACTCTAAAGATAATGCCAGCATCCAACATCTTTTCTATTTATGTATTTACCAAAGCTACATTAGCATTCATCTTATATGGCCTCTGTATCACTAGTTGTACCCTAGGCATTAATGTGATATTATGGAAATATAAATTTAGTTGTATTCCTTTTAAATCCTTGTATTTCCATATGAAAAAATCCTTATATTGTAGAAATATCTTGAAATTCACTACTTTCAGCATTGGGTCCCAATCATCACCATAGTGAATCATTCTAGGTTCAATTTTTGTCCCTAGATTCACATCTATGATTTGTGGTCCTTCATACTTGATGTTTTTAGGCTCTACCTTAGCCTATTTCCATATTTTTCAGATGTGCTAGTCATGTATCTATATCTACATCTCCAACTGTATATTTTTAAAAACTTTTAGGAAATGTCCATTTCTCTTGTTCCTCTTATTTTGGTTTCATGTTGACCTTATTTTTGTCTTATTTTTCTATGGTCTTATGTGTATTAATATAGAAGTAGTTGGGCTAAAACACCTCGTACTTCTTCATATACCAGTGAATAAGTGCCCTATAATATCGAGCTTCATATTTACTATAGTCTTCCATGTACAATATCTTCTCTTCATTCAATTCATATTCTTCTTCGCTTGAAGAACTGCTTGACTCGTCTATCATGGCAACATCCTCACCAATTATTTGATTCTTCATGTTAATCATATATTTATGCTATATGTTCTTGAACATGATCTAATATTTTTCCCATTTGTGATTAAATTTGGTTACTTGTAGCCAACCCCTTCCCAAAAGTGAATCATATGCAGGCTTTTGTAGCGTAATCACAATGAAATCCAAGACAAATTCTTGGTCAACTATTATAACCTTTTGTGCTATCAATACTCCCTTTGTTTTAATGCCATATTGGTTAGCACCGTATAATTGAAATCTTGGTGCCCACAATGATGAAGCACCAATATCTCTCCAGGTCCTTTTTGGTAGCACATCACACTAGACCCTCCATCCATGATTTCTTGTGTTAAATTGTCCCCCAATATCTCCATGTAAACTAATATTGGTTTCTTTACAATATAAATCATTAATATGGAGATCCATGAAATAATCCTTTTGTTCCTTTTCCTATATCAATTGGTTGTGGACCTCCATCACCTTTTGTGGTTGTACCTCGTCTTCTATCACCTTATGTAATGATGGTATGGCCTTCAACAAAGTAGCCATATTTATCTTGATGGTTGTATTCAAAACCTATGCTACCAGATTCTATGCAATTACTTTATATTTTGATGTGCAAGGCTTCTTTAACTATTTTTGCTTTGCAAGCCTTACCTTCTTAGCCTTCTTGGCTTCTTCTTCAAGTAACTTCTTCACCAGCTACCATCTCTGCTTTTCTTTTGTAGGTTTTGGGTAAGTGTCTTTCTTAGCCTTACTCTGTGTTACATATATTACTTCTTCCTTAGTTTTCTCCTCTTTCATTAAGGGTACATCAATGTCTAAGAAATTTACATTCTGCAAGCCACTTGAACTTGCTTTCTTAGCATAATTGACTTCTTTATGATTCCTTGGACCACACCATCTACACATATATGTAGTATTATTTTGTGTCAACTCCTTCATCTGAGGAGGACACTTCTTCATAAAATGTTCTCACTCTTGTTACTTACAACATTGTATGATCATTCTTCCTTTTGAATTGTATTGTAATTAGCTTTGGCCTCCTTGTTGATTATCCTGATTTGAACTTCCTCCTCTTTGAATATTATTGTAACCTTTGTTGGTTGTATCCTATCCATTTCATTGAGGTTTTGGTTTCTCCTCTTGATCTTGAATTTATATGTTTTGTTGTTGAAATTTTGCATTAAATTAACACTCTACCACTTCATGTCCTAACACATTACATATATTGTAATATTCATTTTGAGGACAATTCACATTTGAATGCCCTTCGGTCTTACATTTTGTACATCAAATATCTTTTTAATCTCATAGTGTATCTTTCTTGGCTTCTCTTATGATCTTATTGAATTCCTTTTAGAATGACTGAATGGTTTGATGTATTGTATCTTCTTCACCGCTATCTAAATATTCATGCCTAGTATGTTCCAAAATTCCTACTATCGTCTACTTCACCTCACTCTCAAAATTCTTTACTTTTTCTAGAACTTCCTAATATGTTGAGTATTTTACTACCTTCATCTTATTTTTGTATCTTGGTAGTAACCCATCAAGAAACCATCACTTCACCAGTGCATATTTTGGTGGTATTTGCATCTTATCAACAATTACTTTAGTCGATGGGTTATATGTCTTTACATCCTTATCGACACCTTGTTTCATGGTTTATATCTTAGTGAAAATATCATTGTCATCTCTAAATGGTTTGAATTTTTCTATGAAGGTATTTTTCATCATATTCCATGCTTGGAATGTTGTATTATATCGCTTTAGATACCAATATATTACAAGTCCTCGTAGTGTAGCAGGAAATAATTGTAATGATTCATCTGGTTGGTTTACACCATTTGCTTTCCAAATGGTTATGCATGTCTTGATGCGTCTCGTCGGGTCCTCATTCCCTTCCCCCATGAAGGGTGGTCATATCTATTTCCCTACTTTCATAGCTACACTAGTCATTGTTGGATTTCCTTCCTTGTCACTTGAAGAGGTTGTAGACACCCAAAATTTGCACATTGTCCCTCTCCTCATCTTCACGATCAATCAATTTGCAAAACCCTCAAAAATTGCATAAATTGGCTAAAATCACTATTCATCATCCTTAGCCCCCTTGGGCTAGCTAAGCCCCTTCCTACACTTAACTCTAGGTCCTCATGCGACCTCATTCCCAACTCAACTAAGGTTGAATCCTCTACCATGGTCAAAAAGCACTTTATGGTCAAAAGTCAACATTTTGGTCAAAATATGCTTTATGGCTAATCACATGCTTAATTAGATCTAATTTTGATTTTATTTAAGCCTTCCACCTCACCTAGTCTACTTTGACTAGCCTAGACTTCCACCTCACATAGTCTAGCCTCTCCTAGCCTTGCCACCTCTCGCCCAAATATTTCTCCACCTCACACTCCCCTGGGTCATAAATGAAATATGTAGACTTTTGCACATAAAATGTAATTTTTAATTAAGATATATTTTCAAAAATGTGTTCATAAATACCAAATGGATATTTTTAGCCAGGTCATCATGAATTATGGATGGGTGAGGGATTCTCTCACCCAACCTCATTTATGATTCAAGACACCTCAGGAGACACCTCTTAGGTGGGCACCTCACCATAGACATCTCACAGGGGACACCTCATCCCCTCCCCTTCACCTTAGCCAAGTCTATAAGTAGAAGGTCATTCCTACCATTTTAGAGACCATCACTTTTAGCTTATAGAAACTCTATAGAAATTACTCTAGATACTCATCCATAACACAACCATCATACAACCATTGTACTCACATTGCCACAATAGCTTATGTTGCTTTCATAATATTCCTTGTGATTGACATAGGTTATAGACATCAAAAAGACAATTTCTAAAGGTGACCCATCGAAAAAGTGAAGAAGCAATAGCAATAGGACAATCCAAAAATTGATCTTGCAGATTCGGTCACAAAAATACAATTTCACACACCCCCATGCAAACCTCTCGATTCACACTAGGTTCGCACTCCCTCGTGTGAATCTCTACTACAACAAACAGTGATCATCCAGCACGTAAATATGGCATAGTTTAAGGTTTTTATTAGTTTTCATTATGTTTTAAGCCTATTTAGAGAGTCTTTCATCTGTATAAACATGTGGTTTGATTGAGGCAATCCCCCAAACATTCAAACCACTTTTTTTAGGTCAATAGGTACACAAAACATATCAATCCAGTGGTGACACATGAGCAAGAATCCCATCAGAATTGAGGAACATAAAGAAGATAGATCTTATTGCCTTTGTACCCATATGAAAGGGCTTCCTTAGGGAAGACACCATTATAGCCTTCAAGGAAATAACTATAAAATGATATCAATCTATAACCTTCTTTTATCATTTCAATAGTAAAAGCAATGGATTCTATAATTTTGAATGAGAATTATAGTGTCTTTTTTTGTTACATTTTGGCATGCCCGATGGTACCCCTCCCAAGCACTAGCTTAATCATCATCTAACATATCTTATGACCTATTTCTATATGGAAGCTAATTCACATCTTCGAAGGAACCTCAAAATCAAAATTCCCTGAAATACATCTTAGGCCAAAATTGCAAAAGGTTCGTTGGTGCACCAACGAGCTTCCAAGAGGTTAGAGAATTCACACTTGGGCGTGTGAATTCACCAATCTACCTCAAAATTTATCCCTGAAGAACAGGTATTGGTTTCAAACACCCCAAAAATTGGCAAGGTAATTCTAGGGAGGTTAAGAGCCTCATGTTCCTAGATATTGCATTCCCCCATGCCTAGACCCCAAATCACCTCTCACCACGGTGTATGCAAGGTGAAATCATTCCTTGTATTTTTGTGCAGCAATAGTTAGTTTACTTTTTAGTAATTTTCTTCCTTTAGGTATATGCGTTACATATTAAGGTTTTATACTCTCTTTTCATGTTCACATTTGACTTTTGGACCTTTTCTATTCAGGTAACTATCTCAAGACCATCCAGGAGCTTCAAAATCATCATCAAGACCACAAAACTAGTAATTCCAATATTTGGCAATAGGTTCGTATGGGATTGTACGAAATTCCTAGCAGAGGATAGGTTCACACCTCATAGTGTGAACTTCCAAAATAGACACAGCTTTGAAACCAAGAAAAACCAAAGAACTATGCATGCGCCTGGATGTAGGTATTGTGCTAATTCAATGGATATCTTTCAATTCTGAGGTGGATCTCATCATTTGGGTTTGAAATCAATCTATCATATACGCTTGTTCATTTTAGTTAGTTTTACCATTGCTTTCTAATTTAAATTTAACTTTCACAAGCATTTAATTAGATTTCCCCTTCCAAAAGCATCTAATTAGATTTCCATTTCCAAAGCATTAGCCTAGATTTGATTTCATGAGGAAGCAGTTAACTAGATTTCAATTTCAAGTGCATCTAGTTAAATTTCAATTCCAAAAGCATTAGCCTAGATTTGGTTTTGTGAGGACACATCTAATCTATATTTCAATTCCCAAAGCAATTAATTAGATTTCATTTCAAAATCAATTAATTTGACTTCCATTTCAAAAGCATTAGTCTAAATTTATTTTTGTGAGGACGCACTTAATTAGATTTATTTTGAAAAATCATCTTAGTGCAGATTTCTTTTGAAAAGACACTTAGTATAGTTTTCTTCTAAAATAGCTTTGCACAACAAACACCACACACTCATGATCCAACATAAATAGTGTAAGGATTAGCTTTCATCTCCAGTATGAATTGGATTTCATCACCAATTCAACACTCGAGTTTGGTGAGGTCGGAGTTCTACCCTCCATCGACTCACCCCTCATTTAGTCACCATAGTATCCCCCCAGGTGTGATCATGTTGCCCTTAATACCTAGATGTTCCTTCCACTTTTGAGTATTGGTTATCCAAATTTAATCATTAGAAGGTACCTTCAAATTGGGTTAGTCTTAGAAATCCCCCTTACCATAGTTCTTTTAAAAAAATTAGTGGACGTAGTTGATCGTTACTATAAATGCCTTAAATGTGAGGGCTAAGCGAAAGCATGGGTATGATGGTAGCACCATATTGATAGTGTGACCTCTCTTCATAAGAGTATATTGACTCATTAGAGCATTTTTAGTCTCCCCCATTTAGATACCATTTTACTGTACCAAATTCCACCTAGGTTGCCACTCGCCCATTGGAAAAATAAATATATTATGTGCGCCTTTGGGCATTGTAAAATATTCTATACTACAACATATCTATTTTGAAGTAGAAATCACTCATTCTCATGACTGTTTCTTAGGGAAAATACAATACTCTCATAAAAACACATGAAAATAAAAAGAAACTCAATTTCTTATTGTTGAGTCTCAGAAAAGTGGTTACAATAGCAAGCTAAAATTACTATAACTCACTGATTGGTTGTTCCATAATTTCACTTACATGCAAAATATTGCACTATCTATTTTCAAGTGGTTCACACCCCCTGTGTAAATTTCTTGCACTCAAATACATTTGCACCCCTCTGTGTGAACCTAGCTTCCAGGATACAAAACTTCATAGAACATTCCTACACAACACATAGAGGATCTCCACAGCAAAAATCCATCCTCTGTCCCTATTTCTTAAAGTTTGCATGACCTTGTGTGAACACCTAGTTATAGAATACATTTGTACCCCTCTATACAAACTTGCTTTCCAGGTCACATATCTTCCACACAACACACATACACCTTACATAGCACTTATCTATCATTTGTTCCTATTTTCAGAGGTTCGCATGACCTCGTGTGAATATCCAATTTCAGGAGAGGTTCACAACCCCCCATGCAAACCTATGTTTTTTAGAATAAAAAGTGTTCAAGTCATCCATAGGCATTCCTAGAGTCCATATTCCACATCTTTTGGTTTTTACCACATTACTGCACACATCACCATACCGGTTACACGTAGTTAGATGCATGAAGCCCTTCGTCGTACCACTAAGGTTGCTCAGTGGACTATCATGACCGTAAGTGCCTCTTCTTCTTAGACGACTAATCCACCTTTAGATTCTGATAAGGTTTCTTCCATTGTTCCACCTAATCTATTGACCAAGGTTGTGGCCCCTAACACTAATCCTATATCTCATACCGCATCTTCCACTCCATATCATCTCTTAGATGAGACCTTCAAGGAAACCCCTCATTTTGATGATCTCTCCTCTCCTAATCCCCATACACTTATTTCTAGCATGTCATATATACTCCTCCTGGTCTTCCTATACCAGTTATTATTGCTGATGAGTTCACTCCACCTCCCTCACCATCTACCACCCATCCCTTTCTAGAACATTCATCTCATCCACTTTTGGGGGATGACTATAATGTCATTGTTTCCTAAATAAAACCTAGTATCATTACTACTATCCAGACATTAGGTATGATCTCTATGCCTCCTTCTATGCCACCCCTTTCCACATCCTCCTCTCACATATCGATTTCATAGTAGGCCTCATTGAGCTATCAACCCCCATCTCATTCATCCTCATCATTTCCACCCTCACATTTCCAATATCCACCTTAGTACTTCCAAATACCAGCACCGCATTCCTCTCATCCTTCACAACAATTTCAATAGCAACAAGTAACCCCTTCTCAATAGCCACATCCATTTATGCCCCAGTTTGCTATCCATACCCCTACTAGCTATCCACCATTCTCCTCATATGGATCCCCATTAGCATCATATTCATTATTTTTCTTACCTTCACCACCTTCCTTTTGACACCACCGTCAAACCCAACCTATCTAGCTAATCCACCCCACTATTCGGTCCAGCATGAATCCTTACTTGCCTTTCCCTCTTAGCCACCCTAGTTCTCATCTATAGCAATCCCAGCTTTAAACCAGTTCTCTTTCACCACACTCTCATCTCTTCCACTCCCATATTCTACACCAATGGACTTATTTACCTCACCACCCACATGGTCTTATACTACTATTGCTCAAGAACAACAAACTTTCCAATATGTGCAGTAGCAGCAGGTACCCATGCCTAACCAAAATATTCTTGGGTATTATGATTAGCAGCAACTGCCACCCATAGTCCAATATTTGTACATTTCACCACATCCATATCAGGTTCCTTTCCCATAATAACAAGCTATGTCAGTGCCTGATCCATACCAGGCTACTTACTATAATCAATGGGAGGAACAATAGTTCTAATAACCACCACATTTGGGTTATTCATAGGCACCATCATAATCACTACCTTCATCTTCATCTTCACCTTGATTTTTTACTCCATCAAATACCGTGCTCTCTAGTGAATTTCAAGCCATGCAGGAGTAAATTTATACCTTGGATTTGCACACGACTGGTTATGGACCTCAAAAACCCACATATGATGAATTTTGAAATGAATCAATTCACCCACCTATTCCCATACATCCTTATCCTTACCAATTTGAGATCCTTAATTCAATAAATTCAAAATTAAGGAAGACCCTAGAGATCACCTTAATAATTACCATTTTTCTTGTTACCAACTTCATGGTAGTGATCCCATTATATGTCGTACATTTTCACTTTCTCTTGGGGGACAAGCATTATATTGGTACAACAATATCCCTCATCATAGCTTATTCACATTCAGACAATTGGCTAATCTTTTTCTTGAGCATTTTTGAAGAACATAAGATTATACTGAGAGGGGGGTGAATAGTATAAGACCACTTTTTACTTTTTCTTTCCTAATATATATTATACAATGTAAATATAGCAATATCAATAGTAGTAATCAAATCAATGCACAAATTACCACACACAAATAGAGACACCACAATTTATGTGGTTCACCCAATGTGGGCTACTCCACGAAGAAAATATTTCACTAAAATTTTCTCGATCAATATCTTGGGAATCCTTTCCCTATTACAATTTTTATGGACCTTTGTCCAAAGGAGACACCAATCCCCTAAATAAAGTTTGTGGATCTTTATCCACATGAGAACTCCTTCTCCTCTACTCTAGCTGGTGATCCTGTTGAAGACAACTACCTCCACTACACTAGCTTGTGGATCTCTCTCCACTAAAGACTCTTGTTCTCACTCAGAAGACCTATCCTCACTGCTCTGTTTGATGTATCTCTATCCACTGGATACTTCTATCCTCTTTGCTCTGTCACCTCCAAAGATTTATCTCAAATTTGCACTAAACATAGTCCTTTTGTCTAGTACAAATCTACTCAATCTCTATCTCTAGTCTGGTACAAATCTATCCTCAAATCTACACCAAAACTCTGCTCAACAAGTCCACTTAGAACTTGCTCAAATCTGCTCAATAAATCCACACAGAACTTGTCCTATCTTCTCAACAAGTCCACTTAGAACTTGCTCAAATATTCTCAACAAGTCCACTCATAACTTTTTAGGACCCTCCTAACATACCCTAATACTTATATTATTTATTAATTACATTTTAGGGTCACAACCCTTCACTCTTACAACTATTAGACTAGGTATTTAAATGCAATCCAAATATGATAATAAGGCATCATCGAACAAATATATTAATTAAGTCTATTGTGGGTTTTTCTACCTTACAATCAAAAAGCGATTCAATTTAAAAAATATTGCTCTTTTCACACTATTTAGTTTCATACCATATGGATCAGAGCTAGATCAAGGAGAAAATTCACCATTAAAAATTTTTCCCACCACACATTTCAACCAGTCCACATTCGTGAGGACGTAAACAACATTCATTCTTCATGGATCCGTGTCATAATCCTCATAGAAAATTAAACCTTTTCCTAAGGTACGAATTAAGTTGTCTTACACCCAAATTGCTCGACCTTTCACGTGGTGACCGGTGGCTATTTTAAAAAATCTAAAATCTTCAATGCAGCATCAAGGTTTTCGACGTCCAAAATGCAAAGGAAAAAATTAAAATTTTTTAAGGACTAAAGTCCCACATTCACGGTGCTACGTCTTTGTAGCGCTTTATAAGTGCCAAAAGGCACAAGGAAGAACGTGACTTCGGTCACGCCTCCCCCGTACCTCACGCGAACCAACCGCTACCCAGTCCTTCCTCAAAATTCACATCGCCCGTTGACTCCTCGTGTTCCCGGCTACCACCCCTACTCCTTGGTCGCCTGCTACTGCCTTGCCAGTCTGCCTTCTCGCCTGTCGCCCTATCAGTCGGCCTTCCACCTGCCGCCCTACTGACCGTTGTGCGCTCTTGATCCTAATGCCTCTACAAGCTACCTGTTAAATAACAGAGAGCACCAAATTCAAAAAGTTGATAGGGCATTGCCCACCAAAATTTTTTTTTTTTGCTCACCTGTACCAAGTCATATTGATCGTTACCTACACCAATCGCAATGGCTGAAGGATGACGATCACTAGATTCCATTCATGAGAAACACAAAAGGCTCGTTGAAGAAGTTCAATAGGAAAGAGAGGAGAATACTCGTAACACAACAGAACTCTTCAAGAAAATATTTGCAATGGATGTTAAACTTGATGCCATCAGTCAAAATCAGGAAACACCACATGCAAATTCAACCAACAACGGGTCATCAAATCAAGCAATGTTAGGAGGTCCACAAACTTCCATTCTACCATGGACGACCAAATTAGACTTCCCAAAATTTGAAGGAGGAGACCCTACAAACAGGATCTACCGAGCAGAGCAATATTTCTCACTAAATAAAATTCCAAAAATGCAAAAAGTGCATATCGCCTCCTTCCACTTGTAAAATGATGCCATCCAATGGTCCCAATGGTTTGATAAAACTAACGGCACTCCGACGTGGTCAACCTTTACATAGAATCTATTAGTGCGATTCATCCCTAGCAAGTTTCAAAGATTTATAGGGGCCCTCACTAAATTATGCCAAACCACTTCGATAAGCGAATACCAAGCAGAATTTGAAAGGCTAGCTAATTGAACATCCATATTAGACGTTGCCTTCTTTCAAGAATGTTTTTTCAATGGATTAAAAGAAGAATTTCGAATAGAGGTGCAAATGTATAACCCTACAAACATATTAGAGGCCATCGGCTTGGCAAAATTAGAGGATGACAAAATCAAGGCATGGAATCGGTTCACAAAACCAACTTGGGGGAAACCATAAAACACTTATACCCACCCCAAACCAATGCAAAATGGATGAACCCAAAACTCCTACACAGCCCCCAAAATTAATCCCACTCTACCAATAAAGCGTTTGAGTTTCGAGGAAATGAAGGAAAGACAAGCTAAGGGTCTTTGCTACCATTGCGATGAGAAATTTGACAGAAATCATAAATGTGCCTCACGAAAATTATATATTCTAGATGCCATAGAGGAAGGGAATTCTACTGAAGAGGAACCTAAACTCGAAGTAGAGTTATTATCCAACACACATGAAAGTGACGAAGAAAATGCACCAAAGGTTTCCTTCAACGCCCTTACCAGATTTTTTGCCCCTCAAACAATGCGATTTAAAGGGTATTTTAAGAAACAAAACCTTATCATGCTCCTAGATTCTAGTAGCACACACAATTTTATCAATCCAAAGGTGGCTAAAAAAGCAAATTGTTTTATGTATCCTTGCAATAACTTCGAAGTGATTATTAGAAACGATGGAAAAATTGCATGCAAAGGAAAATGCAGAAATATAAAACTATGGGGGTTTATAACATGAAAGGCGACATGTACGTCCTACCCCTAGGTGGGTGTGACATTGTACTAGGCGTACAATGGTTACAAACCTTGGGCGTAGTCCAATGGGAATTTGATGAACTATGGATGAAATTCACAGCAAAGAACCAAACCTATATTATCCAAGGCCTAAAATCAGGACCTTCCCAAATCGTCAGCTCGCATAGAATGGAGAAAATTATCCAAAAAGGAAACAAAGGAATGGTCACCCAATTATTTTCAATTCAACCTAGTCACAAAGAAGACGAGACACCAAAGTTACAAAAGATTTTAGACCACCATAAGGTGGTATTCAATGAACCAAAAGGACTACCTCCACAACGAAGTCATAATCACACTATTCCACTATTTCCAAGGCATCAACCTCCTAATATTAGACCTTATCGTTATCCATACCTCCAAAAGACCGAAATAGAGAAATTAGTACAAGAGCTTCTTAAGGCAGGAGTCATTAGACCTAGAAAAATCCCTTACTCCTCTCTAATTATTTTAGTTAGAAAAAAGGATGGCTCGTGGTGTTTATGTGTCAATTTTTGAGCGCTTAATAAAATGACCATCAAAGATAAATTTCCTATTCTGGTCATAGACGAGCTATTAGATGAACTCCATGGGGCAACTTATTTTTCCAAGTTAGACTTACGGTCAGGCTACCACCAAATATGAGTCAATGAAAAGGATATTCCTAAGATGGCCTTTCGCACTCACGAAGGGCACTACGAATTCTTGGTGATGCCATTTGGCCTAACAAATGATCCTTCTACATTTCAAAGTCTAATGAATAAGGTATTTCACCCTTTTCTTCGTAAATTTATATTAGTTTTCTTTGATGATATTTTTATTTATAGCAAAAAATGGGAAGAACATTTGGAGCATGTTAAACAAGCATTCCAAATCTTGAAGGAAAATCAACTTTATGCAAAAAGATCAAAGTGTTCCTTTGGAAAACAAGAAATTGAATACTTAGGGCATATTGTCTCAAAGGAAGGAGTTATGGTAGATCCTTCCAAAATCGAGGAGGTGAAAAATTGGCCTATTCCAAAAACCTTAAAATCTCTACGTGGGTTTCTTGGACTAATGGGATATTATAGAAAATTTGTCCAAAATTATGGTAAAATCGTTGCTCCTCTAACAACATTACTTAAGAAAAGTGCTTTCAAATGGTCGTCTAAAGCGAATGAGGCCTTTATCACCTTGAAAACTACAATGTGTACCACCCTTATTCTAGCCATGCCCAAATTTTCTAAATTGTTCGTCATTGAAAGTAATTCTTCAGGAATAGGAATGGGAATTGTACTCATGCAGGATGAAAGGCCTCTAGCTTTTATAAGCAATGCATTTTCTCCTAATAATTTAGCTCGCTCTATGTATGAAAAAGAGATGTTGGCGATTGTCCATGCTATTCAACATTGGAGGCCTTACCTTATTGGCCAAAATTTCATTATACGCACCGACCATCATAGCTTGAATTATTTTTTGGAACAAAGGACTAATACCCTGGAACAACAAAAATGGGTTACTAAACTTCTTGGCTATGATTATGAAATTACATATAAAAATGGAAAGGACAACATGATAGTCGATGCACTTTCTAGAAAATTTGAAGATATGCCTCAAGTCCATGCTCTTTCCTCCCTTATTCCTAAATGAGTAGATGATGTGCATGAAGAATGGATAAATGATCCTACTATCCACGCCTTAATTCAACAACTTAAACATAATCCTAGTAGCAAACCTCCATACACTTGGAAGGGCAATATATTAAGATACAAAGGGAGGATGGTCCTCACCCCCAATTCAACTTATCATGAAAAACTTCTTCATGAGTTACATACCTCACCCACTGCAGGCCACTCAGGGTTCTTAAAAACCTATAAAAGAGCCACTACCTCCTTCTATTGGGTAGGAATGAAAAATTACATCAAAAACTTTGTAAAAGAATGTGAAGTTTGCCAAAGACAAAAGGGGGAGACCCTCGCTATTCCAAGATTACTTCAACCTCTTCCTATACCCACCAAAACATGGGCAGATATTTCTATGGACTTTATTGAAGGATTACCAAAATCAGGAGGAAAAACAACCATTTTCGTAGTCGCTGATCGTTTATCTAAATATGCCCATTTTTGTTTCGTGTCTCATCCTTATACCACTAGTACTATAGCCCACCTCTTCCTATATAACATCTTTAAATTACATGGTATGTCCTCCACAACTGTTAGTGACCACGACCCAAATTTCACTAGCACCTTTTGGAAGGAATTGTTCAAATTACAAGGTACTCAACTTCGTATGAGCTCCACTTACCATCCTCAAACCGATGGCCAAACAGAAGTTGTAAATAAATGCTTGGAAACATACCTTCAATTTTTTGTTTCCACTCAACCACTCCATTGGGTAAAGTGGCTTTCACTAGCGGAATGGTGGTATAACACTTCATACCATACATCCATCAAAATGACTCCTTATGAAGCACTATATGGTCAAACACCACCAGACCTCACTTCCTATATTCCAAGGACTACAAAATTCCATGCAATGGAAATGGAACTTGCTAATAGAGATGACATACTACGGATCCTAAAAGAGAACCTACACACCGCCCAACATCGCATGAAGTAGCAAGCTGATCAACATAGATGCGAACATAGTTTCCATGAGGGTGATATGGTTTTCTTACGTCTCCAACCTTACCATCAATCCTCTCTTAAAAAAAAGGTTCTCAAAAGTTAGCACCCAAATTTTACGGACCATATAAATTTCTCCAACGTATTGGGACCGTTGCTTACAAACTAGAGCTTCCTCCCTCTTCCAAACTTCACCCCGTATTTCATGTATCTTGCCTTAAGCTCACAGTTGGAACCCATATCATGACACAAACCACTCTCCTTGAACTCTCTGATGATGGAGTACTTCTAGTTGAGCCATAAGCTATCTTGGATTGTCGCTCTCATCACCTTCGTACTCGTGATATCACGGAAGTTTTAATCCATTGGAAAGGTCTACCTTTAGAAGATGCAAAGTGGGAAAATTTTCAAGATATCCAGCAACAATTTCCAAATTTCTAGCTTTGAGGACAAAGCTCCTTTAAGGGGGGTGGCATGTTAGGACCCTCCTAACATACCCTAATACTTATATTATTTATTAATTATATTTTAGGGTCACAACCCTTCACTATTACAACTATTAGACTAGGTATTTAAATGCAATTCAAATATGATAATAAGGCATCATCGAACAAATATATTAATTAAGTCTATTGTGGGTTTTTCTACCTTACAATAAAAAATCGATTCAATATAAAAACGATTCCTCCTTTCGCACTATTTAGTTTCTTACCATAACTTGCTCAAATATTCTCAACAATTCCACTCAGAACTTGCTCAAATATGCTCAACAAGTCCACACAGAACTTGCTCAAATCTGCTCAACAAGTCCACTCAGAACTTGCTCAAATATGCTCAACAAGTCCACACAGAACTTGCTCAAATATTCTCAACAAGTCCACACAGAACTTGCTCCAATCTGCTCAACAAGTCCACACAGAACTTTCTCAAATATGCTCAACAAGTCCACTCAGAAATTTCTCAAATCTGCTCAACAAGTCCACACTAGAACTTGCTCAAATATGCTCAACAAGTCCACACAGAACTTGCTCAAATCTGCTCAACAAGTCCACATAGAACTTGTCCAATCTGTATTGTAAGCTTCCACAAAAACTTACCCAAAATTTTCCACAAGTCCACACAAAACTTGCCTCAAATCTGCTCAAATACTTTCAATCACTTTCTTAGAAACATAAGGAGAATTGTTAGAGACTCAATATGCTTCAACTCAATGCTCAATCACTTTCTCAACTCAATTCAGAATATAGAATAGTTTGTTTTATGGAACTTGAACAATCACTTCACACATCCACTTGACTAGGCTCAACCAACTCTACTCAACCAATCACTCAATGAGATAATCCTTGCTCACAAACCCTAGTCCAAGTATATGATCACTTACTCAAAATGTTTCCAACAATGCTCAACAACCAATCTCACATAACAATGATACTCATGTTCTTTTCAAACTCTAGTTCAAGTTCTTCACTCAATCAATGGCTTCAACAACAATGCTTACAAAACAACTCTCACATAACAATGATACTCATGTTCTTTTCAAACTCTAGTTCAAGTTCTTCACTCATCAATGGCTTCAACAACAATGCTTATAAAACAAGGTTTTAACCACACTTCTTTATTCCAGAAAACCTTGAAGCAATCACTCAACACACTCAATAGGAAACCCTAATCAAGTCCTTTTCACTCCAAACTTATTTTCCAGAAAACCAATCAATCAATTCAACTATGGAGGAATATGCTCATACCTTTTTCTTGATTGGAGGATGATCTTCAAAAACTGCCTTCAGGAATATCTTCTTCTTTGCCAAGTGCCAAGGGTTAGATAACAAGTGTTATTCTTCACAAAATACAAGAATAGCTCAATTTCATAATACACCTTATATCTCCTTCTCAATAGCAATATTTGACAATAATATCTTCACAAAAATTTCCTCTTCAATTTTTATATTTCACAAAATTGATATTCCAACTTAATTTCTATCTCCTAAGGTAAAATAATATTTACCTTAATAAAGCACCTATTTACCACTTAGGTAAATAAACCAATATCACCTTATAACTCCCTAACCTTAGCACAATTAATCAAATATCATAAACACCCTTAAAACCTTATCACAATGATCAAATTCCACAAACATTCCCTTATTCCTCCTAAACCTTAGCAATATGCAAAAATTAAAATTAAATTATAAAAACCTTTGGTGAATCCCTCTTCCATGATTTTGGAGTTTCGAACCTGTGCCTTCTTCCTCGGTTGGCGCCTTAGTTGCGGCAAGCTAGCCGTGTGAGCTAAGCGCTCCACGTGCTTAGCTTAAGCACCAAGGTAGCTTAAGCCTTCCACAAAGGCTTCAAAGCCTTTGACCTTCTCTCACGTCTAGCACCAAGCTAGACCACGAGCGTTGTACCTTCTACCTTGATCCTTGCTCGAACACGAAACACGATGCACTGCCTTGCTCTGCAATATCTCTCTTTCACATTTTTTGGAGGCTTCAGATTTTTCACCATTTTTCGAATTCGAATGATGCACTTCCCTAAGGTTCGTCTTAGGGTTTAAATACCCTTCATTTGCTTTGCATACAATGTCGGTGGATGATTCGACTTGATGATGTCGGCTTGTATAAATTATAATTTATAATTAATTTAAATTCAAAAGAATTTAAATATTATAAATTTAATTTATAAACTTTAGACTTTAATAAAATATTAAAGCCCTCTTTGAGTTAATATCAACTTATCACTTGCACTTCATTGGGTTGATGAAAAATAATTTTGTCACCTTGGTTTTAACAAAAACCTTAATTCTGCCATCACAATATTAGAGAACTATCATTATGGTTTTAATAAAAAACCTTTTAATGTGCCACCATGGTTTTAACAAAAACCCTTATAAAAACATATTTGGACAACTTTTCTCCATCTCTTTGCATTGCTTCCTGGTGTTAATGATGATGTACTCCATGGTGTTAATGATAGCTTCATGTGTTCACTTTGGCATCAATGACAACTTTTCACATTGACATCAATGACAACTAAATGAGCTCAAAATGTCCAACAATCTCCCCCTTTGTCATTGATGGCAACCCAACTTCTTTTTACCGAAAACTTGACTTTTCTTTTGTTCTGCTCCCCCTGGGACATTGCTCCCCCTGGCTCAATGCTCTCTCCTCTTTTCTCAAATACCAAATATCTCCCCCTTTGACATCAATGGCAAAGGGTCACCTTTGGGGCTCGGGGCTAAGAATGAGCCTCTTAGCTTAGCCCCTCCCCCACCTCTTATTGAGGTGGTTAATTTCGGGGTGGGAGTATTTCTACTCCCAGAAAGCACTGTTCTTTACCTTTATCCTCTTTTCTTCTAATATGTTCCTTCTGATTCCTCTGACTGTTTCTTTCCATTTCCATGTCTACATTCTTGTCCATGTTCCTATTCCTGTTCATATTTATATCCATGTTCATGTTCCTATTCATATCCATGTTTTTGTTCTTGTTCCTATTCATACTTGTTTCTGGAATATCTGCTCTACACCACTTTGTTGTGTGACCATAATTATTGCACTTATAACACTTAATGTTATTATTCCTTGGAGGTGCAAATGTCTTAGGATTTCTCCTAGTGAAGCCATACCTTCTTCTATCATGAACCCTGCAATTCATTGCCTTGTGACCAAACTGATTACATGAGTAGCAATACCCATGGAAAAGTTGTTTGTTCCCATATTCATATCTTTCATGTGTCCTGCACTGTGAAGCCATGTGCCCAAACCTGTGACATGAAAAGCATCTTCCATTGAAGTTTCCTTGTCTTGACCTCATTGGTCCCCTAGTCTCTCTTGACCTATTCTGATTGTTGTTCCATATGTATAACCTATTCTGATTGTTGTTCCATCTGTATCTTCTTTGTGCATTGTTCATGTTCTTGTTGAACTCTCTATTGTCCAACTCATCCTCAGATGTCTCACTCTCTCTTACATTGTCTTCTTTTGAAGTATCTTCATCTGAAGTATCTTCTTCTCCAAAACTTGAGGTTGACTTTCCTTCCCATTTCTTTTGAACCTGTTCAAATCCAAGACCTGTTTTGCTTGATGTAGGCTTTTGTATATTGATGAACTTATCCAAGTTCTTTGAGCTATTTTTGAACCCTTTCAGCTTGACTTTGGAGTCTTCTAAATATTCTTTTAGTAGTGCCACTTCTTGTGCTAACTTTTCACATTCCAAGATCTTTGCTTCCAACTTATCTTTGAACCTTTTTGCCTTAGCCTTTGATTTTTCTAAATCCTCTATAAGCAATCTTCTTTCTTCATCACATTCTTGAAACTGAATTTCAAGTTTAGAGTGTTGCTTTCTTACCTTATTTACCATGTCAAGGGCATAAATAAGTTCTCCCTTGAGATCATATCCATCCTTTTCTGAATATTCCTCTATTTGTTTGCCTTTGTCCATATCTTTATTCTCTGTTGACTTGTCTTCTATAGGATCACCTTCTCCTTCTTCTAGTGCCATTAGAATATTCTCTTCTAGTCCTTCAAGTGTATCTTCATATTCATCATCACTGAAACTATAACCATCTCTTGTACAACTATCTTCAAGATGTCCAAAGTTACCACATCTAAAACACTTGAGAATTACTTGGAGTCATTTTCTTAAGCTGGTTCTTTTTCTTCAATCATAAAAAGAACTTCATCTCTATCATTGTCTGAAAAACTAGCATCACTATCACTTGAGTACTTACTTGCCTTATCCGCATAGTAGCTCCTCTTTTGTCTTTGAAAGAACTTATTTCCTTGTCTGCTTTGTCCATCCTTGCTTTTATTTTGGTGCCTATATCTTTCTGGTTCCTTGTTCCTGTGATCCTATTTTTCTTCATCATTGTTATTCTTGGCTTCTTGATAGTCAGTTGCATAATGACCATACCTTCCACAATTGAAACATTTAACAGATCTTGTATCTCTAGATTTTCTTGAATCCTTATTCCTTCTGCCATAATTTGCTTCTTCATCACTGGATGACTCATCACTTGATTCTGACTTCTTACCCTTTGTCTTCTTGATTGCTTTGAATGTTGCTTCCTTCTGGGGAATAGGATCTTTTGTTCTTATCTCAAATGTTGTGAGCATACCAAGCAACATATCTCTTGTCAAAGTATCACCATCCATTGACACTTCTATAGCAGAAACCTTTTCACTTAATCTCTTTGGAAGAGTTCTTAAGACTTTATCACAAACATCTTATTCATCAATTTTCATCCCAAGTCCTTGCATAGCATTAACAACCTCATCAATTCATAGTAGATAAGTACTAATGGTTTCCTCATCCTTCATTCTTAATTCTTCAAATTGTCCTTTGAGATTTTGCATCTTTGCTTTCTTGACACTCTTATCTCCTTCATAAATATTTTGCAACTTATCCCACATATCTTTTGTAGTTTGACAATGCATAACTTTCATAGACTCTGTTCTATGCAAACCTCTCAAAAGTGCATTCATTGCTTTTGAATTGTAATGTTGTAGGAGCTTACCTTCCTTATCTGTAGGAGGATTAATCAAGGGATCGTATCCAATTTCAACTACTTCCCAAATTTCATTGCCAAGAGCCATCAGGTAGATCTTCATTCTCAAACTCCAATATATATAGTCACTTCCATAAAATATTGGTGCTAAATTATCCGAGCACACATTCTTAGAATCCATTGTGTTCTTGTTAGCTTTTCCTTCAAGCTGTTAAACTCTTTTGAAGGAACCCGCTCTGATACCAATTGAAGAACACAAGCTTATACTGAGAGGGGGGTGAACAGTATAAGACCACTTTTTACTTTTTCTTTCCCAATCTATATTATGCAATGTAAAGATAGCAATATCAATAGCAGTAATCAAAGCAATGCACAAATTACCACACACAAATAGAGACACCACAATTTATGTGGTTCACCCAATGTGGGCTACTCCACGGAGAAAATATTTCACTAAAATTTTCTCAATCAATCTCTTGGGAATCCTTTCCCTATTACAATGTTTATGGACCTCTATCCAAAGGAGACACCAATCCCCTAAATCAAGTTCGTGGATCTCTATCCATAGGAGAACTCCTTCTCCTCTACTCTGGATGGTGATCCTTCTTGAAGACAATTGCCTCCACTACACTGGCTTGTGGATCTCTCTCCACTGAAGACTCTTGTCCTCACTCAGAAGACCTATCCTCACTACCCTGGCTGATGGATCTCTATCCACTGGAGACTTCTATCCTCTCTACTCTATCACCTCCAAAGCTCTATCTCAAATCTACACTAAACACAATCCTTCGATCTAGCACAAATCTACTCAATCTCTATCTCTAGTCTGGTACAAATCTATCCTCAAATATACACCAAAACTTCTCAACAAGTCCACTCAAACTTTCAAATCTGCTCAACAAGTCCACTCAAAACTTGCTCAAATCTGCTCAACAAGTCCACACAGAACTTGCTCAAATATGCTCAACAAGTCCACACAGAACTTGTCCAATCTGCTCAACAAGTCCACATAGAACTTGCTCAAATCTGCTCAACAAGTCCACACAGAACTTGCTCAAATCTGCTCAACAAGTCCACACAAAACTTGCTCAAATATGCTCAACAAGTCCACATAGAACTTGCTCAAATATGCTCAACAAGTCCACATAGAACTTGCTCAAATCTGCTCAACAAGTCCACACAGAACTTGCTCAAATATCTCAAATACTTTCAATCACTTTCTTAGAAACATAAGGAGAATTGTTAGAGACTCAATATGCTTCAACTCAATGCTCAATCACTTTCTCAACTCAATTTAGAATATAGAATAGTTTGTTTTATGGAACTTGAACAATCACTTCACACATCCACTTGACTAGGCTCAACCAACTCTACTCAACCAATCACTCAATGAGATAATCCTTGCTCACAAACCCTAGTCCAAGTATATGATCACTTACTCAAAATATTTCCAACAATGCTCAACAACCAATATCACATAACAATGATACTCATGTTCTTTTCAAACTCTAGTTCAAGTTCTTTCACTCAATCAATGGCTTCAACAACAATGCTTACAAAACAACTCTCACATAACAATGATACTCATGTTCTTTTCAAACTCTAGTTCAAGTTCTTTCACTCATCAATGGCTTCAACAACAATGCTTATAAAACAAGGTTTTAACCACACTTCTTTATTCCAGAAAACCTTGAAGCAATCACTCAACACACTCAATAGGAAACCCTAATCAAGTCCTTTTCACTCCAAACTTATTTTCCAGAAAACCAATCAATCAATTCAACTATGGAGGAATATGCTCATACCTTTTTCTTGATTGGAGGATGATCTTCAAAAATTGCCTTCAGGAATATCTTCTTCTTTGCCAAGTGCCAAGGGTTAGATAACAAGTGTTATTCTTCACAAAATACAAGAATAGCTCAATTTCATAATACACCTTATATCTCCTTCTCAATAGCAATATTTGACAATAATATCTTCACAGAAATTTCCTCTTCAATTTTTCTATTTCACAAAATTGATATTCCAACTTAATTTCTATCTCCTAAGGTAAAATAATATTTACCTTAATAAAGCACCTATTTACCACTTAGGTAAATAAACCAATATCACCTTATAACTCCCTAACCTTAGCACAATTAATCAAATATCATAAACACCCTTAAAACCTTATCACAATGATCAAATTCCACAAACATTCCCTTATGCCTCCTAAACCTTAGCAATATGCAAAAATTAAAATTAAATTATAAAAACCTTTGGTGAATCCCCTTCCACGATTTTCGAAGTTTTGAACCTGTGCCTTCTTCCTCGGTTGGTGCCTTAGCTACGACAAGCTAGCCGTGTGAGCTAAGCACTCCACGTGCTTAGCTTAAGCACCAAGGTAGCTTAAGCCTTCCACAAAGGCTTCAAAGCCTTTGACCTTCTCTCACGTCTAGCGCCAAGCTAGACCACGAGTGTTGTACCTTCTGCCTTGATCCTTGCTCGAACATGAAACACGATGCGTTGCCTTGCTCTGCAATATCTCTCTTTCACATTTTTTGGAGGCTTTAGATTTTTTACTATTTTTCGAATTCGAATGATACACTTCCCTAAGGTTCATCTTAGGGTTTAAATACCCTTCATTTTCTTTGCATACAACGTCGGTGGATGATTCGACTTGATGACATCGGCTTGTATAAATTATAATTTATAATTAATTTAAATTCAAAATAATTTAAATATTATAAATTTAATTTATAAAATTTAGACTTTAATAAAATATTAAAGCCCTCTTTGAGTTAATATCAACTTATCACTTGCACTTCACTGGGTTGATGAAAAATAATTTTGTCACCTTGGTTTTAACAAAAACCTTAATTCTGCCATCACAATATTAGAGAACTATCATTATGGTTTTAATAAAAAACCTTTTAATGTGCCACCATGGTTTTAACAAAAACCCTTATAAAAACATATTTGGACAACTTTTCTCCATCTCTTTGCATTGCTTCCTAGTGTTAATGATGATGTACTCCATGGTGTTAATGATAGCTTCATGTGTTCACTTTGGCATCAATGACAACTTTTCACATTGACATCAATGACAACTAAATGAGCTCAAAATGTCCAATATTTTTTCAATCAATATCAAAACCAAGACTACTTTATCAGATGTCTATGCTTTACACCAGTTTGATGATGAGCCCATTGTTGATTTATTTTCTCACTAGAGAGTGGTTATTCATGATTTTGCTTTTACTCTCCCACATTTAGAGCTCATAAAACTGTTTGCCAAAAGTTGTCACAATAAAATATCTTAAATATTATAAATCCATCAGAGTCAAACATTTGAGAAATCCATCACCCAAGATAAGGTTATTGAGGACATCAAGGTCCACATGGGTAAAATAAAACTCCACCAGAAGTAGTCCTACCCATCCAATTACCGCTATAATCATAATCCATATGTACCACCCACTTTCAAACCACCTCAGACCAATCAAGTGCTCCTAACTTCACCATCCCCACCACCTCAAGTCGCTTCATCTCAACCTCCATAATCAACACCACCTCGACCTCCCCAAAGTGCATACCAAGTCAACCCTCCACCACCTTCCAATCCATACTAGGATCGTAATCCTCACCCTCCTTGTCCACCATGAAATTGGATACCTCTGTCTAAGTCCATGCCTACCCTATTTTACCATTTATATGATGGAGGCCTTATCAATCTAAGCAAGAGAAACTTGTCGCGATATCGCGACAAGAAGCAGCAACGAAGGAGAAGACAGGAAATTGTCGTGATTTCATGACATGTTGGGGCAGAAGGGCAAAGCGTAGAGAAATATTGTGATTTCGTGACATGTCACGTTTTCACGAGGAGAAAGTACGAAAGCTACCAGATAGTACAGAATGTCACAATTTCATGACGTCAAATTTTTGCGGCCTAAAAGCAGCAAGGTACAAGAAGAGAGAAAATGTCGCGATTTCGTGACATATTGTGGAGATAAAGCCAAATGGAGAAACATGTCACAATTTTGTGACATGTTGCATTTTCGCGAGGCAAAGGTGGAAACAAAGAAGAATATGGAAACCTATCTCATTTTCATGACCTGTCACGTTTTCACAGGTATAAAGTGGCCAAGACAGCGCCAAGAGAAAGATGTCACGATTTCGTGACATGTTTCATTTTCACGATAAGGAGTAGCGAAGAAGCCAAGAAAGAGGAGAATGTCACGATTTCATGAAATATCATGAAGAGGAAAGCTAAACGAGTGAAGATGTTGTGATTTTGTGACATGTCACATTTTCACGACTGGTGGCAAGAAGAAAGAGCAATAAGGTAAAAGTGTCACGATTTCGCGACATGTCGCATTTTTGTGACTTGTCACATTTTCGCGACAGAAGCAATAACAAAGACCCGATACAGTTCTGTTCACATTTTTCCTTCAAAATTGCATAGGAGGACATGAGGAGAAGATAAGGATCAAGTAAAATCTCTCCAACTAATTTTGAGATCGTGGTCAAAGAGGCTCCAAGATTAAATGTTGTTGTTTACCTATGTGCGCAAGATGGAAGAACATGAGGCAGCTTTCGAAGCCACCAACATTAAAGACGCCTCCGGTATTAAAAGCTCATATTCATGATCTCCTAACAAATTCCATCTTGCCTCGATAATGGTCATTTAATGAAGAAATATGGTCCCTTGTTTCTATTTAATTTTTAGTTTTGATCCATAAAAACAAGGACTGTCATTTCTCCGAGGCAGATTAAGGGCGATCGTTTCTCTTTGCAAGTATAGATTTTGTGGATCACTCCTTCAAAATATATTTTGTGTATTAAATGTTGTAATCCGAAGGGAAGAGGAAAGACCTCTATAAATACCAATGTAAAATCTCAAGCAAAAGGAGGAGGACCTTTTTGCAGAAATTGAAGTAGAAATCCTAGATGCATTTTGCTCTATTCTTAGTGTCTTCTGGAGTTGGTGATCCAAATTGTTGTTCAAGTTTTGCTTTATGTCTGAGTCACTTTTGTTAGTCCAGTGTTAATATAAGTTAAATTCTGTTGTTCTAGATTTGGCTATATTTGCATTTGAACATTTGGAGTACAATTGGAAGTGAACTTATGGCTAATGCTTGATCCAATTTCTGTATATGCATTCTAAGAGTCAGTTGTTGCTTAGCTTTAGGATTTTTTTGAGGTTATTTGCTGTTTGAGGTTGTTCTCCCCATCAACTATCAACTTCAGCCATATTTCCATCTCTTTTTGTTATTTCCCATTTCTTTCAACATTTCCCATTTCTTTCCTGCATCCTTATCTTGAAACCAGTTTAGATTAGTTTGGGAGCCAACCCTCTCTGGAGATTGGCCCGAGAGACTTCTCTTTCTCTCGACCTTTCAATGTTGGCCGAGTCTAGGGTGCACAAGTGATGAAATATTGTACTTAGGCATATTTGTGACCAACAGTTTTTGGCACGCCCGATGGGACAGACTGTTTCTATCTCAGAAAGATCCATAATCGGTGGGACAAGTGTTATTCCAAATTGACAAACCCACCTGTGCCAATAGTTTTTGGCATGCCCATTTTTTTTGACACCCGAAGGAATCAAGATTTTTGATGAACTGTCTTGACCTCAAAGCGGAGATTGTAAGTTCATCTGGCGACTCTGCTGAGCTGAAGATCCAAATTTCTTGATCGTAGATCCCTTTTGAATCTAAAAGAAGACACCCCGGAGGAATCAAGGTTTGGTGAGCAGCCTTGACCTCACAAGCGAAGAAAAGAATGTGCACCTAGTGACTCTGACTTAGTGGCGATAACCGTGATCTCTGCAGACTGTTGCTATAATGGCAAGTGTAAGTTGTCCTAGCTGGAATGATCTTAGCCCTCTAAATCTCCAAAGTTAACACGATATTCCCAAAAGTGCCTTGAAGACATTGACGAAATACAATGGCACTAAGGGAATGGCCCAAGAGCATATTGAAGATGTTGCTACTTTGGCAATCCTCCATGACATAATCCATGAAGATGTCATGATCAGACTTCTGGTTCAGTCTTTGGAAGGAAGGGCGTTGCAGTGGTACAGACTGCTCGGGCATAAAAGCATCTGCTCATGGGATGACTTAGCGGGAGCACTAATCAGAACATTCAATGGCTCTCAGGATCCCTTCTAGCTCTTGATGCACTTCTCCACCATCACGAGAGCACCTCTGGAGAGCATCATAGACTTCAATGTCCAATTCTACAGAAGTTGGAAGAGAATTCTAGGGGAGATCCAATCGACACCCACCCAAGCCCACCTCTTCTATGTTCGTGCATTTCACCCGGACATAAGCCTCCTCTTGTTGCAATCAGGTGAATGAAGGTTCCCTCAAATATTTGAAGAAGCAGTGCGAGCAAAACAACTTTTGCTCTTGTCAGGAAAGTGGCAGTGGGGAGAAACTCCATCACTTTCCCCGGTAGTCGCCGCTCCTGTCTACCCTACGCAGTATTCACCATGGAAGATTCCTCATACTGAGCAGAGACCTGAGATGCAGCTGTGTGGAGCTCAAGAGGTAGATTTCATCCAAGTCCCACGATGGGAATCGACAAGCCTTGTCCTGGCAATAGATAATATGGTTGCTTGTAGTTTCCATCAGGAGATGAGTGAAGGAGAAGAACAGGCTCAAGTGGCAGAACTTGAGAGCAAAGAGGGCACATTTTTGCACTCTTTTTGTGTCCCAAGGCATAGCACACAAGTGTTCAACCAGAGCCCAATAAGCATGTCTCATCAAGAAGCTGAGCCTGAAGAGATCCTAGAGAAAGGCCTATCACCGAAAAAGTCTTGTTGTCGCATCAAGGGGTTGGAGGAACCTGTACTCGGCCCACAGCCGGTGGACTCTTCAAAATGGTGGTATTGGCTTTAGCCATTACTGCAACTGGTACCCACAGGAGCCCTCCATGTGGCAAATCTCTTTGCTACATTATTCGTCAACTGTGTGGGTACTAGCATGCATGATCACTTGCCATGTTGCACCCTGTTCACACCATGGAGAACTTTGAGGAGGCCAATCGGACTTCAAAGATCAACTAAAGTACAATCAGATCTGGTCTGGACACTGCAGGTTCACCGGATAGACACCCGAAGTTGGGTTTGTGGTGGCGGCATGCCAATCATGTCGCAAAATTTTGTGTACATATTGTAAATAGCCCGGCTAGTAAATAAAGTGTCGAGGGCACTAAGTGTTGCTTAGGAGCTTAGGTACAATTTTTGTTTAGTTTGTGTGTGTTTCTTTTTATGTAGTAGTTCAAGAAATAAGGGAAGTTCTGCTCTTCCATAAATTTCTATTGAAGGTCCTATTTTGAGTGTCGAGCGCCAGCAAGAGCTTGTTGCAGCAGCCTGCAGAGACGTCCAACATCAACCAACACTCACTTTTCCTGCTCCTCAAGCTTCTTGACTCTGTTGCCCAATGGATAAAGGCTTGGGGTTCGTGCATACAGCAGAACTGTATACCCCATGAGCCGCCAAGAATGTTGGCATTTTTGCCACATTGTTTTTGTTGTTACTATTCATGCAAGAGAATGCACAAGTTGTAGGGATACTAACTCCTCTGTTTGTCCCTCTAAGCACTTTGAAAGGGAAAATGCAAAAATCTCTACAAGTTTTGTGTTTAAGCATAGGCAGATGAAATATGTCACGATATCGCGACATGTCGCGATATCGCGAACTATTGCAGTTTTGCGGTGTCCAAATGCAGAAATCAGCAAAGTGTAGAAAATGTCACGATATCGCGACATGTCGCATTTTTGCGACCTGTCGCGTTTTCACGGCTAAAAGCAACCAAAGGAAGCAAGGAGGTAAAACTGTCGTGATATCATGACATGTTTGATTTTCGTGCTAGGAACAATGAAAGGAAGCAGTAGTGGCAAATTTATCGCGACATCATGACATGTATTTTTGTGACTTGTTGCAGTGAGAAAGTGAGAAACGGCAAAGTTGTCACGATATCGCAACATGTCGCATTTTCATTACTTGCAGTGGCAACAAAGCAGAGTGATGGGAAAATGTCATGATATCACGACATACAACAGCAAAGAAGAGCACCAGAGAAACTTGTCATGATATCACGACAAAAAAATAGAAAAGGAGCAAATGGTACGAAATGGCGCGATATCACGACATGTCGCATTATCGTGAAAGGGTTGAAGATAAACACAAGGCGGAGAAAGATGTCGCGATATCATGACATTTTTGGAAATGAAGCCAAGCAAGAGAAACTTGTCATGATATCGTGACAAGAAGCGGCAACGAAGGAGAAGACAAGAAATTGTCACGATTTCATGACATGTTGGGGCGGAAGGGCAAAGCACGGAGAAATGTCACGATTTCACGACATGTCGCATTTTCGCGAGGAGAAAGTACAAAAGCCGCTAGATAGTACGAAATGTCACGATTTCGTGACATGTCAAATTTTCACGGCCTAAAAGCAGTAAGGTACAAGAAGAGAGAAAATGTCATGATTTCATGACATATTGTGGAGATAAAGCCAAATGGAGAAACATGTCGCGATTTTGTGACATGTCGCATTTTCGTGAGGCAAAGGTGAAAACAAAGAATAAGATGGAAACCTATCTCATTTTCATGACCTATCACATTTTCACGGGTATAAAGCGGCCAAGACAACGCCAAGAGAAAGATGTCATGATTTCGCGACATGTTTCATTTTCACGATAAGGAGTAGCAAAGAAGCCAAGAAAGAGGAGAATGTCGCGATTTCGTGACATATCATGGAGAGAAAGCTGAACGAAGAGAAGATGTCATGATTTCGTGACATGTTGCATTTTCATGACTGGTGGCAAGAAGAGAAGGTAGTAAGGTAAAAGTGTCATGATTTTGTGACATGTCGCATTTTTGTGACCTGTCACATTTTTGCGACAAAAGCAATAACAAAGGCCCGATACAGTTTTGTTCGCATTTTTCCTTCAAAATTGCATAGGAGAATGTGAGGAGAAGATAAGGATCAAGTAAAAGCTCTCCAACTGATTTTGAGATCATGGTCCAAGAGGCTCCAAGATTAAATGTTTTTGTTTACCTATGTGTGCAAGATGGAAGAACATGAGGCAGCTTTTGAAGCCACCAACATTAAAGATGCCTCCAGTATTAAAATCTTACGTTCATGATCTTGTAACAACTTCTAACTTGCCCCGATAATGGTCATTTAATGAAGAAATATGGTCCCTTGTTTCTGTTTAATTTTTAGTTTTGATCCATAAAAATAGGGACTGTCATTTCTCCGAGGCAGATTAAGGGGGATCGTTTCTCTTTTCAAGTGCACATTTTGTGGATCGCTCCTTCAAAATCTGTTTTATGTATTAAATGTTGTAATTCGAAAGGAAGAGGAAAGACCTCTATAAATACCAATGTAAAATCTCAAGCAAAAGGAGGAGGACCTTTTTGCAGAAATTGAAGCAGAAATCCTAGATGCATTTTGCTCTATTCTTAGTGTCTTCTGGAGTTGGTGATCCAAATTGTTGTTCAAGTTTTGCTTTCTGTCTAAGTCACTTCTGTTAGTCCAGTGTTAATATAAGTTAAATTCTGCTGTTCTGGATTTGGTTGTATTTGCATTTGAACGTTTGGAGTACAATTGGAAGCGAACTTACGGCTAATGCTTGATCCAATTTCTGTATATGCATTCTAAGAGTCGGTTGTTGCTTAGCTTTAGGATCTTGTTGAGGTTATTTGTTGTTTGAGGTTGTTCTCCCCATCAACTATCGGCTTCAGCCATATTTCCATCTCTTTCTATTATTTTCCATTTCTTTTAGCATTTTCCCATTTCTTTCCTGCATCCTTATCTTGAAACCAGTTTAGATTAGTTTGGGAGCCAACCCTCTCTGGAGATTGGCCCGGGAGACTTCTCTTTCTCTCGGCATTTCAATGTTGGCCAAGTCTAGGGTGCACAAGTGATGAAATCTTGTACTTAGGCAGATTTGTGACCAACAATACCCAAAAGAAGTTGTTTCTCATATATTTTTAAGACCCAAACAATAGTGAACAAAGTGATAATGAATCACAACCAGTAGAAGAACCCCATCACAATGAGGAAGAAATACATGAGGAACCACAAGCATAAATATATATATTCATGCTCTTGCAAGGATTACTACTCCACAAACCATGAAAGTTATGAATTTTTTCAAAGGCCAACGTGTTACAATCCTTATTGAGTCTAGAAGCAGGCTAATTGTTACACATGTAATTGCTTTGAGGTTATGGTTGCAAATAGTGGTACTTTTCCTTGCAAAGGCAAATGTCATAATGTTAAATTGAAAATAGGGGATTATGAGCTTAAAATTGATATGTTTGCTCTACAATTAGGGGGATGTGATATTTTTTTGGGATCTCAAATGTTAGGTATATTGGGAACCATTGCATGGAATTTTGTAGAGCTATGGATGCAATTTTCATAGAATGGAAGATATTACACTCTTCGGGGTTCACAAGTAGGGCCTCCTTAGATTATCAGCTCAAACTATATGGAGAATTTGAAAAAATGTTCTTGTGGGATCATTGCTCAAATATTTGTAATCCAACCATCTACTTTAGAGGGGGACCAAATTATAAAATATTTCCAACATGTTATGACAAAGCACTATGCATTTTTTGTTGAACCATCATAATTGCCTCCACATCACTCCCATGACCATGTCATTCCATTGGTACCAAGTAATGTATTGCCTAACATTAATTCATATAGATATCCTCATGCCCTTAAGTCAAAAATAGTGAATTTAGTATAGGAATTGTTAAAAGTGAGAGTCATTCAGCCTAGTAAAAATCCTTACTCTTCTCCTATCTTATTGGTGTGAAAGAAATATGGGTCTTAGTGATTATGTATCAATTTTTGTGAGCTCAATAAGGTCTCACCATTAAAGATAAATTCCATATCCCTATGGTAGATGAATTAATGGATGAGTTGCATGGGACTATGTTTTTCTCGAAATTAGATCTTCACTCTAGGTACCATCAAATCATGCTCAAGGATGAATATATTTCCAAAACTATATTTTGTACTCATGAGGATCATTATGAATTTTTGGTTATGCCCTTTAGCTTGATAAATGCACCTTCCACATTTCAAATCCTGATGAACAATATTTTATGCTTGTTTCTTCATAAATTCATCTTAGTTTTCTTTGATTATATCTTGGTTTATAGTTACTCTTGGGAAGAGCACCTCCTCCATGTGGATCAAACTTACAAATTTTGGCATAAAACTAGCTTTATACTAAGAGGTCCAAGTGTTCTTTTGGGCTAACTAAAGTATAATATTTAAGACACATTATCATGAAGGATGGAGTTAAAGTTGATCCTAAGAAGATTCAATTTATTCAAGAGTGGTCAAAACCTCACACTCTAAAGGGTCTTCATGGATTTTTGGACCTCATAGGATATTACCATAAATTTATCTACAACTATGGTAGAATTGTTGCTCCTATAAAAACCATGAAAAAAAATCTTATACTTGGTTGGATCCAGCTAAGAAGAATTTCCTTGAATTGAAGCATGCTATGACAACCACTCCCATCTTAGCGATGCCTAGTTTTTCCAAATCCTTTTTAATTGAAAGCAATTCTTTTGATGATGGCATTGGAGTTGCATTAATGCAAGAAGGGCATCCTATGGCCTTCATTAGTAAATCACTTTCAAGAAAAAATCTAGGTAAATCAACTTATGCTAAGGAGATGCTTGCAATTTTGCACGTGATTACTCACTAGTAGCCTTATCTCATTAGGCATCATTTCTCCATCAAAAAGGGTCACCAAAGTCTTAAATACTTTCTAGAGTAGTGGGTTGTTATCCCCAAACAATAAAAGTGGATGTCTAAGCTCATGGGCTATGATTATGATATTACCTATAAAAAGGGTAAAGAGACTATTGTGGTCTATGCTCTCTCTCACCACTTTTAAGCTCAAAGTATACTATGTGCTATTTTTTTACGCACGGAGCACAAGATAGATCCTCTTTAGGATGAGGTACTACAGTATTTAGAATTACAAACTTTGGTTACCTCACTTCAAACATGTCCAGGGTACACTTTGGATGGACAATATTTGTGTTATCTCTAGTACCTTGTTATCCCTTGCACATCTCCAATTCAAGAACTCATTATGACTTAAATTCATGCTTCACCCATTGTAGGCCATTCAGGGTTCCTCAAGACATATGAAATAATTAAGTAGATTTTTTTTTGGAAGGCTATGAAGAAGGACATTCAAACTTTTATGTTCGATTATGATATTTTTTAACAGATGAAAGGAGAAATAGTGTCTTCCCTGGGAACTCTTCAACCCTTGCCTATTCTGTAATAGGCCTGGACAGATGTTTCCATGGACTTTATTAAATGTCTACCTAAATTGGGTAGAAAATCAATTATTTTCATAGAAGTGGATTGTATCATGAAGTATGCTCATTTTTTTCCCCTCTCCCATACTTACATAGCCTCCATCATTTCCCAAGTTTTCCTTGATTCCATATTTCATCTTCATGGCATGTTGTAACAACCCCAAAAGCTAACCAACCCAAGAGAGATATTTTTTTGAACTTAAGAAGGTTCACAAGAGTATCCATGAAATACATATATTGAATAGACATACCCACATTTCAAGTATAAGATGTTATAGACATCACTTGAATGGATGAGAGAGGCCAAGATCCTATAGGTAACTAGGGTTTACCTCATTTACCTCTGCGGTATAGAGGATGCTATTAAAATATCTTTCCACTTTTTGGAATTCTCCATGAATGTAGACTACTTAACCTTAGAATTAGGATTATTCCTTCTCATAATTTGGAGAGGGAGACACCAATTCCATATTCTAACCATAAGTCAGTCTATGTTGGATCCATCAGGTGTAATACCTTAGTCTAGTTTAATTGCACCTTCACGATGATCCCAAAATTTATGCTTGTCTTTACCATCTCTGTGATGGACCTCTAAGAAACAATCAATCTATGTGGTTTGTCTTCTCATGGACATAATAATTAGGTGTTGCCACCCCACAATATATCAAGCTAAAAAGATATTTTTAGACAAGGTTACCTTTAGAGCGCTTCCCAAAGAAACCCCCAAGCCAAAGGATAACTCTCTCTCTATAAGCATTAAAAAAAAGCATCTTCTAGGATGGAAGCAAAACTATTTATCTTAAGCTTTCAAAATAAATCTAACAAAATATTTAAATCAAAACATTAGCATGGATAATAATCATAGAACCATTCAATAACACAACACCATATATTCATCCAATTAAAGGTCTAGATTATAAAATAATAGTATTTGCTTCTATTACAATAAATCCTCTTTCACCAAGAGTGATTTTCAATAGTACTCCAAGAATAATTGAAGAATTAATTTAGCATGATCTGACATCTTCTTCCCTTGGCCTCCATGGTAGTTTGATAGGAAGGTGGGGATCAGAACAACTCATATGTAGGTATGAATGCATTCTATATGATTTAATGCATAACAATCATAAGTGAAAGAAGCCCATACTTCTTTCCCAAAATATTTTCCACAAATATTTTAAAACCAAAGCCTTGCATTCCTATGCAATCCAATTCAATATAGCAACACTCAAGCAAAAGAAGCCCATACTTCTTTCCAAAATATTTTTTACAAATATTAAATCCAAAAACATGCATTATATAAGTAAAATAAGTCCATACTTCTTTCCAAAATATTTTCCACAAATATTAAATCCAAAAACATCAATTCCATAAGCAAAAGAAGCCCATACTTCTTTCCAAAATATTTTCCACAAATATTAAGTCCAAATCCATACATCAATACCATATCTAATTAATCAATCCATCATTAGCAAGTCTTGTCATTTATTGCAAGACTAAATATTAATCTATCATTTGATTAAATACCAATCTAATCTATCCTTTGATTAAATTAACAATCTAAATATTGAGATAAATTAATCTATCATTTGATTAATTGCAATATAAAGTAAAAAGAATCAATTTATCATTTGATTAATTGTAATCTAAAGACTAAAATTAATAAATCTATCATTAGAAACCAGATATTATTAAAAGATAATCTTCCTTTTGATTGATAGCAGTCTAAAGTTTACTTTGCATTAATATACCCTTAGATTTTTGCAAAACTAATGACTAATTAATATTAATATTACATTATATTAAAAAAATCTATAGTTAGCATTGCTTCAATCAAACTTTAGATCATTTGCAAATCTATAGATTGATTAACATTAATATTACATAGCAAATCTACGGTAATATCAAATTAATCTAACCTTAGATTATGCAAAACTATACATTAATTAAAGCTAAAGAATTATTTTCTCAAGCATTGACTATTTAAGGGTAATTTCACTCATCTGAAGCAACAATAAATAATTAACTTTAATAATCCTATCCAAAATATCAAACACCCAAAATCTTAGCTAACCAAGCAATGAAAGGATGGAACTAATAATTGATTCAACCTTAGCATTAACACTAAATCAAACCTTTATGGCACATGCACACAATGATACCATCTATTTCATTGTTTCAATGTTATAATAAAAACAAAAACATCATGTGCACCACAATCTAGGTGCTAAAAACACACAACGAGGGCATCAACTAATAAGTAGGATTTGAATTCCAAGGTTCAGGGATATTCAGCAATGACACGAATGCATAGAGAATGTTCCAAATATACTATACCCCTAGTACCCTTCACCACATAAATAAACCTATTCTAGGATGGTAAAAGCAAGAACTTGATTCTAGGATCAAAAATCAAACTAAAACCTATGTAAAAATGCAAACCAACACATAGTGTAGTGGCTAAAATAGAAGTACATTCAACCAACAACAACAATATGGAAAAAGTATAGAAGCACAACATAACACCAAGAATTCTAATTACCATAAGCTATGGATAATACCTAACACACATTAAAATAATTAATGATGTGCGTCTTCCTGATCCTCTTACTCCATGTATTGTTTTATCCCTTCGCTACACCTCTGCAACATTCTTTTCCTTTTGATCCTAATTCACTACATCCTCCCCCTCTTCATTCCAACCAACCCTCTATTAAATTTCTAATAATAAAGAATGTAAAGTGTTATGTGCTAGGTTTTAGTGGTAACACTAAAAGCATTTCTGCCATATCCATTAAAACCTTACACAGGCACCTCTTACACAACAAGGAGAGAAGAACAAAAATCATCATACGTTAACCAAAGGTGGATCCACCTTCTCTATATCAAGGAATTAAATGCACCACCACCACCAAGGTTAAATGAAACCCATCATTACCACAAACATGTAAAAGCAATGCTCACACTAAAAGCTCAAGCATTATTTTAAAGGATTATTTATCAACCTTAGGCAAATAAAGATTATTATCAACCAAATAATTCTTTCAAGGATGCACAAGGAGATAATAAAAACCAACATGCCATATGCAAGAACAAATGCATTCTCTCAATATTTCATACCATCATTTTATCCCTAAATGAGTGGCTCCTTATTTAAGATAGACATAAGCTATCACCGACTCATGTTAAGGAGACTCGTTGCAAGCAACTTTCCTGGTCCAATGGTATGAACATGAGCATAAGCAAACCATAATGCACCTACATGAAAGGGTATTCATTCATGTTACCCTAAGTTATTTTATGAATGAGTCATCATCATCATTTCCCCTTCAATATGGTCTCTCATTCCTTGTGGCCAATTCTCTTATCCACCCATGAGAGTACCTGATCCTGCAACCAAGCAGAGCATCAATAATACCATATTCTTATACAAAATAGACATAATATTAGAAGCATATATCCATCAAAATAACAAAGCTAAGCATTAAACATCATTTGCTAATACATAGTCCAACTTGAGTAGCTAGTCCTACCAAGGAGGGTCGTGACATACTACCCCCCTTGGACTAAACATAGTCCATTGTGTTTTTCTACAAAACATTACATTTTATCTTTATTCAAACAAATAAGGAAAATATATTTTCATCTCATCCACTTTTTCCCAAGTGGTATTTTTCTCAGAATATTGGTCCCATTGGACCCTACACTATTCTAGAGTTTATTTCCTCATCACTTTGGAATGAAACTCTAAAATATTCACTAGCCTCACTTCAATGACCGATGGATCTATCACCTACAATTTTGAAACATCCCACACATGATTAGGATCAACAATGTACTTCCTAAGTAGGGATATGTGGAAAGAGTCATGGATCTTTGATAGGTTGGGTGGTAAGGCAAGTTTGTAAGCCATTAAACTAATATTTTTAGTGATCTCAAAAGGCCCAACAAAATGGGGATCCAACTTAGAAGACTTGATGGCACTCTTCATGGGTTTGACTCTTAGGAAAACTCTATCTCCCACAGAGAATTCTCTAGGTGAACACTTCAAATCAGCATAGCTCTTCTGATGATCGATGGCTTCCTTAAGCCTTTGCCTGATCATCTTGAGCTGCTCCTCCATATCTCTGATTACATCTGGTCCAATGACAACCTGATCCTCTAGGTTATCCCAAGATAGGGGAGTTCTACATCTCCTACCATACAAGGCTTCAAACAGGGCCATTTTCAAGGAAGCATGGTATCCATTGTTATAAGTAAACTCAACTAGATGCAAAAAGTCTTCCCATCAAGAATTTTGGTCCATGCAATACATGCGAAGCATGTCTTCCAAGATTTGGTTCACCCTTTCTATTTGACCATCTATTTTTAGATGATATGCAGAGCTAATATTTAACTTTGTGCCAACTGCACGATGAAGGGCCTACCAAAACTCAGATGTAAATCTAGAGTCCCTATCTAAAATGATCATCTCAAGAAAACCATGCAACCTAAAAATCTCTTTGGCAAATCTATTGGCCACTATCAGGGCATCATCCTTGGTGTTTCCTAGAATAAAATGAGCAACCTTGGTCAATCTATCAACCACTACTAGGATTGCATCATGTTGGTATTGGGTCTTAGGTAAACCCACTATGAAGTCCATAGATATCACCTACCACTTTCATACTGGTATGTCATGTGGGTACAATTATCCTACTAGATGTCTATGCTCAACTTTCACTTTCTAACATTCCAAACATCGAGCCACAAAATTGGTGATATCTTTCTTCATTCCTGATCAATAGAAGGTCTTCTTCATGTTCTCCCTCATCTTTACCCCTCCTGGGTGAGTGGAGTAAGGAGATCTATGCACCTCTTGCATGATCAATTTCCTTAAATCACCAGTTTTAGGGATCACCACCCTATCCTTAAAATATAAAAGTCCATCCTTTATGCAAAAATCCTTACTTTGTTTAGAGTTCCTTTCCATCTTGGCTCAAATTTCACTACAAAACTAGTCCTATGCTTGCATTTCCCTAACTTGGTCCATTAAGTCCACGTGACATCGGGTCAAAGTGGCTATATGCCTTCTCCTACTCAAGGCATCAACAACCTTATTTTCCTTACCTTTGATATACTCTATACCAAAATCATATTATGCTAAGAACTCGATCCACCTATCTTATGCCTTGCATTGAGCATTGGTTGGGTAAAGATATACCTTAAGCTCTGATGGTCGGTCCTTAACTCAAAAGGCTTCCCTAGAAGATAATGCCACCAAATCTTAAGGGCATGCACAATAGCTACTAGTTCCAAATCATGCATAGCATAGTTGACCTCATGCTTCTTGAGTTTCCTTGACTCATATGCTATGACTAAATCATCCTAGGATAGAAATCCTCCCAAACCTTCCAAAGAAGCATCAGTACAAACTAAAAAATTCCCTTGTGGGTCTAGAATCTTGAGAACAAGTGTAGTAGTAAGCTTCTACTTAAGCAACTCAAAAGCGACTTTGCACTTGTCTATCCATTTATATTCCTTCCCTTTTCTTTGAAGGTTAGTTATGGAATAGGCTATCCTAGAGTAATCCTTAACAAACTACCTATAATACCCTATCACGCCCATGAAGCTCCACACTTTAGGCACATTAGTGGGTGGTGGCCAGCTCAAAATGACCTCTATCTTCTTTGGATCTACTACTATCCCTTCAGTAGATATAATATGTCCTAGGTACTATACCTCAAGAACATAAAAATCATATTTTGATAGATTCTCATAGAGTTGGTTCCTTCTCAACAACTCAAGCACAATCCTTAAATGCTTATCATGCTCTTCCTTATTCCAGGAATATATCAAAATATCATCCAAGAATACTAAGACAAACTGATCTAGATGCTCCTTGAACACACTATTCATTAGATTCATGAATGTTGCTAGGGCATTGGTCAATCCAAAAGGTAATACTATAAACTCATAATGCCCATACCTAGTCTTGAAAGTAGTCTTGTGAGTATCCTCCTCATGGATTCTTAGCTGATGGTATCCTAATTTCAAGTCAATATTTGAGAATATGGTGGTACCCTTGAGTTGATCAAACAAATCCTCAATCCTAGGTAAAGGGTACCTATTCTTAATAGTTGCTTTGTTCAACATTCTATAATCTATGCACAACCTTAGTGAACCATCCTTATTTTTGATAAAAATAACTAGTGCACCCCATGGTGATACGCTAGGTTTAATCAACCCTTTTTCTAGCAACCCTTGAAGTTGCACCTTTAACTCCTACATCTCAATAGGATTCATCTTATAAGGATTCTGATGGATAGGTTCTAAACCTAGCAGAAGTTCAATAGTGAAGTCAAATTCTCGCTTAGGTGGTAGTCTTGGAAGGTCTTCAAGAAAAACATCCCTAAATTCTTGCAAAACTGGGTGTTCCTCAAATAATTCTTCCTTCCTATCATCCCTAGTCTTGTGGTTCAACTTGATGACATAGACCATACCACCTTTCCTAATAGCTTTCTTTAGCTACATTACTGAGATCATCTGAGGGCAAAAAGCCCCTTGCTCATTGTGAATTCTCAGTCTCTACTTATCCTTACTTAAAAAGTCTATCCATCTATCTTGAAAATTAATTATGGCTTCATGAACCCTTAACCAGTCCATTCCCAAGATGATGTCGAAGGCATGTAGTGGTGCTACATATAAGTTCCAAAGGGTAGAGTTATTGGGTAGGGTGATCTCGATTGTGGAAAAATATTGATCCACTATGTAGGTCTATCTAGACCCATACTTGACTTTCCACCCTTGTGCCAAAAATCTTGATCTTTCTAGCAAATCCTTGACTATACTAGAAGAAATGAAACTATATGTAGCTCCACTATCTATCAAGATATTAACTTCCTTATCAAAAAACTTACCATTTAGAATCATAGGTGTGGCTTGGCCATCCAGATTCTTGTTTCCAATTGCCGCATAGATTTTGTGGTTGGGATCTTCAGTATTTTTGCTTGGTCCTGCTTGATTTGGACACTTGTTCGCATAGTGAGGTCCCCCACAATCATAGCAACCACCCTTGGGACCTAGGTATATTTCCTATTTATTTTTCCCTATCCACTAATTTCGAGAAGGTTTAGGTTATTTCTATGCTTGAAGGGTACCATTATCCTTCCTCTTCTAGAACTTCTTCTTGGAATTCCCTTGTTTTCCATCATTTTTATTTTCCATATTTGGATTATATTTGCTTTTTCTTACTTTTCTCTTGTTCCCAATTCATAAAACCAGCACTCTTCCTTTTCCTTAAGGCTTGTCGATCTCTTTCTAACAATACCACATAGTTAAAGTGGATCTTGTTCATTTGTAGGTTGGACTCGGCTTGATGAGCTAGGTCATATACCTTTTGTAGAGTCTTCAACTTATGCATGTTTACTACCAATATTATCTTAGGATCTATTCCCAATATAAACTTATGTACCTTCATATGCTTATCTTGCTTGTAGAGCGGTATATACTTAAGAAGTTTTACAAATTTTTGGTAGTAAACCTCTAACGTCATTGTTCCTTAGAAAATTCTGGAAAATTATTCAAATTTCTCCACATAATATTGTTCAGTAAGGAATATTTTCTTAAAGGCCTTCACAAACCCTTCCCATGATAGGTTAATAGCCTCAATTTTTTGATCAAATTTAAAAGTGTTCCACCATTCCAACCCAGTCTCCTAAAAATGGAGAGTGGCCCAATAGGTCCAAGTCACTGAAGAATAGTTTTTCATGGAAAAATAGGTCTCTAGTTCATTCATTCAAGATTCAATTGAATAACCCCCATATTTACCATTGAATTTAGAGGTCTTAACATTCTTCATATCCCTGGCTAAGTCTACCTTTATAAGAGACCTAATATCTTACTCATATGAAGGAGGATTTCCTTCCTATCTAACCTCAATATTTCTATTTTGACTCTCAAAATTTTCCAGCATCTATCTCTACTGTTCCATATATTCTCTCTATTGCTCTATTTGCTCTTGTAAAAGTGAGACAATATTAGTGAGGTTCCCCACCTCTCTATTATAATTCCCTAAGGGCCCAAACTTTCTCCTAGGTTTCTAGCCTCAACACTATCTTGTCTAGTATGTCTTAGAGGTATGGAATATCCTCTTCTTCCTATATTTAATTATGGTGCTATAGTTTCTTGGCCATACAAAAGTTCCTAGGTTAGGTTGTAGTTCTTTTTCTCAATCCTCCTACCTACTAGTTATTCACATCTTCCATATGCACTAACATCCAAAAACTATCATCCAGTGATAATATTGATGGACATTCTACTCCACATAGAATGCCATATCTCAAGATATATTTTCTACCCATAAGTAATCCATCAAGTCAAAATATCTCTAAGTCCTTTCCAAGGAAGCTTCTAGTCCTACGACCTAGAGCTCTGATACCAACTATAACAACCCCAAAAGCTAACCAACCCAAGAGATATTTTTTTTTAACTTAAGAAGGTTCATAGGAGTATCCATGAAATACATATATTGACTAGACATACCCATATTTTGAGTCTAAGATGTTATAGACATCACTCGAGTGGATAGGAGAGGCCAAACTCCCATAGGTAATTGGGGTTTACCTCATATACCTCTATGGTATAGAGGATGCTTTTAAAAGGTCTCCCTACTTTTTTGGCATTCTCCATGAATACAAAATACTTGACCTTAGCATTAGGATTATCCAATCTTAGCCTTTAGAGAGGGGTATGCCAATTCCATATTCCATTCATAAGTCATTCTATGTTAGATTCATTATGTGAAATGCCTTAGTCTAGTTTAACTGCACCTCTACGGTGATCCCTTAAACTTTATGTTTGTCTTACCCATCTTCATGATGGACCTCTAAGCAACAATCAGTTTGTATGATTTGTCTTCTCAAGGACATAGAAATTAGGTTTTGCTACTCCACAATAGCCTAAGTTAAAAGGATATTTTTAGACAAGGTTATATTTAGAGACCTTCCCAAAGAAACTGCCAAGCCAAAGGACAACTCTCTCTCTCTTTCTCTAAAAGCATCAAAACAAAGCACCTTCTAGGATGGAAGAAAAATTATTTATCTTAAGCTTGCAAAATAAATCTAGAAAAACATTTAAATAAAAATATTAACATGGATAAGAATCATAGAACCATTCAACAACACGACACCATATATTCATCTAATTAAAGGTCTAGATTACAAAAGAATAGTTTTTGCTTCTATTATAATAAATACTCTTTCACCAAGTGATTTTCAATAGTACTCTAAGAATAATTGAAGTATTAATTTAGCATGATCGAACATCTTCTTCCCTTGGTCTCCACAGTATTTTGATAGGAAGGTGGAGATCAGAACAACTCATATATAGTTATGGATGCATTCTATATGATTTAATGCATAATAATCATAAGTGAAAGAAGCCCATACTTCTTTTCCAAAATATTTTCTACAAATATTTTAAAACCAAAGCCTCGCATTCCTATGCAATCCAATTCAATATAGGAAAAATCAAGCAAAATAATCTCATACTTCTTTCCAAAATATTTTCCACAAATATTAAATCCAAACACATCCATTCCATAAGTGAAACACATGGAAACTGATTGTTTTGCAATAGATATTGAAGAGGAAGGCTACAGTGTTGTCCTTTCACCAAAGTACCCCTAAGGACTAAAAAAATAGGTCCTCCATAAGGGAAGCCCTCTTTTGGTATAAATGGTAAACAACCACCAGTCGTCTCCTTGTCTTCCTAGATGCAAGTGGGCTTATTGGTCATGTGCACTAGTGGTTGAATCTATCCTTAGGATTTGTGAGACCTATAAAATTTGGTTTGAGAATTTGGGGTCCTGTCTTGATCAGACCCCTCATGTTTATAGACAAATATCCTCTAAATTATGCTCAAAATATGATTAAAACTATGTAAAATAATGGAAAATAGGTAAATTAAGGATATTTACTTATTTTTATGGGCTATGGAAAGATGAAAATGGGATTCGCACACTATTGTGTGAATCTAACTATACCTCAGGATTTGCACCCTGCTATGTGAATCTAACTATGATTTCTAGAATTAATGGATTTTGAACCAAATTTTCCTCTCATACATGAGCTTCTTCTATAGTTCGCCAAGTCACCTTCAAAAATTATAATCTTTTATTTGCAACCTCTCAACTAGTAAGGGATGTTGATGGACTTCATGTTGACTTATTTTTGGTCAAAAATCTTGCATTGAGGGGGTAGACCAATTCCAACATCGAACGACTACCACCAAGATAGGTCGGTTGATCTCCAGAGAAGTTTGGTTCCTTATGGGGGTCCTAGCTACCTACGCCATAAATAGAGAAAGGGAAAAGATAAGAGGGAAAGGAAATAAAAGGGATGTCATGGCTAGAACTCACAATAACGGGTTATGATTGCATCAAGATGCATGCACTCTTAATCAGCATTGGCTATGAACACAAGCATACCATCCAATAGACCACCCAACCAAGTTCTCACTTAGTGATTAGTGTAGTGGGTCGAAGGAAAATTCTAGGATCTGTGAACGGGTGCATGAAATCCAAAATTCAAAATTAGACCGCTTTCATCCAACCAATTTTTTGTAAAAATAAACCCCCAACCCAACGTTGATTACGAATTCTAGAACTACCAAGTAAACCCCATGAAATCTAGTTTAGCAAAATTAAATGAGAATCACTCAAGTAGCCAAAGTAGAAATAAGCATTCACATTTAACACAAAATGTAAGAACAATATTGGAAGCCAAACAATAGTATTCTTGTATTCACATAGCAATGATAAGTATTACATGAGAATTGTAATGGCCAAAGAGCCACCCTTGGGAATGACCAACATTCCACTATTTATAGAAAAATTACAATGAATTCAAAATACAAGCATTAATGGAGATAGGAGGGAAAATAGTGCTGTAGTAGATAGATGCTTAGCTCGTACTCTATTTCTTGATATGGTGACAATATTCTAGAAGGAGGTAGATAATTTTGTGTTGATCTGAGCTCTTTATTCCTCTATCATTTTTGCCTATTTATTTAATCCTTATATACTCTATCCTTTCGTTCAGCTGGCAGTCCTCCAGTTAGGTAGGGAATGACTAGAATTAATTATCTTGGGGGAAGCATGTTTCAAATCAATCACCTCTATGTATGCATGGATAGCACTAGATAGATGCAATAATAAATACCTCCTCATTTGAATTTTCAAGTGGTGGTGGGAGTCTAGATATCAGGCGGTTACTTTGCTTACCTCATTAGATAATAACTTTTACATACAAAGTGATATTATGAAGGAGGGTGGGCATTTCCTCAAATTTTTACCCAATCTATGATCCAAAGTCCCACCCAACAATGGGCAAGGGGTTCCATAATTTTTGTGGGTGGAGGTTTTGAGTATTCCTACCCTCACTGGTTGGTTGAAATACCCACCTAAGGAGTATACGGTTATTTTGGATACCATTACCTGAAGTTAGGGCCTACATGCCCACCAGCTCTATTATCCACCCCTCTTCCTTGAATAATTGTTTGCCTACCTACTACTTGTAGCTACCTATCACTAATGTTTCCACCTTCATATTCCACTCAACCACTAGTACTTCAAAACTTGGTGAACCTTTGAAAAGCATCATCTCAAAAAGAAAGAGTGGGTGAAGGGTGTAAAATTTTACCCACACTTTTGGCAACTCAGGGAATTTTCCCTTTTGGGAAAGTACCTAGAAAGAAACACTTTTAAAACACACAAAACAAACATACAAGGAGGGGAAGGAGGAGGGGATAGTGAGGGCACATAAGAAAAAATCAACCAAAGAAGACTACAAGACAAAGGAGGAACAAGGTGAAATATGAATGGAAAACGAGGTGAGAGGAGGTCGAAGGGAAGGAAATAAGGGTGACAACAAGAGGAAACAATAAGAAAACCTAGGAAAAAAGAACAAGAGGGGAATATGGGAAGGAGGGAAACATAAGAAATGGTAGAAGTATGAAAATGAATACCACTAACCTCGTCGGTTAGCAGCAGCAAAGAACAGAAGAAAGAGAAAGAAGCAAAGCATGCTCATAAATAAAATAAACAAAAGGGAAGGTGATCCATGATACACCCCCATATACTGCATTACCATCAACATACCCCAACCAAGACTAAGGCTCATTCAAGAATAGAAAAAATACCAAAAGCACTTGTCAGTCCCAATACAATACTTATTTTTAATGCAATCACATAAAAATTGCATTTGCTCATTACCACTCTTTCAGGGAAACTTTAGTCACAACTTCATTCTTAGCTTTATGTTTCTCAATACGTGTTGCTTTCATCCTTTGGGAGACAGTATTTCAAAATTATCGAAGAGTGGGTACTGCTTTCAAAAATGCAGTGGATATCTTTTCTAGGGATTGCATGAAAAGATACCTGAATCTTGAGTCTTAATCCATTGGGTATGGGATCACAATGACACAAAAAGTATAACATAGAGTATGAGGAGGGTGTTTCAACCAATGCACTTTTTGAAAGTCCACCATAGGTCACCATGGTATAGGATGATGTCATTTGGCCATGTGCCTTATGCACTTTTATTTATTTATTGGTCTATTTACATAAAATTGCAATGCAAGTGGCGTGTTGTAACCACTGATTTGACTCAAAATTTATCTAGTGAATTTGCAATGGCCAGACCATATTATATTGTACTTGAGCCACCTATCATAGTCCATCTGGCACTGCCCATCATCTTTCCCAATTACGATGTGCCCACAACTAGGAAAATTATCATGCATACCAATACTTATGCAATCAATGATCAATGTGGCAATAAATTTTGCCACGCAAGAGCACTCTTCAGGTATTGACTCGTGTGGTAACAATCTCCAGTGTTACCACTCCTTGGGATCCACCTACTATGAAATCTCTGTCATGCAGACCTTAGACATCTTCTTACACGTATGTCAATAAAGCACATTGATTGACCCTTCTGTGGGTGGGACCTCCTTGGGACCTATATTCTAATTGGCTAAGCCCTTCTAAATATGGCTTGGCCCTTTATTAGTGTGCTCATAAATACAAAAATGGTACAAATCTATTCCCTTTCTATAAGTAGAATTTCCCATTTGGTCTTGGTCCTCAGTTTTTTGTGAGAAGGTGTAAGAAATAAAATTGTTCATCGTTGGATTTGTGATTTTCTCCTCTGTGGGAGCTCGAGAAGAGATATTCCCATTGTTTTCCAGACAAATATTTAAAATATTTAGCATATTGAGGTGTAATTTGAGTTGTCATTGATTTCAAAGGTCATGGTCATGGATGTCAAAGAGAGCATGGATTTCAAGGTAAAATATTTCCCATGCTTATGAAATAAAAGCAAAGAGAATATTCAAGAAAAGGATTATAATATTTAAATTTTAAATTTAAATATTATTAAGAGTTTAAAAGTGATAGGGCCTCATTTGGTTGAAAAAGATTTTAAAATGCAAGAAAAAGACAAGGTTTTATTTGGTTGAAAAATATTCAAGGAAAGGCAAAAGGTTTTATTATAATATTTTTAAAAATATTATAATATCAAAGTACAAATTTTAAAGGCACCAAAGTAAATTTAAATTATCAAAAATCAAATATAAAATTGGGCCCACATCAAAAAGCATGCATTGAAACGTATGTAAATATTGCCTTCAAACTTTGGTTTAAGCAATATTTTAATTTTCAATTTGATACGGAAGATGTGAAGAGGTGACAACAAATAGAAAAAGGGGGACATCATCATTTCAGAAGTGCGAAAGAAATCAAATATTATTTTTCAGCCCCTTGATGTCATCTACCAAGGTAGCCCAAGTGGTAGTTGGACTTGTGCTAAGCTGTTGTGAGGGAGTTGGTTCATGGTTTGATTCTCGTCGGTGCCTGTTTGAAAGAGTTTTGGTTTTTTTGGTGAATGCAACAGAGGGGATAGGGTTGTTGGCACACATGTGAGGTCTCATCAACATGGTTATTCCAAGTGGTCATATGCTTCCATTGGGAGCTTGACGTCGAGAGGTCAATTCCCATCCACACTAGCAATAATTTTTTCAAGGTATGTGCTAAGTTTTGATTAATATTTACAAGGAGTATAAGGGTGTGCATGATACAAGGTGCTTCTATTTTGCATATAGGAGTCATAAGGGTACATAAATATTTTTTGTGTGTGCAAATATTATAAAGTAGAAAAATAAGATATATATTTTTGCATGTGAGAAATGGAGAAATAAGGTGTATTGTGGCTTATTGTTTTGTTGTGTTTGATATAGAGGGAAAATTGTGATGGTTTAAAAGATTTATTTTGTGAAATTAAAAGAGGATCATAGAGCATTATTTTTAGGTATTACTGTGAACATATTTTTGAGAAGGATTTTCATTGTATGAAAAAGTAAATTGCTAACCAAACTTTAAAGTTGCAAAGGAAAGAAAAAAATTTTGAGACAAGTTCTTGAGGGCACATCTTCATCAAAGTAATTTAAGAGGTATGGTGATCTAATTTCTTCCTTAAGGTGTTTGGTTGAGAAAAAAAAATTTATGTCATAAGGAGGAGATATAAGCATTAATTTTATGTGCATTTTTGGAAACACATGTGCTAGGGTTTGAAAAAAAAAATTGCTTCATTGTTGAATAAAATTAGAAACACATGTGCTAGAGGTTGAAAATAAAATTATGCTTCATTGTTGAATGAAAATGGAAACACATGTGCTAGGGTTTGAGAACAAATTGTGCATTGGTTTGGGTGTCATTGAAAGTGAATGTGCAAGTGTTAGAAATCAAATTTGTGAAGCAAGTGTGTGCATTAGTTTTGATTGTGGGAAATACATAATAAGGCCAGTTATCAAAGTGCTAGACTAGAGCTACCGTTAAAATGTAATAAATGTAAGACATGTGAATGTGAAGAACATATTGGGTATTTAATAGTACATATCATTCTCTATATGTTCAAGAGGTTAAAAAAAATTTGGGTAGAATATGCTAAACTACTTTAGTCAAGGAAAGCACTTTTGGGAAAGATATATGAAATTGTTTGTATGCAAGAATTGGGAATGTTGGAGCAGTTTCTGTGTGCAGGATTGAAGCAGATTTGAGTATGTGTTATGAGTAGATATAATTATGTGTTATGAGTAGATCTGAGTATGTGTTATGAGCAGATTTGAGTATGTGTTATGATAAGATCTGAGTATGTATTATAAGCAGATTTGAGTATGTGTTATGAGTATATTAAGGATGTGTTATGAGCAGATCTGAGTATGTGTTATGAGTATATTTGAGTATGTGTTATGATCAAATTTGAGTATGTGTTATGAACATATTTGGGTATGTGTTATGAGAAAATTTGAGCATGTGTTATGAGAATATTTGAGTATATATTTTGAGTAGGATTTGTGAGCATATTGAGTAGGTTTGGTGAGCAGATTTAAGCAAGCCTTGTGTGTAGGCTTGGAAATAATTTGAGCAGGTTTTGGTGAGTAGATTTAAACAATCCTTGTGTGTAGGCTTAGAGAAGATTTGATCAGGATTGTGAGCAGTGTTGTGTAGGGTGTGGAGTAGATTTGAGCAAGCCTTATGTGAAGGCTTGAGGTAGATTTTAGTAGATCAAATATCAGGCCTTATGAGAAGGCTTGGAGTATATTGATCTAAGTAGAGAGTAGGCCTTGTGAGAAGGCTTGGAGCAGATTTGAGCAGAGTAGAGAGTAGGCCTTGTGAGAAGGCTTGGAGTAGAATTGAGTAGAGTAGAGAGCATGCCTTGTGAGAAGTCTTGGAGTAGACTCGAGCAGAGTAGATATTAGGCCTTGTGAGAAGGCTTGGAGTAGATTTGAGTAGATTAGATAGCAACCCTTGTGAGAAGGCTTGGAGAATATTTGAGTAGGCTTGAGAGTAGAGTTGAGAGCAGGATTTGGAGTAGACCAAAGCAAAGAATATTGGTGTCTCCTATGGATAGAGGTCCACAAACCAGAGAAGTGGGAACAAAGGTCTCATGTGGATAGAGGTCCACAAACCAGAGTAGTGGGAACATATGTCTCTTGTGGATAGAGGTCTTATTTCATTAAAAGTCTTGATTATTATGTCAAAATCATGAAATGAGCATACTTTCTCTGCTTGTGAGGTCAATACTGCTTATTAAATCTTGAATCCTCTTAGATGTTTGGGTGTTTCAATGCATTGAATAGGGAAATTGATTACCTAATTTGGATATGCCACACAGAGGAGTCACCAGGTGATTTAACAACATATGGGTAAACTAGAGCATCATCGAGCTCTGATTTCCTAAAACATAGAGACTTTTTGAGTCCCTAGTAGAGTTGCCAAAAATTATTGGTTGAAAATTTGACACCATGGGATAGTCCAATATCAACATCAAACAGTTACCACCAAGGTAGGGCATTTGATCTTTGTAGAAGGTTGATTACTTATGGGTGTCCTAGCTACCTATGCCACAAAGAGGGAAAGAGAAAATATAAGAGGGAAAGGAAATAAAAGGGAGGCCATAGCTAGAACTCACAAGGATGGGTTATTACTGCATTAAGATGTATGCACCCTTAATAAATTCTAGCTATGAACACAAGCATACCACCAATATACCACCCAACCAGGTTCTCACTTAGTGATTTTTGACCTATGAAAGTCAAGTCAAACTCACTAAGGGCCAACACCCATTTAGAAACTCAACCTGAAAGGTAGGGTTTAGACATAAAATAGTGCAAAGGATCAAAATTTGTAGCATATAATCAAAAATAACCACAAATTTTAAAGCATGTGTCATATTCCACCAAAAATGCACCTATTCTACAATGCCAATTTTAAGGTGTTAAATGCAATCGAAAATGCACCTTTTTTTTTTACAATAATTTTTGCAATAAATTTTGGTTTGTGTTTGTAAAAATTGATATTCACAATTCCCCCCTTGTGTTATAATTTTGCAAAAAATAATACTATTTTTTCCCCCCTTTTGTTTGCAAAATAAACAAGTTGTGAAGAAATTTTGAGAACCCTTTCAGTTTGCAAAAGAAACAATGTGCAATTCTTGTTTTGTATCCCTCCTTGTGGAAAAAATGCACTAGTTGTATTTGTAATTTGTAAAAATTTATGCTCCTTGGATTGTAAAAAAAATGAATTTGAAAGGTATTAAAAAAATACCTTTTACTACCTTCTTTAGAAAAAATAAATTGCTTTGGTTGCTTGTGCTGCATGGGGTTTGAACCCCTGATCTCCCACAGTGGAGCACCCAGCGTTGGCCCAAGTGATTAGTCAGGCTAGCACTCTTGACAAGAATACAAGGTTATGACCTTCTATTTCTTGCCTTCGATAAAGAATGGGTGAAAAAAAAGTACTTTAGTAAAAGTCTATTTCTAGCGCAAGCAGGGTTTGATCCTCCGACATCGCGCATCTTAGCACCCGCCTTCCAACTGGTTGGGCTATAGCACCCATTAGAATGATAAGGGTAGAACACTATACTTATTTTCTTATTTTATGGAATGTCAAAAAAATAATGCAGGATAATTATCCCACATGCATCATGTGGTGCACTTGTGGAGGGTTTAAAAAAATATCTCTCGCATAAGCCTTTGAATGCCTAAGAGCAATCGAGGAGGATATGAATGAGATTTTACTGCCCACACCAACCCAAAAATGAGTTTCACACATCCACTAAGGAGCCACATCAGTAGTGAGATGGATAAATTATGTGTTACCATATCACCACCCCTCCAAATCAACTGTTACCACATAAGCCTTTTGCCACATCACACGTCAACCTATAGAGGTCCATGTCAGTGATGCCACATTAGCCTTCTACCACATCACATGTCAAATTTTAGAGGTCCACATAAATGACACATCAATAAATGCCTCAATTCACTTGCCCACTATGTTAGATGCTACCCTCAATTTGAGCGATATCTAAGGGTTTTGCTCTGATATTTGTGTCATATTCACCTGTGATGTCCAGGGGTCCCACTCCAGTATTTTTGACCTAACTACCTATGCCTAGATCTACCAGTCCACCTTAGGAATCATTCATAGCCTCAAAATTTGTGTATGCATGTCACTCTCACTTCCAAAACCAACCACTACCTCAAAAACCACATCGAATGTTGCGTGCTAGGAGACCCACTCTAATACCATATAGGAGTAATGTGAGTATATAATCATTGGTATTGAGAGAATTCAAATATATAATACATGCTTGATAATAAAATTATGGTGCATTGGTTGATTCCCTAACCACCTAATATAGCACTTAGCAATAATGGAATAGTATAGCCCTTAGCAATAATGGAATAGTAGAGTATACTCTAACACTAATGTCTTATGGCTGAGCATGTAGTGTCTTAAATTTTGAGAATAAAACACTATAGCAAGGCAAAGATTCTCTAAGGGAGTATACCTAGTTTCATAGCTAATCAAGGTTATACTGATATATTAGATAGCTCATTCTTTATTCTGATCATCATGTTGGGCCAGCATGGCTCCGAAAGCATGAGTAGTGGATTCTATATAAAGTATCAAATGCCTACCAAGCATAGGAGGAACTAAAATAGGTAGGGAAGTGGGATACTTTTGACATCATAAAAATATTTCTAACACTCTGAATCCCACTAGAAGACCATATATTTCTTAAGAAGCTTAAGAAAGGGCTAACAATTATCAGTTGACTAGGCAATGAACCAACGGATAGATTGAAGTTTACCTTGCAGACTACATAGTTTAGTCATGGTGCGAGGAGGAGGTATGTTAGTGATGGTTGTTATCTTAGTAGGATCCACTTCAATGCCTCACCTAGAAACTATGAAGCCTAACAACTTTCTATATGTGACTCTGAACACGCACTTAGTAGGTTTAATACGAACATTATACTGTCGAAACCTTTCAAATATTCATCTCAAATCATGAACATGATCCTTTCATTCTATGGAGCGATATAGGAGATCGTCCATATAGTCCTTGAGAATATCATACATCATATCATGGAAATAATTCATGGCCCACTGATAGGTAGTTCCTATGTTCTTCAGGACAAAAGGCATGATCTTCCAGCAGAAGGTACCCCATGGAGTAGTGAATGTTGTCTTGGCCTCATCTTTAGGGGTAATCAAAATTTTATTGTAGCCTAAGAAACCATCCATGAGCGAAAGCATCACACATTTGGTGTAAATATCTACAATCTGATCTATTTTGGGAAAGGGAAAATCATCCTTGGGATATGCTAAATTAATATCCTAAAATTTAATACATATTCTAATTGTTCCTTCCTTCTTAGCTACATGAACAAAATTGGAAATCCAATAAAAATAGTTGATAGCTTTTATAAAACTGACATCAAGGAGTTTTTGGAGCTCCTTCTTGACCGATAGAGTGACATTATGATGCATATTCCTAATTTTATGCTTAACGAGCTTGGCACTAGGTTTAACTACCAAATGCTGCATGACAAGGGAAGAATCAAGTCTTGGCATGTTAGCATATGATCATGCAAAAATATCTTGATATTCCTTTAATAAATTGGTCAATTGCCCTTGCTCATCCATGGACAAGGCTTTACCTAACTTAAGGATTCTAGGGGCTTCCTCAAAACCTATGTTCACATCTATGGTCTCCTCAATAAGGATGGAAAAATAATCCTCAAGAGGAGGTGGGGCAGGAATAACTCCTAATTGCTCAAGGTCCTCGAGAGACATAGAACCAAAGTCCACTTGAGAACTAGAAGATTCAACCTGCACAATACAAGGGATAGACCTATCAAAGTAGATGTCATTATAAGTTGGATCCTCATATTTGACATACTTCTCAAGGATTATGACCGATAAATAAGGATAAAGTGGCCCCTCATCCTCAACACTCCACTCTAAACCTTGATGAGATTTATCTAAGAGAGATTCTTGACAAGAAGATTTATCTTGATCCTGTGATGAGATATTGATTGATGATTCCTTATTAGGATTTTTAGATAGCTTAGTTTTATTGGATAAGTAATCTGATGAATAAAATTAAGCTAGATCTTTCAATGAGCAAAATTCAAATGGATGAGGATCGCTCGAGATAGAAACAGGTTGACTTTAAAATTCAAATTTTACACATTGATGAAAAGTAGAAGGGATGGACTCCATCACAAGGATACAAGGACATCCAAGAAGAATATTAAAAGATGCAGGACAAGATACCACATAAAAAATTGTATCTAAAATCTTAGGTCCAACTTTGAGGGGAAGTGATATGGTACCATAAGCTTCTTGGGACTCATTTTTGAAAGTTTTAATGATATCAACAAATTTAGTCATATCTTCCTCTTTTAATCCAAAATTTTGAAAGAAATGATATGTGCATAAATTAAGGGAAGAATCATTATCAATCATAACTCTCTTGATAAAAGTATCCCCAATAAATGCAGTTATGTAAAGAGAAGAATATTTTTACCAGTCAAAGAAAGAAATATCGACATCCGAGAATGTGAGATGATGTATCCCAAGAGATCTAAAATATTGGCCATATCACTAGAGAAAATATCTAGAGGGAAAAATTGTTATTTTAGAAATTTTATTAGGGCTTCTCCATGAGCAGAAGAATTTTGTAAAAGTTCCAAAAGAGAAATATTTGCTGAGAAACTGATCTCCTACTGAGATCGTTGGAACTGTTGATTCTACATCAACTTTTTGAAGTAGCTATTATCATTCCAACCATGTTGTTATTATAATGGTGCAGTACATTTCTATAAGACACTTTATTAGCTACCTATCTTATTACATTCTGATTAAAAGATGGCTTTTGTTGTAAATTTCCCACATTGATACTTTCTACATAAATTAAATCTTGAACCACATGTTTCAACTTCTTACAATAATTTGTCTAGTGTCCTTCCACTTTATGATATGCACAATGTTGACCTGCCTTATATACCAATAAGTTGTAGTATCTGGTTGCCTAATGGGAGGCAATTAAATTGCATTGGCTTCTAAGAGTTGTTTCAAAACTGCTTCCATTGACATATTAAGATTTCTAAAATTCCTTTATGGAGTTTTCTAAAGTACTATATTTTGTAGGTTGTTATTAACATTGTTAACATGCCTACTATCCATTATGTTATCACCTATTGATTTTTTATTCTTATGTTGAGACTTAGTAAGTTTCTCTTCTTTAACTTTGAGTTGGCCTCTTCTGATAAGATCTTGTTCTACTTTTCTTCCTAAATAAATGGCTTGATCAAAAGATGATAATAGTAGTAGTTTCCAATAAATTTCTCAAGCATATATTTTGGAGGTAAAGTATACCTCAAGAATCCTACTAAATTTCTCCAACGAGCTAAAAAATATGAAAAAAATTCCTCTTTTCCTTGTTTCAAATTATAAACATCTTTCATTGTTACTTCCTTTTCAACATAAGCACCAAACTATTGAACAGATAGGTTCCTTCTATCTATATTGGATTTGCAATGAAATAATAGGATTTAATATCAAAATATGCAAGGAAAAATACTAGATTACTGCTTAAACAAATCACTTTTACACTAGAGAAATTTCTACCAATGGATAAAATATTTATGTATATTCTTTTTATTTGATGGATGATTGTTTACACCCTATCGAATTATAATATATACCTATTCTAGGATTGTGAGTGAAAGGACACAATGGTCCATATGAATTAATTAATAAATATGAGTTATTAATTAATTATAATGATTAGGATAGAGAATCCTAACATGCCACCCTCCTTAAAATGAGCTTTGTCCTCAAAGATAAAAGTGAGGAGCTTTGTCCCTTATTTTCCAAGTAGCATATGCTCAAGTTCTTGCACTATTTTAATATCATATTTTCATAAGCAGGGATATTGTGAAGGTTGAAGTGTTGGTGGGGGGTTGATAGGAAGAATAGTAGGATCAAAATTATTATGGGAGGACAACCTTTTTGGTGCATGAAATATGCTAGAATGGCATGGTAGAAGTTGTTGGAATTTTGGGACCTCTTTTTGTGTCTCCTTGGTGGCTTGGATAGAAAATAGGTGGGCAACCATTCCCTTGCCTCCTTTGTGAATAATTTTCTCCATTCGATGAGAACTTACAATTTGGGAAGAGTCGGATTGTAATCCTTTAAGAGTATATGTTTGATTATTTATTGTGAATTTCATCCATAATTCCTCAAAATCCCATTGGATGGTCCTAAGTGTTCATAACCATTGCACTTCTAAGACAATATCACATCCTCTTAGTGGAACTACATACATGTCATGTTTCATTTTGTAATCACCCATGGTGAGCTTAATATTTTGGCATTTCTCTTTACAAGCAATCCTTCCTCCATTACCAATCATGACCTCAACACTATTACAAGGTTGTATATGGAAATTAGCTTGTTTTACCACATGTGGATCGATGAAATTATGGGTACTATTAGAGTCAATAAGCACAATAAGGTTTTATCATTTGAAGGATTCTGGAACTTTCATAGTTTAGGGAGAATAATTACCTATGAGGGCATTAAAATAAATTTCTAGTGGACCTTTAGCTCTGTCATGAGTTGTAGACATCACTACTTCTACCTCGATCTCATTTTCTTCATTGGGTGAACTACAAGGATTAGTTGCATCCATAATATATAGTTTGGGTGTAATACATTTATTATTGGGTACAAATTTCTCATCGCAATGATAACAGAGGTTTTTTTCCCGTCTTTCCTTCATTTCCTCAAAGCTAATACATTTAATTGGTAAGATTTGGTTAGGTGTGTGGGTAGTGGAAGTATTTTGTGATTTCCCCATAGGTGGATTTCCTAGTCGATGTTGAGAATTGAATTTATCTCTCTAATTTGGCCAATCCAATAGTCTACATCATGGTAGTGGGATTGAACATTTGTACTTCTAGTCGAATTTCTTCCTTTAATCCACTAATAAAACAATCTTAAAAAATGATGCATCTAGGCCTATTGTGTGATTGGCTAATTTCTCAAATTGATCTTGGTATTCATGCACAAAAGTGGTTTGACACAGTTTGGTAAGGGCTCCTATGAATTTTTTAAATTTACTAAGACCAAACTGTACCAAAATATTTTGTGTAAAGTCTAGCCAAGTAGGGGTGTCATTAGTCTTCTCATACCACTGGTACCACTGGATAGCCTCATTTTCATCGTGGAAGGATGTAATATGGAATTTTTGTACACCAGGTATCTGGTTCAGGGAAATGTATTGTTCTATCTGATAAATCCAGTTAGTGGGGTCACTTCCAAATTTGGGAAAATACAACTTAGTAGTTCTGGGGAGGATGGATGTTTGTGGTCCTCCAAGTGGTGTCGAGTGTGTCAGTCCTCTGATAGATTGACCAGATTTAACTAGTGCCATATTTTGATTAAAGGTGTCCATTTTCAATTCCATTGCTGACATCCTTTGCTCAATTTCCTACTTCATAGCTAAATTCTCTTGAGAAATTTGGTCCTTAAATTGGTGAAGCTCATGGTAGATTGTTTTGAGAACAATATCTTGTGATCTTCATCCATTAGCCATTCAAGGGGCAATTCACAATTCTTCACAAAACTATAATTTATATTTTGAAATTTAATTGAGAGGTAAAAAATTTGGCACAATTTTAATATATTTGGGCAAAATTTTGATAAAATTTGGTTTTAGCAACTTTTTAAGGACCCCCCAATGGTCAGTTTTATTTTTTATTTCTTTTTAAATTTGAAATAACATTCTTGGTAGGAAGCACAATAGTGACGGGGAGGAGATGACATCAATGACATCAAGCATGAGGTAGGTGGCAGGGAGTTGACATCAGCAGTGTCAAGCACAAGGTGGTTGATTTCAGCGATGGTAGAAAGCATGACAGTGACAATGGTGGGCATGAAACACAAAAATTATGGTGGTGGAAGGAAAACATAGCAATTATGGTGAGGAGGAAATGTCAGTGGTATCAAGCACAAGGTAGGTGATGGGGACAAGGCATCAGTGACGAAGGCAGTTTAACAATGGTAGGCAGTGAACATCATGCGAGGCATAGGATGAGGTGTGTGACCTAAGTCACTATCTCTTCTATGCATTTTTGCATATTTAAATAATGAACCCTCATTTAACTTGCAAATGTGGGACTAATGTCCCTTAAATAAAATAAACTTCTTTCCTTGGGTGCGCTTTCAGTAATGGAGAGTTATACGGTGATCAAAATATATTTTCAACCTTATGTTTAATTTAATTTTTTCTCCCTAAAATTTGTATGCTCATCAAAAAATGTGCTCCTACGATTTTAACATTTTATGAGATGTCATTCTAAAGTTAAATGATTTCCTTCTTTATGGAAGAATTTAGAATAGCGACTAGATGATTCATTGAAAAGTTTGTATGCTTCTTGCAGAGTGTTTTGAGCATTTCGAGACTAGATGACATTGGTGATGAGCACCAGAAATGCTCATATTTTTGTATATGTACTAACGGTTTTTGCGTGGCATTATATCATGAGTTGTGTATTTTATGAAGCATTATGTATGTATTTAATAAAATCATGTGTATTATCTAATCTATGTGTGAAGTGTGTTGTGTGTAGCTATTTCCCTGATTTTGTCATCTTTTTCTCAGTCGAGGTCCTACATGGACCTGGCATGGTTTCGCTTAATCAGAAGAAGGTAAACTAAAGCATGCGCCTTACTAAGGTAGGCACCTTACTGAGGTAGGCACCTTATTGAAGTAGGTGCCTTACTAAGGTAGGCACCTTACTGAAGTAGGCGCCTTACTGAGGTAGGTGCCTTACTGAGGTAGGCACCTTATCAGGTAGGCACCTTACCGAGGTAGGCGCCTTACTCAAGTAAGCGCCTTACCGAGTTAGGCGCCTTACCAAGGCCGATGCCCAAATTATGCGTGTTGACCACAATGGCTGGAGAAGGACCCTGTTGACCACCGTTCCACGTCATCTATGGGAAACCATGGATGGACGAGTTGTCCCAGCTAGAGTGGGTGAACACGTAACCACTCACGAAGCCAAACCGTAATGAAGTGGAGATCATCCGATTACCAAGAAATGATGTAGAGTTACTTATTGTGCATCGATTGCAGTAACTGAACTATCCTAGTTTAGGCTGAACCGAGACATCAATTGTAACAGAACTATCATAGGAAGATCTATGTGTGTAGTATATAAACACATAGACTTCCTTATAGCAGGGGAGACATATTTGATAAAGAGCATTGTTGTATGTAATATTCCATTACATTATTAATAAAGTTGAACGTTCATTAGTAGCACCTCATTTGTGAGAATTATCGGGTGGGATCTGCCTGGAGCTCGGGCCCACTCCAAGCCAGTATTCCTCCCCTCTTAGTTATTTACGTAATTTCATTATGCATGGTAGTATGTTTATGTCTTAGGCTTAAGCTTAGTTATCTTAGAGGTGTGTTTATTTATAAGAAGCATTTTCATTTTATATTAGTTGGTGTGTTTATTTTATTTGCATTATTATTTATGAGTGAGTTTTATTGAGGTGGATGATCTTATTGATGTTATACAAACACCCCCAATAGTAGTTGAATGGATCATCTCTAAAGTGGTAGTGTGACTAGTCTCAACCGTGACCCTTCACAAGCTTACGAGTTCCCTAGATTGACAATTTAAATGAGAAGTGTTGTGACAAATATAGGATAAATTCACCAGTGTTTGGCACCCAACATTTTGGCATCATTGTTGGGGAAGCATCACTAGTAGACTAATTACATTACCCCTTAAGACCTTCGACCTGACCTTGTATGAGTCCACCAAGAAAAAGAGGACCAGATGGTCATTTTATAAAATAGAGTCCACCAGATCAGTCAGAGTCAGTAGAAGACCTAGAATTTGAATTAGATTCTCCCGACTCATCGCCAGTAGTCCACTAGAGTCAGAGTCCTCACTTCGTGCAAAGTGCCTCCTCATCTCACCAACCTGAGGAAGAACAAACTATTGTAAACCCATTGTTTAAGAGGACACCCTCAGAGGAAGCCCTATTGTGGAAAGTCATAGAGGATCAGACTATAATGCCAGCTGACTTCAAGGCTCTAACCTAGAGAGTTTTGAATGATCGAGAGACTATAGACATTGTATTAGAGACCACATTTCCTAAAAAAATGGTAGAAGAAGAAGTCTCATCTGGGTTCAGTTTCCCGATAGAGGAAGGGGTAGGAGACACCAAAATGAAAAATATTTCCCCTACCCATCTCCCTACCTTCAGGGGATACCCAACCGAAGACCCTGACCTATTTTTATTCAAATTTGATGTATTGTGTAGGTCTATCGATTATAAATCAGATGCCCAGAAGCTGAAACTCTTCCCATCGACATTAGATGACTCAACCCTACGATGGTTCATCGGGTTGGGGAACAAGCAGATCACCACATGGGATGGGATGAAGAAGCTCTTTCTAGAGCAATATCAAGACTTCGACAGAGCGTGGGATTCCAGAGAGGAAGTCCTCAGCATGATGCAGAAAGAGGATGAATCCCTGGAGGAATACTAGGAAAGGTTTAATTTTAACCTGCAATGATCCCCTCATGCAAAGTTAGGGGATAAGTCCCTCAAAAGTATTTTTTTGAGGGGACTGAACAATGAGTCATTGGAAGCACTGAATATGATCTCCGGGGGAGACGTTTACCAGCATGCTATGGAAGATATCTGATAATTATGCTAGAATTACTCATGGAGGAGAGGTAAGCCAACCGCCAGAATAGTGAAAGTGACCGCGTCAGTCACAAAAATGGAGATAGGCAACATGCTGGAAGATTTAAAGAGTGAAATGCTATCCTCTCTAGCTCTACAGCTAGATACACTATTGTTGGAGAAGAAGAAATAGGAGAACGATGCAACATTAACCTATTTCTACCCCAAATGTAGAGGGAAGCATGCCAGGAATGCCTACCTAGAGAACAAGGTCAGAGTATGTGTGGTTTTCCAGAAGAATCATAAAACTCGACTGTGCCCACAGCTGCCCAATGCCAAAGAAGATGTTGACATAACCGAAGCCTACTTTATGGGCAATCGAAGGAATTGGTAGCAAAACCCCATGGGAAATATGCCCATGGGGATGCCACCTTATGGAGGAGGGTCATATATGCCATAGGGGTAGCCACCACCCAACATGGGATGGTGGGGACCACCACCCTGGATGAACATACCTCCAGGTGCAGCATTCCCAAATCAGAAAACATGGATGCCATATCAGCAGCCATGGAGGAGCCACATCCCATGGAATACGCCTCCATAGAACATGGCACAAGGACCACCTCAACAAGGCTTACCAACCCTACCTATGGCAAGACCTACATAGTTACCAACACAACCGATGGTGAACCCGAACAACAAGGTAAACTAATCGACATACCAGGTGGAAGGAGAGATGTATCCAATGTACCATATTAGTTGTAATCCAATACAACTTAGATCAGACAAGCAGTTAGGAGTAGAAACACCTTCTCTAGTAGAAGTGGAGGAGGAAGTAGGAGACTCCCCTCTGATAGAAGAGGTGGGGGAAGAAAAATTTGTTGAGAAGATAGGGGCCCCATTCCCTAAATGGTTGCAAGAGCAGAAGAAGCTGACACAACCCGAATTTGATATCCTATCAAGCCTAAAAAATCTCATCATAACTATCCCACTTTTCCAAGCTATCCGTGATGTGCCCATATACACTAAGGTGATAAAAGAGATATGCCTAAGGAAACTAGGATGCAAAGTAGTGCAAACCATCAACATCATGGGAAAGTTAGCTAACTTGATGATGGGGAATGCATATCACCCCAAATATGTAGACCCAGGAAGCCTGGTATTGATGGTAAAAATAGGAGGGCACTCACTGGTGAATACATTGGTCGACTTGGGGGCAGCCATCAATGTAATGCCATAAGACACCATGCAGAATTTAGAGCTCACCGACCTAAAGCCTACCAAAATGGTGTTACAATTGGTTGATCGGTCAATGGTGGCACCAGAAGGAATGCTCGAAGATGTCATAGTAATAGTCGATGCATGGGAGTATCCGATAGATTTTTTGGTGCTGCAATCCAAAACTAGACTAGGTGGTTACCCACTCATCCTGGGGAGACCATGGTTAGCTATGGCTGATGCCTACATCAGCTATCGTGATGGACTGATGACCATTTTAGATGGCCAAAATGTCAAGAGATTAACAATATCTCCCTCGGCCCAATCGGTGGATGCATTGGGAGAACCTAAAATAGAAAATTAGGAGGATAATACGCTATCTATGCTCCAGCCGGTAATGGCATTAATAGAAGTGGAGGATGAGGCCGAAGAAGATGGTATCATCTCAAGATTCTTCCATGGAGAATCCTCTCTCCCAATTCTTGAGTCACCATTGGTGGGTGCTCAAGACCACCACACCAAGCAAATTGATGTCGGGCATGGCAGAATGTTGAACATCAATAGTGAGCTGACCATCGCATAGTTGGTAGAATTGAAAGAGCTCCTAACCGAACATCAATAGACATTCACATGGGATTATGTGGATATGAAGGGAATCAGCCCAAAGGTGTGCACTCACCATATCTATCTGGAAGAATAGTCAACCCCCATCAGACAACCATAGAGAAGGATGAACCCGACCATGAAGGAAATTATCAAGGCCGAGCTACAGAAGCTCCTGATGGTGGGATTCATCTACCCGATCTCGGATAGTGAATGGGTATCACCACTCGTGGTGGTCCCTAAAAAGAATGGGAAATGGAGGATCTATGTTGACTATAGATCACTGAATAAGGTGACTAAAAAGGACCATTTTCCACTTCCTTTCATTGACCAAGTGCTAGACACGTTGTCCAGGAGGAAATACTTTTCCTTCCTAGATGGATTCAATGGGTACAATCAAATCCAGATTGTAGAAGAAGACCAAGATAAGACAATGTTCACCTACCCATGGGGAACATTTGCATACAGGGTGCTACCTTTCGGGCTATGCAACGCACCAACCACCTTCCAGAGGGTAGTGCTTAGCATATTCTTGGATATGATAGGTGAAGCAGTCAAAGTATATATGGATGATTTCACCATTTATGAGGAAACATTTGAGGAGGCGATGAAAAATTTGGAACGTGTACTCCAGAGGTGCGAGGAAAACAATCTATCCCTCAACAATGAGAAATGTTTTATGATGATGCGGGAAGGCATAGTGTTAGGGCATCATCTCTCGATAGAAGGGATTAAAGTGGATCACAAGAAGATAGAAGTCATCAAAGACTTACCCAACCCAAAAACATAGAGGGAGGTAAGGAGTTTCCTTGGCTCTATCGAGTACTACAGGTGATTTATCATCGATTTCAACAAAATTGCCAAACCGCTACACACCCTTCTGACGAAGGACGTAGAATTTATCTGGACAGATGACTATGAGCAGGCATTTCAGATGTTGAAGGAGAAGCTGATCTCTACCCTAGTGTTGCGGGGCCCAAATTGGTCTATCCCATTCCACATATATTGTGATGCATCCAATAATGCAATTGGGGTGGTCCTCGAGCAGTAGGATGGTGAAGAGTTCTACACCATCTATTACATCAGCAAGAACCTAGTAGGGGCTGAGCTTAATTACATGATAATAGAGAAGGAGTTTCTCATAGTGGTACACACCATCAATAAATTCTACCACTACATTACTGGGTACAAAGTATTCATCCACACAGACCATGCAGCCATCAGGTATCTGATGAGCAAACCAATGATCAATGGTAGGATCATCAGGTGGCTTTTGTTGCTATAAGAATTTGACCTTACCATAGTCGACAAGCCCAGAAAAGACAACATAGTCATAGACTTCCTATCTAGACTAATTCCAGTAGACTACATAGTGGTAGAAGACCAGTTCCTAGATGAGCATCTATTCATCATCAATGAATAGACACCATGGTATGCAGACATTACCAATTATTTGGCCACTAAGAGAACCTCCCCTACCCTCTCATACCGAGAGAAGCAAGGGGTAATCAAAAAGAGTGCATCATACCAATGGATTGATGGCCTCCTATTCAAAATAAGGCCTGATCAGATCGTAAGAAGGTGCATGGCCGAGCACGAATTCATAGAGATACTCAAGGCCTACCATAATGAGCCTTGTGGTGGTCACTTCTTAGGGAGAAGGACTACATATAAGGTATTGTAGACCAGGTATTTTTAGCCCATATTGTTCAAATATGTAGCCGCATACGCCAGCAAATGTGATGAATGCTAGAGGATGGGTAGGCCGACCCATAAGGATGAAATGCCCCTACAACCTCACATGCACATCGAGCCCTTTGAAAAATGGGGCATGGATTTTGTGGGACCCATCAACCCACCTTCAACCAGAAAGGAGGTACATTCTAGTCTATACAGACTATGTCACTAAATGGGTCGAAGTCCAGGTGCTAAGAGACTCCAAGGAATGGACGATCACCGAATTTCTATTCTCCCATATTTTTATGAGATTTGGAGTACCCAGGGAGATTACAATAGACCAGGGACCCCAATTCATATCCAGATTAATTGAGGAGCTGATGGAACAGTATAGGGTTTGGCATAACAGGACTACCCCATACCATCCATAGGTGAATGGACAGGTAGAGGTCACTAACAGGGAAATAGAAAACATCCTGATGAAGACCATGCAATAGCATAGGAAGGATTGGGTTGCAAGACTACCAGAGGTAGTATGGGCATATAATACGACGTGGAAGTCGACCACTAGTTTTACCCCCTTTCGATTGGTCTATGGGAAAGATGCAATGATGCCCATCGAATTCGAAGTTAAGACACTCAGAACGATGGTCGAATTGGATCTGAACCTGGATGATGCATAGAAGGAATGAATTCGATAGCTAAATCAACTGGACAAATTTTGCATGGATGCCCTACAGAGAACAAAAATTGTGTAGAGGCAAAGGAAGCAGTGGCATGACCACCACATTAAAAAGAAACAATTCAAATAAGGAGACTAGGTACTATTGTATGACTCTAGGTTCCAAGAGCGAAAGGGGAAGCTGATGTAGAGATGGATGGGACCATACGAGGTGGTGGAAATAATCAAGAATGGTGTTGTACGGGTCAAGATGATTGATGACAGCAACACCATCCTAATAGCCAATGGCCATCGAGTGCGGCCATACCATACGTCTGAGGGATTGCTGGTGGAAACCAGAACAGGCATGGGGGAGACCCCATCCAAGTAAAATCTCCCAAATTCTCAACAACATGGTGGACACAGGGACGTCCACCAAAGACAAGTTAGAATAGGTTACTATTTTTTAGCTTACTGTGTGTTTTGTAGGGACAACACCCGCATGCAAGCTGCAGGCATCCTGAGAGCCAAGGCCTAATAGGCATGGACCCCATTTAACTACACTTTTTTTTTTTTTGTGTTTTCTTTTTGTAGGGACATGGCCTGATTGTTTGAACAATAGGCATCTGGGAAAACCAGGCCTAGGTCAGCTCAACATCCACATACCTATGCATTAGGAGGATAGCAATGGTTCAGGCATGGGGGGATGCCAAATTCCTCATCGAACATCCCCATGCCTAAATGAGGTGGACACTGATGAAATATGAGGAGAATTCTAGGAGGCTTGATCAACCTCACATCAAAAGACATGTCAACCATCATTGAATTTTCAACAATAAGGAAGGGGCACCTTACTCTGGAGGAGTGATGCCTTACTCTGGTGCCTTACTCTAGAGGAGCGGCACCTTACTTGCCTTACTCTAGAGGAGCGACACCTTACTTTGGCACCTTACTCTAGAGGAGCGATGCCTTACTCTGGTGCCTTACTCTAGAGGAGGCCTTACTTTTGCCTTACTCTAGAGGAGCGACGCCTTACTCTAGCACCTTACTCTAGAGGAGCGGCACCTTACTCTGGTCCGTTACTCTGGTGCCTTACTCAAGAGGAGCGGCACCTTACACCACCAAGAAGGCACCAGAGTCATTAAAAAAAATCTTTAGGGGGGCTATTGTCATGAGGACGTGATAATTCTTAGACATGGGGGAACGGTGCCTTACTCTAGAGGAGAGATGCCTTACTCTGATGCCTTACTCCAAAGGAGGTGCCTTACTCTAGGCACCTTACCCCGCAAGCCAGGCCACCCTCAAACATTCATATAATATATATATATATGATGGTCAAAGTGGCGCCTTACCTAGTTAGGTGCCTTATTGGTGCCTTACCGAGTTAGGCGCCTTACTGAGTAATGCACCTTCCCAAGTTAGGTGCCTTACTTTGCCTTACCCAAAATAGGTGCCATTTGAGTGCCTTACTCAAGCAGGCACCTCGATCAATTAAATTCACATGCGCAACTTGGTAGTACGAGGAGCAACCGAAGCCAACACCATCATGTCACATGATGGAAATCTGGATGGCCAAAAATATTTTAAAATCATTGGGCAGGATTTTTGCACATCCCAAGGCCAACCATCGAGAAGATAGGCATCCCAACCTAAACCAATAGGATCCATCACATTTTTAGCAGTAGGACCTCGAGCGAACCAGGAATGCAGTACCCAAGGTGACGTAATCAACACATGGGAAAAACATCATCGAATGGCAATTTGGCATACTCCACGCAACATGAAATGACCAATCAGGTATGCGCATGATTTTAATTAGATATATATGTAATTTTCATATAATATGCTCTCAAAAATGATGATGGTGCAAGAATGGAAAATCACCCCTCATGCCTAATACGTCATGCCAAAAATTAATTCGGGTGGCATACCCTACTAAACCCAACATGGAAACAATTTCTAGAGTTAGGCACCTCAGGTTATAAAAAGGTGCCTTACTGAGTACAGAACTCGAACTCAGTAGGGAATTCACCATGGGAGGACCTTCGAAGAATCACACGATTAAGAAGCAGGAGCCTAGTGGCACTGAAGGAATTAGGGGGGAAGTCCGCAACCAGTTCGAAGTGGCAGGGTGGATGAATTACTATCACCTGGTCAGCCAAGAACAGGATGTGGAGGCAGCCAAAGAATTCACCACCACTCTAAATGGAGAAGTGGCCTAACTACATGGACTGGTAATTCTAGTCACCCTAGAGCACATTGCTTAGGTCACTGGCCTCCCCCTCACTAGGGAATGTACATACAAGGATGGCATGGTGAAGAAATGCATCGAAGTGTTGCTCAGATAGGGGAATGTCCCCTATGACCAAGGAGGGCTTCCAAAGTAGAGGATCTCGATGCACCTACGGAATATTTTTGAGTAGGTTGCGAGATACTTCACATGCACTAGGAAGTATTCGCACCTGAATGCTAACCACATGCAATTCATGAGCCATCTGGTGCATGGGAGAGAAATCAATATCCCATTCTACCTGGAGAAAGCCCTACAGGATGAGGCATCATGGTACCAAAGAGGGGCAGTCTCTACCTTAGCCCATCATAGACTAATTACAGCCCTGATACGCCATGCAAAGGAGCATAGGGGAAACTCATCGATGGTAGAAGTCAAACCCTCTAGTGCATGAGAACAGGTAGTGACCAAAGTAGGGCATGAAGCCAAACTAAGGGGAACAACCGAGGAGATTAGGGTTGAGCCATCCGATGCAGTAGAATAGACAGCCATAGAGGTAGGGCATGATGCCAAATTGGGGGGAATTTTCAAGGAGGAACACCCCCAATTTTCACCAAAGATTATAGAGGAAGGGCAGAGCTCTCTACCCATTTTCATGGAAGAGAGGCCAAAATCCTCCAGTGTAGAACATCGTATAGAATGTAGGTAATGTCAAACATGATGATGATACCTAATCCTCTCAAATGAGGAAGATGAAGAAGATACAGAGCTCAGTGTCATGGCACAAACTTTGCAAAATTTGGCCGCTCATAGTCCATAGGACCCACAACCTTTCGTAGGCTTGCAACAATCGATCGAGACATCAATGGAAGAGGACCACATCGAACAGAGTGAGAAATCCCTAATGCAGGTGATGTTCAAGGAGTACAAGGAGATGACCATGAGGAAATTTTAGAGATAGGAGGCCACCATTGCTCAATTATAGCAATTGATCCAACAGCTCAAGGAGGAGAACCATCAATCGCTAGGCTAGGGTAATAGAGAGGCAAGACACCTCTACCTAGACCGATTGGGTGATGGAAGTGCCCATGAACTCTTTGACCTCACCAAAGAGAGTAGTCTCATCTAGGGCATTCAGGTCGAATGCCAGAAATGAGGAATTGGAAGCAGGGGAGGAATCATGCCCCTGACAGAGGAATTCTAAAGGAACAAGGGAATTCTATTTTCAAATAGAAACCCCTATTATCAACATCGAGGATGATGATGAGCCTTAAAGGCAAAACCCTAAACCCAAGGCCAAGGAGGATTCTCTAGGGTGCCAAGCACCCAAAATTGAGGAGCCACCACCCGAGGGAACAAGGAAGCAGACGCTAGGGGAACAGCCACGAGGGACCTTCGATTAGAAGAACAACTCTCTGAGTCATCCAATAGAGATGCAACCTCCATAGGGTAGGAAGACTTCCCCACATAGGCCATCGCAAGACCAGACAAAGGAAAGGGGAAGGCCCCTCAGATGACTTAGAAGAGGGCCAAAAGGAAGGCCAGGGTGACATTTGTCGAACCAAATCCTCATTCGGATGAAGAATGGGAAGAAGGTGTGCAGGCCTTCGCTGAGCGGAAGGTGAAATTTGAACAGCTCCGTAAGGAGTTCAAGGAGGCAAAGGTAGCTAGGAAAGCTACCAAAAAGAAAGAAAGAGGGCCAGGCATTTGTGTGGACCCCATGGATGATGACCAATTTTGGGACATCTATGGTTCGTCGTCGGGTCAACCCTCTAAAATGAAGAAGTGGCTAGCAAGATGGGGAGTCTATGGACCAGAGGCAGAGGTAGCAACAATCATGGTAGAAAATGTTAGCCTCACCCCTGAGGAACTTTGGCTATACAAATCCAGCATGGTTAAGCAGAAGAGGGATGACTCTGACATTCCCTTTAGAGAGTTGCACCCTCAACATGCTGACCTATGGTAGGAAGTAGAAGCAGCCTTCCAAAAGGGGGTGATGACTGTGGTAGCCGAGCCCAGTACAGGTGTTGGGCCAAGTAGGAGATAGAGCCAGCACAATAAGAGGCCGACATAGAATGAAGGTCAACCCAACACAGCCAGACCTCGACGTAGCCAGAGGGTAGTACAACCTAGGGATGCCCCACAACAAGCCAGGGCCCCTCAGTAGAAATGAAAACCTCAAGGAGGAGAGCAAGCCAAGGCCACCAACAAGAAAAGGAAATGAAAAGTAGTGGCCTACAGAGAGGAGGTGATTACCGATTTTAGGTGCCATGAGGGCGTGGCACATATTAGGCATGGGGGGATGATGAGCACCAAAAATGCTCATATTTTTGTATATGTACTAACGATTTTTGCATGACATTATATCATGAGTTGTGTATTTTATGAAGCATTATGTATGTATTTAATAAAATCATGTGTATTATCTAATATATGTGTGAAGTGTGTTGTGTGTAGCTATTTCCTTGATTTTGTCATATTTTGCTCAATCGAGGTCCTACATGGACCTGGCATGGTTTCGCTTAATCAGAAGAAGGTAAACTAAAGCATGCACCTTACTAAGGTAGGCACCTTACTAAGGTAGGTGCCTTACTAAAGTAGGTGCCTTACTAAGGTAGGCACCTTACTGAGGTAGGTACCTTATTGAGGTAGGCACCTTACTGAGGTAGGTGCCTTATCAAGGTAGGTGCCTTACTCAAGTAAGCGCCTTACCGAGTTAGGCGCCTTACCAAGGCCGATGCCCGAATTATGCGTGTTGACCACAATGGCTGGAGAAGGACCCTGTTGACCACCATTCCACATCATCTATGGGAAACCATGGATGGATGAGTTGTCCCAGCTAGAGTGGGTGAACACGTAACCACTCATGAAGTCAAACCATAATGAAGTGGGGATCATCTGATTACCAGGAAATGATGTAGAGCTGCTTATTGTGCATCGGTTGCAGTAATTGAACTATCCTAGTTTAGGCTGAATCGAGATGTTGGTTGTAATAGAACTATCGTAGGAAGATCTGTGTGTGTAGTATATAAACACATAGACTTCCCTATAGTAGGGGAGACATATTTGATAAAGAGCATTGTTGTATGTAATATTCCATTGCATTATTAATAAAGTTGAACGTTCGTTAGCAGTGCCTCATTTGTGAGAATTATCGGGCGGGATCTGCCTGGAGCTCGAGCCCACTCCAAGCCAGTATTCCTCCCCTCTTAGTTATTTACATAATTTCATTATGCATGGTAGTATGTTTATGTCTTAGGCTTAAGCTTAGTTATCTTAGAGGTGTGTTTATTTATAAGAAGCATTTTCATTTTGTATCAGTTGGTGTGTTTATTTTATCTGCATTATTATTTATGAGTGAGTTTTATTGAGGTGGATGATCTTATTGATGTTATACAAACACCCCCCAATGGTAGTTGAATGGATCATCTCTAAAGTGGTAGTGTGACTAGTCTCAACCGTGACCCTTCGCAAGCTTACGAGTTCCCTGGATTGACAATTTAAATGAGAAGTGTTGTGACAAATATAGGACAAATTCACCAGTGTTTGGCACCCAACAATTGGACCTAAATGGAGGTGCAGAAGTTGTTTTTATTATGTATGCAGCATTGGTAGTGGACTTTTTTATGAATATAACAGGTGCAAGTGGAGATATAACGATATGAATGGTGATGAAAAAAAATGATGATGAAAAATGGTGTTGAAAATTTGGTAATAAGCAAAAATGGTGATGAACAGAATGGTGATGAGCAGAATGGTGCAGAACAGATCCTCCAAAAAGATTGCTCTGATACTAGATGATAGGTTCCTTGTACCTATCTTGGATTTGTAATGAAATAACAGGATTTACTATCAAAATATGCAAGGAAAAATACTAAATCATTGTTTAAACGAATCACTTTTGCAGTGGAGAAATTTCTACCAATGGATAAAATATTTATGTATATTCTTTTTATTTGATGGATGATTTTTTACACCCTATTGAATTATAATATATACCTATTCTAGGGTTGTGAGTGAAAGGACACAATGGTCCATATGAATTAATTAATAAATATGAGTTATTAATTAATAATGGTTAGGATAGAGAATCCTAACATGAACAAACAATTCTACTGTTTCCTCAAAACTCTTCAAGGAATAATTAGGTAACTGATAGTACCATTCTACTGCCATGCCACAAAGACTTTTAGGGAATGTTCTAAGTAACAACATGTCATAATAAATGCAATCATGGCAAGTTGTTATGAATATTCTTAAATGCTCTATTGGATCTTCTGTCCCCTTGTAAATAGGTAAAATTGGCATAGGAAAATGCTTAGGATAAGGCCTAGTAGCAACAATAGGATCCAATGGCTGATTACATATTTCCTTATAATTGTAAGTGAAACTTGAAGACTGCATCATCTCAAATTTTTAAACTCTAGACACCAAAACCTAGCCACTTGTCCTCCATTCGTGCTTTCCCACCATTTTTGCCCACTATTCATATATATTTATATATATTTATTATATATTTAAATAAAAATATTTTATATTGTATTTTATATATTTGATAAATATATATTTATATAAGTGAATTAATCCCAACCATCCGATTTTATTTAAATTTGTCCTTCCATCCACATCAATTCATGCCACAACCTAAGCTTAATATCCACCCTTCGATGTGCTTTTATCTTGGCCACATGATTAGTGTCGTTGAAACCCTAAGTATGCCCTAGGTTGGATGATAAATAGAAGCCATTCTGATGGCTCAACCCCTAAATACATAATTATTTTGAGTCCTAATTATTTTGCCTAAAATTCTTGAATTCCTTGAGTTTCCTAAGGGTTCTAAGCACTTCTACCTCCATATTTTCTTGTCGTAACCTCCACAGTCATCACCATTCATTTCCCCTCACCAGATCTACTTCTGCAAGATCTTTCCTCAATCATCGAATGCCTTCAAGCACTTTCTATTATCACCAAGTGCCTCTGGGTATTTCTCCTCATCCGCCAAGTCCCACTAGACTTCAGGCAATGCTAGGGCATCGTCGCATCGATTCACTACAATGAGCTACATTAGATTAGGAGATAGTAAATACGTAAGTTAAATCTATTGTTTATTATTTCTTTTATGCACTTTTATCTCTGTTCACCTTATTTGCAGTAGATAGTTAGGGTTTTACTATTGCTTATAAAGGGCCTCACATTGTGGAGCCCTCGTAGGTATTACTAATATGTTTTTTGTGTTATTGTGTATAGATCTGAAGGTGCTACATAAGCATTGGATAGTTGTGTAAGTTGGAGTGGCCCGAGACTGGATAACTCAAATCCCACTCACTTCTGTTGGGAGCAAGGATGTGCCTTAAGACACCATCTACCTTTTTTTCTAGGGTTTCAGATAACCTTGGCCATTTGTAAATCTATATCAAAAAGAATTCAAGGATCCACATTGTAACCATGGAGTTTTTAGGCTCCCCCCATTAATATAAAATCATCTATTGTGCAATTATGGGTTCTTTGTGTTCAATTTATTTAGAATTTTTTGGTGTTGCATTTTTTAATCTTCAAATGGCGATCACGGTGGGACCCCCTAAGGGTTTCTATTTATGATTTTCCTTGCTGATTTATTTGCTATTTTCTATCATCTTGCAGGGTTTTCAAAAGTACAAATTTTGCAGATTTCACTAGATCTAGGGTTTTTTAAAGTTGAATGAAGTTGCAGAAGGTGCACAAAATACTTGGTGGTTCTTGAGGGTTATACAAAAATGCCTAGGTGCATTTCATAAATTCCCAAGGGTGTTTTACAGAGAGTTAGAATAGATACGTAGGTCATTTATAAGTCTATTATCCAAACCCTAGATTTTTTGTTTACGTTTTTTGGGTAGTTTTATGTATTTTTTAGGTTTTAAGATAAAAATAATTTCACTAATTAATTTGGAAAAGAACATTCATATTAGCATGCATTTTAGGATTTAGATTAATCATTTGCATCCATTCACATCTTCTATTTTTATTTTATTTTTTTTCTATTGTGTGAAAAAAATATATATTGCATTCTGATTTCATGTAAATTAAAATTGCATACATTAGTTTGCATTATAGGGTTAGGGATTCCTATTTTTGTAGGTCTAAGTAGGAACATTGTTCATATACCAAGAGTATCCCTATACTTATATGATTCTATACAAAGGAATAGATGAACCCCCCAACTGTTTAGAGTTTATTTTAAGCAGTGTACTCTATATCATTTGGAAATTTTGGTATTGTGAATAGTGGCTTCTTATTTATACCATTGAAAGTGGTTATCTTTCTAACATTGTTTGAACACAATATAAAATCATAAAATTAAAAAATAACCACACATTGCATTATTCATATTTAACAGTAGTGGCTGGATTTCATTACTAGTCATTTCTTGAGATTTGGTGATGGTGGCTTTCATCTCCATCCACCAATATCTACCCTTAGAAATGCTAGGTCACCCCTAAGAAAACTTGCAAGATTTCATGACCAGCAATAATCTCATTGTCCTAACTTAGCCATAGTTTTTACCTTTATTTTATTAATTCATATTAGCACATTTGAAACACACAAGATCGAAACCTAAGGAAATGCACTCACATTAAAAGAAGATAACTAATGAATGAGGTAAGACACACGTGTTGAACAAACTTAGCATTGGTTTTTTATTTTTATTGTGATTAATTTAGGTGTTTCAGTTTACTACATAATCTGTATTTTTATTTATTTGCTTTATGGTCTTAAAAAGAAAATAAAAGCAAGCATTAAATCAAGATAATTAAATGGAACCTTCATCCACCTTCCCCACCACTTTTGTGGTAGATTCCTTGAATGTGACATGGGTATATTTATCTATAGGTCCCTCACATTCCTTACCATCCACAACCTTTCATATGGCTATGCCCAAAGAGGATTCAACCTCCCCTACAATTGACCATCACATTACCCATATAGATATGGCACAAGTATAAGCTCTTATGAAATCTTCTAGCTATGCCTTAGAGTCAGTATCCAACTCACCTATATAGGATCTTACTTTATAGCAGGAGCCTATTTATTCCCAACCACCATCTAGCTTCACTCGGGTGTATACCAATCCTCTTTTTGAGGTATTAGTTGTACCTTCCTCCCATATGTCCATTCCCTAGCCCTCATGTGCTCCTAGCACTTCATACACTTCCACTTACACCAACCCCTTGTATGAAGCACATGTAAATGTGGCTTCACTAGTTTTAATCTCACAAGTTGCCATACCTAGTGTAACTTCTTCCCAAGCCACATCTTCCATACTATCTACTTCCATACCCTTATATTCTAATAAATAGAATAATGAGGCATGGGAAAACCTAAAAAATTGATTAGACAATGTCAAAATTCTCAAAAATAAGTACAGGTGAGCCCTAAGCCTTTACCAAACTCTACTCATATTGTCCTTGTTAACCAGGGTCCATCATGGGCACCACAGTCTTTTGTGGTTTCTATCCATGTTCCTCCATCTAGTCATACCACAACCCATCCTATTCCCATTGGCCAACCTAGCCATAACCTTCATACATAAACCTCATTCCATAATTCTTCATATTTTCATCATCAATCTCCCATGCATCAATTTCCATCAAATTCACCTAGCCATCATTACCAATCTCATCATCACTTAGTCACTCCACTCCACCACAAAATCATCATGTAATTTAGGGCTTCCACATTCCTAAATAAGACTCTCAAATTAAGGCCATGCAAAAATAGATAGATCAATTGACATAATATACTCTTGGTTTGATAAATCAGAAACCAACCTTACACCAATTGATCAATCAACCAATTCATCCTTCGGTACCATCACCGCCATATCCGACATATTTCACGATGCCTAAGTTTAAAAAATTCAAGGGAAATGAGGATCCCAAAGAACATGTGAGCATGTTTGTACATGCTTGTTTTAGAATTCAAAATGATAATGCTCTCATGCTTCAAACTTTTCCTCAAAAATTAGGAGGAGATGCCATAGAATGGTATAATAAATTACCCAACCATAGTATTTATACTTTTGAGAAATTGATTGACCAATTATTTGAGCATTTCATCTTAAATATTAAAAATAATATCTCATTGTCTTATGTCTATGTTTTAAGATAAAATGATGATGAATCTATCTACGATTTTAGAAATCATTGGAGGGTTTTTATCACCAAATTGTCATTCACCCTACCAATGGATGATCTAATCGAGCTATTGACCAAGAGTTATTTAAAACCTATCTCTTGGATGCTTCAACTACAAATTTATCGTTCATTTGAAGAAGCTTTAGCTCAAGCTAGTGTCATTGAGGAAATAAAAATCCAAGAAGGCATACTTAAGCCTAAGAATAAATAATGGCAAAATAATGGCCAATTCAAAAGCAACTATTCTAGCCAAAAAAAATCAACACATACTACCCTAGCTACTCAACCCAATCAAGTTAATCAAATGCTCATGAGTGATGATGCAGGAGATTGCCTCATTTAAAGACTTCTTTTATAAACTTTTAAGACTCATATGGAACTATTTGTGATGTGATTTTATGTTAATTATAGGATATTATGCATTGTGTGATGATATTTGCATGTTAAGATAGGGAAAGTGCATATGCTCTATTTTTACTGATTTATCCATATTTTCTTCAGTGTTTTGGCTATTTATTCCTATAATTCTACATTAATTTAAGTGTTATCATATGTAAGAAATATATGTATAAGGTTTACCATCCATCCACAAATATATGCCACCATTTTCTCACTTTTAAATTAACTTTTAGGCGCCAAAAAGTTGTCAAGTTGTTGATTGTGCAGGAAAACTGGACTTTGTCATACAAATTCCAGCCAGTTGTACATCTACAACATGGCATGGAATTTGTCCATCCCAGCCCAAGTCAAGGATGGAACTAGTCCTCTGGATGCCTAAGGAGACCATACCTACCGCCACAACCGATTGCATAAACTTCTGCTGATGAAATAGCAGTCTTCCTGTTCTACTGCCTGATATTCCGAAGCAATTTTGGAATGAGCACAGATAGTTTGGAACTGCTTAAAGGTATTTTTGAAAAGGAGTAAATGGTGACTAAAGTCATCTCAGAAGACACCTTATCCAAACTCACACTTGTTCCTCACTTTGGATGGATAGGGACAGAAGAGTCAAAACTCTGCATTTGTGGAAGACCTGGACTGAAACTGTTGTAACAGTCCCAGATAATAGCAGTAAACCTTATCTGTAATGCATTCTATTTTGTATAAATAAAATGCTCCCATATGGTTGAGCATATAGGAGAATAGGTAGCTGAAGATAGTTATAGCATGTATTAGGTGTTCTGAATATGTATTTACTACAACAATACAGTATTATGCAGGTCTCTTCCTGCATTGTTGTGATGTTGCTAATATGAAATAAAAGGGTGCAATATTATGATTCATGTTTCATTTTGAATTAAGTGTGAGAACTTCTTAGTTTAGAGCAAGCTCACTCACCTCCTTTGGTTCAGGAAGCAAGGGCCACTTCCAGGCCCAGAGGAGGGTTTTTCCCTGATAGAATTCTGCTTATTCTGGCTGTAGTAGGCAGCAGAAGACTGATAGTTTTTGTAGAGTTTTTGGTTGATGCATAGGTCAATACTTCTTGATTAGTAGTTGCAAGTTAGTGGTTAATTTTAGTTTCACATTTCTAGAATTTAGCACAGTATTTTCAGCTTTCTATTTTCTGCACTATTTCTAGAATTTGTATTAGAATAAAGTTGTTATAGATTTTGCACATTCAATTGTCAATTTTTTGATATTTCAATTTTTGTCATTTTTTGCAAAGTATGGTGTGATGTTTTCCTTTTAGAAGTTTCATTTTCTACAATAGTTCATTATCAGTTTGCTGCAACTTATTTCTTGTCAATTGAATTCTACAACAGTTTTACTTTTTTGAATAGTGTGGATTTGATTCATGCAATTTCCAGTTTTCAATAGTTTAGTTTCATTTTCTTTGTCAAAGGAAGTATTTTAGCATTTCTAGGATGTTAGAAGGAGTACCAAACACCCCAAGACACTAACTACCTCACCAATAAAGCCCTGAGTTAAATGAACTAAACCTACAATCTGCTACACCCTGCTCTCGTATATAGCCTTGGACACCGCCCTGGACTGACATATATTGATTAAATGGTGAAGGATAAATGACACTCATCATTTTTGGCACCATTTTCGGGGAACCTTAGGTGTTGTTAGGAGAGGTCTAGCAGTCCAAAAACTATCCTGTCTCAGGAAATAGTTTTTGGAGACCTGAGGTTTAGTTCATTTTAGTAAATAGGCATGAATGCATAGGCCAAGAGATGAGAGAGGGAGGTTTATTAGAACTGGTTCCTTCCCAGAAAGGTGTTCTTCCCATATAGGAGAAGATCTGCCTATTTATGATTATCCTGATAGAGTAAAAAGAGAATCATCTTCTTCATCAGTTGAACCATCTGCAGAACCTTTTGAGGAAGAACTTCTTGAAGCACTTGCTACTAGACATTCTTCTATTCTTGATCCATTATTAGAACAAAAATAAAAAGTTGAATCAGTTAAATCAGAGGAGGAAAACATGGCACAACCACCACCTCCTGCTAGAACTTTTGAGTACCCTATACAATTAACTGTTGGACAACAAGCTCCTATGAAAACCATTTCTCCCTCAGTGTTGCCAATCTTTAGGGGAACAGTGTTTGAAGATCCTGACCAGTTTCTGTTTGAGTTTAAGATCTTGTGTCAAACATATGATTATGTGACTGATAATCAAAAGCTGAAATTATTCCCTTCCACACTTAAAGATGCAGCTTTACGTTGGTTCATGAGTCTTGACTCAGATTCCATTCATACCTAGGATGAAATGGAAACTGCATTTTTAGACAAATATCAGGAGTATTGTAGGGTACGTAATAGAAAGGATGAGTTATTTTGAATTAAACAAGAAGAAGATGAAAATTTGGAAGATTATGTTGATAGATTTGCTTTTATCCAGAAAAGAGTTGGTCCTGTAGAAGGAGAATTGTTAAAATCTATCTTTCTAAGGGGATTACAAGATGAATCCAAGGAAGTACTAGATATAATGGGAAAAGGAGATGTACACCAACTTGAGATTGCTGACATTATAGAGTTGTGCACAAATTATTCTAGAACTAGGGACAGAAGGAAGAAGAAAAGTCCTAATAATGTAGACATCAAAGAATTGATGGAAGAAATGGCTAATATGAAAATTGATATACTTGTTCAACTAAACACTGCTTTAGGAGAAAGGAATACAAGAGCCAATTCTTCACCACCCCTGTCTATCTATTGTCCTAGGTGTAGAAATAAGCATGCTCTGCAAGATTATCCTTTGGACAAGACCTCAATCTCAACAATCTGTGGCATTTGCTCAAAGGAGCATAAAACTGATAAATGTCACCTTTTGCCCCATCTTAGGAGTGCTATAGAAAACCAAGTTGAAGAACTTCATGCTATTGGGCAAAGGCCAGGAGGCAACTTCATACAAAACCAAAATGCCCCTCGCTTTTCTTCAAATTGGGGACAGAATCCTTGGAATATGCCATGGGGATACACAGAACCTCCTCCTCAACCTTGGAATCAAACTTGGGCAGCTCCTCAAGATTGGTCACATTCTGGTTGGAATCAGCCATGGCATCCAGTTAATCCATCTTGGGTACCAAATCAGTCAGGGCAAATATGGGGGCAACAATACCCATCCTATCAAGGGCAGCAGAGGTATCAACCACCAAACCAACACTTGTTGCCAGCCCCTAATCAAAATTTTTAGGGAAGAGTTCAACCACAACAAACACAACCAGTTAAGCAGCCTCCACTTCCAGCTCAACCTATGGCTAACCCCAATAACAATAGACAAGCAACTCCTATTTATGGAGCTGAGTCTGAAGAGACTATTGTAGTCCATGTCCTTGATTGTAGTAACATCCAGTTGCATTCAAGGAAGGTTTTACCTGACCTTGCACCACCCACTATTGAAGAACTTGATGGACAACAAGAACTACCAAGTCCAAAAAAACCACAAACAGGGCAAAAAGAAGGAAAAACAAAAAATGTACAAGGGAAAACTGAACCTGTCATAACAGACCTGCCCTATCCTGAAAGGTTTGACCACACTATAACAGCCCCTGAATCAGAATTAATCATAGAATTGAGGAAAATGTCTATCTCACTTCCTCTATTGCAAGCAATAAAGGAAGTACCTCTGATTAGGAAAACTATTCAGGATCTGTGCATTAGAAATCCTGGTAGGAAGAAGAAAGCCTTTCCAAAAACTATGTAGGTAGAAGGTAAGTTGGCTGACCTACTCTCGAGAAAACTAGTACCTCCTAAGTATAGTGATCCAGGGAGTCCAGTAGTGACAATTACTATTGGGTTGGTTCAAATTCCAAATGTGCTTATTGATTTAGGCATTGCAATCAATGTAATGACTAAAGAAACCATGAACAAATTGTAGCTCCATAATCTTAGTCCCACTACCACAGTTTTGGAGATGGCAGATAGGTCAGTTGCTAAACCAGAGGGAATTCTGGAGGATGTTGCCATTGAAGTCTCTTCTTGGGAATATCCTATAGATTTCTTAGTACTGCAGCCTAGAAATTCAGCTAATGGCTATCCTATTATTCTAGGATGACCTTGGCTTGCCACTGCAACTGCATTTATAGACTGCAGGTCAGGTGAGATGACCATTTCAAATGGTGTAGACCTAAAAAATATTTCCTTGTATCCACCAGCCCAACCTTCAGCCAAATTTTTTGGACAAATATGGTACCCTGAGTCTGATGAAGAACAGGAAGCCATTGTCACCTTGGCCATAGTCATAGTAAAGGAACATATTGAAGAACTTAATGCACCGAAAAGAGAAATCTTTGAACATGAAATAGTTTTGGTGAAAACATTGCATGAAGAAGGCCTTAGGGATGATCAAATTCTTGTCCATCATTTGTTATGGAAATATGAAGAACAAATTGTTGAACATTTGTCATCTATTCCACTACAAGAAAGCTCCTTCACACTGCCACATGGTTGGCATCATCATCTTCTAACTTCTTTCACCTGTCCTATGCAAATGATCCCATCAGGTATCACATTTACACTAGAATCAAGAGTATTTCATACTCTGCAACCACATCATTGTCCCTTAAATGCTTTAATCAAAAAATATGAGGTTGTCAATTCTATTTATCCAGGGATTAAGCAGATTGAAATACAGCCAGGGAAACTTGTGAACATTAATAGTTGGCTGACTAATGAGCAAGAAGCCAAATTATTTGTTGTTTTGTAGAGACATGTTCAAGATTTTGCTTGGAGTTATAAGGACATGACTGGTATTCACCCTGATGTGTGTACACATAGGATATACATAGAAGATGTCAAACCAGTAAGACAACCACAAAGGCGTCTGAATCCCGCTCTGAAGGATATTGTTAAGGAAGAAATCAAAAAACTATTGGATGTAGGATTCATTTATCCAATTTTAGATAGTAGGTGGGTTTCACCATTGGTTATTGTTCCAAAGAAAAATGGAAATATGAGAGTATGTGTGGACTACAGGGAATTGAATAAGGCCACACATAAAGATCACTTTCCATTACCATTTATAGACCAAGTATTGGACACCCTTGCTGGTAAGAAATTTTTTTGTTTCCTAGATGGTTTTAGTGGTTATAATCAGATTCAAGTCGCACCAGAGGACCAAGAAAAGACAACTTTCACATGTCCTTGGGGCACATTTGCTTATAGAGTATTACCCTTCGGTTTGTGTAATGCACCAACAACATTTCAGAGAGTTGTTTTGGCTATTTTTTCTGATCTAACGAATGAAAGTGTAGAGATTTATATGGATGACTTCACAGTGTTCGGAGATACATTCGAATATACTTTAGAACAACTTGAAAAAGTTTTAATACGTTGTGAAACATATCATTTGTCTCTAAATCCTGAGAAATGTTTCTTGATGATGGAGGAAGGAATTGTTCTTGGACATCATATTTCTGCTTGTGGAATTAAAGTTGATCCTAAGAAGGTAGAGGTTATCAAAACCCTTCCTCCCCCAAAAACTCAAACTGATGTGCGTAGTTTCTTAGGACATATTGGCTTTTATCGTAGATTTATTGCCAATTTTAGTACTATTGCTAATCCAATGTTTGCATTGTTAACAAAGGATTCTGAATTTGTTTGGTCTGTTGGGTGTCAACAGTCCTTTGAAGCTTTAAAGGAAAAATTAACAACTCCACCTGTATTGAGAGGTCCTAATTGGGAGTTACCCTTCCACATTCAAACTGATGCTTCCAATACTGCTATTGGAGCTGCATTAGGACAGATTGAAGATGGACAACATTATGCCATATACTACATTAGTAAAAATTTGACTGGAGCTGAAAAGAATTATACCACAACCGAAAAGGAATTTTTAGTTGTGGTGTATGCTATTAACAAATTTTGACACTATATCACAGGATATCCTGTATTCATCCACACAGACCATGCTGCTATAAAGTATTTGATGAATAAACCTTTGGTTAGTGCACGAATTATTCGTTGGTTAATACTACTGCAGGAATTTGATATTACTATAGTTAATAAACCAGGGAAGTCTAATGTAGTGGCAGATTTTTTGTCAAGATTGCCAAATGTAGATACGGAGGAATTGGTTGAGGATGTGTTTCCTGATGAGAAATTGTTTGTTGTTTCTATACAATCTCCATGGTTTGCAGATATAGCTAATTATTTAGCTACAGGGAAGATTCCTCTTCACTTTACTCCTAAACAAAAGAAACAGTTGATCAAGCAAAGTTCTTCTTTTGAATGGATAGGAGGTTTATTGTTTAAATGCAGTCCTGACCATGTTTTGCGTAGGTGTATTCGCAAGGATGAGGTATATGACATCCTGCGAGCATGTCATGATGAACCATCAAGAGGGCATTATTCAGTGAAGAATACCATTCGGAATATTTTGGGTACTGGTTACTACTGGCCATCCTTGCACAAAGATGTCAAAAGGTATGTCAGAAATTGTGATGCATGCCAAAGGATGGGTAAGCCTACTTTTACTAGTGAAATGCCTTTACAACCTCAATTAGGTACAGAACCATTTGAGAGGTGGGGGCTAGATTTTGTAGGACCCATTGATCCACCTTCCCAAGGGAAAGTGCATATCTTGGTATGTACTGATTATGTAACCAAGTGGGTAGAAGCCCATGCTTTTAAGCATGCCCGAGAGGAAAAAGTTGCTGATTTCCTGTATTCACAAATATTTCTATGATTTGGAGCCCCACAATCTATCACCACTGATCAGGGACCTCAGTTTACCTCAAAATTTGTTGAAGCCTTCACCAAGCTGTATGAAATCAAACACCGAAAATCCTCACCTTACCATCCACAAGCCAATGGACAAGTGGAAGTGACAAATAGGGAGTTAGAGAGGATCTTGACCAAAACCATATCAGCCCATAGAAGGAATTGGGTGGAGAAGTTACCTGAAGCAATTTGGGCCTATAACACCACCTAGAAGTCCACTACTGGATTTACCCCTTACGAATTGGTTTATGGAAAAAACCCCTTTTACCTGTTGAATTTGAATTGCTAACTCTTCGGACTGCTTTGGAAGTTGGTATTGATTTGTCATAGGCTCAAACGAACCGGATCCTGTAGCTCAATGCATTGGATGAGCTACGGAGAGATGCATTGCACCAGACTGAGGTGATCCAGGCACAACGCAAACTGTGGCATGATAGTCATGTTCAACAATGGAAATTTCAACAAGGTGATTGGGCTTTGTTGTTTGACTCCCGGTATGAAGACTTTCCTGGCAAGTTGTAGACCCGGTGGCTCGGACCTTATGAGATTGAGGAGGTGTTTGCCAATGGAGTTGTGCATCTTTCACCAATTGATGATTCAAGAAGAAAGTTGGTGGTTAACGGTCATCGTCTCCATGTATATCATAAGTCGTTAACCAAGGAGGAGTTTCTCAACCAAGTGGGAAACATGGATGTAATGGTGTTGGAAGCAACCATTGCTTCCAAGACCGACTCAATCAAGTAATGTCACCAAAGAAAAAAAAAATGAATAAAAAATAAAAAATAAATAAAAATTCAGATTGTAAAAACCTCTACGAGGCACATCTGAATTTGGCTTACATGAAAACCGGTTTTCCCGACATGTTTGTCTCATTTCCATCATCATCTTATCCATTCTCCATCATCATTTCATCATCATTCCATTCACTATTCCTCATTCCATCGGGTCGAACTCACCTCTGGTTCATTCAGATCATTCCATCACATCTATTTCACTTATGTTTTTCCTTTTGTCTTGTTGCACCTTGTAAAAGTTAATGCAAAAACAACTGGAATCAACATTTGTACAAAATATGGATAGAAATTTTTTTTAGGTATGTGTCTTTTTCCATTTTAATATTGTAAATATGTATTATATGATGCATAAAATATTTAATTAGCATAAACACATGCATTTAGTTCCAGAGAAGTTGTCAAAAGAATAAATGAAGCTTGCTCTAGAAACAGAGTTGGTTAATCATTCTGCTTAGAACGAAGGCCCTGCACAAGAATGTTCTTTAAAGATAGCTCTGGAAACTATTCTGCTCTAGAATGGAATAGAGATAAGAGTTAAGAATGAATTAACAAATGGTTAATTCATTTTAACTCTGGATCCACGTGGCATAGGCTTGAAATCAACGTAATCTTCGTGCACATATGGAAATCATGCTAATCAAATTCGAAAGTTGTGCCACTCTACAAATTTTTAATAGGCATGGACCTTCTAAATTAATTCATTGCGTGTGATTGGTTGGCACACGTTTCAAGTAGGGAAAAGTAATTTTAACGAGGCAATTTTCATAAATTTTGGGACCCACGTCACCGTAAACTTCGTAGCATTAAACTGCATGCGAGGAAAAAGGGCTCAAGATTAATTGTATGCTGCCACCTCTCAAGTCTGCTTAACGTTGCATGCATATTCATCATTTTGGTATTGTGCATGTGTTTACTATCCCTAAAAACTTTGTTCTTTCCATTCTAGAATGAGTAAACACGAAATTGGCAGCAAATTCTCATAGAACTAAGAACAGAATAGAGTTGATGGAAAAAAAACCTGAGGAACTTGAATTGAACCATGGGAGGACAGAAAAATAGAATTGAACTAGAGAATATTGAGTATTTGCAAAGGGATTCAGAGTGTCTATGGATTTTCACCGAAGGCGGTTTCCTACCTTTCCTACGAAAGTTTGAAGGGCATTCAGAAGGGCTAGCAGTGGAATTTGCATGAACTTTTCGAGGGAACAAGGTGCAGATTAGTGGAATGACCATCCAAGTAAGTCCACAAATCCTCAATGAAATTACAGAATTACCTTTACAAGGAATTCATATAGGGAAGTCTGGAAAGAACACCTTAAAAGAGTTGGTTAATCAATTTAGGGGTGAAAATGATAGACCAATTGAGTATATAATGAGTAATAATATTTGTAAGGGTGTTAAGCGGACTAGTTTATAGACACCATGGGATGAAGTCGTTGTGTGGGTAATTAGGTTTCTTACCTGCGATGGTCAATTCCCTGTTCTCTCTGGCCACCATATGAGAATTTTGACTCACCTTCGTTATGGCCATGAAAACCCTGAACTAAGAGTTAATGTACCCTTGTACTTGCACCAAGACTTGGCCAACATGTCCAAAAAGTACCAAGCAGGAAAAGGTTATCCTAAGCATCATGGATTAATTAAGGTTATTTGTAGACATCATTTCAGGGGCAATTCCAAGAATTTTGCCCATTTCTTCCAAACATGGGATGAATTTACTGAGGAAATTAACCCTAATCCTACACCTACACTTAGGACTTCTACTGGAGCAGCTCCTTCATTTCCTGAAGGGCCTCCTTCATCAAAAATGAGAACACAACAACATGTTGGTTCTGAGCGAAAATGAAAAGTTACCTTTGCAGCAGAACCACAACCACCTCACATTTCTGAGACAGGGGAACCATCTACCCTGCCAATTGGAATATTTGAGGCTAGAACTAAAAGGCGCAGAGGGCCATCTGTTTTAGAACTAAGGAGGTCTTCAAGACTACAGAGGGCTGCTGATGAAGGGAATGTGCAAACAGAGGAAAGAATGGAACAAAATGTTGATATTGGTGGACAAGATGAAGAGGTTGAAGGAGTTGAAAATGTTACCAATGAGGAAGTCAATGTTGATGTTCATCATGAAGATGTTTTAACGGAATCAGTACCTTCCTTTTCTTTTAATTATTCCTCTGATTCTGAGGAGTGGACTGAAACAAGAGAAGCACAAAAGGATACAATTGCTACCAGTCAGTCGGAGTCCCTTGTTGATTATCCTGACTCTGATGAAGCAGGAACAGAAGAAACAGATAATTCAAGTTCAGGGGAGGAGGAAGAAATTGATGTTGAAACTCAACTCCATGCAGCCAAAAGTGTAATTAAAACCCAGACCAGTTGGATTGAAAAGAATGAAACCACTTTAAAGGAAAAATATGACATTATTGCCAAACTATGGCAAGAGATCGAAACTGTGAAAAATAGGCTTACACTTTTGGAGCAGCAACCCTCTCACACAGATTCAGGAGATGAATTAGCAAATTTGCTAATAAATTTAGCAGGGAATACAGAGAGAGGTTCTGTTGACAGAGCTGCACCGGAAGAAGCAGAGATACCACAATAGAAACAATAGGATTCAGAGGATGGACAGGCAGGGGCACTCATGCAAGTGTCTAAGGAACCTCAACAAGAAACTGATGCAATAGCTCCACCAGCAGAGGCAAGCATGGTACTTCTAGAATAGGTAATTGTTCAATCACCCCCACATATTGTCATTCCTAAAATTGAAGTGATTGAGGCTGAAGTGCAAACAAAAAATTTTGTAGTAGAGACAGTAGATGTTGGTGTCCAGGTGGAAATAATTCCTCAAATGCAGCCTATTATTAGACCACCTGATACAGTTTCACTTGTGAAATATAATGAGGATGTAACCTTTTGGGTAGCTAGATGCCAACAGTTGGAAGAGAAGGTTTCATCACAGCAGAACTTAAAGGAGGAGATAAAAAGGAAAGATTCTGAAATTAAAGACTTAAAGGAGAAAATTCAAAATGTATGTCAAATTTTTGAGTGTATGGTTCAATGCAGGAGGCCTGCTAGGTTTTATAGCCTAATTCTGAAGGAAAAATACCTCCAGTGGTAGACCATGAGGATTGCCTCTAGTTTTACCCATACTTTTGAGACACCAGGGGAATTTTTAGAGGCTTTCTAGTAGAGCTCTATGGAAGATCAAAATCTGTTGTGTGAATTATTCCTTCATAACTTCTTTTTACCAACTGAAGTTCTATTTCTTCCTCACATATTTACTGGTGACATTCAGCTCAGAGCCTTTCAGTCAGTGCTGTAGAACCAGCTCTATTTGGAACAACAAAAGAGAACTAGTAAGTCTTTAGAGACTCAAGTTGTTTTACTGATCAGGCCTGTGCACCTGAATCACAGGACCTCTACAAATCAACATTATGCTCTCATCAGGAATGAAAAAGTAAGGAGAATGTACCTAGGAAATCTTCAAGTATGTATAGATGGGTTCCAAACATTTTGTGCAGCCTCCTTTGTTGATGCATTGTCAGCCTGTAGAAATAGATGGGGTGAACTACCCATATCATTACAGAAAAGAGAACCTATCTCACCTAATAACTTGATCTGGTCTCGGGGAAGGGCTACGGGTGTAATTCAAACTATACTTGAGGCCAAAGAATGATGGATTGGACTCAGGTACAGGATGCCTACTATCATAACTCATGTTCCACACTTCTTTGACAATGATGCTCAGCCAGAAGACCAATTCCAGGAGTGGCTCAAAGAAATTCAGATGCATAAGGGATATTACCAGATTGGAAGTAGACTATGGAAGTATGATGAATGATATCTGGAGCTGGACCTTTGTGCCATTGTTGCAGAATAGAATGCATGAGGACATGCATTAGAATAGGTTGGGGGAGAATGATGAGGCAGGAGATTGCCTCATTTAAAGACTTCTTTTATAAACTTTTAAGACTCATATGGAACTATTTGTGATGTGATTTTATGTTAATTATAGGATATTATGCATTGTGTGATGATATTTGCATGTTAAGATAGGGAAAGTGCATATGCTCTATTTTTACTGATTTATCCATATTTTCTTCAGTGTTTTGGCTATTTATTCCTGTAATTCTGCATTAATTTAAGTGTTATCATATGTAAGCAATCTATGTATAAGGTTTACCATCCATCCACAAATATATGCCACCATTTTCTCACTTTTAAATTAACTTTTAGGTGCCAAAAAGTTGTCAAGTTGTTGACTATGCAGGAAAACTGGACTTTGTCATACAAATTCCAGCCAGTTGTACATCTACAACATGGCATGGAATTTGTCCATCCCAGCCCAAGTCAAGGATGGAACTAGTCCTCTGGATGCCTAAGGAGACCATACCTGCCACCACAACCGATTGCATAAACTTTTGCTGATGAAATAGTAGTCTTCCTGTTCTGCTGCCTGATATTCCGGAGCAATTCTAGAATGAGCGTAGACAGTTTGGAACTGCTTAAAGGTATTTTTGAAAAGGAGTAAACGGTGACTAAAGTCATCTTAGAAGACACCTTATCCAAACTCACACTTGTTCCTCACTTTGGATGGATAGGGACAGAAGAGTCAAAACTCTGCATTTGTGGAAGACCTGGACTGAAACTGCTGTAACAGTCCCAGATAATAGCAGTAAACCTTATCTGTAATGCATTCTATTTTGTATAAATAAAATGCTCCCATATGGTTGAGCATATAGGAGAATAGGTAGCTGAAGATAGTTATAGCATGTATTAGGTGTTCTGAATCTGTATTTACTACAACAATACAGTATTCTACAGGTCTCTTCCTGCATTGTTGTGATGTTGCTAATATGAAATAAAAGGGTGCAATATTATGATTCATGTTTCATTTTGAATTAAGTGTGAGAACTTCTTAGTTTAGAGCAAGCTCACTCACCTCCTTTGGTTCAGGAAGCAAGGGCCACTTCTAGGCCCAGAGGAGGGTTTTTCCCCTGACAGAATTCTGCTTATTCTGGCTGCAGCAGGGCAGTAGAAGACTGACAATTTTTGTAGAGTTTTTGGTTGATGCATAGGTCAATACTTCTTGATTAGTAGTTGCAAGTTAGTGGTTAATTTTAGTTTCACATTTCCAAAATTTAGCATAGTATTTTTAGCTTTCTATTTTCTGCACTATTTCCAGAATTTGTATTAGAATAAAGTTGTTACAGATTTTGCACATTCAGTTGTCAGTTTTTGATATTTCAATTTTTGTCATTTTCTGCAAAGTATGGTGTGATGTTTTCCTTTTAGAAGTTTCATTTTCTGCAATAGTTCATTATCAGTTTGCTGCAACTTATTTCTTGTCAATTGAATTCTGCAACAGTTTTACTTTTCTGAATAGTGTGGATTTGATTCATGCAATTTCCAGTTTTCAATAGTTTAGTTTCATTTTCTTTGTCAAAGGAAGTATTTTAGCATTTCTAGGATGTTAGAAGGAGTACCAAACACCCCAAGACACTAACTGCCTCACCAATAAAGCCCTGAGTTAAATGAACTAAACCTACAATCTGCTACACCCTGCTCTCGTATATAGCCTTGGACACCGCCCTGGACTGACATATATTGATTAAATGGTGAAGGATAAATGACACTCATCAATGAGCTAGCTGGTAATGGCTCAACAACAATCCATGCAACAAACACCGTAACAAATTCTTATCATGTAGTACCATCAACAACTCAAGCCATGCTGAACACAGTGCTAGTTATGGAAAACCATCCCTGGTGACATTTTTTTTGACAAAATCACCAATACACCCTCTTAGTCGAGTCATACGCCTCCATTTTTAAGGTTGTATGATACAAAAAAACTTGCTTTTCTTGAAATTAGACCCAATGATCTTGCTAAACTTAGTAAACACTATTGAGAACATTTATTTTACCTCTATCATATGCAAAATGGGTACGATAATAACAATTATCATACATTCAAAGACATCGTTCAAGACCTAATTGACTTGGGGGTGATCAAGCTTGATAATCCCCTTGCTCAAAAAAATCAAAACCTTGATATTTTTCAAACACCACTTCCTCATCATGAGGAGGTGCAACCAAATGTAGGAGGGGATAACACCAGAACTCCCCCTAATAAATTCAATCATGTTCAACAATACCAAGGGTTTGTAGAGACCATCCATGTGGTCACTAGAGGTCAAATAAGTAACCAAAAATGGTAACCACCTCAAGCAAGTGTGTCACAACCTCCAAAATCGCCTCCCATCTAAGTTTTCCCCAATCCTTCATCGCCCATCCATATCCCTAGCTAATTAAATCCTCAAAATCCACCCATCAATCATCCACCATGACTAATCATCTCATTGAGTAGCCGATTAACCAAAAGCCTAAATATAGCTTCTACCAAATTTTCAATTTATGAGTTAATCTAACAATATCCTCCACATTATGAGGCATTAATGGATTTTCTAAAATCCATTGAATTACAATCGCAAGATCATAATACCTTCAAAAACTTTGTGGGGAGCATCCAAACATGCATGGTGTCTTCCATCACATTCTATGACTTTGATATTAAGCCAATCTCATTGAAATCAGTATATCCTCCATTGTAGATCATGGCTCTAATTGATAAGAAGCCTTTTAAAAGAGTGTTAATTGACATTGGTTCCTCTATATATACCATCACCACATTCGTAATTCATCATTTTATCCTCCCTCCATCTCATATTACCAAGTTATCATTCACCTTAAAAGCATTTAATGATGCTTTGTATTCCATAGTTGGCACTATTGTTTTTCCCATTGAAGTAGGGATAAAAATGGTGCATACCATGTTTCACATCTTGGAATGATCCATGGCATACAATGTACTCCTTGTAGTACCTTGGATGAGGGAAATGAGATGTGTCCCTTCCATTTTACATCAATGTTTTAAATACATTCATGAGGGACAAATACATTGCATACCAACAGATGTCATGTTGTTTAAGTATTGCAATTTTAATTCAAATCCTTATGAGCCCATGCTTTCTTCCACTCATATTTTCCTTTCACCATTAGCCAATCCACCTACCACTTCACTAATTTCTTCATCAAAGGATCCCATTCCTGAGGAGATCCCTATCACCAATCACCATCAAGCTTCCACACCCCCATCATCTTCATCATTGAATACATGCACATGTGGTCACAATCAGTCCACACCATCAACATCATTGTCATCAACTTCATCATCATCATCCATTCATTAGCCTTCCCAATCTAGTCCATCACCTAATGTTTCACAAGTCAAGTTGACAGATTGTGAGACATCTCCATCTTCACCATTCCTCGAGCCATCATCCAACCATGGTCCTTCCATGTCATCCCAATTTGAGGTCCACCTCACTAATCCTAGTATTGGTGAATATGTGGTCCAAGACATCACTATCACGCCCCTCAAAATTCCTATTGCTAAGGATTTTGGTCGCCCATGTGACCCACCTTTGGCCATAGGAGCAGTATATAGCATGGGTTCAGCTCCAAATAGCATAAATTTTGTGTATGGGAGAATTGATTCTTCATCAAATACAACACCCATAAGAACCTAAAGAACCCAAAGAACCAATACTTGCCAACATCCCAAATATTTTGGGATTTCCATATCGCTATTTTTATATAGTAAATTGGCAAGTTCATGGCCTAGGATTACATGAACAAGGAGTGCATCAACCTATTGATTTTCCTTATCAAGAGGTGCACGATCGTTCAGTTCTAGGTCACTACCCAATTTCCACTACCTCTTCTCTTGAACAAGTCTTCCAAAGGCTTAATCTTAATTTAGAAGAAGCCCTCCATCTCGATAATTTTTATGACAAAATCTATGAAGAATTTGAACTTATGTCGATAATCTCAAATAAATTTGAAGAATAATCAGAGCCCATTGTTCCCCATATCGAACAATATGAGTTCTATATCAACATTTTCCCCATCCATGAGCCCATATTTCACTTACTTATTCCACAAGAGTGAGCCACCCCTACCGGCAAACCACCACCTCCATTTCATTAAGCCATTTCAGAAGCCAACATGTAATATATGTACATAAGACAAAAATAGTGGTTTTCACCACTATAAAAAAATAAAAAATCAATCAAAAAATCAACAAAATTATTTTCTTGCTTTGCATTGTATGTATATAGCATTTATACGAATGCATTTATTTGTGTTTCTTACTGTTGTTCAGGTTAACCAAGCTCTTAGTACTGATTCCTAGGTTCCATCCATTCCATCCAACCTTAGACACCTTACCCATAATTCAACATGAATCCTATTGATTTATTCACCCCACTATGTAATCCATACAATCCAACTAAACCAATTCCAATTGGCATAAGCCTTATCTATATGGATCAGATTTCCTCACCTCCATCATTTTTTTAATTTATTTTGTCTGAGGAATTGTTAAGGGATTTCACCAACTACATTCCTCCATCCCCTCCACCTTTGTCTTCACCCTCACCTTTGGATCCCAAGGTTTTCCAGGCATAAATAGATAAAATATTAGATGGCATTCACCTTATCCCTATGCTCCATCATCTTGAGGAAGATTCTCACATGTCCATTGAAGATACTATCGATGTGGACCTTAGTTCAGACAAAGACAATCCCCAAATTGTCAAGATTGGTAAAATTTTTATCACCCAATAAACAAGAGCAATTAATTTATCTCCTCAAGAGGAAGAAGGACATATTTGCATGGTCCTATAAGGATATGCCTGGTCTTGACCCTAGTTTTGTTGTCCATAATTTCACCTTACAACCTGAGGCTAATCCGGTCAAACAAAAACCTAGGAGAATGCATCCTACCATGGCCCTCTTGGTAAAAACAGAGCTTCAAAAACTCTTAGAGATGAACTTCATAGTTCCTATCGACTATCCTAAGTGGCTTTCAAACATGGTACCCATTCACAAGCCTAACGGGGTGATACGTGTTTGCACTGACTTTTGAGATCTTAACAAAGTGTATCCTAAGGATGACTTCCCTCTCCCAAACATTGATACTCTTGACGATACCTAGATTGGCCATGAAATGCTTTCTCTCATGGATATTTTTTTAGGATACAACCAAATTCGAATAAATCCTTATGACCAACACAAAATAACATTCACTACACCTTGGGGAACTTTTTGTTACAAGGTGATGCCCTTTGGCCTCAAAAATGTAGGTGCCACTTATCAATGTGCCATGACATACATTTTCCATGATTACATGCATAAGATTATCGAAGACTATGTGGATGATCTCTTGGCTAAATCCAAAACTCGACAAGAACACATTGGTGTATTGGAGAATATTTTTGACCGACTTCTAGAGCATAATGTAAGGTTGAACCCCAAGAAATGTGTCTTTGGTTTTACCTCGAGAAAACTTCTAGGATTCATTATCTCCAAAAGAGACATTGAGGTGGACCCTAACAAGGTCAAGGCCATCATGGAGATGCCTCCCCCAACTAACTTAAAGGAATTGTGTAGTTTACAAGGAAAGATCCAATCGATCTATCATTTCATTGCACAACTTTCTAAAAAATGTAGGTCATTCAATCACCTACTACAAAATGGGGTGCCATTATCTTGGACATATGAATTTCAAAAAGCCTTCGATGACATTAAGCAATACCTAGCTTCTCCACTAGTCTTAGCTCCTCCTCATCCGGGGTCCCATTTCTATCTTTATATCTCAACAATGGACTTTGCATTAGGGACAATGCTTGCACAAAAGAATGAGAAAAATTGAGAGCAAGTTGTCTACTACATTAGTCGAACATTGGTAAGCTATGAAACTAGATACACTTATGTAGAAAAACTATGCTTAGTAGTGGTTTTTACCACTAAGAAACTTTGACATTACATGCTTAGCCACACAACTTATATCATAGCTAGAGAAAATCCTCTATGTTACATGATGTCCCACACTTACAATAACACCCACACCACTAAATAGATAATGCTCCTTACTGAATTTGACTTGGAATTCATTAGCCAAAAATCCATTAAATGTTAGGTAATAGTTGATCAACTTGTGAAAGCTCCACTACCTAGTGATCATCCTTTGATTATTGAGCTCCCATATGATTCGGTATTTGCTATCACCGATCAAGAAGAATATGTCATTCTAGAGGAAGACATTGATATCACACTATTATTTGATGGCTCTAAGTGCATGAAAGGTCAAGGTGCTGGAGTCATGTTTCATACACCCCAAGGGGTACCTATCCCCTTATCATTCAAACTTGACTTCCAATGCACAAACAACACTACAAAGTATGAAGCCTTAATCCTAGGTCTTCAATTAGCTATAGCTATGAGCATTAAGCATACCAAAATATTTGGTGATTCTCAACTTGTCATCAAGCAAATCAATGAATAATATCAATGCAAAGAACCTACCATTAATCTTTACCATGAAGTAGCAATGAAATTTCTAAGTTTGATTGGTATGAAATCAATAGTTTGCCATGTTTGAATAATAGATTTGTAGATGCGATGGCCTCCCTTGGATCATTGATTCCAAAAGACTTATTTGGAGAGGTACAACCCCTTATCATTTCAATGGTCTCTAAATATACAATTGTTCGTGCTGAGTCTAAAGATGAAAAGGATATTTGCTTTATCCATTAGGATCCATATGAGCCTTGGTCAAGCCAAATAGTATCCTTTCTCAAGTTTGTAACACTCCCATCTGACATGTCTCGAACTACCAAATGCACATTCAAGAAAAAAGTAGCTCATTTCATTCTCTTGGGGGACGTGTTGTATAAACATGGTTATGATGGAGTCCTCCTTCATTATCTAAAGTCTAGTGAGGCACAAAGAGCCATAGCTGAAGCTCATGATGGTACTTGTGGTGGTTATTTTAGTGGAATGACCATTGCAAAGCATATTTTACGCATGGGTTATTATTGGCCCACAATGGAACGTTATTGTTGCACATATGTCAAACATTGCAAAAAGTGTCAAGAGCATGCTAATTTAACTCATATACCATCACAATCCTTACAACCTATTCAAATTCTTTGGCCCTTTTCACAATGGGGTCTAGATCTAATTGGTAAAATTTCACCTCCTTCCTTAGGACAACATACATTCATCATCACAACCATTGAATATTTTACAAAGTGGGTTGAGGTAATTCCTCTAACCAATATGATAGGACCTAGAATTGTGGAGTTTATACTTCATCACATCATTTATCATTTTTGTATTCCCTCAAAAATCATTTCATACAATGGCAAGTCTTTCAAGAACACGGATGTTTGAACACTTTGCAAGAAATATAACATTCAACATAGTTTCTGGACTCCTTATTACCCACATTAAAATGGATAAGATGAAGCTTCAAACAAGACCTTAATTGTTATTCTCAATAAAGTTGTCAAAGAAAATCATAGAGATTGATATACACATATACCCTTGGCATTTTGGGCTTATCGAACAAGCATCCACATACCTACAGGGGCAACACCAATTTCATTGGTCTATGGAGCCAAAGCAATCATGCCTCTTGAGCTTGAGATCCCCTCCTTGCAAATTTCTTTATAGGAATTCATAGATGATGGCACTGCTATATAAGCACATCTTGACCAACTCACACTTCTTTATGAGAGGTGATTCAATGCTTTAGATCATTTACGAGTTTATCAAGACCGCCTCAAACATGCTTACAACACCAAAGTTCATCTACATGAATTCCAAGTAGGAGATCTTGTCCTTAAAGAGAACCAACAAAATACCAATGCATTGCTGCATCTTCATGATAAATTCATGGCTAATTGGTTAGGTCCATACATTATTACACAAAGAGTGGGTAATGGTACTTATAAGCTTGCTAGTCTAGAGGGAGAGGAAGAACCCGAACCACTTAATGTTATACACTTGAGAGCATTCTATGCATGATTTTATTTCTATATATGTATATATACATGGCTAATACACAAAAATATTTTCATACATTTCATTCATAACATTGCATTTCACTTGCATCTACATTCCAAAAAAATGCATTAACACACATTTCATACATTGCATTTCACAAATTGCATTTCATACATTGCATTCACATCCACATTTCACATTTCATATTAGGGATCATTTATTAAGTTCAAGGTCTTGAATTGGTCCAATAAAGTCATGTTTCCTTAATTAGGGGCACCTTCACAATATCACCCACACAATTCCATCAAGTCAAATTGCCATGCATGCAAACCACATTTCCATAAAATTCCTAGGTGTTTTCGATCACTCAGCCACTCCTAGCGTTTTAATAAACCTCCAAAATACATGTCGAGTTCCTTTTAGGACCATTCCACATATACACTAAGAAAATCTTGAGTTTTGGGAATTGACTCCAAAACAATCTTGAACCAAACATAATTTCACATCTTAAAAACATCTTGTATCAAAGAGGGATAACACCATACTTGGTATAAACCTCGAAGTGAAAAGGGTCATCCTTGCTAGTCCCATCATGCAACATAGTCCACAAAAATAGTGGTTTTCACTACTATCACAATTCCAAAAATAAAAGAAAGAGTAGGGGAAAATCCCTAACAAAAGCTCTAAATCTTGTACATCACACACCATTGGTCACTAGGTTGTAATATTCATACTTCATTTCTAGTCAGACGATTAGGTAGTCATCCCCAAAACTTAAGAGATCAAAAACACAAATCGTGGACTATGGAGTTAGCCTCCATCGAAGCTATAGACGCTTGACTGGCAGTGGAGTACACTCATGCATGGTGACATGTCTCTTTCAAAGAGATCTTTGACCACTCATATGGACAAGCTAGCTTCTTGGTTTCATCCATAACAGGTTTACCCAATTTACTCAAGATGATTTAATGAACTCACTTGCACACACACTGGTTCTTTATTACCTCGAGTTATTACCATACTCTTGATTCGATAAATTAATTCACTGCACACACATGTGGTCCTAGAGGGATTAGGAAGATTTAGTGAGTTTGTTTGATACCACTAGTATGTCTAAGTCTCTACAAAACAAGTAAATTTTCCATATCAACATCCATATCTTCTTCCATATCAACATCCATATCTTCTTCCTTATCAACATCCATATCTTCTTCCATGTCAACATCCATGTTATTTCATGAGTCATTCATCCCATGTGCCACCAAGTCTGGTGCCCCTGATTAAACAACAATGCTAGAAAATGGCCAAGCAAAGATCTAAACTATAAATGATAATTACCATATCTATACTCCACCTTGCATTAATCATCCATACATTCCACCTCGTAGTAATATTCGTAACAACACATATGCATTCATCATCCATACGAAACATGCATTCCACAAAAGCATTCCACAAAAAGCATTCACACAAAAACACATATAACACAAAAGGTAAAAGCCATGTATATATATATATATGTATGTACAAATCGCATGTAAAATGAGTGCCAAAAGGCTACATACAATGGAGCACCAAGGCTCATATACAAAAAGTACATCTAAGCACTAAGCTATGTCCTCCAAGAGGACCCCTATGACCTAGGAGGAGCCTTAGACCTAGAGCTATGCCTAGACTCACTACGCCTAGCACCCTTATAGATAGATGAGGTTGGAGGATCTGGAAGTGGAATATGATGTTCCATAAACCTATCCTCCAATGCCTCGATATATCTATGTCAAGAGTGAAGACATGCTATGTCGACATTATGTTGATGCTCCCTCTCTACTAGCTCTTCTTGGAGCCTCATGATCCTTGCATCCCACTACACCATGCTATTTTCTACTCCAATTGTACCTAATCCTCCTTTCTCCAATAAAGAGGTCCATCTAGAACCTCCTCTACATCATCTCCATCTCCACCATCTCCCCCACTCTCAAGAGATCACCTCATTGCACCCTTAGCCCTCCTCCTTAAACTATCTGATCAAATGTATCACTATCACTTAGAGGTTTCTTGTATCCCCTCATCCCTAGCCTCACCATCACCATCCCCATCGACTAATCCTCAAGGTTATGCCCATGCCGATTGAGCTGCAAACCATGCATAATACTTTGTGGTCATCCCTACATCACTTACATCTGGGAGATATATCTCCTTGTCATCCTCGTAGGCCATCCTCCATGGCTCCATACATGGTAGCCATGTCTCCTCCTGATGTCTCCTATAGAGCATAAGCTCATTTGGGATATCTTGCCTCAGCCTGAACTATTAGAGCACTCATAAGAATTGAAAGACTCAGCCTCACTATGATGTCTACCAACCATCCACTAAGCCTACCACACCTGTTGTAAGTGATCTCCATCTCTGATCCACCTACAAACCCTTCATGGTCTCCATATCACATGGGCAGATGTCAATCCAGCCTACAAATCTCGATACCACTAGCTTATCTACATTGGCTTACTCGATTGTACCTCCTCAACCAATGTCCACCTCCTACTATAGGGTTACTACCTACCCAAGCCCTCTATCAGTAAGCCCTTTATATGGGTAACGCTAAAGTGCTCCCATCCCCAACACTACAGTAGCAAGTTGCACCCTAATCCCTTCCTACCCACCTCATTTAACTCTTGATATACCTACCCCACATCGTCACCTCATACAACTCTTGGTATACCTACTCCAACAAAGTGGGAGCCCATGCGTACACCTACCACCTAGTGAGAATATCACTCACTACCCCTATTAGGTTCCAAGGGAACCTGCACCCAATGATATTTGAGGCCATGATGTTGGCCAACACGAACATAACCAAGGTGCGAAGGGCATCCAACTCCTTGTCCATATACATGGACAAGTATGGTATACCTTCACTCTCCACCCTCACACCTTGCCATGCATCCCCAAACATCCTCATCATCTCGGTCTTCCGGTTGAGCCTAACCTCAACCTGGATCCCCTCTACTAGTACCTTGAGGATGTGATATACATCCTCTAAGGTCATGATCACCTCTCCTATGGGGAGCTAGAAAGTCCCCCTATCCGCATCCCACCTCTCTACAAAGGTAGAGAGGTACCCCTCATCAGCCCTCACTACATCCACCCATTCTACCTCAGCTAGCCCCACCTTCTCCAATAGCTCCCACTCCTCATCAGAAACTACCTTCCTCATATCAAGGATGAAAGGCGAGAACCGATTTCGAGCCTCCAAAATCCTAAGCTACAGCACAACACAAAATAATTGTTAATAATTTTGCAAAAAAAAAATCATAAAAACACAAAAAAAATTACACAATACACAAACAGGAAATTACCTCAATGACCCGCACTCCAGCATCAGCCCTGACCTCCACACCCACTTCCTCCATAACCATAGCTTCCATGCTCAAATAACTTTACCTCACTTCACTCCACTCTCCTAGATGCAGCTTCTCAAACTCTCAAATGCACAAATGAGCTTGGTTTCTCATCCTGGTAGCTATTTATAGCTTTTTCAAGCGTCTTGAGACACCCATGGGTGTTTCCTGGTGCACTGAAGTGCTCATGGATGTTTTCAAAATGTCCAAACACCGGTGGCCATTTCTACAGACCAAAAGCGTCGATGGGTGTTTGGCATTAGATTGCACAAAAGAACAAAACATCACAAAATAGTGGCTTATGCCCATCAAATCACTCCAAATTGCATTCAGACATCTATTCCATTGTTTTATCAAGATTTTGTGAAGATTCGAACTGATTCGGACACACAATTTGAATTTGTGACCACAAATTGCAAATTCACCTAGCAAGTTACAAAAGCACTCCAATTGATCCAAATCTTTATAAAACGACCACAATCATGAATATCATCATTCATACATCATTTCACATCATCATTTGCACATTTGAAAAGTGCAAACCAACATATCGTATCTAGTGGGTTAATATATATACTTGGCGATTGCAGCAATTTGCATCCATGTAATTTGGTAATATTAAGATCTTACCATAAGGAAACTTGGTCATTTTCATTATTCCATATCTCATTGTTCGAAATCATAATCATATTGGGTACTTCACATTTTTAGTGAAACCTTACCAAGAATAATTTGCACAAAATTTGTCATTAATGGCCTAGTTCATGGGGCTTAAAACATGGACAATATCAAATTTCATCATCACACATTTCCTTGGTAGTCATCATGGCAACCGGCCTTAGCTAGGGTGATTGTTTTCGATCATAGGAATTATATGAGAGGCACTAGTTGGCCCTCTGAAGTTGACTACTTTTACTCTTTGTATTATTCATCATTGCATATCAATGACGTCGAAAGGTATATTCTTCAACAGCATTGAATCACCCCAAAATTTGGAGCAACCACATTTGGTTCTGATTTTTCCCATAATGGGATACATCTTACATGATCATGGCATCCACACTTGGAAAAATCCCTTCATTTATTGGGGTAAAAATAGAAACATTTTCATCACATATTTTCATAAATCCCTTCATCTGTTGGGGCAAAAACAAACACATTTTTCATCACACATCTTCACAAAATCCTTCATCTGTTGGGGAAAAAATAGATGCATCATTTCACATTTCTCACCAATCCCCTTCCAACCATTGGGGCAAAAATGGTATCGCATATCACATCATCCATCATTCATTTGCACAGATTTTTCAATTGGCTCATGAGATTCATCCACAAACTCATTCACTAATTGAGGGGGTAAGCTATGCAAAATTCAAAATTATTTTATTCTTTTATCTTCAAGCTCATATTCCACATCCCAAGAGAAGTTACTTTTGCACCTGGTCAAAATAGGTGTCTCATATTTTTGCATTGTATTGTGTTTCACGCAACGCAATACAAAAAGGAGCATCTATAGACATCAAAACCTAGCCACTTGTCCTCCATCCATGCTTTCCTACCATTTCCGCCCACTATTCATATATATTTATATATATTTATTATATATATATTAATAATATTTTATATTATATTTTATATATATTTAATTAATATATATTTATATAAGTGAATTAATCCTAACCATCCAATTTCATTTAAATATATCCATCCATCCACATCAATCCATGCCACAACCTAAATTTAATATCCACCCTTTGATGTGCTTTTATCTCAGCCACATGATTAGTGTCATTGAAACCCTAAGTATGCCCTAGGTTGGATTATAAATAGGAGCCATTTTGATGGCTCAACCCCTAAGAAATCCTTGAATACATGAGTTTTTGGAGTCCTAAGTATTTTGCCTAAATTTCTCAAATTCCTTGAGTTTCTTAAGGTTTTCAAGCACTTCTACCTCCATATTCACTCACCGTAACCTCCACAACCATTTCCATTCATTTTCCCTTGCCATATCTACTTCTGCAGGATCTTTCCTCAACCATCGAATGCCTTTGAGTGCTTTCTATCATTTTTGAGCACCTCTAGCCATTTATCCTCATCCACAAAGCACCTTTGGGTGCCTTCCTACCAGAACCGAGTGCCCATGGGTGTTTCTTGTAGCCACCAAGCACCCGTAGGCATTTTACACAAGATATTTTGAAGTCTCCCTAGCCTTTGGGTAATGCTAGGGCACCATCACATCGATTCACTACAACGAGATACATTAGATCAGGAGACAACAAATACGTAAGGTAAATCTATTGTTTATTATTTCATTTATGCACTTTTATCTTTGTTCACCTTATTTAAAGTAGATAGTTAGGGTTTTACTATTGCTTATAGAGGGCCTCACATTGTGGAGCCCTCACAAGTATTACTAATCTATTTGTTGTGTTATTGTATGCAGATCTGAAGGTGCTACATAAGCATTGGATAACTGATTTAAGTTGGAGCAGATCAACACTGGATAACTCAAATCCCACTCACTTTTTTTGGGAGGAAGGACACACCTTAAGACACCACCCACCTTATTTGTTAGAGTTTTTTAGAACCCTAGCCATTTGTAAATCTATATCAAAAAGGATTTAAGGATCCACATTGTAAAAATGGATTTTTTAGGCTCCCCCATTAATATAAGATCATCTATTGTGCAATTTTGGATTCTTTGTGTTCAATTTATTTAGCATTGTTTGGTGTTGCATTTTTGTATCTTCAGAAACCAGTTGCTTTACCATATTTGTTAAATTCTACACTTTTGGATTACTATTATGCATTGTCCCTAGATTCCCTAAAGGAGGGGTATTGGACATATTGATACTATTGAGGTATGTGGTATCTTGTTGAAGAGGATAACTAACATTTGGTGGAATAGAGGCAACAGTGTTTAAATAAGAATATTTATGAGGAAATTGAAAATTTTGAATGGCACTACTAGTTGAAGGCACTTGTAGATTCCCCCCAATGTTGGTGGTTATAGTAATGGCATAAGTTGGATGATGAACAGGATTGCCATGATTCAAACATTCACTCAAGGATTTATCATGAGATGGTCTAATTTCCTTAAGTAGAGCTTATTCCTCTAAAGTTGCATCTAAGGCATTCTTATGATATCTATAATAGGTCCATACATGCTCAAAATATTTGAAGATAAGGATCCCATCGGATCCCTGTTAGTCAAAAAGTGACTAACTACAGAAAAATAGTTGATGCACCTTTTTGCATATTTTCCAAGAATACCGAAGTGGCCCATATGCTAAATATCAAAGAAAAAGCAAAACACCGCAAGGAGGAAAAAGTGTCGCGATATCGCGACATGTTGCATTTTCATAGTCCAAAGCAAAGAGAAAGAGCAAGGAGGAAAAAGTGTCGCGATATCGTGACATGTTGCATTTTTGCGGTCCAAAGCAAAGAGAAAGAGCAAGGAGGAAAAAGTGTCACGATATCGCGACATGTTGCATTTTTGCGGTCCAAAGCAAAGAGAAAGAGCAAGGAGGAAAAAGTGTCGCGATATCACGACATGTTGCATTTTCGTGGCCAAGAGCAACAGAAGGGAGCAAGGAGGCAAAAGTGTCGCGATATCACGACATGTTGCATTTTCATGGCCAAAAGAGAAGAGAAAGAACAAGAAAGAAAAAGTGTCGCGATATCACGACATGTTGCATTTTCGTGGCCAAAAGAGAAGAGAAAGAACAAGAAAGAAAAAGTGTCGCGATATCACGACATGTTGCATTTTTGTGGCCAAAAGAGAAGAGAAAGGGCAAGAAGGAAAAAGTGTCGCGATATCGCGACATGTTACATTTTCGTGGCTAAGAGAAACAAAAGGGAGCAAGGAGGCAAAAGTGTCGTGATATCGTGACATGTTGCATTTTTGCGACTCAAAAAGGGCAGGCAGGCAGAGAAACAAGAGTGTCATGATTTCGCGACATGTCCAATTTTTGCCAAGGAAATAGAGTATATTTTTGGCAACTGGGGACATGCACTGACATCAGGTGCTGATTTATGAAGAATGGTTAGTTGATTATAACCTGGTAGGTCCGCTGGATGATTGTAGAATAACAGGCTCATCTAAAATTAGCCAGAAGGAAATCTATCCAATCTATGGGAAATCCATTGTATATTATTAGAAACTGCAGACAATTACTTGTAATTGATTGAAGAAATTAAATGTACGTAGTAGAAGATACTCTTTTTAGGGTATAAATAGGAGTGAGTCGACCATGAAAAAGGGTCGGCTCTTGGACGTTTATAGGCTTGATGTACATGTACTGGATTACAAGCAATAAAAGATTTCTTCTTCTAGCTTCCGAAACTTCTGTGTGCAAGTGTATGTATCTGGTGTTTTAACTTTTATTCATTCTAAGTTTTATAATGTATCTGTTCTAAAATTTGGACTGTGCACGTATAAACCTTGTTTCTAGAGTTGAACATTAAATATATTTACATGTATTTAGACGAACATCTAAAAGTCGCACTCAAGGATTCATGTTTTCTATAAGAAGATATAAAGAAAACTCTAGAAGTAGTAATCTGCATCATCAATGTTTGTTGTTGTCTAATCTATACCATGAGAAAAGTTCTAGCTTAGGCTATATTTCCCTTATCTCTTGTTCCCCTTTTCTCTAAAAAACTCAAAGGAACCAACCTTCTCTGGAGACTAGACAGATGATCTCAAGCAATATCTGTCTATTCAATGTTGGCAAAGTCTAAGGCGCAACACTATTAACCGAAGGCAGATTTTGTTCCAAAAGTTTTTGGCATGCTCGGTGGGACCAGCAATCCCATAGTATTGTATAAGTTTTGGTGTTTTACCTTAAGAGCCTTTTTGTTTGAAAATCTCAAGAAAAACCACCCGGCGACTCCGTTGCAATTTAGACCATAAAAGAAAGACCTTGTCTAGAAACCTTCTGGTTATATAGCCATATGATAACCAGATCCCAAGCTAGAAACTCTGAAGAACCTATCAAGTTCTTTGAACTACATCTCAAAAGCCTAAAAGCACACCCTATGCTAGTCGCATGATCAAATCCACCCAACACCATTAGCACCTCTTTAACACCCGTTGTAGGAGCATCTACAAGCAATCCCATAATGGTTGTAACTCCTTTAGCAATCATGGCAGCCACCCCTACCCCAACGCATCTTGTGTGGAATCAAACTGGTCCTTTAAACTTAGGGGCACAAAATAAAATTCCACAAGTTGCACTAAAAGCATTGCCAACTTTTGATGGAACAGGCAAAACAACAGATGAGCATTGTCTAGATGTATCATCGCTAGCATCTATTTACAATATCACTCAGGAAGATGTAATGGTCAGATTGCTAGTTATATCTTTGAAGGGAAAGATGCTCTATTGGTATAGAGTGCTCCCCTCTGGATCCATTACTTCTTGGGCAGTGCTTGTCGACCATATGGTCGATGAATTTAACATACATGCAGATCCTTTCACATTGTTGAATCAATTCACTATCATTGAGAGGCATCCATGAGAAGAAATCTAGGATTTCAACATCATATTTACCAGAACTCGTGATAGAGTACCGTAGGGCCTAAAACCCATGGAAGAACAAGCTATATGCTATTACTTAAGGGCTTTTGATTCAGATCTTAGTATGATAATAAGGCAATCCCGTGTAACCACTTTTCCTGGGATCTATTTAGAGGCAGCAAAGGGTGAAGCTAATCTCATCGCTACAAAAATATATCCATCAAAGAGTCTATTGCCAATTGTACCAGAGCTTTCCCAAGTGTCAATTTCTAAACTGCCTGTACTCCCATCAACATAGGCTCTCCCATCTATAGCCGCACCTCCTACATTCCTTGCATTACCAGCTACACCCCTTGCATTAGATCTCCCCAATGATCAATACACGACCATAATTGATACAATGAAGAAATTGTCAAATGAAATGGCATCCATGAAAAAGAGAGAGGCTGAACGGAATATCCAAGCAAGAATATTTCCACATATACAAAAGGAAGGTGCTTCGACAAGTGGAAGGGTACAAGAGAGAAAAAATGTGGTGTATGCAAATGAGACAGGAGATAATGGAGAACTCGCTAATTCTGATTACTGGTGTACCACTTGCAATGATCCTCATGGAGAAGATTCATGCATGATTCATCAACATCATGTGCAAGCGGTTATTAATGAAAGATCCAAAGAAACTAGCAAGGGACAGGTGAACATAATTAGAGAAGTCCACCACAATTTGGCAATGCCATCCATGGAACAAGTCTCAGTCTTGACAAGGTCGGGAAAAAAGTCGTTACAAGTCGACCCTAAGGAACTCCAACCACTAAGTTTTCCTCCTGCCCCTAGGGTGACTCCGTAGAAAAACCAGTCTAATGAGAAAGGACATTTTGATCCTCCTCAGACTCCTGCGGTTGCACCAAGAAAAGAATTTCCTCCTAGAAAAGGGAGTGAGACTCAAGAGCAAGCGAAGGAAAGACTCAAATTTCCTTCATTAACAAAAAGACAAAGAACAGAAGCTACGCAGGTCTACAGAGATAGATATGACGCATCGACTAGTGGAAGGGAGAAAAGTGTTGAAGTATCCCTAGTTGCAACTCTTTTGTTCAACATTGTAGAAGAAATGAAGAGGACCCCTTCCAAAATAAGCATGTATGATGCACTGCAAATTCCTGGTCAGATCGACCTCCTCCAAGAATCCTTAAATTTAAAGAATGATACCTCTTCCTCAAATGTTATACAAGCAAATGTTGTGTCAACCTCTGGGAAAAATAGACCACCCCCATTCTATCTATCCTTACAAATGGAGGGGTGGATAGTTCACAATTGCATGATTGATTCAGGGGCCACAACTACGGTGATGCCAAAAGTCGTATGTGACATAATGGGGATGGAATATACTCGAAGTCATCCTGGTGTGTTGCAATTCGATGGTACTCTAGTAAAAACTATCGGGGTGATCAAAGATATCCCTATTCAACTCCATAGAATGCCAGAAGTAGTCATCATACAAGAAGTAGTTGTTGTAGACTTAGAACCATATTTCGGTATGTGTTTATCCAGAGAGTTCACAGCCAAACTGGGAGGTTATCTGTCACTAGATTATTCGCATTTGGAGGTACCTTTCAAAGGTAAAAGAGTCAAGATCTACAATGAAAAACCATCTACTTTTCATGTGGAAAGACTAGAAGAAACAGCTACCGTCAACATGATGTCCGAGGAATTGGAGAATATTGATCTAATGGAAGAAACCATGGAGGAACTCCAATCTGAAGATCAGTTTTTGATGGAGAATTTCAACGCTATGGTAGAGACAAAAATAGGAATCTATTCCATTGAAAAACCAAAAAAGCTTCCTGTTGTTGTCCCTAAAACAGGTGATTCAGCCAACCAGTTATGGAAATTGTACTTTGATGGGTCAAGGTGCAATTGTTTTTCCACTCACAATTTTACTTTTCACAACTATGCTGGTGACTTCGTTTCCCAATGGATGAAGGCTTGGTCCCTATTTTTGCGAGCAAAAATTCCCCCGAAAGGCGCCAAGAATGTTAGTCAAAAAGTGACTAACTATAGAAAAATAGCTGATGCACCTTTTTGCATATTTTCCAAGAAGACCGAAGTGGCCCATATGCTAAAGATCAAAGAAAAAGCAAAACACCGCAAGGAGGAAAAAGTGTCACGATATCGCGACATGTTGCATTTTCATGGTCCAAAGCAAAGAGAAAGAGCAAGGAGGAAAAAGTGTCGTGATATCATGACATGTTGCATTTTCGCGGTCCAAAGCAAAGAGAAAGAGCAAGGAGGAAAAAGTGTCGCGATATCATGACATGTTGCATTTTCGTGGCCAAGAGCAACAGAAGGGAGCAAGGAGGCAAAAGTGTCGCGATATCGCGACATGTTGCATTTTCGTAGCCAAAAGAGAAGAGAAAGAACAAGAAAGAAAAAGTGTCGCGATATCGCGACATGTTGCATTTTCGCGGCCAAAAGAGAAGAGAAAGAACAAGAAAGAAAAAGTGTCGCGATATCGCGACATGTTGCATTTTCGCGGCCAAAAGAGAAGAGAAAGGGCAAGAAGGAAAAAGTGTCGCGATATTACGACATGTTACATTTTCATGGCTAAGAGCAACAAAAGGGAGCAAGGAGGCAAAAGTGTCATGATATCGTGACATGTTGCATTTTCATGACTCAAAAAGGGCAGGCAGGCAGAGAAACAAGAGTGTCATGATTTTGCGACATGTCCAATTTTTGCCAAGGAAACAGAGTATATTTTTGGCAACTGGGGACATGCACTAACATCAGGTGTTGATTTATAAAGAATGGTCTATTGATTATAACCTAGCAGGTCCGTTGGATGATTGAAGAATAACAAGCTCATCTAAAATTAGCCAGAAGGAAATCTATCCAATCTGTGGGAAATCCATTGTATATTATTAGAAACTACAGACAATTACTTGTAATTGATTGAAGAAATTAAATGTACGTAGTAGAAGATACTCTTTTTAGGGTATAAATAGGAGTGAGTCGACCATGAAAAAGGGTCGGATCTTGGACGTTTATAGGCTTGATGTACATGTACTGGATTACAAGCAATAAAAGATTTCTTCTTCTGGCTTCCAAAACTTCTGTGTGCAAGTGTATGTATCTGGTGTTTTAACTTTTATTCATTCTAAGTTTTATAATGTATCTATTCTAAAATCTGGACTGTGCACGTATAAACCTTATTTCTAGAGTTGAACATTAAAGATATTTACATGTATTTAGACGAACATCTAAAAGTCGCACTCAAGAATTCATGTTTTCTATAAGAAGATATAAAGAAAACTTTGAAAGTAGTAATCTGCATCATCAATGTTTGTTGTTGTCTAATTTGTACCATGAGAAAATTTCTAGCTTAGGCTATATTTCCCTTATCTCTTGTTCCCATTTTCTCTAAAAAACTCAAAGGAACCAGCCTTCTCTGGAGACTAGACAGATGATCTCAAGCAAGATCTATCTATTCAATGTTGGCAAAGTCTAAGGTACAACACTATTAACCGAAGGCAGATTTTGTTCCAACAGTCCCTTAATAGGATCAATATTATTATCAATCTCTTCTTCCTTAAGGTTAGGATTTTCTCTATCAATGTGATCATTCTCTTGAAAAATCTCTTCAAACCCTAAAAGCATTCTTCCATTCCTAAAGTTGGAAACTGTTGGAAAAATAAATAAATACTAGAGCAAAACGAGGGAACTAAGACCCATGCAAACAAGCACAAGATATTATGTTTTTAATGTTTTCTAATATAACACATAGAATTAATGATCTTGATTAAAGTTTTAAAATAAAAGGAGATGTTCACGTTGGGTTCACCAAATATGTAGAGGGGAAAACTACCCTACCGCGTACAATTCTCAAGGCTGGACCGCAAGAGAGAGCCTTGAGGTGAACCATGGGGGTATGTTGTTCTCTACACTCAATGTTAGGGGGAAGGGTTCACCAAGAATAGCTTTAAGGACTCTCTCCAAGTCCACAAGAATTTCATAAATGTTTGATGTATTTGATTCAATATAATCACCTAGGTTTTGGCCTTTCTAGGTCTATGCTATTAAAAATAAAGGATCATGCAAAAATACAGAATGTAGGAATACAAGAGCTAACCCTATTATGATTATTTCTTTGAATGCTTCTTGAACCTAGGGTTTCAATATAGAAAACCTTTAATTAAAGGCTCAAGAGAATATGCACAAACAATAGTAACCCTAAGTGCACATTATATGTTGTTTATCCTTCAATACCTAGAAATTAACTAAATGTATTTCTATTAAATCATATATACGATTTATGATATAAATATAAGGCACTCAAAAAATAGCCTAAAGACTAACTGGAGCACTTATCTCATCCAGTTATTTATCCTTGCTTTTATCCCTTATCTAATGATATCAACAATTCATGTTCCTGCAAGATAACTTGGAAAACACTTGAAAAATATGATTAGCATTATGGGGCCTGCTTAGACTGCTATACAAAAACTCTTGGAGGCACAACATTCAAGCCCCCTAGGTCCTTTTAGCTGACCTTTGATAAACAAAAGTGGAAATTGACCTTTGGAAGAAATCAAACATATAAAAGCACGACAAAATAATATGACAAAAATACAGAATAAAATATGACACTATGCTCTACATGCAACCTAGAATGTAAGTATGAAGTCTGGAACAATCATTTACCCCCAAGCACAACTCAAGAAAAATTGTGTCCCGCAATAGGAGACCACAATATCGCATCGACGAAATCGTGCCCCATAGAGACATGGGTGCAATTTCATAGAAGTGGGATGAAACATCTCAGACTGATGCAAAATAATAAATATCAAGCGTGGTGCACTAAAACATGTGTATTACAACATGAATTCACCTGGCAGAGCGCAAGGAAGCAAATAGAAGTATTGAGACCTCTTGAATATTTGATCTCTCCTTAGGGCTTCAACACAAATCCACTAAAGTGACCAACAACAATCAATGATCCAATGTAGTAGAGAATAAATTAAACTTCACACTTTATAATTAACTTGCTTTCAAGAGAAGAAGGAGGATGTAGACCAGGTAGCGAGCACTTAAAAACACTTTACAATAATTGTGAAAATTTGTTATCATCAATTGTCATTGTTATGCATCCTCTAGAAATGAATTCAAACCCTCCTTATATAGCAGATTTGAAGGTGATATAGGTGGAAAAACCAAGGATGGCTAATTTTAAACATGACAAACCCAAAGAATTATGGTTTCCTTAGATAAAAACCCTATAGGAAAAATTGTGCCCTATCTAGGCTGACTGTAATTTCACCTATGCAAAATCGTACCCCATCAAGGGTGAGCACAATTTTGTATAGAGAGGAGAAAAGGGCAAAATAGGGGGAAGAGGCTTAACCCTTGCCCTAGGAAATTCTAAGGAGTCTCCCAAAATGCTCAAGGAAGATTACCCACTAAAGTGGGTCAATTTTTTGTGTCTACACCTTTTAAGCTGATGATAGATGCATCAAACTATGCAATGGGAGTTGTCCTTACGTAGCAAGGTCATCCCGTTGGATATCATTGTGAAACTTTCAATGAAAATATCAAAAATTATCCCACATATGACAAATAATAAAATGCCATTGTTCAAGCTTATAAATATTAGACACTCTATATCCTAGGCAAAGAAATGATCATTCACACTGATCATAGAGCTCTAAAATTCATACAAACATAGAGCAAGCTCAATAATGAGAGGTATAAAAAATGGAGTACATATTTGTAGGATTTTTCACTTGATTATATGACACAATAATGGAAATTCTAACTCGGTTGTAGATTGCCTAAGTCAACCACCCATCATATCTCTCACTACCATTCTTGATTCTTACAAACATGAGATGTCCAATTGGTCCATCATGTATGGAACTAACTCTATCTTTGCTTAAACATATCAAATCCTTCAGTTAGGTAAGCATGTTTGTAATTTCTATCTACAAGGATATCTACTTTATCATATGGAACACATTTGTGTACCCTCTATCAAATGACCAAAGATGGTATGGGAAGTGCACTTCAATAGGGTAGTAGTTCACTTGGTGTGGAAAATACTAGTTCTTCGAAAGCACTTTTTCTAACCAAAGATGAGGAACAATATAGAAAAATACATCAATTCCTGTACAACCTATGCCATTGCAAAGCCATCCAATAAGAAACAAGGCATGTATATGCCCTTTTTGGTACCTACCAAGACTTGGTAATCTATCTATATGGATTTCCTCTCAATTTTACCTATTTTCAAGGGTGGAAATTATTGTGTTTTTGTAGTGGTTGATTGATTTTCCAAAATGGCTCTCATGATTTCTTGTAAGAAGAATGTTATAGCTTAATAAACTACAAAACTCAACCATATATGGCTTCATTTTGTCTAAGTACCTTTTGGAAAACTCTATGGGATATTATGGACACAAAGCTCACCCGATCCACAACATTCCATCCTTAAACTGACAGATAAATAAAATTTGTAAATAGATTGATTGTGCATAAGTTATGTATGTGCATTTCAAAGCATCCTCAAATATGGGATGAGAATCTACTATACATTCAACTTGAATATAACAAGGCTATGCATAGCTCTACCAAACACATCCTCTTTCATGTGTGTTTTTATTTTCAACCTTTGGTGCCTATGGATGTGCCTCTTCCAATTTCATCTATGGACTTCACACCACATAGAGAAAGAGAAACTAAAAAAGCAACAAATTTTGTGGAGCATATTCAACATGTACAGTAGTAGGTTCATGACCTTCTAGACCAAATGAATGTAAAGTACAAGTAGTTCCATGACCAACATTGCACCCCACACTCTTTCAAAGTGGGAGATAAGGTTTGGTTGTGATTGCAGAAAGAGTGCCTTATAGGTCAACATAGGAAAACTAGAACTGTGCGCTACAAACCATATACCATCACTAAGCAAGTGGGAGAGAATACTCTTAAGCTCAATTTATACCCTTACCTTGGCTTACATCCCATTTTCAATGTTGATATTCTTATATCGTATTATCTGCCTCTACTAGACACTTCAATAGTAGCAAAGAAGATGATTGAGGAGCTCAAGCCTAGAATTCTTACATTAGTAAAGGAGGATCAGATAGTTGAATCATTGATACATGGACCAAAACCACTTAGATATAGTCCACACAAATATACAAAGTAGTTTGAGTTGGTCAATTTAGTCACCAATCCAAGTGGTTCTTGAAGACTTAGATAAAAAAGGAGCTTCCACACTTGATTTTAAAACTTGATACAATGGGGACCATTGATTCTGAAGGAGGGTTGACCGATTTAGGAAAATTACCTGAGTCTAGTGGAGTGTGGACTATAGAAAAACTATAGACTACAAATGGAGTGTTTACTATAGATGAATTACAGACTAAAAACAAAGTGTAAACTATGGACTGATTATGGATTGTGGATGGAGTGTAGACTGCAACTAAACTATGGACTATGAAATAGAGTGTGGACTATGGATGTAGTGTGAACTATGCACAAATACAAACTATGAAACATAATAAAATGCATACTACAAAATGCTTAGTAGCAACAGTGGACCTTCCACATTCCATATCCTACATCATGAAAGTTGAACCATCATGACTCTTACTCTTCCACCAAATTTGCTTATAAATATGTAATTTATTTCAAGAGTGAGAAGTGGGTAAGAATTTGACAAGAATCCAACACATCTCTTCTCAGAGATTGCTTTCTTTGCAATTTTATTCAAGATCAATAAAATTTTCTTGTTATCTTGAAGCATTATTTCTTGTTTCTAGTTTTGACCTTGGGTCTGTAGTGTTCCATCGAACACAACTCTAGATCAATAATGCAAACAATAAATAAGAATAAAAATACGTGATCTCAACTTATCTAGGTCTCAAAGATAACTCTTACACAAAAAAATACCAAAGATATTTGATATAATTTTATGTTTGTGGATATTTAATTTTAATTAAGCATATCCACAACTTCAAGCAATAAGGATTCAAGGATCTAACAATTTTGAAATAAAATATGAAACAAAGGAAATTCACTAAACCAAAATTATTCCTCTAAAAAATTATACACTATTACAATCAATTGAACGTATTGGAAGCATGTAATCACATCAGTTTCCATAGTACACATCAATTTAAACTTGTTATTTTCATGTATGAGGAGAAAATTTATTCTATGAGCAATATGAAATGGTTGATAGACATATATATATATATAATGTTAAAGTATTAATGTCATTATTGCTATCACCTATTAAAAAACATAGTCTCATGTTAAAAACTTCCCCTTCCCCTATATATGAAACAAAATGGAAAAATATTCACACCCATTTGTTACTTTTTTATGCTATAATATTGTGAAAAAGCTTAGACAAAATAGTCATATTTGATACAATATTTAAGCAACAAATTGCCAGCCCTAAGCAAGTTACTTTTCCTAACATGCTATGCAACATAAAATATGACCATCCTATAGTTGAAGATTGAAATATTTTTATGTTGAGAACAAATGAATTCGAAGATCCTAAAAAAAGTTTAGTTTTCTACCAATATTTATGCAACAAATAAATTGATTCCACTACATTATAGGTGAATGTTAAAATTTCTTAATATGCTAATTTCTCATAGCATTACCAATAAAAATGGGAACAAAGTGGACATTCACCCTAATGTTAAATAATTATAATCAAAATCCTTCACATGCCTTGGTCAATAAGTAATGTTTTTTTCTAGCTTGTGGGTGCTTGTAACCTTGATGAATGGAGTTCTTAAGGAAGTGGTGGGCATTATATATGACTTTGGCTCAAAACCTTAAGGTAATTTGTATTATTTGGTTGTTGTTTCATTCAAAAATTATATTAGCTCTTCATGGGACCTTAACAAGCCAATACATGTGTTGATTACCCCAATAAATTAAGGAGGATGCAGGAAAGTGCCCCTTCATATGACTTCGGATTCAACAATATATAAGTGGTAATACCTCACTTTTGATAAAGAAACCATCAATAATGGTAGCACTAAATGTAAAGGACTTACTATTGTGTTGAGTAAGGGATCTCAAGGAACTTCTTATCTTGCCTACTTTATATTTCTAATGATATGCTAAGACACACAAAAATTCTAAATTTTATCTTATAGGTAGGAAGGAAGAAGAAAAATACTTTGGTACTTTAGATAGGATGTTCAAATTTCAAATATAAATGGGGTAGTATGTATGCCCTATAGGTATAAAGCACAACACAAGTGCCTCCTCCTATGCATTGTGGGCTTAGGAAGTATAGGGTGGTGTGATATGTGTATTGTTCATGGACTTTAAAAGTAAATTTAATTAATTTGGTGTTGTTGTTTTTATCAAATATTGTTCTTTCTTTTTATTCTTGTGCTTCTAAAGTCTCATATATATTTTGTGGTTAAAGTGGGCAGTTTCTTTTAAAATGTTAATTAAATTTTTCTTTTTATTTTCTGCATAAGAAAGGTTGTTGTTAGTACTATGTATGATTTGACATATATATTTAAACACATTTTATATGTATTTTAATATATTTAATAAATCATGCTTTTAAATTTTTTATACATGTATATTTTCAATATGTTTTATAAAAAATTATGTTAACCCAACACACTATATGCATTATCTATAATTAGACATCTTTTTAAATGCCTTTAATATATTTTAAAATAGTTTAAAAAAACATACTTGCAAATTATCAAATGACATTAGCTCAACTAATTAACTTCCTCTAATTTTAAGGAGAAGACCTGGGTTTGAATCTTGTTAAGCAATACATGTATAATTTATAAGCTATTGTAATACCACTATGTGGTCATAATGTAATTTGGTTGGGATTGTCTCAATCCCATATAATCCATTACGAAAAAACACTTATTATATTTATTTTAATTGATTATATGGAATTGAAATAGGTCCCACTCGTATTATATCATGACCACCTAGTGGTATTATAGCAAGTTGACAATTATGCATGTATCGCTTAGCAATACTTGAACTTGGATCTCCTTCTTGAAATATGAGGAATATAATTGGTTGAACTAATACCATTTGATAAGATGCTTGTTATCATTGCTTTCATTTATTTTTTTTTGTAAACTCTAATGTATCTTATATTTTTCATGTGTTTCATTTTTTTAAAATGATCATTAAACTTTATTTATTAAATTTAATTCAAATTAAAATTCTTTTAACAATTATATATAATTTAACATATATTCCTTTTCTTTTATATTTCTTAATATATTTAAAAATTTATACTTGTAAACATTATATTTTATTTTAATTTTTAAATAATTATTATTATTTTTTAATCAACTATAAAATAAATAAAATTATAATTTAACAAATTATTAAATAATTAAATAGCATAAAATGTTCTCTTTATAATAAAAAATAAAGTAGTACAAAGTGTGTCCATTGCAATTTAGGGTTCCAAGAGCATCACAATAAAGAAAATATATGGAGGATAGCCAAGGAAATTTAGGATTTCCATACCAACATAATAAATTAATGACTATGGAGGATCATTAGTGTACTTTAGGGTTTTGAGAACAACATAAAGAAGAAAGTGTTAAGTAGGATATTTCTTGCATTTTAGATTCTTTAGGGTAATATAAATCTTTAGAAGATAAGTCTCATTATGAACAATATGGAAAAATAAAAGAGATTGATGAAGATGAGAGTGTTGGTGGGAATGTAAAAAGGAGAGGAAGGTCATCAGAGCATGAACAAAGAGAAAAAGAAACTCGGGATATCGATTTGGGAAGCCAAATAAAATATCACAAAAGTTAATAAGTGGAGCTAAGCCCACTTTTAAAAATAAAAAGTGGTAATGATGAAAATGATATCATAAAATATTAGGGGTATGAATAAGACACCTAAAAAAGTGTTACTAAAGAATTAATACGTTGTTATAGTCTTGAGTTTATTGTAATACAAGAAATAAAATTAAGTAGTGAGGAATATAAGGATGTTTTTAAGAAAATTTTGGAAGATAGGTGATTTTTTTACCAATTACTTCCATAGGAGCTTCATACGGTATTGCAATAATATGGGACAAATGCAAATGGGATGGTCAATTATTGAAAGCAAAAATTTAATTGGGTTGCTGGAATATTTTATAGAAAGAGGAAAACATCAAAATTGGGGTTATAAATGTATAAGCTCCAACTATAGTTACTCCTTGTGAAATATGTTGTAAGGATATTAGCATAATTTTATCAAATACAATTATGATTCATTGTGATTTATAGATTCTTGGGGATGATTTCAACATTGTTTTATCTCATTTGGAAAATAAGGGTGGTATTTTAGGATGGTCTAAATTAATGCAAGATTTTGCTTCAGTTTTCAATTCAAATTACCTTTGGTATGTTGGTCCTTGAAGTTTTTCAATATACATGGGATAATAGACACATTGGAAAAACTCATAGTAGAAGGATTGGATAGATTCTTGTTTTCCAATAAATGGTTGCAAATAAAGTATATAATATATTTTAATATTTTATTGTGAGTAGGATAAGATGACAAACACATTCTTTTGAATTGTGATTTACCCAATAATGGTCATCCAAAAGTCTATGTGGCTTCAAGACCTTAATTTTTTCTATATGGTTATGTTATGATGGGATGAATCAAAATTTAAAGGATTGTGTATGTACATGTTTGTTCAAAATATGAAATAATTAAAGGAGCAAATGAAGATTTGGGAAGCCAAATATTTTGGTAATATTTTTAAAGAAAATAAAGAATTGAATCCAAGTTTTACAAGAGTTAGTAGAAACTAATGGAATGGACCAAGATTTTTATGTGAAATAAAAATAATTACTTTATGATTATCATAATGCATTGAAAAAGGAGGAATTGTATGGGTTCCAAAAATCCATGGAGAAATGGCTCAAGGAAAGAGATAAAAATACAATTTTTTCATGCTACAGCAAAAATAATTTTTTCTTTTTGTCACATCAAAAATATTTTAACTACAAATGGAATAATTATTGAGAATGAAGAAGATATAAGGAAGGAAATAATTAATTATTTCAAAAGTATTTTTCAAATACTGAGCAAGATAAGGAGGTACAAGATAAGTTTTTACAAAATATTCCATCAATTATTATGGAGGGATAAAATGAAAGCTTGATGAATATATTTATGGAGGAGCTACATGAAACAATTTTCTCTTTTCGTCCTAACAAGGCACCTAACCCTAATGAATTTCCTACAATTCTCATTCAAAAAACATTAGGATTTATTGAAGAGTGGTATGTTAGTTGTGGTTGAAGAGGCCTAGAAAAAGAAGACTATAATAAGTGAGATCAATGTCACTTTTAATAAATTGTGTTAGGGGTATTACATTATTTCGTACCTTGAGTACCATGGAGTACTATTGTATATATTAGTTTAGAAATGAGTTTAATAATTGTCTAAGGTATGTGTCAAAGTGTGAAGAGTGATTGTGTTATGTAATAAAGTGTAATAGGTGTCAAGAAAGCAAGTGAAGAGTAATAAGTGTTAGGTGTCAAGTATGGAAGTGAAGAGTCGTGAAATATGTGTCAAGATTTAAAGCGAAGAGTCATGTAATCATTACAGTTTTGTCATAATGTGAGGCATGTGAAAGGGTGCATCTCCTGGGAGTTTGAGAAGATAAAAAGTCATGTAATTGAATACAAAGCTCTATGCAATATAATGAAGTTTGATGTATTTCTTTGGTTATCTATCAAACCTTTCCTTTGTGAGATATCGGTGTTATTATTGCAAATGTGATTGATATTTTATCCTATATAAATTAACTTATTGTTAGCTTTTGTGAGATATCGATGTTATTATTACAATATGACTGAAATATACTATAAATAGAAAGTGGGTAAAATATAATGCAGTATGGAGGTGATGGTCACTCCATTAATATAAGTTAAATAACTACATTGTAATCCATGTAGGATTTCTACCACTATCTACTACACTTTGATATTATGCACTTGATATGCCTGATATCTCTCTATGAGGTCCTTTATATAGGAATATAGATCCCTTGGCCAACATAATACCTAGTTGTACAAGGGGACACCTTGCACATTACAAATTTCACATTGACACTTGTGCATTTATTGCATTGCTTGAAGTAACTAGCTAACTTCCCCCTAAAGTAATCTCCTACTCTAACTATGTACCAAGGGTGGTACATTTACATGACCCAAATGATGTAATATACTCTAACTCTATCACCCTCTTGTATTACATTAGTTAGGTATTGAATATTTCAATCTTCAATATGTATCTTTGTCTATGGAATATTTTTGGTTTGATAAACTTCTTTCATCAATTGAATTTTCCACTGGAATCCTCCTCTATTTGGTTCATCTTCTTCTTCTTCTTTAGGTTTACCTTTAAATCTAATTTTGTTGCTCTTATAGGTGGTAGTACTGCTACTTTATTCATACAAAGATGTTTCTCCTTCTTTGTCCTTACTTTTTACAGAAGCTTCCGAACAACCTCTCAAGGCATCAAGATAAGATCTTGGATTAGTATAACTTGAAGTACCAATGTTACATGAGGATTGAACAAGCTTTCCCAAATATGATTCGTTCAAAGCTATCTTATTTCTAAGTAATTATATCAATCATTTTTTCTACATTTTTATCCTTGTAATGTTTGTATGTGAGTAATGCCATATACAATATGCTCACAAAGTCTAAAGAAAGTGAAATGTCAATTTTCTCATTATTGATTGCTTCATTGAGATGAGCTTGAAGATAGCATTCCATAGTATCAAAATTTCTTCTAAATCTTCACTATGAATTATTTTTGAAGTTATGTCTAATGATACGTTGTCGTTATACACATCATTAATTCTCAATGAATTTATCAATCCAGGGCATTGTACAAGGCTATTTACGAAAGAAGGGGTGAACAGGGTTATAACTTGGGTCAATTTGGAGCAACTGGTATTATTGGTGAAACCGATTATGTGGGGGATTTAGGAAATTTCTATCTCTAAATTGCATAAATTAAACCTTAATCTAGTTGCAAAAATGGAAACTAATCATTAACTGCATAAATGAAATCCTAATTACAATTGCAGAATGAGACCTAATTATGTTGTAGAAATAACAGTTGCAGAATTAGAAATCTGATTATAATTGCAGAAAGGAAATCTATTTAGTTTTGTAGCAATGGAAACCTAATTATAGCATGGAAATTAAACCCTGTCAATGCTCTGTAACAGAAGGTTGTCAATCTTCTGTGCAGGGGTTGACAGTAAAATACAAAATGCAGTAAATTGCAAAAAATAGTAAATTTTGGAAATGATAATCTATAGTATTTTGAAAGCTTGTTGAAAGTGGAGATTACAACCAAACCATTAATCACAAGATCATCCCAATCATAAAATAATCTAAGATTACAAATATTGTTAGTTGTTTACAAGGAAATGAAATGACAAGTTCTACAACTCATTCTGCTATAGCAAAATCAGAATAAAAACCTGCTGTTAGTCCTCCTCCTAGGTCTGGAAGTGGCCAACCTCTTTGTCTAGAAGAAGGTATGAGTCTTTCTCTCTCTAGATCTTACTCACACTCATTCACAACAACATGAATAAAAATAGTGCACTTTTATTGATTCAAAACATGATTACAGTATTGTTGCTAAAAACCTGTTATAGGACTATAACAGTCACTTTTCTTACTATTACACTACTTGTCTATTTTCTCCTATTCTCCTCTCTCTCCATCTCCCTCTAGCTCAACCTGGACTGGAGCCATATTTATATATGTCCTAATATCTACTTACAAACTAAGAATATCTCATTCCTATCCTAAAGATCTAATCCTATTATGTTGTAGTTTTTCCTGGTTTTATCCTAGAAGAGGATCAAACTTGATCTTTCCATAAATGGTGGCTTTGGTAGACAAGGACGGCAAAGTCAAATGGGAGATATTTTCCCATATCCTTTTCAATCTTTCTTTCCCTTTTTTCAGCGTCAAAAATTGGTCAACAAGTCAAAAAGCACATTCTATTTTCATTCCGAAGATAAGTGGCTCATTCCAAAGAGACTGCAATTCTGATTCCGAAGATCCGCTCATTTCGAAGAGACTATGTTTTCTCATTCCGAAGATGTCTGTTCATTTCAAAGAGACTTCGGAATGAACAAATGTGTGCTCTTTAAATGATTTCCTCTACATTTCTTAGGTGGGTTATCTCTCAAGATCAGATTTCAATGGTCTTCATCTCTTTCCATGTGTGAATTCCATGCCTTGCCATTCATTGGCAGTTGGCTAGAATTTACATTGGAAAACCAGTTTTTGTTGCACAGTAACAGTTTGCTTGCACTATTTGCTAAACTTAGGTAAAATAAGTGCTTGAGACATATCAAAACATAATTAGTGAAATGCTACTATCAACCTAAGCATATTTCTCATTTAGCAAGTCATAACAAAATAACATAAAACTATGCAAAAAGCTGTAAAAATCATAATATAGTATTTCAAATACATTGATCATGCAAATAGTTAATATACAGCATATTGAATGAACTTAACTAGCATATCATATTAAACATAAGAGTTTTTAGGCAGTTTCAGTGTTCAAAACATGCTATGATTGAGGCATTTCCAAGCCTCATCATCTAATGCTCCTTTAGATTTCATGAGTAGATTCATAATCCCAATTTTTATAGCACTTGTTTTTTCCTTTCAAAGGAATTATTCCTATTTGTATTTTTAGAAGTAAACATCCTTATAGCTCCCTAGTTTAGAATATAAAGTGCTTTTGATAGTGTTTGTATCTTATGAGATAGAATCTTATTAAATGGTCTACCTTATGACTCCCTAGTTAAAGTATGTGAATTTGATTTAATAAAACCTTTTTAGAGCTTAGGTTTTGTAGGCTTCCGTATGATTTTCAAATGGATTTAGTACTTGATAAATTTTGAAAGATATTATTATCAATTTTTTTAGGATACCTTATATCTCCCTAGTGATTTTGGATATGCTATATTATTGATAAAGTGATTTTGAGAATAGTAGTTCAATTTTGGGTTGATTTTGTAAAGTTTTGTGAATAGAAAAAATCAACTTCTATTACACATTATTACTCCTACTGAACTTAAGCACTCTCTAATTTGATGAGGTCCTAATGGTTGGATTTATTTTGTCCCTTTAATGTGATTTTGAGACAAGTATACCAATTAATTTCCAACCCTTGATAATATTTAATGAACCTCCCTTTATAGCCTTTGATATTTGATATTTAATGTTTCTAAATTCCAATATCCTACTTTGGTGTAGTATTCCTTATAACTCCCTAATTTGAAATATTAGAAAACAATAATATTTGCAATAATAGAAATTTAATTTTTCTAGGTACAAATCCTTATTTCTCCTAATTTTTAATTTACAATTTTTTTTTTATTGGTGGAAAGGGGTTTTGAAAGGGCCCCTTAACCTTTTACAATAGCTGAGAAATAACCAGAATGTTAGGATCCTCCATCCTAACATTATTAGTTAGTATTAGTTAGTATTATTTAATATTATTAATCATTTAATTATTATATTATTAACTCATAAAGTGAACCATCGCATATCTTCATAACATGAACCATCACGTCTCTTCATAACGTGAACCATCACATCTCTTCACCAATGTAGCTTTAGGGTAGATATATATATTAGGTTGGCCATTCACACAAATCATCCAAGAAGAAGAATAAGAAGCATATATTCTAAGGAGGGAGCCCCCTATAAGTGGCAAGGAGGGATCCCCCTATAGCGGAAAATCGATTACAAGGGAGCCCCCTTTTGAGTGGCCTACGATTAAATTTATATTAAATTGTTTATTAATTTTACAGTAAGACCTTGGGGTCTTACCATTTGGTATCAAAGCCATGTGGGACCCAGTCATGTGGGAATTGCTCAAAGATCTTCATCAAATCACTTTCGTGCGTGAGTATCAAACTCGGTTTGAGGATATCACCAAACACAACACAGGGTTGGATGAATCAATTCTCATCAATAGCTTCATTAGTGGATTAAAAGAGGAAATTAGAATGGAGGTGACAAGGTTCAATCCCTATACCATGATGTAGACCTATGGATTGGCCAAATTAGCTGAAGATAAATTCAATACTCAATGTCAATTAGGAAAAACACCTATTGGGAAAGCACAAACCACTTACGATGCCCCAAAACCTAATCGACCCTTGCAAGTTGAGTACCTCGGCCTGAATGAAGTGAAGGAATGACGAGCTAAAGACCTCTGCGATAATTATGATGAGCAATTTGGATCCCATACAAAATGCATTACACTAACATTGTATTTATTGAAGGAATTTTATCCTTGTCAATCCCTAAAAGGCAAAGATGAGGTAGTTGTGTCTGAAGTGCCTGGCACACCTACTCACAATAATAAGGACAATGATGTTTATATTCCAGAAGTAATCGATGCATTAGGTAAGGATGAGGTAGACATTCTTGAAGTGACTCATTATGGCCAGACATGCACTCTACAAGAACTACACTCAATTTCCTCTCCAATAGTGAGTTATCGCCACAGGGTCAAACCTATTCAAAAACAAGGTAGAAAGGTGACTGCACACTCCTCCATTACCTCTCCCAGGGAACAACAGGAAAATGTAGAAGTTTTACCACCTCTTTTTATGCATCATTTTAAGGTGTTTGAAGAACCCCAAGGATTGTCCTTCCCTCATTATCACATATTTACTAATTTTTTTGGCAACCCCCCGCTAACGCTTCATCCTTATCGATATCCCTACCTACGAAAGGATGACATTAAAACAGTCCAAGAACTTACGCAAATCCTTCTTGGAAAACAAATGACAAAGCTCCTCACTTTGAGCTTTGAGAAAAAAGCTCTTTTTAAGGAGGGCAGCATGTTAGGATCCTCCATCCTAACATTATTAGTTAGTATTAGTTAGTATTATTAATCATTTAATTATTATATTATTAACTCATAAAGTGAACCATCACATATCTTCATAACGTGAACCATCACATCTCTTCATAACGTGAACTATCATGTCTCTTCACCAACGTAGCTTTAGGGTAGATATATATATTATATTGGACATTCACACAAATCATCCAAGAAGAAGAATAAGAAGCATAGATTCTAAGGAGGGAGCCCCCTATAAGTGGCAAGGAGGGAGCCCCTTATAGCGGCAAAGTGATTACAAGAGAGCCCCCTTTTGAGTGGCCTACGATTACATTTATATTAAATTATTTATTAATTTTACAGTAAGACCTTGGGGTCTTACCATAGAAGCTCTGAAGAGACAAACAACCAATAGGCAGGTAACCCTACCATTACCCTAGAGAAACTACTATCGAGGTACAAAATCATCCCTAGGTCCCACGCAGGGGAGGGCCTGAACACTAAAAAGGGCCAGCACAGGGGCAACAACATACAACCAAAAAATGCCCATGTAGAGGCATGGCTTGAGAACCAATAAATAAAAAATGCCCACACAGGGATAGACCACAAAAACAAAGAAACCTGCACGAGATCAAGAACAACAAAAAAACACCAAGGTCTCCGAGAAACCACCTACAACACAAATTAAAAATTTGGTCTTGGACCATTACCCATAGGGCTCTCTCCAACTAAGATTTTGAATTCCTTGAGGATTTCATATTGATCCTTCTATTCCTTGAGGAGGGATTTTGCCTAAACCAAGATGGAAGAGATAGTCCTGGTCGCCCAACCAAGAGCTTTGAGGAGGTCCTAGATCTCCTGGATGTACCTACGATCAGAAAGGTTCAGAAAGTGTGTCACTTGGGAGGCCAGTATGGGAGCCTAAGCAGAGGTCCCTTCATTGTGGATCGATATCCTTGCTAGCTTGTCTTTCTTGGCCTAGAAGGAAATGGAATCATCTAAAGCATCATCGATTATGAGCAGGGTCTTCCGCTTGCTACACTCCACCTTGGCTCAGAGGGGGTACCGATGAGGTTTAGATTTCTATGATCTTGGGGTATCAACCACCCTGGCTATAGATCATAGAGTGCAATTAGGAGGAGTGGATACCAGGATGTCTTCCCTAGCCTCACCTCCAGTGTTAGCAGGTCCCCCATCAATGAGAGTAGGCCCAGTAGGTACAGTCACCCTACGGTTGTGCTCTACCACCACGAAGTTGAACAATAGAATATGGAGGTGCTAGTGGAGGGGAGAGGAGGAGACTCCTCTCTTCACACTCAAGAATGATCTATCCATAGACCAAAACATATACTCAAGAATGTTAATTGATTTTTTTCCTCGAAGGTGATTCAAGAATGCAAGATGAAAGCTTTAGAGGACAACATTCGGGTTGTCGAGGATAAAATACTGTAGCATAATTACCAGCACCATGTCCCATAGTTTTGATAGTTTTTCCCTCACTATGCCACCTTTTCTTTGCTAAGGGACTCCCCTTTGTCCCTGAACAGGGTCAATTCCCCTTGGAGGGAGTGTTTTTTATGATTAATAGTTTCCCCATCATTGGGGAGGCCAATGATTTTTGTCATAATATTTGTTGTGACTATGAAGGTCATCCCTCTAATGATGATGTACCCTCCATTTCATGAGCAAATGAAATCCATGGACAAATACATCTTTATCCTACTAAACCATTATAGAAATTTGAGGAGGCCATGGTCTCTAAAGATGTCTTCGACTAGGGGATTTAGTTGGAGGGACACAGGTTCTATTTTGGCCATGGCAAGAAAATAGAAATGATGTGACAGATAGTGATCGAGGGGAAAAAATGATAAGGAGGAAGGGTGGTGGGGGTGGAAATAAAGCTACATGAAAAATTTAGAATAAACCACCACCCAAGGTGACTCAAGCTCCATAAAAATCAAATTGGACGAAAATCAAGGGACAAAGGTAAAATGGCATACCAAACAAGGGGGAGGGCAAGGTTGAGGGGAGTGGAGGTGGCACCAAGTCTGACTAATTGGGTGGGCCAGTACAAGATATGATGAGGGGGATGAACATCCTTTTTGGATAGGAATATGTGGTGGAGACACATGATGGGGGTGACGAAAGCAACCACCATGGGGGTGTTAAAAAGGAAACACATCACTAGGCTAACATTGAAAATGCACCTTGCCCAAAATGCACTAGAGATGTCATGATAAGTTAGCAAGGATTAGTTGAAAATGAGGAAGCAAAAATAATGGCCATTGAATGTTGAGATAGCTGCATTGACCCAATCGAGGACACGGGCAAGGGGGACAAACATTCCCAAGGTCCATTAACCCTTACCAAAGCCAAAAAAAGGGGTGATGTTTTTATCAAGGTGAATGCTCTTGATGTTGATGTTCTCTCGATTCCATGTGAACAAGGACTTATAAGTGTGCCACCAAGGATAGACTAATAGCTGGCTGGCACTACGGAGTCCCCTATTCTTGCAATGATTGGGGGGTTCCACCTAAGGAGGTTGATTTGAAAAAGGCCCACACATGAGATATGATAAAAACCTAAACTCATGGTGCCACGATGAAGACTTTTCATGTTGGATCTATGCTAAATATTCAACATTCTTAGGTGGTAGCGGGTTTGAAACTGAAGAAGCTAGTTTTTGACTCTGGCTTGCACCAACTTACTGAATGATGATATTAGCAACATTAGTGTCGATGATCATCTAGGGGAAGGAATATTTCCACACAATGATACCAGACTCCAAAATTTTGATATTGGCTAACTGATCAGCCACGTGACTTCCCTCCCTATAAGTGTGAGTCAGTCTTATGCTTGAGAATGAGAGCATCAAATGATTGACTTATGTTATCATACTAGATATGTTCCATGAAGTGGGGAAAGATCCAAAAGTAAGGTAGGTGATGATATTTTTGGAGTCACCTTCCACCATGACATTGGGAACCTACAAGCTATGAATAAGGATAACACCTTGATAAAGAGCCTTGGCTTTGATGAAGTGACTGGAGTTAAACCCCAGATTCTTGGCATAGGTCAGGATGATTTTTCCCTTGTGAACCCAAATGATACCTCCTCCTACAGCTCCTGGATTTCCTTTGGTTACACCATCAAAATTCAGCTTGAGGAAGCCTATATGGGGAGGAGTCCACCTGATGAGGGAGCAATCAGCCTTTGGAGAGGTCTTCTTGTGGATGCCTTTAGGTATTCTAAGAGAGGAAGCGAGGAGAACTTCATATTGAAGATTTGGATCACTTTTACCCTAGGTTACAAACTCATTTTTAGCGGTAACAGCTATGATCCTAGAGAGGATGTGATTCTCATTATGGAAATAATCTTTGAAGGTACAGGTATTGCAATCTCACCAGACCTCCCATAGGAAGTGGGGAAGGTAGAAGGACCAAAAAAATTTCAAGCGGTGGCCCCTGAACGAATTCAGCCACTAGACACAAATATCACTAATTCAAAATATCGGGACCCATGAGATACCATCCGAGGATAACAGGGAAGAAAGAATGGATTGGGAGAAGAGGTAAGAAGTGAAGATGTGCTAGGTAGACTCATAATATGAGAGGCATAGGTATGATTAGTGAGATATAGGCCCCAGCAATGGAGGTTTGGGATGGTGAGAATATTATCCTAGACAAACATACAAAGGAAAAAATTGACCTTAGGTATAATATGGGGCTTCCAGATGAGCTTGGATGGAAACCAGGGAGGGCTAAGGTTCTCGAACAGGGCATAGGTTGACTTGATAGAGAAGAGGCCAAAAGTGGTGGGAGCCCAAAGGATGGAATCTTCCACCAAGGAGGAGGGGATGACACAAATGTGGAGAATATCAAAGAGAACGATAGAGACAAACTTCTGCTCTACTGAGAGAGCATCAACCAAAAAATGCTTCCAAGAAGGGATCTCTAGGAGGAAGAAGATTTTTAACTTTGTCCTGAACAAGGATTCAATCATTGGTCTGAGGCACGCAAGATCCTCATGGTCTTGTAGTAGACAGTTACCCAGCTAGAGGTCACTCCAGAAGTTGATCCTAGCTCCATTTCCTAATTTCCATATGATGTCCTTCTAAAGTATATGCTTGGTCCTAAGGATTAAATTCCAAACCACATATCCACTGATGGGGTCAGGATCATCCAAAAAGTTTTGATTATGCCACAGGTATTTTGTTTTGATGATGGAAACCCACAGAGAGTTTTCATTTGTGAGGATCCACCAACCTTGATTGGTAATGAGAGCCAAGTTCATGTTGTGGACCTTACAAAGCCCAATTCCACTATATTCCTTCCCAAAGTATACCTAATTCCAAGCCACCATGTGAATATACTACTTGTTATCTAATCCTGACCAAAGAAAATTTCTTTGTAGTTGCTCGATGTGGTTGCATACTTCAACAGGGATCTAGAAAATGGACAGGAAGAATACGAGGATGCTTTAAAGGGTGGCTTTGACTAAGGTGGATTTTCCTGCTTGATTAATGAGGCTTCCTTTCTAGCTAACCAACTTTCTCTGTATATGCTCAATGATGGGGTTCCATAAGGATCTTCTAGACTAGCCTTCGAAGAGAGGGAATCCAAGGTAAGTGGCAGGAAAGGTGCCAATGGAGCATCCAAGGATGACAGCAATGTGGGCTTGGTGCCTCGGAGTATTTATGAAGTAGTTCTTACTTTTTTCAAAATTCACATTTTGACCTGCCATAGCCTCGAAGGAGTGGAAGATGGATTTAATGCATTGAGCTTGGGAAACTAAGGTATGAGTAGCCAGAATAGTGTCATCGAAAAACTTTTGGTGAGACACGGCCTAGAGAGAGGAAGCGATATTGATGCCAGAGATATACTTCGAGGTAAGTGTGGGTAAAAGCCCTCCTAAGATCTTTTGCAACAATGATGAATAGGAAGGGGGAAATGGGGTCTCTTTACCTGAGGCCTTTAAAATTCTTGAAGTAGCCTGCTAGGGATCCATTGACCAGGACAAAAAAATTTGTCGAGGTAACACAGCCTTTGATCAAATCGATCCAGTCCAGGTGGAAACCAAATATTTGGAGTATCACAAATATGAAATCCCAAGATATTCTATCGAAGTATTTGTTCATATCGAGCTTTAGGAGGCAGCCCACTTGTCCACTCGAGGAGATGGAATGGATAAGCTCATGGATGGCAATAATGTTATCAATGATTTGCTTATCGTTGAAATAACTACATTGATTTGGGGTAATGATACATGGAATGATGATCTTGAGTCTAGTGGTCAAGGCCTTTGGTGAGGATATTGTATTGGACATATCATAGACTTATGGGGTGAAAGTCAGATAGGGTGCAAGCCTGGTTGACTTTGGGTATGAGTGCTAAGAAGGTGGAGTTGATATTCCCTAGGATTTCCCTATCTTTTGACATATGTTGGATGGCTGAGACCACATCCAGGTCTAGGATATCCCAAAAGTGCTGGAAAAAAATGGGGGGGAAGCCATCCAGACCTAGGGCTTTCCCTCCTTGCATAGAAAAAATAGATCTAATTTCTTTAGTAGAAAGAGTTTTAAGTAACATTCAGTTTTTATCGGTAGTGACTAACCTAGGGATGTTCTAGAGGAGGTCCTTAGAAGTTTTATGGTCACAACTGGGAGATGGGTCGAGAATCTCCTCAAATAAAAGAATTACCTAGGATCTAGTTTCTTGAATGTTTGATACTACCTGGTCATCCTGCTGAACTAGTTCCTTGATCCTGTTGCTTCCCTTGTGCCTCATTGTTATGGCATGCAAAAACTTAGTATTTGAATCACCTTCTTTAAGCCATGTTACTCTAGATTTTTATTTCCAAAATACTTCCTCGCTTCTAATAATTTTGTGATAGTCCAAGAGGAGGATTCTTTCAAATTTTTGAAGTGCAAGGTTAGGATCAACATCCTGAAGAGTGATTTTGATATCTCAGAGTTGGGATTGAATTTACTGCTTCTTCTAGAAAATGTTCCCAAACACTTCTTTGTTCCAGCATTTTAGATTGTATTTTACATTTCAAAGTTTGTTGCTCACCTAAGAAATTTTGGATCCATGGAAATGGTGGGCCCACCATTGAGAAATTAAATATCTAATGTTTGGATCGTGGAGCCACATTGATTCAAATCTAAATGGAGATTTCAAAGAGGAGGCATGAGGATGACAATCTAGTAATAGGGGATTATGGTTGGATATGATACTAGGTAGAGAGCACATGGTTGCATCACCAAAATTTTGGATGGCATTAACAAAAATGAGGACACGATCAAGGTGCATCTCGATCAGTTGGTCCTCCTTCCTGTGGTTGCTCCACGTGAACTTTGGCCCTCTAATATTGATGTTCATTAGTTTTTTGTTATCCACAAATCTCGTGAAGCACTCATATAATCACTCGGTTATTAGAGTCCCTCCTCTCTTATAGAAATGAAAGAGGGAGGAGTTGAAGACTCTAGTCAGCATCCAAGCTTTTGCAAAAAGCTTGGTCCTGAGGATTGAATTCCAAACCACGTATCCACTGATGGGGTTAGGATCATCCAAGAAGTTTTGATTATGTCACAGGTATTTTGTCTTGATGATGGAAACCCACAGAGAGTTTTTTTTTGTGAGGATCCACCAACCTTGCTTGGTAATGAGAGCCAAGTTCATGTTGTGGACCTTCCAAAGCCTAATGCCACCATATTCCTTCCCAAAGCATACCTAATTCCAAGCCACCAGGTGAATCTACTACTTGTTATATGATACCGACCAAATAAAATTTCTTTGCAGTTGCTCGATGTGGTTACAGACTTCAATAAGGATCTAGAAAATGGATAGGAAGAATATGGGGATGCTTTGAAGGGTGGATTTGACTAAGGTGGCTTTTCATGCTTGATTGAGGATGATTCCTTCCCAGCTGACCAACTTTCTCTATATGCGCTCAATGATGGGGTTCCATAAGGATCTTCTAGACTAGCCTTCGAAGAGAGGGAATCCAAGGTAAGTGGCAGGGAAGGTGCCAATGGAGCATCCAAGGATGGCAGCAATGTGTGCTTGGTGCCTCGTTGGAGTATTGATGAAGTAGATATTACTTTTTTCAAAATTCACCTTTTGACCTACCATAGCCTCGAAGGAGTGGAGGATGGATTTAATGCACTGAGCTTGGGAAACTAAGGTATGAGTAGCCAAAATGGTGTCATCGAAAAACTTTTGGTGAGACACGGCCTATAGAGAGGAAGCGAGATTGATGCCAGAGATATACTTCGATGCAAGTGTGGGTAAGAGCCCTCCTAAGATATTTTGCAACAATGATGAATAGGAAGGGAAAATGGGGTCTCTTTACCTAAGGCCTTTAAAATTCTTGAAGTAGCCTGCTAGGGATCCATTGACCAGGACAAAAAAATTTGTCGAGGTAACACAGCCTTTGATCAGATCAATCTAGTCTGAGTGGAAACCAAATATTTGGAGTATCACAAATAGGAAATCCCAAGAGATTATATCGAAGGATTTGTTCATATCGATATTTAGGAGGAAGCCCACTTGGTCACTCGAGGAGATGGAATGGATGAGCTCATGGATGGCGATAATGTTATCAATGATTTTCCTATCGTGGAAATAATTGCATTTATTTGGGGTAATGATGCATGGAAGGATGATCTTGAGTCTAGTGGTCAAGGCCTTGGTGAGGATCTTGTATTGGACATATCATAGACTGATGGGGTGAAATTCATAGAGGATGCAAGCCTGGTTGACTTTGGGGATGAGTGCTAAGAAGGTGGAGTTGATATCCCCTAGGATTTCCCTATCTTTCTACATTTATTGGATTGCTGAGACCACATCCAGGTCTAGGATATCCCAAAAGTGCTAGAAAAAATGTGGGGGAAGCCATCAAGACCTGGAGTTTTCCCTCCTTGCATAGAAAATATAGAAGATCTAATTTCTTCAGTATAAAGGGTTTTAAGTAACATTCGGTTTTGGTCAGCAGTGACTAACATAGGGATGTTATAGAGGAGGTCCTTAGAAGTTTTATGGTCACAGCTGGGATATGGGCCAAGAAGCTCCTCAAATAAAATAACTACCTTGTATCTAATTTCTTGAATATCTGATACTACCCAGCCATCCTTCTGAACTAGTTCCTTGATCATGTTGCTTCCCTTGTGCCTCATTGTTGTGGCATGGAAAAACTTAGTATTCGAATCACCTTATTTGAGCCATGTTACTCTAGATTTTTATTTCCAAAAGACTTCCTCGCTTCTAAGAATTTTGTGATAGTCAGAGAGGAGGATTCTTTCAAAGTTTTGAAGTGCAGGGTCAGGATCACCATCCTGAAGAGTGATTTCGATATCTTAGAGCTAGGATTGAATTTGTTGCTTCTTCTAGAAAATGTTCCCATACACTTCTTTGTTCCAACATTTTAGATTGTATTTTACATGTCGAAGTTTGTTGTTCATCTAAGAAATTTTGGATCCATGGAAAGGGTGGGCCCACCATTGAGTAATTAAATATCTAATGTTTGGATCGTGGAGCCACATTGACTCAAATCTAAAGGGATATTTGAAAGAGGAGGCATGAGGATGATAATCTAGTAATAGGGGATTATGGTTGGATCTGATTCTAGGTAGAGCGCACATGGTTGCATCACCAAAATTTTGGATGGCATTAACAAAAAAAAGTACACGATCAAGGTGCATTTGGATCAGTTGGTCCTCCTTCCTATGGTTTCTCCATGTGAACTTTGGCCCTCTAATATTGATGTCCATTAGTTTTTTGTTATCCACAAAGCTCATGAAGTACTCATAGAATCACTCAGTTATTAGAGTCCCTACTCTCTTATCAAAAGTAAAGAGGGGGGTTTTGAAGACTCTGGCTAGCATCCAAGCTTCTATAGAAAAAATGTCTCTCAGTTGATTGAGGGAGTTCCATAATGAGTTCCTCCAAGAAGGATCATTTGGGGCATAAACATTTGATAGGACCCATCAGAACCCATCATCTTTGTTTAAGAACAAATTTTTAATGTAGCTCTTAGCCATAGACAACACCATCTTGTCAACCTTGGTTGGATCCCATAAACACAAAAGGCCCCCTGAAGCTCCATTGGCTCGATTGAAACAGGAGGCAGAGTCTTTCCATATGTAATTTGAAATGCAAGAAACATCTTGAGAATTAAGCTTGGTTTCTTGGAGAAGAATAATGGTGGGTCTATATTCTCTCCTAATGGACTTTACTAAGTGTTGTTTGTTTCATCCATTGAGACCTCTCACATTCCATGAGAGGATCTTCATTTGGTAACTCTTGATGATGTGTGCTTCCCTCTCCTTGGTGGGGGGGAGGTTATTTATGTTCTATTCCTGGGTATTTGAAATTTGAGAGGACGCTTTGAGAGTGATTTGGGTGCCATTTGTGATTTCATTTGAGGCTTACCTGTTTCTAATGTCTTGTATCGATGGGTGGTCCCTCTTATTAATTGATCCCACATCCACCAAAGTTTTCCTTAGAGAGTAAGAGGGGGGAGGACTGGGGGGAGGTGTTAGAGGAGAGGGCGCTATTCAGGGATGTTGAGGCTTGAATGGGAGAGGGAGGGGAGGGTGGTGGGTGCAGTAGAAAGTTGAAAGTTGGTTTAGATGTATTAGAGGGAGGGTCATTGAAGGATAGGGGGAGAAGTGGTTTGACACTGGGATGGATGGGTTGCAAGGGGGAAGGACCTGACTAGGGGGGTTCTAAAGGTTCATCCTCTCGATAGGGGGGCGTAGAATGGGAGATAGGAGGTTTTGGGATGGTATCAGGGCTAGGGAGACAACTGGTTTTGGGAATACGATTATTCCTCTGAGAGGAGGTGGTTGTGGGTTGAGAAGGGTACTAGAAGTTGAGACGGCCTTATTTGAAACATAGAGTGCAAAATGCAGGTTTATTTTTGTATTCAATAGCTTGAGAGAAAGTACAGACCTTGGAAATGAGGTTGATCAAATATGGGAGTTTTGTGTCCAAATTGGCATTGACACACATGCGATCCTAGGTAATTCGCGTCTAGAATTGTGTTGAAAGGTCAAAAATATTAGTTATCCAATGCTTCTCTCTATGTCGCGTAGGATGTCTTAGTGCAAAAATTGGATCGAAATACTAGGAATGTAGATCCATATCAGATAAAATTTAATACTTTGGGTTGTAGGGTTGAAATACCCCCTATTTTTGGAGTAAGAGGCCTCTCCAACCAAAGAAACAAGGCCCACCAGTGAGAATCCATCGAGAGTCTACAGGATTGTTTAGCTGGATTAGGAAGAATCCTCTGAGGAGGGCAACTAGATCCATGGATATGATCAGGTTCCAAGAGGTGTTGGCCCATTTATGAATGGACTCCATGTTAGGATAGGATCTAAGGAATTTTCTAATCAGCAAGTTGGAGTTCTGGTCGATCACACTAGTCATGATTTCATAGGGGATCTCAAGGTTGTCGTTGGAAGGGAGCAACTCAATCTTGGGCCCTATATTTGGATTAGGGTTTGGGCTTACTATCTCTATGAAGGATTTAGAGGAATTTGAAAATATTCCTACCACTCCTAAGGCTCCCACTTTTTTACTAGAAGGTCCCTGGGTCTATGATTTAGGATCAAATTTTGACCCCTAGTATCCTGATCCTATGGTGAGTATGGTTTTTGGTCCTGGGTCCTCTGCTTGGGCTATGCAAATGTCTTCCCAACTAATCCAGGTGGTCTGGGTATGGGGAGTCTACTCTCTATATTGTGGTACAACATGTCCTTGTTCAAATTACTCAATATACCCTAGATCCCACCCCGATTATTATTGCCCTCACTGATGTGGCCAAGATTGTCTCTATTGCCATCTTTGGGTTCGATTATGTTAGGATTCTAATTTTCATCCATTTTTGCTCATGTTTCCTTTCCATGCACCGCTACTCCCTACCTTTTCATCTGTTGCATCTTCTTCATTTTTTCTCGCTCGTTCCTCTATTTTTTTTGTTTTTCATCCTTTATGAAGTTTTGTTTTAATTTGAAAATATTAAGCTATAATTCTCCTTTAATTTGCTTTCAAATATGATTGATTTTCATATAGTTTCAACCTTATATTATACCTTTATAACTCCTTTTAATGAAAGCAAATTAGAATAATGTAAACTCTTACCTTTATAATGCTACAAACCCCTACATACTCAATGTTGAATTCAGACGTAGATGATAGCAATCTTTAGTATTCCTCCTGGCCATTATGACCAATGGTAAAATTTGTATTCTCCAATATATGGGTGTAGATGAGATCAACAGACTTTAATTCTTATCTTGAAATCCTATGACAAACGATGACTGATTTTTTATTCTATTTTGACTGTAATATTTGGATAGTGGATACCTTAAGTCTAGCTTCTTTCACCATCTTGACCAAGAGCTTTAAATTTTCTTCTCATTTCTTATATGCTACAACTCCTTGCTTCTATGAATGCACTTCCTTCCTTAGTCTTAATCACCTTAAATAGGAAGAGGATTTTTTGAATATGACAAGTGTCACGGTAGTTTTATTTCAATACTCGAAGAAGAAACTTGAAATTTGCTATAGTATAGACATTAAAGTCTTTATGTGAGATCTTGTATACCTTGGTTACAAGTGTCACCTCTTCTCTAACATAACCGATGTTCTCACTATGTAATGCTTCCTTTCACGTGTGCAAGCTTGAGCATTATTTTGAGTGCTCAATGGTGACAAGTGGCACCTTATATATTTTGCATTAACCTTCCTCTTCAACGTATTCTTGTAATATTCCTCAATCCATTATTTTCAACTCATATTTTGTTGTGTTTTCTCCTTAATGCTTCGATGGTGCTTGGTATGTGAGTTGATTCTAGTTGGGATAATGAGCACTGCTATAATGTTTGTGAGCTAGGACTATGAGCAACACTACTCTAATGGTATTTTGAATGCTCCTTGTGGACATATGTCTAGCTCTTGGGTATTGCTTTCTCTACACTTGGATTTTCTCCTACTTTCAAGATACTTGTAATTCTGCCTTTGTAGATGATAGCTTCTTCTTGTGCTATGCTATGTATGTTGTGCAGGTTTTTTATTGTGGTTGTCCAAACCGTGGATGATTTGAGCTTCTTGAAGGCCCCTTTTTACCTTGCTTTGATAGTGCTTCTCTATGATTGCTTGGAGGTGTTTCTTCCTTATGAAGAATGTGTCTTTATGACACTTAGATCTTGTCCTTTTTCCTACATAGGACAAAATTTTATGGTGCAATATAATTTAAATAAACTTTTAAATAGAATACCTTCTTTTTGCACCTCCTTTTGCACTCTTTCCTGTTGGTTTTAATGGTGGCTTTCTTGTAGGCAAGTGCTAATTTTACATTGTCTCCTTTGCTACACAACTCTCTCCTTTGTTTGGTTACTTTGGTAATAAACCCAAGCTAATAACCATGTAGATAGAAGCTTTTGTAGAAGTAATTTCTACACTAATTTTTTTTTGTAAATTGCCCTTAGTGCACCTCAAATCTGAGACTCACCAAGTCTCGATTTGTAGCTTCTTTTACTAATTTTTATGGTGGATTTCTTCTCCACTCCTTTGAGGAATAAAATATGATTTTTGTGCCTTATTTGGGCCACAAAATGTTCCAAATTTTGTGCACCAAATAGTGTCTCTAGACACTAATAATTTATTGGTTTTATGCCCTTGATCTTTAAAAATCAACAAACACTAACCATACCTTTTGAGAGTAACTAGTTAAATATCAAATAGTATAGTGCTAATGGATTAATAATGCACTTTAATGGTAACAATAATCTCACCTTATTGCTCCTATAAATGAACTCTCAAAATAATTTCAAATGCAATTAATAATATTTGCAACTCTTAAGAATAATTTATAAAGAACCCTTAATGAATAATTTGTAGTTTTTAGTGGTTGGGGTGGTCTGGTGCTTTCTCCCACTCTTTGTTTGCTTCAAATTCTTGTTTGGCACCTTTTGATTCAAATTTGGTTTTTGGCGGGCCTTCCCTTCCTACCCATTTTTCCTTTGGTGCAAAGGAAGTCATATTCCTCTAGCACAAAGGAAAGCGCCTTCCCCTGGCGCAAAGGATGGCACCTTCCTTTTCTGGTCCTCTAGCGTGTTCCTTTTTTGTTCCTTTTGGTTGTCCTTGCCTTGATTTAATCTAATGTATTTTGTTGCAATTTGATCCATTGTAATCAGGTTTTGGGATCCTTGATAAAAATCCAGTTTTAATCTACCAAAAAAAAATTGCAGTTTTCACTACAAAAAATATTGTAGGGTGTAGTCTTCTTGCTTTCTAGATAGATAATAGGTAGGTGATAATTTTCTTTCTTTTAAAAAATATCCAACTTATATTTAATGTGCAAATATATCTTTAAAATGGACTCTCCTTTTTGCACTTTTATAAAGACTATAATATAGGCCCTTTTTCTTTGCAACTCTAATCTAAATATGGTGCTTAATGGAATTTGATAACGAATCCTTATTTGAAGTTCAACTAATTGCACCCAAGTTGCTACCTTGTAATGGATGAATTCGTAACTTCTTGTTGGCTGTCCAAAATAGCTTCTTGCTTCACCAAACTATGGTCTCAAACCTTCTATCTTGAGCCTAGGGTTTAGTGGCTTGATCCTTCCAGGTGATCTTCTATTTTCTATTGTAGATTTAGAGAACTCTTATCTGTGAACTATGCTTTATTGCTATGAGAGGTAATCTCCAAATCTCTTAGATTTGGTAGGATTCTTCTGTCTAAATCCTCCTTCAATATTCTTATTGAATTTTGATTTCAAACATGATCTTCTTCTTCTCAATATTATGAATATCTTGAGGTCTTCACTGGATTCTTCTTTAGGATTTGGTACTCTTTGCCAAATTCTTCTTCTCTTGGGATTGTTGTCGGATGCCAACAATTATCTCAAGTCCTTCACTATTAGGAGCTTCTCCTTAGTAGTGGATTTCTCCAATGAATTCTCCTAGGAACTATTTTAATGATACTTCTATGAGCTTTGCAACAAGGCTCTCCAAGCCTTCTTCATTTCCTCCTTAAGACCTCTCCAAGGTCTTCTATCTTAAAGCTTCTTTGGTCTTCCAACTGAAACTTTTTTTCAACCTTCTACTTTTGGAAGAGTTGGTGATTATATATTCTTCTTGAATCTCTAAAACATTTTGCTTCTCTAATAAGGAATAGGACTCTGTTAGTCCCTCTCTATCTCTTCCAAGATTGGAAGTTTTCTAATGAGACCTACTTTGGATCTCTTCAACTTCTTCTAAAATAATTCTTTAATCAGTAAAGGAGATAACCAATATCTTGTTTCGTAGACTCTTCTCTCAGTCTTCTCTAGAGTCTTCTTTAGAATTAAGGCTTCTATGGCCTTATTATTTGGGATCAAGGCTTCTCTAGACTTTTATTCTATATCAAGGATTTGTGGCCTTTTCTTTTTTATCAACGCTTTTGTGGATTTTTCTTTTGTATCAAGGCTTCTATGGCCTTTTCTTTCTACAATGTGAATTTTTTCAATCTTGCAATGAAGATCTCCAATATCCAAACTTCACCACAACTCTTCTCCTAGAGTATTTTTTTGCAACAAAGAACTAATCTCTGCATGAGGAAAACACATAGAATTTTAGGCAACAAAGATGAAATCCTTCTCTATATATTGTAGGAAGTGTCCCAAATTCTGAGATTTAATTTTTTGCAAAAAAAAACTTTGGAGAAGAGTTAACATTAAAAAATCTAGATCCTTAAATAGTCTTCACTAGTCGATCCATGAAACTAGTGGAATGAATGTTGAGTCCTAGTCTTCACGAGTTTTTCTACAACTCTGTGGAAAAAATATAGACAAATGTAATCTTAGAATTTCTATAACTAATATTTATTTCAATCCTCACTTGTGACTCTTCCTATTTACTATTGACCTACTAGACTTCTCTTATGACGACTTTTGTAAGTGGCAATGCACAATGGCAAGTTTGGTTTACAAAAGCGCAAAGAGGGACTATGATGGATGTAGGTCCTCCTATTCCTATATTGATTCATCATGGTTTTGATACCACTGTTAGCTTTTGAGGATATATGTAGTGGGAGAGATATATCATAGGTCCTAATAAAATACAAAAAATATGAAAGAAAGTAATTATGTAATATGATTGAAATATAGTATAAATAGAAAGTGGCAAAAATACAATGTAGTATGGAGGTGATGGTCACTCCATTAATATAATATAAATAACTACATTGTACTCCATACAGGAGTTCTACCATTATCTACTACACTCTGATATAATGCACTTGATATGTCTGATATTTCTCTATAAGTCCCTTTATATAGGAAGATAGATTCCTTAGCCGATACTCTACCTAGTTGTACAAGGGGACACCTTGCACATTACAACTTACAAATTGACACTTGTGCATTTATTACTTTGCTTGAATTAACTAGCTAACTTCCCCCTAAATTAATCTCCTACTCTAACTATGTACCAAATGTACTACATTTACATGACCCAAATGATGTAATATACTCTAACACGTATGAGATAATCTGGCATAATTGTCATCACTGGTATCAAAGCCTTCTAGCCACTTGAGCTTGTTATTTCTAGGGTGGAGATAGTGAAGAAGATTAATAATATTTAAGGTAAAGGAAGAGAGAAGAATATTATTGGATAAATTGAAAGAATATTGAAGAGTTTGAAGAGAAAAAGAGATTGATTAGACGATTGTTGGAGGATATTGTGAAGATATTGTGATTATTCAATTTTTGAAGTTTTCAAATTTATTGGAATAAATTTGGACAAGCATTTTATGAAGATAAAGTCTACATGTGAGTGTTGGGATAGAATTAATATTTATTGGATATTTATTTATTATTCAAAGAATATTGAAGTGTTATGAGATATGATTGAAGGATTGAGCAAAAGATAAAATTAGAGTGTTGAAGGCTTGAACATGAGAGGATGTTGTAAGCATTAGAATACATGGGATTTTATACTGATGAGAAGACTGAGTGAGAAAATATTGAAGGCTTGAATCAAAGTTCACACTATGAAGAATACATGAGAACACAAATCATTTTGCTAAATATTGAAGGAGGAATCTAAGATGAAGCATTGGAGACATTGTTAAAGCAAAGAGAAGCTCAGTCAAAGTAGATAAGTCATTTACATGAGTTTAGGAGTAAACATAAGGAAGAAGAATCAACAAAGGCAAAGTTAAAAGTTTGGTAGCAGATTTTAAGAGGAGATTATCTAAGTGCCCTAACATATTTTTCTTGATAAGAGGACATTACCTAAGCAACCTAACAAATTTTGCTCTGATGAGACACTTGATTGAGTGTTATTAAAGGTAAATCCATTTGAGGAATATTTTCATATTTAATATTTGGAGTTATAAGGTACACTTTGTAAAATGATATTGCTTTGAGGGAGAGACAAGGATATACTTAACTAATAAATTAATTTATGAAATAATTAATTAATTGAAGAAATTGTTTAATTAAAGGAGGAATTAAGAAATTGAAAATTGCTTCTTTTTTTAATAGAAAAACCCCTTGCAGGGTCACCTTGGTCTGAGAGACCACAAACAGGGGGTTCTACACCATCAAAGTCACCCGGGAGTCGCACCCGACCCTGCCCGCACCAACATTATCAATTGGATTTTGGATGCCCAATTCAGCTTTTTGGTAGGGTGGATATTTGAACCTGGGACCTCCCTTGGAGGATTGCCCTCTCCTCTCCAACTCACCTACAACACCTGGGTAAATTGAAAATTGCTTTGGGAGATATAAGAAGAGCAAAAATAGAATTGGCAAATTGATGAATGGTGAATTAAAATTTACAATGTTTGATTGATGAAAATTTTAAATAAGGAATGAATTTATGAATGAGAGTTATAAGGAAACAAAACATTTGAAATTTTAATTTAAGGTTAATTAATTAGTGTGGATTAAATTGAAATTGAAAGTGATCAATTATTTGAGAATTAAAATTGATTAAATCAATTACTTTGAATAAGAATTGAGAATCGAGTGATTAAAGAAGGGGCAAGAATTTAAAATTAAAAATGTAGAAGTTATAAGAAATGGAAAATTTAAATAATATATGACAATGCTTATGATACAAATTAAGCTAAAATCATTGGTATATTGACTTAGGAGCAAGCAAACATATGATTGGAAATAAATAATGGTTTAACGTATCTCAAGAAAAATGTGAGAAACTAGTTGCTATAGCACATGATAGGACATATGAGGTCAAAGGAGTAGGAGATATATTAATCAACTTATCTAATGAGAAGTGCATGATTAAAAATATGTTATATATCTCAGGACTAATTGCTCATCTACTCTTAGTATCTCAAATGATAAATCAAAATTTACTGGTTGAGTTTAAAATTATTGAAAACAAAAAGAAATGCATTATTACTAAACAAGGAGAATTGGATCATACACAAATGGTCTATTTTGCTCTTGATACTCTATCAAATATTATTTTATCGATAAGAACATTAGAAACAAGAGAACTTTGGCATTAAATTTTAGGGCATATAAGTGCATACTCTTTGAATGAAATGAGAAGATATCAAATGGTGATAGGATTACCTAAATTTAAATGGCAATATATAGTTTTTCTAGAATGTCTTGTAGGAAAACAACATAGAAAACCTTTTGAGTTAATTTTATACAAAGTTTAGGAGTGACTATACCTTTTACTCAAAAAAAAAAGTTTAGGAGTGACTAGAATTAATATACACATATTTATGTGGACCAATGGAGACTACGAGTCTTGGTGGACATAGATATTTTTAGTTGTGTATTGATGACTATTCCAATAAAATGTGGGTATACTTCTTGAAACTTAAATTTGAATATTTTAGTCATTTTAAATAATTTAAGCAACTAGTGGAAATAAAAACATGAAGATCAATCAAGAATATTTGCTTGGATAGAGGTGGTGAATTTCTATCAAAATAATTTGAATAATTTCTAAGACTAAATGGTATAAAAATATAACTCACTATAGCTTATTCACCTCAACAAAATGGTATAGCAGAAAGAAGGAATCATTCCATTATGGAAATGATACGTTGCATGCTAAAATAAGCAAATCTTGATCGACAATATTAGGCAAAATTTGTTAAAACTATAATATATATACAAAATAGACCACCCACAAGAATACTTAAAATATTACTCCTGAAGAAACCTGGTCAATATGAAAACCTTTAGTAGGACATCAATAATTTTTTGATGTAAAGAAAACTTACACATTCCAAAGCAAAAAAGAACAAAATTAGATGAAAAATTATATGTGGGATATTTCTTGGCTATGATGATGATTCAATAGGATATAGAATAATTGATCCAATCACAAAGAAAATTCATGTGAGCAGAGATGTGGTTTTTGATGAAGGAAACAAAACCCTTGTTTAAATTCCAAAGATCAATTTATCAGATAAAGAAGAATCAAAACTAGAAATATTTAATAAACCAACTAAAAACTTAGAATTCATAATCTCACCACAAAGAAAAAATGCAAAATGGTATATAAATACTCTTAAGGACTCAAAGCTAGAACAATTGCCAGATCTTAGCACTATAAGACCATAAACTCGTAGTATAACAAGAACAAATATGGGTTTTATGAGTCTAGTAGCAAAGCCTACAACTATACAAGTTTCCATAAGACAACTAAAATGAAGAATAGCAATGGAATTAGAATATGCAGCATTAATAATGAATTAAACATGGGATCTAGTTGATCTACCATAGTGGAAGAAAGCATTAGGATGTAAATGGGTCTACAAGATAAAATACAAGGTTGATGGTTCTCTTGAAAAATACAAGGTATGACTAGTTACAAAGGGTTATACTCAAACAAAAGGAATTTACTATGAAGATACTCTTGCACCTACAACAAGAATGACTACTATTCGTATAATTTGTGCATTAGAAACACAACTTGGATAGAAACTACATAAAATGGATGTTAAGAGTGTATCTCTTAATTGAGATCTTGAAGAGGAGGTATATATGATTCAGCCAAAAGTATTTGTTGTTAAGGAAGGGGAATAAAAGGTTTGCAAATTAAAAAAATCATTATATGGATTAAAACAAGCACCTAGAGCATGGTACATTAAAATTAATGATCATCTTCTATGACACAATTTCAAAAGAAGTGCATCAGATTCAAATTTTTATATAAAAAAGGTTGGATCAGAGAGAATAATTCTTGTGGTATATTTTGATGATATAGTAATTATAGGAAGTTCAAAAACTATAATTGATGAAGTTAAAAATGATCTGGAAAAGGACTTTGAAATGACATATTTTAGACTTCTACACTACTATGTTGGTTTAGAAATTTGTCAAAAAGAAAATAATATCATGATAACTCAAACAAAGCATGCAAAATCATTACTGGAAAAATATAGAATGATAAAATGTAAACCTAAAGATACTCTAATAGAACAAGAACTACAACTATCAAGATATGATAAGTCATCACTAGTTTCTGCTACTACTTATTGACAACTAATTGAAAGTCTTTTGTATTTAACAAATACTAGACCTGATATTATTTTTGTTGTAAATTATCTCTCTAGGTTTATGCAAGAGACTAGGGAAAGTCATTGGGAAGATACAAATAGAATACTACAATATATTAGCAAAACCATAGAATATGGATTAAAATACAAAAGAAATGATAATTTTTAAATACATGGATATTCATATTTTGACAATGTTGGATTTATAGATGATAGAAAATCAATATCAAGATATGTATTTCATCTTGGGTCAGGATCTATTTCATGGTATAGTAACAAACAACATGAAGTGTTACTTTCATCAATAGAAGAAGAATAATGTGCAATAAAATATGTAGTACATGAAGCACTTTGGTTACAATACATTTTATTAGATATGGGAATCAGAAAGACTCCTATAATGCTAAATTATGATAATCAAGGAGTTCTTAAATTAATAAAAAGTCATGTGATTCATGAAAAAACAAAACACATTGAAGCTCAATGTCACTTTATTAGAGACCATGTTTAGGATCATCACATTCAAATAAAATTTATTCTCACTAAATATCAGCTTGCAAGTATTTTTACAAAAGCACTTGGATAAAGCAATTATAAGATATTTTATAATCATATTTTTACATCAAAAGACCTTCATACAACATAACGTAATATGTAGGGATGTTAAGGGTATTAAATTTTTTGGTACCTTGAGTACCATGGAGTATTATTGTGAATATTAGTTTAAGAATTAATTTGATATTTTTCTAAGGTATGTGTCAAAGTGTGAAGATTTATTGTGTTATATAATAAAGTGTGATAGGTGTCAAGAGAGCAAGTGAAGATTCAAAGTGTTAGGTGTCAAGTATAGAAGTGAAGAGTCATGAAAGATGTGTCAAGATGTAAAGTGAAGAGTCATGTAATCATGAGAGTTTTTTCATAATGTGAGGCATGTGAAAGGTTGCATCTCTCAAGAGTTTGATGAGAGTAAAAGTCATGTAAAGTTATATATTGAAGATAAAGCTCCAGGCAATGTAATGAATTTTGATGTATTTCTTTTATTATCAATAAAGCTTTACTTTGTAAAATATTGGTATTATTTTTATGAATGTGATTGATATTTACTCCTAGATAAATTAACCTATGAGATTATCTGGCATAATTACCATCATATTTGTTCCCATGAAAGGTGAGACAAAATATTTTAATAATTTTCATCAAATAAACCTTTATAATATAATTTTTAAGATCATTTCAAAAATTATGGTAAATTAATTGAAAGGAATTCTAGGTTGTGTTATCTCAAATAAAAAAGGTGGTTTTGTTCATGGTAAACAAATTATTTATGGTATAATCATTTCACAGAAGGCCAAAAATTCTTTTCATACCATGAAAAACTAGGTATGCTTGCGAAATTAGATATGAACAAAGCATATGATAGGATTTCTTGGAATTTTCTACATGATATTCTCAAAAGGTTTGGTTTTGATTATAGTTGGTATGAATGGATTAAATGTTGTTATAGCACTATAAAATATTCTATTTTGATCAATGGTTTCCCTATTGGTTACTTCAAGTCATCTTGTGGACTTTGCCAAGGTGATCCACTATCTCCTTATCTATTCATTATTTTTGTGAAAGCATTAGGAAGAGCTTTCACAAAGATAAAAATGGAAGGAAAAATCAAAGGTATTCAAGTTGCAACCCTTTAAATCTCATCTCCAATTTGTTGATGATACATTTCTTTTGGGTCATCCCTAATATAGTAAGGCCATGGATTTTAAATCAATATTATCATGCTATGAGAAGACTACTAGATAATTGGTTGATACTACAAATTCTAGGATTTTTCCCATTAACACTACCCTATATTTACAATAAATTATTGTGAATATTTTAGGGTTTAAAATTGAAAAAAATTCCATCAACCTACTTGGGTATTCCTTTGTCTCATAAAGGAAATAAAAAGAAGCTTTGGTTTTCTCTTTTGGATAGAATGAAAACTTGTTTGGAAGGTTGGAAAGGTAATTTCTTAACCATGGTGAGAAGGCTACAAGTCATAAATACTACATTGTAATCCATCCCTATTTATATGATGTCACTTTCAAGATTGTGAGTAGGCGTACATCAAAATTCATAAAAATCAAAGAGACTTCCTTTGGAAAGGTTGTGAGGAAAACAATTGGTTTTTTTTTTATAAGTGGGATAGGGTTGTTAAAGGAAAGAATATTAGAGGATCAAGCTTATATAATTAAAAACTTATGAGCTTATCATTAAGGGAAAAGCTTGGGTGGCTATTATTTGGAGAGTAAGGAAAGGATTGGGTGAAAATATTACTTCAAAAATATATAGGTTCTCTTGATGCCATGAAATTATTTAGGAAAAGAACCCTATCCAAAGGATCATCAACATGGAACTTCATATCAAATAGTTTGTAATTGATAAATAAACATATTATATGGTCATTCAATGAGAGCAATTATGCAAATTTTTGGTCTAATGCCTGGTTGGATCCTTACCCTCTTATATCTGACTCAAAATGGCAACCATTACCTCAAGCATGCCTAGCTTGTAAAGGTCCAAAGTTCAAAGACTATATTAACATGAGCAACAACTCTAGATCATAAATTTATTTTAGTGATGGTTGAAGGAGAGGAACTCAAACAAATTGCAGATGAACTTCAAAATATGCTTCAAGAGTTATATATGTTAGAAAAATGAGCCCAAATATCATAGGTCTATAATTCCTAGAATCATATAATTTCATGCATATAATATCATTCAATCATAACACCAATATTTCATAAAAATAACTTAATTGATTCAATCCAAAATCTATTACATTAAATAGAAATTTTTCTTCAATATATAGGTACATGAGACTTCACATTCACCTAAATCTTGATCTTTGATCTCCTTAAACTCGTGAGAGATTTCTTCATATTCCTCTCTTACATAATGAATATCACATATTACATAATGACAAGGTCTCTCATGACTACAAACACCCTACCTCTAAAATTGACACATCACACACATAACTCTCACTTACATACAAGACACCTCATACAACTCTTCACTTACACACATGATATCTTTCACTCATAACTCACACTTGATTACATGCCACATAAACACACTTCACAACTTGACACATGCCAAATAATAAACACACATCATAATCCAAATATTTACAAAGGTACTCAAGGTACAAAATAATATAATACCTCCAACACCCTCTCATATTACATTATTTGGTATGAAGGCCTATTTCCTTCAATCTCTAACTCTTGTCTTTGTTCTCCTACTCTAGCTTTCAAACTCCTTTAATATATAGTTTTGAATCTGCCTCTTTATGTTATTCCTTGTGTCCATCATACTTATAAATAATCCATTACAATATAATATAATATGTAACAACTCATATACTTATGTAGACATCAAATCATTACAAATAATTTTTCACATATTTTTAACCAATACATATGCCTTGTGTACATTCTTTGTTTATATTCAAGTCTCTTTTATCAAATGTCATATCCCCTTCTTTGTTGGATTTTCATCCAAATTATCATAGGTCCCAATGTTCAGGATCACAATTTATTAATAATATATGTGGAAAATATTAATGAATAAACATTTATATAAAATAATAATAACATGAAGTAAAATTGCCAATATCATTCATTCAATAACATGAAGAAAAATTACAATAGAATTGCTCAAACTACATAGAATCTTCTATATTATCAATGCTTGAATGAATTCTTCTCTTCAATATACAACAATGAGCTTTATCTCTATAGTATAATCTTAGAAAGGTGATTCTTGGATTCTTTTCCTATTGCTCTCCTCACATATTTGGGAAATGCATGTTTTCCTATTCCATGCATAAGATAAACCTCTCATGCCTTTGGTCTTCTCATCTTGTCACTTGTATACATGAATTTTGACTATCTATTTGCACACTCTATTCTATGACACTTACACACTTTACTATATGATACATTGCACACTCCTACATCTATACACATGCACACTCTATTACATGACACTTGTGCACATTCTCACTCATCACACTTGCACACATAATTATATGACACTTGTGCACATTCTACACATAAACACATACATAAAGAGGAAATATAAATCACACTCCTAAACTATAGACTCATATCCTAATCTAATATTTACATTTCTACCACAAGGTACCATGGGGGTACATTAGTATGTATCAAATAAGGTAATAATTTTCAACACCCCCTTGTATTACATTATTACATTATTTAGTTATATTCAATGCAATGTTGAAATTGATGTTGTCCTACAAACTCTCAATATTCACTTATAGTATCATAATAAATTTTTAAATTTGATGATATTTTATTGTCATTCTTACTATCATATGTTGAATGTAGTACTCTTCCATTACATTTGTTATATGCTTCGTAAAATGTATCATATAACTTACTTGTATCATGACCAATATCTTTTATCATGGATTTTCCTTTTAGAGTTTCAATCAACTCTTCTTGCTTTTGACTTTTGTCTTTATGGATTTCAAGTGAAAGCAATGCCATATACATTATACTACCTATATCAATAGGTATTATAATATCATCTTTAGAATTGTCAATTTCTTCAACAAGTTTTGAGTGCAAATAATATTCAAATGTTTCAAAATTTTCATTCATAGCTTCTTTGTAGATAAATCTCATTGCTATGTCTTATTTTTCATTAGATTTTTCAATCAATTATTGTATGCCAATTTTCAAGACTTCCAATCTTTCCTTTCTTATTATAGCCTTCAAATTATTTTCTTCCATGATAATCAAATTCTTCAAATTTGCAAAAATCAATTCTCTTTGGAGTAGAATTCCTTATTTCTCCAAATTCAAGTTTCAATTAATCAACAAATTTTTCAAAATACAAAAAAAAAAAATTTTGCTTTCAATTCAATTTTCAAAAATAAAGTTTTTGAAATCAATTTCAATTTTTCTTTTGGATTATAAAAACCTTATCTCTCCAAACTTATAATTTTGCAATTTATCAAATTACAAATTTAATTCTTCAAATCTCAAATTGCAACCAATTAAATTCTTTAAATAATTTTTTTAATTCAATTGCAACAATTAAAAAATTCAAGTTCTTTTTGGAGTTGAATTCCTTTTGTCTCTCTAATTAAAAAATTCTCAATTTTCACTTTTCAACTTTTCAAAAATCAAATGTGGAAGTAAAAAGTAAAAATTTAAATTAAAAAATCCTTATCACTCCAAAAATAATTAAAAGCATTAAAAGTTATAAAGCTTATCACCCTTTTAATAATATCAATCATGCACCTAATTATTTTATTATAATCTTAAAACTCCAAATATTAAAGGCACTAATGTTGAAATTTTCACTAAAGAATATTTATTAAAAATAGATTTCAAACCTTACCTCCTATTCGTGAGATTCCCAACTCTTCACCTTCTAGTTGTTGTCAGGTCAAGATCAGGTATATGGTAAGGTGAAGTCATAGTGCACAACTACATCTCAAAAAACATTATTCATACTTCTCTATGAAGTGTTTCACTAGTACAATCAACAATAATACCATTCCTCACCTTTTGTACAAGCTTTCTTTTCAATCTAATTTGCTTTGGCTCCCAATAGATGCAAGATTCTTTAGCTCTATGAGATTGTTGTGTGTTCTATTTCTCAAGGCACTCCTTGTTTCTTCTCTAGAACTCTTCTCAAATATTTTATTCAACACTTCTTAAATATTTTGGTATGAATCAACACGACTTTTTCACAAGCTCTTTCAATGCTTCTTATTTCTATTTTTTTAATCCTTAGAACCAGTAGGTTCAATACTCTCCTCCAGGAGATTATCTTTCAATTTTTTCCTTAGGTGGCTTTGGCCACTCTAATAATTTTTGCTTCTTGGTGGCTTTAGCCACTCCTTATCTAGTTCTCTTTCTTCATAGAGAATCCAACTAAATCAGGGTGACTTAGATTATCCCCTCACATCCAACTTTTTTCAAATTTTGTGCTTTAATGCAGCATGCATCAACATCTTCTTAGATGTTGCTTTATATTTGAACATCTCTAAATTTGGGCAGCTTTCCATAACTCCCTCAAGTGAATCTATTGGAAACTTTTGTTGTCTTCCAGGTTCCTATGACCTACGTAAAATGTTGTTGTGTATCCTCTATTATTGTAGGTCCAAATCTTGCTCTCAGAGATATCATAGACTCCTGGTCGCTTCGATAATTTCTTACTCCCTAAAGATAGCAGTTTGAACCCCAATATTATTTGATTCAAACTCAATTTTTTTATTATACTAGAGGAATCAATAACTTGTTACAATTTTCTATGCCTCTTCATGGGTTTGAATCTTGCTCCTTGTCACCACTATAACCTCTAGTTGCATTGGGTAAACCTTTTATGTAGTCGGTTATGTTGATGCGACATGCCCACCGATACTATGGGGCCTAAGGGATTGGAATCCTGGTCTCTGCACTCCTACAGAAGTATTTTGAGAATTGAACCAAGACCTCAAACCCTTAATTAAAACTCAATTATAATATCAAGCTTTTTCATTAAAGCTTTGAATTTGAATTCACACCAAAGATCTCTTCCCTAATGCTAGCTTCTATATTGAACCTTTTTGCAAATTAAATTTACACTGGGGTTCTTCTCTGATGCCAACTTTCAAGTTTACCTATTCCAAAATTATGGATAGAGTGTGGTAGCTCTGATGCTATTGTTGTATTTTTAGCTAAATTATCATAGATCCCAATGTTCAAGATCATAATATATCATTCAATATTTGAGCATTCAATATATGTGGCCAGTATTAATAAACAAATATTCATATAAAATAATAATAATATGAAGTAAAATGGCCAATATCATTCATGAAAATAAAAGAAGAAAACTTACAATAGAATTGCTCAAACTACATACAAGCTTCTATATTATCAATGTTTGAATGACTTCTCTTCAATATACAACAAGGAGCTTTATCTCCATAATATAATATTAGAAAGGTGACTCTTGGACTCTTTATCTATTTATCTCCTCACACATCTTGGATATGCATATTTTCCTATTACATGCATAAGATAAACCTCTCATGCCTTTTGCGTTCTTATCGTGCCACTTGTATACATGACTCTTGACTCTCTATTTGCACACTTTATTCTATGATACTTGCACACTTTACTATATGACACATTGCACACTCCTACATCTATACACATGCACACTCTATTACATGACACTTGTGCACATTCTCACTCCTCACACTTGCACACATAATTACATGACACTTGTGCACATCCTACACATGAACATATACATAAAGAGGAAATATAAATCACACTCCTAAACTATAAACTCACGTCCTAATCTAATATTTACATTTGTACCATAAGGTACCATGGGGGTACATTAGCATATACCAAATAATGTAATATTTTCCAACTTACTTGAACAAGATCATATCCTTCATTTGTTTTCAATATTTTGTGAGTATCACAAAGAATATTTATGATGAATTTCTTTGTACTTGGATTATACTTGAAGAACAGTTTTCTTATCATATTGATTGGTTCTATGTGATATCATTGTTTGGTAATTCCCATGATGCCTTAGTTTATTCCATGTTCAAATCTATTATTGAAAGGTATTTTAGAACTTCATTACTCTTGGATGATATCTCAAAATTTATCTTTAACATTTTTCAAATTATTGCACATCAAAAAACTTACTTTTACAATCTTCTTTTCTTCACAAAAAAATCTTCAAATTAATTTCCTTTGATGTCTATGAAATTCCTTATTACTCCCAAAACAATTTTCTTCAATTTAATTTTCAAATTTATTGTAGTCTGGTTTGTTATCAAGCCAAAGCTAGAACTGTGATCATTATCTTATAGGATTTTAAGGTGAGCACCCACTAATCATAGCCCAGACTAAACATTGAAAGAACCAAATTGCTTTGATTCAACCTCTAGAAAAGGCTAGTATACCTTGTCAACTTAATGGGTGTTGACTCTATTTAGCTCAAAATAGTAAAATTTTAGGGATAGGGATGATAGGGTTAGAAATGTATGAATAAAGAATGGATGGGTGAAGCTAACAACATAGACATCCACAAAGCAACTTCTAATGAATTGAACTTCAAAAACAATATTTGGGACTAACAACATTCAAAACTTATGCAATTATTGTATTAATGGCCTTTAACATCTACAACATTAATTATCCAAATTAACATAATAAGATCAATGCCTTGACTAACAAAAATAGAATTCCCATAAGCATGTATGCAAGAATAAATTATCTCAATTTACTCTAAGTTAGCTATCCAAATTAACAAAATAGACTAACCATAGCAGTAATAGCAAAGATAACTTTACAAAATTATATCTAGCCAATCAACACAAGTGCAATTTCAAGGTAAACATCCCTTGTAATGCTTCATTCATTATTTTTTAGAAGATATACATAGTAGAGCAAGCAAACACTTTAGAGCCAACCTTTTGAAAGGAGGTCACTACCTTTATTTATAGTTTTACAATGATAATCATTTCTAAGAATTATAAGGAGTTCGATGTTTTTTATTTTCTTGGCCACTTACCATCCATGATGCCAGCCAACTGTGAGTTCTTTATCTGTTACAATAAACTTCCGCTCTAAATCACCTTTGTTGTCGATGGTTCTTGTAACCCTCTTTCATTCATCTATTTGTAACTTAATTTGGTTAATTAGAAGAATCTAGAAGTTTCTAGATCGTAAGCAGCAATTTGGCTTCTATGGCATCTTATTTATCTTTTCCTAACCTTTTGTAACCATGCATGTACAAAAATTCACCAAAAATTTGAATAAAAGGGAAGCTTGATAATCATCATTGATCTGCCAATCGAACGACTAAGGATGATTATTGCACAACCATATTTCACCTTAATCTCAGTAGTATGAAAATAGAATTTTTCTCACATTCATTAAGCTCATTGAATTCAACATATTTTTATTTTTTATGTCGGCCATGGAGGGAACAAAAAATCGTGCACTTTGCACTTTAGTGTCTTGGTCAACTTTTTCGCGAAAATACTCATTTCAACGCTTTCTCTTTTGCAAACCAATTCTCATGCTTTTTTATTTGCACATGGATTACAAAGGGGTAAAATAATCGTGCATGGATGTTTTTCCCCATCTTATACCTTTTCTCACGAATTCTTTTTTTTCAACGCTTTTATGTTTTTTGGCGCTTTTGTGTTTTCTTGTGCATTTTGGTTTGCATGGAGATTACAAAGAGATCATAAAATCGTGTAAGGCATCCTTTTTTTATTTTTGGCCATTTCTCTTGCTTTTATGTTTGCTCATGCTTTTTGGTTTGCACAAATATTACAAAGGCAGTAGGAAATCTTGCTCATTCTATCTTCTCTGATTTGACCCTTTTCCAGCGCTTTTGTGTTTTCTGGTACTTTTGTGTTTTCTCACGCATTTTGGTTTGTGCAAATATTACAAAGAGATCATAAAATCATGCAAGGCATATTTTTTTTTCATTTTTTGACCATTTCTCGTGCTTCTCCAGTTTTAGCAAAAATGAGAAAATCAATGCTTTATTGTTTATTTTCTCCATACTTAATCAAATTTGCAAAAAATTTGGCTAAGTAGAGATGTAGCCAATTTTGGCCTACAACTCCTTTATTCAAATTTTTCCCTCCTTATAACTCCTTTAATCAATAATTTATTTTTCTAATTATTTATTCCTCCTTATTACTCCCCTTAATTTATCCTCAAATTCAACTATTTCTTTAACTCTTCTTCTTATATCTCCAAGATCTTAATATTTGTCAATCAATTTCAACTCCCTTCCCATCAACCAATTTCAAAATTAGTTTCCAATATCTTAATCTTCTTATGTCTTCCTAATTCTCAATTTTATAATTAATTAATTTTCTCACCTTATATCTCTAGTTCACTCATTCCTTTAATTAATTAAAAAAAACCTTAAAGCTCTCAAACAATTAATCCCAAAAAACTAATTATCTTCAAATAAAAAATGCACCCTTCTGAAGGTTAATAAATACCTCAATAATGCTTATATTTATTCATAGGAATTTTGTCATGTTATTTTGTGTTAGAGAATCCAAATTAAATGTAATTAAAAGAGTTACAAAATGTGCACTTTAGGCATCACTTCTGACATAAGTACACCAGTGTTCTTTAGTGGCAACTTCATGTTATTCCTCTTCAACATTTGTATGCTCTTAGACTTAGTCTGATGTTTCTTTTGACTCCTTCTGCTCTTTGGTCTCTAATGCTCTTAGATGTTTCTTAGGCATTTGAAACCTGCTCTTTAGTGAGCTTATCCATAATTGTTCACGTTCGGATGTAGCTTGCACCTCTCTTCATAAATAAATTTACCTTTAAACGTAGCTTGCACCTCTCTTCATGAATGAAATATTCTATGGAATTAATCTTAAACTCCATTTAATATATACAGACCATGATATCTCTTTTATACCTTCTCCACTCAGACGTCTCTCAAAAATCTTTCCAATCCACTGCTCTAACTCTTCTAGCACTATCAATTTTGTGTTCTTTCTTCAAACACCAGTCATAATTTGGACCAGCAAATCTCCTCACTATCTTTCTTCTCATAATTTGGACCAGCAAATCCTTCCTTCTAAACTTCCTCATACATAGCTTGGAACACCAGTCCTCTCCAAAACCTTTCTTGCATATTGGACCACTAGTCCTTTCTTTCAAAACCTTCCTCGTAGCTTGGACCACTAGTCCTTTCCTTCAAAACCTCTTCAAAATTCACTCTTATTGTGTATGTCTCAATATTCCATGTTCATTAACCAATATTCCACCTTTAATATTTAGTTGTTGCTCTCTCACAAACTCTTTTCCTCCCTAGATAGAGCTTACTAAAGTGGCTTTACCATCACTATTAACAAATTGAGCCCAAACATCAAAGGTCTATAATTCCTAGGATGATATAATTTCACACATATAATCTCATTCAATCATAACATCATTATTGCATTTAACAAACTTAATTGATTCAATCCAAAATTAATTATATTACATAGAGCTTTGTCTTCAATATATAGATAAATGAGGCTCTTCACATTCACTTGACTCTTGATCTTTGATCTCCTCAAACTCATGGGAGAACCCTTCATATTATTTTCTTAAATAATGAATCTCACATATTGTATATGGTAAGGTCTCTCATGATTACATAACTCCCTACTTCTAAACTTGACACATCACACTCATAACTCTCACTTACATACAAGACACCTCACACAACTCTTCACTTACACACATGACACCTTTCACTCATAACTCACACTTGATTACATGACACATAAACACATTTCACAACTTGATACATACTAAATAATAAACACACACCCTAATCTAAATATTTACAAAAGTACTCAAGGTACCAAATAATGTAATACCTCCAATATTATTTGCCAATTTTTGCTTGAAAGAATAGTTGGTTTTGAATCTATCAAAGGATGGTGGATACTCAATCAAGTTGTGATATGAGGATTTTGAGTAATCAAAAATTCCTACTCCCAAATATTTTTCTTGGAATAATTTTTGGTCACTAGAGGCTCTCCCTAAGGCCTCAACATTCCTTTGGTTAGTAGTTCAAAGTAAGATTCTTATAGAAGAGAGTCTACAAAGAAGAGAATATCATGAAACTTTTAGATGTGCCTTGTGTGAGAAGGATTTAGAAACATCAAATCATTTATTTATTAATTGTCTCTTTGTTCACACCATTTGGAGTTACTTTTAAAATATGAAAATATAATAGATAGCTCCATAAACATTGAAAAAGTTGATGAAATATTGGATTAATTATTTCAAAGCTAAATCATTATGTATTATGTGGAGTATTTGCCTTACCATTATTCATTGGAATTTGTGGCTTGAAAGAAATGATAGAATTTTTAATAATAAATTCCAAAATCCTACCCAAGTTTGGAACCATATTATTGCCTCCCTTGCAAAATATCCACAAATATGGTGCTCATCATGGGCAGTCTCAAGTGTATAAAAAGAGGTGGTAACAAATTAGTTACAGGATTTTAACATACATGGAAGAGTCATCTTGGAATTAAAACAAAGGATTTACTTTGATTTAGGGTAAAATAAAAATGTCCAAAAATTAGGTTTTTTAAAATTTATTTTGATGGTGCTTCTAAAGGAAATTCAAGAAAAGTTAGTGGAGGTGATGTTTTTAGAAATAATGAAGGCAAAATTCTCCTCACTTACTCAGAATCATATGGAACTTCAACTAACAACTATGTAGAGGCTAGGGAACTTCTTACAAGGATTAAAATTGCAATAGAAAAAGGATGGAAATATATTTCAATTGAAGAGGATTCACAAATTATTATCAATGCTATCAACAAAAATGGATGTGGGGATTGGATAAAAAATAATATTATTGCTAATGTTCATCACCTATTATCAGAAGCAATCTCTTGGAAATGTGAGGATATTTACGTAGAAGGAAATCAGCTAGCAGATAATTTAGCCAATCGCAATGCTAATCATCATCTTTCTAAAATTTAAATTTTTAGAAGGAAATTGGCCAAGTGAGATATTATCTCTTAATCAAAATGATGTCAAGGAGCTGATTGTGGAAATATAGCACTTAAAGGAAGTTTTTTTTTCTTTTGAAAAAGGTGAAATTCTTCTTAAGAAAATATGTCCAAAGTTACAATAATTGATTTGCCACTTTTGACAAACACTAAGATCCTAATAAAACTAACTCTAACATCTTCTTGGACCACAATTTTTATAGTGCAATCCAAAGAGCAAAAACTCCTATTCTGATTACACTTTTGGTTAATACTATTCTAGATAGTCCAAATTAGCTTCTTCCTCTTGCCATAACTTTGGGGGCTATCCCAAATTAGGACTAAGAGTGCTACAAGTAGTGATGTGATGTTGATCATAAATATCTACCTTGTGTTAGCTTTTGATGATCTATATTTAAGGAAATGCAACCACAAGATGTAAAATGAGCAAGCAATGTTAACTATATGATAATGGCAATATAATATGCAGGAAAAGTATATGAGAAACTTTTGAAATAGCTTAGAAAATAGCCATTAATGAAAGCTCACAAAAATAGTACAATGTAATATAATGGAGGACTTAAACACTCCATAAATAATGCATGATCTACATTGTACCTACTAAACTCACTATACTTCCTCCCTATATATGACAAAGGCATATATAGGGAGATATGTCCCTTGGCCCATGACTCTTCAACTACCTATCCTATGACTCATGTACATGTGGACTACATGCACATTTACATCATTGCACATTCTAAAACTTGTGCATTTATTACATTGCATGGAGTAACTACTCAAACTTTAATCTAAGACAAACTCCTAATCTAGAGATGTACCCAAGATGGTACATTGGCATGTACTAAATAATGTAATATACTCCAATACCCCCCCTGTATTACATTATTTGGGTATTGAAGACTTTAGTCTTCAATATGATCTTCGTCTTTTGAATAATATTTTGGCTTGGTCATGTTATTTATATTATCTTAAATTTACTTTGCATTGTATGCCTCCTTGTTTAGGTTCCTCTTCTTCTTTTTCTTCTTCTTCTTCTTCTTCTTCTTTATCCTTTTCTTTGGAGTCAGTTTTTGTGCTTTCATGAGTTGTCAAGCTATCACCAGATTCCTACAAAAGTATTTTCTCTTTGTCTTTGTCCTTCTTATCACTATTCTTCTTTAGTATAGAATCTTCTGAGCAATCATTTGAGGCATCATATCCCCATGAGTGTGGTCTACTGGTAAGGATGCCACTTGCATTATCAATGATGTGACCTAGGTTCAATCCCCATGGTGGATGTGTATAAGAAGTATTACTAAAAAAAATCATTTAAGGCATCATGATAAGATCCTGAGTTAGTATAACTTGAAGTATCAATACTGCATGAGGATTGATATATCTTCTCTAAGAAGGATTCATCTATTGTTGTTTTCTTTTTAGGTGACTCAATCAATCCTTTTTTCTATACTCTCATCTTTGTAATATATGAATGCAAGTAATGCCATATATAATATGTTACCAATATCTAAATGAATTTGAATATCATCCTTTCCATTATCAATTATTTTAGTGATTCTAGCATGTAGATAATATTCCAGAGTTTTAAATTTTTCTTCTAAGGCTTCACTATAGATCACTTTTGAAGTAAGATCTAAGTTCCCTTCAGACTTTATAAGTAAATTCTTGATTTCAATTTTTATGACATTTGCCCTATCCTTTTTTATGATGTTTTCCATATCTTTATGTTGGAAATATGAGCAAGTTTGGTTGTCATTGATGTCAAGAATTTAGCACCAGTGAGTGTCATTTTTAGTAAGCAGCAACAGTTTCAGGTTCCATAATCAAGTTCAAAAGAAAGTTTCCTCCCAGGTGGTTAGATGAGGTTTATGAAGAACACAAGCTTATACTGAGAGGGGGGGTGAACAATATAAGACCTCTTTTTACTTTTTCCTTTATATTTCAAAACAGTAAAGCAATATACCCAAAGCAATATCAAAACAATGCACAAAATCATCCACAAAGTGACATCAATTTTAACGTGGTTCACCCAGAATGGCCGGGCTACGTCCACAAAACTTTTCTCTAAAATTTATCTCAAAGTTCTTTGGGAATCCTTCCCAATTACAATGTTTATGAGCCTCGGCTCAAAGGAGATACCTTCCCCTCTGCTCTGGAAATGATCCCTCAGAAGATCAACTGCCTCTACCTCTTGCCAGCATGTGGAACTCCTTTCCACCGAAGACCTCCTATCCTCAATGCTTAGCCTAAGAGACCTCTGCCTTCTATGATCACGTCCATAGCAGCTCAACAACTTGTACCAAACATAGTCAGTCGGTCTAGTACAAGTCTTCCTCTGTCTGTCAGATCTGTCCAACTTTGAACAAATCAATCCTCTCGCACACAAGCCTTCTCAAAGACTTGCCAAATCTGTCCTCAGGTTCTTCTCAAAGAACCAATGCACCTCTGTCCTCAAGCAGCAGCACTTCACATTCGTCTTTGCCCTTTGTGCTCTCTACGCCTTCTACATTCTTTGCGCAATCACAACCGCACTTGATCGAACTTCAATCTTTGCACCTCTGCGCAATCATAGCAGCACCGTCTTTGCACTCTACTTCCTTTGCAATTTTTCACACTTAGAATGATTCGACGAAATGCACTCTGCACACTACGATCAAATTTCGCACTCTACTCTCGACGATCGAACTTCTTGCTCTACGCACTATCTATGAACGTCGCACTTCAACCACACATTCGATCACCCTCAACTCTCCAAACAGCCCTCCTTTTATAACAAAATTTTCATGATGAAAACTTTAATCTTAGTCGACTGTAACAACCCTAAACTTCGTCGACTGCAAACCCTAATCTTCGTCGGCTCAAATTTAACTTTGTCGGCTTCACATTTGTCTTTGTAACTCTTCTGTAGCTTTTGCCGTGAAACTACAACATGTCGTGATATCGTGACACTTTTGCAACCGTACACTTCCTTTTGGCTTTTGTCACGATATCGCGACACTTCAGCCTTTGTCGACTTCAACTAAGCTCTTGTCGTGATATCGTGACACTTTTGTCTTTGTCAACATCAACTTTGCTTTTGTCGCGATATCGCGACACTTCTCCCTTCGTCGACCTCCTTTTTGCTTTTGTCGCGAAATCGTGACACTTCTCCTATAGAAGACCTGCTTTCAGTTTCTGTCGCGAAATCGTGACACTTTCGCTTCCTTGCACTCTTTTCTGCTTGCACTAGCAAAAATGGAACATGTCACGAAATCGTGACACTTTCGCCTTTGAGCTCTTCCTTCTTGAATTTGTCGCAAAATCGTGACGCTTCTTCTTCCATGCTCTTTCATTTTGCTTCTATCACGAAATCGTGACTCTTCTCCTGTTGAAGACCTGCTTTCTATTTCTGTCGCGAAATCGTGACACATTCTGCAACCGTAAGCTTTCTCTTCAACCTGTCGTGAAATCGTGACACTTCCTGCATCCGTACGCTTTTTCTTCAACCTGTCACGAAATCGTGATAGTTCTCACTTCGAACTCTTTCCTTTGCTGCATGTCACGAAATCACGACAGTTCTCACTTGGAACACTTTCCTTTGCTGCATGTCGCAAAATCGCGATAGTTCTTACTTGGAACATTTTCATCTATAGCATGTCACGAAATCGTGACACTTTTCGTGTTACTTTCTCTCTCTTCAAACTTGTCATGAAATCGTGACAATTCACACTACGGACTCTCTCTTCTGCATTATGTCATGAAATCGTGACACTTTTTCTTTTGGACTCTCTCTCCTGCATTATGTCGTGAAATCGTGACACTTTTTCTTTTGAACTCTCTCTCTTGCAATATGTCGCGAAATCGCGACACTTTTTTTCTTTCGTACATTCTCTCCTTGCAATATGTCGCGATATCGTGACACTTTTCTGACTTGAACATTTTCTCTCTCCTCTGAGTCGCGAAACTGCGACATGTCGCGATATCGCGACACTTTTCTAACTTGCTTTCTTTCGAACTCGTCAAGCCGTAACCTTCATCAAAACAAATTATTTTACATCAAATCAAATTCCTTCAAAAGCTTCTTGACATCAATGACAACTTATACACTTGAGCAAAGGCAATGTACCCAAAGTACCCAAAATTGCCAACAATCTCCCCCTTTGTCATTGATGGCAAACCTTTACCGAAAACACGTCTCAAGAGCCAAAACTCGAAACCAATCTGTGCTAACAAAAGAAACCGTGCCCACAACCGAGAATCTTCCTTTGAAGTTTTGCTCCCCCGAACTTGAAGCTTTCCTCTTCACTTGAAGCTCTCCCCCTTACTCATATCTCTCCCCCTTTGTCATCAATGGCAAAGGGTCACCTTTGGGGCTCGGGACTAAGAATGAGCCTCTTAGCTTAGTCCCTCCCCCACCTCCCGATGAGGTGATTAATTCTGGGGTGGGAGTAAAACTCCCATTAGGCACTGATCATCATCAGCATCTATAATTTCCTTGTCGGGCCTTCTCTTGAACTCTTTGCCCGTATTCCTGTTCTTGTCACTGTTCTTGTTCTTGTTCTCATCCTTGTTCTTGTTCATGCCTTGATCCTTGGACCTGATCATGCCACTGTTCCTGTTCTTGTATTCTGGAATTTTAGCTCTACACTGTCTCATTGTGTGACCTTCATTGTTGCACTTGAAACACTTGACAATGTTATTTCTTTGAGGTATACCTGTTCTTTGAATCCACCAATTTTGCCCAAACTCGTTCGGCCGAACCTGTTTTGATCAAACCTGTTCCTGTTATTTACCTTGCAATAGACTGCCTTGTGCCCAAACTATTGACAAGAGTAGCAATACCCTTGAAAGAAACTAGCACTTCTGAAACTGTCATTTACCTTCTTCACTTGAGCCATGCAATGTGAAGCCATGTGACCAAACCTGTGACACGCAAAACATCTGCCTTGAAATTTTCTTTTATTTGACCTCTTGGGTCCTGAAAACTTCTTCTTCTCATTCTGAAATTTGTTTTCTATTTCTGCGCATCTATCATTCAAGGACTCATGATCTGAAATACTTTCCTCATCGGAACTCTCTTCCTTTTGGAGTCTCTTACTAGACTCTCCAACTTGTTCCTTGCGTGGCTTAACAAAACCAAGGCCTATTTTATCTGTTGTCTTTCTTTGACCTTTGATGAGTGACTTAACCTTTTTGGAGCTATCTTGAAACCCGTAAAGCTTATCCTTGTACTCTTTAGTTTCTTCTTTCAAAGAAGCCATTTTCTGTTCTAACTCACTATACTCAAGAACCTTAGATTCTAACTCATCCTTGAGTTCTTGTGTCTTAGCTATAGAGAAATCAAGATTTTCTATAAGATCATCTCTCTCCATACAACATTCATCTAACTTATCCTTGAGTCTATCATTCTTCTTTCTTTCCTTTTTCAAAGCACTAAGAGCATTAATAAGTTCACTTTCAAGATCCTTTATTTGTTTGCTTTCCGAATCATCAAAGCCTTTTCTAGATTTCTTATCACTAGAGGTGCTACCTTTTTCAAAAACCATACAAGCATCTTCCTTATAGTTTTCTGAAGCATCCTCATACATACTAGAAACCAAATCATTATTTGTACAATCATCCTCAAGGTGACCAAAATTTCCACATCTAAGACATTTCATGATAATGAATCTATGTTTCGGTTCTTCCTCTTTTTTTGATATGAACAACATCTCATTTTCATTATCACTTGACGAACTTTCACTATCACTACTAGAACACTTACTTGCTTTGTCTAGGTAAAAACTCTTCTTGTGCTTGTGAGAATACCTCTTTCCTTGATTGTTGTGCTCATCTTTGTCCTTCCCGTGATGCTTGTGCTTTTCAGAATCCTTGCTCTTAGAATCCTGTTTATCTTCATCACTTTCATTCTTGAGAACAGTACAGTCAGTAGCATAATGACCAAACTTTCCACAATTGAAACATCTTATATTTTTCACGCTTTTGTGCTTTCTAGAGAACTTGCCTTTCTTGTTGTAATATGCCTCTTCATCACTAGAAGACTCATCGCTCTCTTGAAGTTGTTTACCTTTGGAATTCTTGGTAGCCTTGAAAGCTGCCTCTTTCTTGACATCAACCTTCACTTGAGTTCTCAACTCAAATGCTGCAAGTATACTATGGAGCTCATCCTTTTTCAACTTATCCAAATCTTTAGCTTCCTCAATAGCAGAAATATTTTCACTAAATCTATTAGGAAGAGATCTTAAAATCTTATCACAAACATCATTTTCAGCAAGCTCAAGACCTAAGTCTTTCATGGAGTTAACAACCTCATCCATACGAAGCATGTAGTCACTAATCTTTTCATCATCATTCATCTTGAGTTGTTCAAACATACCTTTGAAGTGTCTCAACTTGGCCTTTTTGACATTTGTATCACCTGTATGAACCACCTGCAACTGTTTCCACATTTCACTAGTTGTCTTGTAGTGAATCACTTTGGTGAGATCTCGCTTCAGTAAGCCTTTCAGGATTGCATTCATTGCTTTTGAATTGCATGTGATGTAGGAGCCTTTCTTCTTTAGTATTTGGACCATGTACAGGAATAGTGTACTCATCTTCAATTACTTCCCATACCTCATTACCAAGTGCCATTAGATGAACCTTCATCCTTGCACTCCAAAGACCAAAATCCGACCCATCAAGAATAGGTGTTGCATTGCCACTTGAATAATCCATTGTGTTCTTAACTAGCTTTTCCTTCAAGCTGTTAAACTTTTCGAAGGCACCCGCTCTGATACCAATTGAAGAACACAAGCTTATACTGAGAGGGGGGGTGAACAGTATAAGACCTCTTTTTACTTTTTCCTTTATATTTCAAAACAGTAAAGCAATATACCCAAAGCAATATCAAAACAATGCACAAAATCATCCACAAAGTGACATCAATTTTAACGTGGTTCACCCAGAATGGTTGGGCTACGTCCACAAAACTTTTCTCTAAAAGTTATCTCAAAGTTCTTTGGGAATCCTTCCCAATTACAATGTTTATGAGCCTCGACTCAAAGGAGATACCTTCCCCTCTGCTCTGGAAATGATCCCTCAGAAGATCAACTGCCTCTACCTCTTGCCAGCATGTGGAACTCCTTTCCACCGAAGACCTCCTGTCCTCAATGCTTAGCCTAAGAGACCTCTGCCTTCTATGATCACGTCCACAGCAGCTCAGCAACCTGTACCAAACATAGTCATTCGGTCTAGTACAAGTCTTCCTCTGTCTGTCAGATCTGTCCAACTTTGAACAAATCAATCCTCTGCACACAAGCCTTCTCAAAGACTTGCCAAATCTGTCCTCAGGTTCTTCTCAAAGAACCAATGCACCTCTATCCTCAAGCAGCAGCACTTCACATTCGTCTTTGCCCTTTGTGCTCTCTACGCCTTCTACATTCTTTGCGCAATCACAGCCGCACTTGATCGAACTTCAATCTTTGCACCTCTGCGCAATCACAGCAGCACCGTCTTCGCACTCTCTACTTCCTTTGTGATCTTTCACACTTAGAATGATTCGACGAAATGCACTCTGCACACTACGATCGAATTTTGCACTCTGCTCTCGACGATCGAACTTCTTGCTCTACGCACTATCTATGAACGTCGCACTTCAACCACGCATTCGATCACCCTCAACTCTCCAAACAGCCCTCCTTTTATAACAAAATTTTCATGATGAAAACTTTAATCTTAGTCGGCTGTAACAACCCTAAACTTCGTCGGCTGCAAACCCTAATCATCGTTGGCTCACATTTGTCTCTGTAACTCTTCTGTAGCTTTTGTCGCGAAACTACAACATGTCACGATATCATGACACTTTTGCAACCGTACACTTACTTTTGGCTTTTGTCATGATATCGCGACACTTCAGCCTTTGTCGACTTCAACTAAGCTCTTGTCACGATATCGTGACACTTTTGTCTTTGTCAGCATCAACTTTGCTTTTGTCATGATATCGCGACACTTCTCCCTTCGTCGACCTCCTTTCTGCTTTTGTCACGAAATCATGACACTTCTCCTATAGAAGACCTGCTTTTAGTTTCTGTCACAAAATCGTGACACTTTCGCTTCCTTGCATTCTTTTCTGCTTGCACTAGCAAAATGAAACATGTCACGAAATCGTGACACTTTCGCCTTTGAGCTCTTCCTTCTTGAATTTGTCACGAAATCATGACGCTTCTTCTTCCATGCTCTTTCATTTTGCTTCTATCATGAAATCGTGACTCTTCTCCTGTTGAAGACCTGCTTTCTATTTCTGTCATGAAATCATGACACATTCTGCAACCGTAAGCTTTCTCTTCAACCTGTCGCGAAATCGTGACACTTCCTACATCCGTACGCTTTTTCTTCAACCTGTCACGAAATCGTGACAGTTCTCACTTCGAACTCTTTCCTCTGCTGCATGTCATGAAATCATGACAGTTCTCACTTGGAACACTTTCCTTTGCTGCATGTCACGAAATCGTGACAGTTCTTACTTGGAACATTTTCATCTGTAGCATGTCGCGAAATCGTGACACTTTTCGTGTTACTTTCTCTCTCTTCGAACTTGTCGTGAAATCGTGACAATTCACACTACGGACTCTCTCTTCTGCATTATGTCACGAAATCGTGACACTTTTTCTTTCAAACTCTCTCTCCTACATTATGTCGCGAAATCGCGACACTTTTTCTTTCGGACTCTCTCCTGCAACATGTCACGAAATCGCGACACTTTTTCGTCCGTACAACCTTCCTTGCAATATGTCACGAAATCATGACATTTCTAACTCGAACATTCTCTCTCCTCTTTGAGTCGCGAAACTGCAACATGTCGCGATATCGTGACACTTTTCTAACTTGCTTTCTTTCGAACCTGTCAAGCCGTAACCTTCATCAAAACAAATTATTTTACATCAAATCAAATTCCTTCAAAAGCTTCTTGACATCAATGACAACTTATACACTTGAGCAAAGGCAATGTACCCAAAGTACCCAAAATTGCCAACAGTTTAAAGGTCAAAAGGAAGGCCCAAGAAAAATAATATTATAATAATTTATTATAATATTAAAGGTGCAAGACCGATATATTTAATTAATTATAAATTGATTATAATAGTTTTATTATAATTTAATTTATAAATTAATTTAATTAACTTTTAAAGTTATTAAGTTAATTGTAAATTAATTATAATTTAATTATAAGTTAATTTATAAATTAATTAAACTAACCCTAAAGATAGGGTTATAAAGTTTATAATTCAAATTTTCAAATTATCGTCGACGCCATCGAAGACATAGCCTAATGTATATAAAATGGGGTAAATCTTTGGTAAAATACCCCATCCGCGATCAAAGTATTTGTGTGTGCATTGAAAAGAGAAAGCGAGCGTGTGTTTCAAAAATTGAATATGGTAGCATATAGGACAAGGAGGAGAGCCTTTTGTTTGATATCCCAAAGCGCTCTGTAGCACAACTAGTAGCAAGGGAGGTGTCTGTTGACAATTTGAGTTATTTTATGTTGTCATTGATGTCACATGGATCATTGATGTCACATGGATCACATTTGAGTTTTGGTGGCAAAAGAACTTCATAAAATATCATTTATGATATTTTGGAGAGCATGGATATATACAGGGTTTTTGTGAAAACCAAGGCAGGCAAAATAAAAGGTTTTATTTAAAACCATGGATGGTAGATTTGAAATGGTTTTTTTTTAAAACCTAGGTTGGCTTTTCGTTTCATCGAAAAATGTGCCCCGGTGATGGAGATATTTAATTTTAAATATTTAGTTAAAATTTTAAATTATTTAAAATTTTAATTTTAATTTTAAAATTAAAAATAAAATTATAGCGCCGACGTCTAAAGAAAGGAGGAAAGGCATATATTAAAAATAATAGTGCCGACGTCTAAATAAAGGAGGAAAGGCATATATATATGCCACCAAAATTTTTGATAAATTCTTGTCCTCGATTTTCGAATGCATTCGAATTGATAATGTAATGCGAGAAGAGCCTATGTGTTGAAGTGTGTGTAAAGAGGCATGTGAAGGGTTTACGAAATTTGGGTCCATTGAAGAATTTTTCATAGAGGATAACCAAACACATAGGCACATTTGGCCTAGTGGTTCATGTGTTGTGTAAGAAGTAGGAGGTCCTGCGATCGAGTCTCGCTGGGGATGCTTACTGTGTTGAAACGCTCGAAGTATTTTTGAGTTTTTGAAGGGCGCAAAATATTGAGGTATTTGTTTTGGTTCGTGCCTCTTTGAACACGTGAGGGCGTGTGGCCCAACGTCGGCTTGGCCGCAGTTAAGGCACTAAGTGAGGAGGCATCAAGGGATTGAATCCCGTCAGGGACAGAGGCAAGTTAATATTTTTTAATATTTTATTTTTCTAAAGTTGCCCTAGGAGAAATAAGGGTTATGATGCACCTTAACAAAAAGAGAGATTCCTGGTGATTTTCTTTTTGGAAGTATATCATATTATATATCGTTGGAAAGCTTATTTTGAGGGCTATTTGATTAACTTACTTAGAGAGAGAAATAAGGTGTGTATAAATATATATTTCTGATTTTGTAAAGAGGTTCAAAAGTGAATGTTGCTTTGTTCTTTTTCAAAGAGGATTAATTCTTTCATGAGGGGACATGATGTATATTATTGAGTAGGAGTAATAATGTGTTATTTGGATATTATTGTTGTGTTATTAATCATGATCCCTAACCCTTTGATTAAATTTGAAAAAGAAAGTTTGTTGAGTGTGGCATATTTAGTGGACAACTAATAAGGCATCAAAAAGGTATGAGAAATATTCTCCATTGACCTTTTTTATGGAGGTTGATTTCTAAAATATCATTGGAGAGAAAAGGATTGATTGTGGTTTCCTTTTCAAAAGTGGTTGGTTGAATGCTTCAAGGTTTTCTTATTTGAGAGTTGTGTTTAAACCTTGTTTTATAAGCATTGTTGTTGAAGCCATTAGTTGTGTGAAAAACCTGAGATAGGGTTTGAGAAGAACATGAGTATCATTATTACGTGAAGAATATTTTATAAGCGTTGTTGTTGAAGCCATTAGTTGTGTGAAAAACCTAAGATAGGGTTTGAGAAGAACATGAGTATCATTGTTATGTGAAGAATATTTTATAAGCATTGTTGTTGAAGCCCATTGATTGTACAAAGAACTTGAACTTGAGTTAGAGGAGAACATGAGTATCATTGTTATGTGATATTTGTGGTTAAGCATTGTTGGAAATATTTTGAGTTGGTTGATACATGCTTGGACTAGGGATTGTGAGAAAGAGTTATTCCTTGTTGTGATTGGTTGATTAGAGTTGTTTGAGCCTAGTCAAGTGAATGAGTGAACTGGTTGTTCAAGTTCCATGAAACAAACTATTCTATATTCTGATTTGAGTTGAGATCATTGTGTATCATTGTTGTCATCCATTGTAGAGTGCATTGTCATTTATTGTTGAGTTCATTATTGAGCCTTGCCTTCATAGATATGTGGATGAGATTTGAGTGCTACTTGAGCATGATTGATTGAAACTTTGAGAAGGCATTTGGGATAGATTTTTGGACAGATTTGTGGCAGCTTTTGTGCATGATTGATTGAGCCTTTGAGAAGGCTTTTGGATAGATTTGTGGACATATTTGTGGTAGCTTTTGTGCATGATTGATTGAGCCTTTGAGAAGGATTTTGGGATATATTTCTGTAAATATTTGTGGCAGCTTTTATGTATGATCGATTGAGCCTTTGAGAAGGCTTTTGGATAGATTTGTGGCAGCTTTTGTGCATGATTGATTGAGCCTTTGAGAAGGCTTTTGGATAGATTTATGGACAAAGTTTGAGCAAGTTCTTGGTGAGCTTGCTGAGAATATTTGAGCAAGTTCTTGGTGAGCTTGCTAGAGCAGATTTGAGTAAGTTCTTGGTGAGCTTGCTAGAGCATATTTGAGCAAGTTCTTGGTGAGCTTGCTAGAGCAAATTTTGAGCAAGTTCTTGGTGAGCTTGCTAGAGCATATTTTGAGCAATTTATTGGTGATCTTGCTAGAGCATATTTTGAGTAAGTTCTTGGTAAGCTTGTTGAAGCAGATTAGTGGATTTCCTACCTGAGCAGATCAGGATTGCCTTACTGAGCATATCAGTGGATTGCCTACCTTATCAGATCAAGATTGCCTACCTAAGCAGATCAGTGGATTGACTAGCTGAGCAGATCAATGAATTGCCTTGTTGAGTAGATCAGTGGATTTCCTACATGAGCAGATCAGGATTTCCTACCTGAGCATATCAGTGGATTGCCTACCTGAGCATATCAATGGATTGCCTAGTTGAGCATATTAGTGGATTACCTTACCGAGAAGATCAGTGGATAGCCTAGCTTTGAGCATATCAAAGTAATCATTTGTATTGGGATAAAGATCCCTATTTCTTTATGAAATGTTATAAGGAGATTATCTTATGGAGTACCCCACAAGATTATCTAAGGAGAGTTGTTTGAGCCTAGTCAAGTGAATGAGTGAAGTGGTTGTTCAAGTTCCATGAAACAAACTATTCTATATTCTGATTTGAGTTGATATCATTGTGGATCATTGTTGTCATCCATTGTAGAGTGCATTGTCATTCATTGTTGAGTTCATCATTGAGCCTTACCTTCATAGATATGTGGATGATATTTGAGTGCTACTTGAGCATGATTGATTGAGCCTTTGATAAGGCCTTTGGGATAGATTTATAGCAACTTTTGTGCATGGTTGATTGAGCCTTTGAGAAGGCTTTTGGATAGATTTGTGGACAAATTTGTGGCAGCTTTTGTGCATGATTGATTGAGCCTTTGAGAAGGCTTTTGGGATATATTTATAGATAGATTTATGGAAACTTTTGTGCATGATTGATTGAGCATTTGAGAAGGCTTTTGGATAGATTTTTGGACAGATTTGTGGTAGCTTTTGTGCATGATTTATTGAGCCTTTGAGAAGGCTTTTGGATAGATTTATGGATATATTTGTGGAAAAATTTTGAGCAAGTTCTTGGTGAGCTTGCTAAGAAGATTTGAGCAAGTTCTTGGTGAGCTTGCTAGAGAAGATTTGAGCAAGTTCTTGGTGAGCTTGCTAGAGCAAATTTGAGCAAGTTCTTGGTGATCTTGCTAGAGTATATTTTGAGCAAGTTCTTGGTGAGCTTGCTAGAGCATATTTTGAGCAAGTTCTTGGTGAGCTTGCTAGAGTAGATTTTGAGTAAGTTATTGGTGAGCTTGTTGAAGCAGATTAGTGGATTATCTACCTGAGCAAATCAGGATTGCCTTGCTAAGTAGATCAGTGGATTGCCTACCTGAGCAGGTTAGGATTGCCTACCTGAGAAGATCAGTGGATTGCCTAGCTAAGCAGATCAGTGAATTTCCTTGCTGAGCAGATCAGTGAATTGCCTACCTGAGCAAACCAGGATTGCCTACATGAGCAAATCAGTGGATTGCCTACTTGAGCAGATTAGTGGATTACCTAGTTGAGCATATCAATGGATTACCTTGTTGAGCATATCAATAGATTGCCTAGATTTGAACATATCAAAGTAATCATTTGTATTGGGATAAATATCCCTATTTCTTTGTGAAATGTTATAAAGATATTATCTTGTGGAGTACCCCATAAGATTATCTAAGGAGATTTGTTTAAACCTAGTCAAGTGAATGAGTGAAGTGGTTGTTCAAGTTCCATGAAACAAACTATTGTATATTTTGATTTGATTTGAGATCATTGTGGATCATTGTTGTCATCCATTGTAGAGTGCATTGCCATTCATTGTTGAGTTCATCATTGAGCCTTGCATTCATAGATATGTGGATGAGATTTGAGTGCTACTTGAGCATGATTGATTGAACCTTTGAGAAGGCCTTTGGGATAGATTTCTAGATATATTTGTGGCAACTTTTATGCATGATTGATTGAGCCTTTGAGAAGGTTTTTGGATAGATTTGTGGATAGATATGTGGTAGCTTTTATGCATGATTTATTGAGCCTTTGAGAAGGCTTTTGGGATAGATTTTTGGATATATTTTTGGTAGCTTTTGTGCATGATTGATTGATCCTTTGAGAAGGTTTTTGGATAGATTTCTGGACAGATTTATGGCAGCTTTTGTGCATGATTGATTGAGCCTTTGAGAAGGCTTTTGGATAGATTTATGGATAGATTTCTGATAGAGTTTGAGCAAGTTCTTGGTGAGCTTGTTGAGAAGATTTGAGCAAGTTCTTGGTGAGCTTGCTAGAGCATATTTGAGCAAGTTCTTGGTGAGCTTGCTAGAGTAGATTTGAGCAAGTTCTTGGTGAGCTTGCTAGAGCAAATTTTGAGCAAGTTCTTGGTGAGCTTGCTAGAGCAGATTTTGAGCAAGTTCTTGGTGAGCTTGCTAGAGCATATTTTGAGTAAGTTCTTGGTGAGCTTGCTAAAGCAGATTAGTGGATTGCCTACCTGAGTAGATTAGGATTGTCTTGCTGAGCAGAATAGTGGATTGCCTACCTAAGTAGATCAGGATTGCCTACCTGGGAAGATTAGTGGATTGCCTAGATGAGAAGATCAGTGAATTACCTTGCTGAGAAGATCAATGGATTGCCTACCTGAGTAGATCAGGATTGCCTACTTGAGAAGATCAGTGGATTGCCTACCTGAGTAGATCAGTGGATTGCCTAGCTGAGTAGATCAATGGATTACCTTGTTGAGCAAATTAGTGGATAGCCTAGCTTTGAGCAGATCAAAGTAATCATTTGTATTGGGATAAGGATCCCTATTTCTTTGTGAAATATTATAAGGAGATTATCTTGTGGAGTACCCCACATTGGGGGAACCATGTTAAATCTTGTGTCTCAATTGTGTGTGGTGATTTGTGCTCTTGCTTACTATTGCTATCTATGTCATTAATGCACATTGCTATATTTGGATATTGCAATTAAGGACACTAATTGATATTGGTTTGGAAAGAAAGTAAAAAGTGGGTGCTATACTATTCACCCCCCTCTCAATATAAGCTTGTGTTCTTCAATTGGTATCAGAATGGGTTCCTTCGGAAAGGCTAACAACTTGAGGGCAGATTCTACAAGAACACAGATGGCTTCATAGAATGGATCATCTAAAAATAAGGCTCCACTATTTGACGATAACAATTATGCTTTCTAGAGCATGAGAATGAAGAACTACTTGATATCACAAGGATATGAGGTATGGCAGATGGTTGAAAAAGAGTATAAGGTTGAAGGTGATCCCGAGGCAGATAAGACTATCAAAAAATTGGTTGAGATCAATGCAAGGGCAATGAATTGTATTTTGAGTGGGCTACGTGAGACATATTTTGCAAAGGTCATGGTATGTAATTCAGCTAATGAAATGTGGACCAAGTTGCGGAATACCTATGAAGGAGATTCCAAGGTAAAGTTGGCAAAACTACAAACTCATAGAAAAATATTTGAGGAATTGAAAATGGAAGATTCTGAAGATATAGCAAAGTTTTTACTTCGAGTTGATGAGATTACTAACACCATGAGAGGTCTAGGATTTGAGATGAAAGAATCAGAAGTTACTCAAAAGGTTTTGAGATCACTTCCCATGAAGTATGATGCAAAGGTTTCAACAATAGAAGAAACAATGGATATCAACAAGCTAACAATGGAAGAACTACAAGGAACTCTCACAACTTATGAGATGAGGATAAGTAAGCATCAGGTTCCAATAAAAGAAATTGCATTCAAGGCTTCAGAGAAAAATAAAGGGAAAATTCCAGAGACAGATAGAGATTCAGATAATGATGAGGAAGCTAACTTCATCAAAAGGAAAAAGGACTCAAGGAATTACAGAGATATGAAGAAAGTCAAATGCTACAAGTGTGGTGATTTTGGTCACTATGCAAACAAGTGTCCACATGAAGAAAATAGTGATGATGAAAAATAGGGTCATAGAAGAAAAGAATATGGAAAGCATAAGCATGACAAAGATGACAGATACAAGCAAAGCGGTATGAGAAGAAGAAAAGTTTTCGTAGGACAAAGAAAACTTTCTACATTGAAGAAGCAAGTGATAGCTCAGATCACAATGATAGAGACAAGTCAGATGATGAAAAGGAAGAACATCTATTCCTAGGAATAGAAGGTGAAAGAGAACAGTGCTTTGTGTGTGGTCAAAGAGATCACAGATCAGGATATTGCAATGGATTCAGTGATAGTGAAGATGAGATGACACATCAAGGAAACAGGCATGGTCAAAGAAATCATGAAATTTTGTTTGCTATAGAATATTATAATGATCTTAGTGATAGTGAAGATGAAGAAGGGTTTTTCTATGGGATAAAAGAAGTAGAAGAAGAACATTCACTCCAAACAGAAGAAGTTAAACAAGAGAATATTGTAAGAAAGACAGATGTCTCAGTTGATCTAAAGGAAGACTTCAATGATATCCATGAGCAACTACAAGAGGTTAAGGAGAATCTAAAAGAATTGAGATGTTCCATACTTGAGAAGTTTGATCCATCACATGACTCAAAAGGTCAAGATATTTTCACTAAGAAGGAAACATGTATTTTAGAGACAATAAATATGGATGCCAATTTGCTATTTGACACAAATGAAGAGAAAGAAGAGGAAGGTTCCAAAGCACCAAAGGTCTCATATTTCAGGTTTGGGGAATCACACTCAAAAGGAAAGGAAGTTCTAAAATATGAAAGCAAGGAAGCACCTAAGTGTTATGAAGAAAGTTCCAAAGTTCCTATGGCTCCAAACATTCAGTTTGGATCTTGTTTTGAGATAGGTGAATCAAGTTCAAAAGGAAAAGAAATTCTTGAAAAGGAAAGCAAGGAAGAAATTAAGGAAGAGGATTTAGATACTACAAAGAAGGTTCAAGGATACAATGCACAAGTCAAAAATGATCACAAGGATAATGGTCAAGAAAGGTATGAGGAACCAAGGCATGAACAAAGGGCTTTTCAAGGACATTGTTTTTCTTGTAATGGATTTGGACACGGGGCTATACACTGTAGGGTTTATGGATCAAAGAAGTTTGATTTTGCTAGAAGGAACTTCAAAGGAAGAAGGTATGGTTTTCAGGGACATTGCTTCTCATGCAACAAGATTGGTCATAGAGCTTCTCAGTGCAAAGAAAATGAGCAACATGGTTTTGGATTTAGAGCTACACAATTTAGAAGTCATGGTCATAATGATTATGAAAACAGAACTTCACAATACAGGGTTCAGGAAAGGAATGGATATGGAAATTATTTCAAGAAAGAATTCAGGATATGGGCACCATCCAAAGGCTACAATATCAAGTGTTTTAATTGCAATAACTTTGGACATATTGCAAAATGGTGTAGGACTCAATTCCAAACAAGTTTAAGACAAGAAGGTCAAGCAGTTTCAAGGCAAGAAGGTCAAACGGGTTCAAGACAAGAAGATCAAGTAATTCATCAAGAGAAGGATATCAGAAAAATATGGAAGGAAGTTGATAGAGGAAAGAAACAATGTAATATGGGAGTAAAAGTACTCCCACCCCAAAATTAATCACCTCAAGAGAGAAGGTGGTGAGGGGGCTATGCTTAAGAGTCATATCTTTTAGCCCCATAGGTGTCCCTTTTGCCATTGATGTCAAAGGGGGAGAGATTTGAGTTAGGGGGAGCAGCCTCCAAAGAGAGCATTGAGTTAGGGGGAGCAGCCTCCAAAGAGAGTATTGAGTTAGGGGGAGCAGCCTCCATAGAGAGTATTGAGTCAGGGGGAGCAACTTTGATTCTTAGAGATGGTTTTTGCAGTGATTGTGGTGATTTGGATTAGAGGTGTTGCCATCAATGACAAAGGGGGAGATTGTTGGCAATTTGAGTTATTTTATGTTGTCATTGATGTCACATGGACATTGATATCACATGGATCACATTTGAGTTTTGGTGGCAAAAGCACTTCATAAAATATCATTTATGATATTTTGGAGAGCATGGATATATACAAGGTTTTTGTGAAAACCAAGGTAGGCAAAATAAAAGGTTTTATTTAAAACCATGGATGGCAGATTTGAAATGGGTTTTTCTTAAAACCCAGGTTGGCTTTTCGTTTCATCAAAAAAGGTGCCCCGGTGATGGAGATATTTAATTTTAAATATTTAGTTTAAATTTTAAATTATTTAAAATTTTAATTTTAATTTTAAAATTAAAAATAAAATTATAGCGCCGACGTCTAAAGAAAGGAGGAAAGGCATATATTAAAAATAATAGCGTCGACATCTAAATAAAGGAGGAAAGGATATATATATATATATATGCCACCAAAAGTTTTGATAAATCCTTGTCCTCGATTTTCGAATGCATTCGAATTGATAATGTAATGCGAGAAGAGCTTGTGTGTTGAAGCGTGTGTAAAGAGGCATGTGAAGGGTTTACAAAATTTGGGTCCATTGAAGAATCATTCGTAGAGGATAACCAAATGCATAGGCACCTTTGGCCTAGTGGTTCGTGCGTTGTGTAAGAAGCAGGAGGTCCTGCGATCGAGTCTCGTCGGGGATGCTTGTTGTGTTGAAACGCTCGAAGCATTTTTGAGTTTTCGAAGGGCGCAGAATATTGAGGTATTTGTTTTGGTTCATGCCCCTTTGAACACGTGAGGGCATGTGGCCCAACGGTGGCTTGGCCATGGTTAAGGCATTGAGTGAGGAGGCGTCAAGGGATCGAATCCCGTCAGGGACAGAGGCAAGTTAATATTTTTTAATATTTTATTTTTCTAAAGTTGCCCTAGGAGAAATAAGGGTTATGATGCACCTTAAGAAAAAGAGAGATTTCTGGTGATTTTCTTTTTGGAAGTATATCATATTATATATCATTGGAAATCTTATTTCGAGGGCTATTTGATTAACTTGCTTAGAGGGAGAAATAAGGTGTGTGTAAAGAGATATTTCTGATTTTGTAAAGAGGTTCAAAAGTGAAGGTTGCTTTGTTCTTTTTCAAAGAGGATTAATTCTTTCATGAGGGGACATGATGTATTTTATTGAGTAGGAGTAATAAGGTGTTATTTGGATATTATTGTTGTGTTATTAATCATGATCCCTAACCCTTATTGAAAGTTGAAAAAGAAAGTTTGTTGAGTGTGGCAGATTTAGTGGACAACTAATAAGGCATCAAAAAGGTATGAGCAATATTCTCCATTGACTTTGTTTATGGTGGTTGATTTCTGAAATATCATTGGAGAGAAAAGGATTGATTGTGGTTTCCTTTTTGAAAGTGGTTGGTTGAATGCTTCAAGGTTTTCTCGGTTTGAGAGTTGTGTTTAAACCTTGTTTTATAAGCATTGTTGTTGAAGCCATTAGTTGTGTGAAAAACCTGAGATAGGGTTTGAGAAGAACATGAGTATCATTGTTATGTGAAGAATGTTTTATAAGCATTATTGTTGAAGCCCATTGATTGTACAAAGAACTTGAACTTGAGTTAGAGGAGAACATGAGTATCATTGTTATGTGAGATTTGTGGTTGAGCATTGTTGGAAACATTTTGAGTTGGTTGATACATGCTTGGACTAGGGTTTGTGAGAAAGAGTTGTTCCTTGTTGTGATTGGTTGAGTAGAGTTGTTTGAGCCTAGTCAAGTGAATGAGTGAAGTGGTTGTTCAAGTTCCATGAAACAAACTATTCTATATTCTGATTTGAGTTGAGATCATTGTGGATCATTGTTGTCATCCATTGTAGAGTGCATTGCCATTCATTGTTGAGTTCATCATTGAGCCTTGCCTTCATAGATTTGTGGATGAGATTTGAGTGCTACTTGAGCATGATTGATTGAGCCTTTGAGAAGGCCTTTGGGATAGATTTCTGGATAGATTTGTGGCAGCTTTTGTGCATGATTGATTGAGCCTTTGAGAAGGCTTTTGGGATAGATTTCTGGATAGATTTGTGGCAGCTTTTGTGCATGATTGATTGAGCCTTTGAGAAGGCTTTTGGGATAGATTTTTGGACAGATTTATGGCAGCTTTTGTGCATGATTGATTGAGCCTTTGAGAAGGCTTTTGGATAGATTTATGGATAGATTTGTGGTAGCTTTTGTGCATGATTGATTGAGCCTTTGAGAAGGCTTTTGGATAGATTTGTGGACATATTTGTGGATAGAGTTTGAGCAAGTTCTTGGTGAGCTTGTTGAGCAGATTTGAGCAAGTTCTTGGTGAGCTTGCTAGAGCAGATTTGAGCAAGTTCTTGGTGAGCTTGCTAGAGCAGATTTTGAGTAAGTTCTTGGTGAGCTTGTTGAGCATATTTGAGCAAGTTCTTGGTGAGCTTGCTAGAGCAGATTTGAGCAAGTTCTTGGTGAGCTTGCTAGAGCAGATTTGAGCAAGTTCTTGGTGAGCTTGCTAGAGCATATTTTGAGCAAGTTCTTGGTGAGCTTGCTAGAGCATATTTTGAGCAAGTTCTTGGTGAGCTTGCTAGAGCATATTTTGAGTAAGTTCTTGGTGAGCTTGCTGAAGTAGATCAGTGGATTGCCTACCTGAGTAGATCAAGATTGCCTTGCTAAGAAGATCAGTGGATTGCCTACCTGAGCAGATCAGGATTGCCTACCTGAGTAGATCAGTGGATTGCCTAGCTGAGCAGATCAGTGAATTGCCTTGCTGAGTAGATCAATGGATTGCCTACCTGAGTAGATCAAGATTGCCTACCTGATAAGATTAGTGGATTGCCTACCTGAGCAGATCAATGGATTGCCTAGATGAGTAGATCAGTGAATTGCCTTGCTGAGCAGATCAGTGGATAGCCTAGCTTTGAGCAGATCAAAGTAATCATTTGTATTGGGATAAGGATCCCTATTTCTTTGTGAAATATTATAAGGATATTATCTTGTGGAGTACCCCACATTGGGGGAACCATGTTAAATCTTGTGTCTCAATTGTGTGTGGTGATTTGTGCTCTTGCTTACTATTGCTATCTATGTCATTAATGCACATTGCTATATTTGGATATTGCAATTAAGGACACTAATTGATATTGGTTTGGAAAGAAAGTAAAAAGTGGGCGCTATACTGTTCACCTCCTCTCAGTATAAGCTTTTTTTCTTCAGTGCCAAGTCATTGGCAAGAGTGAGGTGCAAGGATCAAATCCCATGGGTTTACTTTTTGCAAAGCAGAGAAGGTTTTTTTAGAGTAGTTTGTGTGCTCGATGGAATACAAAGTAAAGGTGTTAGCCTTTTCCTTTGTCTAGAGGCTTACAGCCCACATGGTGGGCATGCATATTTCTAAGGCACTTGGAGTGGTGAGGTTAGGTTTTCGAAACCCATCGAAAGTGTTTTGCTAGGCTAAATAAGGTATGCATCGATTTTTCTCTTGCTAAGGTTGTAATTTTAGAGGTTGCTTTGCTGTGAAAAATAAAGGTTGATTAAAGTTTTTGAGGGATATAAGGGTATTAAAAATTAAATATTTGATTTTAATTTTTTGTGATTAGAGTTTATGAAGTTGGAGATTGTAAGGTGTATAAGGACTTTGCTACACTTGTTAAGTGTAGTGTTATGGTGAAATTATTCAATTGAATATTGTGAGTTTAGATATTATAAGGTGTTCAATAGGATTTGTTATTTTGTATGAAAAATAATCTTTGAGAAAATTATTTTGTGGAGATCTTGAGAGAGGTTGTGGTAATCTAATCCTAGTGTTGGTAAAGAAAATTTTATTTGTGGTTAAGATAGGTTTTGAAGACATATCTTGGTAAGACCCCAAGGTCTTACTGCAAAATTAATAAATAATTTAATATAAATGTAATCGCAGGCCACTCAAAGTGGGCTCCCTTGTAATCGCTTTGCCACTATAGGGGGCTCCCTCCTTAGAATCTATGCTTATTATTCTTCTTCTTGGATGATTTGATATGGATGGCCAACCTAATATATATATCTACCCTAAAGCTACATTGGTGAAGAGACATGATGGTTCACGTATGAAGAGACGTGATGGTTCACGTTATGAAAGTTGTGATGGTTCGCTTTATAAGTTAATAATATAATAATTAAATGATTAATAATACTAACTAATACTAACTAATAATGTTAGGATTGAGGATCCTAACATGCCACCCTCCTTAAAAAGAGCTTTGTCCTCAAAGATCAAAGTGAGAAGCTTTGTCCTTTGTTTTCCAAGAAGGATTTGTGTAAGTTCTTGGACTCTTTTAATGGCATCCTTTCGTAGGCAGGGATATCGAGAATGATGAAGCATTAGCGGGGGACTGCCAGAAATATTAGTAACTATGTGATGATGAGGGAAGGGCAATCCTTGGGGTTCTTCATACACCTTAGAATGATGCATAAAAAGAGGTGATAAAACTTCTACATTCTCTTGGTGTTCCCTGGGAGAGGCAACGGAGGAGTGTGTAGTCACTTTTTTGCCTTGTTTTTTAATAGGTTTGACCCTATGGTGATAACTCACTATTGGAGAGGAATTTGAGTGTAGTTCTTGTAAAGTGCATGTTTGGCCATAATGAGTCACTTTGGGAATGTCTTGAGATATTTCTTGCTCATTGTCCTTGTTTTCCACATATTCCTCTTCTTTTTTATCTTTTGTGGCTTCCTCATCTTCCTTACCTTCCTCATCGTTACCATATTTAGTGCTATCTTCAGGTGTATCCATCACTATGTCTACCTCTATATCATTTTCTTCTTCTATTGCCTTATCGAGATTAGCATTATGCATCATCTTGGGAGTGATGTAAGTGGTTGATGAATTCTCCAGAGGTGGTTTCCATAATCAATGTTGTCCGTTGATTTTGTCTTCGGCTAATTTGGCCAATCCATAGGTTTGCATCATGGTATAGGGATTGAACCTTGTCACCTCCATTCTAATTTCTTATTTCAATCCACTAATGAAGTTATTGATGAGAATTGATTCATCCAACCCTGTGTTGTGTTTGATGATATCCTCAAACCGATTTTGATACTCACACACGGAAGTGATTTGACGAAGTTCCTTGAGAAAATCCCACATGGTTGGGTTCCAAATGGCTCTGATACCAAATGGTAAGACCCCAAGGTCTTACTGCAAAATTAATAAATAATTTAATATAAATGTAATCGCAGGCCACTCAAAGGGGGCTCCCTTGTAATCGCTTTGCCATTATAGGGGGCTCCCTCCTTAGAATATATGCTTATTATTCTTCTTCTTGGATGATTTGATATGGATGGCCAACCTAATATATATATCTACCCTAAAGCTACGTTGGTGAAGAGACATGATGGTTCACGTATGAAGAGACGTGATGGTTCACGTTATGAAAGTTGTGATGGTTCAGTTTATAAGTTAATAATATAATAATTAAATGATTAATAATACTAACTAATACTAACTAATAATGTTAGGATTGAGGATCCTAACATATCTCCATCAAAATAAAAGGTATGGGTAAATCTTCTGTGTGAGAAAAATATTGTTGGATTGGATGTTGTGAATGCTAAGTTGGAGTGAAAAGGATTGTTTGGTAAGCATTGTTGAGTTTGATTGTTAAAGGTTTTTCTGAGTAATATTTTATGATAAAAACATTGTTTGATAAGCATTGTTGGAAATATTGAATAAGCTTGAACTAGGGTTTGTGAAAGAATATGAGTATCATTGTTATGTTAAGTTATGAACTATCATAAACTAATTTTTGTGCAAGATCATGAGTATCATTGTTATGTGAGATTGTTTGATAATCATTGTTGAAAATAATTGAGTGAGTGGTTCATATTCTTGGATGAGGGTTTGTAAAGAAGGAAGTAATTCATTGAGTAATGGATTGAGTGGAGTTGATTGAGCCTAGTCAAGTGGAAGTGTTGAAGTGATAGTTCTAATTTTGTGAAACAAATTGTTCTATATTCTGAATTTATTTAAAAAGAGAGATTGAAAGTGATTGAGCATTGTTGTGAGTGTGAAGCATATTGAGTCTCTAAAAATTCTCTATATGTTTCTATGAGATTGGAAACTTTCTAGTAAGGACTTGTTGAGAAAATTGGATGCAAGTCTTGGTAAAAACTTGTTGAGCAAATTGGAAAAGTTCTAGAGAGGACTTGTGGACAGATTAGTGTGAAATTTTGTGGAAGCTTACAAGGTATATTTGAGATAAGTCTTTGAGAAGACTTATGAGCAGAGTTGATTGATTGATTTATTCAAATCTTGAGTTAAGATTTGGGGCAGATCTAGTAGATTTGATTTGTGATTGGGTCAAGCTTTGTGTTAAGGCTTGAATATAGATTTGAGGATAGAGTTTGGTGTAGATTTGAGGATAAATTTATGCTAAATCAGAGATAGATATTGAGTAGATTTGTGCTAGATCAAAGGACAAAGTCTAGTGCAGATTTGATACAGATCTGAGAGCTAGCTTTGGAGGTGATAGATTATAGAGTATGATAGTCTCTAGTGGATAGAGGTCCATTAGCCAGGGTAGTGAAGATATGTCTTTTAAGTGAGGGTAGGAGTCTTTAGTGAATAGAGATCCATAAGCCAGTGTAGTGGAGGCAACAATTCTTCTAGAAGATCATCAGCTAACACAAAGGATAAGGAGTTATCCTATGGATAGATATCCATGAACTTGATTAGGGGACTGGTGTCTCCTTTGGATAGAGGTCCATAAACTTTGTAATAGGAAAAGGATTCCCAAAATAATTATTTGAGAAAAGTTTATAAGGAATATTTTCTTCGTGGAGTAGCCCACATTGGGTGAACCACATTAAATTATGTCTCTCATGTGTGTGATGCTTTGTGTGATGTTTACTGATTTAATATTGTTGATGTTATCATATGGATTAAAAAGAAAAAAGTTCAATTGGTATCAAAGCGGGTTTCTCCATGAAAAGTCTAACATCTTGGAGGAAGATCCATCAGTAGCACACATGACTTTAGAAAGTGAAGAGGAGACTATGTTTGACATAAAAGAGGAATTCTTTGTTGCTCTCAGGAACCTTGAAAAGGTTAGAAATAAAAACTCAAGTCTAAAGGATCAAATTCAGGAATATGAAGAAGAAAGGATAGAACTTCTACAAAATCTCATAGAACTCAAGATAAAAGTAGAAGAGGGAAATAAAATTGAACAGGATATGACAAATCTATTAAGAGAAAGAGAAACATAATTTGAAATTTTGGAAGCAGAAATTGTTTATCTAAGGAATGAAGTTGAGAAAACCAAGGTACTACCAGATATAAAGTTTGGAAAACAAAAATAGGAGCCAAGTCTTCAAGAAGTAGAAACCTCAAATAAAGATAAGCAAGTAATATATACTCCAAAAAGAAAAGACGTCAGAGAGGAAGAAAGCAAAGAAAAACCATGGATGAGAGTTAATCACAAAAGGAGAAGATCTCAACCGCAATCTCAAAGGCATCCAAACAAGTTACATAATTTATTCCATGGCTATTGCTTTTCTTGTAACAAATATGGTCATAAAGTTGTTCATTGCACTGGTTATATGAAAAATAATATCAATAAAAATTTCAACTCTTTTGCACCTCTTATAAATAATGATATCATATGTTACAAATGTAATAACTTTGGGCACAAGGCTAGATGGTGCAAAATGATACTTCTTGAATCTAGTAAAAGGAATACAACTTCAACAACTAGGAAAGAGAAAAAGGGGAATGAAAAGGCTAGATCAATGTTAGTTCAAACAACTCTTCATGCTCAGGATAAAGAAGAACAATGGTATCTTGATAGTGGTTGCTCTAGACACATGACAGGAGACAAAGACAAATTTATTGTACTAAAAGAAACCAATAGAGGATCAATAATTTTTGGTGATAATGGATCAAAAAAATTGGTGGAAGAGGAACTCTGAATTTAGATAATGGGAAAACAAGAACATAAAATGTACTATATGTCAAAGGGTTAAAACATAATCTACTAAGTGTAAGTCAACTTTGTGATCAAGGTCATATGGTTACATTTCACCCAGATAGATGTGAGATAAGAAAATTAGAAACTGGAAAAGTCATTGCAAATGCAAGTAGAACTCCAAACAATCTATATATGCTTAGTGATATCAAAGGGGAAAAGTGCTTTCTATCACAAGAAGATGAGAGTTGGTTGTGGCATAGAATATTGGGTCACTTGAATTTTGACAACATAGTCAACATAAGTAATAAGCAGGTTGTCAGAGATTTACCCAAGCTAAAAAGGCCATAAAACACAATCTATGCACCTTGTCAACATGGAAAGCAAACTAGAACAAGCTTTAAATCAAAGGGATATATGTCATCTAAGCCATTAATTCTAATACATACTGATCTATGTGGTCCTACCAGAACACAGAGTATTCAAGGTGAGAGTTACTTCATATTATTTATAGATGATTACTCCATAATGGTTTGGGTAGCTTTCCTGAAAGATAAGTCATAAGCATTTGAAAAATTCAAAGCATTTAAAGAATGGGTTGAAAATGAAACTGGCAAGAGGATTAAGTGTTTGAGATCTGATAGAGGAGGAGAATTTACCTCAAATGAATTTGTAGATTTTTGTGAACAACATGGAATCAAGAGAGAATACTCAATCGCAAGAACTCCTCAACAAAATGGAGTAGTTGAAAGGAAAAATAGGACTATTGAGAATATGGCTAGAGCTATGTTGAATGAGTCCAAGCTTTTAGATGGATTTTGGAGGGAAGCAGTCAACACAATAGTATATATAATCACTAGGGCTCAAATGAGGGTAAACCATCACAAGACTCCATATGAGCTTTGGAAAGGAAGATCAACCACTGTAAAACACTTCAAGGTTTTTGGAAGCAAGTGCTACATAAGATGGGAAGAGCAAAACTTGGGCAAGTTTGACCCAAGATGTGATGAGGGAATTTCCTCTTGGTTATTCTACTAAGATTAAAGCTTATAGATGCTTCAACAAGAGAACACGCACTATTGTAGAAAGTATAAATGTAACAATTGATGAGAAGATAGATTCAAGAGAACCAGTTCAGCAAATTGTGTATCAGGAAGATGGAAGTTGTCAAGAAGAGTTTCGTGAGGAATCAGATGAAGAAGAGGAAGAAACACAAAGACTTCTTCCTAAAAATCCATCTAGGTATGTACAAAAACATCATCCAAAATATCTAATCATTGGGAATCTAGATGAAATACAGACAAGGAGAAGGATAATAACACCATCTCAACAAGCAATTTTTTCTTTGTTATCTAATATTGAGCCAAAATACTTCAATCAGGCAAGTGAAGATAAGTTTTGGATTAAGGCAATGGATGAGGAATTAGATCAGATAGAGAAAAGCAAGACTTGGGAACTTGTTCCACGACCAAAGGACAAAAATGTGATTGGCACAAAATGGGTATTCATAAACAAGTTAAATGAAGATGGACAGGTAGTCAGGAATAAAGCAAGGTTGGTATGCAAAGGTTATGCACAGGTAGAGGGAATTGACTTTGATGAGACATTTGCTCCAGTTGCATGACTTGAAGCCATAAGAATGTTCTTAGCCTTCTCAAGTTTTAAAAACTTCAAGGTATATCATATGGATGTTAAGTCAGCATTTCTAAATGGTGTTCTAGAAGAAGTTTATATTGAACAACCAGAGGGATTCATATTAACAGATAAACTAGATCATGTATGCAGATTGAAAAAGGTATTGTATGGTCTAAAATAGGCTCCTAGAGCATGGTACTCAAGATTGGATAAGTATCTTCAGGAACAAGGATTCAGAAAAGGAATAGCGGACAACAACTTATACATCAAAAATGAAGGGAATAATCTACTAATTGTGGTTGTTTATGTTGATGACATCATTTTTGGGGGAAACAATGATAATATGTGTAAATAATTTGCAAAGAACATGTAGAATGAATTTGATATGTCTATGCTTGGTGAGTTGTCCTTCTTTCTTGGACTTCAGATTTCACAATCAGAGAAAGGAGTATTTCTTTCACAAACCAAGTATATAAAAGAGATGCTAAAGAAATTCAAGTTAGAATATTGCAAACCAGTAAGTACCCCCATGGTTACAGGATGTAAGTTAAGTAAGGATGATGAATCTCCAGAGGTAGATCAGAGATTATATAGATCTATGATTGGCAGCTTGTTGTATGTCACAACTACAAGACCAAATATCATGCAAGTAGTGGGATTAGTGGCAAGGTTTTAGGCAGCACCTAAGGAAACACATGTGGTAGCAGTAAAGAGGATTCTCAGGTATCTAAAAGGGACTATGGATTTTGGGCTCTGGTATCCCAAAAGTGACAGTTTCACACTCACAACGTATACAGATGTAGATTGGGTTGGCAACATTGATGATAGAAAAAGCACAAGTGGAGGAGCATTCTTTCTTGGAGACTATTTAGTCTCTTGGCTAAGTAAGAAACATGCATCAATATCCTTATCTATAGCAGAAGCAGAGTATATTGCAGTAGTAGCCAGTTGTACACAGGTATTATGGATGAAGCGAACTCTAGAAGACTTCAAGATAAAACATGATCATCCTATTCCCATATTATGTGATAATACAAGTGCTATAAGTATCTCAAAGAATCCAATGATGCACTCCAGGACAAAGCACATTCCGATCAAGTATCATTTTTTGAGAGAACAGGTGATAGATAAACAAGTCAGGTTGGAATATGTTACTACAAAGGAGCAGATAGCAGACATCTTCACTAAGCCACTTTCGAAAGAGACTTTTGAGTATCTTCAAGGAAAATTGGGAGTAATACTCCCACCCCATAATTAACCACCTCAAGAGGAGGTGGGGGAGGGGCTAAGCTAAGATTTTCATTCTTAGCCCCGAGCCCCAAAGGTGACCCTTTGCCATTGATGTCAAAGGGGGAGAGATTTGAGTCAAGGGGAGCAGTTTTCCAGGGGGAGTAGAACAGAAAAAGGTTAAGGAAATGATAAAAGGTAATTGGGTTACCATCAATGACAAAGGGGGATATTGTTGGAAATATGAGCAAGTTTTGTTGTCATTGATGTCAAGAAGTCAACACCAGTGAGCGTCAGTTTTAGTGAGCAACATCAATTTTAGGTTTCGTAATCAAGTGCAAAAGGAAGTTTCCTCCCAAGTGGTCAGATGAGGTTTAAAGGGCAAAAGGAAGGCCCAAGAAAAATAATATTATAATAATTTATTATAATATTAAAGGTGCAAGACCCAAATATTTAATTAATTATAATAGTTTTATTATAATTTAATTTATAAATTAATTTAATTAACTTTTAAAGTTATTAAGTTAATTATAAATTAATTATAATTTAATTATAAGTTAATTTATAAATTAATTAAACTAACCCTAAAGATAGGGTTATAAAGTTTATAATTCGAATTTTTGAATTATCACCGATGTCATCGAAGACATAGCCTAATGCATATAAAAGGGGGTAAAGCTTTGGTAAATGACCCCATCCGCGATCAAAGTATTTGTGTGCGCATTGAAAAAGAGAAAGTGATCGTGTGTTTGAAAATTGAACGTGGCAGCATATAGGACAAGGAGGAGAGCCTTTTGTTTCATATCCCAAAGTGCTTTGTAGCACAACTGGCAGTAAGGGAGGTGCCAAGTCATTGGCAAGCGTGAGGTGCAGGGATCGAATCCCGCGGGTTTGCATTTTGTGAAGCAGAGGAAGGTTTTGTTGGAGAAGTTTGCGCGCTCGGTGGAATACAAAGGAAAGGCATTAGCCTTTTCCTTTGTCTAGAGGCTTGTAGCCCACATGGTGGGCATGCATCTTGCTAAGGCGCTTGGAGTGGTGAGGTTAGGTGTTCGAAACCCATCGAAAGTGTTTTTCTGGGCTAAATAAGGTATGCATCGATTTTGATTCTCTTGCTAAGGTTGTGTAATTTCGGAGGTTGCTTTGCTGTGAAAAATAAAGGTTGATTAAATTTTTTGAGGGAGATATAAGGGTATTAAAAATTAAATATTTGATTTTAATTTTTGGTGATTAGAGTTTATGAAGTTGGAGATTATAAGGTGTATAAGGACTTTTCTATACTTGTTGTTAAGTGTAGTGTTATGGTGAAATTATTAAATTGAATATTGTGAGTTTGGAGATTATAAGGTGTACAAAAGGATTTGTTATTTTGTATGAAAAATAATCTTTGAGAAAATTATTTTGTGGAGATCTTGAGAGAGGTTGTGGTAACCTAACCCTAGTGTTGGTAAAGAAAATTTTGATTGTGGTTAAGACAAGTTTTGAAGACATATCTCCATCAAAATAAAAGGTATGGGTAAATCTTCCTTGTGAGAAAAATATTGTTGGATTGGATGTTGTGAATGCTAAGTTGGAGTGAAAATGATTGTTTGGTAAGCATTGTTGAGTTTGATTGTTAAAGGTTTTTCTGAGTAAGAGTTGATGATAAAAACCTTGTTTGATAAGCATTGTTGGAAATATTGAGTAAGCTTGAACTAGGGTTTGTGAAATAATATGAGTATCATTGTTATGTGAAGTTGTGAACTATCTTGAACTAGGGTTTGTGCAAGATCATGAGTATCATTGTTATGTGAGATTGTTTGATAAGAATTGTTGACTAAAATTTCATTGAGTGATTGGTTGAGTTGAGTAAGCTCTTGTGGAAGAAGCTATTGAGAAGTCTAGTAAGGACTTGTTAAGCAGATTTGAGGTAAGTCTTGGTAAATACTTATTGAGCAAATTGGACAAGTTCTAGAGAGGACTTGTGGACAGATTAGTGTGAGCTTTTGTGGAAGCTTACAAGGCAGATTTGAGACAAGTCTTTGAGAAGACTTGTGAGCAGAGTTGATTGATTGATTTGTTCAAACCTTGAGTTAAGGTTTAGGGCAGATCTAGTAGAGTTGATTTGTGATTGAGTCAAGCTTTGTGTTAAGGCTTGAGGATAGATTTGAGGATAGATTTTGGTGCAAATTTGAGGACAAGTTTGTGCTAGACTAGAGACAGAGATTGAGCATATTTGTGCTAGATCGAAGGATAGAGTTTAGTGCAGATTTGAGATAGAGCTGAGATCTAGCTTTGGAGGTGACAGAGTATAGAGGATGATAGTCTCTAATGGATAGAGGTCCATTAGCCAGGGTAGTGAAGATAGTACTTCTGAGTGAGGGTAGGAGTCTTCAGTGGATAGATATCCATAAGCCAGTGTAGTGGAGGCAATAGTTCTTCTAGAATATCATCAGCCAGAGCAGAGGAGAAGGAGTTCTCCTATGGATAGAGATCCACAAACTTGATTAGGGGATCGATGTCTCCTTTGGATAGAGGTCCATAAACTTTGTAATAGGGAAAGGATTCCCAAAATAATTATTTGAGAAAAGTTTATAAGGAATATTTTCTCCGTGGATTAGCCCACATTGGGTGAACCACGTTAAATCATGTCTCTCATGTGTGTGATGCTTTGTGTGATGTTTACTACTTTAATATTGTTGATGTTATCATATGGATTGAAAAGCAAAAAGTTTTATCTTATACTATTCACCCCCTCCTCTTAGTATAAGCACATGTTCTTCACTTTATTCATTGTTATCTTTGAAGTAGACATCATTTTTGCTCCTTAATATTTTGAGAATACCTCAATAATCTTAATGTTAAATCAATGGTTTAGATAAGAATTTAGTTTTCCAAATATCTAGGTAGAATACCTTTTAATTTCCAAGTATTTAGAACAATTTTGATGGAAGTTTTGTATTCCAAAACCTTTGTAGTTGTCTACCTTATGACTCCCTAGTTAAAAGTATGTGATCAAGTTTGATAAAACTTTCTTAATTATTAAGTTTTTTACCCCTTATATCTCCCTAGGGTTTTGAGTGTACTATAGTTTTGATAAAGTGCTTAGCTTTCTTTAGATTTCTTTTGAGTTGAATCCCTAATGTTCAACTTCTATTTTTCACCTTATTTATCCTATTAATGAATAAATAGAAAGCTAGAAATAATTTTAATGCACTTTCAATTTTATGATGTTCTCTATTTTTCAAGACTCTATAGTTGGATTCCTTTTTTCCCTTTAGTTTGTATAAGAGACAAGTATCAATAATAATTTCCAACTTTTAAGCAATGCTATGAAAACTTCTTTTACCCTTTAATTCTCAATGGTTTAGTTTTCTAAATTTCAATGATCTAAATTTTGGTGTAGTACTCCTTATATATCCCTAATTTAAAAATTTAGAAAATGATAATATTTGCAAAAAATAATGCTTCAATTTTCAATGTAGAAATCCTTATATCTCCTAGTTTAATATTTTGCAAATACTTTGATAATATTTGAATTTCAAATAATGCAATTTGAACCCAGGTGTTGTAGGTGAGTTGGAGAGGAGAGGGCAATCCTCCAAGGGAGGTCCCAGGTTCGAATCTCCACCCTACCAAAAAGCTGAATTGGGTAGCCAAAATCCAATTGATAATGTTGGTGCGGGCAGGGCTAGGTACGACCCCCGGGTGACTTTGACGGTGTAGAACCCCCTGTTCGTGGTCTCTTAGACCAAGACGGCCCTGCAAGGGGTTTTTTACTGAAAAATAATAATAATGCAATTTGAAATAGCTCTTAAAGATATAAAATCCTTGCTTTGATTGGATTTCTAAATCATCAATGATTTATCTAAGGTTATTGTTCCTTATATCTCCTTGCAATAATTAATTAACCTTAGAAATAAAGTACCTTATATCTCCTTTGCACTTGATAGAAATCAAATATTAAATCAATGCAAATATACCTCTCTGTGATGCACTGCGTGCTGATTGGTTTCTTCCCTAACCACACGTTCAAGGCTTTAGAACGCTATAACTTCTTCAGTCTTCATGGTATGGCACTATGCATTAAATGCTTTTGCATTCTATGGCACACTTAGGACCGTCTTCACCTCCTCTTCAATGCTATTGACCTATGTAAGCAAGATCTGCATGCTTTCTTTGGACATGGGTATTAATAGTTTTCTATCTCCCTTTGGAATGAATGCCACGTGGCATTTACGTTCCCCTTGAACATGAATCTTATTTTTAGGTGGTGTAAGAGTTATATTATCCTTTGAACATTGAAGTAATGATGACTTATTCCTTCCAACAATACCTTGAGTGTTACTTCAAACTTAAATTTTATTCTTCTTGTGGAAGCATTATATTCCAAAGGTGTTATTGAGTATTCGTAGGCGCTCTTCTCTTTTTGCACGTGTTATATTCCAAAGGTGTTATTGAGTATTAGTAAGAACTCTTCTCCTTTATGCCAAGTGGCACAAGATTACTTTGTTTGGTGTGGCAAGTGGAGACTCTATTCCTTGCATGTAACTAAGTACTCAATGTTTATCTTCCTAATGATCTTACCAATTTTTGCAAATTATTTTGGTTTCTCTAATAGCAACGTGCTTTCATGAGACTTATGGAGCTAAATATGGTATCCTTAGACACCTTGACTAAAATAATTTTAAGCCTTTAGATGGATCTTTCTCCTTTACTTCGTAGCTTCTTCTTCAATCTTGATAATACTATCGCTTGATTACTGTAAATTTATGCTACTTTAGTGTCTTAAGACACTTTCAATTTTGTCTTTCTTTACTGCTTTGTAAAAGATAAATATGGTGCTATTAAAACCTAAAATAAATCTATTATAAACTAATATAGAATACCTTAGTTGCACCTAAATATTTGAGACCTTTTAGTCTCCTTTTGAAACTTTCTTCCTTGTCTTTAGTATGGTGGCTTCTTCTCTATTCTCTGGTGGTTATAATGCTCCTTTTGGTGGCTTCTCTTCACCAAGATTTGTTGATGTTTTCATGTGCTCAATGGTGTCTTTTGACACTTCAACTCAACCTTGATTTTGTGCACTAATCTCCCTTTCTTGATTAATACTTAATGCACTTTAATAACTCTTAGAAATAACTTGTATTATGCACTAAAGTTTAAGCAACCTATGCTTTAGAATAATGTCTTCTTTACTTCCAATAGATAGTAGGATGTTGATATTTTTCTTTCTCTTGAAATATATCTAACTTCTCTTTCTTATGTGCAGGTATTAACTCTTGTAGAAACTATCTTTTGCACTTCCTTGAAGACTTTAAATTTGAAACTTTCTCTTTGCAAATTTTAACTCGAATTTGGTGCTTAATAAAACTTAATAATAAGATGAATTTAAGTGTTCAAATAATGAATCTTTTGCACCAAAGTTGCATACCTTTATGACTTGGATTTGAGTATGTATTTCTTGGTGATTTGGATCACCTAATTGCTGCCTTGAAACTTGATGAATTTGCAGCTCTTCCTTGCTATCCAAAATAGCTTATTAACTCACCAATTTGTAGCTTTAATACTGCTCTAACTTGCTGCCTAAAAATGTGGTTTGGTGACTTCAACTCTCCTCCACGATGCTCTCTGAAACTTTGAAACTTAGAAGCTATTAATGCTACCAAATTTTTGCTTTCTTTTTGTCCTCAAATCTGAATTTTTTTCAGATTATATTGTAGTCAGTTTCTCCTCCAAAATATTGTCCTCGTATCTCCCAAATTTGGTAGGAAACTCCTCCAAATTGCAGCTAAAACTTTCCTTCAAGAAACCTTCAATTTTTTGCTATAAAAATCAGCAAACTCCTTTCTCCAAGTCAGCCTTCAAATCCTTCAAAGGCAATCTCCAAACTTCTCAAGTTTGGTGGTTTCTTCTAGCTCCTTTCTCCTTCAACCTCTGTATCAAATTATGACTTCAATGTTGGTCTATTTTTTGGCCTTCTTCTCAAGAATCTGAATGTCTTGAGGTCCTTGGAAATCCTTTCCAGAGTTTGGAAAACTTCTTGCCAAATATTTTTTTTGGGCTTCTTTTCAGATGACGATAATTGTCCCAAATTCTTCACTATTAGGAATTTCTCCTTGCTATAAATCTTCTCCCTTAAGTTCTCCTCAAGTATTCTCCAATGGACTTCTTCAAGTATCCTTCACTGAAGCTTTCCTAGACTTCTTTTTTCTCCTTTTAATATTTCCTTGAGACCTCTTCTCTTGGGTCTTTAACTTTTGTAGCTTCTCTTCTTCTTAAAACTTCAATGAGATCTTTCCTTGATCTCTCCAATATTCAACTATGGAAGTTTTGCAATGAGATCTCTTTCTTGGATCTCCTAATTATGTTGCTTTTGAAATCTGCAATAGGACCTTTGCTAGTCCTTCTCTATCTTCAATATTCCAAATCTGGAACTTCTTCAATGGGATATCCTATGGGTATCTTCAACTTCTTGAGCTTCTTTCTTCTTCTTTCATTCTGCAATCTGCAGTCTTTAATATTTAGTGGATATGTCCAATATCCAACCTTCTCCCGGACTCTTTTCCTTGAGTCTCTTCTTCCTTCAATATGCAATAAGGCTCCTTTGGACATTTTTCTCTTCTGCAATCTACAAGTTCACAAATTTTGCAATGAGACATTTTCTTTAGGCCTCCAAATATTCAATCTTCAACTTGTTGCTTCAAGTGTTGGATTGATTCTAAAGAAGATATTCTTCCTAGCTCTTGTAGGAAGCTTTCCAATTTTCTTTAAATATCCTCTTTTCTACAACAAAGTATTAGAAAATGATAATAGTAACTTCTTTAAATATATAGATAATAAATCTTCACTAGTTGATTTATTAATCTAGTGGAATCAATGTTGAGTCCTAGTCTTCACAAGTTTTTCTAAAACTCTGTGGAAATACTCTAGTCAAATGCAATTTAAAAAAATAATAAAAATGAGATTTCCTATCTCCTATCAATCTCTCTTGTGGCTCTCTCTATTTTCTATCAGTCTACCTTGTGCTTTGATACCACTGTTAGCTTTTTATGATCTATATTTAAGAAAATGCAACCACAAGATGTAAAATGAGAAAGCAATGTTAACTATATGATAATGATAATATAATATGCAAGAAAAGTATATGAGAAACTTTTTTAATAGCTTAGAAAATAGCCATTAATGAAAGCTCACAAAAATAGTACAATGTAATATAATGGAGGACTTAAACACTCCATAAATAATGAATGATCTACATTGTACCTACTAAACTCACTATACTTCCTCCCTATATATGACAAAGGCATATATAGGAAGATATGTCCCTTGGTCCATGACTCTTAAACTACCTATCCTATGACTCATGTACATGTGGACTACATGCACATTTACATCATTTCACATTCTAACACTTGTGCATTTATTACATTGCATGGAGTAACTACTCAAACCTTAATATAAGACAAACTCCTAATCTAGAGATGTACCCAAGGTGGTACATTAGCATGTATCAAATAATATAATATATTCGAACACCTTTGTCCAACACACTTCATTATCTAGATCCATGTTGGCTAGTAATAAAATTGATTGGTTCACCTCCATCCAATCTAAAATATCCCTATTCTGATCAGATTTCAAAAAGTAACTAGCAATATGCTTGTTTCCCTTTATAGCCTAAAAGTCAGCAGTAACATTCTTCCCTTTGCCTACATGAACCAAAATGGCATCCTCAAACTACTATCAGATGACTTTGATTTGACTCACTATGTTCTTGATCCACCATGCACTCGGTCTCAAATTCCTAATCTCATCTAGTGACCCCACCAAAATTTGTGATTCAAACTCCACTATGATCTAAACTCCATTCTCCCAAGCATTGAAAGAACCTTGTTTGATTGCCAAATCCTTTGCTCTATTATTTATTGCTACTTTTAGGTCTTCCAATCACCAATGAAGGATTGTGGATGAAATTGTGTGTCTTTCCACCCACTCTTTTTGCAAGATGATGGAATGGCTAGATTTTTGAACCAGGCTCTAGCATCAATGGTTAGAGTGAGGTCTCAAAGGTAGGCATATGGTGGAGGCTGGTGTTAAATAGACGAAAGAGTAGGTAGTCACCAAGCAAGGTATAATCCTGAAATCTTGCCCCTGGATCAGGCATATTTTTAGGTAAACATAGACCCCAAATTCTTGCCCAGCAGTTGGGCAAAAAATTAAATGAAACTCTTGTACCCGCTTTCCAAGAAGGATTCGCCCTATTAAAGGCGAATATTTTAGAAGATGGTGGGGTCGCTGCCCTAACCAAAGATGTAGCTTGGGTAGAATTTTGGGAGAGCGAAAAATAAAAATCAGGCCCGATTCTTCACCCCATTGAAAACATGTCGATGGACAAAAATTTGAGATAGGGAACAAGTTGAAATGCTTATCCAGTACCAAAAGCACCATCAGGATTGGGAGTCTCAAGGAAGGTGCACTCGTTGCTTAGGTATGGGCTCTCCATAGGCGATAAGGTGGTAATTTGAAACAACATGACTTTTGAGGTAATTAATTTAGTCACTTACCCACCTTGTTGAAGGCTCAACGTTGGGTTGAAGGGGTAAGGTAGATGAGAATTGAGTGCCTGGTAGAAATGTCAAAATGATCAAGGGCCTGGATTCATGCTAAAGTACCTAACCCCTTCTAGATAGCCACCATGATCTTAAGGAAAAGAGTACCAATTGAATGCATGTGTGTCTCTGCAATCTCTTACCATCTAACACCATTAATGTTTATAATTTGAATCTATTGTAAAATTCTCTATAAAAAGGAATATCAATCATTCCAAAGGGTAGCTCTATAGCTATTACAATTCATATGTAAAGTCTTCTCCATTTTGTAAATACAAGTACACTATTTCATCTTTGACTAGTGTTCTTGTAATTTGTTTCATGTATGTGTGTGCTAATATTTATTTCTATGATGGCTATCTGAGAATTCTCATTTAATTTTACTATCTAGATTTCATGGACTTCGCTTGGTGGTTCTAGAATTTCCATTTGCATTCACATTTGGGTTGGGGTTTATTTTTGGTAAAGCTAGTTGGGTGGGAGCACTCTAATTTTGCATCCTATATTTCATGCATCCATCTATCGATTCTAGAATTTATCTTTGATCCATCAATACCGAGCATCAGGTAGGGGCTTTATCGACTGATCTGTTAGATGGTGCTCTTGTGTTTCCTCTTGTGATGTTGGTAGACCGTGTGTATTGATGTAGCTGCATCCATCCTTGTTAGTTTTGGCTACGACCTCCCTTTGTTCCTTTCCCACTCCCCTTTTCTCCTCCTAGTTTGTAGGTAGGTATCTAGGACATCCCTTTTAGGAACCAAAATTCTCTGAATGTCGATGGCCTTGCCTTCCTTAGTGTGGTGGTCATTCAATGTTGGCACAACTCTATGGGTGCATCAATATTTCCATCCTCCACCTTCCCATTAGGCCAAATTTATGACCAACAATTTTTGGTACACTCGATGGGATCGAAAGGTCTCATTCCCTGTTCTGAGTTTGATGAAGCTCTTATTTGCAGTATCATTTCATTCACCTAGTGACTCTACTATATAGAAAATTGGGCCTTCCCTAATCGGTTGTCTTTCAATAGAAGTAGAACTTGGCAACTCTACTTTGGGACCCAAAAATTTATTTGTGCTTAAGGAAATCAGAGTTTTGTGATACTTTGGTTTGCCTATACTTTGCCAAAATCACCTGGTAACTCCTCTATGCAACAAATCCATATCTTGAGACTAGTTTCCTATTTAATATGCTGACAATATTTCCATTCCCTAGAGGACTCAAGATTTTATGAGTAGTCTTGACCTCATTAGCAGAGAAAGTATGCTCATATATTGACTCCAACCCAGTGGCAGAATCCAAAAAAAATTAAAATATTGGTAGCTCAATGGCTCAACTGAGTTGTCCTAGCTAGAATGATGTAGGCCCCTTAAATATCTCAAGCCCACAAGATATTCCCAAGGTAGCTTTTAGGACACTTCCTAGTTATGATGGTTTTGAGAGAGCTACATGCGAGCACTGTCAGGATGTAGCCTCTTCATCTGTGATCTATGGTATTACTTTTGAAATTGTGATGCTTAGGCTCCTTACTCTTTCTCTTAAATGAAGAGCACCATTATAGTTCAGAACCTTGAAGCATAAAAGCATTCACAAATGGTCTGACCTTGTAGAAGGTCTCATTAGTACATTCGATACTTTTGCAAATCCTTTCTTGTTGCTCACACAACTCTCGTTTATCAAGCGGGCCTATTATGAAACTATGATTGATTTTAATGTTCATTTTACAAGAACCTAGAGGAGGATACCCCATGAGGCTAGACCATCATCTGCTGAGACGTATATATAGTATGTTCATGCTTTTGAGCCTAACATGAGCCTCCTTATATAGTATTCGAGAGAAAAGCAGTTCCTGCAAATCTTCAAGGAAGTGTCTCATATTTAAAGGATGTTGATATAAGCTAGGAAGCTTACTAATAGAACCCCCTTCCAACCTATTTTGTCTCTCATATCCTCAATACAAAATTTGTCACCTTTAAAGCTTATACCTGCGTAGTCTCGTGCTATGTGGGGGTCTCACATATCCACATGGAAGTGTACAGCAAATGCAATAAGAGCTAAAAATAAGAATCCATAGGTTGTCTAAAGAAGTCAGCAACATAAAGAGGAAGCTCTTAGATGAGGATAAGAGGTCCAATGGTTGGAAAGCCAATGTGCAATAGTATCAACAAGAAATCAAAGGAGGGTGGGAAGAAAATCAAGGCTTTAGTCTAGGCAGAGAGGGCAATCATATACTTCTTGTAAGGGGAAACTTCATCACCTATAATTCTTTGTAGTAGAAAATAAGGGCAGCAGGAATCCCCTAGCACGAGGAAACAAGGGCACAACAGTGCTATATCATCATCGATTCTAACCTTGATAATGGCAAACGCAACCCTTGTAGTATCAATCCTCCAAGAAGATTCATCCCTCATCCAACAAGGTATGGAGTCCGCTCAGAAACCTAGGAATGAATATGTATTGAATTCAAGTAATGTGACAACAATTTGGTTGTACCATGACGACCTTTGCTACAACTTCAAAAACAGTCTCCAAATCCTAGAGCAATCAAAACACAAGGATTAGATCTCGATTAAGACTGACATCTATCCCAAAAGGGATGAAGTATGGGTAACAATGCATGTTGACCCATATAAAGTACATTTTTGATATCCACCTCTTGAACGGATAACTGCCAAAGCATGGGTTGAGGAGGTAAAAGAAAACTTTGCACGAGTGGCCTCTAAGCAAAATATAGAACTACTAAGGCCAAGCATGAGACCTAGAGAGACCTCTAGACCAATGAATGGTGTCAACCAGTAGTACTAAGTTGAGCACAGTCAACAACTCAAATTTTATGTCATTTGATCTGAACAATACAAATTCACTAGATAGGCTACAAAAGAGTCTCTGGTTGCAGCATGTCGATCGCACCATAATTTTTGTGTAAATAGATCAACAGGTTAATAAAAGATGTGTTTTATTTAAAGTTGCATGATAGCTAACATCATCTCAAGTCAGGACTGCAGGGGATCTACTTCCATTTTTCTATCAACAAATGTGATGATTTCCTAGATAGTGCCCCTTCCTTTGAAAAAACATTTTCCTGTCTTATGTTTGTTTTTTTCGTTCTCTATGTTAGCTTTTGATGCAGTATGTAGTATGCAATGGGAGATAGCAATCACAAGATGTAGAATAATATGAAAGAAAGTAAATCTATGAGATGACTAAAATATGCTATAAATAGAAATGATGGAAATGAATACAATGTAGCTATGGAGGAAATGGACACTCCATGAACAAAGCTACTGGACTACATTGCACCCATCACCAATATATGGTGATCTACACAGCACTATGCTACTACCTACGAATATGCTCTGAGCTTCTATATTCTACTTGTTACAATGAGGCCCTTTTTATATAGGAAGATAGGTTCCTTGGCCAACACTCTACCTAGTTGTGCAAGGGACACCTTGCACATATACAACTTGCACATTGACACTTGTGCATTTATTACATTGCATGAAGTAACTAGATAACTTCCCCCTAAAGTAATCTAATGTCCTAAGTATGTACCTAGGAAGGTACATTTACATGACCCAAATGATGTAATATAATCTATTTCTAACACCCCTTGTATTACATTATTTGGGTATTGAAGACTTTAGTCTTCAATATGGATCTTCTTCTTCATCTTGAACTTTGTACTCTTCCTCTACATTCTTTGTAACCTATTCAAGCAAATAGTTAGTGTCTCTGTAATGTGTTACATTTTCTGATAGAGCTTTCACCTCATAGTCTTCTATGGGTTCTTCCAGTTCTTCAATTTCTTCTATCCTCTGAACCAGGTGTCCTTTCTAATTTCTCTTCTGATATTCCAGTTGAGGATAATTGGTTGGTCACTGAGATTGTTGCTGATGAGGATTCCTTTGATATTGTCATGGTTGAAATTGATTCCCATTGTTCATCTGATTTCCTTGGTTCTGGTTTTTGGGATTGTATCTGCAATAGTTGGTACTATGACCTTTCTTTCTGCATATCTGACAATACCATATTTTTTATCCTCTTGTTGATGAAGCAATATTTCCCTGTGGATTATCTTTTGATGCCAATGCAGTGTTAGTCATCTCATATTTCACAGTGTTTTCCACTTCATATTCCTGAAGTATATTGACTAGGTCATCAAAAGAAGTATCTTTACTTAAGACTTGTAAAGATGTGACCAAATGCTTATAGTTGTCTGGAAGTGCTCTCATGGTTACTTGAGTAAGAAGTTCATCTTTAGGTTCTTGTCCAAGGGTTAGTAGTTTCCCTTTAATATCTGCTACCTTCCTTAGAAATAATTCTATGCTTTCCCCACTGCTCATTTTCAAGGAATGTAGTTGTGTTTGAAGATGAAGAATGGTGGCTTTATTCTTTCCTTCGAATATTTTCTCTAAGCTTGTCCAAGCTTCAGTGGATGTTTTTGCTGAGCTGATATAAGGTTGTATTTCATCAGTGATAGCAAAGGTTATTATCATTAGAGCTTTTGAATCATTTTCTTCAAACTTTAGAATCTCTGTATCACCTATTTTGGGCCTTTTTGTTGATCCTATGACTATATCCCAGAGTTTCTCATATACCATGATTGCTTTTACTTTGTTTTTCCATGAGAAATAGTTTGGACCTTTAAGAAGTTGAGATTCTGCAAGAAAGAATTTGTTTGATGTCATGATGATTCTTCTTCTCCTTTTTAAATTCTCTAGAACCTTTATGAAGCTTTGGATTTGGTGGACTTCCTTATGTCTCCCTAGTATATAGAATTTTAGGTTTTGTAGAAACCTTATATCTCCCAAATGGATTTAGAACTTGATAATTTTTTATAAATGCTAATATTACCAAGTTTTGTAGAATTCCTTATGTCTCCCTAATGTTTTTGGAAATGTAGAAGTGCTTTTGTGAAATATAGTTCAATTTTGGATTGATTTTGTAAAGTTTTGAGAATCCCAAAATCAACCTATAGTTCTCCTTATTACTCCTATTGAACTATGCACTTTTCTATATTGAAGAGGTTTAATGTTGGATTTCCCCTTGTCCCTTTTTGTGAAATTTTGAGACAAATATTTTGCTAATATTCCAACTTTAGAAAAGCTTTAATAAACCCCTTTTTAATATCCCTTAGAATTTGATTTTAGTGTTTCTAATTTTCAATAACCTAGTTTGGTGTTGTAACCCTTATAACTCCCAAATTTGGAAAATTAGAACACAATAATATTTGCAAATATCAATGGATTAATTCCAAGTAGTATCCCTTATTTCTCCTAGGTTGTGTTTTGCAAATATTAGACTACTTTGATATTTAATTTCCCTAAGTTTTGCTTTCAAATAAAGATTGATTTCCTTTAATACTTCAACCTTAGAATATAACCTTATAACTCCCTTTTTAATGAAAGCAAATTAGATAGGGGAAATTTTACCTTAATAAAGCTTTGCACCTTTATGAAATCGGATGTGTATGGTTGTAATCTATCCTTCTTGGGTGCTGTGAGTAATGACAGATTCTTCAACGTGCTCCTTGGCTTCAACGCCCTTCTTTAATGCTTCCCTTGACCTGTTTGACCGAGAGTTCTTACACTTCTCTTTGCTGCTTCTGAATGCTCCCGAATGCTACGTTCTCCCTGGTCCAAGGTGCCTTTAATAGGTGGTCAATATTTTGATGAGTGACAAGTGTCACAGTGGTTTCATTCAATGCTCCAAGGATGCTTTGGACACTTGGTGGAGTCACCAACTCTATTCTAACACCTGTTACAAGTGTCACCTTTGCTTGGAACATTTTTATTCCCTCTTTGTGCATTGTCCAAGTGGCTTCTCTGCTTCAACGTATGTGAGGCCTCTTACTGTAATGCTTCTGGCTGAAAGTAACTCCTCTTCCACATGGAATATGGGTGCCAAAACAATGTTGTAACATCTCCTTTCACATGTGTGAAATTCAACGTTCCTTTGTGGGCATTTTAGGGTTCTTTTGGAGAATGACAAGTGGCACCTTCTTTCCTTTGCATGCCCTTGTCTTATCAATACCTTCTTGCAAGCCCTTCAATGTATTTTTCCACCTTGTTCTTTGTTGTACTTCATTGGTGCTGAGATATTTCCAGCCAAGCAATGCTTATGGTGGAGCTTTGGTGGAGATTTGGAGGAGCTTTGGTGGCTCTTGAATGGAGTTCGAATGGTAGCGCTTTGGTGGAGACTTCTTGATGCTCCAATGATGGTATTGAATGCTCCTTGATTGGATGTATGATTCCAATTTGCTTGCTTTGATTTCCCTTGCTTATATGATGTTGTATTTGTCTCCTTTAGTGAGCAATGTGACACCTTTCTTGTGCTTTGCAGGTTACCTGTTATGGCTGTCCAACCCATGCACGATGTGAGCCCTTTTGAGAGGCTTCTTTATGCTTGGAGTGTGCTAGTATTCGACTGCGCTCTTCTTGAGAATAATGTGCCTTTGAGGCACCTTCAAATCTGCCCTCTTCCTGCTTAGAACGTATTAGAGAAGTGCAATACCATGTAACAATATTTGTATATAAAAACCTTTTTATTGCACCCTTTCTTGCACTCTTTTTGCAGGTCTGATTTTCTGGTTTTGTGGCAGATTTTTGAATGCAATGTAAGGGTTTTGAGGATGTCTCTTTGATTAGACACCTTCCCCTTTTTGCTTGGTTATTTTACAAATGAACCCAAGCTTGTAACCACTTGATAGAAGCTCCCTTTTTGCTGTATTTTTCTGCACTATTTCTTTGTAACAAAAACCTTATTGTGCTTTGAATTTGAGACTCACCAAGTCTCGATTTGAGGCTTCCTTTGCTGATATTCAGTGGCTACTTTCTTCTCCAACACTTGGAGGATTCGAGGTTGATTTGGTGGCTTCTCTTGGCCACTAAATGTTGCAGATTTTTGTGCACTAATAGTGTCTTTAGACACTTTGATGCTAATCTGATTTTGTGCCTTTCTCAAGAACACAAACACTAATCATTTTGAGAGTAATATAGTAGTGCAAATGAACCTACTAATATTTCACTTTTAATGCACTAAAAATCACACCTTATCACTCCAATCAACTCTCAAAATAATTTATAAATGCACTTAATCAATTTACTACAACTAATCAAGAATAATCTAAAATGAATCTTCAAGAGTTATTCTGCAATTTCACTACAAACAAAGTTGTAGGAACTAGTCTTCTTTTTCTTTCCAAAGTAGATATTTGGTAGTTGATAGATAGTTGTAATTTTGTAATCTAATCAACTCCAAAGTTAATGTGCAAATGAACCTTAAAAGGAACTTTTCCCTTTTGCACTTTTTGAAGACTGTAATTAATTTTTCCTCTTTTGCAACTCTAATCCAAATTAAGGTGCTTTAACAAATATGATAAGTAATCCAATTTAATGAATCTACTTGCACCAATAGTTGCTTACCTTTTTGAAAGCTTTTGTAGATGATGTAGCTTTTGTAGATGAAGCACCAAGTTGTTGTCTTGTGTAGGATCTCACAACTTCTTTGTAGGTTGTCTTAGGTTACTTCTTTCACCAAAATATGGTCTCAAACTTTCTTTTATGAGCCTAGGGTTTGGTGATTTGATCCTTCTTGCAATATTCTCCTTTTGCTATAGATTTGGAGAAGTCTTATCTCTGGAACAATGCCTTCTTGCTATGAGAGGTAATCTTCAAATCTCTTGGATTTGGTAGGCTTCTCCTATCTTCAAGTCTTCTTGTCGAATTCTGACTTCAAGCAGGATCTTCTTCTCAAGATTTTGAATGTCTTGAGGTATTTTGAGATTTGGCACTCCTTGCCAAATTCTTCTTCTTTTGGGCTTGTTTTTGGATGGTGATAATTGTCCCAAATATTCCTTTCTTATTTGATGATTTCTTTTAGTAAGGCTCTCCAAGCCTTTTACTGGATGCTCATTGAGACCTCCCCAAGGTCTTTGATCTTGTAGCTTCTTCTAGTCTTCCTTGAGACATTTTCTTCAACCTTCTACTCCTGGAAGTGTTGGTGGTGAGATCTTCTTCTAGATATCTGATTTTACTACTTCTAGATTCGAGCAGGACTCTCCTAGTCCTTCTTCTTCTTCCAAGACTGGAAGTTCTTCAATGAGATCTTCTCCTGATCTCTTTACCTTCAATTTTTCTTTAGGTGCTGGATTGATTCTAAAGAAGATACTCTTCCTAACTTTCTTGTAGGAAGTTTCCCAACTCACTGAATCTCCTTTCCCTACAACAAAGTATTAGTACTAAAATCTTAATCTGCTTCTAAATCAGATACTCTCTTCTAGAGTCTTCTTCAGGATCAAGGCTTCTATGGCCTTTTTTTAGTATCAAGGCTTATGTGGCCTTTTCTTCAATATCAAGGCTTATATGGCCTTTTCTTCTAGGATCAAGGCTTCTATGGCCTTTTCTTCAATATCAAGGCTTCTGTGGCATTTTCTTCTAGATCAAGGCTTCTATGGCCTTTTCTTCTTTTGTGAAGTTCTCAATCTAGCAATGGAGATCTCCAGTCTCCTAACTTCACCATGACTCTTCTCCAGAAGTCTTCTTCCATAGTATTCTTTTCTTGCACAAGGAACTAATATCTACACTATGAAGGCACGCCGACCTTCGGGAAACGAAGTTGAAGTCTCCTAGATTTCTGTTGTAGGAGGTGTCCCAATCATCTAAGAATTAATTTTCTACAACAAAAGAAACTTTGGGTAATAGTTAACAAATTCCAGATATCCTGAATGATCTTCACTAGTTGATTTGTCAATCTAGTGGATTGAATGTTGAGTCCTAGTCTTCACGAGTTTTTCCTGCAACTCTGTGGAAAGACTCTAGCCAAATGTAATCTCAATATTTTTGGAACTGAGATTTCTTTCAGTCCTCACTTGTGGCTCTCCCTAATTCTACCACCTAGACTCTTCTGAGATTTTTTGACAGTGGTTGGTCCAATAGTGCATCAGGTTGACAAAAAACTTAGGCTCAATGATAATGGTGGTTTTCCTATTGATCTACTATGGCTAGATCTACCATGGCTCTGATACCACTATTAGCTTTTGATGTAGTATGCAATGGGAGATAGCAATCACAAGATGCAGAATAATATGAAAGAAAGTAAATCTATGAGATGACTAAAATATGCTATAAATAGAAATGATGAAAATGAATACAATGTAGCTATGGAGGAAATGGACACTCCATGAACAAAGCTACTGGACTACATTGCACCCATCACCAATATATGGTGATCTACACAACACTATGCTACTACCTACGAATATGCTCTGAGCTTCTATATTCTACTTGTTACAATGAGGCCCTTTTTATATAGGAAGATAGGTTCCTTGGCCAACACTCTACCTAGTTGTGCAAGGGACACCTTGCACATATACAACTTGCACATTGACACTTGTGCATTTATTACATTGCATGAAGTAACTAGATAACTTCCCCCTAAAGTAATCTAATGTCCTAAGTATGTACCTAGGAAGGTACATTTACATGATCCAAATGATGTAATATAATCTATTTCTAACACTCTATAGCCTAATGTATAATCTTCTTGAAATATCGTAAGTTGATAACAAGTACATCTTGTATCATGCATACATCATTGCAGCCGAAGCATATAATCAAAAGGTAATATTTGGAAGTACTACCAAAAGGATTCACATCAGGCCAAATCTTTCAAGGCAAGTGTGGGATCCTGATAAATTACAAGAATCACTCTATAAAATGCCTCATCGACAATATTGGTAATTTACCAAGCAATTAGTCAAGGAGCATGATCGAAGGTTCCCAGGATGTATTCTGATGAGATGAGAAAATCCTTACTGGATTGTGTGAAAATGAAGGGTTGTATCAAGTAAGATGAGTGTCTTTGGCATTCTATCTATTCTTGAAGCAGCCTCAGGCTATGGAAGAGTGCATCAAAAGGAATGTGATCATTGGGGGATTCCTATGGAATAGTAAAATTGCCCTGGTTTTGCCATAGGATACTCTTGAGGTCACCTTTCTTTTTGTTTCTTTTTTATGTTCTCCATTTCTCTTTCCTCCACTCATCCTATGTGCTGGCTATTGCTAACTTTATTAGTTAGTAACATTGGTTCCCTTCTTGTGGATGCCTATTTTCCTATTTTCTTCCTATTGAGTGGTATTTTCACCCAATTGTGAAAGTACACTCTCCCTTAGGATTTGGATTCCAAATCCCCTCTTGCAAAGAAGTTAAACAAACAACTTCTCCAAGGTCTCCGTTATATTAGCATTTGCATATGTGCATTAGTAATCTCAAATAAAGATATTCAATTTAAATGCTTGGAACACCTTAGTGATTGCAAGTAACTCGTAAACAAGGGGCAATGTTGGTTTATTTTACCATGAAACTTTAGTGATTGTTCATTGAACCAAAATAAATCAAATGTGAGTTGGCCCTCATATGACCACGATGTAGTGCTTTAATTCCTTTTATCTTGATGGTTTTAAAATGGATTTTATCTTGCATTAAATCCTCAATGATGAATAGAATCTTCAAAATGTCACTTTAACTTATCCCTCTTAAATGAAATCAAATTTTCATCAAGATGAACAATTAAGTGCTTTAAGGCAAAGACCTTCAATATAATACTCAAATTATCCCTCTTTCGTAAAATTGGAATTTTTATGAAGAAAGGGTAATTTTAGGCCCGAAATGGAAATTTGTGAAAATGTCGTAAAACATAACTCCTTCAATGAAATTGGAATTTCCATGAAGGGAATGTCATCATAGGCTCATGAATGCAAAACAAAACTGGAAAAATGAAATTTGACCTTGAAATGGAAAATTTCTATTTTCGGATTTTTAAAATCAGGTTACAAAGCAGACAACTTCGGTGAATTTTTAAAAATACTAAACAACTCCGAAAATGAAATTTCAAAGTGCGTAATGGAAATCTGAATTATAATCTACGCAATGGTGAAATTATTTTTGGATTTTGAAATTTTTTAAATGTTTATTTTAATGCCTAAAAATAGGAAAAAATTCTGAAATAAAAATTTCTGAAAACAGAAAATTCAAATTTTGCATCAAAATAATTTCTGGAAATGCAGCAATGCAAAAGCTCCTTCAGTATAATGCTCAAATTACCCCTCTTTCGTAAAATTGGAATTTTTATGAAGAAAAGGTAATTTTAGGCCAAAAATGGAAATTTGTGGAAATGCCATAAAACATCACTCCTTCAATGAAATTGGAATTTCCATGAAGGGAATGTCATCATAGGCTCATGAATGCAAAACAAAACTGGAAAAATGAAATTTGACCTTAAAATGGAAAATTTCTATTTTCGGATTTTTGAAATCACGTGACAAAACAACAACTTCGGTGAATTTTAAAAAATACTAAACAACTCCGAAAATGAAATTTCAAAGTGCGTATTTGAAGTCTGAATTATAATCTACGCAATGGTGAAATCATTTTTAGATTTTGAAAATTTTTTAATGTTTATTTTAATGCCTGAAAATAGGAAAAAAAATTCTGAAATTAAAATTTTTGAAAACAGAAAATTAAAATTTTGCATCAAAATAATTGCTGGAAATGCAGCAATGCAAAAGCTCCTTCAGCTTTGATAGCACCCCGTCCCGCAAAACCGAATACGTGAGAGTTTCATACATGCAACCTAGCCTATTTGATCTGTACTACACACAATCAAAGTAAACTAAGTGCTTGACTCCTAGGGTTTTAAATAATTTCCAAATTGCAAACATTCACATGAAATAACCCATCCCATGGCGTAAATTTCACATACAAATCTGAAATTTGGAAGGGGAAAGATAAAACAATTAAAATAGAGCATGCAGAAAATTTCTCATTCTTTCTTGCTAACAAGGCCTCGAAATTTCTGAAAAGAAGCTTTCCCATTCAAATTATATTCCTCTTTTACACATCAAATTTTGCCGCATTTGGCCATGCCAAAAGTTCCTCTTGTGCATGCATTTCAATGGGTATTTTAAAGATTTTCCTCCATGGCTTTTCATTTTCTCCTCCATGACTTTTCGTTTCTCCTCCATGGCTTTTCGTTTCCTTCTTCCTTTCTTCCATATGCAATACCTTGCAAAAAAAAACAAAAACTAAACTTTACTTAAACCAACATGAAAAAATTAAAAACTAACAAAAAACAAAAAAGCTAAAAATAATCCTATTTTATTTTTATTATTATTTTTTTTTTTTTTTTTGTTTTTATTTTATGTTCATTTGTTTATATATATATATATATATATATATATATATATATATATATATATATATATATATATTTTTACTTATTTTTTTTTTTTCTTTCTTTTGTTCTATTAATTTATTTATTATTATTTTTTTTTTTATTCCTTTTTTTTTTTAGTTTATTTATTTTTTTAAACATGAATTAACCCAAAAGTTAATGTTTGAATTACAAACACATTAATAGACAAAAAAAACCACACCAAAAATTTATCAAAAAAATGTGGGTCCCCAAGCTTTGGGGCTAGTTGTGAAATAGTCACAACAAATGGCGACTCTGCTGGGAAATGCTCCTGAGCATTTCGATGAGAACCCAAAAAGAACACCTGAAAACACACTTCAAAAATTTAACACAAGCATCAACCAATATCCAAAGAATGCCAATAGATCAAAAATACATGAAACATCAGAATCGCTAAGCATTAGCTCAGTGTGTGCAATGAATTTCTTTCCTCAGCGTTTGAAATTGATCAACATTCCATTGTCAGTTTTGCATGAATGCATATGCGAGATTGTGAATGATTTGTGTACCCTAATGAATATGCCATGAGATTTTGCTTTTATAAAATGCATAGTCACTCTTCTAGTATTATGTACAAACATTCAAGACTGCCAAACCCTCTTAGGATCCACTAGTGAATGGTTCATTATATCCCAAAGTTGGTTGTGAGTCCCTACTATCTTGAACCCATGTGCGAGTGGATGTGAAATCAAAACTTTGGGGAATCAGACTCCCAACCAACCGAGATGAGAGTTTAACCCTATCCTTACTATTCTGATTTAGAATTCTTTACCTCACTTTGAGCAAAATAATTAAACCAATTATGGAAGAAATGGTCATGCTAGTCTAACCCTCTGGGCAATCAGTGGTCTTGTTTTTTAGACAAGACATGTTGTCGTGCATGGGCATATCTAACCCCACAATCCAAAACTTATCTTCATTTCTTTGGACCTTGGGGATGACTACCCATCCTTTGCAGAGGACAAGTAGTACGATCCTTACAATCCAATATAAAGATGAGATGGGAAAAAGTTACTTATTTTTACTTCTTGGATCTTGGGGATGACTACCCATCCTGGCTAGGGACATGTAGTACTATCCTTACAATCCAAACTTTAGATGTAAATGGAAAATATTAATTTTGACGTTTAGACCTTGGGGATGACTACCCATCCTTTGCAGAGGACAAGTAGTACGATCCTTACAATCCAAAATTTACTATGAAATGAGACATAAGAGCTTTGGGGAATCAGATTCTCAACCTAAGCGAGATGAGAATTTATACCCTATCCTTACTACTCCATGTGGGTCAAATCAAAGCTTTGGGGAATTGGATCCTCAACCTAAGTTTGATGAGGATTTAATCCTATCCTTACTACTTTGATTTTAGGCTTTAAGCTCTATGGAAGTGGTGACAACCACTGTTTTAAGGATCATGTTGCATAATAGGATAGACAAAAACTTCTTTCGCCCAACCTTTTCCTCCAAGTTAGGTTTTGATCATTTTGCTCAAGATCCTTTTTAATGTATGAAACGTGCTTGGTTCTAGATATTTCAAGGCTCAGTTTCCAACCTTAGGATTTACTTACATTTATGTTATAACATAACCCTAAGAGGATTTGACATACTTAAATAATTTGCACCTAAGATGCATATGCCACTAAGATGAAATGTATGAAAAGTGAGATGGAAAATGAATGTATTATTTCTTGAATTGCAAATGAAATGATTTGTCATGCAAAACTGACTCTTTCATGCATCACAAGTTTCAAATGATATAAATTAACTGTTTGTATTACATGTGGAGCTTTTACAACACAATTCCAATGTTTCATATTCTCCCGATCTTAGGCATAAGTTGACATCTCAAAAACACACACACACACACACACACACACAACAAAATATATATATATATATATATATATATATATATATATATATTTAAACAAACCAAAAAAATCCAAAGGGTCAACACACAACTTAAATCCAAATCCAAATAGCAACTTCAAAAAACGAACTTGAAAACACAAACCAAAACCAAAACTAAAATTTATATACAATATAGTACAAGATGATGCCAAGCTTGGACTATTACTTTCCTGGATCCCAAACATGATTAGAGCATTTCAAAAGACATATGTCACCATACACACGCCAAATGTTGTAGGAATCCCCCAACGACAATAAGATCATACCAAGCAATGCAACAAATTTCAACTTCCCTCTCTCACCCCACCAATTAAATTTAGTTTCATTAGTATTCATATAGGTGAGATTCAAAATTTTAAATTGATCAGACAATGATTGATTTTCAATTTTATCATGTCTATTCTTTAAAGCGCAAATTTCATCATTCCATTCATAATTTAGAAGTAGGCTTTCCTTTTCAAATGTGAAATATTGCAAACAAGAGCCTATTTCTAAAAGTCTTGAATTCAAAATATTTTTCAAGATTTTAAAGCAATCCAAATCAATCAAGACTTGACAAACATCACCAAGATTTGACATTTCATCATTAATGACATTAGCATCCAAAGGGACATCATGTAATCCATCATTTGAAATTTTGGTAGCTACTACCAAAGGTAAAGATTTCACCTTGTCATCCCTACTCAACCCATCATGGTTAGAATTTACCACAACTTGATGAGTGTTAGTAGCTTTTTCTTCTTCCTCATTGTCTTCTTCATCATCCAACACCTGTTCAAAAACACCAAAGTTAGGCACCCAATCAAACATGCATCCATCCTTTTCAAAACAAGAGCCTAATTTTTCAAGATATGTGTCACGTGACACCTTTCCATGATCAATGGCTTGAGTTGCCTCAAAATCCATATTTTCATTAGGATCATCAACAGTATCAAACCCACACCACTTAGGTTTTGTAATTTCATCATTTTGAGATGGCATGGACATTGTAGAAACAATAGGTGGATCAAGATTTTCTATTTCTTGCCCCTCAAGGGGAACAAAAACAATTGATTCTCCTTCTTGATCCATGGTAGTAACATCATTATCCTTCTCAAACCTTTGATGAGATTCCAATCCTTCTTCCAAAACATTTTCAGATTGCACAAGACTTGTAATATCCTCATGTGAAAGGGCAATTGTATCATCCTGCATATCAATAGGCATACAAATTTCATTAGCAATTTTGGAGTGAGCATACTCTTCCCAAGAATCATAATGATCATCTTTCAAAATTAAATTGTGATGCTCAACTATTTCTTCTTCATCTTTTAATTCATCAACATGTTTCTCATCAAATTTATCTTCACCTTCCTTAGATGGTTCAATTACTTCCAAAATTGGGTTATTGCTTGTATTCAAATTGATAAGGCTATCATAATCCAAATTTGTAACCCATGATTCAATTTTATCACAATTTGGAAGGTGTGAATTTTCTTGGCCATCATTTTCAACAATGTCATCCGAAACAAATTCATCCTCATAGAATTCATCTTTTGGTGAGTCAAGGGTTTCCAATTTGTCACATGTTTCAATACTAGTTGGATCTAGCACTCCTCCCTTGCTTAAAATCATCTTCTTATGAAAATCATTAAAATCGATTTTAGAACCATCTTTTGAATCAAGATGAGTACTTTGAAGTTGATTCATACTTAAGAAAGATGGTTGATCTTGCATAGTAGGTTGAGGATTTTGAAATTGATTGAAGCTTGGGAATGATTGTTGATTCTGAAATTGATTCACATTTGAATTTGGTTGAGGTGGATAAATCATTGGGTGGGTAAAGGAAGTATTAAATGATTGAAGATTACATGATCCAAAACCCACACCATAATTTTGACAACTCAATTGTTGCTCAATTGCCATTGCTTGAGCATAGGCTTGAGACAAAGAAGTGATTAGGGGCATCCCTCGCAAATATGTGGAAATGAGTGGGTCAAGAGCATTGACATATATTTGGAGAGCCACTTGTTCTTGCAAAACATAACATGTCACTAATTGAGCATATAATCCAAAGAACCTTTCAGAAAATGTTTTCACATTTTCACTTGGTCCTTTTCTGATGGTGAAAAATTGCTCATATATGCGGATTGGGTCAACTTGCTTTTTGTTGAATTGATTAAGAAATGTCGCCTCTAGTTGAGCCCAAGAAGTGATAGACCCTAAAGGTAGACTTGTAAACCAATCAAATGCCACTTTGTCCAAGGTGTAAGGGAACATTTTACAAACAACATCATCATGCCAAATTGTTAAGTGATTCACAACAAATTTGAATGCTCGAATGTGTTCTCCTGCAGTATTTGTCCCATTAGACAAAAATCGAGGAAGACAACTCTCCCAACCGACGGGCAAATAATGTTGAACTCCTGGTGTGTTCAATGGGCTACCTGTCATCCATGGTGAAAACATAGCCATTAGTGAATCTTAAAGAATATAACTTTAATACCCAAAAAATTTTTTTTTATTTTTTATTTTTTATTTTTTATTTTTTTAACATCAAATCAAATCCCATTATTCTTGTATGAACAATCAAAGCGTTAGAACAATGCATAGCAATTCATGTCCTCCTTTTAATAGTACCAATTTGTAATATTAAAAGAGGGCTACAGATAATAATCAATAGGGCATGAAATATTCAAAATTTAAATCCCTATAGCATTTAAATCATACTAAAATAAACCAATTCAAGCCCTCCTTCTAGCGCCAAAATGTTGAGTGGTATTTTCACCCAATTGTGAAAGTACACTCTCCCTTAGGATTTGGATTCCAAATCCCCTCTTGCAAAGAAGTTAAACAAACAACTTCTCCAAGGTCTCCGTTATATTAGCATTTGCATATGTGCATTAGTAATCTCAAATAAAGATATTCAATTTAAATGCTTGGAACACCTTAGTGATTGCAAGTAACTCGTAAACAAGGGGCAATGTTGGTTTATTTTACCATGAAACTTTAGTGATTGTTCATTGAACCAAAATAAATCAAATGTGAGTTGGCCCTCATATGACCACGATGTAGTGCTTTAATTCCTTTTATCTTGATGGTTTTAAAATGGATTTTATCTTGCATTAAATCCTCAATGATGAATAGAATCTTCAAAATGTCACTTTAACTTATCCCTCTTAAATGAAATCAAATTTTCATCAAGATGAACAATTAAGTGCTTTAAGGCAAAGACCTTCAATATAATACTCAAATTATCCCTCTTTCGTAAAATTGGAATTTTTATGAAGAAAGGGTAATTTTAGGCCCGAAATGGAAATTTGTGAAAATGTCGTAAAACATAACTCCTTCAATGAAATTGGAATTTCCATGAAGGGAATGTCATCATAGGCTCATGAATGCAAAACAAAACTGGAAAAATGAAATTTGACCTTGAAATGGAAAATTTCTATTTTCGGATTTTTAAAATCTGTTACAAAGCAACAACTTCGGTGAATTTTTAAAAATACTAAACAACTCCGAAAATGAAATTTCAAAGTGCGTAATGGAAATCTGAATTATAATCTACGCAATGGTGAAATTATTTTTGGATTTTGAAATTTTTTAAATGTTTATTTTAATGCCTAAAAATAGGAAAAAATTCTGAAATAAAAATTTCAGAAAACAGAAAATTGAAATTTTGCATCAAAATAATTTCTGGAAATGCAGCAATGCAAAAGCTCCTTCAAGTATAATGCTCAAATTACCCCTCTTTCGTAAAATTGGAATTTTTATGAAGAAAAGGTAATTTTAGGCCAAAAATGGAAATTTGTGGAAATGCCATAAAACATCACTCCTTCAATGAAATTGGAATTTCCATGAAGGGAATGTCATCATAGGCTCATGAATGCAAAACAAAACTGGAAAAATGAAATTTGACCTTAAAATGGAAAATTTCTATTTTCGGATTTTTGAAATCTGTGACAAAACAGCAACTTCGGTGAATTTTAAAAAATACTAAACAACTCCGAAAATGAAATTTCAAAGTGCGTATTTGAAGTCTGAATTATAATCTACGCAATGGTGAAATCATTTTTAGATTTTGAAATTTTTTTAATGTTTATTTTAATGCCTGAAAATAGGAAAAAAAATTCTGAAATTAAAATTTTTGAAAACAGAAAATTAAAATTTTGCATCAAAATAATTGCTGGAAATGCAGCAATGCAAAAGCTCCTTCAGTTTGATAGCACCCCGTCCTGCAAAACCGAATACGTGAGAGTTTCATACATGCAACCTAGCCTATTTGATCTGTACTACACACAATCAAAGTAAACTAAGTGCTTGACTCCTAGGGTTTTAAATAATTTCCAAATTGCAAACATTCACATGAAATAACCCATCCCATGGCGTAAATTTCACATACAAATCTGAAATTTGGAAGGGGAAAGATAAAACAATTAAAATAGAGCATGCAGAAAATTTCTCATTCTTTCTTGCTAACAAGGCCTGAAATTTCTGAAAAGAAGCTTTCCCATTCAAATTATATTCCTCTTTTACACATCAAATTTTGCCGCATTTGGCCATGCCAAAAGTTCCTCTTGTGCATGCATTTCAATGGGTATTTTAAAGATTTTCCTCCATGGCTTTTCATTTTCTCCTCCATGACTTTTCGTTTCTCCTCCATGGCTTTTCGTTTCCTTCTTCCTTTCTTCCATATGCAATACCTTGCAAAAAAAAACAAAAACTAAACTTTACTTAAACCAACATGAAAAAATTAAAAACTAACAAAAAACAAAAAAGCTAAAAATAATCCTATTTTATTTTTATTATTATTATTTTTTTTTTTTTGTTTTTATTTTATGTTCATTTGTTTATATATATATATATATATATATAAAATATATATATATATATTTATTTTTACTTTTTTCTTTTTTCTTTCTTTTGTTCTATTAATTTATTTATTATTATTATTTTTTTTTTATTCCTTTTTTTTTTTAGTTTATTTATTTTTTTAAACATGAATTAACCCAAAAGTTAATGTTTGAATTACAAACACATTAATAGACAAAAAAAACCACACCAAAAATTTATCAAAAAAATGTGGGTCCCCAAGCTTTGGGGCTAGTTGTGAAATAGTCACAACACTTCCCTCCTCCCTCTTCTTGTTCTTATTTCTCGGGTCTTTCTTCCTTTACTTTTCTTCTTCTCCTCTTGCACCCTTGCCCCATTCCTTCCTTCCATTGTATCCTACCTTGTTGAAGTATTGTGTCCTCCCTCTTCCCCCTCTACCTTTTGTCATCCTATAGCCTCTCTTGATTTCTCTTGTTTCCAATTTATTCTTTCTGTCCTAGTCTATGTTCTTCTTCGTTTATTGTGCTTTTTCAAGTGGCTTTCTAGGTTCCATCTTCAATGAATGGAAGTCCCCTATGAGTCACCAAGAGTATGGGTGAAATTTTATGTCTTTCCACCACTCTTTTTATAAGATAATGGCATGGCTAAATTTTGGATTCGATATTTGGCATCAATGATTAGAGCAGGGTCTCGAAGCCAGGTGGATGGTGGAGGTTTGTGTTGAATTGATGGAAGAGTAGGTAGTCACCAATCAAGGTATATTCCTAAAATCCACCCTTGGGTCGGGCAGATTTTCAAGAAGATAAGCAATAAAGGTCGACCCTAAATTTTTGTCTAGAAGTTGGGCATAAATATTAAATGAAACTCTTGCCCCTTTTTTCCAAAAAGGATCCACCCTATCAAAGGAAAATATTTTAGAAGATGGAAGGGTCACCTCCCTAACCAAATATGTGGATTGGGTGAAGTTTTGGGAGAGCAGCAAATAAAAATCAGGCCTGATTCATCGCCCCATTAAGAACATGTCAGTGGGTGAAAATTTGAGATAGGGAACAGGTCGGAATTCCCACCCAGTAAAAAAAAAACCATCAACATCGAGAGTCTCAATGAAGGTTCACTAGTTGCTTAGGTATGGGCTCTCCATAGGCAGCAAGGTGGTAATTTGAAATAACACAACTTCTAAGGTAATTAATGTAGTCACTTATCCACCTGATTGAAGGCTTAATGTCAGGTTGAAAGGTTAAGGTAGATGAGAATTGAATACCTGGTAGAAACGTCAAAATGATCAAGGGCCTAGATTCATGTAGAAGCACCTAACCCCTTTCAGATAGTCACCATGATCGCAAGGAACAGAGTACCAGCTGAACGTTTTTTTGTCTCTGTAATCTCTTCCCGTCTAACACCATTAATACTTATAATTTGAATCTATTATAAAATTATCTATAAATAGGGAAATGTCAACCATTCCAAAGGGTGGATCTGTAACCATTAAAATTCATATGTAAAGTCTTCTCCATTTTGTAAATACAAGTGCACCATTGTTTGGTCTTTGACTAGTTTTCTTACAATTTATTTCATGTGTGTGTGCTAATTTTTATTTTTGTGATGGCTATCTGAGCGTTATCATTTAATTTTGCTATCTATATTTTGTGGGCTTCACTCAATGGTTCTAGAATTCACATTTGTATTTGTGTTTGGGTCAAGGTTTATTTATGCTAAAGCTGGTCGTGTGGAATCGCTCTAATTTTGCATACTAGATTTCATGCACCCATCCATTAATTCTAGAATTCACCTTCAACCCATCGATACTGAGCATCAGGTAGGAGCACCATCGATTGATCTATTAGGTGGTGATCTTGTGTTTCCTCTTGCGATGTTGGAAAACCATGTGTCTTGATGTGGATGCATTCATCCTTGTTAGTTCTAGCTACGACCTCCCTTAATTCCTTTCCCACTCCCCTTTTCTCCCCCCAATTTGTAGGTAGGTAGTTAGGACACCTCTTTTAAGAACAAACCTTCTCCGAAGATCGACCGCCCCATATTTCTCGATGTGGTGGTCATTCAATGTTAGCATAGCTCCATAGGTGCATCAAGATTTCCATCCCCTACCTTCCCATTAGGCTAGATTTATGACCAACAAGGACCTTCCCCTTATAGTCTCTTTTGAGGAAACCCATGCCCACTACCCCTAGGTTATCCTTGGTTGCTTCGTCCATGTATATTTTTTCCTAACCTAAGGATGGAGGTTGTCAAGCCCCATGAGTCTCATGGAATTTTTATCTCTCCTATTTTTTATGCTCCTCCACATGAGCTTTACTATTTTTATAACCTTGTTTACTATTTTCTATCAAACTAGCTCTATCAAAGTCCATAAATTCTCTTTATCCCCTCTACCCACTTTCCAAAATAGTTTTGGTTTTACTACTTTCTCTTCTAATTTTAACACCTTCCAAACAACAGAACCTTGACCACCCATAATGATGTGACCTCCTTCCTCATGGGGAATGTTACATAAATACTTACTAGTAACGAATTTGCTAAACAATTATTCTTGATTGGAGATCCATCTTCAATAAAGCTTACTTCTTAGAGCTTGGTTATTTAGTGTTGCTTTTTGAATTCCTAATCCTCCACTTGTTTTAAGATGGTATATTTTGTCCCAACTTACGAAATCCCATCACTTACCCATTATTATACCATCCCAAATGAATTTTTGCCTGAGTGAGTCCATCTCCTTCATAATTCCAATCAAAGCAACAAGGATTAAGAACTTGTAAACTAGCATTGCTTGAACCACTGATTGAAGAAGAGTCACTCTTCCTAAAAAATAAACCCAATGATGCATCCAATGATTTATCTTCACACCAATTTTATCCACCAGTTGTTTCCATTCTTTAACTTCTTATAGTAAAGTGAAAACCCTAGGTAGTCCAATGAGAGTCAGCCTTGAGAGAAGCCTAAGATGTTTAGAATTTGATCTTGGATCTCATTTCAATATTAAATAACACTACCTTGGACTTGGTTTCATTCTTTTATTGGCTTGTGGCTTCTAGATATGTATTTAAGGCAGCTTTGAGTGATCTCACCTCCCTAACATTAGTTGCCCCCAATAACCCTATGTCATCCACAAACTATAAATAGGTCAAATTCACCGCACCCACTTGCACTCTTAAGATAAATCCTTGTTGCCTATTCCTTTGAAGAAATCTACCCAATCCTTTAGAAAGAATAATAAAGAGGTATAGGGATATAGGATATCCCTTCTTAATTCCTCTAGAGGTCTAAAAGGGAGTTGAGGGAATACCATTTAAGAGGACTGAGAAGGAGGCTAAAGAGACACAACTCACAATCCACTATCTCCAACCCTGACAAAAACCAAATTCCTCTAACATTCAATTTAGAAGTTGCCAAGGGACTCTATCATAGGCCTTAAACATGTCTAATTTGATAAACATGCCTCTTTGACCTTTCTAATACAATGTGTGAACTACTTCTTATGCCAAGATTACTCCATCTAGAATTTGTTGGCCCTGTACAAATCCTCCTTGCTCTAGAGAGATAATACTATCAAGTACCTTCTTGAGCCTTTTATCCATAAATTTGGTAATGATCTTGCAAACTACATTGCAAAGTGCAATTGGATGAAAGTCTCCAAGGTTGGAAACCTCTCCTATGTTAGGAATCAAAGCAAGAAAAATGTGGCTCATAGCTCATAACATGATTTTATTTGCACAAAATTCCTCCATTGCCTTGGTTACATCTTCCTTTATGTCATCCCAAAAATCCTAAAAAATTCAATCGAGAACCCATTAGGGCCTAGGGACTTTTTGATTCTCATGTTGAAAACTATGTCTCTCACCTCCTCTAAATTCATATTTTTGAAGAGGGTATGGTTTTTTTTTGTTATTATAATATATGGAATACAATTAAGTATCTCTTATTGCATTGTAATATTAGGATGGAAAGAAGCAAAGAAAAAAATCAAAGTAGATATTTAAAACTTGCTACATACCTAGGATAGTGTCCATCACATTACCATGAATGTTTTTTATATTATGCAATGCATTGGATTGTCTTCTTATCGAGGCTGAGCAATGGAAGAACTTAGTATTTTTATTGCCCTTTAGCATCCAAGAAGTTCTGGATCTTTTTTTCTAATAGATCTCCTTATGTTTTTCTATACTCTCTAACTATTTTTGACTAGTTCATCTTCCTATTTTAAATCTTTTGTGCTTGTTTCATCCCAAAAGAGTGTGGTTAGCTCCTCCATCCTAGAAACTAGTGAAACCCACTTAAGCTAAAAGTTTGATTTATTGTTTCTTTTCTAGATTTTGAGTTGGGCTATGATATGTTGGAGTTATTTAAAGACTCCAAACAATATTATCCCATGGGTAGGGTGCCCCTCCTCCCACCAAACTGGGATTTTATCCCTAATATCCTCCTTTTCCAACCAAAAATTCTCAAACCGAAATGGTCTAGAGAAAGATTTATGGCCCATATCCCATTCCAAGAGAATTGAAAAGTGGTCTAATTATGTACAATTAAGGATTTATAGCCTGAGTGACCATTGCAGAAATATCCCCTAAAGGCTCTCAATTATTTTGAACTTGGGAGGTCATAAACCCTAGAGACTATCTCATGCCAATAAATTTTCCAATTATATTAAGGTCACTCCTATACAAAATGTTTTCAACTGCTAGATTTTGTTCAATAACAATCTTGGGATGGTGGACAGTCTGGGGTAGACAACTATTAACTCTAGATCAAAAACCTTTATCCATTGGCTTCTTGGTGGCAATAATAGAGAAGATGGATTTTAAAGCATCACTCCTCAAATATTCATACCCAATTTATTGTATCTCCCTCATTGTGTCTACAAAGGATAACTTGGGAGAAGGGGTTAAAGGGAGGGCCTTAGAAGGGCCCTCACATGAACTCACGGGCAGGTAGAGAGCAATTGTAAACCCTACTTAGAGCATTACAGTGAAATCCTAGCAGAGTGTCCAAATCCTTCAAAACCCTAGCAGAGCCTCAACCTCTCTAACCATTTCGAGTTGACCAAATCTAATGACACTTCAAGGAAGTTGAAGAATATATTTAATAGAAAGAGAAATGGAAAATATTTGTGATAAAAAGGGATGTTGGATATGGTTTAATTGGCCTAACAACAAATGTAATATTTTAGTATTTTCATGGGAGTGGTCCCCAATAGAAACCACATATAACTTATAAAAAAATTAAGAAAGAAAACAACATTTAATCCATTCACACCAACTATAATCAAAATCAAACTTTTTGAGAATATCATACAAAAAAATCTGGGAAACCTTATCATATATTTTGTCTGTATCTAATTTCATAAGCATACCTATTTTTTCATAGAATGAAGAAAATTTATGACACCTTATGCAATGATTATATCAAGAAGAATTTGTTTACCATAAATAAAACTATGTTATTCCTCCAAAATATTGGGCAAAAATTATCAAAATATTTTGTCTCACCTTTCTTAGGAACCAATGTAATAATAGTGGTTTATTGTAGGCTTCCTTTACGAAACTCTTCAACCATAACTAACATATGACTCTTCAATAAATCCTAATTTTTTTAAAATAAAATTGTAGAAATCCATCGGGGATAAGTTCATTGTTAAAAGGGAAAAGAAAAATTATTTCATGTAGCTCCTCCATAGATATCTTCTTGATCAAGCTTTCATTTTATCCTAGTGTGATAATTGATGGAATGTTTTGCAAAAGCTTATCTTGTACCTCCTTATCTTGCCTAGTATCTGGTAAAACATTTTTTAAATAATTAATTGCTTCTTTATATTTTCTTCCTCAATATTTATTCCATCTGGAGTTAAAACATTTTTGATGTGACAAAAATAAAAAATTGTTTTTGATGTAGCATGATTTTTTTTTGTATTTCTATATCCTTCCTTGAGCCATTTCTCCCTATAATTTTGGAACCAATATGTCTCCTTTTTCAATGTGTTATTATTATTTTTTTTGTTGGATAATAAGGGGTTGTACTCGAGTTCCCCACCCTTGACAAATTACATATCTCTTCTTTAGAGCTTGAGATTTTACAAATAGATACACTTCTCATATCAATTGAGATGCTATAGCTAGAAACCTACATCATTTTATATAAAATGTCTATATTCTTGAATTTCATTTTTTGGATCTTTTCAAATTTTTGTATGAATACAATTACTCTAAAATTTAGCACCTTTCTTGGCATTTTCCTAAAGTAGCCTTTACAATGTCAAAACTTCACCTCTACTATATATGCCTTGCATCTTAGTAGAGTAATATTTCCAAAATATCATACTATCATAGTTTGCTTTACCAAATCTGAATTGCTAGTTTCCTTCCTTGTTGAAGTCATAGCCCTTCATTGCTCTTCCCATCATTAGTTGGCAAATATTTGCAATTTCATTTTTTGCAACTTGAAAAATTGTCACTACCCTTGTTTTGAATGGTTGACTTCACAATATCGTATCTCCCTTAATATTGCTCAATTTTTCATATGACCACTCATTTTAAAGCTATTCAAATTCTGCACAAGTTGGTCCAAGAATTAGTTGAATCGGATAACTCTTTACGAAGATATGGCTCCTAAAAGATGAGATATTTTTTAAGAAAAAAAACCTAATCCTTCGCACTTTGCAATTTCGTTTTTCATGACTTGAAAAATTGTCACTACCCTTGTTCCAAATGGTTGACTTCATAGGGTCGTATCTCCTTCAATATTGCTTAGATTTTTGCATATGACCACTCATTTTAAATCTATTCAAATTTTGCACAAGTTGGTCCAAGAATCAGCTGAATTGGATAACTCTTCGTGAAGATATGGCTCCTAAAATATGAGATGTTTTTCAAGAAAAAACCCTAATCCTTCGCACTTTGTAATTTTATTTTTCACAATTTGAAAAATCATCACTACCCTTGTTCCGAATGGTTGACTTCACAAGGTCGTATCTCCCTCAATATTGCTTGAAATTTTGCATATGTCCACTCATTTTAAAGCTATTCAAATTCTACACAAGTTGGTCCAAAAATAGTTAAAGTGGATAACTTTTTATAAAGATATGGCTCCTAAAATATGATATATTTTTCAAAAAAACCCTAATCCTTCACACTTTGCAATTTTGTTTTTCTCATTGTAAGCAACCTTCCACGCTCCTTCAGCCTTCCCAACCTTCCACTCAACATCCCAACCTTTTGTTGTAGCTCCTTCAGCCAACCCAACCTTCCATGCTCCTTCAACCTTATCAACCTTCCACATTCCTTTAGCCATCCTAGCCTTCCACCCAACATCCCAACCTTTCGTTGTAGCTCCTTCAGCCAACCCAGCCTTCCACACTTCTTTAGCCAACCCAACCTTCCACACTCCTTTCACCTTGATACTCTAAATATCAACTCATCATTCAACCTTACATGCTCCTTCAGCCTCCAACCTTCCATGCTCCTTCAACCTCTAGCCTTCCACGCTCCTTCACCTCTAGCCTTCCATTCTCCTTCAACCTCCAGCCTTCCACGTTGCTTTAGTCTTCAATTTTGTTGATCGTTAAAGCACCACATCATTTGGTAGGCCCCTTAGGGGGAAACCTTGAGGTTTGGAGTACTTTTTTTCAATGTGTTATGATTATCATAGAGTAATTGTTTTTCTTTCACATTACATTTATTTCTATTATATCTTGTAAAAAAATTATCTTGGATTTATTTTCTTTCTTTATTTTGTTTAAATGTTACTAAAGATTTGGAATTCCAAAAGTTCATTTTCTCGTTTATATATTTTATTTTTTGAACAAACTTGTACATATATGAACCTTCAAAATTTGCTTACTATAACATAACCATATGGAAGAAATCGGGGTCTTGGAGCCAAATAGACTAGAAGCCAAATGGCATTGGATGACCGTTATTGGGTAAATCAAAAGTCAAAATGATGGGTTTGTGATCCGATCTTGCTTGCAATAAAATAATTGAAGAGATTTTGTACTCTGTTTGCAACCATGTGTTGGATAACAATAATGTATCCAGTATTTTTGCTATATGAGTTTGCCTAATGCGTTTGTTATCTCATGTGTATTGAAATTTTGAAGGACTAACATTCCAAAGGCCATTTGAATTTACAAATGAAGAAAATTTGTGTATTGATTTTGACCATCCTAGAGTACCACCCTTCTTTTCCAAAGGAGATAGAACTATGTTGAAATCACCCCCAAGAATCCATAGATTAAAACTATGAATCATTATTGTGTTTGACAAAAATATGTCTAGGTCCTTCCAACATCTTCATGAGGAGTAACTATAGTTGGAGCATATACATTTATAATTCCAACTTTGATGTTTTACTTTTTCTACAAAATAGTCCAACAACCTAATAACTTTTTGCTTCTAATAATTGTTCATCTCATTTTCCTAAAGCTCCTATAGAAGAAACTGCTAGACAATTACCCATCTTCCAAATATTTTTAAAAGCATCCTTACATTCTTCACTACTTAAGTTTATTTCTTGTTTTAAATAAGCTTAGAACCCCATTAACCTATTAATTTCTCAATAATTCTTTTTTTAGGGGTCTTATTATACCCCTAATATTTTGTGATATCATTTTTATTATCATCACTTTTTATTTTATTAATGGGCTTAGCCCCACTTCTTGTTAACACCTCTGATATTGTTATTTGGCTTCCCAAATTGATGTCCCTTTTATTTTCTTTTTCTCTTTGTTCATGTTTTAATGACCTTATTCTCCTTTTTTTTGTTCCCATCAACACTTTCATCTTCATGTATCTCTTCTTTTTTTCTATTTTTTCATAATGAGACTTATCTTTTAAATATTTATGTTACCTTAAAGAATCTAAAATGCAAGGAATAACCTAATTGATGCTTTCTTCTTTATTTTTCCCCCAAAACTGTAACGTGGATGGACGACCCTCCATAGTCATTGCTTTATTATGTTACCTTGGAAACCCTAAATTTCATTAGAAATACTCATATGCTTTTCTTTATTATGCTACTCTTGAAACCGTAAAGTGCAATGGATACGCTTTGTACTACTTCCATTTTTATTACAAGGAGAATATTTTATGCTACTTTAGAAAAATGAAGATGATTTACATGAATTAACCTTAACCTCCTTCACCTCATTTGTTTTGAAATTTGCCTCCCCATATGCCTTCACACCTTTAACTCCTATATTTGAACTCATTTTCTTATGGGTGAAAAATCTTTAATTTGACCTTGCTTCTTCTATGATATGATCTCCTTATTTCATATTGAAATTTGTCTCATGCCCAAAAAAATTATTTCTTTCTCCATCATTTTCACTTTGCAATCTCTTGACATGTGTCTATTTTCATGATATTTGTGGCATAAAAATGTAATATTTTCATAATCCACTTGTTGATCCCATTCTCTTTATTATTATTAAGTCCTAATAGACTACGGTAAAGGTTTTAAAATATCTATAGTAGAACATATTTAAGTGTACACAACATACCTTCTCTCCATAGTAGTTGGTCCCTCTTAGACAAACTCATCTAAAGTATTTCCAATATTCTTCAAAACCTCTTTATTAATGAGTTGATAAGGAAGTAGTTGATTCTTGGACCAACTTGTGCAGAATTTGAATAGCTTTAAAATGAGTGGTCATATGAAGGAATCTAAGCAATATTGAGGGAGATACAACTCGTTGAGTGGTATTTTCACCCAATTGTGAAAACACACTCTCCGATAGGATTTGGGTTCTAAATCCTCTCTTGCAAAGAAATTTAATAAATAATTTCTCCAAGGTTCCGCTATGTTAGCATTTTAAATAATCTCAAATAAAGATATTCAATAAAAATGCTTGGAACACCTCAGTGGTTGCAAGTAACTGAAAACAAGGGGCAATGCTGGTTTATTTTACTGTGAAACTTTAATGATTGTTCTTTGAACCCTAATAAAGCAAATATGATTTGATCCCTTTATGACTATACTGTAACTTCAAAATGAAAATTGATGAAATGTCATAAACATAAACCCTTTAATGAAATTGGAATTTTATGAAGGGAATTTCATCATCTGCTCATGAATGAAAAACAAAACTGAAAATGAAACTCTGGCCTTGAAATGGAAATTTTCTAATTTCTGACTTTGGAATTTTTTAGTTTTTTTTAATTTTTATTTTAATGCCTGTAAATAAAATAAAATGCAGAAAAAAAAATGAAAATAAAATGTGAAAGAAAAATAAAAAGTGCATTCAGTATGATGTTATCCTCTTTGACAAAACCGAAGCTAATGAGGTTTTCTCGCATACAACCTAACCTATTGAACTCTGCAAACTCGCACAATCCGGGTAAGTTAGGTGCTCGGTTTCTGGGGTTTAAACCGTAATTTTCAGATTTAGACATTCGCATGAAGCAACCAAGAGAACTTGCATTAAACTTCACCTATAAGCCTAGAAATCGAAAAGGGGAAAGATAAACATTTAATCCTGCATGCAAAAAATAACTCCTTCTTTCTTGCCAATGAGATGCAACTCTCTGAATTTTATGTATTAAAAATTGGTCATTATACAACAACGGAATCTCTCGGTTTCCCAAACCCGAGTCTATGGAAGAAAATAGCCTCAAAGCGAGGCCCGGAATGGCCCTCCGGCCTTCAAGATCGCAACTCCGCTTACGACAATTTCCTACCCAGTCCAATGTAAAGGAATATCCAGACAAAGTGGAAGAAAAACACCACAAAAGCAGGCCCAGAATGGCCTATTGCCTTTGGCTCTGCAACTCTACCCGTAGTGGTTTTCCAACCCTCATACCAATCTGTGCTTCCGCTTTTAAAGTTCTGGTAAATTGCTTCTCCTTCCACGACGGCTCGTTTCGTCTTTGAGATTGCTTTGTTTCACCTTCCCCGCATTTCCATTGTTTTTGACTTTATGCTCGACAATGAGACGCTTGATCTTCTCTATGAACTATAACGCCTTTGCAGCCCTTACACATGTACGCCACGTGCTCCACACTTTTTTGCATGTTCTGTAATGGCCCCGTGTAAATCACGACAAAAAATAGCATGTCGCGATATCGCAACGTTTTCATGCATGCAGCTTTGCTCCTTTACTTTCATCGCGAAAACGCGACATGTCGCGATATCGTGACATTTTCCTGCCAACGGCCTTGTCTACCTTCATGGGTCGCGAAAATAAGAGATGTCACGAAATCGCGACATTTTTCGGCCAACAGCCTTGTGGGTGCAACCTGTCGCGAAATTGCGACGTTTTTTGTTTCGAGCTGTGAGAATGCAACCTGTCGCGAAATTGTGACGCCTTTTCATTTTGTTGTGTTTCCCTGTACCTAGCCGCAAAAACGTGACATGTTACGAAATCGTGACACTTTTTCATTCGACATCATCTCACTACTTTTTGTCGCGAAATCGCGACACCCTTTCACTTCGTACCCTTTGGCTGCTTTTTGTCGCAAAATCGCGACTCTTTTCATCTTCGCCCTTCATCTCATCTTCAGGTCGCAAAATGGCGACATGTCGCAATATCGCGACAACTTTTCATTCCGTACACTTTGCTGTTTTTTTGTCACGAAATCGCGACACTTTTCTCTTCGGCACCACTTTGCTGCTTTCTGTCGCGAAATCGTGACACTTTTCTCTTCGGCACCACTTTGCTGTTTCTGTCGTGAAATCGCGACACTTTTCTATTTCGTACACCTTGGCTGCTTTCTATCGTGAAATCACGACGCCTTTTCATTCGGAGCTGTCTTGCGGCTTTCTATCGCGACATTTTTCTCTTTCGAGCTGTTTCGCTATTTTCTATCGTGAAATCGTGACACTTTTCAAGTCCATACCATCTCGCTGCTTCCTGTCGCGAAACCGCGACGCTTTCTCTTTCCGTACCACTTGGCTGCTTTTTGTCGCGAAATCGCGACATCTTTAGTGCCTTGCCTTGTTTGACTCGTTTGACCGTGATTTTGTGACATGTTGTGATTTCACAACAATTTTCATTCTGTCTTTCTCTCTCTTCTATGACCCGCGATTTCACAACATGTCGCGATATCGCGACATTTTCTCTTCATGATGCATTCTGCTGCTCCTAGCCACGAAAACGCGACATGTCGCGAAATCGTGACAACTTTCCATTTCTAGCCGCGACGGAGCAACATGTCGCAAAATCGCGACAACTTTTCATTTTCGACCGCGACGGAGCAACATGTCGCGAAATCGCGACAACTTTTCATTTTCGGCCGCGACGGAGCAACATGTCGCGATATCGCGACAACTTTTCATTTTCGGCCGCGACGGAGCAACATGTCGCGATATCGCGACAACTTTTCATTTCCGGTCGCGACGGAGCAACATGTCGCGATATCGCGACAACTTTTCATTTCTGGTCGCGACGGAGCAACATGTCGCGATATCGCGACACTTTCTTTTTCTTGCTATATTTTTCACTTCCTTTGATTTTTTTAGCATCTGGGCCACTGCGGTCTTCTTTGAAAGCATGCAAAAAAGGTGGGTCCCCAATTTTGGGGTGTGTTGTGGATCAGCCACAACACAACCCTTTTAATTCAACCATTTGAAACAAGGACAGTGACAATTTTTCAAGTCGTGAAAAACAAAATTACAAATATTTGTCAGCTAGGGTTCAAATTATGGGAAGAGCAATGAAAAGCTAGGACTTTAGTGAGATAAGGCATTCTATTTGGACAAAAAAATTCAGCTAAGTTTTTTTTCCCTTCTTTATCTTAAAAATTTTGCATGCAAATTATTATAATTTTTTTATCAAATATTATATTTGGTATAGGATATTTTGATAAATTTCAATAGATTTTGAGTTTTAGTTTCCTTTCCATAGATTGATTTATAGTTAAATCCTTAGAATTATCTCTAGTGGTAGAGGTTAGTGAGCGCACATCAAAGAGATCCTCGTTGCTCCAAGATAGAGCAGTTTTTGGTAAATTTAATGGGTATTGGCCAGGGGCTTCAGCCTTGAGAAAATGGATTGGTAAGAGTTGGAAGTCTCCAGGAGTGATTTTATCATTTCTTCCCAAAGATTTCTTAATAGCTATTTTTTTCTAGGGAAGAAACAAAAAAAATCCTAAAAGGGGGTCCTTGGTTTATGGGAAGAACAAGAATCTTCCTTACCTGTTGGTATGAAGGCTTTTCACCTAAAAATGTAATTCTATCCCTAGTACCAATCCTTGATGTTACCCATGAAATAAATTGTAAGAATATTTGGGTTACCCATTAAATTTTGGAAAATAGATGCCTTCAAGGCAAGAGACAACACTAGGAGAATTCCTTGATGTTTTAGATACTACGAAAGAAATATTCTTGGCTATTTATGCTTGAATATTGGTCATGATTGATATAAGTAAAGATTTACCTAGTTTACCAGAATCAATCATTCTTAAGTATGGGCATAATATGTGGATCCAAACCATAGATTATGAAAATATATCTTTTAGATGTAGAAGATGTCATGAGGTGGGGCATATTGAAATATCATGCCCTAAGAAGAGCCCAACAAAATAATATGTAGAAAATTGCAAGAGAAAATTACAAATGGTTATGGACAAAGATGGTTTTCAAATTCCAAAAAATAGATATAGAAAATGAAAGAAAATATACAGTGGAGACTAGTACGGAAGGATATTGGAAGAAATAGCAACTCTTTTGAGGCTTTAACCTATGAAGAAAAAGTAGATAAAAACTTAGAGGACACAATACAACAGGTTCAACATATTAGCAAGGAACTGTCTATTCAGTATGATCCTGATTTAAGGAAGAACATTCTCGATGAACCTAAGGAATGTGTTTCATTAGATTTTAAATACTATCTTGAAGTACCATGCACCATTCAGGAGAAAAACATTTGGTAAAGAAAATATAGTTTTAGGAGTTGATACCTGTACCATTAATAAGGAAATATCAGAAGTGGTACAAGTCAAAAGCTTTTGTAGTAGAGCCAAGAGAGGATAAATATAATGAAAAATAAAATTGTGAAAGAATATTGAGGAATAGAATAATAAGATCTAATCTTGATATAGGCAAGGTAAAAAGAGAAAAACCCTCAAATTATCAAGCAATATCCAAGGAAGTAAGAGCAAACATAGAGAAAGGAACACAAACTAAGTTGGTTGAACTTCTCTTTACCAAACAACAAAATAATATTGGTAATACGCAAGTAGGGCCAATAGCCCCTAATGAGACATGATTATCATCTCATGGAATATAAGGGGTGCTAATGCCCCCTCAAAATAGAGGTGTATCAAGGACCTATGTTTAAGTAATAAGCCTGATATTCTTTGTATCTAGGAAACTAAAATGACAAAAGAAGAAGTTTCCAAAACCATGAAAGCAATATGGGCAAGATGTGAATGGGATGCTATGGATTCTAAAAGAGCGACGGGGAGAATTATAACTTGTTGGAATCCTTATATAACCTCTTGTGTAATCATTCATAAAAATAGGCATTGGATAGCCTCTTTAGTCACTTGCTACTTTGTTGATATTAGTTTCATCATTATCAATGTCTATGGACCTACAACTCAATCAGGTAGATTAGAAGTTTTGGAGTGGGATTGAAGCCTTTATTAGAAGTAAAGACCAAGAAACCAGATTCATGATCATAGGAGATTTTAATACCATAACCAAGTTGGATGAAAAATTTGAGGGAATTAGGAAATTAACCCAAAGTATGAGAGATTTCTCAACTTTTATTCAAAACAATAATCTATGGGAGGTTGAGTTTGAAGAAGAAAACTATATATGGACCAAAAACAAGAGAGGTTAGAGCCTAATAGCAAAAAATTAGATAGGTACATACTCTAATATAATTGGATAGATGAAGGAACTTGTGCTAAAATAAACACCTTAACAAGGATTGGTTCAAATTGGTGGTAAGTGAATAAAAAAATATCAAATTTTAAATATGAGTAGATGTGGGAAGACCATCCTCAATTTTTTTATATGATAGCACAAACATGGAATTCTTTAGGAAATGGTGGGTTGTATGCTCTTCCAAAACAAATTAATCTATGACATATAGATTAAAAGAATGAAATAAGACACTTTAGGAAATATTTTTGAGAAGAAAGAAGAACTAAAAGGTAAACTTTCAAATTTCCAAAAATGTGATCATAATAATCCAATATCAAAGGAAATGGATTTGCATAGTGAATATCATAATATTTTGAGTAAAGAAGAGAAATTTTGGAGATTCAAATCAAGATAGACTTGGTTAAAAGGAGATAAAATTGCAGTTTTTTCATAGGATGGCTATAGTATAGAGATCAACATCCAAAATTAGTATAATTAAATCAAAAGAAGGGGTTTGGATTGAAGATAAAAGTGAAACTAGAAAAGAGGTAAAGTCTTTTATTAGAATATTCTAGGATAAGAGGAGACTGAAGTTCTTAATGATAAACTTCTTCAAGATGTACTTTCAGTTATAATGAATGAAGACAATAGAAAACTGATGGAGCCTATTACTCTAGAAGAAGTTTATTTAGCTCTTTTCACTTTTAATAAGGTTAAATCCCTAGGTCCATATGGGCTCTATACAACATTTTACCAACATAATTGGGATATAGTGAAGGATTTTTTATTGGTGGTAGTGGAATAGTCGAGTAAAACAATACATACCTTATAAAATAAATACAACATATCTTATCCTAATTCCAAAAAAGAAAAAAAAAACTCCAATTGAATGCTTACATTGCTTGAGATATGAACGACTGTGTGAGATTTTTGTTCATGCTTCGAGCACAAGCGACGACAAAGGTTGTTTTTTGGGGCCTACGAGCCCTAATGGCCAATTTGTTTTTTTTTGTTGTTTCTACCCAAGATAATCATGGGATACATTTTAGGAGACCCATGATGGGTTAGGAATCTGTCATTCAACAAATCTTCATGCTATGGACTTGATTGAAAATTGCTTCCAATTTGCTGCCCAAGGAAAAAGTGAAAATCACACCTTTCCTCGACGTCCAAGGCATGGATTAAAGAGACCTAGAAATAAGTTTCAAGTTGCAGATCAAATAAGAGAAGCCTCCTTAGGAAAAGAAAAAATGGTTCAGAACTCAAGCAATCTCAATGCTAAGGAACATCCCCAAAACAAATCCACTATGGAAACCCCTTTCAAGGGTAAGGATTTTGAGGATTCAACCCCAAAAATGAATTTTAGGGATGCCCTCCATGGTGGATAGTCCCAGAATAATGCTAAAATTAATCTTAAGGCTTCTCATAGACCTCTAAGAATGCCTAAGATTGATCCCAAAAAAATTGAGTCGGATGTCTAAGAGCAGTTGATGGAACCCTAGTTGTTAAGCTAAAAATGTGCGACATTTAGGATGGCATAGAAGATCTGGAGAGAAGAGGACTAATTTATTATTTCTTGGGTTTTCTTCTGACCCTATCTGCTTTCAAAGTGTGGGCTGCAAAATACTAGAAAACACAAGGTGAGTTACAAATATTTGTTTATCCCAATGGTTATTTTCTTGTTATTTTTGCTAATGATGAAGACAAAGAGAAAATATTTCAAGGGGGTCCCTGGTTCTTTGGAAGGGCAGGGCTTTTCATGAAGCCTTGGCACACTAAATTTAAATTTGAAGAAGAGATGCCTTCTATAGGACCTGTGTGGGTTAGACTCTTTGGCATCCCAATTGAATTTTAGAATCCGATTATGTTTTCTACAATCGAAAACTCCCTTGGAACTTTCATAATGACTGCTAACTATACACACAAATTTGAACACATTATTTATGCTCGAATTTGTGTCTTAATGGATTTTGACAAACCCCTTCCAAAAAATATCTCATTACAATTTGGGGAGGACACTTGGGAGCAAGTGGTGGACTATGAGAACATTCCTTTCCATCATAGAATATGCCATGAATATGGTCATTTGGCTAGTGTCTGTCCAAATAAGATTCCAGATCAAAAGAAAGAGGACACAAACTTAGCAGGTTTCCAAATGCCTAAAAAGAAAAACACTAAAAAAAATCCAGTTATGAAGGATCAAGTGATGTTGTCAACTAATATGTTTGGAATTCTTTCCACAAATAACCTCCCAGGTGAGGAAGAGGACATAATGGAGACAAAAATCTTAGAAACACAATTTAAAGTTGTAGGGAAGGACTCAAAGATAAACTAGGAAATCAAAGGTTTTCAACAAAGAAACAAGGGAGAAAACATAGACAAGAAGAACAATCTTCTAAATGCTAGAACTTCAAACAATTCAAACCCCAAGATAGACTTTTTTGAACCTTCCAATAATGCTTTGGTTTCGTTACTTCAGGGTTAGAAGCTATCCCAGATTCACTTGGGGTAAGACAACAAATTAGCAAAAAAAAAATGAAGGTGGACACTAACCAAAAGGCAGGTTGCAAGACTAATCAACATCATATGGTAAAAGAAGGTGAAAAGCTTGTAGAGGAAGGTAATATTAATGCCCTTACCAACATCTTTAGCCCCGTTATTAATGAAGATCATCACTTGGAATATTAGAGGACTCAAAGGGAGTTTGTCAGAACAAGATTGTTGATGCTTTAGCTAATTGGGCATTGGACTAAGTTGATCTTACTTGCTATGGCCACCCTCCCAGATGGTGGGCTTTACAAATCAGGGATGCTCTTCTTTCTATCCTTTCTCTGGATGGCTCCAATTCTAGAGATACCCAATTCTTTTTTCTTTGTATTAGCTTCTCTTTGGTTCAATTAGGGTTTTTCAGTTCCCAGCTCAGAAAGATCTTTCTTATGTTTCCTCTATTGAATCTTGGCTAAAAGGCCTGTTGGATTGGTTTGGCCATAGATGTAATCTGTTTTTCCTTCATTTAATTTTTCGGTGTGTGTGATCTTCTGTTGTTTTTGTTGTGTTTTGTTTTTGTGTTATTTTTTTGTTGTTTTAGTGTTTTTAGTATTTTTGTTATTTTTTATGTTTTTTTGTGTGTTTTTTGTTTTTTGTTGTTGTTGTTTGTTGTTTGTGTTTTGGCCACAAATGTAATTTGTTTTTTCCTTCATTTAATTTTTCAGTGTGTGTGATATTTTGTGTTGTTTTTGTTGTGTTTTGTTTTTGTATTGTTTTTATGTTGTTTTAGTGTTTTTAGTGTTTTTGTTGTTTTTTGTGTTTTTTTGTGGTTTTATGTTTTGTTTTTGTTGTTTTTTGTTTGTGTTTTTGTTTTTTTAGGCATGCTCTTTGAGCGTGCCAAAGACCTAGTGCGAGCCATGGACGTCTTTTGGCAGAATAGATACCCCTGCCTCCTTAGGTTTTACCCAAAAGTGGACCCTGAACAAGGTGTTTTCCACAAACAAACAAAAAAATTTCTAAAAAAGAATGATTTTGAATTGTTTGATTCGTTTAAACCCATAAACCTATGTAATATGACATATGATATTATCTCCAAAGTGATGGAAAATTGATTAAGGTCATTGTTAGATCCAAAAAAACTTGGATGAGAGTGGTGTGATAAAAAACCACTCAATTTAGATCCAATTTTAAAACCTTGGATGAGATTGCTTCAAGACAAATACGGTGATAGGGTTTCAAAAAATTTGTACAAGGATTGAGAAGGAAGATATAAATGGAAAGAAGATTTTTTTACAAGTATACAAGACATTGATGTTAGGAGGCAATTAAGTAGAAAGATAACAACTGTAATTATTTCGAGGGGTGCCAAGGATAAAATGATTTGGGAGTTGAATAACTCGAGAGAATACACAACAAGAAGTGGATATAATGTTCAACACCAACGTAATAATAATATCACTAGAATTTGGAGAGATATTTGGGATAGCCCAAGCATTCCTAAAGTCAAAATGTTTTTTTGGCTAGTAGGTCATTGAAGAATTTTATCCTGGGATAACCTTATGAAAAGGGGTTTTCATGGCCCCTCTAAATGTATTTTCTATAATAAGGAGGAGGAGAGTATTGACCATCTCTTGGGACATTGCTCAATAGTCTGGAATCTATTGCAATGGATTCTTAATATGTTTGGTAAATGCATGGTGATGAATAGAAGAATTGAAGATTGGTTAAAGCAATGGCAAAGTACTTATAAAAGTGAGGTTTTACAGATAATATGGGATATATCAAAAGTTACAATACTTTGGACTATATGGCTACAAAGGAATAGACTAATATTTAAATAAAATTAAAGCATTTTAGAGGTAATAAAAAAAAATATATGTTTAGTCATAGAGGAGTCTAAATTAATTCTATCAACTCACCCAATCCTTAATTTGGAAGCAGATAGTCTTGATAGATGGAGTCAAGTCATTAAATGGAATTATGATGTTGGGTACAATAGAAGCAAAAATAAGGTAAAGAATATAAAGTGAAAACCACCAAATGTGGAGTGGGTTAAATTGAAATTTGATAGAGCTTCTAAAGGAAACCCAAGACCAGCAGCAGGAGGAGAAATAATTAGAAATAATAGAGAGATTTTATCTCATTATGCTTTCAATTGTGGATTTAAGAGAATTAATGAAGCTGAAGCTTGGGCAAATTTAGAAGGGTTAAAAAATTGTAAAAAATGATTTGAAATAGAGTTTGGATGGAAGGTGATTCTCTCAAAGTAATAAATGCAAATTTGAGGAAAGCAAAAGCTCCATGGAACATACAAGAGATAATTGTGGAAATTCAAGATCTTGCTAAATAGTTTGAATAAATCAGGTTTACACATATATTAATGGAAGGAAACAAACATGCAGATAAGCTAGCCAATAGAGGGTTTTTGATTGAGGATCATGAAGTTAACATCTCCTTTCCATGGTTAGAGGAAGTAGAAATTTTAGTTGAAGCTGACAAAAATTGTTGATTGTCTGAATCAGTTAATGATTAAGATTTATTTTAATGTTTTCCATTGGTAATATTTGTTTTATTTTGTACCAATAATGTGTGTTCATTTAGAATATTTATTATAATTTTTGTGGTTGCACTTGTGTTTCAGGAAGAAAACTCACAATCCAGATTTGGTAAAGTGGACTATGTTAGTGCGATATTTTGGAAATATTACTCTACTAAGATGCAAGGCATAGATAGTAGAGGTAAAGTTTTGGCATTATGAAGGCTGCTATAGGAAAGTGTCAAGAAAGATGCTAAATTCTAGAGTAATTGTATTCATACAAAGATTTGAAAAGATCTAGAAAATAAAAATAAAAAATTTAGACATTTTATGTAAAATGATGTAGGTTTCTAACTATAGCATCTCAATTGAGATGATAAGTGTATCTATTTATAAACTCTCAAGCTCTAAATAAGAGATATGTAATTTGTTAAGGGTGGGGGACTTGAGTACAACCCCTTTTTATCAAGAAAAAACAAAAGCATTTCAGAAGAGCAAGGAGGATTTGTGAAAGGGAGACAAATTTTGGATGGGATCGTAGTAGCTTATGAAGTTATACATTTGGATCTTCAAGAAAAGAGAAAGCAATGATCTTAACACTTGATATGAGTAAAGCCTATGACAGGGTTAATTGGGATTTTCTATTTGTAGTTTTATAAAATTTTGGTTTCGGGAAAAAATGGGTTATATGGATTAAAGCTTGTGTCTCTACAGTTTCTTATTCAGTGTTGGTCAATGGATTAGTAACAAAATCTTCTAAATCTAAGAGAGTCCTTAGACAAGGAGATCCGCTATCTCCTTATTTATTCATTATTATGGCAGAGGTTTTGAGTGGGAACTTAAAGAAGGCTTACAATGATGGGCTTATAAGTGGACTTAAGGTTAATAATAACATCGACAACATCACCCATCAACAATCTATAGATGATACAACCCTTTTTGGAAGGGCAAGGATACATGAGGCTAGAGATTTGAATAACTTTTTAAAGGAATACAAAAGAGCATCAGGGAAAAAAGTTAATAACAGGACAAAATCCAAAATTTACTTCCTTAACACTCCAACTAATATCAAAGCAATGATTTGCAGGTTACTTCAAATGGAGGCAAATTTACGAACAACTTATCTATGGTACCTTTATTTTAGGGGAGAATGAGGATAGAATTATGGAATCCAATCATTAGTAAAGTTTAGAATAAACTACCATCTTGGAAAGGTAGATGGTTATCGTTAGCAGGAAAAGTGCAGTTAATTAAGTCAGTCTTACAGGCCATTCCAATATATTATATGTCATTGTATACTATGCCAAAATTGATAGAAAAAAGTTTAATCTATATTATACGATCATTTTTGTGGTCAATATTACATGATGAAAGGAAATTTCCTCTGGTGAAATGGAGCAAGGTGTATGATGATAAAACTAAGGGAGGTTTTGATTTAAGAGTTCTTACAGATGCAAACTTAGCTCTTAGGGGACAAGTAATTTGAATATTTTACAAAGAGAGTCAAAGACAATGGGCAACAATTATTTTAAGTATGTTGAGCCCAATGACCCAAGTTTAATATTTACTGCATTCTCTCTACCAAATGGTTCTTCTCTTTGGAATGGTTTTAAAAAATATATTGATCTAATTATTAAAGGTTTAAGATGGGTGGTGGGAACTAGAGAAAAAAATCTATTTGGATGGATACTTAGTGTGATAAAAAAAGCCACTCAATTTAGATCCAATTTTGAAACCATGGATGAGATTGCTTCAAGACAAATATGGTGATAGGGTTTCAAACATTTTGTACAAGGATCAGGAAGGAAGATATAAATGGAAAGAAGATTTTTTACAAGTATACAAGACATTGATGCTAGGAGGCAATTGAGTAGAAAGATAACAATGATGATTTTTCTAAGGGAGCCAAGGATAAATTGATTTGGGAGTTGAATAGCTCAAGAGAATACACAACAAGAAGTGGATATAATGTAAAGCACCAAAAAAATAGTAATATCACTAGAATATGGAGAGATATTTGGGATAGCCCAAGCATTCCTAAAGTCAAAATGTTTGTTTGGCTAGTAGGTCATAGAAGAATTTTATCATGGGATAACCTTATGAAAAGGGGTTTTCATGGCCCCTCTCAATGTGTTCTTTGTAAAAAGGAGGAGGAGAGTATAAACCATATCTTGGGACATTGATAAATAGTCTGGAAACTATGGCAATGGATTCTTAATATGTTTGGTAAATGCATAGTGATGAATAGCAAAATTTAAGATTGGTTAAAGCAATGGTAGATCACTTATAAAAGTGAGGCTTTACACACAATATGGGATATATCAAAAGATACAATACTTTGGACTGTATGGCTAAAAAGGAATAGAATAATATTTAAAGGAAAGGAAAGCAATTTAGAGATAATGAAAAGGAAGATATGTTTAGCCATAGAGGAGTCTAAACCAACCCTATCAACTCACCCAATTCCTAATTTGGAAGCATAGAGCCTTGATAGATGGAGTCAAGTCATTAAATGGAATTATGATGTTGGGTACAAGAGAAGAAAAAAGAAGGCAAAGAATATAAAGTGGAAACCACCAGATGTGGAGTTGGTTAAATTTAATTTTGATGAAGCATCTAAAGGAAATCTAGGACCAACAAGAGGAGGAGGAATAATTAGAAATAATAGAGGAGAGATATTGTCTCATTATGCTTTCAATAGTGGATTTAAGACAAATAATGAAGTTGAAGCTTGGGTGGCTTTAGAAGGGTTAAAAATATGCAAACAAATGAAATGGAATAGAGTATGGATGGAAGGTGATTCTATCATAGTAATAAATGCAATTTTGAGGAAAGCAAAGGCTCCATGGAACATACAAGAGATAATTATGGAAATTCAAGATCTTGCTAAAGAGTTTGAAGAAATTAGGTTTACACATACATTAAGGGAAGGAAAAAATGTGCAGATAGGCTAGACAATAGAGGGGTTTTGATTGAGGATCGTGAAGTTAAATTATCCTTTCCATGGTTAGAGGAAGTAGTAAGTTTAGTTGAAGCTGACAAGAAAATGTTGATTGCTTGAATCAAATAATAATTAAGATTTACTTTAATATTTTTCATTGGTAATATTTGATTTATTTTATAACAATAATGTGTTTTCATATAAACTATTTATTATAATTTTTGTGGTTGTACTTGTGTTTCATGAAGGAAACTAGCAATCTAGATTTGGTAAAGCAAACTATGATAATGTGATGTTTTGGAAATATTACTCTACTAAGATGCAATGCATAGATATTAGAGGTGAAGTTTTGGTATTGTGAAGGTTGCTATAGAAAAATGTTAAGAAGGATGTTGAATTTTGGAATATTTGTATTCATAGAGAAAATTGAAAAGATCCAAAAAATGAAAATCAAGAATTCAGACATTTTATGTAAAATGATGTAGGTTTCTAGCTATAGCAACTCAATTGAGACGAGAAGTGTATCTATTTGTAAACTCTCAAGCTCTAAATAAGAGAGTTGTAATTTGTCAAGGGTGGGGGACCCAAGTACAACCCTTTATTATCTAGCTAAAAAAAATGAGTTGATAAGGAAGTCTAAAGGCTTAATCCACATCGAAAGCCTTTTAATAGTCTCTATCTACACAAAAAAACTTCTCTCCATGGCCTTAAATATAATGCATATTTATTCCTAAACCAAGGGCTACCATCCATTATTTTATCCTTTATTTTTGAACTGGAGAGGATAATGAGAAAAAATCCTTTTGAAAGAAAAGTCATAAAGTAGTTTGAGTTCAAACCCCACTTCCATTTGATCCAATTTTGAATCTCAAAAATACTTGGCTAGTGTCCATGGAACTTACATATTAACCCTTTAGTTTTAAGAACTATTATATCATGCTCAATCATCTAATCCTTGATAATCACTTTAGACATAATATTTGTTACCTGAATAGGGTTTGCCATAGATTTGCTCTTCCTCTTATTGCTAATTCGGATATCCTTACTTCTATTGAGGCCTTTCAAAATAACTTTCCTATCATGTTACTTAGATTTTCTTCACATGAATATTTTAGTTTTTGAGATTTTTCTAAGATATAGAAGAAGAAATAGTGTGTGCTTCTTATGCTTCCCTACTCATGCTTCACTTTAAAAACAATATTAAATTACAATGAATTTTTAATATTTTTTATCGACTAAACCTTTTCAAATCCAAATACTTTTATCACTACAAAAGAATTTTATTATACCTTTTAGAATCCAAACACTTATAATTTTAAATTTTATAAAAAAAAATAATTATTATACTTATATAAAACAAATATTTAACATTTTATCTTAGTAAAACCTTTTAATATTCAAATACTTTTTTTTTTCTAGAGAACAAGGGGTTGTACTTGGGTCCCCCACCCTTGACAAATCACAACTCTCTTCTTTAGAGCTTGAGAGTTTACAAACAGATTCAATTCTCATCTCAATTGAGTTGCTATAGCTAGAAACCTACATCATTTTACATAAAATGTCTAAATTCTTGATTTTCATTTTCTGGATCTTTTTCAATTTTTTGTGTGAATACAAATATTCCAAAATTCAACATCCTTCTTGACATTTTCCTATAGTAGCCTTCACAATACCAAAACTTCACCTCTACTATCTATGCATTGCATCTTAGTAGAGTAATATTTCCAAAACATCGCACTATCATAGTCCGCTTTACCAGATCTGGATTGCTAGTTTCCTTCCTAAAGCACAAGTGCAACCACAAAAATTATAATAAATAGTTTATATGAAAACACATTAATGTTATAAAATAAAGCAAATATTACCAATGGAAAACATTAAAGTAAATCTTAATCATTATTTGAATCAGTAATCAACATTTTCTTGTTAGCTTCAGCTAAACTTACTACTTCCTCTAACCATGGAAAAGAGAATTTAACTTCATGATCCTCAATTAAAACCCCTCTATTGGCTAGCCTATCTGCACATTTATTTCCTTCCCTTAACGTATGTGTAAACCTGATTTCTTCAAACTCTATAGCAAGGTCTTGAATTTCCATAATTATCTCTTGTATGTTCCATGGAGCCTTTGCTTTCCTCAAAATTGCATTTATTACTATGAGTGAATCACCTTCCATCCATACTCTATTCCATTTCATTTGTTTGCATATTTTTAACCCTTCCAAAGTCGCCCAAGCTTCAACTTCATTATTTGTCTTAAATCCACTATTGAAAGTATAATGAGACAAAATCTCTCCTCTATTATTTCTAATTATTCCTCCTCCTCATGTTGGTCCTAGATTTCCTTTAGATGCTCCATAAAAATTCAATTTGACCAACTCCACATCTGGTGGTTTCCACTTTATATTCTTTGCCTTCTTTTTGTTTCTCCTATACCCAACATCATAATTCTATTTGATGACTTGACTCCATCTATCAAGGCTCTCTGCTTCCAGATTAGGGATTGGGTGAGTTGATAGGGTTGGTTTAGACTCCTCTATGGCTAAACAAATCTTCCTTTTCATTACCTCTAAATTGCTTTCCTTTCCTTTAAATATTCTTCTATTCCTTTCTAGCCATATAGTCCAAAGTATTGTATCTTTTGATATATCCCAGATTGTTTGTAAAGCCTCACTTTTAAAAGTGCTCTACCATTGCTTTAACCATTCTTCAATTCTTCCATTCATCACCATGCATTTACCAAACATATTAAGAATCCATTGCCATAGTTTCTAGACTATTGAGTAGTGTCCCAAGATATGGTCTATACTCTCTCTCCTTTTTACAAAGAACACATTGTGAGGGGCCATGAAAACCCCTTTTCATAAGGTTATCCCAAGATAAAATTCTTCTATGACCTACTAGCCAAACAAATATTTTGACTTTAGGAATGCTTGGGCTATCCCAAATATCTCTCCATATTCTTGTGATATTCCTATTTTGTTGGTGCTTTACATTATATCCACTTCTTGTTGTGTATTCTCCTAAGCTATTCAACTCCCAAATCAACTTATCCTTAGATCCCCTCAAAATAATCATTGTTGTTATCTTTCTACTCAACTACCTCCTAGCATCAATGTCTTGTATACTTGTAAAAAAATATTCTTTCCATTTGTATCTTCCTTCCTAATCCTTGTACAAAATGTTTGAAACCCTATCACCATATTTATCTTGAAGTAATCTCATCCATGGTTTCAAAATTGGATCTAGATTGAGTGGTTTTTTATCACACCAAGTATCCATCCAAATAGAAATATTTTCTCTAGTTCCCACCACCCATCTTAAACCTTTAATCACTAGATCAATTGATTTTTTTAAACCATTCCATAGTGCAAAACCATTTGGTAGAGAGAATGCAGTAAATATTAAGCTTGGGTCATTGGGCTCAACATACTTAGAAGAATTATTGCCCATTGTCTTTGACTCTCTTTGTACAATATCCAAATTACTTTTCCCCTAAGAGCTAAGTTTGCATCCATAAGAACTCTTAAACCGAGACCTCCCCTAGTTTTATCATCACACACCTTGCTCCATTTCACCAAAGAAAATTTCCTTTTATCATGTAATCTTGACCACAAAAATGATCATATAATATAGATTAAACTTTTTTCTATCGATTTTGGCATAGTATACAAGGACATATAATATGTTGGAATGGCCTGTAAGACTGATTTAATTAGTTGCACTCTTCCTACTAATGATAACCATCTACCTTTCCATGTCGGTAGTTTATTTTGAACTTTACTTATAACTAGATTCCATAATTCTATCCTCATTCTCCCCTCAAATAAGGGCATCCCTAGATAAGTTGTTGGTAAATTTGCCTCCTCCATTTGAAGTAACCTGCATATCCCTACTTTGATTTTAGTTGGGGTGTTTAGGAAGTAAATTTTGGATTTTGTCCTATTAATTTTTTGCCCTAATGCTCTTTTGTATTCCTTTAATAAGTTATTCAAATCTCTCATCTTGTTTATCCTTACCCTCCTAAAAAGGGTTGTATCATCTACAAATTGTTGATGGGTGATGTTGTTTATGTTATTACTAGCCTTAAGTCCACTTATAAGCCTATATTTGTTAGCCTTCTTTAATTTCCTACCCAAAACCTCAGCCATAATAATGAACAAATATGGTGATAGAGGATCTCCCTGTTTAAGACCTCTCTTGGCTTTAAAAGATTTTGTTACTAACCCATTGACCAACACTGAATATGAAACTGTAGAGACACAAGCTTTAATCCATCTAACCGATTTCTTCCCAAATCCAAACTTTTCTAATACTACAAAAAGAAAATCCCATTTAACCCTATCATAGGCTTTACTCATATCAAGTTTTAAGATCATTGCTTTATTTTTTCTTGAAGATGTTGAATGCATAACTTCATGAACTACTATGATCTCGTCTAGAATATGTCTCCCTCGGCTAATGGGTCTAAATGAATCAAACCATTATGCATCCTTCTTTTTTAGAACCAGGGTAAGATATGTTGCATTTATTTTATAAGGTATGCATTATTTTACCCTAGATTGTTCCTCTGCCATCAATAAAGAATACTTCACTATATCCGAGTAATGTTGATAACATATTATAGAGAGCCCATCTGGACCTATGGATTTATCCTTATTAAAAGAGAAAAGAGCTAAATGAACTTCTTCAAGAGTAATAGGCTCCATCAATTTTCTATTGTCTTCATATCTTATAACTAAAGGTACTTCTTGTAGAAGTTTATCATTAAAAACTTCAAACTACTCTGATCCTAGAATATTAAGATAAAAAGACCTTGCCTCCTTTATGATTTCATTATGGTCATCAATCCAAACCCCTTCTACTAATTTAATTCTATTAATTCTAGATGTTGATCATTGTACTAGCCATCATATGAAAAAACTTTGTATTTTTATCTCATTTTAGCCAAGCTTGGCTCGAATTTAATCTCCAAAATTTATCTTCTTTACTCAAAATATTAATATATTCACTAAGAAAATTTCTTTCCTCCAAGCTTGGATTATTATGATTGCCTTTTTGGAATTTTGAAAGTTTATCTTTTAGTTATTCTTTCTTCTAAAAAATGTTTCCAAAAGTATTTTTGTTCCATTCTTATAATCTACGTGCCATTGATTTAATTTGTTTTGAAAGTGTATACAACCCACCATTTCTTGAAGAATTCTACATTTGTGCTATCATATCAACAAATTAAGGATGGTCTTCCCACATTTGATCATATTTAAAATATGTTTTTTTTAATTCACTTAGAACCATTTTAACTCTTATTGGCTAGTGATATGAATGAGTCCTTGTTAAGGTATTAATTTTAGCACAAATCCCTTCATCAAGGCAATGACATGAGACTGCATCTATCTAATTTTTTTGCTATTAGGTTATGACCTCTCTTGTTGTTGGTCCATGCATAGTTGTCTTCTTCAAACTCAACCTCCTATAGTTTTCTTCAAACTCATACTTTGGGTTAATTTCTTAATTCCTCCAAATTTTTCATCCAACTTGGTTATGGCATTAAAATCTCCTATGATCATGAATCAGGTTTCTTGGTCTTTACTTCTCATACAGGCTTTAATCCCACTCCAAACTTCTAATTTTCTTGACTGAGTCGTAGGTCCATAAACATTGATAACGATGAAACAAATATTTGTAAATTAGCATGTGACTAAAGAGGCTATCCAATGGCTAGTTTTATGAATGATTACATAGGATGTTTTAATAGGATTCCAACAAGTTAGAATTCCCCTTATCGATCCTTCAAAATCCATAGCATCTTATTCACATCTCACTCATACTGCTTTCATAGTTTTGGAAATTTCTTCTTTTGTCATTTTACTTTCCTAAATACAAAGAATATTAGGCTTATTACTTAAACAAAGGTCCTTGATACATCTCTGCTTTGAGGGGGCATTAACACCCCTTATATTCCATGAGATGATAATCATGTCTCATTAGGGGCTATTGGTCCTGCCTATGAATTACCAATATCATTTTGTTGTTTGGTAAAAAGAAGTTCAACCAACTTAGTTTGTGTTCCTTTCTCTATGTTTGCTCTTGCTTCTCTAGATCTTGCTTGATAATTTGAGGGTTTTCCTCTTTTTGCCTTGCCTATATCAGGAGTAGATCTTATTATTTTGTTCCTCAATATTCTTTCACAACTTTCTTTTTCATCATATTTATCCTCTCCTAGCTCTACTACATAAGCTTTTGACTTGTCCTGCTCATTTTTTGGTATTTCCTTATTAATGATAGAGGTATTAACATTTAACACTACATTTTATTTATCATTTTTTTTCTACTGAATGGTGCATGGTAATTCAAGCGAGTCTTCAAAATTTGATGAGACACATTCCTTAGGCTCATTGAGAATGTTCGTCCCTAAATCAAAATCATATTGAATAGACGATTCCTTGTTAATATGTTGAACCTGTTGTACTATATCCTTTAAGCTTTGATCTACTTTTTTCATAGGCTAAAGCCTCAAAAGAGTTGTTATTTCTTCGAATATCCTTCCTTATTGGACTCCACTATTTATTTGTTTTTATTTGTCTAAATCTATTTATTGGAAGTTGAAAACCATCCTCATTTATATCCATTTGTTTCTCTTGCAGTTTTCTACATATGATTATGTTGGACTCTTCTTAGGGCATGATCTCTCAATATACCCCACCTCATGAAATCTTCTACATCTAAAGATATGTTTTCATAATCTATGGTTTGGGTCCACATCTTATACCCGTACTTAAGAATGATTGATTATGGTAAAGCTTTACTTATATTAATCATGACCAATATCCAAGCATAAATAGCCAAGAATCCACCTTTTGTAGTTTTTGAAATCTCAAGCAATTCTATTAGAGTGTTGCCTATTACTTTAAAGGTATCCATTTCCTAAAACTCAATGGGCAATCGATACATCCTAACCCATACTGGTACTAGGGATCGATTTACATTTTAAGGTTAAAAACCTTCACACCAGTATGTAAGGAAGAGTCCTGCTCTACCCATAAACCAAGGACCCCCTTTTAGGATTCTCTCTTTCTTTCCTAGAACAAAAAAGGCTAAGAAGAAACCTTTGGAAAGAAAAAATAGACTCACTCTTGGAGACTTCCAATTCCTATCAATCCATTTTCTCAAGGCTGAAACCCTTGACCAATATCCATTATATTTACCAAGAACCACCCTATCTTTGAGCAACAAAGATCGATTCTTTGTGGTACGCTCACTAACCTCTATTACTAAAGATGATTACTAAAGATGATTCTTTATTAATATGTTGAACCTGTTGTACTATATCCTTTAAGCTTTGATCTACTTTTTTCATAGGCTAAAGCCTCAAAAGAGTTGTTATTTCTTCGAATATCCTTCCTTATTGGCCTCCACTATTTATTTGCTTTTATTTGTTTAAATCTATTTATTGGAAGTTGAAAACCATCCTCATCTATATCCATTCGTTTCTCTTGCAGTTTTCTACATATGATTATGTTGGACTCTTCTTAGGAAATGATCTCTCAATATACCCCACCTCATGAAATCTTCTACATCTAAAGATATGTTTTCATAATCTATGGTTTGGGTCCACATCTTATCCCCATACTTAAGAATGATTGATTCTGGTAAAGCTTTACTTATATTAATCATGACCAATATCCAAGCATAAATAGCCAAGAATCCACCTTTTGTAGTTTCTGAAATCTCAAGCAATTCTATTAGAGTGTTGCCTATTACTTTAAAGGTATCCATTTCCTAAAACTCAATCGACAATCGATACATCCTAACCCATACTGGTACTAGGGATCGATTTACATTTTAAGGTTAAAAACCTTCACACCAGTATGTAAGGAAGAGTCCTGCTCTTCCCATAAACCAAGGACCCCCGTTTAGGATTCTCTCTTTCTTTCCTAGAACAAAAAAGGCTAAGAAGAAACCTTTGGAAAGAAAAAATAGACTCACTCTTGGAGACTTCCAATTCCTATCAATCCATTTTCTCAAGGCTGAAGCCCTTGACCAATATCCATTATATTTACCAAGAACCACCTTATCTTTGAGCAACAAAGATCGATTCTTTGTGGTACGCTCACTAACCTCTATTACTAAAGATGATTCTAAGGATTTAACTATAAATTGGTCCATGGGAAGGAAACTAAAACTCAAAATATACTGAAATTTACCAAAATATCCTATAACAAATATAATTTTTGATAAAAAAATTATAATAATTTGCATGCAAAATTTCTAAAATAATAAAAGGAAAAATAAACTTAGCTGAAGAATTCTATACCTAGATAGAAATGTCTTACTTCACTGAAGCCCTAGCCTTCCATTGCTCCTTCCATCTTTTGAACCCTCCCTGACAGATATTTGTAATTTTGTTTTTCATGACTTGAAAAATGTCATTGCCCTTGTTCTAAACGACTAACCTCACTTGATCATATCTCCTTTAATATTGTTTGGATTCCTTCATACCAGTACTCATTTTAAAACTATTTAAATTCCGTACAAATTGATCCAAGAATCAATTAAATCAAATACTCATTTGCGAAAATATAACTTTTAAAATTAAAACATATCAAAAAAAAAAAAAAAAAACCTTTACTATTATTTGACCTAATATTCAAATACTTATAATTTAATATTTAAAAGACTAATTATGGCAAGGTTGAAAGCTACATACCTCAATCTCAATTTCCTGCAAAGATCACATAATGGGCCAAAGGTTTAATCCCTTCATTGTGACAATGTAGGGATAAAAAAGTTAGCAATTGGTAAAGCCCGTGACATAGACAATCTTCAGGCAAAGCATATAAAATGGGGGGCAGATATTCTGGCACTACAGATCAAAGAAATTTTCAACGAGGTCATACGAAATGGCTTCCCAATCGAGTGGACAACTGGCTTGACCATTCCTTTGTTTAAAAGTGGAGATGTATATAATCCCTTAAACTATCGAACTATCATGATCAACCCTCTCTTTGCAAAGTTGTTTGGGAGTATGATAGAGTGTAGGATCAGCATATGGGTAGAAGAAAAAGGAAATATCATGATCAACCCTCTCTTTGCAAAGTTTTTTGGGAGTATGATAGAGCGTAGGATTAGCATATGGACAAAAGAAAAAGGAAAGAGAGCAAAGGGGCAAGCAGGTTTTAGGCCCAAACACTCAACTATTGATCACTGTATCACACTCAGACACATAGTGGAAAAAATATGGGACAAAAAGAGGAGGCTTTTTGTTGTTTTGTAGACTTCAAAAAGGCATTTGACACAGTGCCAAAGAAAAAAATATGGAGCAGAATGGAAGAGCTAGAGGTTCCAATTCACTACAGGGCAATAGTTCACAGATTATATGAGCTTGTAAAGGCTAGAATTAGAACACAAGAAGGGTTATCTAAATGTTTTGGCAGTGACATAGGTGTCAAAAAAGGTTGCCCTCTATCTCTGACCTTATTTGGGCTGTACATTGACAAGTTAGAAGAATGGATAAACAAATTTGGGGGAGAGAGTGTGTTCTTAGCCAAATATGTGGTAAAACTCCTCATGTATGCAGATGATGTAATTCTTATGGCCAAAACAACCAAAGATCTAGAAGATCACCTTCGATCTCTAGAACTCTTTTGCAAGGAAGTTGGGATGCAGGTGAACACGAGCAAAACAAAAATTATGATTTTTTCAAGAAAAAAGAAGAAGCAACAACTTGAATTTCAGTTTGCAGGAGAACCGCTTGAGGTAGTAGTAGAATACAAATACCTAGGCATAGACTTTCATGACAAACTTAATTGGAATACATGTAGGATGAAAAGAACTCAAAGTGGTTGGAGAGAACTATATGCACATCAAAACAGGTGTAGGAATGCCGAGTTGTGGGACTGGAAGACCACCAAGGTCTTATTTGGCCAGCTTGTTACATCGGTTTTGTTTTATGGTTGCGGGGTGTGGGTCTTATTTGGCCTACTTGTTACATCGATTTTGTTGTATGGTTGCGAGGTGTGGGCTAGTGGCACAACAAATGCAAAATGGAGGCAAATAGAACGGATTCAAAAATATCTAATCACAAATTTTCTCAAAATTAAGGCCACAACCCCTTATGAAATTATTCTAGTTGAAACTGGAATGTTCCCTTTAGAAGCAATTGCTATGACCAAGTAATAGAAAACATGAAAAACGATAGATTGCTTAGGGCATCTAGGGACGAAGAGTTGCATATGCGGAAGAATACATGGATGAAACAAAATAAAAAATGGATGAAACGTTGGGATATCAACATAAATGAATGCCCAAATGTCAACAAAGACATAAAAAATCAACAAAGACATAAAAAATTATGTGAATGAAAAGTTTAGAAGTGGAATGTGAAACATGCAAGCAGGAAAAGACAATATTATATTGCAAAGCTTAACCCAACGTATGACCACAAAGAAAAAGCGTATATAGGCATTGAAATCAAGTGGAAGGAAAAAATCATCATTGCTCAAATAAGGACTAGCTCTTATATGCTTAGATGTGAAACATGGAGATGGACAATGCCCAAAGAACAATGAGAAGAAATGATATGTACTATATGCAGCACAGGGGCAGTAGAGACAGAGGAACACTTCATCTATAAATGCCTGAGTTTTTCAGATATTCATGACAAATACAAAAAAACACTTGGAAACAGATCTATGACAAAGTTATTTGAAGACACTAAAATTAAAAAAAAGTTGAGGAATTGCTAACCCAAATCAGCAGGAGAAGGAACAACCTTCTCAAAGATATTAAAAATCATACAATATAATTTGAAATCATATAATATAATTTGAGTAGTTGTACTTACATATTTGAGGTCGACTAATTAAAATCGTTCATTTCATTTCTCATTTTACTTTCAATAGAGAGAAAAGTTCACGGTCCCATTTTTATAATAGTTGAAGTCGGCCATGCTTTTTCATTAGAGGGCACCCATATACAAAATGCTACAACATGTTCCAGCATATACGTTTTCTGCAAACACCAACTCAACTGGTTGAACAGAAATTCCTCTTGTCAGTGCCTACTTACGGCTAAAGAACCCAACTGGTTGAACAAAAGTTCCTCATGTCAATACCTTCCTGCGGCTTACAACACACTTAAGAAAGGCAGAGTGCGATAATGGAGGGAGAGGAGGAAGGAGGTTTGAGATTGAGCAAGAGAATAGCGAAGGGGGAAGTGGATTACTCCACAAAATCGGGAACAGCGTGGAGCCATTCGTATCTCAATCAGAAGCCGTGGCATCCTCTCTCTTATCCCAATCAGAAGAGGAAATGGATCGCGGAGCAGAGTGATGCCCAGAAGCAACGCAGGTCCGAAGAAGTCGCTAGAGAGGTTCGTAAATACGATATTTCTCTACTCTTGTTTTATAATTTATGTGCGCGAGAAATGACAGAAACCCTGGAAACCCTAGTGTGAATATCCTAAAGGAGTGTACCACTTGCTAGGGTTGTGAATTGGGGTTAGGACTGGTAATTTGAACGTGAATTCATATGCAAAAATGATAAAAACCATGAAAAGCTAGTAGTAGTCTTTGATAGCTTTGTATTGCCTGTTAGGTTTTGAAATTGGGGTAACAATTGGCAATCTGAATTTGAATTCGCCTGCTCATTAATGGTGCCCTGCCTTTATGTATGTGGAAAATGATAGAAACCTTGGAAACTCGAGCGCCAATTTCTCAAAGTTTTGTGTTGTTTGGTAGGTTTTTAATTTTGGGTTACAATTGGTAGTTTGAACATGAATTTGTTTGGGGAGAATGCGAGAAACTCGAGAAACGCTAGTGTTCATATTTGAAACCTTTGTATTGCTCTTCAAGGTTTTAAAGTGGGGTTACAACTGGCAATTTGAACCTGAATTTACACTCTTTAATGCCTCTATACAGATGTCTTTTTAAATTGATTGCCTGTTATAATTTCTATATCACACTCCATATATGCAGAAAATGGCAGAGACCCTAGTTCTCATCTTTGAGAGCTTTGTAACTTTGGTAAGGTCTTAAATTGGAGTTACAACCGTTATTGTGAACCTCAATTTGCTTAGGGTCTTAAATTAGAGTTGCAATTATCAACTCAAACCTGGATTTGGTTACTCTTATATTCTGCATTTCAAGATCATTTTTAATAATATTGTATTCCATTGAGTATGTTTTAAAGCAAAAATTGGCAAAGGCAATTTTGGCAACGCAGATGTATTTTAGGGTTTCCGAATTTTACAGTATATCTTTAAAAATTCTAGGTTTTGGGATTTTCCTTACCCAATACTTCATAACAATTCACATTATTTTATCTGTAGAAAGAGTACAAACATTTCTTTAGTTGTGACTGTAAGAAGTCTTCAATTGCTTGAAATTTTCCTTCACATTCATTTGGGATAATCAAAATATTGTAATTGCCTGTAAATAGGTAGTAGTGTTGTAAGAGGTTTGACAAGAGTTGGTGATTTTTCAATATGTTTTAATATGATTAAACAAAATTGCTTGTTATGATATTTATGGATCAGGCATAAACCACGTAATTTAGAAGTTAGAATCCAGACATATTTTTTTTTCTATAGTAACTTCTCAAATTTGTATGCTTGACAGAAATCTAAGGATAAGTTTCTAATTTTTGCAAGAATTCCTACAAGTATATATTTTATACAAAAGTTCGACAAGTATTTACAGAATTTTTTTTTTATAGCTTTTGGGGTAAATGTTTTTTCATTGACAAATATTTGTGAGAGCAATCTGAGAAGAACGATCATTTGGCAAATATTAGCAGTTAAAATCATGCCTACTATAGGATTTTTTTTTTTTTGCTTGAGAAAAAGGGGTTGTACTCCGGTCCCCCACCCTTGACAAAGCACAACTCTCTCCTTTAGGTTTGAGAGTTTACAAACAAATTCAATTCTCATCTCAATTGAGTTGCTATAGCTAGATACCTATAAAAAGCCTCAGTTCATAAAAAGTCTGAATTCTTGATTTTCATTTTCTTGATTTTCTTCAATTTTCTTTGTAAATACAAATATTCTAGAATTCAGCATATTCTTCTTGCCATTTTCCTGTAGCAGCCTTCACAATACCAAAACAGCCTACACAGTACCAAAACTCCACCTCTATTGTCTACACACTGCATCTTAGTAGAGTAATATTTCCAAAACTTCATGTTATCATAGTCCACTTTACCAGCTCTAGACTATTAGTTTCCTTCTTGAAGCATAAGTGCAACCACAAGAACTGTAATAAATAGTTTAGCAGTCTCAAAAAGTTGAAAATTCATGATTAAATCTTATCAAGGAATATATGCATAATAAATAAACTATTTGTCATTATATAATACAAGTGAAATTTATTTTAATCCCAAATAACCAATTAAAAGAACATTTTATCATTTTAATGAATTATGAAATGAATCTCATTCATATTATAATGGCATTTTAACAAATCATAATAGTATTATTTCAATAAATAGTTTAGAGTTGAAAGTTCCAATCTATACTTTGTCCCATAATCCAACTCAAATAATCCATTCAGCCATGAAGTCCATCCTGTAATGAACCCGTCTAATATGCAGAATAAAAACACACAAAAAGTAGACTGCAACAAATTGATTTTTTTGTATTTTATATTTATGATAGAAAACACAGAAATAACTAAAAATAATAAAGATTACAAATTTCAAATTTGCAAAGAACACAGAAAGTTCATACAATTCCAGCCAGATGAGGGTTTATGTCCTCAATGGAATGCACCCAACACTTGGGGTTTACGTCCACAAATGCCTTGGAAAAGGGCTCAATGACTTGACATAATGAGAATGAATCCTCCCTTTCCTAGCAGCCTCTTTTTTTAACCTTCCTCTCCATGTCTCCTTAATTTGGGCCAACTAATTTCTACTATATCACTAATTGTCACCAGCTGTCAAATCTACCTTAACAACTTCCTATTTTAAGATTTATTCCAACTAATTATTACTGCATCACTAACTGGCAAATATGCCTAATTAACCACTTGCTATTTTAAGATTTATTCCTCTGTTTTAGCTGAGCTGCTGCCAACTGGCAAATCTGCCTTATTAGTTTACCTTCTATTACACTCTTTTCTGCTGCAGCTGGGTAGAGTGGACCCCATATATGGATATCTCAAGAAGGGGATATTACAAATCCTCCCTCCCCAAATTTGCTTGTACTCAAGCAAGACAAAGTTGGGTGATCAAGTATCTCAACCAACTCCCAAGTGGCATCCTCCTGTGGCCAGTCCCATTGTACCAAAAACTCTGTCCGTACATGGTTTTTCAGTTGTTTCTCCCTTGTGCTAAGGATCTGTTCCGGAATAAGCACTAGTTTTCCTTCATCATCCAAGGGTGGAGGCTCAATCGAAGGCACTATTTGTTGGCCAACTGCTTTCTTTAAACAAGACACATGGAAGGTGTTGTGGATTTGGCTATTTGGGGGTAACTCCAACTCATATGCCACTTCCCCAATACGCCTGACCACTTTGTAGGGACCATAGAAACAGAATTTGAGTTTTTCGGCCCAACTCCTTTTCAAAGAGTAATGCTTGTAGGGCTGCAATCTGAGAAAGACCATGTCTCCTACCTCAAATTGCCTTTCTATGTGCTGCCTATCAGCCTATATTTTTTTGTTGATTTTGGGCACGTTGTAACTGATTGCGCAACCTTGCTAAAATTTGTTTACTCTGCTCTATAAAATCACCTACTGCAAGAACACGTGTTTCAAGAAGGGTCAAGTCTGTGAATGTTGGTGCATCATATCCATAAAGTGCCATAAAAGGGGACATCCTTTTTTTTTTTTTTATTTGTGGAAAACATCCCAAAAGGGATGCCACTTTCGGGTAAGACCCAAGGAGGCAGGGGTATCCATTCCGCCAAAAACGCCCAGGACTCGGACCTGGCCTACCACCTTTGACATACTCAAGGAGCAAACAAACACACAAAACCAATTTAAAAATAAGTAAATAACAACAAAAATAATAAAATAAAATAAAAAACATGCTCCTTGAGTGTGTCAAAAACAAAAGCACAACCAAACACGCACAATAAGATAAAAGAAACCACAACACAAACCACATAGAAAAACACAAGAACCACATAACAAAACACAAACAAGACAAAAACAACAGAACACTACAAAGACATAACCCAAAAAAAACATGAAAAATAAACACAACCAAAACCTAAAAAATTAAAATAAAAATAAAAATAAAAAACAACCAACAATAGACAATAAACAAAAACAAAAAACATAGAAAACACTCACACATAAAAACACGAATTAACACAAACAAAGAGAAACCCAAGAACAAGAACGAAAAAAACACAAGAACAATAACAAAAAACATAAAAAAAAAAAACACAAAACAACAAAAAAACAACACAAAGAACACAAAAACAAAACAAAACAAAAGAACCCACCCACCTTAAAAAACTAAACAAAAAAAAAAAGAAAAAAAAAAAAAATTGAACATAACAATGACCTATCTAGACCAAAGACTATTAAGGCAAGAATCAACAGAGGAAACAAAATAAAGAATAGAATGAGCTAGGGAACTAAAAAAAACTGAATGAACCAAAGAGAAGCAAAAAAAAAAAAACAAGAAGAAACTAGGTACCTTCATAACCGGAGCCATCCAAAGAAATGATAGAAAGAAGAGCTTCCCTAATTTGAGAAGCCCACCATATAGGAGGGTGGCCATAACAAGTAAGATCACCTTTGTCCAAAGCCCAATTAGCTAAAGCATCAACACTCTTGTTTTGATCTCTCGACCACATGATTGTAATCAACTTTCAAAAATCCCATCCGGATTAATTGAATCTTCTCAATAATTCTTTTTATTCTCCAATCCACCTTATGATTCTTAGAAGGAGTCTTCAAGAGATTAATCATAAGTTGAGAGTCAGACTCAACTAACACCTTTTCCCATCCAACCTTAGTAGCCTCCTCGAAGGCCTCTCGAGGATACCATACCCCTCAAGCAAGGTTATTGGAAAGAATACCCAAATTCTCAGCAAAAGTAAAAACCAGGGAGCCATCCGAAAGTCTACCAATTCCTCCCACACTCGGCTTTTCCAGGGTTCCCTCTAGAGGCTCCATCAGCATTGACTTTTCCAAAATCCTTAGGAGGAGGTTGCCAATTTCTAGTCCTATCCATCTTACTAATACTCACATTCCCTTTAAGTTGGTTGCCCTTAGAAGATTTAATCTTCAATCTTTGCATCACTTGATCCCATCTTTGGTGGGAGTTTTGGGGGTGATTAAGGAGTTGATGGACTGATTCAACTAAGTTGGCTATGGTCTTTTGCCAAATATAGTGAATATCCTTCCTATCTTGATTAAAAATTCGGTTGTTCCTTTCATTCCAAATATTCCAAAGAAGAATGGTAGAACCCATCCAAACTAACTAGCCTAATAAAATGATCAACACCCTCTTGATTAGGCCAATCCCTCCAAAGCTGTTCAAAAGTAAAAAAATTGGACCACTGTAAGCCAAGTAAAGTGGCCATTCTCCTCCATAGCTCAAAGGCTAAAGTACACTCAATAAAAAGATGGTTGAGAGTTTCTACATTCTCTTCACACATTTCACATCTAAAAGGGCCATGAAAACCACGCTTCATAAGTTGCTCACCAATAAGCACCCTACGATGCAATAAAAGCCAATTAAAGAACCTCACCTTAGGCCAGAGCTTTTGAGCCCACAATCGAGAAAAGATGTCGAAAGAATGGTTGGGATTATTATGGCATAAGGTCAAATAACCTTGAGCAACCGAATACTCACCCTTAGTAGTGTTGTTCCATCCAAAACAATCTTTTTCATGGGACCAAGAGAGGGATCTCATATGAAGGATGCCTTGGATATCTTGTCTTTGCCTTTCTGGGATTTGAATAGGCCAGTCCTCAATAGGGATCCAATATCTACCAACCTTTGAATTACCAAGATGGTACCGACAGTAATTAGCCACCTTTATCCAATTAGCTCGGTGAAGCTCCTCCATCCAAGGCCTCCAATCGGGAAACCGAGTTATCAAAGGCTTGTGACCATCCCAAGAATCTGTCCAAAAATTTACCCGTTGACCATTATGAATGATCCAAAATAATTTTTTCTTTATCAAATCCTCACCAGTCTTAAGAACTGCTAAAATGGGAGAACCTTTGGTAGGAAGTTGATAGCGAACAAGGTCTTCAGGACTTTTGTTCTCAGCATATTTAGCACGGAGATTATTGGCCCAAAGAGCATTGGGGTTATGCAACATCCTCCAATATAATTTAGCAGCTAAAGCTTTGTTGTTATTAATAGAAGACCGGAATCCTAACCCCCTTCACTCTTAGGAAGACATAAAGTATCCCATTTCACCAAGGCCCATTTTCTTTTCTCCTTAGTACCACTCCAAAGGAAACGATGACTGATTTGATCCAATTCTCGAAGAACAGCCTTTGGGATATTCAAAACGGAAGAAACATAAATAGGAATAGCTTGAAGGACTGATTTTACCAAGGTGATTCTACCCCTGAAGAAAGCCACCTGTTGGTCCACTTTCCAATTTTCTTCTTGACTTTGTCCAACAACCAATTCCAATCTTTATTTTTCTGCCTTTGAATATTTATGGGAATACCTAAATAAGTGATTGGAAGGGAGGTCTTCTTATATCTTAATTTATCCAAGACCATGGATTCCTCGTCTAGCAGAGCAGTTGAAAGAAAATAACTTTAGATTTGTCTTCATTGATCAACTCGCCCAGATAGCCTTAGAAAAACAGCTAATGATTTGCTTAATATTAGAAGCTTCCTTAACTCGTAGCTTTACCTAAAAGAGTAGAGTCATCCACAAATTGAAGATGAGAGATAGGTCTAGCTCCATGAGCAATGGTAACTCCCTCAAGGGTTTTGTTTTCCCTCTTTTTGGTTATAGTCCTACCCAAGCATTCAAGCAAGAATGATGAATAAATAAGGGGATAGCGGGTCACCTTGCCTAATACCTCTGGAAGCCGGGAATGACCGAGAAGGCCTCGCCATTGATAAGAACTAAGTAGGAAACTCGAAGAGATACATCCCATAATCCAATCCATCCAATCCTTAGAGAAACCAAATTGCCTCAAAACTTTGATAAGGAAGTGCCAATCCACTCGTCATAAGCTTTGGATAAGTTTAACCGAATGAACATGGATGGAGATTTTTGCATATCCATGGAATGGATGACTTCCCGAGCAAGAACTATCTCATCTACTATTTGATGTCTTTCCACATAACCCCCTTGCTCGGGGAAATAATCTTATGCAAAAGAGGCTTCAACCTTTCTCGCCATGATTTTAGTAATGATTTTGAGAAGAACATTACATAAAGCAATAGGTCTAAAAGCCGAGATATGATCAACCTCTTGAGCTTTTGGAACAAGAGTAATATAAGTTTTATTGATAACCTTCAAAATTTCTTTGGCTTTCCCGGCTTCTTCCACCACCTCTAATAAATCAACATGAAGGATATCCCAGAACTCTTGGTAGAACTCAATGGGAAAACCATCAGAACTCGGGGTTTTCCCTTTTTGCATTTTAAAAACTACTTGTTGAAGCTCATTGATAGTAACAGGAGCAGTCAAAATAGAGTTCTCCTCAGAAGTGATAAGAGAAGGGATTGCTTGAAGAACATTTTGTTGTGAAGCCGAGTCAAGAGGAGTAGCAGCAAAAAGATTGGAAAAGTAATCAACAACAATAGAGTTCATGCCATCCCAAGTATAAACAACATCTCCATAATCTGATTTTAAGGAAGAAATAAAGTTGTGAGATCTTCGAGCTAGAAGAGATTTGTGGAAGAAATTTGTGTTTCGATCTCCTTCTTTGAGCCATTGAATTCTAGATTTTTGCTTCCATAAGATTTCTTCTCTTTTTTCCCATTCCTCTAACCGAGTTGTGAGTTTAATTTCATCTCGCACTTCTCTTCTCCGTGAGGCCATCTAAACGGATTTTCTTATTCAAATTTTCAAGATGAGCAATAACTTCATGTTTTTTTTTATGAACATCCCCAAACTCTTTCCAGCTCCAAGTCTTGATTTTGGATTTAATGTATTGCAGTCTTTTGGCAAAACAGAACATCTTAGTCCCATGCCTAGGTTTACCTTCCTTCCACCATTGTTGCACATGAGGTCTGAAGGAAATGTCTCTAAGCCACATTAATTGAAAACGAAAAGGAGAGAAACTCACATTGGTTTTCCACATTTCCACCATGACTGGCCAATGATCCGAACCAGCATTATTAAGAGTCTTCACTTTAGGAATGTGACCATGGATTAAGAAATTTTCAGAGAGCAAAAACCTATCCAATCTCTCCATTATACAAGCTAAGCCTTGCCTTCTCGTTAGACCAAGTCATAAGGCCATTATCTCGGTTGGATATCCACAAGATGGAGGTTTGCAATATATTCGCTCATGAGGTCGTTGCTTTTGTCCAAATTTCTATTTCCCCCCTTTTCTCATCCAGAGAGAGGATGGTATTGAAATCTCCTCCGATCAAGATCCAAGCTTCAGGAAAATGAGAGATAATATGAGTAATATCCTTCCACTGTCTTCTTTTTTCCTCCAAAGAAGTCGGAGCATAAACAGTAATGCAGAGCATAATCTGGTTGGAATGTCTACTTTGAATAGCTATAGCCAACAAACCCCAACTGCCAACCATATGGTGAATAACTACCTCTTTTGGGTCCCAAAGACAAGCAATGCCACCCGAAGTCCCTTGGGAACCGAGGGAAACCACTTTTCCAGCTGGCCAAATTTTACTCGGCAATTGAGTCCATATCCTCCATTGACATCTTTGTTTCTTGAAGGAAAACAAGATGTGGATGATTTATCCGAATCATTCTTCTAATTTCATTTTGTTTTGAAAGACTCCCTTTGAGTCCTCTAATATTCCAAGTGATGATCTTCATTAATACCAGGGCTAAAAAAGTTGGGAAGGGCATTAATCTTACCTTCCTCTACAAGCTTTTCACCTTCTTTTACCATATGATATTGATTGGTCTTGCGACTTGCTTTTTGATTAGAATCCATCTTCAATTTTTTTTTCCCTCGTTTCTTGACTTATTCCAATTGAATCTGAGATGGCTTCTAACCTTGAAGAATGCTCGTACACAACCAAAATTTTACTAGATGGTTCAACGGAGTCTATATTGGGACCTGCATTATTTGAAGTTTTGACATTTGAAAGATTGTTTTTCTTGTGTAAATTTTCTCCTTTTTTTTTCTGTTGAAAACCTTTGATTTGTTGGTTTGTCTCTCGAGTTCTTCCCTTCATATTTAAATTGTGTTTCTAAGATTTCAGTTTCCATTATTTCCTCTTCCTCACTTGGGACATCATTTGTGGAAAGGATTTCAAACATATTAGCAGATGACTTTGATTGATCCTTCATAACCGGTTTTTTCTCGAGTGTTCTTCTTCTTAGGTATTTGGAAACCTGCTGAGTTTATATCTTCTTTCTTTTGATCAGGAATTTTATTTGGGCAAGCACCGGCCAAATGACCATATTCATGGCAAATTCTACAACGAAAAGGAATGTTCTCATAGTCCACTACTTGCTCCCAAGTGTCTTCCCCAAATTGTAATGTGATCTTTTTAGGTAGGGGTTTGTCAAAATCCATTAAAACACAAATCCGAGCATAAATAATATGTTCAAAATTTTGAGTACAATCAGCAGTCATCATAAAAGTTCCTAAAGAGTTTCCAATTGAAGAAAAAATAGTAGGATTCCAAAATTCAATAGGGAGGCCAAAGAGTCTAACCCACACGGGAGCTATAGAAGGCATCTCTTCTTCGGCTTTAAATTTAGTATGCCAGGGCTTCATGAAAAGCCCCGCCCTTCCAAAAAACCAAGGACCCCCTTGAAAAGTTTTCTCTCTATCTTCATTATTAGCAAATAAAACAAGAAAATAACCATTTGGATAAATAGAGATTTGTAACTCACCTTTAGTTTTCCAGCTTTTTGCAGCCCAGACTTTGAAAGCAGATAGACTCGGACGAAAACCCACGAACCGACAAATTAGTCCTCTTTTTTCCAAATCTTCAATGCCAGTCCGAATGTTACCCATATCAAGCTTAACAATAGGAGTTCCATCAACCGCTTTAAGACATCCCGACTCCGTTTTCCCTGGGATCAATCTTAGGCATTGTTAGAGGTTTATGGGAAGCCCTAAGATTGATATTAGCATTGGGCCGAGGCTGTCCACCACGAAGGGCATCCCTAAAATTCATTTTTGGAACTAAGTCTTCGAAATTCTTACCCTTGACAGGGGTTTTCACAAGTAGAATTATTTTGTGGGTGCACCTTAGCACCGGATTCACTTGAGATATGAGCCATTTTTTGATCAACTCGCTTGAAACTTGTTTCGTGATCTCTTTAATCCTTGCCCTAGACGCCGTGGAAAGGTATGGTTTTCACTTTTCTTTTGTGCAGCAAATTGAAAGCCATTGTCACTCAAGTTCACAGTATGATTTCTTGAAAGACAAATTTCTAACCCATCTTGGATCCCCCGCAACATTTCCCTGCTAAAATATTGAGCATAAACCACAAAAATATTGGCCGCTAGGGCCCGAAGGCCCTAAAAACCAACCTCCGGAGCTGCTTGCACTCAACCCGGATGAAACCCTCGCATAGCCGCTTGCCAAATATCTCGTTCACACATAGGGATGCGCTAGGATCTGTGTTGCTCCAAATGATATGAAAATTGGTGGAGACGTTCTAGGGTTTTTCAGGCATCTACCCTCAAAATTTCAGCTCAATCCGAGTCCGGATGAGTGAGATATGGCCGAAACGAGTTCGGCAGTTTGGGCAGTCCTGCGAAAAACGTCCCTCCCTCTTGCACTTGCAAAGATTGACACAACTGGAAATGGAGTTAATTTTTTCGAATCTTCTCTAAGCTCTTTTAATTCTAGGGATGGGATCCCCTATTTTAAAAATGAGAGGCATGACCTAAAAGGGGACATCCTTATTGTCATGTGGTAGGTAGTATTGGAGCAATATTCCCCTAAGTGCAACCATTTCACCCAAGTTGTAGGATGGTTAGTTACAAAACTCCGCAAGTATCCTTCAATCCATTTGTTCACAATCTATGTTTGTCCTTTGGTCTGGGGGTGATAACTGGTACTTGCAGTTAATTTTGTCCCTGTCAATCTGAATAACTCCTGCCAAAATGTACTCATGAAACGTGCATTCTGTCACTGACGATGGTGCGAGGTATCCCATGAAGTTGAAAGACCTCCCTAAAGAACAACTCTGCCACCTGTGGTGCTTTGAACTCATTGTGAATGGAGAAGAAATGTGCAAACTTTGTTAGTCTATCTACTACCATAAATATTCAACTCTTTCCTCCTACTCTAGGCAAAAATTTAATGAAGTCCATTGACACCGAATCCAACTTTTGTTGTGGAATGGGAAGAGGTTGAAGTAATCTTGTCGGATGTGTGGTTTCATGCTTCATCCTCTGGTAGACATCGCATTCCCATACATGCTGAATTACATCTTCCTTTAAACCCTTCCATGCATATCTACTCCTTACATGTCTATAGGTTTTAAAGAATCCCATGTGTCCAGACATTGGAGAATCATGGAAGGCTGCAATTATTCTCCTTTTGAGCTTTGACCCCGGTACTAGATAGATTTTGTCTTTATAAAAAATGATGCCTTGCCTCACTTGGTACCTCTCATCCTTGTTTGGAGTGGCAATACTATCCTCAAGCAACCTTGTAGCATAAGCATCTTTGGCACATTCAGCCATCAACTCCTCCCTCCAATTAACTTCTACTGAAGAAATAACACCTAATTCAGGTCTCCTAGATAATGCATTAGCCACCTTGTTATTTTTTCCTTTGACATACTCAATGTCAAAGTCATATGCCTCTAGTCAACTTACCCAATTTTGTTGTCTATCATTGAGATCTCGCTGTGATAGAAAGAACTTCAAACTATTGTGGTCTGTTCTCACCACGAATCACCCACAAACTAGGTACTGTTTAAATTTCTCCAAAGCATACATAACAATCAACATTTCTTTGTCATAAATGGAGAAATGCCTCTCCACTTCTGCCATTTCCGACTCTCAAATGAAATAGGTAGCCTTTTTGCATATGGACAATTCCTAAACCTTCTCCTGATGCATCACACTCAACCACAAAAGCTAATGAAAAATCAGGAAAGGCAAGAATAATATCAGTACACATTACCTTCTTAAGATGGTTGAACGCCTCCTGTGCCATTGTTCACCAATGGAAAGCTTTTTTCTTAGTCAACTCAGTCAACGGTGCTTCAAGATATGAGAATCCTTGTATGAACCTCCTATAGTAACTGCATAAACCCAAGAATCCTCGTAGCTGAGTCAAGGTCCTTGGGGTGGGCCACTCTTGGATGGATTGGACCTTAGTCTGGTCCATCTCGACTCTTGCCTCGCTGATGATATGTCCCAAATACAAGATTTTCTGCAACCCGAACTTGCACTTGCTCTTTTTGGCAAAGGTTTGCTGTTGTAAAATTGGCAAAACAATATTCAAGTGCGCCAAGTGCTCCTCCCATGTTTTACTGTAAATCAGAATGTCATCAAAGAGTACGAGGACAAACTTTCTTAAGTGGGGTTTGAAAATCTCATTCATTACAAATTGAAAAGTTGTTGGTGCATTAGTGAGCCCAAAAGGCATCACTAGGAACTCAAAGTGCCCATAATGATATTGAAAAGCTGTATTATGGATGTCCTTCGGCTTAACCCGAATTTGATAGTATCCGAATCTTAAGTCAATCTTCGTGAAGTATTTTGCTCCATGAAGCTCATCAATCAACTCATCAATCTTAGGAATTGGATACCGGTTCTTGATAGTTCTCTTGTTCAAATCCCAATAATCAATACACATCCTCATTGTACCATCCTTCTTCTTCACAAGTACCACTGTAGAAGCAAAAGGACTCATGCTAGGCCTAATATGTCCCAAACTCAACAATTCTTGGATGGTCCGCTCTATCTCATCCTTGAAGGCTCGTGGATGACGATAAGGAGTCACGATAACGGGCTTTGACCTTGACTCCAACTCAATAGTATGCCAAAATCCCTTGTTTGGGGGGAGTCCAGTAGGTATGTCTCCAAATACAAAACCATATGTCTAGCAAGGCCTGAATACCTGGGTGATATTTGTCCTTTCTTGAATCTAGGGTGCCTTGTGGTGATCCCTCACATATTGCAATCCAACTAACCTGGTCTCGTCTCAGGAGCCTTTCTATTTGATGTGCTGAAACCTGTCATACTGACTCATTAGTCATACCTCTGGCTCTAATATTCTTATCCTGTCCTTGGTTTTTGAACCCGAGGGTCATCATTTGGTAGTTTTGTGTGAACTCACCAAGTGAATGTAACCATTGGATGCCTGGTACCATATGAGCACCACCCAAAGGAATGATATAGAAGTCATGGATGATGGTAAAACCATCTAGTACCACCTGGAGCTAGTGAATGACTTGCTTACAAGGCAATGAATACCCATCCGCCGCTGTTACCTCAAAGCCCTCAAACTCCTGTGCCTTCAACCTAAAACAGGCTACTACTGCTTGGTCGATGAAGTTGTGGGTCACTCCCCCATCTATGAGAGCTATTATGTGCTGCCCACCAATCCTCCCTTTGACTTGAAAGGAGTGGTATCTTCGAGCTCCTAATACAGAGGCAATAGTAGCCGATTGTTCTCCTCCATCTGTGATCACGCCTACTGGTGCTACCTCCTCCTCCACTGCACTTTGTGTCTTTGTGCATGGCTCTGGCTCTTCCTCATCATATGAGTATACCTCAATCAAGTGTACTTGCCCCTTTCCCAAACACCTATGTGATGGATTCCAAGGTTCCTTGCAATTGAAACGTAATTGTTTCCTCTGCATCTCATTACGGGTCATATTAGTTGGTTGTTGACTTTTAAATGGTTGTCCCAATCCCTCTTGACCCACTGATCGAGAGGGTGCAGCTCCCAATATTTGTGGAAAGGGTTTGTGAGGAACCTTCCTATACTCACATTTCTAGTGGTAGATCCTTGAAAGGATCTACTAGGTGCAAAAGTCTCTAGTGTGAGGGCCCTTTTGATGGCTGCCTGTAATGACTTTGGGTCAAAGGCCTTGATTAGGCCTTTAAGGGGTTCTCTCAAACCTTCCATGGAAAGGTATGTCAATCGCCTCTCATATATGTCTGGTACCATTACAACTAACCTTTGAAAATCAGCCACATATGTATCAACTGAGCCATGGTGTTGCAGTTATGCTAACTTTCTAAACTATTCCTCTGGATCTTGCCTCTCAAATCTGTCAATCAGCCTTCTGCAAAACTCTTCATATGTGGTGATAAGACTATGCCCTTGAGTGACTAGCCCGTGATACCACCACTCATGTGCCACTCCTTCCAAGTGAAGGGTTGCAAATTTAATGGCTTCTTCCTCGTATATAGGGCTCAATGAGAAATATGTATTCAGTTTCTGGATCTATGCTCGGGCTGAAATTTCGTTGGACCCATCAAATGAAGGGACAACGAGCTTCCCCAATCTGTGTTGTAGATCCCTATGAGGGTGGTTATGGGTGACTCTTTGTCCATTTCGAGCCTTTAGTTTTGACTTCAAGTTGCAGAAGCCCATGAAGGAGATGTCCCCTTGGAATTCTGCACTCTTCTCAGCATATTCAGCATGGAGGGTGTCCAAGTCATCCTCTTGCTGGTCCACCTCATCCTCTCCTTGTTGCATGGCTTCTCTTTGCAAAAAAGTGACTCTCGGTAACCTAGAACTAGTTGCTGATTTCAGCGGTCTGTTGTGGTTTGCCCCAGAAGTTGAGGTTTCCCCTCGTTCATCATGTCCTGAGTTTGAAGACTGTATTAGCTGGGTGAAGAGATTGATTAACTGCTGCTGTCCATCCTACAAGGATTTCAGTGTGCTGGAAAACTCTTTCTCTCTGTTGGACATTTTCTGTAACTTTTCTTGTTCCTTTTGGTACCACTGTAGTTTCTTTTGTTCCCTCTGCCTCAGTCTTTGTGCTCTAAGGCTGTCTGGCATGCAATAGCTTTTCCTCTTATATCTCCCTTAGGCTGGCCAGATCTAAGCTCTGATACCACCGTAATGAACCTGTCTAATATGCAGAATAAAAACACAAAAAAAAGTAGACTGCAACAAACTGATTTTTTTGTATTTTATATTTAGGAAGGAAACACAAAAATAACTAAAAATAATAAAGATTACAAATTTCAAATTTGCAAAGAACACAGAATGTTCATACAATTCCAGCCAGATGAGGGTTTCCGTCCTCAATGGTCTGCACTCAACACTTGGGGTTTCTGTCCACAAATGCCTTGGAAAAGGGCTCAATGACTTGACATAATGAGAATGAATTTTCCCTTTCCTAGCAGCCCCTTTTTATAACCTTCCTCTCCTTAATCTGGGCCGACTAATTTTTACTGTGTCACTAATTGTCACCAGCTGTCAAATCTACCTTAACAGACTTCCTATTTTAAGATTTATTCCAACTAATTGCTACTGCATCACTAACTGGCACCAGCTGGGAAATCTGCCTTATTAACCACTTCCTATTTTAAGATTTATTCCTCTGCTTTAGCTGAGCTGCTGCCAACTGGCAAATCTGCCTTATTAGTTTACCTTCTATTACACTTTTTTCTGCCGCAGCTGGGTAGAGTGGACCCCACATATGGATATCTCAAGAAGGGAATATTATAATAATGACATTTTAACATATCATACTAGTATTATTTTAATAAATAGTTTAGAGTTGAAAGTTTCAATCTATACTTTGTCCCATAATCCAACTCAAATAATCGATTCAGCCATGAAGTCTGCTTTATCAGATCTGGATATCATCTACTTCTGCTTCAACATACAAAACCTCTACGCACTTCACAAAATCATAGTCTGCTTTATCAGATCTGGACTGTTAGTTTCCTCCAATGCATTGATCTTCTGAAACATTTTGTGATCCTATGGAACATTATTTTGAATTTGCTCCTTTCAGATTTTTCTTGTTAGCTTCAACTAAACTTACTACTTCCTCTAACCATAGAAAATAGAATTTAACTTCATGATCCTCTATTAAAACCCCTCTATTGGCTAGCCTATCTACACATTTGTTCCCTTTCCTTAACGTATGTGTAAACCTGATTTCTTGAAACTTTGTAGCAAGGTCTTCTATTTCCAAAATGATCTCTTGTATGTTCCATGGAAATGGTGAATCACATTTATTATCCCTATTTAAACCTCTTTGCTTCCTCAAAATTGCATTTATTGTTATTAGTGAATCGCCTTCCATCCATACTCTATTTCATTTCATTTGTTTGCATATTTTTAATCCTTCCAAAGCTGCCCAAGCTTCAGCTTCATTATTTGTATTAAATACACTACTAAGAGTGTAATGTGACAAAATATCGCCCCTATTGTTTCTGATTATTCCTCCTCCTCCTGCTGTTCCTAGATTTCCTTTAGAAGCTCCATCAAAATTCAGTTTGACCAACGCTTCTTCCGGTGGTTTCCACTTTATATTTTTTGCCTTACATTTGTTTCTCCTATACCCACCATCATAATTCCAATTGATGACTTGAATCCATTTATCAAGGCTCTCTGCTTCAAGATTAGGGATTGGGTGTGTTGATAGGGCTGGTTTAGACTCCTCCATGGCTAAACAATCTTCCTTTTCATTATCTCTAAACTGCTTTCCTTTCCTTCAAATATTTTTCTGTTCCTTTCCAACCATATAGTCCAAAGTATCGTATCTTTCAATGTATCCCAGATTGTTTGTAACACCTCACTCTTAAAAGTGCTCTGCCATCATTTTAACCATTCTTCAATTCTGCTATTCACCACCATGCATTTACCAAACATATTAAGAATCTATTGCCATAGTTCCCAGACTATTGAGCAGTGTCCCAAGAGATGGTCTATACACTCCTCCTTTTTACATAGAACACATTGTGAGGGGCTATGAAAACCCCTTTTCATTAGGTTATTCTAGGATAAAATTTTCCAGTGACCTACTAACTATACAATCATTTTGACTTTTGGAATGCTCGGGCTATCCCAAATATCTTTCCTTTATATTCTTGCCGTATTCGTATTTTGTTGGTGCTTTACATTATATTCGCTTATTGTTGTGTATTCTCTTGATCTATTCAACACCCAAATCAGCTTATCCTCGACTCTCCTCGAAATAATAAATATTATCTTTTTGCTCAATTGCTTCCTAGCAACAATGTCTTTTATACTTGTAAAAAAATCTTCTTTACATTTGTATCTTCCTTCCTGATACTTGTACATAATGTTTGAAACTCTATCATCTTATTTGTCTTGAAGTAATCTCATCCATGGTTTCAAAACTGGATCTAGATTGAGTGGTCTTTTAACACACCAAGTATCCATCCAAATAGAATTTTTTCCTCCAGTTATCATCACCCATCTTAGACCTTTAATCATTAGATCAAATGATTTTTTAAAACTATATAATAGTGTAGAACTGTTTGGTAGTGAGAATGTATTAAAGATTAAGCTTGGGTCATTGGGCTCAACGTACTTAGAAAAATTGTTGCCCATTGTCTTTGACTCTCTTTGTACAATCTTCAAATTACTTTTCCCCTTCAAGCTAAGTTTGCATCTGTAAGAACTCTTAAATCAAGACCTTCCCTAGTTTTATCATCAGACAACTTGCTCCATTTCACCAAAAACAAATTGCTTAATCTTTAATACATTCTCACTACCAAACAGTTCTACACTATTATATAGTTGTCTTGGGCTCAACGTACTTAGAAAAATTGTTGCCCATTGTCTCTGACTCTCTTTGTACAATCTTCAAATTACTTTTCCCCTTCAAGCTAAGTTTGCATCTGTAAGAACTCTTAAATCAAGACCTTCCCTAGTTTTATCATCAGACAACTTGCTCCATTTCACCAAAAACAAATTCTTTTTATCATGTAATCCTGACCACAAAAATGATTGCATAATATATGTTAAATTTTTTTATACTGATTTTGGTATAATATACAAGGACGTATAATATGTTGGAATGGCCTGTAAGACTGATTTAATTAGCTGCACTCTTTCTGCTAACAATAACCATATACCTTTCTATGTTGGTAGTTTATTTTGACCTTTACTGATAACTGGATTCCATAATTGTACCCTTATTCTCCTCTCAAATAAGGGCTTCCCTAGATATGTTGCTGGAAAATTTGCCTCCTCCATTTGCTGGCTTATGGGCCTGAATGAATCAAACAATTATGTATCCTTCTTTTTTGGAGTCAGGGTAATAAGGTATGTACTGTTTTACCCTAGACTGTTCCATTGCCATCAATAAATAATCTTTCACTATTTCCCATTTATGCTGATAGAATGTTGCAGAGAGTCCATCCGGACTTTGAGATTTATCCTTATCAAAAGAGAAAAGAGCTAAATGAACTTCTTCCGGAGTAATAGGCTCCATTAGTTTGCTACTGTCTTCATCTGTTATAACTGAAGGTACTTCTTGCAGTAGTTTGTCATTAAGAACTTCAATCTCCTTTGATCCCCAAATATTATGGTAAAAAAGCTTTGCCTTATTTCTGATTTTGCCATGGTCTTCAATCCGAACCTCTTCTTTTGATTTAATTCTACTAAATTCTAGATGTTGATCTATGTACTATTGCATCCTATGAAAAAACTTTGTGTTTTTATCTCCTTCTTTTACCCAAGGTTGTCTCGATTTTATTCTCCAAAATTTCTCTTCATTTCTCAAAATATTATGATATTCACTAAACAACTCCCTTTCCTCCAAGCTTGGATTATTGTACTCATCTTTTTGGAATTTTGAAAGTTTCTCTTTTAGTTCTTTGTTCTCAAAAATGTTTCCGAAAGTGTTTTTGTTTCATTCTTTTAATTTAGATGTCATTGATTTAATTTGTTTTGGAAGTGTATACAACCCATTGTTTCTTGAAGAATTCAATGATCATATCAACAAATTGAGGATGGTCTTCCCACATTTGCTCATATTTAAAATATAATCTTTTTTGAATTCACTTACCACCATTTTAACTCTTATTGGCCAGTGATATGAACCAATCCTTGTCAAGGTATTAATTTTAGCACAAGTCTCTTCATCTAGCCAATGATCTGAGAGCCTGCATTTGTCCAAATTTTTATGCTATCAGATTCTGGCCTATCCTGTTGTTGGTCCATGTATAGCTGTCCTCTTCAAACTCAACCTCTCATAGATTATTGTTTTGAATGAAAGCTGAGAAATCTCTGATACTTTGGGTTATTTTCTTAATTCCCTTAAATTTTTCATCTAGCTTGGTTATGGCTTTAAAATCTCCTATGATCGTGAATCGGGTTTCTTGGTCTTTACTTCTCATGAAGGCTTCAATCCGACTCCATGCTTCTTTCTGATCTGCCTAACTGAGTTGTAGGTTCCATAGACATTGATAATGATGAAACAAATATTTGCAAAGTACCATGTGACTAATGAGGCTATTCAATGCCTAGTTTTATGAATGGTTTCACAAGAGGTTCTAATTAGATTCCAACATGTTAAAATTCCCCTAGCTGCTCCTTTTGAATCCACAACATCCCATTCACATCTTGTCCATACTGCTTTCATAGTTTTGGAAACTTCTTCCTTTGTCATTTTAGTTTCCTGGATACAAAGATTATTAGACTTATTACTCAAACAAAGGTCCCTGATGCACCTCCGCTTTGAGGGGGCATTAGCACCCCATTATATTCCATGAGATGCTAATCATGTCTCATTAGGGGCTGCTGGCTCCTCCTGTGAATTACCAATATTATTTTGTTGTTTGGTAAAGAGAAGTTCAACCAACTTAGATTGTGTTCCTTTCTCTATGTTTGCTCTTGCTTCCTTGGCTCTCGCTTGATAATTTGAAGGTTTTCCTCATTTTGCCTTACCAGTATTAAGGGTAGGTCTAATTATTCTATTCTTCAATATTGTTTCACAACTTTCTTTTTAATTAGATATATCCATTGCTGGCTTTGCGAAGGAAGCTCTTGATTTATCCTCCTCATTTTTTGGTATTTCTTTGTTAATGGTAGAGGTATTAACATCAAACACTGCGTTTTCTCTACCACTTTCCTTCTCATGAATGGTGCATGGTGCTTCAAGAGATTCTTCAAAATCTTGCTTCCTTTGGGCATCAACACCCCTTATATTCCATGAGATGCTAATTATGTCTCATTAGGGGCTGCTGGCCCCTCCTGTGAATTATCAATATTATTTTGTTGTTTGGTAAAGAGAAGTTCAACCAACATAGATTGTGTTCCTTTCTCTACGTTTGCTCTTGCTTCCTTGGCTCTCGCTTGATAATTTGAAGGTTTTCCTCATTTTGCTTTACCAGTATTAAGGGTAGGTCTGATTATTCTATTCTTCAATATTGTTTCACAATTTTTTTTTTTTCAATAGATATATCCATTCTTGGCTCTGCGAAGGAAGCTTTTGATTTATGCTCCTCATTTTTTGGTATTTCTTTGTTAATGGTAGAGGTATTAACATCTAACACTACGTTTTCTCTACCACTTTCCTTCTAATGAATGGTGCATGGTACTTCTAGAGATTCTTCAAAATATGATGAGCACATTCCTTTGGTTCAGCAAGAATTGTCATCCTTAAATCAGGTTGAGCCTGAATAGACGGTTCCTTATTAATATTCTGATCCTATTGTACCATGTCCTCCAAGTTGTGATCTGCTTTTTCGTCATAGGCTAAAGCCTCTAAAGAATTGGCGTTTCTTCCAATATCCTTACTTATTGGTCTCCATTGTTTATTTACTTTCGTTTGTTTGGACGTATTTTTTGGAATTGAAAACCATCCTCATCCATATCCATTTTTAAGTTTCTTTTCTAGTTTTCTACATATGTTTCTGTTGGACTCTTCTTAGGGCACGATCTCTCAATATGTGCCACCTCATGACATTTGAAAGATATATTTTCATAATCCATGGTTTGGGTCCACAACTTACCCCCATACTTAAGAATGATTGATTTTGGTAAAGGTTTATTGATATCAATCATGACCAATATCTAGGCATAAATAGCCAAGACTTCGTCTTTTGTAGTTTATGAAATCTCAAGGAATTCTCCCATAGTGTTGCATATTGCCTTGAAGGTATCCATTTCCAAGAATTCAATGGGCAATCCATACATCATGATCCAGTCTAGTCACTAGGGATAGATTTACGTTTTCAGGTGCAAAGCCTTCAAACTAGCGAGTAAGGAAGAGTCTTGCTCTTCCCATAAACCAAGGACCCCCTTTCAAGATTCTATCTCTTTCCTCCTTGGAAAAAAAAATGGCTAGGAAGAAACCTTTGGGAAGAAAGGATAGACATACTTCTGGAGATTTCCATCTCCCATCAATCCATTTTCTTAGAGCCGAAGCCCTTAAGGATAGACACACTCCTAGAGACTTCCATCTCCTATCAATCCATTTTCTCAAAGTCGAAGCCCTTGGCCAAGACCCATTAAATTTACCAATGACTGCCATATCTTTAAGCAGTGAGTATTGTTGCTCTATGAGGTCCTAGTAGTAGGAAGGACACTATAACTCAATATCTACTAAAACTTACCAGTATATCCTATAGCGATTATATTATTTGAAAATAAACCTACAATAATCTGCATGCAAAACTTCGAAGAAAATGAAGGGATAAACGGAAAAAGCTGAAAACATTCTATGACTAGACATAATGTCCTTCCTTGTCGATGCCTTAGCCCTTTATTGCTCCTCCCATCATCTGAACCTTGGTTGACAAATATCTGCAATTTCATTTTCGTATGACTAGAAAAATCGTCACTGCCCTTGTTATGTATGGCTGACTTCATAGGGTTGTATCTCCTTCAATATTGCTTAGAATCCTTCATATGACCACTCATTTTAAAGCTCTTCAAATTCTGCACAAATTGGTCTACAAATCATCTGAATTGGACAACCCTTTGCAAAGATATGGCTCTTGAAAGATAAAACGTTTTGTTTTCTCAAAAAATTTGCTCTAACACTACTCTTGTTCCGAACGGCTGTCTTCACATGGACGTATCCCCCTCATTACTGTTTGGATTCTTTTGTATGACAACTCATTTCAAAGCTCTTCAAATTCTGCACAAAATGGCAAAAATCGTTTGAATCAGACAACTCTATGCAAAGATAGGGCTCTAGAAAATGAGATGTTTTTCAAGAAAAATTTGCCCTAATTGCGTCCAAGGGAGCTAGCTTAGATCAACCCAGTGCATTTTATTTGTTGGAGAAAATATTACATTATTTGATACATGCAAACATATCCCCATGGTACCTTTTGGTATAAATGTAAATATGTAATAGATTAGGGTTTGAGTCTATAGTTTAGATGAGTGATTTATATTTCTCCTTTATGTAAGTGTCTATGTGCAGGATATGCACAAGTGTCATGTAAGTATGTAATATGAGGATGTGCACAAGTGTCATGTATTAGGAGTGCATGTAGAAGTGTGCAAGTGTCATAGAGTTAAGTGTGCATGTAAGTAGAGAGTGAAGAGTCTTGTATACAAGTGGCAAGATGAGAAGCCAAAGGACATGAGAGTCTTGTCTTATGTAAAGAATAGGAAATGTTGCAACTCTTGGATATGTGAGGAGTGCAATAGTCAAGTATTGAAAAGTCACCTTTCTATGTCTATATTATGGAGACAAAGCTCCATACAATATAAGTGGTAAAAAGATCTGTAATGATCACCATAGCAAGCATTAATAATAAAGCTTGTATACAGATTTTGAGCAATTTTATTGTAAGTATATTTCATGCTTGTACATGAATGATTTTGGCTATTTACATTCATATTTGATATTATAGTGAATGTTATTATAATTATATTGGTCAATATATATTTTGATTGCTCTTATATTTAATTCTACTCTTGATTAATTATATTTAGACCTGAGATATTTTGACTTAATTATATTGGGATTTGAGATAATTTGGCTTAAAAGCCAACAATGGTATTAGAGCTACTTCTTAAACTCTATCCATTTTTGATAGAGTCATATTTGGAGCTACTTTGAGTAGTCTCTATTATTACCATTGAAGGAAGACTTCGATGTGATTGCTGTAAATTTCAAATTTACAGATTATTTGATATTTTTAAAGGTCTAAAAGAGTAGATATTGATGGGACAATTAAAAGTCACCCTGATTTGAATGCTAGAGTCTATCCACTTGGTTCAAGGAAAACCAATGAAGATATAGGACTTAGCCAGAATTGATTTAAGAGCCAACTCAGAAGAAAGTTGGACATGAGGGGGGGACATTCAAAGTCACCTTGATAATAGTTGGATTCTCTAGAAAAGAGGAGAATCACATTGTTCTTAGGTTCTACCTGAGACACCAGAAGATAGAGGAGCATCAAAGCTTTCAAAAGATAGAGGAGGATCAAAGCTTCCATAGAATAGAGAAGCATCATAGCTTCCAGAGAGTAGAGGAGCATCAAAGCTTCCAGAGAATAGAGAAGCAATATAATCTTCCAAAGATAAGAAGAATCTCAGAAAGAAAGTGCATTAAAGAACAAAGTTAGAGTATAGTAGAAAGGAAAAGAATTATATTGAAGCTTTCTACATGATATATATTGAAAGTTTACTATTAAATAGCAGTGATTCAAGATAACGTTCAAAGTGCAACTAATTCTATTTAAAGCAAGAGAGTAAAAGAGTGCAGAGAAAGAAAGTAGGGTCGAAGAAGAGCCAAACTGCCAAAGAAGCCGAATAATTTCAAAGACAATTAGAGGAAAGGAGAAGCCAGGTGAACCGGACTATTCTCAAGAAGCCGACAGTCTTAGAGACGACTGTTCTTCGAAGACAACCACAATCAGAGGAAAAGAGAAGGTAAGAACCAACAATCTCACAAAGAGGACTGTATTTTTGAGATAACCAGTCAACAAAGAATGAAGGAGAGTTGGACTGTATTTTGGAGACAATCAACCAACAATGAAGCTTATCTAAGAGCCAACAGAGAACAACGAAGGAGTCAAACTGTATTCTGGAGACAATCAGCCAATAGTGAAGCTAATCTAAGAGCCAACAGAGAACGAAGGAGAGTCGGATCATATTCTGAAGATAACCAGCCAATAGGGAAGTTAAGCTAGAAGCCAACCTTGAAGCCAATGCCAAAGCCAACATTCCAAGCAAATGTCAACGACAGTAGACAGTGAGCAAAGCTAATGGATTCTAGAGAAACTAGCGTTAAATCTGAGCAGGCATAGCTGTAAGAACTAGTTATTTTGAAGCCTAAATACAAAGGGTTTCCAAAGATAAAATCAGCGCTTCATGTCCTTGAATGAGCGGGAGAAAGCTTTGAGGGATTAAGGAAGATTCCTTCCTGCACACCTGCCATTGTAGCATTATAACTGAGAGTGTTACTCTGTAGTTATAACGCCCATTTACAACAACGTTAATTTGAAAGCGTTATACGTTGGAAATCATTCTTTCATTCAACCTTCTTAAGGAAGGAGTTATATGTTGGAAATATTTTTGCTAGGTGGAAAGGTAAGTAACATTACCTTTATCAATTCGATTAATTAAAGTTCTAAGGTGTTATTTCAAGTTTTGAATTTTAGAAACTTTAATAATTAAGAGGGAGTTAAAAGGTTGTTAGGGTCCGAGAGCTTGGTTCAACGGTCAAAACGCTTCTGTAGGAGCGCAGAGACCAGGGTTCCAATCCCTCGGGCCCCGTAGTACCGGTGGGCGTGTCGTTAGCGTAGCCGACAACGTAAAAGGTTTACCCAATGCAACTGGAGGTTATCAGGTGCATAATGTGGCGATTGAATAGAGATTATATGATGTTTTTGCAGGACTACCCAAACTGCCGAACTTGTTTCGGCCATATTTCACTCATCCGAACTCGGATTGAGCTGAAATTTTGAGGGTAGATGCCTGACAAACCCTAGAACTTCACCAATTTTCAGATCATTTGGAGCAACACAGATCCTAATGCATCCCTATGTGTGAACGAGATTTTTGGCAAGCGATTGTGCGAGGGTTTCATCTGCGTTGAGTGCTAGCAACTCCAAAGGTTGTTTTTCGGGGCCTTCGGGCCCTAGTGGCCAACATTTTTGTGGTTTTTGCCCAGGATTTTAGCAGGATATGTTGTAGGGGACCCAAGATGCGTTAGAAATTTGTCTTTCAACAGATCATGCAGTGAACTTGATTGACAATGGCTTCCAATTTGTTGCACAAAATAAAAGTGAAAAACATACCTTTCCTCGACATCTAGGGCATGGATTAAAGAGATCACGAAACAAGTTTCAAGCAACTAATAAAAAAACTGTTTAGATCTCAAGCGAATCTGGTGCTAAGGTGCACCCCCAAAATAAATCCACAATGGAAACCCCTTTCAAGGGCAAGGACTTCCAAGACTAGGCCCCAAAAATGAATTTTAGGGATGTCCTCCGTGGTGGACAGCCTCAGCCTAATGCTAACATTAATCTTAGAGCTTCTCATAAACCTCTAAGAATGCCTAAGATTGATCCAAGGAAGACTGAGTGAGGATGTCTTAAAGCAGCTGACGGAACTCCTATTGTTCAGCTTGATATGGGCGAAATTTAGACTAGCATTGAAGATCTGGAAAAAAAGAGGACTAATTTGTCATTTCTTGGGTTTTCCTTCGAGCCAATCTACTTTCAAAGTCTGGGCTGCAAAAAGCTGGAAAACGAAAGGTGAGTTACAAATCTCTATTTATCCAAATGGTTATTTTCTTGTTTTATTTGCTAATAATGAAGATAGAGAGAACATTTTAAGGGGGTCCTTGGTTCTTTGGAAGGGCAGGGCTTTTTATGAAGCCCTAGCATACTAAATTTAAATCCGAAGAAGAGATGCCTTCTACAGGCCTCGTGTGGGTTAGACTCTTTGGCCTCCCAATTGAATTCTGGAATTCGGTTGCTTTTTCTTCAATTGGAAACTCGTTGGGAACTTTTATGATGATTGTTGATTGTACTAAAAAAATTGAACATATTATTTATGCTCGGATTTGTGTTTTAATGGATTTTGACAAACCCCTACCTAAAAAGATCACATTACAATTTGGGGAGGACACTTGGGAGCAAGTAGTGGACTATGAGAACATTCTTTTTTGTTGTAGAATTTGCCATGAATATGGTCATTTGGCTAGTGTTTGTCCAAATAAAATTCCAGATCAAAAGGTAGAAGATACAAATTCAACAGGTTTCCAAATGCCTAAGAAGAACACTAAAAAAAAACCAGTTATGAAGGATCAATCAAAGTTATCAGCTAATATGTTTGAATTTCTTTCCACAAATGATGCCCTAGGTGAGGAAGAGGAAATAATGGAAATAGAAATCTTAGAAAAACAATTTAGAGATGAAAGGAATAACTCAAAGACAAACCAACAAATCAAAAGTTTTCAACAAAAAAAAGGAGAAAATATACACAAGAAAAATAATCTTTTAAATGTTGAGACTTCAAATAATACAGGTCCCAAGATAGACTCTGTTGAACCTTCTAGGAACAATTTGGCTTTGTACACGCATTCTTCAAGATTAGAAGACATCCCGGATTCAATTGGAGTGAGTCAAGAAACAGGGAAAACAAACTGAAGATGGATTTTAAGCAAAAGGTCGGTCACAAGACTAGTCAACATAATATGGTAAAAGAAGGTGAAAAGCTTGTAGAGGAAGGTAAGATTAATTCCCTTACCAACTATTTCAGCCCTGGTATTAATGAAGATCATCACTTGGAATATTAGAGGTTTCAAAGGGAGTCTTTCAAAACAAAATGAAATTAGAAGAATGATTTAGATAAACCATCCCCATATTGTTTTCCTTCTTTAAATGAAGATGTCGATAGAGGAAATGGATGCATTTGCTAGTAAAATCTGGCCAGTTGGAAAAGTTGTTTCCCTCAATTCCCAGGGACTTTTGGTGGCATTGCTTACCATTGGGACCCAAAAGAGGTAGTTATTCACCATATGTTTGGTAGCCGGGTTTCTTTTGGCTATAGCTATTCAAAGTAGACATTCCAACCAAATTATGCTCTGCATAATTGTTTATGCTCCCACTTCTTTGGAGGAAAAGAGAAGACAGTGGAAGGATATAAGTTATATTATCTCTCATTTTCCTGAAGCTTGGATCTTGATAGAAGGAGATTTCAATACCATCCTCTTTGGATTACAAAATGGAGGGAAACAGAAATTTGGACAGGAGCACTGACCTCATGAATGAATATATTGCAAACCTTCATCTTGTGGACATCCAGCCAGATAATGGCCTTATGACTTGGTTTAACAGAAGGCAAGGCTTAGCTTGTATCATGGAGAGATTGGATAGGTTCCCTCTCTCTGATCATTTCTTAATCCATGGTCACATTCCTAAAGTGAAGACTCTTAACAATGCTGGTTCAGATCACTGGCCAGTCATGGTGGAAATTTGGAAAACCAATGTGAGTTTCTCTGCTTTTCAATTTCAATTAACGTGGCTTAGAGACAGTTTGGGGATGTTCATAAAAAAAAACATGAAGTTATTGCTCAACTTGAAAATTTGAATAAGAAAATCCGTTTAGATGGTCTCACAGAGAGCACAAGTACAGATGAAATGAGACTCCCAACTCAGTTAGAAGAATGGGAAAAAAGAGAACTCTTATGGAAGCAAAATTCTACAATTCAATGGCTCAAAGGAGGAGATCGAAACACAAATTTCTTCCACAAATCTCTTCTAGCTCGAAGATCTCACAACTTTATTTCTTCCCTAAATTCAGATTTTGGAGAGGTTGTCTACACTCGGGATGACATGAACTCTAATGTTGTGAATTACTTTTCCGATCTTTTTGTTGCTACTCCTCTTGACTTGGCTTCTCAACAAAATGTTCTTCAAGCGACCCCTTCTCTTGTCACTTCTGAGGAAAACTCTATTTTGACTAAATTCTACAATTCAATGGCTCAAAGGAGGAGATCGAAACACAAATTTCTTCCACAAATCTCTTCTAGCTCGAAGATCTCACAACTTTATTTCTTCTCTAAATTCAGATTTTGGAGAGGTTGTCTACACTCAGGATGACATGAACTCTATTGTTGTGAATTACTTTTCCAATCTTTTTGCTGCCACTCCTCTTGACTTGGCTTCTCAACAAAATGTTCTTCAAGCGATCCCTTCTCTTATCACTTCTGAGGAAAACTCTATTTTGACTGCTCCTGTTACTATTAATGAGCTTCAACAAGTGGTTTTTAAAATGCAAAGAGGGAAAACCCCAGGTCCTGATGGTTTTCCCATTAAGTTCTACCAAGAGTTCTGGGATATCCTTCATGCTGATTTATTATAGGTGGTGGAAGAAGCCAGGAAAGCCAAAGAAATTTTGAAGGTTATCAATAAAACTTATATAACTCTTGTCCCAAAAGCTCAAGAGGCTTATCATATCTCAACTTTTAGACCTATTGTTTTATGTAATGTTCTCAAAATCATTACTAAGATCATGGCAGAAAGGTTGAAGCCTCTTTTGCATAAGATTATTTCCCTTGAACAAGGAGGTTATGTGGAAGGGCGTTAAATAGTGGATGAGATAGTTCTTGCTCAGGAAGCCATCCATTCCATGGAAATGCAAAAATCTCCTTCTATTTTCATTCGTTTAGACTTATCCAAAGCTTTATGACAGAGTGGATTGGCACTTCCTTATCAAAGTTTTGAGGCAATTTGGTTTCTCTCAAGATTGGATGGACTGGATTATGGGTTGTATCTCTTCGGTATCCTACTTAGTTCTTATCAATGGCAGACCTTCACAACTATTCCCAGCTTCTAGAGGTATTAGGCAAGGTGACCCCCTCTCCCTTTATTTATTCATCATTCTTGCTGAATGCTTGGGTAGGACTATAACCAAAAATGGGAGTTACCATTGCTCATGGAGCTAGGCCTCTATCTCATCTTCAATTTGTTGATGACTCTACTCTGTTAGGTAAAGCTACAGTTAAGGAAAGCTTCTAAAAGTAAGCAAATCATTAGCTGTTTTTCTAAGGCTACCGGGCAATTGATCAATGAAGACAAGTCTAGTCATTTTCTTTCATTGCTCTACCAGACATGAATCCATGGTCTTGGATAAATTAAGATATAAGAAGACCTCTGTAATGTCCCATTTTGAAGACTATGTGGACCCCACACATTGTAATGTTTTATTTTTATCATTTGTGGACAAGGAAGTGGGACGTCCCCCTTTTGCTAGGCTAATAGGTGTTTTATGTAATAAAAATTAAGTGTTGGGGATTAATCTTGATGTAACCCTCACTCAATGAATAATTAGAAGCCTCTAGTGGGGCGACTAGGTATATAGGCTTGGAATGTCATTTTTAGGGTTTCATTATGTCATGTTCATCTTGTGAATTGTAAGAGAGGGGGCTGAACCCTTCGTCACCTTCTGCTGCTTAGGTGGTGTGCCCTAAGTCTTCAAAAATAGCCAATCTTGTAGACAAGGTGATGTGCCCTTGTTCTTGATTGGAGATTGGGTGGATCTATCTCAGGATTCACAATTGTGTTGCATATTTTGGTGTGTTGGAGTCTAGGAGTGGGTCATCCAGCTTTGGGAGGCCATTTGTGCATGTTTTGTGACCTGTTTTGCCCTCATAGGAGGATCGCCCAGCTTTGGGGATTTTTTTAGCCAGTTTTGAGGGTTGATTTGTGTTGTTGGATAGTTGTTTGGCCTGTTTGCACTTTCAGAAAATTAATAAAAAATCTGTATGGCTGGAACGTCCATTTTTGAGGGTTTCTGGAGTAATTTCTGAGTAGTAATTGCAGATCTGATCTACTTTGTAGAAATCTGATTTTTATTTGTTTAAACCCTAGTTTGCTGAGTTAGGGTTATTACAACCTCCCTTCCGATCACTTATTTAGGCATCCCTATCAATACAAAGACAGAAAAATAAAGACTTGAATTGGTTGTTGGATAAAGTTAAGAAGAAAATTTTAAAGTGGACCAATAGGTGGCTTTCTTTTGGGGGCAGAATTACCTTGGTATAATCTGTCCTTCAAGCTATACCTATTTATGTTTCTACCGTGTTGAATATCCCAAAGGCTGTTCTTCGAGAATTCGATCACATTAATCATTGGTTCCTTTGGAGTGGTACTAAGGAGAAAAGAAAATGGGCCTTGGTGAAATGGGACACTCTATGTCTTCCTAAGAATGAAGGGGGGTTAGGATTCCGGTTTGCTATTAATAACAACAAAGCTTTAGTTGCTAAATTGTATTGGAGTATTTTACATAACCCCAATGCCCTTTGGTCCAATAATCCTCGTGTTAAATATGCTGAGAACAAAAGCCCTGAAGGCCTTGTTCGCTATCAATTGCCTACCAAAGGTTCTCCCATTTTAGCGGTTCTTAAGACTGGTGAGGATTTGATTAAGAAAAAGTTGTCAGCAGGCAAATTTTTGGACAGATTCTTGGGATGGTCACCAGCCTTTAATAACTCAGTTTCCTGATTGGAGGCCTTGGATGGAGGAGCTTCATCGAGCTAATTGGATAAAGGTGGCTAATTACTTTCGATACCATACTGATAATTTAGAGGTTGGTAGATATTGGATCCCTATTGAGGATTGGCCTATTCAATTCCAAAAATTCAAAGACAAGACATCCAACACATCCTGCATATGAGATCTCTCTTTGGGTCCCATGATAAAGATTGTTTTGTATGGAGCAACACTACTAAGGGTGAGTATTCAATTGCTCAACGTTATTTGGCCTTATGCCATAATAATACCAACCAATTTTATGACATATTTTCTTAGTTGTGGGCTCAAAAGCTTTGGCCTAAGGTGAGGTTCTTTACTTGGCTTTTATTGCATCATAGGGTGCTAACTGGTGAGCAACTTATGAAACGTGGTTTTCATGGCCCTTTTAGATGCAAAATGTGTGGAGATAATGTGGAAACTCTTAGCCATCTTTTTATTGAGTGTACCTTAGCCTCTAAGCTATGGAGGAGAATGGCCATCTTACTTGGCTTACAGTGGTCCAATTTTTCTACTTTTAAACAACTATGGAGGGATTTGCCTAATCAGGAGGGTGTTGATCATTTCATTAGGCAGTTAGTTTGGATGGGTTCTACCATTCTACCTTGGAATATCTGGAATGAAAGGAACAACCGGATTTTCAATCAAGAAAGAAAGGATATTCACTATATCTGGAAAAAGACCATTGCCAACTTAGTTGAATCAATCCAACAACTCCTTAACCACCCCCAAAACTCCCACCAAAGATGGGATCAAGTGATGCAAAGATTGAATATTAACTCTTCTAAGGGCAACCGTCTTAAAGGGAATGTGAGTAATTGCAAGATGGAAAGAACAAGGAATTGGCAACCTCCTCCTAAGGATTATGGAAAAGTCAATATCGATGGAGCCTCTAGGGGGAACACTGGAAAAGCTAGTGCAGGAGGAATTGGTAGACTTTCGGATGGCTCCCTAGTTTTCACTTTTGTTGAGAATTTGGGTATCCTTTCCAATAACCTTGTTGAGGGGTATGGTATCCTTAGAGGCCTTCAAGAGGTTGCTAAGGTTGGATGGGAAAAGGTGTTGGTTGAATCTGACTCTCAACTCATGATTAATCTTCTGAAGACTCCTAATAATTATAAGGTTGATTGGAGAATAAAAAGAATTGTTGAGAATATTCAATTAATCCAGATGGGCTTTTTGAAAGTGGATTACAATCATGTGGTCAGAGAATAGAACAAGAGTGTTGATGCTTTAGCTAATTGGGTATTGGACAAAGGTGATCTTACTTGCTACGGCCACCCTCCCAGATGGTGGGCTTCACAAATAAGGGAAGCTCTGCTTTTTATCCTTTCTTTGGATGGCTCCAGTACTAGAGGTACCTAGTTCCTTTTTGCTTTGTTTTTGCTTCTCTTTGGTTCAGTCAGGGTTTTTTAGTTCCCTAGCTTAGACATATCTTTCTTATGTTTCCTCTGTTGAATCTTGCCTTAAAAGTCTTTTGGCCTAGAAAGGTCGTAGTTGTGTTTTTTTTTTTTTTTAAGTTTTTCGAGGGGTGTGTGTTTTTTGTACTGTTTTGTTTTTGTGTTGTTTTAGTTGTTTTTTCCTTTTTTTTTTTTTTTTGTGTTTTTGTTGTTTTTCATGTTTTTTTTTGGGTTTTGTGTTTTTGGTTTTTTTAAAGTGTTTGTGTGTTGTTTTGTTGTTTTTTCCCTTCTTTTTTTTTTGTGTTTTTGTTGTTTTTCATGTTTTTTTTTTGGGTTTTGTGTTTTTGCTTTTTTTAAAGTGTTTGTGTGTTGTTTTTTATGGTTTTCTTATGTGTTTTGTTGTTATTGCTTATTTTATTTTATTTATTTATTTGTTTTTTTTTTTAGTTTTTATGCTTTTATGTTGTTTTTGTTTGTTTTGTGGTTTTTATTTTTTTGTTTGTTTGGTTGTCTTTGTTTTTTGATGTTGTGTTTTTTGTGTTTGTGTTTTTGTGTTTGTTTGTTATTGTTTTTGTTGTTTTAGGCATGCTCGTTGAGTGTGCCGAAGGGGGGGCAGGCCAGGTGCGAGCCTTGGGCGTTTTTGGCGGGATAGATGCCTCTGCCTCCTTGGGACTTACCCAAAAGTGGCATCCCATTTGGGATGTTTTTCACAAACAAAGATAAAAAGGTTGTCAATTTATGTGATATTTGATATTTATTGAAGTTCTAAGTTAAATAATTTTTTTCAATTGGTTATATGGGATTGAAACGGGTCCCACCCATATTACATCATCACCAGATAGTGGTATTACAACAAAGCTTGGATATTGTTCATGTATCGTTTGGCAAGATTTGAACCTTGGTCTCCTTAAATGTTGAGGAATCTAATCGGTTGAGCTAATGTCACTTGATAAGTTCTAAGTTAAATAATTGCAATACTTAGGAACTTCAATTATGAAGAGGGAATTATAAGGATTGCAATCTTATTTGAAAAATATTTTTGATATTTTATTATTTAGTGATTTGAATTTTTTATTTATTTAATTTTGGAGTGATAAAGTTTTCTACTTCAAATAGGATTTAAAAATTTTGAAATTTGAAAAGGATTAGAATTTTTGAAGTTTGAATTTGAAATTTGGTTTTTGAAGTTTGAAGAGTCCGTAGATTGAATATTTGAAATTTGGTTTGAAATTTTAAAAGTTATTTAAGTTTTTGAAATTTAGTGAAAGTTTTTGAAGATTTTAAAATTTTGCAAATTTAATTTTTAGGGAGATAAAAAGGTTTGCTACTTCAAAAGATTTTAAAATTTTGAAAATTTTAAAATTTGCAAATTTATTGAGTGGTTATTGCAAGTTATTTTTACCTTTAGAGTAATAAGGATTTCAATGTCAAAGGAATTGAATCATTGATTATCATGGAAGAAGATTGATTTGAAGTTCTTAATAAGAAAGAAAAGACTGGAAGTTATAAAATGTGGCATAGGCAAATTGATTGAAAAATCTGATGATAAGCTAGATATGGCAATACAATTTATCTATAGAGAAGCAATGAATGAAAGCTTTGAAACATTTGAATATTATTTACATTCAAAGCTTGTTGAAGCAATTGATAATTCAAAAGATGATATTACAATACCTATTGATATAGGTAGCATAATGTATATGGTATTGCTTTCACTTGAACTTCATAAAGATGAAAATAAAAAACAAAAAGAGTTGATTGAAACTCTAAAAAGGAAAATAGTAATTGATTATTCAAATGAATTGAGGGAATTATTTCTAAAAATAGTGTTTCATTCTTCATGCAATATTGACATTCCAAGCACATCAAATTTAAGAAATTATTATTATGATGCTCTAAGTGAATGTTTAGAGGTTACAGGAGAACATTAAGATTGCAGGTATACAGAAATAAAAGAAACACATGAATCAAAGGCCAAAAATAATGAAGAAGAAGTTCAAGCCATTCATGAACATCCATAAAAAATGCACAACAAAGAAGCAAAGGCTAAAGGACCAAAGAAAGAAGATGAAGAAGAATTTAGAGCAAAACTCAAGAAGGAATCTAAAGACGGATCTCAACCAGAAGATCATGTACAATGCAAAGTTACCTGATTGAATATGAAGATGAAGATTGAAGACTAAAGTCTTCAATAACCAATATTACATTATTTGGTACATGCAAATGTACCCCCATGGTACCTTTATGGTATAAATGTAAATATGTAATAGATTAGGGTTTGAGTCTATAATTTAGATGAGTGATTTATATTTCCCCTTTATGTAAGTGTTTATGTGCAAGATATGCACAAGTGTCATGTAAGTATGTAATGCAAGGATGTGCACAAGTGTCTTGTATTAGGAGTGCATGTAGGAGAGTAAGTGTCATGTAGAAGTGTGCAAGTGTCATAGAGTTAAGTGTGCATGTAAGTAGAGAGTGAAGAGTCTTGTATACAAGTGGCAATATGAGAAGCCAAAGGACATGAGAGTCTTGTCTTATGTAAAGAATAGGAAAGGTTGCAACTCCTGGATATGTGAGGAGTGCAATAGTCAAGTATGGAAGAGTCACCTTTCTATGTCTATATTATGGAGACAAAGCTCCATACAATGTAAGTGGGAAAACGATCTATAACGATCACCATAGCAAGCATTGATAATAAAGCTTGTATACAAATTTTGAGCAATTTTATTTTAAGTATATTTCATGCTTGTACATGAATGATTTTTGGCCATTTACATTCATATTTGATATTATAGTGAATGTTATTATAATTATATTGGTCAATATATATAGTGATTGCTCTTATATTTAATTGTACTTTTGATCATAGTTGAGAAAATCTGCAAAAAAATACCGATACGGTCCGGATTTTTCCCGAAAATTTCTGATATGCATGAAAAAAGCTTTTTTCAATGAAAAATTGCATTTTCTTCGGTTTTTCAATGAAAAAATGCCATTTTTTTTGTTGATTTTGTCCCCGATTTTTTTCCGATTCCTAATTTTTCTCGATTCTTTTCCATGCCAATTCCGATTTGATTCCGATTTTCTCAACTATGCTCTTGATTAATTATATTTAGACCTGAGACATTTTGAATTAATTATATTGGGACCTGAGACAATCTGGCTTAAAAGCCAACATCATTTTTATGTTGTAATGTCATGCATGGTTAATTCTTGGCCTACTATAGGAAATGATCACAAGGCAACTATGAAATTCCTTATGTGAACAGAGTTGCTTATCCATTATTGGTTCCCTGAAGCAATAGCTGAGAACCCAAGTTATTAAGTTACAAATTTAGATATGAATTTTAATATCAACATGGATATAGTAGATTTCTGGAAACCTAACAATACAGCAATCTGTATATTTGCCTGGAATATTATACATATATTAGGTAAAAATACAAAAATAGCTTTTTGTTGCAGAAAGTAAAAACAAAACAGGATATTGAAAATTTCAAGGAATAGCAGCACAAAGGCAGTGCATCCAAGATTCAAAATTCAATTTTAGTGTCGTCAACAATGATATTAATCATGTATTATTTATAGTTGCTTAAATCACGAGTGATTGAATTTACAAATGATCATAAAAGCTGTTTTTACTGTAAATGACATCTTCTAGTCTTGGTCATAGTTAAGGCATTAAAATTTCAAAATAAGATTTCTCCTTCTCAATTTTGACTAGATGGGGTGTGCATATATATATATATACACATGACAAAATTTAGTATTCACTAATGTATTATGTATTCTTTCAGTTTGCACAGGAGCAGGAGTTCTTCCGTCAAGCTGCTGCCATTTCTAAAAAGGAGAAAGAAAAGGTGATTTTCATGTTGAGACCTTATGCCAAAATTTAGAAATTTGGTTTGACTCAAGGTGCCATTGATGTCAATTGAGAATTGTGAATATCTTTTTACAGTAGCACTGACAGGCATGTGAGCGTCTTCTCTGGGCATTTGAACAATGCCCATTGCCTTGTATTCCTTATTTAGAAAGGTCATTTTTACTCATTTCATTTTTGTAGCCAATAGTAGGTTCCATAATGCGTTATGGCAATATGCACAAAACTTGTGTTCTAGAAGGAGATTACTGATCGTAGAGTTTAGTATATTTAGGGTTATAAGATTACATCTTCTATTTTGTCTATACAGAGTTATATATGTATTTTTTTGTATTATCTATATCTAACTGAAGATGCTTGAGCCAACTTAGTCATTGTAGAAATTATCTGTGGGTCGCTTGAACGAAATTAATCATTTTTATCTTGCTTTAGAACATATAAAAAAATATGGATATTCCATAAGCTTATGCTTAGTATTGTGAATAGCATCAACTGCATATGAGGTCCAAATGTGCAAGAGATGTCAATCTACAGTCTTCATGAAGGTTTCTTAGAAGGAAGTCTTTTTTGCATTCATAATTTTTTTTGAGTTCTACTTTATTTGGGCTTATTCACAAAAAGCATGGCATTGTTTACATGGATTTATAATTTTGAATGGAGCCTATAAATGGAATTCTAGTTTTCCCATGATCAGGTTGTTTACAATCTTGTTTTTTTTTTTTGGTATAAGGTAGAGGTGGTTATAAGGTCCACAAACCTTTTACAAAGTCAAAATGGGCTGGTTCTAGCATCAAGCCCGTATAATCAAAATACAAAATGGATCTTTCTAAGACTCACATTAAGCCATACTTAGAGTCCACAGTCCTATACTTGTCGCTTGACTATTCAGGATAAAACAAAAACCAAACAACACCTAGCACTTACTAACACTAGGTTGTTGTACTCTACACTTGTCACCTCCCAGGCCCCAGAAAATGGGATGCCTTTTCTCGCCTAATTCCATCTGTCGGATTACTCATCATCAGCCCCTCTGATCTCCCCGATGCTCTAACAGGTTTGATCTTAGCTCTTCTCTAGCAGCCAACACCAATAGTTCTTGAGGGAAGTTATCCTTCCAAATTTGCATCTCCCCAACGAAAACTGCAATATTTGCCATTAGATCCGCCGCCTGGTTCCCTTCTCTGAAGGTGTGTTGGATTCGGGCATTAACCAATTGAGATTTATGAATCTTTGCTTCTAGGATAAGCTCCAATATGGTCCAACTGGGGTCTTTATCCTCCTTAATTGCCTTGATTATATTAAGCGAATCCCCTTCAAAGATAACTTCCTTATAACCCTCAAGTCTGGCAATTCTCATTGCTCGCATGCAGAGCTCGGGCTTCGCAAAATGATTTGTTTGAGTTCCCAAAGGCTCTGCAAAGGCAAGGACCACTTTTCCTTCCTCATTTCTCAAAACTCCTCCCGCTCCCTGCAGCCCCCGGATTTCCTTTAGCTGCCCCGTCAAAATTAAACTTAACCCACTTTTGTGTGGGGGGTATCCACTTGACACCATCCCGTGGGTTGGTTGTAATGTCTAGGTCCTGGAAGTTCCTCTCCCGGGTTCCGCAAAATCCTCCTTTCCCTTAGAGACATGGTCTCATTTTTGAAGAAGAAAGTTTTCCAGCTTTTCTTTCAAAGCTCTGATTATTTTATTACCACATAACCTGGGATCTTTCTTACGTCCTTTAAATACTCTCTTATTTCTCTCATTCCATATCCCCCATAAAAAATGGGGTAAGCCGAGCTTCCAGAGCCAAGTCAAAAGCTTTGCCCGGAAGGGGGAAGCCCACTGTATGCAGAAGTCGGACATGCTATTTGGACAGACCCAATCTATATGAAATTTGGACGAGATCATTTGGAAGACTCGTACAAGAAAAATCACAAGTTAGAAATATATGACTTACGATTCTATTGCTTTCTCACACAAGATACATCGATTGATGAATTGGAAACCTCTCCTTTGCAGATTATCTCGTTGTCGGGATCTTATTTTGAACTGCCAACCAAAAGAAGAAAGCTATTTTTGGGGTTAAATTATTTAACCAAATAACAGAAGTCGGAGTCCAGCCATTGAATCCTGAGTGGATTAACTTATAGGCAGTTTTTACTGAATAGATCCCACTTGTAGTTTTGCCCCAAATCGCCTTGTCTCTTCCTCCCCCAGGAATGATCGGGAACACCCTTAAAGCATCATTGAGTTTGGTTAGGGCCACCTTCTCTTGCTCTGACAGATTATGAACTGTGATTTTCTTCCAAGAAGAAGTTTCCTGTGCTACAGCAATAAAATCCCCTACTTTTCCTCCCATTTCCTTCGAAAGTTTATGTTGGAGGACCTGAAGGTCTAAGTTATCTTTCAGAGGGGCCTCTTCCAACCACGGGTCTTTCCAAAAGTCCACTTGTCTTCCATTACCAATTCTCCATCTGATGCCTTTCCTGACTACCTCTCGACATTCGAGCAAACAATTCCAAAAATAGGATCCTCTAGGAAGATTATCAGCTTTCAGGAAGTCCTGATTATTTCTGATATATTTTGCCTTAAGAAGTTTTACCCATCCCAATTGATCATTATTGATAAATCTCCATACCTGTTTGCCAATCAGAGCTTGATTCATTTCTTTCATTCTCTTTAACCCCAGTGCCCCCTGATCTTTGCTTGCACACACCTGATTCCATGCTACCAACGAAATTCTCTTTCTCTCCTCTGAACCTGACCACAAGAAGTTGCGTTGAATTAGCTCCAATGTAGCTCGGACCTTTGCAGGCATTCTAAATAGAGACATGCAGTAAATTGGAATGCTCTATAAAGTAGTTTGAACTAATAAGGCTTTTCTTGCGGAGCTGAGAAGGCTGCCCTTCCACCCTGCTAACTTTTTGGAGATCCTGTCAATGACTGAGTTCCACAAAGTAGCCTTCATTCTTCCTTCGAACATAGGCATGCCTAGATAAGTTGCTGGTAGAAGCTCCTTTCCACAACCGAAGAGGTTAGCTATTCTTTCCTCCCTCCCACCAGGCGTGTTAAAGAAATAGATGCTACTCTTCTTATAGTTTATGTACTGTCCTGCTTCTGTCTCATACTTGGTTAGAATTCTCTTCAACTTCCTAGCTTGAGGCACCGAGGCTTTGGACACAATGATTGTATCATCCACAAACTGTTGGTGAGACACTGGCTCTGCTGTTGAGGCTGGTTTAAAACCTTCCAATTGACCATCTGCCACCGCTGCTGAAATGTTCCTACCCAATGCTTCCGCTAAAATAATAAACAAGTATGGAGACAAAGGATCTCCTTGTCGCAACCCCCTTTCACTCTTAAAGTAACCGGAGGGTGACCCATTCACCATGACAGAAAATCTTGTAGTAGAGATACAACTAAAAATCAACTTAATCCACTGGGACAAAAACCAAACTTACCCAAAATCTTGGTGAGGAACCGCCATGAGACCCGGTCGTAGGCTTTATTCATACAATCTTGTTTTTTGGTCTATGCTTTAATATTAATTTAGTTCCTAAAAAATCACTCTTTGTGATAGGTGCAATTTCCTTAGGCTACATGCTTTTCATTGAAAATTTATGTAGTTTCATAATGTTTTCTTTTTTCTGTATTTCATCGTTGTCGCAGAATGTGTGTCAAAGACTGTATTTAATTAGCATGTGCTTGTTGAATACCATCATTATTTGGATGCTATTTTTCTTTTATTTGTTTATTTGCTTTTCATGTGCAAAACTAAATGTCAGTGGCATTCAGGTGGAGATGATGAAAGCTGTGAGCTTTATGTATATGCGACCCCCTGGGTACAATGCAGAAAGCGCAAAAGCTGCAGAAATTGCAGATGAAACCAAGAAGATGGGTACAAGCAATGGCCAACAAGATTCTGCTCCTAGTGCTTCTGGTGTTGGAGGGTAGGATGCTGCTCTGTATAATGTGATTGGCCATACTTTTAGTTATAGATTATATTAGTGATTTACTATTGGAAGGTGGTATTCTTCATCTTGTAATTTGGCATTTGAATTTCTTTCTTAGGCCATTGGTTCTGTTTTCTGATATTACATATTTCTCACTTTCTATGTAGGAAAGAAGGTGCCATTGCTAGGGATGGGCTTACCACACAAAAGAGGAAGTCACAACCAAAGGATATATTTGGTCGGCCTTTACCAACTGAGGAAGAATTTGAAGTGTTAAAGAATGCACCTCGGTAAGCTTCACTTCCGTTTTGCAAGATCAGAATGCTTTGCTTTTCATTCCTATAAAGAGAAATTCCTTGTGTCTCAGAAAGGGAAATTTGGAAAGGATATATTTGAGGAACTGTACAGTTTTGTCTAATTGAATAAGAGATTTATAGATATTTGATAAATAATTTAAAAATTCATGTAGATAAGAAGTTTGTTTTCCTATGTAAACTTTAAAGACGAAATTTGGTTAATAGATCTATCAGAATTAGCTTTTGGCAGGGTTACCTACCTGACCAAATCTTTACTAGGGACGAGGAGGATAAAGGTAGAGGTAATCCTATAGTCTCCTTTAGGTTTCATTGTGAGTGACTAAAAATATGATGTATCATTGACACTCTTTGTTGTTCCCTTCTAGTATATGGTATTCTTTCTACATTAATACTACTTGAAAATTATCTGACTCATATTAATGTCTGGATAGTCAAAGCAAATGCTATGTCTCAAGCTGTAAGAGCCTGTTTTTTTGTCCTCTCGCATTTAGCCATTTTGGAATGCATCGTGGTTGTGGGGATTTTGCTATGGCTTAGAGATTTAAAGTTATAGAAAATGTGACATTTTGTATGAAAAAGCATGTTGATAATATATATCTGTGTTTGTACTCAGTATGTTATCTACTAGGGACCTTGACGAATGCCTGTTTTACTTTTTATGAAAATGCTCAATGTATTTTAGCCACCCATTCCATTTTTTCTTGTTCATGATTTCCATATGTCCACATTTTTAGCCATCTATTCTTATTGCCACAAAGTGTAACATTTATGTTATAGGAATTCCTGAGATGTTGATGTTTTTGTTCCAAATTCATCAATTATTCCTTAGTTTGCCATAGTGTCATTTGCTAGCATATACCCTGTTGCTAAATGCTTCTCTACATTACAATTCTCAGCCTTGACATGCTTTTGTATGTTGTGTGTTTGAATCAATCTCAAGTTTCATTCAGAAAGGTTATTCTTTTGACAATTTGGAATACTAGTGCCCAGATCTTGAAGCCTTCTGCCCTGTAATACAACTTGTCTTCAGCATATCTATGATCATAGAATTCAGCTGCAATTTAATATTTCTTAGATAACTCTGTTATCAATAACATCACACACACCTTCTATCAGCTTTGATTACTTTTAAAAAATCAATGGTTCACAAGCAAATTTAACATATGAACAAGAGGGCAAGGGAGAGCAATAAGGAGATGCCTAGTTAGCAAGAGAAGCTTTCATTTTAAAATGGGCAGATTTCAAAATGTGCATCATGTTTGCTAAGCACTTGTAGCAAAAGGGCAAAGAGCTCGAATTTTATATTATTTGTTCATGTTTCTCATGTTGTTATCCGTCATATCCCTTTTTCAGTGTCACCCACTGAATTACTATCACAAAGTTTCTACAGTTTCTAACCGCAACATCTTTGCTCTGATTTCATGTTTCTGAAATTTTTGCATTTGTCTTTCAATACATTGTGCAACATATGTTACTCAGACCATTTTTGCTCATCTGATGTCATATTTCTTATTATTTCCCTTTAAAGTATTGTTTCTTTCCTGCTTATAAGCTACAATTTACATTTAGAAGAGAGTGGATGGGATCAATCGTTGCATTATGGTATCAACTGTAGGTGTTACCATCAAAGACCAATAACATGGGAGCAAGGGTTTGAAATGTTGAGGGAAGGTGCCTATAGGGTCCATGGAATGGGCCAACAAAGGTTGTCACTATGGATCAAAAGCATTGGAGGGGCTGCAAGGGTTTACAAAGCTCATTACCATGAGAGCAAAAACATTTGGAATACTCCTTGTTGGCAAAGAATATGAGACATGAGTATATAGGAATTTGTGCTTGTTATACATCAATGAAGTTTGCATTCTATTGAAAGTATACGTAATACTAGAGTTAGGATATTGATCTGAAAATTTAGACAATGTAGAATAACATTAGTTGATAAATGCATTTTGCCTCTCTTTGTCTTTAAAGACTGTTATTGCTCCTTCAAACAAGAACCATGTGGGTTTCATATATAGGCTGGGTTCTTTCAAGCTGATAGGATTTTCTATATGTAAAAATCATGTTTCAATGTAAAGAAAATGAAATATAATTAATGTCCGCGGTGGGCCAAAATAAGACCCAAGGGACTATAAGAAAGACAATAATGACTGCCAGCTAGCAGGCTAAAAAGCCCAACAAAGAAAATAACTAAGATAAATACAAGATGAAACCCGACAAACGGGCCAAAGAGAAAGGGAAAAGAAAAGAAAAGGGAGAGTAGAGGGGGGGAGGGCTGCAGTCCAACAGAGAGGAGTGCACGCCAAGAAGAACGGAGAGAGAGAAGGAGGGGGGAGGGAGCAGCCCAGGAGGGGCAAGCTTCGAGAACCCCCCAAAAACTAATCTCTCCTAACATTCGAGGCCGAAGTACCGGAGTTGAAGAAGTCCATGATATGTCTCTGCCGATTGCTAGTTCGAAACCTTGACAAACTGTTGGTGCGCTGTCTAGTGACGTTGCTTCCGTTCAAACTGGATGATGTGGGGTGTTTCCAATCGATGTCACTTGGTCCGTCAGAGTTGTTGAAGTATGTTGTGATGAGCCGATGATGAGGAGGGTGAGATCCATTTGGAGAACTTTTTAGTCGTCGAAGTTGAGTTATCTCTTTAAGAAAGAGTGCGAGACAACGCTGGTCCGGGTATCTGAAGAAGGTAGAAACAAATCGAGAGTTGTCCCTAAAAAGGCAATGAAACCTACCCCGAATCTCATAATAAATGGGACAACAAAAAATAAAGTGATGAAGGGTTTCAACTTCACCCATGGAGCAAAACAAGCAAATCCGCTCCTCCGTCGGAAGATGGTGATCTGACTCAATTCGGAGTTGGTGAGAACACACCCTGAGTTGCCCAATAGTGATTCAAAGACTATGCATTGTGTGTTGCTGAAGGTATTGTGGAGGAACTATTATGCCCTCCTGTATCTGTAAGAAGTGCTCATGGTAGAAAGACAACTTGGGGGAAAGAGTGGCAATAGGAGAGATCCATGTGCATCTGGTGTACTGGAGACTAACATCCTTCCAAATCTCATGGAGCATCTTCTCCTTACTAAGCCGAGAGGGGGGAGAACCCCCAAAGAATAAGGGGGGAGCCTGTCTATCCATATCTGAATGTTGGCCAGGAGAGCAGAATCCTGAAAATACTAGCTCCTCTGGCCTCCCCGAGAACTCGGAGAGAGTTCCATTGAGAAGCGAAGGGTGAGGTAAGGGTACCGCCTGCAACCCTCAGGGGTATCTTTGAAAGTATGGATCCTGTGAAGATAATCTCAAGCTGGAGAGGAGAAGCCCCAAACTCTGTCAGAATAATAGAACGGGGGACTGTGCCCTTGCAACGAATGAATTGTCGAAAAAAGAGTGTGTAGACTTGTTCAACGTGTGACCACTCAGTCGGGCCAAGACTAGGGCCCCAAACCACTGACTCATAAGTAATAGTTGGCTTGACCAAGGCATCAAAGATCCTTATCTTCACAGTTATATCTTGGAAATGTCCTTTGAAGCAATTCCTCTCTAGCAAAGACAAAACTGCATACCCCTTACACACTCGGACTTGGGCGGCGGATTTCATACCAAAAGTGGGACCAGTGAAAAGAACCCCCAAATACACATTAGAGGTGGTGATTTTGACCTCCTGACCCTGTAAAAGGAAGTGGAGATGGGATAGAGCCTCTTTGGTAGTATTGAATACCATAACCTTGGTCTTAGAAAGATTCACCGTCAACTGTCTCGAGTCACAAAAAGCGGCAAGAGTGTTCAGATGATGTTGAAGCCCCTCAGGGGATGAGGCCAAAAGAACATCATCAGCAAAGAGGAGAATAGAAATCAGCACATGGTGAAGAAGGCAACCATCCTCTGGGTGAGCGTTCTCCCTAATATAAGTCTCAAGCTCGTCGATAAAGATCCCAAAAAGTGTCGGGGAAAGGGGGCATCCTTGTTTCACTCCTATGGTGCTAAAAATACTGGCTGAAATCCCTTGAGGGGAGCGAAACTGACCTTTCACAATCTCATATAACTGTGTAACCGTTTTCAAAAGCTGCCCAGAGATGCCAACTGACCGAAGCCTCTCAAGAAGTAAATGACGAGGAACCGTGTCGAAAGCTTTCTTGAAGTCTACAAAGCAACAATAAATCTTCGAGGACCTGGAACGCGCCTCCTCAATAATATCTCTAAGGACTAGAATATGATCTGTGGTCTAGTGATCTTGCTGAAAACTAGCTTGGCCAAGAGCCCTGAAACCCCCCTCCAACCTTCAGGAGAGAAGTACATCTAATGTCGTGGCATAGAGCTTGGCAAAGATATGCCCAATAATGATAGTCCTGTAGTTATTGGGTTCATGGGGATCACCTGCCTTATGAATGGGGTGAATGATATGCTGAGTCCATGAATCAGGAGATTAAAGAGATCAGTGAGGGGCCCAACAAGAGGGTCAATACCATGCTTCAAAAATTCCACCTGTAACCCATCCAAATCTGCTGCTTTGCTCGTATAGAGTTTCCAGATAGCCTGCCTAACAAGACCAGTAGAAAAGAGGTGGCACGAAGAGGGGGGGGGGAGGGAACAATAATAGGAGGCTGATTTGGGATGGTATAGAGGGAAGAGGCATGAATGGTCCAAGAGGAAAGATTGATCCCATGAGTAATCCGGTCACAGGGAAGTATAAGGGGCCAGAAGGATTTAGGAGACTGTTGAAGGGAGTGGATAAGATCAAGACGATGCCAAGAGAGGAAGAGACGCTTCTTCTTTCGAAGAAGCATCCTGTAGTCTTTGTGAGAAATGGCATAGGGCTGGGAAGGATTCCGAATGGCATATTTCAACCTTTGGTGGGCAAACTTACATTCCTTGTCATACCAGATGTTCATGGGGCAATGACCAAGGGGACAAGGACAAGGGGGAGGACAAATAGTGTGGGGGTACAAGTTCCAAAGCAGCCTTCCAAATAGTTTAGACCAAGCAAGCAGAACGATTGGAAACATCGGGAAGAGAAGACACCTTGGGGAGAACATGACGCAACCGGTCCATGTAGGTAAAGGAATAATAATAGTCAAAGTCTATAATGACTCGAGGGGTTGAAGGGGAGGGAGGAGGGGGAGGAGTAATAGGAAGGGAAACAATGGATAACATAAGAGAAAGAACTGAATGATTGGTAAGGGGGGGAGGGTGATCGGAGACGTTAAATTGGGAAATGAATGGAATGATGGTGGTAGAGGAAATAACATAGTCGACGACACTGGCTCCACCACTATGAGGAAAGCAAGTAAACCCATTAGAATCCAGAAAACAAGATATACCATTGAGAAAGCAACCACCTGTGTGTCGTTGGAGGTTCGAGCAAAACCAAGGTCCTCAAGATCCAATTCCCGAGTCTGCATCTCATCGGTTGTGAGGTTATGAAGAGAAACCTGTATAGGTCCAGTCCGAGCATTGAAATTTCGCAGCAGAAGTATCTCTCCTGAAGCCGAGTATCTAGTAATGTCCTCATAGAGATCTTGGAAAGGGTCCTCGTCCGTGTGAATAGCAAAATTGGACGTGGTGGGGGGAAAGTAACAGGTGGCATTGTAGATATCCCAAAGAGGTGGGTGATGATGGATTTTAATCTATAAAAACCTGGAGTGGGGGTCAGTTGAAACTAGGGAAACTGAACCTTGGAGCTTATCCTTGATAAGAGCAACAACACCTCGTGATCCTCAAACGCCCCTAGAGCGTCGAGTGATTTGCCGACAATTGGACCACCAAAAGTAACTAGAGATAACTGGAAGGGCCCGCTCAGGACTCTCGTGCGTCTCACAGATAAGAATGATGTCATGTTTGCCAATCACATCAAGAAGGAACCCTAGGGCAGACCACATCATACCATTGCAGTTCCAACAAGCTATAGCTAGCTTATCTACCATCCCCCTTCTGTGCCGATGCAGTCATTTGTTAGGCAAGGGTTTGGACCACCCAGGAGGGGGAGAGTCCCTAATCACTGCATGCAAATTACGAATAATTGCCCATTTGTTGGCTTTCCTGGATGCGCCTACTTGTTATCTTGTCTTGAAGAGTAAATAATTTTCGTTTGGCCCTCAACGGCTTCATACGCTCTTCTGCATTTTTGAAGCATATGACCAATGTGGAGTCGGGAGAGAACCATGCTCTCTCAAGAGTAACATCTGTTAACTCAAGAGTTGTGAATGAAAGCATTTCCAGCAGAGCAGTAGGTTTGGGCACCCCACGAACCCTGAGATTGAGCGCTTTCGCATTACGGACCCTTTCTTCTTCAAATTTAGCTTGGACAGCGAGCTCAACTATGGGGGGGGTTTCTTTCCAGCTACAAACTGAACCCAAGATTGTTGGTCGACTAAGTTTTGGCTTTGTGCAGTTGATGCTTTCTTGAGACGTTCCTGCTCAACAAGAAGAACAGCTTGTTCATCTTGAATTTTTAAAATTTCAGAGTGTAAATTTGCAGAATTCTGAGGAGGTTGTTTGTTATGTGCAGTCTGCAATTGAGTAATGATGACTTGCTGATATTGAAGTTTAATTTGGAGTCCGTGATTTTGCGGCTGCCGTCTTTCACTTGGTTTTGCAATGAGAGTATAATACTAGATTGCGTGTCTAGTTGTTTTTGGAGAGAATTAATCTGTTTAGACAAACGCTGGTATGAAACTGTTGTGTGAAGTTTTCGAGCTTCATTACTTGCTTCCTCATGATATGTTGGGATTTCAATTCTAGATCTCTTGGAAGCATGGTTACTTCCGATGAAAGTATTTCTATGATTCTATGATTAAAGTGACATAAGCTCAGTTGAAGTAGGAAGGTATATCCTAAGTGAGTTCAAAGAAGTTAGAAAAAACTAAAAGACTGATCTTGGTAATGCTGACTCATGCATCAGACACAGGGAGGAGTTGGGCCTCTTATAAGAACATGCGTTCTTCTATCCTTTGGCAACCTTTTTTCATTGGGAATCTCACACTACAAAGCTACAAAACTTAAGTGTTACTTGGGCTCCCTTAAACCAACTTAGAATCTTTTATATTTTCATTATTTACCCCATGTTTTTAAAAGTGACTTTAAATTGATTTAATCCAAGATTGAAGGCAGCACTTTTGCATTAACCATAATGTTTCAGAAGTCTTATCATTTTCATATTTATGCTCCATATCTTATTTTGTTGGGTAAAATGCCTGGTAAGATTCTTCTTCCTATTTGGATCCCCTAAGGCAGGCATCCCTCTCTATGTTGTCATTGTCTTTCCTGTCTTCTCCTTGTTTGCAAGTGGGCGGGCACCTTCTTTTATTGTCCTGTTTTTATATCATGTTTTTCAATACAAATCTTTGTTTTTTGCCCTTTTCTTGGTGGAATTTGAGATCTCTTGTTCTAAGCTAAGAAGTAAAGCGTATGAAAGGAGACTTTCAAGATGTCCTAGATGTTGCAATGGGTCCTCTTCTTTGTTCTCCTTCTCTTTCTCATTTCCGTTATTTTTCTTGAAGTTTTGATTATTTTATGCAAGTGGAGGATACTTTACAAGTAACTCCTGCATATTGTGTTTATGAAAAACACTGCATTCCAGACTAGGTATACAGAGATGGTTCATCATCAATGTTGAATCCTGCCAAGCTAAGTTGGAGATGCTAAAACCAGTCTATGGATAGTTGGTGGCATTCATATCACCTATAAATATTTTAAAACATTAGCAGCCGAAAAATCAAAAGGCTGTAACGGTCATACTAAGTGGTACTAACAGTTATTATATAAACTAGGCATAGATGTGCCTTTAGCAAAAACAAATTCCACAGGCAATGAAGTGTTGCAAACATGTTCATGATATGGGTCCGAGCAGGATTATGATCCATTTCTATCACTCTTCTGGACTTTGGTGTTTCAAATTATCCTCTGATCAATCTCTTGTGGTTCTGCAGCACTACAAATTAATTTATCCATGGAGACGGCAAGAGTAGCTATGTTCCATGGAGACATGTCCTGGGCTTTGGAGGTTGTCTAGGAGACATGTCTAGCTGTCTTGGACAAATGTCATGGCATCCCAGAAATGTGTCCCATTGTCCCAAAAATGTGTCATGCCATCTCACACCGTCCCCATCCTGGGAACTAGATGGAACATAATAGCTATTTTTAAAACATGCTGGCTCTATAATGTATTCCTGGGCGCAACCGTGGCTGCATATGTCTATTGTTCATGTGTCTCAAACATTGATCTTTTATGGAACTCTCTGCATTTGGATGATTTTATTACATTTTTATCATTTATCGTCTCCCTGGAGATCCTTGTTATGCTGCTTCTTTTGTGGGTTTGAGCAATCTGATAAGAATTTCTTGGTCTTAGCTTCTTTCTGGAATTGCCCTTTGTCTAGAAATCCAACTTTCATTAACCCTTCTGAATTTCCCAAGGTCAAGGTGAATTATAGCTCAAGGCCTCCACTGATATGAAGGATCTTGTTTTAAAGAACATGAGCTTCTTATGGGTTATATATTTTCAATTTTTCTTTCTTCTTGGATGCAATAAGTTGTATTTGATATCTTATATAGTTATGGGTTTAAAAAAGCTAGTATAATAGCAAATCAATCTACCAATGTCACAATAGAAGATACATTATTGAAAGGCAAAGAACTTAAATGTGTGCATTCTTCTTTTCATTGGAAATATGATTTTAAATTTCCCAGAAACACAGACCCAAAACTCACCCATAGAATGACACTGTCAGGGGATATTTTTAAATCCTTCAAATTCTGCCAGCCAACATATCTATGATTCCACACAATAACCTAATTATGGTTTTCTTGTAAAGTAAATTCACCAACTAGATCATTTGTCTTCTCACAATATTCTAGCTCTGGTTATCCTATAAATCAGATTTAGCATTTACAAAATTGTATCTCAAATTAAAGGAGGAGTACTTTTAGTATTTTACTAATGTTCTAAAACTGCTTTGTCAGGTTCTTTGAAACTTCTCATCCATCCAAAAAATATCTGTTTTGTTTTCTAGTTTGTTGAGTCTTTTGGAAGCTTCAAAGCCTTCATGTCTTAGCTTACCCAGGCAAAATGCCCTCCAACAAAGCTCTTGTTTTTTAGATTGGTTATATGGGATTGAAATGATCCCCAATTTGTATTACATCATGTCTGCTTTACCATTGTATTTCAACAAACCCTGGTATTTGGCAGTTGTGCATATAGTGTCTGGCAAAATTTGAACCTATGTCTCCATCTTGAAAGTCTAAGTTTTTGACCACTTGAGATCATGCCATTTGATTTCAGAAATTGTTTTTAAGTAAACCTTCAAAACCTTTTTTTTTTAAATAAATTTGCTATCTTTAGGCAGCAGGCTTGTAAAAACTGTTTTATAGTTGGAAGAAATGTCAAATTTTCATGTTATTCTCTTTAAGTGGACTGCTCTATGGGACAAAAATCTTCCATATATTTTATGGCAAAGAACATACTTGTCTGCCTGTAACTGTTGGATGATAAAACTAGTGGCTATGTTAACTTCTAAGCATCGTAAATACTACCATGATTTATTATAACATTTTGCATTTACTTATCAGTATACCTTCATAAAGTGATCAAGATTCTGTCATAGGAAAAAATGTAGTCCTTTTAATTTAAAAAATGAAACAAAAGTCTTTGTCTTCAAGACGATGTGTTCTACCTATTTAATATAGACTAAGATCAATTATTCTGTAGAAGCTTTTATATGGATGCATCATGTAATATTAGTTTGTTTTACAATTATCAAGATTGATGCAATTATCAATATTTGGTTCACATCACTAAATATCTGTTGGTTTTTGGTTCTAATAATGATTAACAAGTAAAATTGAAAACAATTATCAGATTAGAATTTGGCCTATCCTGCCTCTTTAAAATGAGATTATTTGATGTATTGTCACTATCATGTATCTAGTAAGAGTGATAGTTAGCTGCCTTTTTTTTTGTAAAGAACATTAAATATGATCTGAGATATTAGCAAATTTTAGTTATTTATTTTCAGGTTAGAAACTGGGGTGGCTGCACGAGTGAAGCCATTTGGAGTTGAGATCAGGAATGTGAGATGTGTACGATGTGGGACATATGGTCATCAGAGTGGTGATCGAGAATGCCCATTGAAAGATGCAATAATGCCCAATGAGGAGAGTCGTTTGAAGAGAGATGATCCTTTGACAACAATTATGGCACATGCAGCTTCTGATGAGGTGAGTACATATAAAATGCTCATATTTTCTTAGAGGAGGGGCATAGTTGCAAATGGTGGGATTCAAAGTTTTTGCATTTAAACTCATGGATAGATTGACAAGATTTTGGTTGATGATCCTCATCCATTAAGAAATTATTAGCACCTAGTGGACCAGTTTTTAATACATTTGTCCAACTACGACCTAATTGATTTTTAATAATAGGCTGGATCCCATCCCCAACTTAAACCTTGCAACCGAGACCAGACCAATTCAATAAGACAACATTTTTTTTTATTAATGAACAAGAAATTGTTTCTAACATTCCCCCTATTCAAATATGCTTCTATCCTTGAACCTTATAGGCTTGCATGTGCCTTAAGTCCAAGATAGAGCAGTATATTCTATAGTTCCCATATGGCATTGCACAATGTTGAGTGCCAACCATGGAGCAGTATATGCCATCAGTCCAGTATGGCACTACTTGTATCGTAAATGCCATCAGTCAAATCATGGAACAACCTTGTGTGGAAAGTCTTAAAAATACATATCAGGCTGTGACCAGATGCCAAACTGGCACAAAATTTGGCTCAACTCATGTATCCCAACTTTTGAGACAAAGTAAAGGAGGACATTGACAAGATGGTTGCAGCTAGAGTGATATCACCTGTTACGGAGTCTGTGTGGATGAGTCCTGTTTTAATTCCCATTAAGAAAGATGGATGGACCTGGATAAGTATTGACTACAGGGCACTGAATGAGAACCCCTCGATCACTACCTCAGAATTTCTTCCAATGCAGATTGTCTGAGACCGGAGTCCTTGTTTTTCAATTTGTCTTAACATAGCAAGGTTTTCAGCTCAAACAACTGTCTTATTATAAAATACATCCCATATAAAAATATATCCAATGTCCAAAGATCCAAATAATAGATTCATGTCCATCGGTGCCATAATGAGCCTACTGCCATCGCAAAAAGCAAAAATAAATCCTTTTGGTCCAAGCAATAGAAAGCCTTAGAAGGACCCAGGATTGTTGGAAGTGAACAACAGTTTACTTCTATTGTAAATTATATTTGATATTAACGGTTCTTTATGATGGAACCAATACTTGACTAAATATTGGTCCATCTTGAGCCAAGGTACAAGTACCAGCTAAAGGCCACATTTATGATACAATCAATATTTAAATTGAATGTTCTCATAATTGATGGACTGGAAGATATATAGATAATAAATGACTAAAATATATATATATATTTTTGAAAAGGTTAAAAACTTATTTAAAAGGGCAAGATCAAATTACAATCCTAGGTCTGCCACTTTTGGCAAGCCCTAAAATCCGAATAAAACTCGGATTAACATCTCCAAAAATAACAAAAAAATGAGTACCATTTAAAGAGCATAGACTCTTAGCCTAATCCCATTTCTGCTTTATGCTGATCCGAAGAAACCTAGCAGGCTTGACAGTCCTGCAAACATCACCAGTGCTGTCCCAAAAGGGGCCAACGAGTGCTGCATGAGGCAGCAAAAAACCCATCCAATAACTATTCATCCTCCACTGTCCACGGGTACTACCCATAAAACTCAGCATTTTAATCTCAGGGGGCCATGGGTACTGCCCTAAAATCCGAATAAAACTCGGATTAACATCTCCAAAAATAACAAAAAACTGAGTACCATCTAAAGAGCATAGACTCTTAGCCTAATCCCACTTCTGCTTTATGCTGATCCGAAGAAACCTAGCAGGCTTGACAGTCCTGCAAACACTACCAGTGCTGTCCCAAAAGGGGCCAAAGAGTGCTGCAAGAGGCAGCAAAAAACCCAACCAATAACTATTCATCCTCCACTGTCCCATGGGTACTGCCCATAAAACTCAACATTTTAATCCCAGGGGGCCATGGAAGCTTTTTCTTGCTGCATTGACTGCGAAATGTACCCCTACTGGGGTCTAAATGCTTAGTGGACTTCAAAAAGATACCAGTCCAAGAACTACTCATCCTTCTCAAGGACTCTAGACCTGTCCTCATCCTTGCATAAGTCTTTGCTGGCCAAACAAAGAACCATTTGGTTCACCTCCAACCATTCAGAAGTGTCTCTATTCTGATCAGAATTCAGCATGCAACCAACCGGACTTTCACTACCATGTTTAGCCAAAAAGTCAGCCACAACATTATTTTGTCTATCAACATGGACCGGAATGGCATCCTTGAACTGCTGCCAAATGGATTTAATTTGTCTCACAATGTTTCTTATCCTCCAAGACTTTGGTCTGAAGTTTCTAATAGCATCCAGAAGCACCACCATTATTTGTGAGTCAGACTCAACGATGATCTTTCTAACCCCATTCTCCTAAGCATTGAGAGAACCTTGTCTGATAGCCAACCCTTCTGCTTCATTGTTAGTAGCCATTCCAAGACCCTCCAACTCCCAATGAAGGACCTTCCCCTTGAAGTCTCTTTTGAGAAAACCAATGCCTGCAGCCCTTGGGTTATCCTTAGCTGCACCATTAGAATTGATCTTTTCCCAACTCGGGAGGGGGCTGCCATGATCCCAACTTCTGTGACTTGGGAGCCAACTCATTCTCTTGGATTTTCTGATCCCTAAGGTGAGCTCTAACAATTTCAGAAACCTTGGTAACAATTTTGTGCCAAACCAGCTCCATTGGACTGAACTCCTCTCTAAAATTTTTGGAATTTCTTTCCAGCCAAATATGCCACCAGATGAAGCTTGGGCCTAGGGACCAACCTAGCTGAATGGAGATATTTTTAAAACTTTCTTCGATTCCAAAACTCCTAGATATTAGCAAGAGTCACCTGAAAGTTTTGGTGTGCCTTAAAGAGGTCTATCCACCTTTTCCACAACTCTTTGGCAAAATCACATTGGAAGAGCAAATGATCGTGTCTCCTCCTGGGAATTACACATGATACACTTGGAGGGGCCATGAAAGCCTCTCTTCATAAGGTTATCATAGATGAGACATCTCCTATGCATCACTTGCCAAGCAAAGTAATTTATTTTAGGCCAGTCCGTTGCCATCCAAACTCTATCCCAAGGGGCATACCATGGTATCAGCGGAGGAGGGAGCAAAGCATTATAATCATCATGGACAGTGAAGACACCTAGACTGCCAAGGCCCCAGGCAATCCTATCCTCTTCGTCTTTCCCCATAAGGCACCTTTGCTTGAGGATCTTATCAATAAGAAGCTTTTGATGAAGAGGGATAGGAACAAGCCATTCTTCCAACCTCTTCAACTGAAAGAAAGAGAAATCTCCAATCTACCTGGAATTAATGTAGGAAGCCATCTTAATCCATCCTCTACCTTCGAGGCTTTGTTGCAAGGGCTGCAACTCAGGGAACTCAAATATTAAGGGGGGATGCTGGTCCCAAGAATCAATCCAAAAATTAGCTTTGTCTCCTTTACCCACTTTCTAGAAAAGGCCAGGTCTAACCAATTGTTCGCCAACTTTCAGGACCTTCCAAATAACGGAGCCAGGGCCCCTCAAAGGAGTGCAGCTAGCTTCTTGATGGGGGATAAAACCCAAATACTTACTAGTGATGACTTTGCTGAAGAAAGCCTCTTGGTTGGAGATCCATCTCCAATAGAGCTTCCTGGCAAGAGCTTGATTGTTTAAAGTTGCTTTACGAAAACCAAGACCCCCATGAGCTTTAGGCTGACATATTTTATCCCAACTAACAAGAGCCCACTTCTTACTCATCCTTGGGCCATCCCACAAAAAAATTCTCATAAGTGAATCCAACTCTTTGAGGACTCCCATAGGGGCAGCTAGGATGGAGAATTTATAAATAGGCATGGCTTGGATCACAGATTGGATGAGAGCCATTCTTCCTCTGAAAGTAAGCCAGCGGTGAGTCTAATGCAAGGTTACCAGGTGCGGAGGTGCGGGTGCGGCCCTTGTCAAAAATAGGGTTCGTCGGGTGTGGGTGCGGCTAGTTTTTAATTATATATATATATATATATATATATATATATATATATATAAAGAAAATTAAAAAATAAAATAAATATGCACATTGCAAAATAATTAAATAAATCATTGCAAGTTGGGGTTGTGGCCCAACTTCCATTCCAGAAGAATCAAAAATTGATCAGAGTTAGTGCGGTTAAGAATCTCCATCCTGAAAGACCAATGGAGGAGCCTCTTCAAAAACCAAAAATCAGTCAAGCGTGACCTTCCTACTTGTCGACCCTACTTGTTTGTTTATCCACATATACGAAAACCCCACATGCTGGACATCAATTAAATTGAGTTGGTTGATTTTGGACATCATAAATCTATCCCCCTGGTCCAAAGAAGGATTTCCCCCTTCCTGATCCTTGAGAGCAAGTTTAGCATTGAAATTCCCTGCCACTGATCAATTCACTTCCTCTTTCTGGTTCTACTAGCTTGTAAAACTAACCATTGGTGACATTGCTCCACAAAATTCGTAGCATTGTAGAAATTGGAAACCAACAAAAGATCATCAGAGATCTTGCTCTTGAAGAGAGAGATGAGGATACCTCGACCAACAATGTGATCTAAAGCCGTCCAGAGAAGAGGATTCCATAAGGTCACCACTCCCCCTGAAGCCCCTTGGGATCCAACCGCCATGTGCTCAGCCTGTCTCCAAATTTTCTTAACAATTTTATCCATCCTCTGAATGGAAGCTTTAGTCTCTTGGAAGGAGAATAAAATCAGATTGGTGATTTATTTTTTCAATGAGTTTATACAGGTTTTTATGAGGGGTCTTGGTCTCCTCATACTGCGTGGGGTTTGAACCTTGGACCTTCCAAAGAGAGGCCAAAGCCCTTACCACTGCAGTAAGCTTGCAACTAAAAAAAAAAATTAAGTTTACACAGGTTTTTATGAGGGGTCCTGGTCCCCTCATACTGAGTGGGGTTTGAACCTTGGACCTCCCAAAGAGAGGCCAATGCCCTTACCACTGCAGTAAGCTTGCAGCTTTAAGATTGGTGTTTTTTAATTAAACTCTGAACAACAATTGATGAGGTTTGTTGTTTAGACCTCTTATATTCCAAGATTGGACAATCATTAGGAACCAGGATTTTAATAAGTGTCAATCTGTTTGACCTTTCTCTGGTTAACTAGCTGGAATTCCTCATTAGCCAGCTTCTATTGGTTAAATTTTATTCCTACACTCTTGGCTTGAGAGTTTTCTAACCTTTTCTCCGCTTGCTGGATCCCAAGGTTTAGGTTTCCCTCTTTCCTTATCTCTATCTTTCATTGAAACATCATTATCCACCACAACCATTGCAAGGGTTTGGTTCTTTGGATCTATTAGTGCTAAGTGGTCAGCCCCCAAATCTGATTGCAAAGAAACATGATGGGCAGTTTCCTCAACCCTTACAGGGGAAGGTTATCCTTATGAGGTTCATCCATTATGGTGGTCTCCTCCTCCATATCCAATAGAGAGTTAAGAATTTCATACTTGTTGAGATTTCTCTCTATTGATTGGTTGGAGTGTGTTGTCTTGCTCGTTTTATTTTTCTTTCTCCTTGGAGCTTCAAAATTCTCCTCAGGGGGATTAACATTTGAGGTTGTGGGCTGATCCTCTACTTTCTTCTCAGCAAACTTGCTATCGATGGCGGTTTCCTTTGTAGAGATGGGGCCTTTCTAGATGCTCTCTAGGCAGAAGCGGCCAAATGACCGTATTTGTGACAGATAATACACCGGAATAGGATTGCCCCATAGTCCCACTTGCTGGATCCATGTTAAATTCCCTATGTTAATTTCTATTTCAGCTAGGAGAGAGTGGTTGAGATCCATCTCCACACAGATCCGAGCATAAACATTAGAGTCTCCCCTCATCGTATCTCTGGAAACTCCTAAGTATTGCCCCAAGAAGTTGCCCAATTTCTCAAAAACTGGTTCACACCAATATTCCGTGGGCAGGGTGTAAAGATGAACCCAAATAGCCATCGCAGAGGGCTCCATCCGAGGGTCAAATCCCAACTTCCAAGGCTGAACAAAAAGGCTTGCAGCACCATATGTTCTATCTGACTCAAAGGCTTTGTCTCTATCTGCTTGTGAAGAAAAAGTCACTATATAATATCCATTGCTAGTGAGAGAGATTGAGGTGTCCTGTTGGCGATCGAATCGGCCTAGTTATAGGTTTTTTAAGTCTAAAGCGCCCTAGACCCGATGCCAAGCATTGAATGTCCAAAGGAAAGGAATGTCCTCCGTGAGAATCTCCAATAGGGCTCGTTCTGAAAGTAAAAATGGGGGGTTTTGAGATAAGGGTTAGGAAGATGCTTGAAAGAGATTAAATGACTGAAAGGAATGGGAAAAGGCCAAAAGCCTGAAATGCGGGGTGATGGACAAGAAGCACGATACACAACCTAACACTTGAACCAAAAACAATCAAAACAATAGACCTTTAACAGAAACCAGTATATATATTTTCTGAACTGCATAAACTCCAACAAGTATTCCAAGGGTTAATCCTCTATTAATAGCGAAATCCAGAAAACAAAATTAAATTGTGATAGAGAGACTAACTTCAATAGAAATTACAGAATAGAAGTCATACGCAGATAGAAAATCCAAGGCCGAAGCCAGAAGCCTGTATTTCGGAAGCAGATTTCAAGTATACAGCTGCTTTTCTAGCAGAGATTGTCCATCCTTAGTTACAGAGAAGAAGCTAGCATTTATAGAAGAATTTTGCCGCTTAAAATATTAATGCCCAACCACTCCCGTGATGGGGACAAACAAATTAGGTTTCGGAAATGACTTGAAACAATCAATTCGGCTTTACAGATAACTCAACATTGAAGACAGAAGATTCTGACAATGACTTGAAATAGTCAACTCGACCTTACCGAGAACTCAGCATTGAAGACAGAAGGTTCCGAGAATGATCATGATCATACGGTGCAGAGTGCAGCTTGGGGTCGGTTCAACTGGTCAATGGTTGATTTACAACAGCTCCTGACAGCTCCGGGCAGCTTCATGGCAGTTTTGGGTAGTTTGCACTGCGTTTGGGGGTTGCTAGGAACTTTGCTCCATAATTGGAGCGACAACGTTTTCTATGCCTTAGAAACTTTTCCCGTTTCTGCCTTGGGTGTCGCTCCCTGGGTGGAGCGACTGGTACTTGCATGACTTAGAAAAACTTTTGTCAAGCCTGTCGCTCCCTGGGTGGAGCGACAAAGGCATTCGCTCCACAAGTGGAGCACCTGGGACCTTCGCTCCACTGGTGGAGCGCTTGCCCTTTGACCAAAATATTGACTCCCTTTTGCTCTTAGTTTTATCTTCGCTCCACTGGTGGAGCGCTTGGGGAATTTGCTCCACTAGTGGAGCGCTTGCAATTTTGACCCTCTTTGACTCCCTTGCTGGAAACTTAGCCAAATTTGCCTCCTTTTAAGCCCTTCTGGCCCTTCGCTCCACTGGTGGAGCGACAGTGCCTTTGACCGTTTTGACTTTTCATGTATTAGTTTTCCTATCGCCGGTTGGTTTTCGCTCCACTTGTGGAGCGCTTGGGAGGTTCGCTCCACTAGTGGAGCGTCTGATGCCTTGACCAAATTTGACTTTTCTTGCAAAACACTTAGTCATCTTCATTTGTTCTCGCTCCTTGCTACCCTCTTCGCTCCACTGGTGGAGCGACAGGGCCTGGTGGATCCACTAGTGGAGCGACAGGGCCTTTGACCATTTTGACTTTCCTTGGCCTCTTTTAACGCCATTGCTTGAAATTCGCTCCACTAGTGGAGCGCTTGGTGCTTTGACCGTCTTTGACACCCTTTGTGCACTCTTAGTGCCTTTTCTTTGTTTTTTATGTTTGGAAGATCGCTCCCTAGGTGGAGCGAATGGGGAATTCATCCCAGCAGTGGAGCGCTTGCCCCTTTGACCCTGCTTTGACTTCCTTTTATAACTTAGGCATACTTGTTTATTTTTTAATCCCTTTTCTGGCCTTTCGCTCCACTAGTGGAGCGACTGGGAGGTTCGCTCCACCGGTGGAGCGACAGTATCTCTTAACAGAAAAAACATGCTTAAAAGTGCCTAAGTGCTGGAAATCACTACCACATGTGCAGATATGAAAGAAAGGATTTGCAGAAAAAAGGGGAGGAAGAGAACCCATCAGAATATTGTCCATGCTAAAACGTTCACAATTTTGCATGCGACATGACAGAAAAAGTACAGGAAGAGCAGAGAAAAGTGTAGAAAAAGAAGAGAAACCACAGAATGTGACAAAATACAGTAAGTTAAAGAGACAGCTGGTAAAAACACAGCAATATAACAACGTCTTGACCATTTTAATGGAAAAGGAGAAGTTTTACAATAATTAGTCTCAGAATTTCCTTCGCCTCCGAGAATTCCCGCTTCCTCCCCTTTTCTGCGGAGCCCAGGCGCCCGAGCGAAGGCTCCCTCCTCTCCTCCCTCGGCTTCCAGATCTCCCCCCCCGTTTCCCCTCCCGCCCCTTCCCCCCGATCCCTGATCGGATGGACTCCCCCCGGGTGGCTCAAGCTCAACTTCGACGGCGCTTCCAAAGGCAACCGCGGTCCCTCTGGGGCCGGCGGGGTTATCAGAGACAGCTCCGGGAATCTAGTCTCTGCCTTTGCGGTCCCGCTAGGCAGAAAACAACGTTGCTGAAGCTGCTGGCATGCTCAATGGCCTGACGGCTCTTAGGGGCCCCTCCCCAATTATTATCGAAGGGGACTCTCAAGTCATTATTAGAGGTGCCAAGCAGCCCGAGTCCTGCTCCTGGCGATTTCAGAACTCCATCCGGGAGGCCCTCTTTCTGCTACAGGGTTTTCCTGATCACACCTTCCAACATGTTCTCAGGGAAGGCAACAGGGCGGCTGACTTCATGGCGAACCTTGGCATCACCGTTGGAGAATTCACCAACTGGACCTCGCACTTCCCTGCAGGCCTAGTTCAAATTGCGCTCCAGGACCACCCCGATCCTGTCATTCGTCCAGGTGTCTAATCTCCTCCGCGGGTGGGTGACGTTGTCCTCCCGGTCTGGGCCTCCGCCGTTCAGTACTTCCCGCCCCCGTGCCAGGCATAGCGGCCCCGGCAGCGCTAGGACCCTTTTCCTCCCCGCAGCGGCCCACGTCACCGGTCTCGTCAGCTACCCTCGCCGGCCAGCTGGCAGCCCCGACAGTCTTTCCTGTTCGCGCATGTCGGAATTCCCCGCTTTTCCCGCGGCGATCTCAAAATCGCTCGTTCCCCGTGCCACGGCCATCCGTTCGAAGTTATCTCCGACTCAGCTCTTCCCCGGCGATCCTCCGCTCAGCATCCGCCAGATGGCGCCTCGGCTGTGGGCCTGCCCCACCCCCGCGTGTCAGAACCTTGATCCGCTCCCTCACCCTCCTCCCCGTCGTGTCGATCATCAACGCGCGCGCTACTTCCCAAAGTTGGCGGTGCTTCCCCTCCCCAAGCCCCCGCCAGGTCTTTTTAATCCCCCCGCTGTCCCATCCTGCTGTCACATTCCCCCTCCCTTGTGCTTGCGTCCCCGGTCTGGCATTTTCTGGCCCCCGTGTCCCCACCCTGCCAGTTCATCCCTCATGGCGTCCAGAACTGTTTTTTTGGAGCCCTCTGTTCTCGAGCTGAGCGGCCCTGCCCGCCTTTTCGCCGACGCCAAGAAATATACTGCTTTCTTCAGCAAGTTTTCCGGCCACGATGACGAGATTACCCAGGCCTTTCTGGATTCTTGGAACGACGGAGAAGTCACTGTTAAGGGCGTGCATTTTAAAATTTCTAAGGACTTCCTCACAGAAGTCACCGGGCTGCACCACGAGGAGAAGGGCCGAGTTGTTCGACGCGATAAGCATAACTGGGAGGAGGAGCTTTCCCGGTTTCCAGATCATCAGTGGGATAAGGGGAACTTGCTTCGATCTCACCTGCCGGCGCCATTGTCCCGGTTATGCAGTACATAACCTGCGACGACCCCGAGCAGCGCCTCTTCAGCTTCCACATCAGCTTTTTTAATCACCTTCGCGGCGCCACCCTCATTAGCACCCCCCGTTTCCTCCTTTACTCGCTGGGCCTGACCATCGAGCGAGCCCGCAAAAGCCATTCACGGCCCCTGCACCAGGGGCTCATGGCGGTCCTTTACCGCCATGCCTTGGCCAACCAGCCTCAGTTCCACTCCATCCCCCCCTGTCCTCTGCCCCGGCCCCCGAGTCAGGTGTTTCTCCCCCGGAGTCCCCCAAAGACTCCCCCGCCCCTGATGTTACTCCCTCCCTGAAGCGCCGCAGGCCTACACGCAAGTGTAGGACGTCGAGCAAAGGCCCGGATGGGGCCCTTCCCCCTAGCTCTAGCCGCAAGAGGGCCTCCCCTGGTCCCAGTCGGGCTTCGAAAAGCCCCAAGTTCGTCAAAGCAGAGGACCCGGAGCCCACGGTGATAAGCTCCGAGACAGACGACGTGCTACAGAAGACGGCGCTTCACGGTCTCCTGGACACTGCGGTGAGCTCTCTCAATACAGCTGCCCTCGCAGCGTCTCATGCCGCCAAGGCGCTGTCTGAGCTCCGCCGCAGGCTGGAGGAAAGCGTTGCAAAGGGGCAGCGGCAATCCGAGCAGGCTGAAGACGGGCAGGGCCCGGACAACTAGACCCCGGTCTTCGCAGTTTTTTGCCCTGTTTCTTGGGTTTGGTTTTGTGGAGGTTCGCGGCTGCGCCCGGTTTTGTTGGGGTTTTTGTTGTTTGTAGGCTCCAGGGCCCCGTGGCAAGGCCCTTTTTGTTGTTGTCTGTTTTTTGGGCCCCAGTTTGGGGAAATCAAGTCTGGTTGTACGGCTTACTGCTTCGGCTTATATTGTAAATAAGGTTTTGGGATCCTTTTAAAAAAAACCCGCTGTATATATTTCGTTAACTATCAAAAAAAAAAAACATGAATTTTAACAAATTGTGGCAAAATTGACAACATGTCCCCAAGGGGCTCCCAATTTTTTCGGATTCAAGAGGACATAAATCCTAAAGATGATCTTATGCCAATGAACTTACAAATTAGGTCATGATTGCTTTTGTAGAGAATGTTATCCGTTACCAGGGACTGATCTATCACTACTTTAGGATGGAGGGCTGCCAGGGGGAGGCAGCCATTAACCCTTGCGTGGAAAGATTGCTTCTTGACCACAGCAGAGTCTCTAAATGAGACGTCCTCCATGTCCTCTTTCCCTTTAACTGTATTTGTAAACGATCGCGTGGTGGAGGGAGGCCAAGGAGGGAGCCCAAAAGGGCCCACATCGGCTGTCATAGGCCACTCCACAACCTACACACAGCACTTCGCCCGAAGGGGATACCTCCAAACCTGAAAAACCCTAGGTGTTGAGGCAAAACCAGCTTTGCTCCAGATCCACAATTTCCGGATCACCAATTGGATCAAACACTAAAAATCAATGACTAAAGTACTTACCTGAAGGATGGATCTGGATAAATTGAAATTATTCTTTGATTAGGCCTTTAATTCCAGCATAGCCAACATTTCGTCATTATAAGCATATCTGAAGTAAAACACTCATTTCTTGTTTAAGATTCTTTTAAATAATGTCTGTCAAATCTGACTGCGGGGGCTAGTTAATGCATTTAAAAAAAATGTAACTATGGTTGTCTTAGTGTAGAAGAGTTCAACATTTGTTATAATCACCATGACTTTAAGGTTGGATAGCATTCTTTTGTAAGGGTATTTGAAATTTGTAAATTTGTGGTAGATTAATCTTTGGGACGACCTATGAAATCTAGTCCTGACCTTGTGTGCATTCAAACACTCATTTTTTTTCTTAACTGGATGAACATCAGAATGATTGAAATTTATGATTAATGCAAGACGCAAAGCTGAAAAATTCCTCGGTAGCTTTTTGACAATTCATATACCTTGGAAATGCAAATGATGTGTTAATAACCCTCTACTTTAGTTGCAAGAAGATAAGATCCTGGTGTGAGTTTCAGGTTTTGAAAAGCTAGAGGAAAGAAAAGGTGTGGTTTTAGCATAAAAATATCATTTCTTGCATGTTAAATTTTCTGCTGCTTGATTTCTGCAGCCTCTGAAATGGGAACTCAAGCAGCATCCAGGATGTATGAGCCCTCCACGTGGTGGATATAAGTTGGATGATCCTAATCAGCAGATAATTCCGGAGGATGACATATTTGACGAGTATGGAGGTATACAATCCTTAACAAATATCTGGAATGCTTTCATTTTACACCGAGGCATGGGTAGAAAAGAGTATGGTTTTAGTGAGGGTTGCATTGAATATGAACCAAGTTATTTTGGATGTTACAGGTTTTCTAAATGGAGCAGGTGATATTCCGGAACTGCTAACCAGCTTCTCAAGAAAAAAGTCCAAGAAAAGCAAGTCCAGAAAGAAAAAATGTAAGCACAAGCACAAGAGGTCACATGGAACAGCATCAGAAACAAGTAGTGATGATGATAGGAAAAATTCCTCTCATTCTAAAGTCAAGCACAGTGATCAGGAAAGGAAAAGGCCAAGGAAGAAGCATAGGACGAAGAAGAGGCATTATTCCACCTCCAGTACATCATCAAGCTCAGAATCGGATCGACGACATAAGAAGCGAAAGCGAATGCGACACAAGCGACATAATTCAGTCTCGAGTGTGTCAAGTTCAGATTCAGATTAATTTGAGACATGTGTCTTAGAGTTGTCATTGTTGATAACAGCATGGAATGTTTTGTTTGGCCTTGATGATTAATTATTTTTTAGTAGTATTAAACACATTGTAATTGCTGGAAGAAACTTATGTTTTGATCACAAATACACATTTCTGATTGTTTCAGAACTGTTGCACCATGGGAAGTTGTACCATGCAAGCTGACTAAACTATATAATTTTAGAATTTGATATCTAGTTATTCAGTTTTGTGCAAGCCCACACAAAACCTAGCAAACTAAAGGAAATTAATTAGAGTGAGGTTTACTGTTATATAATCTTTTTTATTTTTTATTTTTTATTTTTACAGAAGCTTTTTAGTTTTAGGGTTTACCCCAATTGTACAAATATCTGAAGTCTAAATCCAAGTTCCTGATGATTTGGGAGGGTGGTGATGCAGGAACATCCGGGTTCACAAGCAATCTTGCATTGCCAAAAGAAAAAAGAAAAAAGAATTTTGCAGCTGAAAAATAATTTCTGATTTTATCCGGATTGTAATTTTAGCTGGATTTGATTTCAGATTGCAATGCATGTTGGAAAAAATAATATTTTATCCAGATCTGATTTTAAAATATTTTTCTTGGGTCTATATAATGATGACCTTGTAACCATTTGAGACTATCTCCAAACAAATTGAAGAGCTCTCCACAGAAGTGTTGACTGCAACATTTCACAGAATTTTTTTTATATAAGTAATTTGTGACTGTTCATTTTTTGGTTTGTAAACTTCTTTTGAGATATTTAGGTTAGTAGAAGAGGCTGTCCTCCATTAGACCCCCCTCATCTAGACTAGGAGCGCCAACAAACTGAGGTTGCTTCGTGAACACAAAAAACTTGTAGGAATCTAGCATCTTTTTTAAAGCTTGAACCCATTGTTCTTAGTGATGATGCTTTCTTCATTCTCGGTGTGGCATCCCATTAAGCTGTTTAGAAGGGGGCCGTGCTTTTGGAAACATGGAGCAAGTATTACATTAGCGTTGTATCTGAAAGTGCTTTGGAAACATGGAGCCAGTGTTACATTAGCGTTATATTTGGAGGTGCTGAGAAAAAATTGGAATAGTTGAAATTGGAATGAAGCCAATAACAAAAAGAAATCCCCCCTAGCCATGCAATATTTTTTATATGTACGCATTACCAGAGTTTTATCATAAAAATCACTATTTTTATTTTAATAAATGAAAAGGAAGCAACAACCCTAATGAATTTGTTGGCAAATCTACCTGATTATCTTACATGTAAATTTCTTTAAGATCAAATATCACTCACATAAAATAACATTTACAAATAACACATGTATTGCACAACAAAATACTTTCTATTACATTCATAAATAATCTGGATTACATTCTATTAATATGAAGCCTTGTCTATAATATAGGGTAATTCTCATGACTTGTTCTCCTCATAGGAAATGCAACCTCGTACTTCACATCTTGACACATGTCATATAACTCTTCATTTTCATACAACACCTATGACTCTTCACTTGCACACTCTCACTTTGCACACATAACTCACACTTGCTCGCTTGACACCTTTTATATTTTTATTATATAACACAACATTCTTGACACATATTAGAAATACACTTCCTAGTCTAATATTTATAATAGTATTCCATAATACTTTTGTACATTCTAGAGACACTTATCTAATATTTAGATTAGTACTTCATAGTACTTTATGATATTCAATGTATCAAATAATGTTAACCTTTGACAGAATTATATGAAAAATCTAAATTTTCTTTGACACATACTAGAGAAACACTTCTAATATAATATTTACAATAGTACTCCATAGTACTTTTTACATTTTAGAGACACTTATCTAATACTTAGATTAATACTTTATAATACTCAATGTACTAAATAATGTTAATAGAATTATATTAAAAATTTAATTACCAATTTTTTTTTTTTTTAAACTTCATGTAATAATCAAGCTAGAATTATGGGGAATATTTAAAAGATATTATTTTAGTTCCATTTTTTAAATTATTATTAATTAACTAGATGAGATTGAAATGAAACCTATTCATATCACGAGCAATTTAGTGATATGTTAAGATTTTAACCTTGACCTTTGTCTTTGGAGCACACACTCTTCGTTACTTATGCTTATGTCAATTGATTTGATTTGTTTTTATTTTTTTATAATATGTTATGCGAGATTGAAAAAAGTATGACTATACACAAATATGACTATACACATTGTTTGGCAAGATACGAAGGTGGGTTTCCTCTTTAAAATTTGAGGACCAATTACATTAATGCTATTTGATTATTATTATTATTAGTTTTAAATTTTTAATTGGTTATAGGGGATTGCAAGAGGCTTGCTTGAATTACATCATCACTACATGTTACAACTATATCACTAGACAAAATTAGAACTACTTTAAAGTTGACAAATTTATTTGGCTAAACTAATGCTTTTTAATTTAATTTTATTAATGGGTTATGGGATTGAAATAGGCCCTAGCTTGACTCTTATGCATGTATCTTTTCATAAGATTTGAACTTAAGTTTTTTTAAAAGCTATTATGCATGTATCTTTTCATAAGATTTGAACATAAGTTTTTTTAAAAGCTGAAAAAGTACATTGCTTGAGTTAATATCATTTGATATTTTATTATTATTGTAATTAGTTATATGAGATTGAAATGGGTGCTATCCTTATTATATCTAGATCACATAATGATATTATAAGAGGTTGGCAGTCGGACCATGGTGGTATTGTAACAACTTAATATGTATAAGATTTAAACATAAGTTTTTTTTAAAAGCTGAAACAGTATATTGCTTGAGTTAATATCATTTGATATTTTATTATTATTTTAACTTGTTATATGAGATTGAAATGGGTGCTACCTTTATTATATCTAGATCACATAATGGTATTACAAGAGGTTGGCAATCCAGACCATGGTGGTATTGCAACAAATTAATAATTATGCATGTATCCTATCATAAGATCCGAGTGCCATTTAGTTTATTATTTTATTTTATTTTTAATTAGTCATATGCCATTTAATTTATTATTTTATTTTATTTTTAATTAGTCATATGGAATTAACTGGTTGAACTAATACCATTTGATTTTTATTTTATTTTTAAGTAGTTATATAGGATTGAAAAAACCAAGTTCATCTTTATTATATCATTGATGACATAAGGATATTACAAATAGAAAAAATTAACCCATTAAACTAATATCATTTAGTTTTATTATTTCATTATAAATTTTAATATTTTGCCCCTAAGGGTTAGGTGGATTGGTAATTGTCTATTTGACACTTACCAAAACTTAAGTTTAAACTTTGGAGGTATGCTTGTTGCAAAGGTAGTAGTCTGATCTGAATCCTTTGAGTGCACGCTAGACACAACACAAATCTTGAACTATCGGTGGTGGTCCTCCTCATGCCAAGTCATCAACAACAAGATAGTATAGACTTGTTGGGAGTAGTCCTTATAATTTGAACTTTGCAAAGTTACTAAAAATAATATGGATGCAACCAACTTTTTATGTATAAAAAAAAATAATAAATAAATAAATCTTAATATATATTTTTTAATTGAGTAAATACTTCTTATACATATACATATCCGCTGTATAAATATCCGCCGTGGGGATTGAACCTCGGTCATCACCAATAATGCAAGTGGTGTCCTTACCGGTAAACTATATCACGCGGATAAATCTTAATATTTTTATTATATTATTTCTAAAATTACATAATAATATATTTCATTTCAAATTAAAATAAATATAATTATTCATTTGGTTATTGAAAGATATATTTTGAAAACTATATTTGCAAGTCCTAATGAAATTTAGGTTGATTAAACATTAGGTTAGACATTTGTTTGAATTTTATAAGGTATCGTGGCATGTCCTTGTAAAAACTCATTTTTATACTTCAGGTTTAATTTTTTTTTTTGTTAAATTCGATTTATATTATATATTATAAAAAAAATTAGGTCACGAGTCGAACCCCATATGAAATTAGTTGAAGTATAAAACATTTTAAGATTTAAGAGATAGTATTTTTTTTTTTTTTTTTGGTAAGTTTAGAAAATAGCATTAAAAGGGTTTTAACTGGGTCCCTGTCCCAGATTTACATCAAAAAATCAATCATACCGCCCAAAGAGAAGGGTAGAGATAAACCAGCACCGGGAAACAAAATTGAGACCACCCATAGTACATAACCAACAAGACCGAAAGACCCACAAAACATTACGAGAAAACATCAGCCATTAAACTAACAAGAACCGATCGCGCGAGGAACAGAATCCCACAGGACTCCCAAAGAGAAAGGTCAGCCCCAAGCTACGGGTCAACATCCACGACCTCCTCATCAATGTTCTGCTTGATCGCCTGTTTCAGACCTTCGATGGCGCTGGTGAAGGCAGTGATTAAGCCGTGGTAGAACATCCTTCTGATCTGATTAGAAAGTCCGGATAGAGGAACCGAATCGCCAAAGAGATTTCCTTCACCACGAGAGGGGGAAGGTTGGCTGGACTCCACCTTGGGCCTCTTGATGCGAACCGAGCGACGAACCGGAGGATTGACCTCGATAGGATTAACTTTGCGCTTGACGGGATTCCTGCGCCCAGGGGGAATTGGAGCATGCGAGGGGGCGATGGTTTTGGGAGGTGAGGCAACGGGCGGAGGAGGAGGATTGGTGGGGGAAGCAAAGGATGGGTGGGGACCCTGGTTTTTGCCATGAGCAGGGGACTTCGCTGAGGAGGCACGCCCGGCCACAGGAGCAGGGGTGGCGTCATCAGAGCCGGGTTTATCGCTGGAAAGCGAAAGGGCAGGGCTAGGAGGAGCATCAGGATCCGGAGCCACAGAGTTCAGGGGAGAAGCAATGATAGGGGGTTAGCCATCATGTGATAAAAAATGACGGCAAACAGACCTTGATGGGTAGGGGTGGTCGACTTGCTACGGGCAGCTTCAATGGAGAGGCGCAGGGAGCGATGGAGGAACCCAGGAATGTTCATGGGGCGGTAGCCGCGGACATGATTGACAAGGGCAAGGTGGAAGCTGGCCATGGGTTTGGAAGGATCATCGCAGGCAAGATACTGCATGAGGGGAACAACCATCGAAGGAAAAGCGTCAGGGAGAGAATCGCGGATCAGGGCATGGCTATCCCACTGAAAATTCTGGTAATTGGGAAAGCCAGCCAGCTCCGGCTCCCAACAGTGTTTGTCTCTGCGGACCAGGCGACCCTCGACTGGAAGAGCAGCAATGTCGCCAATCAACTGGGGAGTCACCTCAAAACGAAAATTGCGAACACAGACCTGGCCATTGGACCAGGAACGAACAAAATCGGACGTGATGTCCTTCTTCGGGCCACAAAATTTGGAGATCAATGTCATTAACCGACAGCCATGCAAGTAGCCAGAGGTGGTGGCATCAAAATGGATGGAATTGGGCTCGATATACGCCATGGAAGGAAAGCGAAAGGTGGAAGGGGGGTTTGGCAAAAGGGAAACACACGTAGGCCAACGATGCAGGATTGGCCTAGTGATGTGAATTAAAAGGATTGGGAGGGGCTGGAAGGTCAATCCATAACAGGCAGTGTGGTGGCACGTGGATTGGAGGCCAGAAAGGGGATGCGAGAATGGGGGTAAGGGCCTTGGGGAAAGGTCCACACGGGTGGAGGTGGATGATAGTGAGGCGGGCACGGATTGATGGGGGAAGAAACAGGGGGAGGGAGCCACGTGGGAAGCAATGAAAGGGCGCAGAACCCATTGGGACACAGCATAGATGGACCTTGGGATGCAGCTGCGCAGAAGACTCATGATCATCGGAGCTTGGAGAATCGTCATGACACAGAGCTAATAATGGTATGTCTGTCGCGGGCTTCCGAGCGCGCCACCCGAAGTACATCTGGCGAAAAGGAATGGTACCACACCTCCAACGAACGTTTACCCAAGCCAATGTTTGCCATCCTGTCAGCAATCCTATTCGCCTCCCTGAACACGTGATTGGTTTTCACTTGGTTGCGACTACAAAGGAGGGCCCGACATTCGTTTATCAGAGTTCTAATGTTCCACGGGGGGTTCTTGTTAGAAGTCAAGTAGCCAATGACGATGGCAGAATCACCTTCGATATGGAGCCCAGAACGATGGTGCTTGGTGAGCTGGAGGCCACGCCACAGAGCCCAGGCTTCGGCCACATTGTTGGTCTTGTGGTGGAGGTTCTCCGCAAAGGCAAGAATAATGGAGCCATTATGATCCCTCACAACACCCCCTGCAGCAGCCAACCCAGGATTTCCCTTGGAAGCACCATCAAAATTGAGTTTGATCCAACCTGCCACGGGGGAATGCCACAAGGCTAAGGAACGGGGATGGGGAGCAGGGGAGTCCCACTTGGGGATGGGAATGCCGAAGGAGGTGAGGATGGAGACTTCCACGGGGCTAAGGGGAGCACAGGCCCAGGGGATAAGCTGGAAATTCTCGATGGCAAAGGTCAGGGATTTGATGGCGGTCGAGATAGGGTCAATGGAGGTTTTTGTAAAGACTCGACGATTGCGTTCGAGCCAGACTTGCCAAACAAAGTGATGGAGGCAAATTTTCCACAGGAAGGCAAGCTTGGGGTGACGGAAGGGGGTGGGCCACTGGGCGAAGAGTTGCAACAGGGAATTGGGACGGACCCACTGAATCTGAAAGGAGGAATTCAAGAAGTCTAGGCCCTCTCTAGTGAAAGAGCAATCCACGAACAGATGGTTAACCGATTCCCAAGCAGATAAGCACAGGTGACATCTGTTGGGGACAGGGATCCCTCTTTTCATCAAATTGTCAGTGGTGAGTGCCTTATTCTGGATAGCAATCCAAGCAAAAAACCCAATCTTTGGGATGAGATGTTTGATCCAAACTGTAGCAGGGGGAAAGGACGTTCTGGGAGCATCCCTAATGAGAGAGAACGTGGACTTGACAGAAAACTCACCACTGTCGGTCTTGGCCCAGATCATACGGTCGCGCGAAGCAACAGTGGGGATAAGGACGGTTCTTAACAACTCGGATAACCGAGCGCCGACCCTGCCTAGGAAGCTTCTCCATTGATTTTGGTCGTCAATGTGATCTTTCACTCTTCGGCCCCAAACTCTCTCCGAGTCATGACGTAACACGAAAAAATAGGGGTAGTCATTGAGGGGTTTTTCTTTGATCCAAATGTCATCCCAGAAGCTGATAGATGAACCATCCCCTAACAGCCATCGGATTCCTTTGGAGACAAGGGGTCTGGCGTGGAGAACAACTTTCCAGAAGGCCGACCCATTGGAAGGGATGTTGCTATCAAGCAATGAGCTGTGCTGCAGGTACTTGTCATGAATCATGGAAACCCACTCCACATTGAAGTTAGTAAGCACCTTCCACGTTTGTTTAGCTATCAAGGCAAGATTCATATCAGCCGACCTTCTCAATCCCAGGCCTCCAAGAGCCTTAGGTTGACACACCTTTTCCCACCTGACCAGATGAAACTTGCAAGAATTTTCAGGGCCACGCCACAGGAAGGATCTCTGAATTTGTTCGATCTTGGAGTGCACCGTAACAGGAGCTTTGAAAATTGACATGAAATAGACGGGAATGCTTTGGAGAACCGCCATAGTGAGCGTGGACTTAGCAGCTTGGGAGAGAAGGGAGCCTTTCCAAGCAGCTAACTTACGCCTGATTCTGTCAACAACCCCATCCCACATAGCAGCCTTGGGGCTTTTGGTGAAGAGTGGTAAGCCCAAATAGGTCGTGGGAAGATCTCCAATAGAACATTGAAGGGTGCGAGCAATATTTCGTTGTCTGGGACCCGGAGTGTGGAGAAAATAACAGCTACTTTTCATGAAATTAATCTCCTGGCCAGTAGCAGAAGCAAAGGTGTCAAGGATCCACTTGATGCATTTGGCTTGAGGGACAGAAGCCAGAGTTGCAATGATAGTATCGTCCACGAACTGTTGGTGGGATAAGGGGGGAGAGCGTGAAGACGACTGGAGCCCAGAAATATCCCGATCCGTGATAGCCTTTTTGATAGCTCTGCCAAGGGATTCAGCTAGAATGATGAAGAGGAAAGGAGACAAGGGATCGCCCTGACGAATCCCCCTGGAGCTTGAAAAGTAGCCAGCCGCCGAACCATTTACTAACACAGAGAACCATGGACCTGAAATGCAGCTTTTGATGAGAGTAATCCAGTCCTTGTGAAACCCGAATTTGTCCATGACTTTTAGCAGAAAGTCCCTGTCAACCCTGTCGAAGGCTTTGCTAATGTCAAGTTTGATGAACATGGCAGCTTTCTTATTGCAGTGGGAGGAGTGAAGGGATTCATGGAGGGAGATGATACTGTCAGTAATGGACCGCCCTTGGACAGAACTCCCTTGACATGGGTCAATGATGGATGGGAGGATTTGCTTGAGCCTCTGAGCCAGGGATTTGGTTAAGATTTTATAAATAATGTTGCAAAGGCTGATGGGTCAAAAATCATTCATGGATTTGCAATGGGGGCTCTTAGGAATCAAAGCAATGAAAGTGGAATTGGTCCCACGGGGAATGATTTTAGTATGTTGCATCTCACGAATGGCATAGACGACCTCGTCCCCAATCACCTCCCAAAAGGTTTGGAAGAAGCGGGGAGGAAACCCATCGGGCCCTGGGGCTTTGTCACCCTTCATGGCGAAGAGGGCATCTCTGATTTCTTTGGCCTCCAAAGGTTGAGTCAAAAACTGGTTCATCTCCGGGGTGATGAGAGTGGGAATGTTGTTGAGGAGGGAGGCTTGGGCGGGCCCATCATGGGGAAGCTCAGAATTCAGCAAGTTGTTGAAGAAGGAGGAGGCTTCATGACGAATCCTGACAATGTCCTGAGTGGCTGTGCCATCTGCGAGAAGGAGCTCCTTTATTTTATTTGTACTTCTGTTACGGAGGGTGGATGCATGAAAAAAACTGGTGTTGGCATCCCCTTCCTTGAGCCACAGAGCCCGAGACTTCTGCCTCCAGAAGGATTCTTCTTTGGCTAAGATGTTGTGGTGCTCAGAAAGCAAGTGTTTTTCTTCATCCCTCAACGCAGGGGTCCACTGCCCATGCTGACCCAAGTGATCCAGCTGCAAGAGGCGGGCAGAGATTTCCTTTTTGGCTTTGAAAATGTCCCCAAACACTTCCCTGTTCCAGATTTTGAGACCTTCTTTGATGATTTTCAGTTTCTGAGACACCCGGGAGATGGCTGACCCATGGACAGGGGTGGACCACCATTCTTGAATCTTCAGCTTTAACTCCGGATGGAGGATCCACATGCTTTCGAAACGGAAGGGGGTCTTAAAGGAAGGGGCTTTATTGGACTCAAGAAGAAGAGGGGAGTGATCTGAGCCAATGCGCGGAAGGGGAATGAGGGAGGTGTCACCAAACAAGGGAATAGCTTGCTGGGATAGGAAGAAACGATCCAGCTTGACTTGAATGTGGTCCACTCCGACCCTCCTGTTGCTCCACGTGAATTGATGTCCTCGGAGTTGAATGTCCATGAGTTCATTATCACGAACAAAGTTTTGGAAGTCACTGATGCTTTTAGCCGGCAAACTGGTTCCTCCTCTTTTTTTTGCCGCACAAAGGGGGGAATTGAAATCTCCGGCCACCATCCAAGGGAGGTTAGAGACCGCACTCTTCATGAGAGACAGTGAGGCCCACATGTTGTTTCTGTCCATAGGATTGTTGGGAGCATAGATGTTGGAGAGAACCCACGTGAATTTGTTTTCCTTACAGTAGAACGCCATGTTTAGGGATCTGCTAGAGTAGGATATGATTCTTCCTTCAACAACTTCTGGGTTCCACATACACAGAAGGCCTCCAGCAGTTCCTTCAGCTGGGGATGCTGCCCATTGACCTTTTTTCCAGATCTTAGGGGCAATGCTAGTGGTTCTGTCATCATCAATTTTTGTTTCCTGTAGGAGAAGAATAGATGGATTGTGATCTTTTCTTATGGATCGAGCTAACCTTTGTTTGCTCCTGCTATTGAGGCCCCTAATGTTCCATGAAAGGATCTTCATCTAGACGATTTGGGGGGTTTTTTGCCTCCTTTGTTGAGGGTGGGAGGAGGTTTGGAACTTCTACTATCATCTCTCTGTTGATTGAAAAGGGTTTCAGGCAAGGTTAGTTGCCTTCCATCAGCCACTTGGTCGTCAGCCTCTTTCCTGATTAGCTCACTGTTAGGGGGCCTCCCTCTTTTTCTTTCAGCACCAGAGTCCACCAAGCCTTTTTTGCTTCTAGTAATGATGGGAGGGGGTTGGTCCGAGGAATCCGAGTCCGAACCCGAGGGAGAAAGGGGATCCTCAACAGGCATGCCTGAAGAGGGGGAAGGGTTAGGAGTAAGCAAGGGTTCTGCAGAGGGGGAGGGATCGATAAAGGTTGTAGGAATAGGCCGAGGGGAACCTGATGCAGAAGGTAACGGGGATGACAGGCCTTGGGACAAGGGTTTGGGTGCGGGGATAGATTCGGGGAAGAGGATCTCATCCTTCGAAGAAAGAGGACCGAACTTATTAGGAAAGGCAAACATGGAGCATACCTGGTCAGGGTGCGCAGAAGAAGAGGGAACGAAAGACTGCTGCGGACCATTTTGAAACTCTTTCCCATCGCTATTCGTCCGATTTTGACGGTCGGTCACTGCGCCTCGGATGGAGGAGCTCCTTGCTTTGAGTTGGTCGCTGAGGCTTGAGGGAAGGACACTACGAGCGGAGGTGGCCCTGAGAATTGCATTCGATACAAAATGGGGGTTTGTTTTCGTATTCGATAGCCTGGCACCAACTGAAACTGCCATAGATGAGATTGACACGAGTGGGGAGCTTGGACGCAAGATTGGCGTTGACACAAATGCGGGCACAAGCCATGCGAGATCGGGCTTTTGTTGCAGGGTCTAGGGCCACCGTTTTCCCAATGTAGTCGCCAATCCAGCGGAGAATGTCTTCATGGTAGAAATGGATGGGAAGCTCCAGGAGACGAACCCAAATAGGCGCGTAATTGATGTCCTGCGTGCTAGGGCAAAAATCTTCTCCCCATTTCCTTAAGAACAAGCTTTTCTTGCCAAAGAACCAGGGGCCTCCGGTCAAGATGCGGTCATGGTCCTCTTGGTTATTCAAACAGATCAGGAAAAAACCTCTGGTGAGGGCCACCAGCTGAAGATCTCCGAGCACACGCCATTTGAAGCCAGCCCATTTTCGAATGGACTCCATATCGGGACGCCCTCCAAGAAATTTGCCCACGAGGGAAAGAGATTCGAAGGAAAGCTTTTCCTTCATGAGGGAATCCGGGAGGACCAAGTTGTCGCCATCCACGACAGGGCAAACAGAATCAGAGGAGGGAAGGGGTCGGTGGAGGCCCACTACCTTTTGCATGTACGACACTGCAGGAGTCCCTCCCGGGTCGGGCCCAAAGGGTGGGTCATCCGGGGGAATCTCCCCAGACTCCAGCACGACAGAGGAGGGAGCATCGGGCGAAGGCCCACCAGCAGCAGGCCGGCAGGCAGGGGCAGGGGCGGAGGACGCAGGGCACGCAGAAGGAGCGGGAAACATTTTTTTTTTTTTTCCAATCTAGAGTTTTAATTATTTTAGTGGGATATTGTTCTCTTCAATTATTTTCCAAGTGTAATGATCGTAAGAGATGGTATTTAATTAAGATTGAACATATTTTTTATATTTATATAAAAATATAAAATCTAGGTTTAAATTTTGTCGACATGTTCAATTTAAGGGAAAGTAATAGTCTGACTTGAGTCGTTGAGTGTGAGCCAGCTTCATGATTGCGGTACCAACCCTGAGCCATCGGGGTTTCTCTTACTACATCCAGGTCGTGTTTACCGAGACCAAATAAAGATTATAGTGGTAGCACCATGATTTAACACTACCATTACAAGCAATAAAACTTATCCTGTAACGAATTATTAAAAAATAATTACCAATTCTTTTATATAAAAAATATATAAAATATAACCTTATTTCTTTAAAAAGTATTTACTTCTTGCATAGAGCTCTTTGTTAGAGTACTAGCATAATTAGAATCTTATAGGCTTTCCATTTTAAAAGAAAGCATCTATGAGTTTCAATTGCCTTTTTATAAAAAGGTAAAAACATCTTTCATTGATTAAAATATAACCTTATTTCTTTAAAAAGTATTTACTTCTTGCATAGAGCTCTTTGTTAGAGTACTAGCATAATTAGAATCTTATAGGCTTTCCATTTTAAAAGAAAGCATCTATGAGTTTCAATTGCCTTTTTATAAAAAGGCAAAAACATCTTTCATTGATTTATTTTAATTGCCTTTCATGGTCTTTCTTTTTATCAATCTTTGGGTGTTATTTATCTGCGAGGTAATTTTTAATAGGGTTGTCAATTTTTTTAACATGGACTTTATTTTTATATATATATATATATATATATATATATATATATATATTTTTTTATTGTTTAGGTTTTTTTATTAAAAGTTATATGTTATTTTAATTATTAAAAAGTTTTTTTTTATTATATAAAATTTAAACATAACTAACGTATATAAATTTTTTAAATTATTAATAATTTTTATTATAAATGTTTTATTATGAAATAAAATGAGATTTTAGAAGTGTCCGAAATTTGAATTGAGTTGCAGTCTAATTATATCTCATTTAGTTTGCTTTGCAGGTTGAAATTAACTCTATTCGTAATATGTAATGACCACAATAAAACAGGTGTAAGTATTTAGCATTGATATTAAGTCATATTTAAACAATTATGATAAATTTTAAGATTAGTAACGAAGCAAAGGTGTTAGAAAATGAGGGTGGGATTGGAAATGTAATATGGATACAGTGGACACCAGATCCATTCTTACACGTTGGAACCTTATTTTACATGATCTTATTTTATTGATATAAAAAAATTGTATATATACTCTTAAAATGCTAAATAAATAAGGGACTTAAGACCACGAACGAAAGGACTTAAAACCATGAGTAACATTATTAATAAATAAATAGGATTTTTTAAAATTAGTTATATAATATTGGAACACACTTTTATATTAAATCATAATTAAATAATAATATTATAAATTAATAAAATTTTCAATTGGTTATATGGGTTTGAGACAAACCCCACCCTTATTACATCATCATCACATAGTAGTATTACAACAAAGCTCGGATATTATCTATGTATCATGTAGCAAAATTTGAACCTTGGTCTCCTCTTTATATATTGAGGAATCTAACAATATTACAAGTTAACAATTCCACGTGTGAAAAATTTCAGACCTATGTTTCCTCTTTAAAAATTGAGGAATCTATTAAGTTTATACCATTATATATATATTAAATTTTATTTAAATTTATTAATATTTGAAATTTAAAATAAACTACAAGAAATTAATTGATTTTCAACTTATGAATGATATTCTTGCTATATTTTATTATCAAAATATTCTTCAATTTATTTACCTTCATTTTCTTTTTTTCTTTGACAAAAAAGGTTGTACTCAAGTCCCCTACCTTACATCACAACTCTAAAGCTTGAGATTTTACAAACATATTCAATTATCATCTCAATTGAGATGCTATAATTAGATACCTATATCTATTATCACAAAAAGAAATTAATTTATATATGTTGATTTTCAACTTATGAATGATATCCTTGATATATTTTATTATCAAAATATTCTTCAATTTATTTACCTTCATTTTCTTTTTTTCCTTGACAATTTTTTTTTTTTGGTAAGTTGGAATTATATAACAAGCGGGTTTTGAAAGGATCCCAAAAACCTTCTTACAACAGGTCAAAAGAACCGAGGGTTAAAACCCAAATGACACATCCAACCCAGTGGGAGACTCATTACAAGGATGAAAATAAAATCCCGTCTAGCTGGAAACATCCGAAGACCACCACAAAGGAAATCCCGCCCAACGGGAAAAATCGGAAGTCAAAAAGGGAAAATACCGCCCAGCGGGGACCCTAGCAAATTTAAAAACCTTCCCAACAGGGAAAACAACAGAAAAAATTACAATCCCGCCTCATGGGGAAAAAAACGCACAATCTGGAAATCCTGCCACGTGGAGAAAACAAGCATGTTTAGGAATCCCGCCAAGCAAGAAAGGCACACAAACCCTAAACCAGCATGTTTGAGAAATCTTGCCTAGCGGGAAAACTAGCAAAATTGAAAGATCCCGCTTGCGGGAAAACCACCAAACCAACCCTAAACCGGGTGTGAAGGGTCCCGCCCAACGGGGACAAAAAACCAGCAGCAAGGGAAGGTCCCGCCCCGTGGGAAACCCAACAGCAACAGGAAATCCCGCCTTGCAGGAAAAAACAGCAGCATGCCCAGAATCCCGCCTTCAGAGAAACCAGCAAGAGAAGGCGAACCCGCCCAACGGGAAAAACCAGCAGTACGCCCAAGACCTGCAGACAAACCCACGACCCCCCATCGGGGAAAACCAGCACGCCCTGAACCTGCAGAAAATCCCGCGAACTCGTGGATCCCGCCCAGCGGGAAAACCAACAACATGCCCAGAAGAACACAACCCCTGCCTAACAGGAACCCCGATCTGGGATGCAAGCTACAGAGGAGAGACAGGGAAGCTGTCCCGTGAGCGTCCATGACTGAGAAGGAATTTGACGAGTAGAAAAAATAGCGGAAGCCATTGCATTGTAAGAACTTGAGCCCCCATCCCAAGATCAAACCCTGCAAGGAAACAAGCCATTAAAACCACCATCAAGAAAACTTCTAGCCCCACCATTGTCTGTCAAGGAATGGATCCAAGGAGAGATGTAGCTGCATGCATGGGCACCCCCAGGACCCAAACAACAAAGTACAGAAAGATCCCTGAGATCCATCCACAAGAACACAAACCCCGGATCTACAAGGAGATCCCGAAGACAAGGGTTTCATGGGGCGACTGGGAAAAACATCTATGGGAAAAGACGCCCCACGAAGCCAAAAGAACGTAGATGAAGATCCTGAGCAGCAACTAGAAAACCAGAGCCAACCCTCTTCCAACAACCTCGAAAGCACACTGGAAACCCGACGAACCAAGAAACTCAGGGCAAGAAACCACCAAACCCTCCTTGCAGACCAACAATCCTGTCAAGAGGGAAACCTGAGAAAACAGAGAAACCTAGAAACTAGGCCTGAGAGCCGACCCGGGAGGGGGGCAGGGAAAAGGAGAAGTGGGACTGGTCAGTTCAAGGGAACCTGGTGCTGGAGCCATCCCTCCCTTGCCCCCCCTCATGAAATTTGGGTAGTTTAGAAGCCCCAAGAACCAAGCTCTATGGCCAACCGTAGTTGTCCCATCCGGGTATACCACATGGCATCAGTCACAAGGGGGTATTAATATATCCACAGGTTGGGCATAGAGAAAATGGAGCCTTGTAGGCCTCTACCAGGAAACAGAACATTTGCCAACTATGCCTACATATCCAGTAGGGTGGAAGTAGTGGGAATGGAACCTGGGTCAGCCACAACCAGCACCCAGGGCATTTGCCAACTGCTCTACGCACGCGGATATATTTTTTCCTTGACAATTTTATTATCAAAATATTCTTCAATTTATTTACCTTCATTTTATTTTTTCCTTGACAAAAAAGGTTGTGCTTGAGTTCCCTACCTTATATCATAGCTCTCTTATGCAAAGCTTGAGAGTTTACAAACATATTCAATTATCATCTCAATTGAGATGTTATAATTAGATACTTGCATCTTTTTTTCACATTAAGTCTGAATTTTTTATAATTATTTTTTTAGATCTTTTTCAATTTTTTTGTAAATACAAATATTCAGCATCATTTTTCTTGACAATTTTCAATCTTTTTCATCTATCCATCCAAGTCAAATCTTGATTAATGTTGGTCTTTGATGATGCCAAGCTGCCATTGTGCCATTTAAATATTCATAATTTCTAAAGGTATCCAAAAATATTATGTTTTTTTTACACATTGCCATTGATGCTTTTTTGACTCCATGTAGATCTAAAATATTGATGCCTTAAGCCATGCCCCCAAAATTGTTGCTGCTTATGGTGGTGTGGGTGCCTATATGCTACAACCTTAACTTGACATTCTATTTTCTTTGATTTTTCAACAATTTGTTTATTTATTTTAAATTCTTCTTCACAAACTTCTCTTATACGTTTCTTTTGATACATCCGTGTACACTTCTAACAAAGATTCTTTGAACTTTATTTCTACTTCTTCATAGAGTCTATTATTTTTTTTGTTAGGTAACAGAATATATACGAGTTTTTTGACAGGATCCCAAAACCTTAGTTACAACTTTAGCCAAGACTAAACGATTAAACCAAAAAGCGGGGCTGCGCCCAAGGCAGCAAGCCGAGACCCGGGGCCCTGGCCCCGGGCCTTACAAAAATTACTAAAAGCCGACAAAACCATGACTAGATGACACCAAAACAAAAACCCGTCCCTGACAGGTCACAGAAGAAGGGCACCTGAAACAACTGGGCCCAGATATAACCCTGGACTAGACGAGGCCCCATGCCGGTCGAGCTACTCCCTGTCGGGGCCGTCACCCAACCTGCGCCTGAGCTCGGCCAGGGCAGTGGCAACGGAGGAGGTTGCTTGGGCAGCCGCGTTCAGAGATCTAATGGCCACGTCGATGAGGCCTCTGATAGCCAAGCTTTGCAAACTGTTGTCTGCCTCAGCATAGACGTCGACGGGCTCCGGGGTTTCCTAAGTGGCCCTCTTGGCACGGTCAGCAGCCCTGCTGCTGCCAGGGAAGGAATCCTTGCAGGCACTCCCAAGAGTCGGGGCCCCGCCTAGGCCTTGGGCCGAGGTTTTGCACTTCTGGGTAGGCCTACGGTGCTTCGGGGCGAGGGAGCCATCGTGCGGAGGGGAGTCTTTGGCACTGGAAGCCTCAACGGGGAAGTTGCCGCACTAGGGGGGGCAGCAGACAGGGGGGGAATGCGGTGGAGTTACGGCTGGTTGGCTAGGGCATGCCTGTACAACACCACCATGAGGCCTTGGTGGAAGGGCCGGGAGTGGTTTTTGCGGGTGAGTTCAATTGACAGACCCAGAGAGTACAGCAAAAAGTAGGGAGTGCTGACCACCATGGCCCCCCAGAGGTGATTGAAATAACTCAAATGAAAACTAAAGAGCCTCTGGTCCGGGTCGTCGCAGGTAATGTATTGCATTACCGGGAATATGGCTTCGTCAAAGGGGGCCGAGAGGTTGGATTGGAAAAGATTTGCCTTGTCCCATTGCTGCTCTGGAAAGTGGGATAGCTCCTCCTCCCAATTGTGCTTGTCCCGCCTGACAACGTGACCCTTGTCCTCATGGTGGAGGCCTGTCATGTTTGTAAGAAACTCATTGTTTACCTTAAAATGCAGCCCCTTAACCTGCACCTCACCGTCGCACCAGGAGTCCAGGAAACCTTGGGTAATCTCATCGTCCACACCAGCGAACTTGCTAAAGAAGGGGGTGAAATGCTTGGCGTTGGAGAACAATTTAGCCGACTCGCTCAAGATGAGCGTGGAGGGCTCGATGTAAACACCTTTGGAAGCCATGGGGTAGGGGAAGGAGGGGAAAACTGGCCAGCAGCACGAGGACAGGGAGCAAGGAAAAACACAAAGGAAAAATGCAGCACTAGCCAAATTTAAAAATGCGCAGGGGGCCGAAGAAGGGGGGAGCCGCCGGCGTCGGGAAAGGACGCTCGAAGTCGAGTGCGACATGAGGGGGGCTGAGGGGGTGTGACTGTAGTCTGCCACACGGGGACAGGGGACGGGGCCACTGCTAGTGCGCTAGGTGGCGCAAGCTGATCAAAGGGGCGCCAGGATGGAACGTGACAGGATAGAGCCACAGGCGGGATGACACGGCATGGGAATCCATCCACGAAGCGCCTGACGAGGAGGCATTCACGGGACTGCCAGATGCACAACCGGAGCAACACAGGTCCTCATCAAAAATAGTCAAACTGCTAGCTTGGCCTAGAACGTCTGCCACCGCGTGGTAGAACTGGAAAACCATCCGATGGGCGAGAGACAGGCCGAGGCCAGGCGACGAGGCGCAATAGGGAAAGAAGACATTGGTCTTCAGGAGACCGCACCAGAGGAAGGACGGGGCCCCAAAATGGGGCACACCGGGGTCCTCCGCATCGCTCACCTGATATTTCAAGACAATGAGAACCAGAGCTTTGGGGAAGTTCGTGGTCCAGGTGGTGAAGGCATTAGCGGGAATGCCTTGGTTCGCCATGATGTCGGCCGCCCTGTTGCCTTCCCTATAGATGTGCTGAAAGCTGTAGTCGAGGAATCCTTGGAGAACAGAGAGAGCTTCCCGGATGTGGTTGTGAATGCGCCAGGAGCAATTACCCGGGCTTCGGGCAGCATTGATGATGACTTGGGAGTCGCCCTCAATGATGACTTGAGAAGGGGCCCCCTTGAGGACGTGCAACCCACTTAGCAGAGCAGCTGCTTCAGCGAAGTTATTGGTCTGGATGCCAAGAGGAGCAACGAACGCCATGACCAGGGCCCCGTGACAATCGCGGATCACTCCGCCCGCCCCGGAGGGCCCAAGATTGCCTTTGGACGCGACATCAAAGTTAAGCTTAACCCAGCCGAGGGGGGTAATCCATCTGGTCAGGGAACGATGGGAGGGGGTGGGAGGGGGACCAAGGGGGAGCTGGATGCCGAGGGAGGAAAGGAGGGCGGCTTCACCCGGTCGTCGGGGCCCCTCAGATAGGGGGATGGATCGAGAGTTTTCAAGAGCAAAGGACACGACCTTTGTTACAATCCATAGGGGGGAATGAGCCAGGGAGGAAAAGGCTTTGCTGTTGCGCTCGAGCCAGAGCTGCCAGAGCATATGGGGGAGGCATGAATCCAAGAGGAAGCGGGTGAAGGGATGGGCAAAGGGGTTGGGCCACTGGAGCAGGAGGTCAGAGATGGATCTGGGGCCCGCCCACTGGATGGAGAATTGAGAAAGGATGAGGCCCAAGACTTCAGTCAAGAAGGAACAGCTGACAAAGAGATGGTTGGTGGATTCCCAGGCATCACAACAAAGGTAGCATCTATTCGAGATCTGGAAGCCCCTCTTGATGAGATTTTTGATCATCAAAATCTTGTTTTGGATGGCCACCCAAACGAAGTGGCTGATTTTGGGGATCAGCTTCTTGGCCCACACCTGTCGGGCTAGGAAGGGAGCCTTTTCGGGGTCTCTCTGAAGGTTGTAGGCAGACTTGATAGAAAAGGCTCCGCTGGGGGTGCCGTGCCAAACACATCTATCATCACCTCCAGCGAACGAGAAAACAATCATCGTGAGGAGGCCCTAGAGTCTGGCAGCTTGGAGCGGGTGCCTAGGGTCCCGGATGGGTGCCCAAGATGCACCTCCCAAGCTTTGGGAGAGATAGCCCGCAACCTTGGGGCCTCTGTTCAGCCCGCAACCTTTTGGAGAGATAGCCCGCAACCTTGAGAATGAGGAGCTCTCTATCAGCCGACAGGGCCTCATCCTGGATCCATCTGTCATCCCAGAACTCAATCTTGGCATCGTCAACGAGGATCCATTTGCTTCCTTTCTGGATTATGTCTTTGATGGATATCAAGGACTTCTAAAAGGCAGATCCATCGCGAGGCTGGGACTCAGCGCACAATGCTAACCCACTCATTAGGGGAATCGGTGTGAACCTTCTAGGCATGCTTGGCCATGAGAGCCTTGTTCATGGGTACCACCCTCCTGAGCCCAATCCCTCCCTCAGCTTTGGGGCGGCAGACCAGGGACCAGGATACCAGGGGAATCCTCTTCTTGTCTTCACTCCCCGACCAGAGAAAGCATTTTTGGATTTGTTCAATGTGGACTGCAATGGAGGCCGGGATTCTGAAGACCGACATGAAGTATATCGGGATGCTTTGCAAAACTGTCGTTAAGAGGGTGGCTCTGCCAGCCTGCGAAAGGAGGTGGCCTTTCCAGGGGGCCAACTTCCTCTTAATCCAATCAATCACCCCACCCCATAGGGATCTGGAAGATGCTCCTATGAATAGGGGGAGCTCGAGGTACAAGGAGGGGAGGAAGCCAGGGGAGCAGCCCAAAATCTGTCAAATTTTGATCTGTCTAGCCAAGGGGGTGTGAATGAAGAAAATCATGCTCTTCCAAAGATTGATTTTCTGGCCGGTCACCTCCTCGAACAGGGTCAAGATATGCTTGAGGATTTTGGCTTGGGGGATTGAGGCAAAAGTTGCCAGGATGGTGTCATCCACAAACTGTTGGTGTGAAACAGGGGGCAGGCTTGACGTAGGACTGATGCCTGAGATGAGACCCTATGACACAGCGCCTGAGATGGTCCGCCCCAGGGCCTCAACTAGGATGATGAAGAGGATCGGGGACATGGGGTCTCCTTGGCGAAGGCCTCTGGAGCTAGAGAAAAATACGGCAGGGGATCCGTTGACAAATATGGAGAACCACGGGGAAGACACGTAGTTGCTGATGAGCCTGACCCAAGAGGGGTGAAATCCAAACTTGAGAAGGACCTTGGACAGGAAGGCCTAGTTGACTCTGTCAAAGGCCTTGTTCATGTCCAACTTGAGCAGAAAGGAGGCCTTTTTGGATAGGACCACTGAGTGAATGGCCTCGTGCATGATAATGACCCCGTCAGTGATCAGTCTGCCCTTGACCGAACTGCCCTGGTAGGGGGCAATGATCAGGGGAAGGATGTCCTTAAGCCGGGTAGCCATGGATTTGGTGAGGATTTTGTACAGAACATTGCACAGGCTAATGGGGCGGAAATCCGTGAGGGATTGGGCTGCTTAGGTCTTGGGGATAAGAGCTATGAAGGTGGAATTGATACCTCTAGGGATGGATCGGGCAGTCTGCAGGTCCCGGATGGCAGCGCACACCTTTGCCCCGACCAGGTCCCAGAATGATTGGAAGAAACGGGGGGGAAACCATCCGAGCCCAAGGCCGCCTCAGGCTTTATGGAAAAGGTGGTAGCATGGATTTCAGTGTCGGACAAAGGTTGTGACAACATCTGATTTGTCGAGGGAGAAACCAGAGAGGGGATGTGCTCCAAAAGGGAGTCAGCCACTCCTGGGGACATGGGAGGGCTATCACCTAGGAGCTCTTGAAAGAAGCGAGTGGTTTTAGCCTGGATGTCCTCTTCTTCCTTAATGATACCACCGTCGCTGTTCACCAACTCAACAATTCTGTTGGAGCCCCTGTTCCTGAGGGTCGATGCATGGAAGAACTTGGTATTAGCATCGCCATATTGGAGCCACAGATCTCTCGACTTCTATCTCCAAAAAATTTCCTCTTGGGCCAGGATGTTATGATACTCGCTGAGAACAAGGCGCTCCTCATCCCTGAGCCCTAGGTCTTGGGAGCCAGCTTGAAATCTAGCCTCAAGGGCTTCGAGTTTTTCTTTGAGAACAACTTTGTTTTCAAAGATGTTGCCGAACATATCCTTGTTCCAGGCCTTGATATGGTCCTTCAGGCGCCTAAGCTTATGATATATTTGTTCAGCTAGGCGTCCAGGGACCGAGGGAGCCCACCAGTGCCTAAACTAGGCCCAAAAGTCTGGGTGATGCAGCCACATGGATTCGAACCAGAATGACCTCCTAGGGGAAGGCCTGTGATCGGTTTCAAGGAGGAGGGGGCTATGATCAGACCCAATTTTAGGGAGGGCCAGTAGGGTGGCGTCAGTGAACATAGGCAAGGCTTCCTTGGACAAGAGAACTCTGTCTAGTCTGACTTGAATATGATTTGCTCCTGCCCTTCTGTTGGTCCAAGTGAACCTGGCACCTTTCAAGTTGACATCCATGAGCTCGTTGAGGGCAGTGAAGGCGCTAAAGTCCTCCATACTCTTGCCCTGGGCCCCTGAGCCCCCACTCTTATCAAATGAAAATAGGGGGCTGTTGAAGTCCCCGACCAAGATCTAGGGCATGGGGGCGAAGGCTTCTCGCATCACGCTAATCTCCTTCCATAGGGCCGCCTTCTCGATGGGACTTTTGGGAGCGTAGACATTCGATAGGATCCATGATCGGTTGGACTTAATGCAGTGAACTAGCATGTTGATGATTCTAGGGGACGAAGATATGAGTCTTCCTTCAAAGCACCGGGGGTCCCACATGCACAACAAACCCCCGATAGAGCCGGCTGCGGGGGAAGACAGGGACTCACAATTATGCCAAGAAGCTTGGGCTACTTGCCGAGCAGCAGCCTCATCTATTTTGGTCTCTTGGAGGAGGAGGGACAAACGGTGATCCCTACGAAGCTAGCCGAGGATCCTTTTCTTGGGGGCCCATTGAGACCCCTGATATTCCAGGAGATGAGCTTCATTTGACACCCTTGAGGGGTCGCTTGCCCCCTTTCCCAGAGTGAGTGGGGGGTTTGGATCGGATGGTGTCAATCTTGGAGAAACCTGCCCCTACGTTCGACAGAGTAGCTTGAGAGCCATTGGCTATGTCATCTTCGATAATCCTGGTTTGTTGATCGCCCAGGGTAGGCCGCCCTATCTTGAGTTTGCTGCCAAAAGCTATGGCAAAGGACCTGCTATGGGTCATCTTGGGACTGACTTCGTCGGGACCAGACGAAGAACTGGCTTCGATCTCCTCATCAAACTTCTCAGAACCACACTCCAAGAGGAGAAGCCTAGCAGGGAACACCGGGGGGGCCAAGAAGGGGTCAGGGGAGGAGCAGGGAAGGGGGGGAGGAGGGGTCCTCGACCAAAGGGGCCGACAGGGGGGGAGGCCTGACTTGATCGCTTGCACAAGCAAGGCCCTACAGAGGGGGGTTCAGAACGGGCTGGGCGGAAGGGTCGGGGAAAGGGACCACAAAAGACGAACCAGTGGAGGGAGCAACCGACAAGGAAGCTTGGCCCAAGGGAGCATCCTTAGGGGCTGGGGGGGTTGCCCTTGGAGGCCCAAGCCTGGGATCTGGGGCCCTTGTGGGAAGGCCTACGAGGAGGGCCTCGACCTGATTGGGAAGGGGGTTTAGAAGGATGCCCTTTCGCATTTCTGGAAACTAGGCATTGGAGAGAGAGGTGGCCCTGAGAGCTGCAGGAGGAACAGAATCATAGATTCTATTATTGTTGTTAATAGTTCTTCAACTTTTAAAATTTTTAGTGGTTTTCAACTTATTTCTTACCATAACTACTTGCTTCTCTTTAAATCCTTGTTTCTACGAGACCACACCTATAAAAGCTTAAATTGCTTTTGATGAACTTCTTATAAAATATATTCATCGCTTCTTCACACCCTAATCAACTAGTTGAAATTTGAAAACCATTACTAAATATTTTATGTAATTGCTATGGTACGATACAACTCCTAGACATGTTTCAGCAGAGTAACATAGGCGTATGGGGGTAGGCATGCGTTCATTAATATGGTTATTAAAATCCAACTAGCTCCCTGCATTCTTCCGTATAACTATGATCTCAGAGTTTTAATGTATGAAACGGGAAGACTACATGTTGACTTCTTTCTTTATAAAGAAAACCCATATTAAATTCATAGGTTCACATTTCACAGAATCTTTGAGTTTTTTAAGTTATTGGGGTCTTGGTTAAACCCCAGGAGGTTGCGCGGTTAACCATAACACTCATTTTGGGTTTTCGTTATAGAGATTTTCTTGGGTAGTAGAATAAGATTGACAATGAGATAATGGGCCAAATTAGTTGTAGAATGTCGGTGGATTGGTTTTTTTAGATTGTTCGTATGGGTGACTGATTTTAGTTGAACCTTCTAATTAAAAAAAAAATAAAAATATAAAAAACAAGGAAAAATAAGAATTTTATGTTAGAAACCTTTCAATTAAAATAAGTATATTTATTTAAATATTATAATAAATAAGAGAATTGATGGAATTAAAATAGTAATATAGTAATATGAAACTTTATTCATCAAAACAAAATTACAATATAAAATTGTTAGCCTTTTCGAGAGGGCAGCATTTTTAAAAGGAAAGCTTCAATACAATATGAAAAGACTTGATATATTCCATCTATACCCTTGTTTATATAAAGAATTTCATTTATCCTAACTTAAATGTTCAAGGGTTGTTACACATGCAAGTGTGGACCCAAACTAGATACTTGTAATAAAAAGATATTTACATTTTTTATAACGGTTTCATCATACAAGCTCATATGTCTATGCATTCCAAGTGCCACATACAAATTACAATAAATTGCATAATAACATTAGGATGGGGTTCTAATACGTCCTTCTGCTTCAAGAAGCTTTGTCCTCAAAAGTTTGGATGAGGAAATTGTTGTTGTAATTGGTGAACTGGTTCCCATGTGGCATCCTTTAATTGTAGTCCCCATCATGTAACTAGAACATCAGTGATGGTGTGGTTATGAAGAGTGCGAGTAAGCTCATCCAAAATTTGCTTGGGCTTCAAGATAATGGATCCTTCTTCATCCAAATCAAGTAGAGTTGATTGAACCTTTACTTTGTTATTGATAATATTTTTCAATGAAGATACATGAAATATTGGATGGATTTTAGAAGAGAGCGGTAGGTCTAGCTTGTAGGGAATTGAACCAATTTGCTTTAGTACCTAGTGTAGCAAAGATTCACTATACATAGCCACCTCATGGATCATGCCACAAGATTGTCAAGGAGATTGGTCAAAAAAATCACCTGATGGATATTTGAAGTAGATAAGAAGGCTTTTAGGTTACCTAGTCACATCATTTGCCCGCTCTTGGTGATAAACAACCCACTTCGCCCCCAATGGCCTTTTCAATGATATCTAAGTCAAGCCCCAACACTAGGTAGAGTCAATGAACCTTTTCAGTGATACCTAAAATGACTCTACTATTCGGGTCAATTTGACTTCCCCATGTGTGAGATTGTAGACTTGGGTATTGCTCATATCTACTTGGCTTTACCATCCCTGCCACAACACCCATCATCTCCCCACCACACTAGGAGATATGGGTAGTAGAAATTTGGTAGCCACAAGATTGAGAAGGAACCCCCATAAAGCCTTGCAATAAAAAAGTTTTGCAGTCCATTCACTAGGATGTTAAGAAGCCTTCATCACCCATGAGTCTAATTGTCCTTTGATATTTGGTCTAAAGAGCCGCAAATCAAGCTTCCTCACTATGCACCAATGGTTCCAAATTATGGAAACATGAAACCATATTGGACCACTTCAAATCCTTAAGTCATGCATTGTTTGATCTTAAATCTATGACAGACATAGACTTCGATACATAGATAAAGGTAGACAAGCATCAAGTTTGCACCAATCATTAGATCATCAATGACTAGTGCTCTTTTTTACCTAAAGCAAATAGCCACAAGCTCACATCGACCATTAGATCTCTTACCTATGGTTGGCACTCTTTTTGCCTAAAGTAGGTAGCTAAGGGTTCCCAAAGCTCGTGGGCCCTTGATATGATATTCGATGACCCATGCTATTTTATTAAATGAAAGTTAGAACAAGAAGGGAAAAGGCTTACCTCAATAAAATACCAAACACATGGCAGTTGCTTGGGGATAGGAGATCAAAATACAATTTAAGAGGTATCCAATATTGGCCAAAAGAGGGCTGCCAAAGTTGACAAACATAGCCTAGCTCATGGCAGTCACCCACATGGCAACTAAACTAGATGCACACCATAGGGGTAAGCCTACCCTTCCAAACCTCCACCCTTTATAAGTAGAGACCTCACTTGTCATCCAATCAGAAGAAGCCGAATTAGCTACGTCAATAGGTGTGTGATTCTAGAAAGGAAGACGATGACATGGGAGAGCTCTAGTTCTTGAAACCTCAAACTATATGAAGGATTAATGGCAGAATATTCCTCATGCGTTGTCCAAGGGTTTTTCCAAAAACAAGTAATGGGCGATGTTTGCAACAACTATCCATCTAAGACCTCAAAAGCTTTCAACATTAATGGCTCCATATCCAAAGACCTTAAAGTGGCCAATTATCAGACGTAGAAGGATCTTGGCCACAAATAAGAACTAGTGCTCCAAATATTCTAAGCAAATTTTTGGAGGAAAAATCCCCTTAGTCTTGGCCTATAAATAGGCATGTAAATTTCATTGTAGGGCATTGGAAGCTACTTGTCTGTAAATTTCATTGTAGGGCATTGTAAGCTACTTTTCTGTTCGTAATAACTGGCCTTGTATGCTCTTCCTTTCACCCCTTTCTCATTTGTATAAGCAGAACTCAAACCTTGAGCCACTATCTAAGGAGTATCAAGCCTCTTTTGGCCACATGACTTTGTAATTTTGATACATGTAGAAGTTATGACTAATTTGTTCTATCCTAATTCTTTTATGTGTTTCTAAATGCTTGGGTATGAATTTAGAAGTATGTTCAATTTTTAGCTATTAGACTGTGGTAAATATGTTTATTTTACATTTTTTATGCAAAGAAGGATTTAGGTCTTAGTGCATTGCCTCTATAGCTTAGGAATTTATTTCCTATATATATATATATATATATATATATATATATATATTTGTTTTTAATCGCATTTTCATTGGTAGAAGCACAAATCGAATCCTATGAAGTTTAAAAGGTGCATAAATATCACATTTGATAAGAAGCCAACCTCTATAAAAATCTTGGAGGTTGCTTTGCAAGCATTTTCTTCACCCATGGAGCTTCCTGTTGTGTCAATCAATGCAAGGTATGGGAGCCTAGATGCATAAGGTCATTGCCCCAAATGGTTGAACACTCTAAGGCGAAAACAATTCAAAGTGGCATGCTTGGTGGGACAAGCTTAATATGTTTGCCCCACAAAACTAGAAGAAAAACCTTTGATAAAAACTTCGATGAAGGTATTAGTCGACCACTTTCCAAAGCATCAAGAAATTCACCTGATGACTCTGCTAAAGAACGACAGGCCTTGAATAAGTCATTTGACAAAATTTAAGACTGAGATTCAAGTGGGAATTTTTATTCCTTGGCTTATTTAAGCAATCCACTTCCGATCTAGTGGCTCTATTTCCAATAAGAGACCCAAAAATATGAGTGAAATATCTATCACTAGGTCCTTTACCAAAACTAATCAACAAGATTTGGTACCACCTCTCAATAAAAGTGCAAGAGAAAGAAATTGATGATGCAACATGGAAGCTTATCATAATCAACCCCTAAGAAGATTTTTGCCATGGAATGTCAAAGGACCTTTGATTCTGCCAACTCCACCTAACATATGGTACCTGATTCCTACCTCAACACATAGATCCCTACTTTATTTTATAGGTGAATATGTCATTACCTCGACTAAACATTTGCATCATATGGTTAGATTGTACGATATTTTATTGAAGAGTAGAAAGTATCCTTAAGGTCATTTACCACTTCCTTCATAGGAAAGGCTCAAGAGTGGTACAATAGTCTCACCCCACACTTTGTCAAGAGTTGGGATTAGATGGTAAACATCCTAATCGACATATTCTAAGAAAAGGGAATAATGTATCCCTCCTCGAACAACTAACATGCATAAAGAGACAATGGATGATTTCAATGTCTAATTCCACAAAGCATGGCAAAGGATTCTTGATGAGACCAAGCCTCCTTCAAGTATCATATTCATCTATCATTTGAAATATTTTAAATCAAAATTAGCCATGATGGTTAAGACTAAAGGAGTAAACTCCTTTTCAGAGGCCTACGAAATATCCATCTAGGCCAAGAATGACCTAATACAACTAGGAAGCCACCTATGCCACATTTGCCTTTGTTTCCCTCCATTCAACCTCTTTATCAACCCACTCTAATCATCCAACTTACTACATGTCATCCTGCTCTTGTTACAAGTTTATGGCAAGCCCAAGCTCCTATCTTGACCCAATTACATCCTTATTCAAATCCTTATGCTTTAGAACTGGAGAAAATAAGGAGTATGATGAGGTCAATTTTTAATGAGATCATGAACCTGAAGAGACAACAAAATAGTTAGGTTTTTTATTAGAATTACCCAAATCCTGCCTTCTAGCAAGACAATCAAAGTTTTTGACCTCCTCAAAATGGGCATCAAAGGCCTTTGCCTCTACGTAATAGAGATGTTGGTCAATCCCAATACCCAACTCAACAGATAATACTTGTACCAATCCCATTACAACAATTTTTTCCTAATCGAGTTAGGGATATTGTCAACATGTAAAATGATTATGTTGAAGATCCCAACATATGGTACTCTTATGCTCATAAGGTTTACTCTTTTTAATATTTTAGCAGAAATGAGCTTCCAACAACTAGGGTAGCCTTGCAAACCCAATCATCCACTCCAAATCTATAGTCATATGCTCAAATATTGAGCCACACCTCTTCGACCTAGCTACAAACCACGTCACCAAGATCCAACTCCTCCATCTCAAAGCAAACTTGATGAATCAAAAGTATATGTTGTATTGGATGAAGTTGGTCCCTTAGCTCCTAGGAGACCATAAGTTCAATCAAATTACATAACCAGGGCCAAAAGGAAGGCAATTGAAGAACAAGTGAAGGCTAGTTAGTTGAACCCTAAACCTCAAAGTATGCCAACGAATACACATAATGATATTCCAACACAAGCTTCACCATATAATCAGGCTCAAGTATTTTTGATACTTGTAAGAGAAGACTTAGAAGGAAGCAACACATGAAATTTTTTTTGAGACTTCCTCCATCAATGAAAAGGTCCAGACCCTTGCCACCATTAAGAATTGTCTAGAATATCATTCTCATTGGATCCTTCAATGTGGTAGACCATTTGAAGAGGTCCACCATAGCAATACCTCTTTGGAACGTCCTGTCAATGCCTAAGCAAATGAAATGCTTGGAGGAAGCTTTGCAAAAGTAGAAGGTGTTAGGCAAACACACAACCTCCTTATCCATATAGACGTCCAATCCAAACCTATATTTTACCACTATACATCGAGATGAGGTTCCAAAACCTAATGGGGTGAGTATTAACTCCTCATTCACCATAGGGAAAAATCAATTTAAGGTAATCAAATATCCCTACTGACTGGGACGTAACTAATATGGGAGATATATTTTTTGAATGAGTCTATGAATAGACAGGAATATGAACATATTCAATTGAATAACACCCTCTTATACCTTGGGGTGTATAGATGGTAAGTTAGGCATATGGAAGTTGTACTTTAATGGAGCTAAGGTCAAGAGAGGAGTTGGTGCTGGCATATACGTGGTATCTCCAAAAGGAATTAAGGTGTTGCAATCATACATGTTGCAATTCAATAGTACAAACAATGACATTGATTATGAAGCCTTGGTGCTCACCCTCCAGCTTGCTAAAAAGGGCATTACGACATTGCAAGTATTTCGTGATATAGAGCTAGTAGTCAAACTTGTAAGATCTCAATGCCTGGTAAAAATAGTCTACTGAAAGCTTATAGATATTGAGTTTGGGATTTAATAAAAGAGTTTGATGTAAATATACAAGTCCTCTCAAGGGCTCAAAACATGGATGTGGATCGCATGGCCATAATTAGGCAATAATTTGATCCTATAAATGACCCAATTCAGAATGTACATCATGTAAAAATGATAGTCATGTCAGTCATACCTGACAATGATACCCATTGACAGGTGTTCATCAACAACAAACATATTTTTTGATTCATTCAATAGGAGTTTGAGTTTTTAAAATTTGGGTTCCTAGATCAAGGAAACATATGAAAATCATATTATATAGCTAAAGTCCAAAAAGCTTCCAAAAAGACTCATCACTTTAAAATCTCTATTTAGCCCTAATGATTGCTTTAGATGAAAAAGAGGTATGAAAACTAACAAAGGAGATTACCAAGAAATAAAGATGGCCCAAGATCGAATGTTGAAGGTAGATAAAGTTGCCACCTTAGAAAAATAAGCCCTAATTCATCTTTGTCAAAATATAATGACATAATAGCATGGAATTACGAAGATCTGAAGGGATATGACATAAGCATCATCCAACACACCATTGAGCTTGCCCTAGACATAAAGTTGATAATGCAAAAATGGAGGATTGTCAACCCTAAAATAGATTCCCTCACAAGGAAGGAGCTAGACAAGTTGATCGAGTCAAAGATTATATACCCTATCAAACACACCACCTGAATCTCTAACCTAGTATTGGTGAGAAAAAAGAATGGTGATATTAGACTATGTGTTGACTTTAGGGGTGTAAATAAGACCTAATTGAAGGATCATTACCCCCTATCCTCAATGGACCAAATCCTTTAAACTATTGCTAACTTTTAAAATTTTCTCTTTTGGACAATTTTTTTGGGTATAACCAAGTGTGTGTGAAAGACGAAGACCAACACAAAATAACTTTTACCACCAAATAAGGAACATTCACTTATCAGAGGATGCCTTCTGGATTGTCTAATGTAGGTGCAATATTTCAAAGGGCTATGGACTTCGCTTCAAAGGCCTCATCAACAATATTATCTTGATCTACCTTGATGAATTTACTATCTTCTCCAAGTAGAAGGAGGATCACATGGTGCACTTAGAAGCAGTATTCAAGCAATGTCAAGAGTTTGGTCTGTTCTTGAATCTCAAAAAGTACAATTTTTGTGTTCCCCAAGGAAATTTTTTGACACATATTATATTGAAGGAAGGTGTTTCCATTGACCTAGAAAGAATATAGGCCATCACTAATATTTCTTTGCCTCAACATAAGAAAGCTCTCTAGTATTCCTTTGGGTATATCAACTTTGTTAGAAGATTTATACCAATTTTATCAGTATTGTCAGGGCAATGAACCTTATTCTAAAAAAGGACCAACCATATAGATGGATTGAAGAAGGGAGAAAATATTTTTAAAGAATTAAGGAAGTTATAGCAAAAGCTCCAATGCTAGAAAATCTAGATTTTAGTAAGGAGTTCATCCTCTACACTTTTGAAGGAGAAGCTAGCATTTCCACTCTACTCAGTCAAAAGGATAGTGATCAACATGAACACTTGATCACCTTCTTTAGCCAAACTCTAAAAGGCTATGAAGAAAGATATAACTTTGTTGAAAAATAGGTTTACACCTTGATCAGAGCATTGAATAAGTTTAGACGTATGGTCTCTAGTAATACAATATTTGCACGTCATCCACTCAAGAATAAAATAATATATAATTGAGGAATCAAATAGCAAAAATAGGGCAGGATGGGTTACTAGATCCTAGAATACAACATAGAGATCAAACCTACTAAAATGGTTAGGGGAAGAGCCTTGTGTCAGAAGATGGTAAAATATGTAGTTAACTAGGAGGTGGATGGAGATATGTGCCTAATCAATTTAAACGAAGAAATTCAAGATTGGGTGGACCAATGGCTTAGATACATGAAAACATGGCAATATATACATGATATAGATAAATCTTAGAAACAAGATTTTTTATTGCAAAACATCCACTTTATTCTAGTTAGAGGTATTTTTTGAAGAAATTTTGATGATGTCCTCTTAAGGTGGGTCAAATCAAACCAGGCTCAACAATTGCTTCTTGAATTTCATCAAGGCTTCTCAAGAGGTCACTACTCAACTCAAACCACTGCTACTAAGATTATGAGAGTTGACTATTATTGGCCCACTATATTTTTGGATGTACATTAATGGGTGATGAAATGTGATGAATAAAAATTCTTAATCGAAAGGAATAGGAATGCATCACTTTGAAACCCATAACGATGGACAAACCATTCTCCTAATGGGGATTGGATTTCATTGGTAGGATCAACCCCTATCAAATAAAGGGGATAAGTGGATTCTCATTGCCACTAATTACTTCACTAGATGAATCGAGGTAATACCCCTACAAGAAGAAACTGAGAAGGTGATAATCAATTTTTTGGAGGAGATCCTAACCCGATTTGGCATCCCTAATATAATTATCACTGATAATGCCAAAACACTCATGAGAGTCAATATCACTTGATTTACTCACCAAAACGACATATATTTAAAATATGACTCAAACTATTACTCCTAAGGGAATGAATTAGTTGAATCCACCAACAAGAATCTGATTATTTCTATAGAGGATCAGGTCCAACAACTAGAGGCAGTGGCAGTTGCATATCAAAAGAGTCTAATGGGACAACAAGATTACTCCTAGAAAGGTGATAGGATGCTCTCTTTACACCTTGGTTAATGGTAGAGAGGCTAGGTTTCCCATGTCCATAGAATTACCAACTTTGTAGTTACTTCACCTGCTAAATATCCAAGAGAATGATGTTGCAATAGTAAGGATAGGAGAGTTGCTCAAGGCTGAGGAACAAAGAGAGATGACTAGAGAATGGTTATTGAGATATTAGGCGGTGACTAAAGCATGGTTTGACAAAAGGGCAACATTTTAGAAGTTCAAGGTTGAATGTGTACTTTAATGAAATAAAAATAGAAGCAAGCCAAGATGCCATACCAAATTTAATGCCATATGGAGTAACCCTTATATTATTACCACCTGTAAGGACAAAAAATTATTCAAGTTATCAATGATAGATGGTGATGCCTTACCAATTCCTGTAAATGAGATCTACTTGAAGGGATTTCCATACAATTTTGCTAAAAAAAAGATATGCTTATGTTTTTTTTGGAAAAATATTTTATCGCAGGGTGTAGAGGGCAAAAACTACCCTACCGCATATAATTCTCAAAAATGCTAGATACGAAAAATATAGAAATTCTTATGGGGTGAACCACGGGGGTATGTTGTTCTCTACACTCGGTGCTAGGGGGAAGGATTCACCAGGAATTAATTTAGGACTCACTCCAAGTCCTCAAGATTTTTTGGATAGTTTGATGTATTCAGTTTCAAGCAATCACCTAAGTTTGGTATTTCTAGATCTATGCTATGAAAGATAAAGGACAATGCAAAAATCAAAATGCAAGAATACAAGAGCTAGCCTAATATGATTCTTTCTTTGAATGCTTGCTAACCTAGGGTTTTATCCATAAAACCTTTAAAGCAAGGACACAAGATAAATGCACAACATTAACCCTAGATGCACAATATATACTTTTCACTTTTAGATGCCTAAGAATCAATAATCAAATCCGATCTTCAAATAATAATATAATTAGAACACTTATCTAGACTGATGGTTGACTTAGCTTTTTTTGCCTCTTGTCCAATGATATTAGAAATACTTGTTCCTACAAGACAACTTATGAAACACTTGAAAATAGAATTAGCATTAGGGGGCCTACTTGGCTATTGGACAACAATGCTTGGAGGCACAACAATCAAGCCCCCTAGGTCCTTTTAGATGACCCTTGGTAACAAAAGCCAAAATTTACCTTTGGAGAATTAAAATAGCAATGCAACAACAGAGAAATATAAAACATATTATGCTATCATGCCCTAAATGCAATTTAGAAAATACTCATGCAATCAAAATCTAACAGATGCCCCCAATTTAGTCCTGGAAAAAATCGCACCTCGTAGATGGCAGACATGATAACACTACAAATGAGGTTTTACTCCATTAAAACGAGGATCGATCTCACTTCTATGAGCGAAAACCCTAAATTAGGGCTAGCAAAGTCGTGACTCATCAGGACAGGTCACAGTTTCGCTTCAAAGACACGAAAAATAAAAGATAAATGTAAAGCATAAATAAATATAGGAAACAAAGTGCACATAACCTTATGGATGATGCAGAAGTAGGTAGAAGAGATCGAGGTATCCAAACAGGCACTCTATTTTCTTTTAGACTACAACACAACAATCCAAATCAATGCAACAAAAGATCAAATCTAAAATTTGCACTTTAGGGTTAGCTTGTAGAAGAAACAGGAAGCAGAGCAAAAGTAAGAATGCAAGAACCAATTAATCATAAGAATTTTGAGCTTAATTAATTCTAAGATCGAGCGCATGTCTCTTTAGGAGTGGGATTAACCCCTCCTTTTATAGATGAAAATCGGGGTGAAAGAAGTGGGAAAACAAACACAAGATGATTCTAAGCATGCTAAAAATCTTAAACCCGGGTCTTAATAAATTAAAACCCTAAAATAGTGAAATCGTGTCCCGTATCAATGGGGTGCGATATCACTTCTACGAAGTTGCACCCCATTCTAACCAAACACAATTTTGCTAAAAGGCTAAAGAAAGACAAGGTAGGGTAAAAGAAGCTTATCCTTGCCTAGGGCAAGGTTCAGGGACCTCTTAGGGGATCTAAGGAAGATTACCCACTAAAAGCAAGTCAATTTTCCATGTCTATATTTTGCCCCCTCTTTGATGCATTTAAGGCCAAGTAACTGTGTCAAAGAAAGGTATAGACTCCTATGGGTAAAAAAGGGCAACAAACACACAAAAGAAAAGGAGTGGCCAGGTTTGGACAAAGGGGTGGCGCAAGAGGGGTACCACGGAAGGATACTATGGACTTTTGCACACTAGGCGAGGGATTATTATCACTAATGCCTCTATGGCTAGGGTGCTCCCTCGAGTTTTGAAAGGAAGGAACTATAAGAACCCAAGTCCTACCCACTTGGTTGTCCTAACATGATGGTCATAGTGTGGAAAATTTTTCATCCAATTCCATAATTTATACTAGTACAAGCATGCTAAATCTTCGTGAGTGTCATTTCGTTGTAGTCAAAATAATCATGAGATCGATACTGGCCAAACATTGGTGTGGACGCCTCAAATAAACTTCACTCTCTCAACCTGATATTCCAAGTTCAGGCAAGGGTTTCTCCTCTAGGGCCCATTTCACCTAGAGGTTGGATGCTTAATTCCCCATATCTTAACATGACTACAAGTCAAGCAAGAATTAGCATGTGCATGCCAAAGCTAGATGAGCGTCCACCTTCCCTAGAGTTCGTCTAGGGTCTACCATTACCCTGGTAACTACCCGATGCCTTGTCTTGATTAAGTAACATGATGTCTCATTCCATCATGTTGCCAGTATCCTATTAGTGATCCAAGCACAAGGTTCACCACTCCTTACTAATAGGGATAACCTAGGAGTGAAGTCCATATCATCCTTCGTAACCTCTCGTCCTGACCCTTCCTGTCAAGAATGCGGTTAACCCTAAGCATGGTGTTTGTCTGCCCACAAGCACCAATAATAGTAGTTAACAAGATTGTCCTACCCACAATCTTGGGTTAGGAATCAAAATTACCCTTTCTATAATATTGGGCTTTTTAGCCATAAGTTTAAGGGTTTATAGGTTACACTAGTTTTTAGAAGTAAGCATTAAACTATTATCTGTAAGCTCTTAACACCCAAGCTTATATTTTCAAGAAAATAATAAATAACTTTACCCTTTATAAAGTTTCAATAAAAAAGAAAAAAAATAAAACTTACTACTCTAATTTAATTAAACTCAATCGATTCCCATAATACTTAAAAATGATAATGTTTTCCTTGAATTTGAATGTGTGGCCACTTATAGAATTTTAATTTAAACTATATAACCTCATCCTAAGCTAACAACTTTATAACATAAATGACTTTATACATACTCTATCATAGAGAACATAAATTTTAAATCAAATTATATGAATTATAATTCCACTACATACTAAGACATAAAGTGATTTTACAAACGGTATAATTGTCTAAACAATCTTTTCAAAAAATACTATCTATATAAATATTTTTAGTGTTTTTCGAATTTCCACATAATTATCTATTATTTTTTCTTTTTCCTTCGGAAGCTATAATAAAGGTTTTGAGGATACTATAAATTTTTTTTAAATACGACATGTGTTAATCTACATTTGAATCATCGTTTCGATATCTAGGTTTTCTATGGTATAAATTAGACTTTTCTATTTTCTTTAAGATAACCTATTATTTTTGAAAATAATAGGTAATATTTTATTATTTTGAATAAAAGTTTCTTTGAGATCTACTATCGAAATTATACGCAATCTACGTAAAGTATATCATAGCAAATTTAATTTATCTATTCAATACGTCAACACGGCAGAGAAAAGAACAAAAGCCAACAAGATTTCCTTCACAATTGTTGCTTGTCAATTATTTATGAGACAAAGCTATTCATTTAGTATACAGTGTATCTGGCAGGTTATAACATATCTATTGAAAATATTGATAGACGCAGCAGGAAATTAAAGTCATGAGCATCAAGTTCGAGTATTCTCCACATTCAATTTAAATAAAACTGGGTTCAAATACAATCTCATCTCTATTGAATTTCCAGACTTCTATATTCTTTAATACATAGAGAAGAGTACATGTATACAATTTTCCACAGAAACACCTGCCGTAGAGTAACAAGCCTATTCCAAAAAGTATATTCAAAATTCACATACAAGCACATGATGCATATTTCATCAAATCCTGTTTAGTTTTCGATGACAAAAGTATTGCACTTTCTCGGAGGACATCAACTAGGGAATCAAAGCGGCTTACTATAATGAAAAATGCAGCTACTTCTATATGCATTCATAATGCATGCCATTCATGAAGCTATCCACATACAACCCAATTATTCTACCTTTAATTTACCTAATCATTTTAAAAACATCGTTTCTTTTGGATTATTTCAAACACAATGACATACATTATATACAGAGCTGCCAAAACTATCTTATAGAAGAAATTACACGAAAAGCTTACCCTTCTCAAATTTTCTGCTGCAGTAAATCTCTGTCTGTTGCCTAAAACCAGGCACATCAATCGCCACCCAAGACACACCATCCCAATTTAATTTTTCATCTTGTTTTATAGAGAAGGGGAGACAATTTTGAGGGTTACACTTGTATTCCTCATGCAATGCTGTTATCCATGAATGACCAAGTTTAATATGGACATGTTGAACATATTATATTATTTATTAATTTACTTTACTTTATTTACTTAATAATTACTATACCTTATTTCATTTAGGCCTTTGTTTAAGCTTATAATTATATTTATTTATTTTTGGTAATTTTAATTTTTATTTAATATATTATTATTATTATTATCATTTTATATTTATGTATATTTTTATTATTAATATTATATATTTTTATTTTATTAATATTATATTATATTTTTTTATGGAATTATAAATAAAACATACAATATCCCTAGAATGCATCTACATGAGCCACTGACGGATGTACTGTTGATAGGGATTTAGACCCTAGTAATTGTGAATACCGTGCCACTCATCACTTTCCCCACTTACCTATTGTTGGTGCTCTTTGTCTGCTTTCAGGAGGAGGTATACTCTTCTATACCGCTTTCTTTTTTCGGAGACACCTGCACCTACAATCATAAAAAGATCAACAATACCACATCCTTACAAATAAAACAATCAACCAAATAGTTCATTAAATGAGGGTTGTTACAGGAACAATCCTTAGGAAACTTGAAAAGAAAGGAAGAAAAAGCTAAACAAAAAATACAGAGAACAAAACAAGCAAGCAACAAAGCAAAGATTACTAGGTATAACATGAATCTAATGCAGCTAGCATGAAATACATAGAAGAAAGGGGAAGATAGAAGAAGGAAAGAGAAGAAGAATGAGAATAAGAAGAAAAAGAAGCTCCAAAGGTCAATCATCTAAAATCGAGAAGGCTAAATCAAAACCCTGACTAGAGGGTGTTATGCTCAAAAGATGGTCCATATATGGAGTGAAAAACCTGCTATGGGTGTAGTACTCGCTAATATGGACAGATGGACAAAATATGGAGCGTAACCCGCTATGGGTGATTGCTCAAATGATAAAATTATGAAGCATAACTCGCTATAGATGATTGTTTACTAGTGACTGTTGTAGGGCAATTACCCACTAGGATGTATGTCGAGGTCTACTAAAATGGCCAAGGAGCTGATCTTGTAATGGGGTGTTGAGCCTGCTGAGTCAAAGAGAGATGTGACTTGATAGGGGTGATATATGATGTATGTTGATGTGAATTATGTATATGCTAGTACTACCCGATAGGGTGTATGCGGATGTATGTATGAGCCAATCAATATGAGCATAACACAACATGAGTGTGTGCATGTGCTAGAAGAAATAAGAGGAAGAAAATGAGGAGCAAATAATTGTGCATGTGCACCCCCTGCTTGAAGTTTCAACAAGTGAAAAATTCAAGAGGGAGGAAGTGATCAAACAAAGAAGAGAAGAATGTATATCCTTGTATGAATCAAAGAAAGAAAAAGAGAAATAATTATCATGCAAAAGACAAGAATATACAAAAGGAGAATTGTATTCCTTGACTTTGATGAGAGATGATGAGCATTATAAAAATTTCAAAGTCAAGGAAGACAAGAAGAGGAGAGAAGAAGAAAGATGTAGGAGAAAACCAAGAAGAGAATTCGAGAAGAAAAGAAGAAAAGGGATGGGGGTTCCTAGGTTGGGGTTTTGCTAGGCATCAGAGCCCTAGTGAGAATGCAATGCATGTGAGCTACAACCTAACTAGGTATCATCACCTGCCATTGTCGTGAATCCCCAGAAACTATATGAACAAGCAACTATGAGCAAGCAATGATGCAAATATGACAAGCAATATGCAAGAACATAATGTCAAGCAATCATGCAAAATATGATAGGCAAGCATGTAAAATATGTCAAGAAAACATGCAACATGATCTAACTAAATGCATATGCAATATAAAAATGGATCAAGTATAATATATTTTTAAATGCATTATATTCATTGGTTATTTAAGCTCTTTACCATCCATAGAAGCCAACTTATAAGCACCTGAGCCAAACTTAGCCATTATGACAAAGGGCCCCAACCAGTTGGGTTGAAACTTACCTCGAAGATCAACATGAGCATTAGTGTTCTTTTGGTTTTCCTTGAGGACAAGGTCCCCAACCTCAAAAGAATGGTTGCGAAATTTATTAGAGTAATATCACTGGAGCCTACCCTGATAGGCTCACAAATGCTCTAAGGCATGAATGTGCTTCTCATCCAAAAACTCCAATTGGCACAAATGGTATGCATAATACTCATCACCGACCTCAACATCTTGCAACAAGATGCACAAAGAAGGAACCTCAAGCTCAAAAGGAAACACCACCTCAGACCCATACACCAAGACATATGGTGAGGCCCCTATGGGAGTACGCACACTAGTATGGTAGGCCCACAAGGTAGGATAAAGTTGAGTATGCCAATCACGATCGGTCTTACTAACTAGCTTCTTCAAAATCCTGATCAAGGATTTATTGGATGCTTCAGCTTGTCCATTACCCTGAGGATAATAAGGAGTTGACCATCTATGTTGAATCTTGTACTTAGCACAAAGATTACGGACATCCTTGTTCTTGAAAGGAGTGTCATTGTCAGAAATAATCACCGAAGGAATCCCAAACCTACAAAGAATTTGGTTGAAGATGAACTTGAAAACCTAAGTTCCAATCACCGTAGCCAGGGGCATGGCTTCAACCCATTTAGTGAAGTACTCTATCGTAGTAATGATAAACTTGTGACCATCATATGACATTGGGTTAACCTTCTCGATAATGTCCAACCCCCACATGGAGAATGACCAAGGGGAAGAAATAACCTGAAGGTCTTGAGAAGGAGCATGAATAAGATGATCATGGTGTTGACACTTGTTGCAACACCGAACATAATCGCATGCATATTTCTCCATGGAAGGCCAATAATACCCCATTCAAAGGAGCTTTTTGGCAATAGAATTGCTACTAAAATGGCCTCCACATGAACCTTCATGAGCATCACTAAGAGCAAGTCAGGCTTCATCGGAGTTAATACATTGCAAGAGGATGCCTTCAAAAGAACGTTGATACAAAGTATTGCCAATTATAACAAATCGGCATGCTCTTTTGTGCAATAGCTTGCACTAATTGTGATCTAAACCATTAAGCATTGATCCATATTTAAGGAAATTAAAGATGTTATACCATGGTTTAGGTGGGGAATATTCGATGGTAAAACACTCTAGGGGATCCAAACAAGAACTCAAAGACACTGGTTCCTGGAGTTTTTGAATGATAATCGAAGCTTGATCATCTTCCAACTCCAAAGGGAACAAAGATGTAGCAGCATCCATGGCATCCGTATGGCGATTTGAGGATCTAGGGATAGACTCTATGGTTACCTGCTCAAAAGAAGACAACAACTTGGTAACAATATCCTTATATGGTTTAAGTTTTATCATCCCAAGTCTGATAAACGTCGTTGATCTGATTAACCACAAGTTGAGAGTCACCAAATAATGAAAGGACCCTAGGTCCCTAACCTACAAAGCTAAGGCTGCTCTAAGACCAAGGATCAAAGCTTCATATTCTGCAGTGTTATTTGTGCAAGAAAAATAAAGCTTGAAGGACAAGGGGATGAGCTATTTTTGTGGTGTAACTAGAATGACTCCAGCTCCAACTCCCTTCATGCAACGGGATCCATCAAAAAATAAAGTCCAAGACTTGGACTCTTCAATTTTGACATTGAAGCACTCATTGGGAAACTCAAAAACTATAGGATGGGCAGCTTCTAAGGGAGTGGAGGCTAACTAATCAACAATCACCTGACCCTTGATAGTCTTATGACCTATGAAAGTTAGGTCAAACTCACTAAGGGCCAACACCCATTTAGCAGCTTGACCTGAGAGGTGGGGTTTAGACATCAAATAGCGCAAAGGATCAAACTTTGCAACCACTAATATCTTATGGCTGAGCATGTAGTGCCTTAACTTCTAGGAAGCAAACACTACGACTAGACAAAGATTCTCTAAGGGAGTGTACCTGGTTTCATAGCTGACCAAAGTTCTACTAATATAGTAGATAGCTCTTTCTTTATTTTCATCATCATGTTGAGCCAGCATGGCTCCCAAGGCATGAGTTGTGGCTGCTATGTAAAGCAACAAATGCCTACCAAGCATAGGGGAACTAAAATAGGTGGGGAGGTGAGATACCTTTTGAGGTCATCAAAAGATTTCTGAAACTCAGAATCCCATCAAAAAACTACATCCTTCTTAAGGAGCCAAAGGAAAGGCTGACACTTATCGACTAACTAGGCAATGAACCGATGAATAGACTACAACTTACCTTGCAGACTACGCAATTCAGTCAAGGTGCGGGGAGGAGGTATATCAATGATAGTTGCTATCTTAGTAGGGTCCACTTCAATGCCTCACCTAGACACTATGAAGCCTAGTAGCTTGCCAGATGTGACTCCAAACACACACTTAGCAGGTTTAAGATGAACTTTATATTGCCAAAGCCTTTCAAATATTCATCTTAAATCATGGACATGATCCTTTCATTCTAATGAATGAGCCAAAAGGTCATCCACATAGTCCTGGAGAATATCATGCATCATGTCATGGAAAATATAAGTCATGGCCCACTGATAGGTAGCTCCCACATTTTTCAAGCCAAAAGGCATGACTTTCCAGTAGAAGGTACCCCATGGAGTAGTGAATGTTGTCTTGGCCTGATCTTTAGGAGTAATCATAATCTAATTGTAACCTGAGAAACCATCCATGAGCGAAAGCATTCCACATTTGGTAGTGAAATCTACAATCTGGTCTATGTTGGGAAAGGGAAAATCATCCTTGGGACATGCTAAGTTAATGTCCCGAAAGTCGGTACATACTCTGATTGTTCCTTCTTTCTTAGCTATAGGAACGATATTAGAAATCCAATCAGAATAGTCGATGGCTTTTATAAAACTAACATCAAGGATGTTTTGGAGCTCCTCCTTGATTGAGAGGGCGACCTTTGAATGCATCTTTTGAAGCTTCTGCTTAATAGGCTTAGCACTAGGCTTAACTACCAAATGATGCATGACAAGGGAGGGATCAAGCCCTGGCATGTCGGCATATGACCAAGCAAAAATATCTTGATATTATTTCAATAAATTGGTCAATTGCTCCTACTCATCCATGGTCAAGGCTTTGCCTAACTTAAGGATTCTAGGGGCTTCCTCAGAACCTATGTTCACATCTATGGTCTCCTCAATGAGGATGGAAAAATTATCCTCAAGAGGAGGTAGGGCAGGAATCACTCCTAATTGCTCAAGGTCCTCGGGAGACATAGAACCAAAGTCCACTTGAGAACTAGAAGACTCAACCTATGCTATGCAAGGGATAAACCCGTCAAAGCAGATGTCATTCTGAGGTAAAGCCTCATCTATAACATGTGACTCTGGGGTTAAGACCATAGGAGAGGGTGGACCCTCATCCTCAACACTCCACTCTAAACCTTGATGAGATTCATCAAAGAGAAGATCTAAACAAGAAGAGTCATCTTGATCCTGTGATGAAATATTTGTAGAAAATTTCTTAGAGGAATATTGTGAGGAATGAATTTGGGCTAAATCCTTTGGTGAGAAAAATTCAAATGGATGAGGATCACCCATGATAGAAATGATTTGATTTTCAAATTCAAACTTCACACAATGATGAAAAGTAGAAGGGACGACCTTCATCGCATGAATCCACGATCATCCAAGAAGAAGATTAAAATATGCAGGACAAGACACCATGTAAAATATTGTGTTCAAAATTTTAGGTCCAACTCTAAGAGGGAGTGATATAGTACCACAAGCCTTTTGAGACTCATTGCTGAAAGTTTTAATGATGTCACTAGTTACAATTAAATCTTCCTCTTTCAATCCAAACTTTTGAAAGAAATGATGTGTACATATATTAAGCGAAGAACCATTATCAATCATAACCCTTTTGATGAGAGTATCCCCAATAAAAGCAGTGATATATAAAGATGAATCTTCTTGCATTTCTGAGAAAGACATATCATTATCTGAAAATGTGAGACGAAGCATCCCAAGAGAACTTACAACCTTTGCTATATCACTAGGAGAAATATCTAGAGGTATTGGTTGTTGCTTCAAAATATTTACCATAGCTTCCTCATGGGCTTGAGAATTCTGTAAAAGTTCTAAGAGAGAAATATTTGCTGACATACTCATCTCCTATTGAGATCGCTAAATTTGTTGACTTTGTACTAACTTCTCTGAAGTAGTTGTTATCATTCCAACCATATTGTTATCGTACTGATGTGGCACACTCTTATAGGATACTTGGTTGGTTTGTCTAGTTCTATCCTAATTCTTTTGGTTGTTGGAAGACTAAAAACTACTGGTGTCAATACGACCAACATCAATTAAATCTTGAACCACATGCTTCAACTTCTTACAAGAGTTTGTCCAATGTCCTTCTACTCTGTGATATGTGCAATATTGACCTACCTTATACCAATGAGTTGTAGTATCTGGTTGTCTTATAGGAGGTAGTTCAATAGCCTTAGCTTCTAATAATTGCTTCAAAACTGCTTCCATAGGTATATTAAGTCTAGTAAAATTCCTTTGAGGAGGTTTTTGAAGTACAATATTTTGTAGGCTATTGGTGACATTATTAATAGGCCTACTATCATTATTACCTCTTGTATGCTTACTCTTATGTTGAGACTTAGTAGACTTTTCTTCTTTATTCTTAAGTTGACCTCTTCTAATGAGAGCTTGTTCCACTTTTTTGGCTAACTCAATTGCTTGATCAAGAGAGGTAACAGTAGTAGTTTCTAGTGCATACGATATCTGTTCTTGTAAATTACTAATGAATATATCAAGCATATATTTCTGAGACACAAGTTGTCTTAATCGACCAACTAAACTTCTCCAACAAGCTAAGAATTCTGAAAAACTTTCTTCTTTACTTTGCTTTAGGTCATATAGGTCTCTCATTGTCACTTCCTTTTCAATATAAGCACTAAATTGATGAACAAAAATTTCTGCAATCTTTTCAAAGCTCTTTAAATAATAGTTGGGCAACCGATAATACCATTCCAATGCAACCCCAACAAGACTCTTTGGAAATGTTTTCAATAGAAGCATATCATCATAAACAAGATCATGGCAAGCTATTTTGAATCCCCTTAGATGCTCTATTGGATCTTTTATCCCTTTATAGATTGGTAAAACTGGCATAGGAAAATGCTTGGGATAAGGTCTAGCAACAACAATAGGATCCAATGGTTGACTACACATTTCCTTATAATTGTATGTAAATCCTGAAGGCTGAATCATATCCATCCTCGAAACCAACTGATTCACTATATTTGCCAAATTTTGCATTTTTGAATTATGTGTGTTTCCAATATTCCCTTGATTTAAGTTGGACATGAGAAGGTTGTTGTTATATGTGGTGCCTTGTGAGAATGGAAGATTAACTTGTGGTGGAATAGAAGTAATAGTGTTGACATTAGAATATAAAGGAGGAAATTGAAAGCAATTTTGGGTGCCATTACTAGTTGGAGGAACGGGTGGATTCCATCCAATGTTGGTGGTCACAGTAGTGGCATAAGTAGGTGGATAGGTTTGATTACCATGATTCAAAGGTTCACTCAAAGGATTTTATTGAGGTGGAATATCCTTTTCAAGTAATGCTTCTTCCTCTAAGGCTAGATCCAATGCATGCTTATGATATTTATAAAAATTCCATACATGGTCAAAATATTTAAAGATGAGATTCCCATTGGGATCTCGAATAGGATCAAGATGATTATCAACCTCTTCTTCCAGGTTATGATTTTCTCTATCAATTTGATCATTCTCATGAAAAATATCATCAAACCTAAGGAGTCTTCATCCTTCCCCAAGGTTAGAAGCCATTGAGAAAAGAGAAAAATACAAGAAGAAGAACTAAGACCAAAGAGACCTACGCACTTACACAAGGAGATTATATTTTTAAATATTTGGCACACAAATTAATGATCTTGCTTATTATTTTTAAAATAAAAGGAGGTGTTCACGTCGGGTTCACCAAATATGTAGAGGGGAAAAACTGCCCTACCACGTACAATTCCCAAAAAGGCTGGATCCATGAAAGATAGAAAGCCTTATGGGGTGAACCACGGGGGTATGTTGTTCTCTACACTCGGTGCTAGGGGGAAGGGTTCACTAGGAATAGTTTTAGGACTCGCTCCAAGTCCTCAGGAATTTTGGGATAGTTTGATGTATTCAATTTCAAGCAATCACCTAAGTTTGGCCTTTCTAGATCTATGCTATGAAAGATAAAGGACAATGCAAAAATTAGAATGCAAGAATACAAGAGCTAACCTAATATGATTCTTTCTTTGAATGCTTGCTAACCTAGGGTTTTATCCAGAAAATCTTTAAAGCAAGGACACAAGATAAATGCACAATATTAACCCTAGATGCACACTATATGCTTTTCACTTTTAGATGCCTAAGAATCAATAATCAGATCAGATCTTCAACCAATAAAATAATTAGAGCACTTATCTAGATCGGTGGTTGACTTAGATTTTTCTGCCTCTTGTCCAATGATATCAAAAATACCTTTTTCTACAAGATAACTTATGAAACACTTGAAAATAGGATTAGCATTAGGGGGCCTACTTAGGCCACTATACAACAATGCTTGGAGGCACAACAGTCAAGCCCCCTAGGTCCTTTTAGATGACCTTTGGAAACAAAAGCAAAAATTGACCTTTGGAGAATTAATCATAAAACAACAATGCAATAGTAGAGAAGCAAAAAATAGATTATGCTATCATGCCCTAAATGCAATTTAGAAAATACTCATGCAATCAAAATCTGATAGATGCCCCTAGTTTAGTCCTAGGAAAAATCGTACCTCATAGATGGTGGGTGCGATAACGCTATAGGCGAAGTCATGCTCCATTAAAATGGACATGATCTCACTTCTGTGAGAAAAAACCCTAAAGTAGGGTTAGCGAAGTCATGTCTCATTGGGATAGGGTACAATTTTACTTCAAAAATATATGAAACAAAGTGCACACAACCTGATGGACGATGCAGAAGCAAGTAGAAGAGATTGAGGTATCCAAATGGGCACTCTCTTTCCTTTCGAACTACAACACGAATCCACCAAACCACATAGCAATCCAAATCAATGTAGCAGAAGATCAAATCCAAAATTTGCACTTTGGGGTTAGCTTGTAGAAGAAAACAAGAAGAGCGAAAGTAAGAATGCGAGCACCAATTAATCATAAGAATTTTGAGCTTAATTATTTCTAAGATCGAGCGCATGTCTCTTTAGGAGTGGGATTAACCCCTCCTTTTATAGATGAAAATTGGGGCGAAAGAAGTGGGAAAACAAACACAAGCCGATGCCAAGCATGCTAAAAATGTTAAACCCAAGTTTTAATAAATTAAAACCCTAAAATAGTGAAATCACACCCCGTGCTGATGGGGTGTGATATCGCTTTGCAAAGTCGTGCCCCATCGTAATCAGGTGTGATTTCTCTAAAAGGCTAAAGAAAGGTAAGGTAGGGGAAAAGAGGCTTACCCTTGCCTAGGGCAAGGGTTAGGGACCTCTTAGGGGCTCTAAGGAAGATTACCCACTAAAAGTGGGTCAATTTTCCATGTCTGCATAAGGATCAGCTATCAGAAATGGGACTCAAAGCTATAAAAGAGGTTAAGGCTATGAAGTAGTCAAAATTGACAAATTGTCAAATATTAGGAGGAAGGAATGTGACTAAGCGCAAAGGCAATTGCTATATCTAAGGGAGACTTCAAGATAATGTGAATAGTTTGATTGCATAGAATAAATGGCCTTAGTCACATGAGTGGGTAGTTCCCCAAAGAGAGCACCAAAGCAACAAAAGTATCAAAATATGCCAAGAGAGGTGATATCTCAAGATTTGCATTCACCACCCATAGATAATCTAATTAATCATGAAATGGTGACCATAGTTTGCATAATGTGAATATACGAAAAAATATGGTAAATAACTTGTCCTCTATCTAAACTTGTGTGGGAAGTAATGTCATATTAAGCAAATATTATATTTGGAAGAAAGGTAGCGATATTATACATCACTCTAATATAAGCAAGATAAATCAAATCCAAGAAAAAATATTAAGGATAGAGAACACATGAATTCACAGAAGGTGAATTCAATGTAGGTTGATGTCACCACTCTAGGAGAAAACTCTATAAAAGGTTGACTTATATTAATTCATTTTATACACTAGAGTTTCCAAATTAAGCTAATATTGTAAGGTTCTCTTCCCTCCCTTTCAAGTTTGATTTTGATGACTCTGTGCCCTATATATAAGGCCTTCCTTCTCTAGGTCCCTAATCTCCTACAAGCAAAAGATCCCCTATGAACCGATACTATTATAGTGAATATTCTTTACGTACAACCACCTCATGGCTTGTGCCATAATATTGTTGAGGAGATTGGTTGAAGAAATAATCCAATATATACTTGAAGTAGATATGAAGGGTTACGTGTTATCCAACCATGTCAATTTTCCACTCTCGATAATCAATGACCCACGTTGTCCTCAATAGTCATTTTGGTGATATCTAAATTGAGCCCCACCACTGAATAGAGTGAAGAAGCCTTTTTGGTGATAACTAAAATAACTCTACCATTGGTGGGGGTGTGATTCATATAGAGGATTTGATTTGATCTGACTTCCTCATAGGCGAGCTTGTAGACCTAGGTACTAGCTACATCTACTTGGCTTCACCATCCCCATCCTAGTGCTCATCATCTCACTACCACACTAGGATATTTGGGTGAGAGGAATTAGGTGGTCATAAGATAGATAAGGGATCCATGTAGAGCCCTATATGCAGAGAGTTCCATAAACCATTTTCTAGGATATTTTAAGAAGTCTTCATCACCCATGACTCTAATCATCCTTTGATATTTGGACCTTTGGTCTAAGGGACCACAAGTCGAGTTTCTTCATCACATACCAATGGTCCTAGATCACATGAACATGAAACCATATAGGAGCACTTCATATCCTTAATTTATGCATGCCATTTGATCTTAAATCTATGGTAGGTACCAAATTTGGTACACAAAGAAAGTTGGACAAGCATCAAGTTCATGCTAGTAATTGGATCCTTCATCAATAATTAATGCTCATTTTTGCCTAAAGCATATAGTCATAGGCCCACGTCGACTGTTGGATATATTATCTATGGATAGTGCTATTTTTCCACCTAAAGCAAGCGACTAAGGATCCCCAAAGCTTGTGGACCCTTGATTTAACAATCAATTTGTCGTGGTATTTTCCCAAACTAAAGTTATAATAAGAATGGATAAGCCTCTTTTGACAATACACCTTTGTAATTTTAATACATATAAAAGCTATTACTAATTCCTTTTTGTCCTACTTCTTTTGTGTTTTTAAATACTTGGGTAGAAATTCAAATGTTCAATTTTTAGCTATTAGACTATGGTGAATGTGTTCATTTTACCCCATTTTATGCAAAGAAGAAGGATTTAGATCTTGGCACATCACCTTTGTATCTTAGGATTTTGTTTCTTACATATTTTATTTTATTTTTCTATCACACTTTCATTGGAAGAAGCATAGACAAATCCCATGAGGTCTGAAAGGTGTGCAAAGATCACATCCAATGATAAGTCAACCTTTGTAAAAATCCCATAGGTTTTACAAGCATTTTATTTACCCATAAAACTTCTTGTTATGTCACACAATGTGAGGCACATGTGCCAAATATGTTGGGTTGTTACCCTAAATGATCGAGAAATTTTGAGGCAAAAACACGTAGTAGGGGCCATAAAATTTTGTTGCAAGCTTTTGGTATCCACAAAGTTGTATTGAAGATTGTTTGTATGGTTGTAGACAAAAAAATATCATATCTCCAGCATAAAAATTGCACTCTTAATAGTGTCAATAAACCTATTGATGCATATAGTTTGGGCCATCTCCAAGTTCTCCTTGAAATTCTAAAGAAGTGTTGCACACTAGCAAAGAGTGGTATCTATTGCTTGGACCCTGGAAATTCTTGGAATATAGGAGGATTGTGTTGTAGGAGGGTATCCATATACTACTTTAAATGGTATAACCTTCATAGTAGTATGATAAAAAGTGTTATACAACCATTCTACTATAGAAAGCTGATAAGGATTAATATTATATTCTATAATATTATCCATTTTCACATGGATCATGATGTATTGCATTTAATACTCATACAAATTGTGTGTATTAAATGTTGGCTTCTAAATGCAAACATACCTATAAATATATTTTTGATTGATACAATTCTCAGTTTTCATTTGTGCCATTTTGTGTCATCTATTAAGAGTATTATCCACATAAGTGGTATCAAAGCAAGGTGTAAGGATTTGGATATTATCCTCTTCCTGAGACTAGATTGGTTCAGAAAGGAATGAGAAAACCAACCCATGGATATTGAGTGGTGAATATTATTTTCCTTCTGTAGATACCTTCAATACCTTTTGTTCATGAAAACTATCAACGGGGTCCCTTTGACTCTAACCCTCAGCTAGCTGGGTCCCTTTGAATCCAACCTTCAACTCCTATTATCGCAGATCGATCGTTGTTTGAAGCAACATCTTTGGGTCTCACTTGCACATCTTTCGACTCTTCATGGTCTTCTATCGACTATAGTGACAAAAACATCCCAACACCGTTCGGTATTTTTGTTGATCTTGTGACAATTTCAACATACCTCAAAAAAATCATTTTGGTATTTCTCTGGTGACATCTATAGCATCTCTATGCTCGAGTCGTACCGAAGCTTCCTTACTAATGGCCAATCTGTAAAGCTCATATTTTTCTACCAGCATTGACCACGTCTTCTTTTTGGAAGCTATTTTTTTATTGTTTTGGCACTTTTCTACAACTTGATCTCCTGGTTGATAATGACCAACATTTCCTTTTTGATCGCTATCATCATCGTTTTCGCTCTACAAGTGTCATTTTACTGTACCAAGTTTTGTCGCTCGATTTATTGGTAGCTACACATAATCTATGTGAAATCGATGCAATATCGGTCTTTTTTACTACCTTTTTAACTATTTACGGTGCCCACTACACTTTTTGGGACCATTCCATTTTATTGCAGCAATGTTGTAATCAAAGCACCAAGTTTTTTGGTGAGCGTAGTGCACACTAGCAATTTATTTTTGCTTGGATCTGACGATTTCGTTCTCCATTGTGCATTTTCTAGTATATTATTGACATTTCTGGCCACCTCCAACATCTTCAGAGGACTTCCAAAACTTCACAGTATTTTTTGATAGACAATCCAACGTCACAAAAATTTTCGGTGGCAACCAAATTTTACGGCAACCAAAGTGTTCGACACATTTTCAAAGGTTTTTCCATCTCGGACAATATTTTTCCAGTGCACCTCTCTCGTTTCCATTTTTTGCCATCTATCCAAAATTTTTGGCATTACCACAATGAGACCAAATAATTACCGATGAAAAAAATTTACCCATCTTTGAAGGTTCTTTTAATTTATTTTTGTCGTGTTTTAAATTTTTTGTCCTTGTTATTATTTTTCGACAGTCATTTTCTCTTTTCGACAATGATTGTAACTTCATTTTAATACAAGATATAGTGGGTTTATCCCACACTTGTGTAGTTGTCGATGTCTATTTTAAATTCTATCTCGCCACTCTATTACAATAGCCAACGCCTGCATGCTGGTTATTTCCCCTTTCACTCCATGCCTTATGGCAAATCATCCCCCATCCATCCCAACCTTTGCATACATCCCGTACCCTAAATGGTCCCCATGTCATCTTGTCCCATAACTGGTCCATGTGTGCCTATCGTATGTCGATTGTTGTCCAATCTTTGACTTTCATGTCACCCATATCTGTCGAGTCCTCGTCAACGTCATATGCAGCATCCTCCATTGTGTTCATTTCTTGTGTCTTGTAAACCCCTTGGTTGACATGTCCACTGATGTAACTAGTCACCTGATGATGTCATGTGCCTAACCATCCCCATCACTTTTGCATGTCTCGATCGACATCACCTCCACTAGACGTGTTTCTAGTCTTTAGCCTTCATAGTCACCTGATGATGTCATGTGCCTAACCATCCCCATAACTTTTACGTGTCTCGATCGACATCACCTCCACTAGACATGTTTCTAGTCTTTAGCCTTCATATTTTGTGCTAGTCGATCCACCTCACGAGGTCCTCATGGTCCTTGGAAACAATTAATTAATGTCATTGTTTTTTGTTGATACCATCGTTGCCATTGAATAACTAGAAATTGTCGTTGAAATTGAATGTTGTTGGAAATATTTAATGTCAGATAAATGCCATTGCATTGTTTGAACTTTGGCTAGTGATCATTGTGAGTTGTGGTTCAAGCACCTGTTGAATGAAAACTGAGAATTGCATTAATCAAAAATATATTTATAGGTATGTCTGCCTTCACAAGTCGATATTTAATACGCATGATCCATGTAAGTATTAAATGCAATACATCATGATCAATGGCAAAAGGGATAATATTATAGAATATAATATTAATCTCTATCAAAAGCCATTCGACCCATTGAGATAAATGCTCTAATGCAAAGTAGTGGAGGTACCTCTCGAAGCACTTATTAACAATCTTTGTTTGACCTTCTATTTGTGGATGGTATGCTGAACTCATTTTGAGTTGAATACCTTGTAGTTTAAACAACTCCTGCCAAGAGTGACTAGTAAAACTAGGGTTCAAAAACTATAGATTGGGGCATGTCATGTAGGTAAAAGTTGGAATCGAAGAAAATTTGGTCAACTATAGAGGCAATGCAAGGGTGAGCTAAGGAGTACAAATGAGTGTGCTTTGTGAGATAATTGACTACCATTAGAATGACTGATTTACCTCCAATTTTTGAAAGCCCTTCAATAATGTTCATGCAAATGTCAGTCCACAATTGTGCTAGAATTGGTAGAGGTTGAATTATGCTTGGGACGCATACAATTTCTTCTTTCATCCTTTAGTAGGTATCATTTAGCCACAAAGGTTTAAATATCCTTTTTCATTCCCCTCCAAAATAATGTAAGCTTGGCGCTCTTGTAGGTATTAGGGAATCTTGAATGTCTTGTAGTTGGTGACATATGCATTAATAAATTACCAATTTTTTAGGGCTAACAAGTCGGTTGTGATATCTCAAATGCTATTCATCCCATAAATATCTAGATTTAGAACTGTAATCATCTTGGAGTTGCCTAATCAGGGATTGTAAGGTAGAGTCCTTGGCTACTTCTTCTCTAAGTTGATGGGCCCATTACAAAAGTGGGGTTGATATAGCATATAACATATTATGATCCTTTTATTGACAGGAAAGTGCATCAACCACTATATTCTCCCTTCCATTTTATAGATGATTTAATATCATACCCCAATAGTTTGTTGATGCAATTCTACTATTTAGGTGTGGATAACCTTTGCTCTAGTAAGTATTTGAGACTTTGAAGGTCTATTTTAAATGAAAAGTGGTGCTTGATTTGGTATGGTTGCCAATGATGAACATGTAAAATAGCCAACATCTCTTTTTTGTAGGTGGATTTTCCTAGGTTCTTGATAAGTGCCTTGATGGTTAAAGCCAATAGTCTTCCTGCATCAATATCGCCTCAATTCCATAGCCTAAAGCATCACTTTCAGTTACAAAGGCTTAGAGAAATCAGTTGTTTTTACCGACATAAACAACATGGATTTTTTAAAATCTTAGAAAGCTTGTTTCGTAGGTTTTGTCCATAGGAACAATTTTTTTCCTCAACATGGTTATTAATGGAGCTATGAATTTTCCACAGTTTTGAACAAATTTATGGTAATACCCAATGAGGCCCAAGAATCCTCAAAGTCTCTTGATAATTTTGGGGTTTATCCATTATTGTATAACCTACTTTAACTCCTTTTAATACAATGTTGCCTAGATATCTACATCTTGTATTCCAAAGGAATATTTTGACTGCTTTTCATATAGTTGATTGTCAACCAAGAGTTGTAAGGTTAGGTCTAAATGCTTGAGATGCTCCTCCCATGTGTGGCTCTAGACTATAATATCATCAAGGAGGGCTAAAATGAACTTGCGTAAGAAGGGCCTAAAGATCACATTCATGGAGGATGTGTTGGTAAAACCAAAAAGCTTGACTAAGATTTCATAGTGACCTTTATGAGTCTAAAAAGTTATTTTTGGAATATATTCTTCTTTTATTCAAATTTAACAAGTGTCTTAAGCATAAATTCATCTTTAAAAATTATTGAGCACCATGGAGCTCATCTAATAATTCATCAATCATAGGAATAGGAAATTTATCTTTAACGATAATTTTATTAAGCTCATGTATATCCATGCATAATCATCATGATCCATATTTTTGTATACTAATAACACAGGGGATGAATAAGGACTAACACTAGGTGATCCCTACTACCAATCATTACTGTATAATTTTATCAATCTCTAATTTTTGCACGTATGGGTACCTGTATGGGTGAATGTTTAGAGGTAGACTACCCGATATAATTTGGATTGCATGACCATGAGTATGCCATGGTGATAGAGCTTTGGTTTCCTAAAAAATAGATGCATATTTTTCTAGAAGTAGTAATCCATCCAGTTGCTTTGTATATTTGTTAATTGGTGCATGTGTAGCAAATAATTGTGCGACCACTATATGAGATGACTTCTTCAAATGATTTTCCATCATGTGAGAAGAAACAAGTTGAGTAGTACATGTGGTTATTCCTCATAAAGTGTATTCAATTTCCTATTGGTTGAATTTCATCTACAATTAAAAAAATACCATACAAGTGGGCCCAAGGTTCAAAGACACTATGTTCCTAATACAACATCACATCCTTCCAAAGGAAGGAAAAAAATGTTAGCCTTAAGATTGTATTCCCCTATTTAAACCTTGACATTCTACACTTGCCTTTACATGGTAAATTTTCTCTATTGGCTATGATGACCTCAAAGGAATTATAGGTATTTATATAACAATTTGTTTGTTTTCACCACTCGAGGATTAATAAAGTTGTGTGCTACCAGAGTTAATGAGAATTATTATTTATTGGCCATTAAAGTGTCCTATCACCTTCATAGTTTGGGAAGTATATATTCCTACTAGGGCATGTACAAAAGTTTTTGGTTGGGCTTCATCTGGTGTTTCAAGCTCATTCAAATGCTCCTCTTCGTAATGGTGCTCTTCTTAGGATTCCTTTATGTAAGCTTGTCTACATCAAGTAAATATGATTTTTACTATACATATTTGTGTCCTAAGGAATATTTCTCATTAAAATTATGCCATAGTCCATGTGCTTTTCATGTTTCTATTTCTTCTCGAGTCAATCGATTTATGGCTGAAGATTTATTTGTCAGATTTGTTGTTGACTTAGATGGAAGCGAGGATCAAGCTTATGAAAATTTAGATGTGAATATATGAGTAGCAAATGCATCCTTTGCCAATTTGGCCAACCTTATTGCCCACATAAAGGTTTATGATTTGAATATTCTCACCTCGATCTTAAAATCATCTTTCAACCTAGTAACAAAACAATTTTGATAAAAGTCTTCACACAAGCCCTTAATGTGGTTCACTAGTTTTTCAAACTAAGTCAAATATTCTCATATGATTGAGGTATATCTTAGTTTAGTGAGGGTTCCTATAAATTTCTCAGACGGTTGAGATCTATCTTACTTTAGTGAGGGTTCTTGTGAAGTCCTCATACTCACTGGGTCAAATTGAGTAAGTAATTTTTTTATCAAATTATTCCCAAGAAAGAGTTGGATGCATGCTTTTTGTCAGATTTAAAATTGAAATATGCAATTGTGAGCCTTAAATACCAAATAATATTATGAAGAGTGAAATACTAATTTACTCAACACAACCAACCATCATCATCCTTTACATCAAATTTTGAGAAATCTAACTTGGGTAATTTATATGTATTGTTTTTTAAATTGGTAATGTGCTTGCCCTTATGAGATTCCTAAAATTCATGCCTTTTTTCAAATTCATTATGATCAAACCAATTTTTTCAATTGGTTATATGGGATTGAAATGAGTCCCACTCGTATTACATCATCACCATGTAGTGGTATCACAACAACTTGGGTATTATCCATGTATCACTTGGTAAGATTAGAACCTGGGTATTCTCTTTGAATGTTGAGGAATCTAACCAATTGAGCTAATTCCATTTGATATTATAACCAAACCAATTATATGCATGAGTGGAACCTATTAAACGATTATCAATGTCATCAAAACTGAAAGGAACTACATATTTTAACTTGTTATGCTCACCTTTCACAAAATTTATAGATTCAATCAAATCTTTGACTGTCATTTTTCATTTGGGCCTTGAATTAACTAATCTCACTTCACACTTGACTCGAATCTTCATTTATTTGTTGACCTAGTTAATTAGCTAGTTGTTCACCCAGTTGATTTACTTGTTGGCTAAATTGTTGATTTATTTGTTGCTCCATTTGGGCTCCTTTAGTTTCTACAAGGATTTTTTTTATGATTTAGACCTCTAAAAATTGGTTATGGATGATGTATACCAAAATGATCAGCATGAAAAGACAATCAAAATGGACTATACCCCAAAATGACGATCTTTGAACTCAAACAAAATATTATGGGTGCTATATACTAAATCAATGACGATCACAATGGGCTAGGTCTCACAATGATGTATTTTGGAACCCAATTATTTTTTATCACTTGTATTTCTCCTACGTCTTTTCTTGGCTTGAAAAGTTGTTTTCTGCACATTCAAACTACCACATGACAATTGTCTATTTTGACAACTGCCTATTATGACAACTATCCTGATTGTTACTATTTATTTTTGTTAATATCCTGTTTGTTATGGTCCCCAACTCTATTTCAAATATCATGTACACTACTATTATGATCACCAACAATTTTGTTTTTATTTGTCAAGAACTATTACTATATCATTAATTCGTGATGAGTGTAGTCTTGTTACTATGCTCAAGTCTATTTTAGTGTTAGACAGGATTAAAAGATGATTAAAACAATGGAAATGGGTAACGTAAGGTAGGGTATGTTTGCTTCTGTAGGCTCTCTAAAATACTTCCTCAGTTGTGATTAGTGGTCGACTCAATATCTCAGAGCTCTTACTACAAAGGATTCCACAATACTTGTAGCCGCATTATCCATTCTTGAGCGTACTTTGAGTAACTTTTCGATATGTTGTTTATCAATGCACCACAAAATTCCAATAGTCAAAATCTTTCTAGGGCTAAAGGTGTCTCCTAATCCTAAGGTGGTCTCCTTATATACTCAAGGATATGTGGGAGCTCGTTGTAGTATATTGGTGTTGTCTAAGGCCTAGGTATTAGAGTTTGATTATCTCTTACTTCACTAAATGTTTGGTCCAAAGGTGTGTTAGGTTGATAAAAAAACTTAGGCTTAATGATAATGGTGGGTTTCCTATCGATTTACTATGGTTAGATCTATCGTGGCTCTGATACCACTATTAGCTTTTGATGCATTATGTAATGGAAGATAACAATCACAAGATGCAGAATAATATGAAAGTAAATCTACAAAATGTCTGAAATATGCTATAAATAGAAATGATGAAAATGAATACAATGTAGCTATGGAGAAAATGGACACTCCATGAATAAAGCTACTGGACTACATTGCACCCATCACCAATATATGGTGATCTACAACACCCAAAGGAACAAATGTTTCCTCAACATGGCTATCAACAAAATTGCGATCTTTCTATAGTTTTAAATAAATTTTCGATAATACGCAGTGAAGCCCAAGAATCCTAAAAATCACTTGAATGTTTTGACCTTTAACCATTCTTATATAATTGTAATTTTCTTTAGGTCTACTTTAACTCTTTTAATATAATGTGACTCAAATATTCTATCATTTTTACCTATAATCCATAGAAAAGATGAAAAATGAGTCATACTTGATTGAAAAGATGAAGAGTAAGTCACACTTGATAACTGAAGAAAATTTTGTTACTCCTATTGAAACGATAAAAAACCAAACACACTTATAATGGAAGAAAATTCTGATACTCAACATAAGATACCCATTGAAAAGTTAAAGAGTGGAGTCTTAATTATAAATTGTATTTATAAAAAATAAAATTAGTAGTTTTCTTTTAATAATTAAAGATGGCGTAATATGGAGCACACCCTATGAAAAGTCTGATTTTAATCACGACAGAAGTATGGAAAAAATAAAAGTTAAAGTCAATGCCAGTATCAAAATTTGACACGACGATAAAGTCTCAATTTAAGATGAGACTAATTTAAAGCACGTGGTAATGTTTTAGATACATGCACCAACTCTATCGAGTTAAAATTTAAAGCACGTGGTAATGTTTTAGATACATGCACCAACTCTATCGAGTTAAAACGTGCACTAACGAGGAATGAACAGATAATATATGTATGAATACGAAAGTATAATTATTTAATAATATTTCAAAGATATTATTTTAGTTTTATTTTAAAATTATTATTAATTGGTAAGATGAAATTGTAATAGGAATATATCGAACATAAATTAATGCTAACTTTTACAATTTTTTTATAATTTTATTAGATATTAAAGTGGGAGGTTAAAATTTCATGTAATTTTTTTTTTTTCCTTGCAATTTTTTTATATAGACTTTTTTATTGTTTTTTTTAATATTTATTATAATTTTTTTTGTTGAAATAAAAAACTTTACATATATTTAAAATGTTAAATAATTTAGAGACTTAAGATCACAAGCAATACTATCAAATATTAAAATCTAAAAACACAAGTAATTCTATCAAAAATTAAGATGTATCATAAAGATCTAAGACTACAAATAACACTATCAAAAAATCAAAATGTATCTTAAATTGTAAATAACCCTATCAAAAATCAAAATATATCTTAAAGATTTAAAACCATAACCAACACTACATAAAGTACATACATAACTTTACCTTCTTTTATCAAAATACTCTTCAATTACCTCTTTTTTATTGAAAATATAACCTTTAAAATACTTTTCTTAACTTTTTTTTTTTTATCAAAAATATTCTTCTCTTCTTTACCTCGTAACCATTAATTAATTAACAAAATTATATTTTAAAAATACTTTTCTTAACTTTTAAAATTACTATTAATTGATTAGATGAAATTGTAATGGGAATATATTGAACATTAAATTTATGCACTGCCATAAGTTTAATTTTTACAATTTTTTTATAATTTTACTAGGTATTAAAGTGTGAGGTTAAAATTTTATGTGAAAATTCTTGCTTTCTTGTATTTTTATATTTCATAAGAGAGTTGGTCACAACCACTAAGCGTAGGGTTCAAACCACAAGGGTTGCTTCCACCAAACCTATTTCCCTTCATTATTGTTGACTCGACATGAAGAGGACCATCAATCACTCGAGATTTTTTGTACCGTTATCGTCGGTCTGACGTGCACTCAGAAAATTCAGATCATACTACTACTTTTGCAAATTGACTGCCCCAAGGTTTGAACTTGAGTGTCTTCTTGGTAAGTGCCTGGCCAAACAAGCACTTACCAATCCACCTAACCCTTGGGAGTCTATTTTTATATTTATTATATATATATATATAACAATAACAATAACAATATAGGGACCTAAAATCATAAGCAATACTATCAAATGTTAAAATCTAAAAACACAAATATCGTAAAGATCTAAGACTACAAATAACACTATCAAAAATCAATATGTATCTTAAAGATCTAAAACCACAACCAACACTATATAAAGTACATACACGACTTTACATTCTTTATCAAAACATTCTTAATTTATTTACCTTCCTTTTTTTTTATTAAAAATATAACCTTAAAAGAGGGAAAAAAGTAGAGAGGGGAGGGTCCCGATCCCTTCCCTGCTCCCCCTCCCCTGGTTCCTGCTTAGTCCCTGGCTCATCCCAGGTCATCCCTCCCTGGGATTGTTTTTTGCAGATGATCTCCTTGAGGGAGATCCTTCTCCTCTTTTCGCACCTCTCCCAGTCGGTCAGGGTTCCCTTGTTTGAGTTTTTGGCCTGATGCTTCCCAAGGTTCCTTGTTGTTTTCGGTATCCCTTCCCCTTTTTTTCCCTCAGGCTTCCCCCTACGATTTTCTACAGGTTTTTGGCGTGGATCTGGTGCCCTGCGGTTCTCTGGGTGGTGGGGATGATTGGTTGGGTTTTTGTCGGCTTCCTGGGGTTTCCTTTGAGGTCCTTACTGCTTTGGGGGTGGTCTGGGGGGCCTCTTTCCCCCTTTTGCTAGTGAATCCTCTCTGGGATCCTGTGGCTGTCGTTGGTCCCATCCCTGTGGAGAGGGCCCTCTTCGATTTCCTGCTTGGAGGCTTCTTCGTGTTGGTTCTACTCCTTGGTGGACACCCTGGGCATTTGTTTAGCCTTGGGGGGGATTTTTATCTGCCTAGGTTGTTCCCAGCCTCAGTCCTAGTTCCCTGAAGTTTCTCCTATGCAAGGATGGGATTCTTGGCCCCTGTTGTTGGGTTTCTATGGGTTCTGCTGCATTTTTCAAATCATGGGGGGATCTGATCTATGCATGCAAACCCTGGATCAGGATCCCATATTTGTGGCTATTACCTCTTCTCGCCTGGGATCCCTAGTCCCTGTATCCCTAGTCCCTTAACCTATTGTATTTTTCTGTTGGTTGTCCTGGGGGCAGGATTCTCTTGGTGGTGCTTTCTGGCTGCTTCCCGATGGGCGGGATATCCTCTTTTTTGGTTTTCAGCTGCTTCCTACTAGGTGGGATTCCCCCTTTTTTTTGGGCAGGATGGTTTCCCGCAGAGCGGGATTCTCCAGAACCGCTGGGTTTCTCGCTGGGCGGGTTTTTCTCATTTCCTGCTAGTTTTCTCGGGATGCGGGATTCACTTGGTAGAGGTTTTTGCTGCTTCCCGCTGGGCGGGATCTACATTGCGATGGATTTCAGCTGCTTCCAGCTGGGCGGGATTCACTCTTTGGTGGTTTTTCGACTGCTTCCCGCTAAGCAGGATTTTTATTATAATGGTTTTTTGCTGCTTCCTACTGGGCGGGATTTACACGATAGCGGTTTTCAGCTGCTCCCCGTTGGGTGAGATCTTCAAACTTACCTTTCTTCGAAATTGGTGGTTTTCCTCTGGGTGGGATTGTTCAAATTTACCTGTTCCCGCTGGGCGGGATTTCTGTTTGTTTTTCATTTTCAGGGTATTGGTGCCTTGGGCCCAGAATTTTGTTGTAATCGACATGTTATTTCCAACTCTTATGTAATAAGGTTTTGGGATCCTAGTTAAAACCCGTTGTAAATACAATAACTACTTATCAAAAAAAAAAATAACCTTAAAAATTAATTTTCTTAAATTCTTTTTATCAAAAATATTCTTCTCTTCTTTACATGATAACCACTGACTAATTAACAAAATTATATTCTAAAACACAACCCCATCATACCAACCATTATATAATATAATATCAAATCCTTGTATATTAAAAATATAACCTTAAAAATAAAATTTCTTAACTTCTTTTTATCACAAATATTCTTCTCTTCTTTACATGATAACCATTGACTAATTAACAAAATTATATTCTAAAACACATCCCCATCATACCAACTATTATATAATATAATATCAAATCCTTGTATACCTATTACTAAGTACCATAACACTCCACATTTCAACTAATTAACAAAATTATATTTTAAAACACATCTCCATCATACCAACCATTATATATAATATAATATCAAATCCTCGTATGCCTATTACTAAGTACCATAACACTCCATATTTTTTATACGTATTCTAGGTACATAACATTCCAGATTCTTGTTCATATCGATAATCCATGAAAGTCCTCCTATAACTTTTCTTCATTGGGGTTCAAATTTTTGGAACTACCTCTATAACCCTATCTCACTTTGTTATTAGTAACCCCACATGAGGGAGACCCCCAAGCTCGATGACATAGCAGAGTCAGGATAGTCTAATACCTTTGCCCAAAGAAAGGCTTATCCAAGTGGACCCAAGGTTCAAAGCCACTATGTTCCTAGTACAACATCACATCCTCCCAAAAGAAGGGAAAGCACGTTGACCTTAAGATTGTATTCCCCTATTTAAACCTTGGAATTCTACACTTGCATTATCGGTGATGTGACCCGAGTTCAATCCCCACGACGAATATGTATATGTATACGAAGTATTTACTCAATAAAAATAAAATTATGTGCTACCAGAGTTAATGAGAATTATTATTTGTTGGTCTTTGAAGTGTCTTATCACCTTCATAGTTTGAAGAGTATATATTCCTACTAGGGCGTGTACAAGAGTTTTTGGTTGGGCTTCCTTCGGTGCTTCAGGCTCATTCAAATGCTCCTCTTCGTAATGGTGCTCTTCTTAGGATTCCTTTATGTAAGATTGTCTACATCAAGTAAATATGATTTTTACTATACATATTTGTGTCCTAAGGAATATTTCTCATTAAAATTATGCCATAGTCCATGTGCTTTTCATGTTTCTATTTCTTCTCGAGTCAATCGATTTATGGCTAAAGATTTATTTGTCAGATTTGTTGTTGACTTAGATGGAAGCGAGGATCAAGCTTATGAAAATTTAGATGTGAATATATGAGTAGCAAATGTATCCTTTGCCAATTTGGCCAACCTTATTGCCCACATAAAGGTTTATGATTTGAATACTCTCACCTCGATCTTAAAATCATCTTTCAACCTAGTAACAAAAATATTTTGATAAAAGTCTTCTCTCAAGCCCTTAATGTGGTTCACTAGTTTTTCAAACTAAGTCAAATATTCTCATATGATTGAGGTATATCTTAGTTTAGTGAGGGTTCATGTAAAGTTCTCAGACGGTTGAGATCTATCTTACTTTAGTGAGGGTTCTTGTGAAGTCCTCATACTCACTGGGTCAAATTGAGTAAGTAATTTTTTTATCAAATTATTCCCAAGAAAGAGTTGGATGCATGCTTTTTGTCAGATTTAAAATTGAAATATGCAATTGTGAGCCTTAAATACCAAATAATATTATGAAGAGTGAAATACAAATTTACTCAACACAACCAACCATCATCATCCTTTACATCAAATTTTGAGAAATCTAACTTGGGTAATTTATATGTATTGTTTTTTAAATTGGTAATGTGCTTGCCCTTATGAGATTCCTAAACTTCATGCCTTTTTTCAAATTCATTATGATCAAACCAGTTTTTTCAATTGGTTATATGGGATTGAAATGAGCCCCACTCGTATTACATCATCACCATGTAGTGGTATCACAACAACTTGGGTATTATCCATGTATCACTTGGTAAGATTAGAACCTGGGTATTCTCTTTGAATGTTGAGGAATCTAACCGATTGAGCTAATTCCATTTGATATTATAACCAAACCAATTATATGCATGAGTGGAACCTATTAAACGATTATCAATGTCATCAAAACTAAAAGTAACTACATATTTTAACTTGTTATGCTCACCTATCACAAAATTTATAGATTCAATCAAATATTTGATTGTCATTTTTCATTTGGGCCTTGAATTAACTGATCTCACTTCACACTTGACTCGAATCTTCATTTATTTGTTGACCTAGTTAATTAGCTAGTTGTTCACCCAATTGATTTACTTGTTGGCTAAATTGTTGATTTATTTGTTGCTCCATTTGGGCTCCTTTAGTTTCTACAAGGATTTTTTTATGATTTAGACCTCTAAAAATTGGTTATGGATGATGTATACCAAAATGATCAGCTTGAAAAGACAATCAAAATGGACTATACCCCAAAATGACGATCTTTGAACTCAAACAAAATATTATGGGTGTTATATACTAAATCAATGACGATCACAATGGGCTAGGTCTCACAATGATGTATTTTGGAACCTAGTTATTTTCTATCACTTGTATTTCTCCCACGTCTTTTCTTGGCTTGAAAAGCTGTTTTCTACACATTCAAACTACCACCTGACAATTGTCTATTTTGACAACTGCCTATTATGACAACTATCCTGATTGTTACTATTTATTTTTGTTAAGATCTTGTTTGTTATGGTCCCCAACTCTATTTCAACTATCATTTACCCTACTATTATGATCACCAACAATTTTGTTTTTATTTGTCAAGAACTATTACTATATCATTAATTCGTGATGAGTGTAGTCTTGCTACTATGCTCAAGTCTATTTTAGTGTTAGATAGGATTAAGAGATGACTAAAACAATGGAAATGGGTAACCTAAGGTAGGGTATGTTTGCTTCTGTAGGCTCTCTAAAATACTTCCTCAGTTGTGATTAGTGGTCGACTCAATATCTCAGAGCTCTTACTACAAAGGATTCCACAGTACTTGTAGCCGCATTATCCATTCTTGAGCGTACTTTGAGTAACTTTTCGATATGTTGTTTATCAATGCACCACAAAATTCCAATAGTCAAAATATTTCTAGGGCTAAAGGTGTCTCCTAATCCTAAGGTGGTCTCCTTATATACTCAAGGATATGTGGGAGCTCGTTGTAGTGTATTGGTGTTGTCTAAAGCCTACGTATTAGAGTTTGATTATCTCTTACTTCACTAAATGTTTTATGGATAATCTAACTTTATCAATAACAACAACTCCTCTGTAATATTTAAAAACCCCTAAAATAAAGTTTTTAACCTATTATACTATAACACATAAAAATTGAAGTAATACTCTTTGTCAACACCTTATATACTATTGTATTTTTTTGTATACCTATAATATTATGTAATATCATTATTTTTTTAATTTTTACTATAAAAAAATTACTCACAAAGTATAAGTAAATAAAGAAAATTTTAACATTCATTTTTAGGCATAAGAGACCCATTTTAACATTCATTTTTAGGCATAAGAGACCCATTGAAAAGATGAAGTGTGAGTCACTCTTACATGGTAATTGAAGAAAATTTTGATACTCGTTCTTCGGCCGGCATAAGAGATCTATTGAAAAGATAAAGAGTGAGTCACACTTATAATTGAAGAAATTTTGGATACTCCTCGTACAGACCCATTGAAAAGATAAAGAGTGAGTCCCAATTTTAAATTTTATTTGTAGAAAATAAAATTAATAGTTTATTTTTAGTAAGTGAAGATGACGTAATATAAAGCCCACCCTGAGAAAAGTTTGATTTTAATCCACATAGAAGTATTGGATTTTGGGAAAATATAGAGGCAAAGCAATGTCTCAATTTAAGATGAGACTTATTTAAAGCACGTGGTAATGTTTTAGATAATAGGTGCATGCACCAATTTTTTCAAGTCAAAAAGTGCATTGGCGAGGAATGAAGGGCATATAAGGATGAATAAATTTATACCGTAAGGTTTTAAATAAAAAGCTATTTAAAAAATATTTTAACTGCCTAATCACTCTAAAATAGATTGAAAAACACTTGGAGACTTACATATGATTGCTTTTGAGAAGTAGTTTTTTAAAATGCGAGAGTCAAAAATAAAAATAAAAATTCATATATAAGTTTGAAAAATATTGTTGTTAAAATCCATCCAGGACTCCAACATTCCACATGTTGGTTCATATCGATTATCAATGAAAATCCTTACGTAAGAGGAATTTAAAAGAAAAGTTAGTAGAGCTGGTTGTAGTCACAGTTACGTCTTTAATCAATATTCCAATCACCTTTATTCTTGTCACCTTCGCTGAACAGAATTTCATAGGCAAAAAAAAGCAAGGTTGCTATACTTCGAAGCGTATGAGAGTTTTAATGTCTGAAACGGTAAGATTATATGTTGACTTTTTTCTGTATAAAGAAAACCCATATTGAATTCGTAGGTTTAAATTAGATATTGGGGTCTTGGATAATAAGGGGAGTTAGTTGCCCATAAACCTAAGAGACTATGCGGTTAACCATAGCCCTGAGTTTGGGTTTCGGTTTGTAGAGATTTCAATGGGCAGTAGAATAAGATTGAAGATGAGATAAGATGAATTTTAATGGACTTTGGGCCAAATTAGTTGTAGAATCTCTATGGGTGGATAGGCTTTTGTAGATTGTTCTTTTGGACGATCAATTTTAATTGAACCTTGTAATTAAAAAAGTAAAATAGAAAAACATGGAGAAAGAGGAAGTTTTTTTTTTCAAACAAATAATTAATGAAATTAAATAATAATATTATAATGCAATATAGAAATATAATAATTTTATTGATTTAAATAGAATCACAGTATATAATTATTGGTTTTTTGAGGGGACAACTTTTTTAGAAGTAAAACTCTAATATATATGAAAATACTTGATAAGTTTCATTTATACCCTTGCTTATATAAAGACTTCCATTAAATTTGACCCAAAAGTTTAAGGGTCGTTTGCACATGCAAGTATGGACCCACACTAGAAACTTCTAATAAAGAAACAATTATATTTTTATAATAGTTACATCATATGAACCCATATGTCTAGGCATCCAAGTGTCACATACACGTTAAAATATATTGCACAATAACGTTATGATGGGGTATTAACATGCCCTTCCCCTTTAAGAAGCTTTGTGAATTTTTAGGGATAACGAGTCAGTTACAACATCTCAAGTGTTGTTCATCCCACAAATATCTAGGTTTAAAACTAGGATCATATTAGAGTTGGCTAATCAAGGATTACAAGGTGGAGTCCTTGGCTACTTCTTATCTAGGCTGATAGCATACAACATATTATGATCCTTGTCTTGACCGAAAAGTTCATTGGCCACTATATTCTCCCTTCCTTTGTTATAGACGATTTCATAAACATACTCTAATAGTTTGGAGACCCACTTTCATTATTTAGGTGTGGATACTCTTTGCTCCAATAAGTATTTGAGACTTTGATGGTCTATTTTAATTGAAAAGTATCATTTGATGAGGTATGGTCATCAATGATTAACAACATGTAAAATAGTGAATATCTATTTTTTGTAGGTGGATTATCCTAAGTTCCTTCTTGATAGTCCCTTGTTGGTGAAATCTAATGGTCTTCCTACATTAATACCACCTCAATTCCACTTCTTGAACCATCACTTTCAATTACAAAAGGTTTAGAGAAATCGGGTATTTTTGGGCAATGTTAGCTTTTGATGCAGTATGCAATGGGATATAACAATCACAAGATATAAAATAATATGAAAGAAAGTAAATCTCTAAGATGATTGAAATATGCTATAAGTAGAAATGACGAAAATGAATACAATGCAGCTATGGAGGAAATGGATACTCCATGAATAAAGCTATTGGACTACATTGCACCCATCACTAATATATGGTGATCTACACAACACTATGCTACTACCTACGAATATGCTACGAGTTTGTTATATGCTTGTTAAAATGAGGCCCTTTTTATATAGGAAGATAGGTTCCTTGGCCAACACTCTACCTAGCTATACAAGAGACACCTTGCACATTGACACTTGTGCATTTATTACATTGTATGAAGTAACTAGATAACTTCCCCCTAAAGTAATCTAATGTCCTAAGTATGTACCTAGGAAGATACATTTATATGACCCAAATGATGTAATATACGTTTGATAAATGACAAATGTCGCTATTCTTGGAAGCGTATCAGAGTTTTAATGTCTGAAATGGTAAGATGACCTTTTTTTTTATTATAAAGAAAACCCATATTGAATTCATAGGTTTAAATTAGATATCGGGGTCTTGGATTATAATGGGAGTTAGTTGCCCATAAACCTAAGAGACTATGCAGTTAACCATAGCCCTGAGTTTGGGTTTCATTATAGAGATTTCCATGGGCAGGAGAATAAGATTGAAGATGAGATAACATGAATTTTAATGGTGTTTGGGCCAAATTAGTTGTAGAATCTCTATGGGTGGATAAACTTTTCTAGATTGTTCTCTTGGATGACCAATTTTAGTTGAACCTTGTAATTTTAAAATTAAAATAGAAAATCATGGAAAAAAAGGAAGTTTTTTCTTTCAAACAAATAATTAATTAAATTAAAATAATAATATTATAATGTCATAATTTTATTGATTTAAATAGAATCACAATATATAATTATTGGTTTTTTTAGGGGGCGGCCTCCTTAGAAGTAAAGTCCCAATACATATGAAAAGACTTGATAAGTTTCATCTATACCTTTGTTTATATAAAGACTTCCATTAACTTTGACCCAAAAGTTCAAGGGTCATTTGCACATGCAAGTATGGACCCACACTAGAAACTTCTAATAAAGAAACAATTATATTTTTTATAATGGTTACATCATATGGACTCATATGTCTAGGCATCCAAGTGTCACATACACGTTAAAATATATTGCACAATAACGTTATGATGGGGTATTAACATGCCCTTCCCCTTTAAGAAGCTTTGTGAATTTTTAGGGATAACGAGTCAGTTACAACATCTCAAGTGTTGTTCATCCCACAAATATCTAGGTTTAAAAAAAGGATCATATTAGAGTTGGCTAATCAAGGATTACAAGGTGAAGTCCTTGGCTACTTCTTATCTAGGCTGATAGCATACAACATATTATGATCCTTGTCTTGACCGAAAAGGTCATTGGCCACTATATTCTCCCTTCCTTTGTTATAGACAATTTCATAACCATACTCTAATAGTTTGGAGACCCACTTTCATTATTCAGGTGTGGATACTCTTTGCTCCAATAAGTATTTGAGACTTTGATGGTCTATTTTAATTGAAAAGTATCGTTTGATGAGGTATGGTCATCAATGATTAACAACATGTAAAATAGTGAATATCTATTTTTTGTATGTGGATTATCCTAATTTCCTTCTTGATAGTCCCTTGTTGGTGAAAGCTAATGGTCTTCCTACATTAATACCACCTCAATTCCACTTCTTGAACCATCACTTTCAATTACAAAAGGTTTAGAGAAATCATGTGTTGATGGGCAATGTTAGCTTTTGATGCAGTATGCAATGGGAGATAGCAATCACAAGATGCAGAATAATATGAAAGAAAGTAAATCTGTGAGATGATTGAAATATGCTATAAATAGAAATGACGGAAATGAATACAATGTAGCTATGGAGGAAATGGACACTCCATGAATAAAGCTACTGGACTACATTGCACCCATCACCAATATATGGTGATCTACACAACACTATGCTACTACCTACGAATATGCTATGAGCTTGTTATAAGCTTGTTACAATGAGGCCCTTTTTATATAGGAAGATAGGTTCCTTGGCCAACACTCTACCTAGTTGTACAAGGGACACCTTGCACATATACAACTTGCACATTGACACTTGTGCATTTATTACATTGCATGAAGTAACTAGATAACTTCCCCCTAAAGTAATCTAATGTCCTAAGTATGTACCTAGGAAGGTACATTTACATGACCCAAATGATGTAATATACTCTATCTCTAACACCCCCTTGTATTACATTATTTGGGTATTGAAGACTTTAGTCTTCAATGTGGATCTTCTTCTTGATCTTGAGATTCAAATTCTTCTTCTCTATTTTTTGTAACATGTTCAAGCAAGTAGTTAGTATCTTCATAACCTGTCATTCTTGCTGAAAGAGCTTTGACTTCATAATCATCTGTAGATTCTTCCAATTCTTCGATTTCTTCTACCCTCTGAGCTAGATGTCCTTTTTTATTTCCTTTTTGATACTCCAATTGGGGATAATTGGTTGGATGCTAAAATTGTTGCTGATGAGGATTTTGATATTATCATGGCTGAAATTGGTTCCCATTGTTCATCTGATTTCCTTGATTCTGATTTTTGGGATTGAACCTGCAATAGTTGGTACTATGGCCTTTTCTCTTGCATATTTGACAATACCTATTGTACCATGGTTTTTATCCTTTTGATGAAGAAGCAATATTTCCCTATGGATTATCTTTAGATGCCAATGCAGTGTTAGTCATTTCATCTTTAACTATATTTTCCACCTCATATTCCTGTAGAATATTGACTAGGTCATCAAAAGAAGTATCTTTACTTAGGACTTGTAAAGATGTTACCAAATGCTTATAGTTGTCTGGAAGTGCTCTCATGGTTACTTGAGTAAGAAGTTCATCCTTAACTATTTCTCCTAAGGTCAATAATTTCCCTTTAATATATGCTACCTTCCTTAGGAACAATTCTATGCTTTCTCCATTATTCATCTTTAATGAGTGAAGTTGAGTTTGAAGATGAAGAATAGTTGCCTTATTCTTTCCTTCAAATATTTTCTCTAGGCTTGTCCATGCATCTGAAGATGTTTTTGCTGAACTGATATAGGGTTGTATCTCATCAGTGATAGCAAAGGTTATTATCATTAGAGCCTTTGAATCATTTTCCTCAAACTTTAGGATTTCAGTATCACCTGTGGCAGGTCTCTGTGTTTTCCCTTTGACAATATCCCAAAGTTTTTCATATACCAAGATTGCTTTCACTTTATTCTTCTAGGAGAAATAATTAGGACCCTTGAGTAGTTGAGATTCTGCTAGGAAGAATTTGTTTGATGCCATTTAAATTCCCTAATATCAATCCTTAGATTTTGTGGACTTCCTTATGTCTCCCTAGTAATGAGAGTATATATACCTAATGGAATTTTAGGTTTTGTAGAAAGCTTATATCTTCCCAATGGATTTAGAACTTGATAATCTTTGGTAGATGCTATTATTATCAAGTTTTGTAGAATGCATTATGACTCCCTAGTGATTTTGGAATATGATATAGTGCTTTTGTAAAATGTAGTTCAATTTTGGGTTGATTTTGTAAAGTTTTGTAAATATCAAAATCAACTTTTCTAACACCTTATTACTCCTATTGAACTAAGCACTTTTCCAATTTTGAAGAGGTTTTAATGTTGGATTTCTTTTGTCCCTTTTGTGAAATTTTGAGACAAGAATATTATAAATTTCCAACCTTAGCAAAAACCTTAATAACCTCTTTTAATATCCCTTAAGATTTGATTTTAGTGTTTCTAATTTTCAATAACCTAATTTGGTGTTGTAACCCTTATAGCTCCCAAATATAGAAAATTAGAACACAATAATATTTGCAAATATTATTAATTTGATTTTTCCAGTAGAAACCCTTATTACTCCAATATTTAATATTGCAAATATTTAATTAATTTGATATCTTAATTCCCTTTTAATTTTTGCTTTCAATATGTTTGATTTCTCTAAGTTTCAACCTTAGTATATAATCCTTATAACTCCCAAGAATGAAATCAAACTATAATGGGAATTATTCCTTACCTTGCAATGTTGATGTCCACAATTTTTAGTGCAGTATTCGGGCATGAATAATAGTAATGCCAACGTCTTTTGCCTTGGATGCTTCAACCAATGGATAGCCTTGGATTTCTCTTGGTTTTGGAGCTTGAAGAATGGTGCCCAAATTCTATGACTTTTTGGCTCCTTTTGACTAGAGCTTTAAATGCTCTTTCACTTTCCTCCATGTTGTAATTCAGCCCTATGTGAAGTGCTTTGAATGGATATGCATGCTTCAAAATCCCTTGGTCATTGAACCCTTTAAATGGAGCAAGAATATTTGTAAATATGACAAGTGGCATGACAATTACACTTCATAGGCGCTTGAGGAGTAGATGGGAGTTACTAAGCACTTGTCTTGCTCCTGTATGTAATGTATGAGATGTTACAGTCTTCTTGGTGAGCGCTTGACTTCCTCTCCAAGATGGGCGCTCCTAGAATCTTCCAACTTTGGACAAGTGGCGCTCATATGAATGTAACCTCTTCTTTATTCTTTGTAACTTCCCTTGGCTGAGCGCTTGAAGTAATCCTTTGTTTCTTGGATGTTATGAATGAAGATGGCACCTTAGGAGGTTTGTGCCAAGTGGCACTTTACATGTAACTCTTTGTTATAACGCTCCAAGATGAATGATATACCTCCTATTTCCTTTCGTATGCTTATTCTTTTGCTTGCTACGTTTCTTGGAGAGCAAGCAACTTCTTTCTTTTGCAAGTGCTTCAATGAGGACGTTGGATGGCGCTAGCTGTGATGTCCCTGGATTCTATGGAGCTTCCAATGGTGGTTCTGTAGCTGATCTTGGTGCTCCTATTGGTGGACGTTTTTCTCCAAGCTTGAAACCTTGGATTTAGCACCTATTCTTTTTACCTTCAACGTGCTGATTTTGTCCTCCTTTCCACGTTGGTTTTGATGCCTTCTTTTCTCCCTTTTTGAACCTGTTATGTATTTCCTTCTTTGTAGATAATATTGCTCTCAAATATGACATTGTTCTTTCCTTGTGTTGTCCCTTGAAGGCTTGCAGGTTCGGCTATCCAGAATGGAGAAGATGTGAGCCTTTTGAGAGGCTCCTTTGCTACGCTCAGAGTGTGCTAGTGTCCAGCTATTTTAACCTTGTATAATGTGCCTTTGTGGCACCTCAAACTCTGCCTTATCACCTACATAAAACAACTTAGAATGGTGCAACAATATGTAATAATTTTGGGATATAAAAACACCCCTTTTGCACCTTTTTGCACTCTTGATTTTCTGATTTTATGGCAGATTTTTGGAGATGTTCTTCTGAATATGCAACTCTCCTTTTTTGTTGGTTTTATGAACCCAACTTATAACCACTTTTGTAGATGCAATATAGCACTTATAGTGCTTTGAATCTGAGACTCACCAAGTCTCGATTTGAGGCAATCCTTGCTGATTTTCTGTGGCTATTTTCTTCTCCAAAACTTGGAGGATTGAGCTGATTTTGGTGGCTTCCTTTGGCCACTAAAATTTGCATATTTTGGTGCACTAATGGTGTCTTTAGACACTTGATGCTAATCTGATTTTGTGCCCTTCTCAAGAACACAAACACTAAGCTTTTTTAGAGTAATATAGTAGTGCAAATGAACCCACTAATATTTCACTTTTAATGCACTAACAATCTCACCTTATCACTCCAATCAACTCTCAAAATAACTTATAAGTGCACTTAATCAATTTACTGCAACTAATCAAGAATAATATGAAATGAATCTTCAAGAATTATTCTGCAATTTCACTACAAACAAAGTTGTAGGAACTAGTCTTCTTTTTCTTTCCAAAGTAGATATTTGGTAGTTGATAGATAGTTGTAATTTTGTAATCTAATCAACTCCAAAGCTAATGTGCAAATGAACCTTAAAAGGAACTTTTCCCTTTTTGCACTTTTGAAGACTGTAATTCAATTTTCCTCTTTTGCAACTCTAATCCAATATAAGGTGCTTTAACAAATCTGATAAGTAATCCAATTAATGAATCTACTTGCACCAATAGTTGCTTACCTTTTTGAAAGCTTTTGTAGAGGATTTAGATCTTGGTGTCTAAGATCACCAAGTTGTTGCTTTGAGTAGGATCTCGCTACTCAGTTTCTTCTTCACCAAAAAGTGGTCTCGAACTTTCTTTTATGAGCCTAGGTTTTGGTGATTTGATCCTTCAAGCAATCTTCTCCTTTTGCTGTAGATTTGGAGAAGTATTTGTCTCTAAAATGATGCCTTCTTGCTGTGAGAGGTAATCTTCAAATCTCTCGGATTTGGTAGGCTTCTCCTATCTTCAAGTCTTCTTATCGAATTTTGACTTCAAGCAGGATCTTCTTCTCAAGATTCTGAATGTCTTGAGGTCTTTTGAATCTTCTTCTGAGATTTGGCACTCCTTGCCAAATTCTTCTTCTTCTTTTGGGCTTGTTGTCGGATGGTGATAATTGTCCCAAATCTTTCACTATCTTCTATAGTGAATTTCTCCAATGAGTTCTCCTCGGAACTCCTTTGATGATTTCTTTAGTAAGGCTCTCCAAGCCTTTTATTGGATGCTCATTGAGACCTCTCCAAGGTCTTTGATCTTACAACTTCTTCTGGTCTTCCTTGAGACATTTTCTTCAACCTTCTACTTCTGGAAGTGTTGGTGGTGAGATCTTCTTCTAGATCTCTGATTCTGCTGCTTCTAGATTCGAGTAGGACTCTCCTAGTCCTTCTTCTTCTTCTTCCAAGAATGGAAGTTTCTTCAATGAGATCTTCTCTTGATCTCTTTAGCTTCTTTGAAAGGAGATCACCAACCTCCTATTTCATGAACTCTTATTTGGAGTCTTCTTTAGGATTAAGGCTTATGTGGCCTTTTCTTTAGTATCAAGGCTTCTGTAGCCTTTTCTTCAAGATCAAGGCTTCTGTGGCCTTTTCTTCTAGATCAAGGCTTTTATGGCATTTTCTTCTGGATCAAGGCTTCTATGGCCTTTTCTTCTTCTATGAAGTTCTCAATCTAGCAATGGAGATCTCCAGTCTCCTAACTTCACCATGACTCTTCTCCAGGAGTCTTTCTTACAATATTCTCTTCTTGCACAAGGAACTAATATTTGCACTATGAAGGCACACCGACCTTTGAGCAACGAAGTTGAAATCTCCTAGATTTCTATTGTAGGAGGTGTCCCAATCATCTGAGAATTAATTTTCTATAATAAAAGAAACTTTGGGCAATAGTTAACAAATTCCAGATATCTTGAATGATCTTCACTAGTTGATTTGTCAATCTAGTGGATTGAATGTTGAGTCCTAGTCTTCATGAGTTTTTCCTGCAACTCTATGGAAAGACTCTAGCCAAATGTAATCTCAGTATTTTTTGGAACTGAGATTTCTTTCAGTCCTCACTTGTGGCTCTCCCTAATTCTACCACCTAGACTCTTCTGAGAGTTTTTGATAGTGGTTGGTCCAAAGGTGCGTCAGGTTGATAAAAAACTTAGGCTTAATGATAATGGTGGTTTTCCTATCGATCTACTATGGCTAGATCTACCGTGGCTCTGATACCACTATTAGATTTTGATGTAGTATGCAATGGGAGATAGCAATCACAAGATGCAGAATAATATGAAAGAAAGTAAATCTACGAGATGATTGAAATATGCTATAAATAGAAATGATGAAAATGAATACAATGTAGCTATGGAGGAAATGGACACTCCATGAATAAAGCTACTAGACTACATTGCACCCATCACCAATATATGGTGATCTACACAACACTATGCTACTACCTACGAATATGCTATGAGCTTGTTATAAGCTTGTTACAATGAGGCCCTTTTTATATAGGAAGATAGGTTCCTTGGCCAACACTCTACCTAGCTGTACAAGGGACACCTTGCACATTGACACTTGTGCATTTATTACATTGCATGAAGTAACTAGATAAATTCCCCCTAAAGTAATCTAATGTCCTAAGTATGTACCTAGGAAGGTACATTTACATGACCCAAATGATGTAATATACTCTATCTCTAATAGGCAGAGGTAGTAGATCAACTGGTTTTCGCTAAGTATTTTCGAGCTTGAGGTCAACGATTTCAATCTTAAAGTGGAGCCCCTCCGGGGTTCCCCTCACTTGGAGTAAAAGTTTACCAAGGTGGAGTTGGGTATAATGGTAACTTTCCAAATTTGAACCACGCCCAGGGTAGGGGATAAAATGATAGAGACGTTTTTTATTTCCCCATATAACAAAAAAAAAAAGAGGTGTTACTAACATCGATATAGACAACTTGAATTGTATAAGATCTCAGAAAGCTTGTTTTATGGGTTATGTCCATAGGAACAAATATTTCCTCAACATGGCTATCAAAAAAATTGCGATCTTTCTATAGTTTTAAATAAAATTTCGATAATACGTAGTGAAGCCCAAGAATCCTAAAAATCACTTGAAAGTTTTGACCTTTAACCATTCTTATATAACTGTAATTTTCTTTGGGTCTACTTTAACTCTTTTAATATAATGTGACTCAAATATTCTATCATTTTAGTCCGTGGGTCTAGGTGGATTGGTAAGTTGGGGCGCTTACCGAGAGGAGACCTAGGTTCCAATCCCACGGGCTTGCCCATGCACAATGACAGTAGCCCAGATCCGATTCCTCTGAGTGGTGCGCCAGATTGATGATGATGGTGCAACCCTTGTGGGTCCGGCAGTCCCCATCTCACGCCGGGTTACCATGTACTGAGACGATGGAAGTCCTGGAGCCTTCATAGATAGTTTGAACCCAGCTGATAGTTACTAAAAATCGTGAATATAACTATTGCTTCTATATATCAAAAATATATATATATATATATATTCTATCATTTTTACATATAAATGAACCATAGAAAAGATGAAGAGTGAGTCATACTTGATTGAAAAGATGAAGAGTAAGTCACACTTGATAACCGAAGAAAATTTTGTTACTCCTATTGAAACGATAAAAAACCAAACACACTTATAATTGAAGAAAATTCTGATACTCAACATAAGATACCCATTGAAAAGTAAAAGAGTGGAGTCTTAATTATAAATTGTATTTATAGAAAATAAAATTAATAGTTTTCTTTTAATAATTAAAGATGGCGTAATATGGAGCACACCCTATGACAAATCTGATTTTAATCAAGATAGAAGTATGGAAAAACAAAAAGTCAAGTCAATGTCAGTATCAAAATTTGACACGATGATAAAGTCACAATTTAAATTGAGACTTATTTAAAGCACGTGGTAATGTTTTAGATACATGCACCAACTCTATCGAGTTAAAACGTGCACTGACGAGGAATGTAGAACAGATAATATATGTATGAATAGGAAAGTATAATTATTTAATAATATTTAAAAGATATTATTTTAGTTTTATTTTAAAATTATTATTAATTGGTAAGATGAAATTGTAATAGGAATATATCGAACATAAATTAATGCTAACTTTTACAATTTTTTTATAATTTTATTAGATATTAAAGTGGGAGGTTAAAATTTCATGTAATTTTTTTTGTTTTTTTCCTTGCAATTTTTATATAGACATTTTTATTGTTTTTTTTAATATTTATTATAATTTTTTTTGTTGAAATAAAAAACTTTACATATAAATAATTTAGAGACTTAAGATCACAGGTAATACTATCAAATATTAAAATCTAAAAACACAAGCAATTCTATCAAAAATCAAGATGTATCATAAAGTTCTAAGACTACAAATAACACTATCAAAAATCAAAATGTATCTACAAATAACCCTATCAAAAATCAAAATTTTTCTTAAATATTTAAGTTCCTCATAAAAAAAAAAAAAAAAAACTCTTCAATTACCTCTTTTTTATTGAAAATATAACGTTAAAAATACTTTTCTTAATTTTTTTTTTTTTATCAAAAATATTCTTCTCTTCTTTACCTCATAACCATCAATTAATTAACAAAATTATATTTTAAAATACTTTTCTTAACTTTTAAAATTATTATTAATTAATTAGATGAAATTGTAATGGGAATATATTGAACATTAAATTTATGCATTGCCATACGTTTAATTTTTACAATTTTAATTTTACTAGGTATTAAAGTGTGAGGTTAAAATTTTATGTCAAAATTCTTGCTTTCTTCTTGTATTTTTATATTTATTTATTTTTTCGGTTACATAGGAGAGTTGGTCACAACCACTAAGCGTAGGGTTCAAACCACAAGGGTTGCTTCCACCAAACCTATTTCCCTTCGTTATTGTTGACTCGGAATGAAGAGGACCATCGATCACTCGAGATTTTTTGTACCGTTATCGTCGGTCTGACGTGCACTCAGAAAATTCAAATCAGACTACTACTTTTGCAAATAGGCTGCCCCCAAGGTTTGAACCTAAGTGTCTTCTGTGTCTTCTTGGTAAGTATCTGGCCAAACAAACACTTACCAATCCACCTAACCCTTGAGAGTCTATTTTTATATTTATTATTAAATATATATATATATATATATATATAATAACAATAACAATATAGGGACCTAAAATCATAAGCAATACTATCAAATGTTAAAATCTAAAAACACAAATATCATAAAGATCTAAGACTACAAATAACACTATCAAAAATCAATATGTATCTTAAAGATCTAAAACCACAACCAACACTATATAAAGTACATACACGACTTTACCTTCTTTATCAAAACATTCTTAATTTATTTACCTTCCTTTTTTTTATTAAAAATATAACCTTAAAAATTAAATTTCTTAACTTCTTTTTATCAATAGAAAAACTTGCGTTCGAGCTCTGGCGATTTGGCGGGAAACCTTCTGAACTATCGGAGGCCGAAGCTCCAGGGTTCTGGTAGACGGCTCCTACCAGTGTCTCGGTTGGTTTGATTCTGTTCCCCTCTGTTGGCTTATTCGTTGCCCCGGGAGGGCCCTATGGGGTCTCCCTCCGTGTTCTTTAGACGGGAAGAAGAGCTCTTATGCCGAGATTCTAAAGGAGAACTTTGCGTCTTCTTCCGATGAAGCCCAGCGGGGTGCCTACCATGCGCTTCTCAAGAATGTTGGCAAGGGTTCTTCTGCAAACAGAGTTAATGGATGTCTCCCGCAACCGCATCCGCACCTAAGATAGTCATAGAACCAAAGATGGTTGAGGACACGATCACCTACCGTGCTAACCATGACTTGATCTCGCAAATTCATGGGTATCCGACCCACGTTGCACTTTCTGCACACCTGGGTTAGACAGAACTGGGAACCTATCGGTGAGTATTCCTTATGGCCTATAAGCAATGGGTATTTCATTATTAGTTTCTCTTCTTTAGTAGATAGAAACAGAGCTTTTGAATCTGAGAAGAGGACCCACGGCCCGACAGGGTTATTTGTCCAACCGTGGAGAGTGGGTTTCGATCCTCGCATTGAGCCCACGACTGTTCCAATGTGGGATACGGCTATATGCTCTCCCGATGGAGTTTTGGGGCGAGCAGATTCTTGAGATGATTGGTAATTCTCTAGGTAGATTTTTGGGAGTTTCCAAAGATACCATAGAGGGAAACACTGCTGTCTTTGCCAGAATTTGTGTTGAAATGGACATCAGCCAGCCACTACCAACTGAGGTGGAACTGGAGTTAGCAGGACAATCTTGGATACAACAGTTAGACTACGAAGCTCTTCCCTTTAGATGCAGGGTCTGCCATAAGCATGGTCATTTGGCTAGGTTTTGTCCGAATACCTTGAGCACAAAAGTGGAGGCCCCGCTTGGAACCTCAAATAGCCCCGCAGAGGGTAAGTTTACCCCGGTCAAAGAATCACAAAACACCCCCAAGGTTCTGAAGGCCAGAAAGATGGCTTTGAACAAGAAAAACGAAGGAGAAACAAAAAGAGAAATGGCAAGGACCAAGCTCCTCCCAAGACAACTAACCGGTATGAAATCTTTAAATCCCTTGTGGATCAAGAAGATCAAACCATGGAAGGCGTGGATGGGAATACTGAGGCTATTAACATCCACTCTCACGCTTCCCCATCCTCAACTCCTGTCCTCGAGCAGGTGACTGAACCCTCTGAGAGTTTGCAGACAGAGAACCTGTGGGCATTGGTAATTCATTCCTCAACCCAGTCAGCTACTAAGGATGTCATCATGGGAAATACAGAAAATATTAGAGAAAGGCCAGCCCTGGGGATTACGCAGGTGGAAAAACGGTCCAAGAATAACAATTCTCAAGGAGCAGGTAGGAAGTCTAACAGGGACCTAATAGCAACGCAAGGAGACAAGTTGGTCATTGATGGATCAGTGAGAACAATAGATTCATATTGCTCTCAAGGTTTCCAATGATTATTCAATCTTGGAATGTTAGGGGTTTAAACAAGCAGAACCCATCAATCTGCTGTTCAAAGACTCATAGGGAAGGGTAAAATAGACTTTTTGCTCCTTCAGAAAACAAAAATGTCTTTAGATCTGATGTGTAGAACAACTAGTAAAATTTGGAGGGGAGCTGGATATATGGATGTGGCAGCTCAAGGTGCCTCAGGAGGAATTGTTACTTTTTGGAACCACTTGGAATGGTCTGCTCTAGAACACATAGCTTGGAGGGGTGTTCTCACATCTCTTTTTAGGAATAATATCACAACTGAGCAAGTTTTAATTACAAATTTTTATGGGGCTCAAAGCCTTGATGGCCAGAGGCTACAATGGAAAGCAGTTCACAACATGAGGTCCTCAAGACAAGCTTTTGACTGGATCATTGCTGGAGATTTTAACGCCAAATTATCTTGCTCGGGAGCAGGAGGGTGGCTCCCCCTGTTTTGGACCCGGGGATCGGCTTTCGATTGCCCAGTGCAGTGCTTTTCACCTAGTTGATGTTCAAGGGCCTGGATCCTTTTTTACTTGGACTAATAAACGGAGGGATCCACACCGTTGCAAGGTAAAATTGGATCGCTTCCTAGTCTCGAGAGGAGGCTTTTGTTAAATGGAATGTGCAATTACAGATTTTGGACGGCCCCGTTTCCGATCACTCTCCCATCATGCTGATGGGTGGGACTCGGACAGGGCAGTTCCACAAACCTTTTAGATTTGAGAACTTCCGGCTCCGTAAGGAGGACCTTCACGAGTTATTTCCGCAATGGTGGGAAGAAGGTCGTCCTCCTTTTGGGACTCGCGATGTTTAAATTTCACAAACAACTTCTTTTTGTCAAAATTAAACTAAAACAGTGGAGGCATGCCAATAAATCGGATTTCCAACTGCAAAGAGCTCCCTTGTTGGTCCGCCGGGAGGAGGTGCAGTAAACAATTTAGGGAAGGTTTAATTTCTGAACAAACTCAAAACCGAAGATGATGACTTGCGTAAAGTCAGAGAGGCCATTGATAACCAAGAGGAAATTTTCTCGGAGGCAACGGGCTAGAAATTCTTGGCTATTGGAAGGAGACAAAACACTAAATTTTTTCATCGTTCAAAGCATGTGCTAGAAGACAGATGAATAATATGGCAGCTTTAAAAGATGAAAATGGGCACTCCTTTGATACTCTTCCGGGCATGCACTCCCATTCAATGGATTACTTCTCCAAGCTTTTTGCAGAAAATAGGGACCAAGATGTGGGGGCTCAAAATGAAGTTCTTGTCGTTATTCCCTCTATTATCACTCCAACTGAAAATCGTGCTCTCCTCGACCTATTGACCGGGATGAATTGAAAAATGTGGTCTTTGGAATGAGCACGTGCAAATCTCCAGTGTCCGGATGGTTTTCCTATTGATTTTTTTCAGGCCTTCCGGGATATCTTGGAGGAAGATGTTTTGGTCATTATCGAGGAATCCAGATCTAATAAGAGAATGCTCAAGGCTCTAAATCACACCTTCATCACGTTAATTCCAAAGGGGAAGGAAGGAGTTCACATTTCTCGACTTCAGTGCCCATTGCCTTATGCAATGTGATTTATAAAATTATCACAAAAATTATAGTTGAACGTCTTAAACCTCTCCTCCACAACATCATTTCCTCATAACAGGGGGGTTTTGTTGAGGGTAGACAGATTTTGGATGGAGTGGTTCTTGCTCAGGAGGCTATTCACTCAATGCAAACTTCTGGTAACAAAGGAATGTTCATCAAACTGGATATGTCTAAGGCTTATGATCGAGTGGAATGGGGTTTCCTGTCAAGGATGCTGGCCGCCTTTGGATTTTCCCAGGAATGGATAGACTGGATTATGAGCTGTGTTTCCATGCCTTCTTACTCGGTTCTCATCAAGGGGATTCCCTCCCCCCTTTGGAGCCTCTCGTGGTCTCCGACAAGGGGACCCTTGCTTGCCTTATCTATTCCTTATCTTAGCTGAGGGATTAGGTCGGCTCTTCGTGCGAAGAAGACTTCAAGGCATGATATCAGGTATCAAGGTTGGTGAAGAAGTCTTGACTCATTTACAATTTGTGGATGACACTGGCTTGGTTGGAGTGGCTAGTCTCAGGGAAGCCAGGGGAATCATAGACTCTCTTTCTGTTTACCTTAGGGCCTCTAATCAAGTTATTAATGACAAAAAATCTAAAGTGGTCTTTTTCAACCTCGACCAAAGGTTGCAGGACAGAATTTTAGAGATTTTGGGTTTCACTAGAGCTTCTCTTCCTATAGTCTACTTGGGAGTTCCTTTGCACTACAAGAAATTGAAAAAGGATATTTGGAAAGATCTTTTGGATGGCATCAAAGATAGAATGAACCATTGGTCTCACAAATGGTTAAGCTACGGTGGCCGTTTAACTTTCTTACAATCACAATTCGTGCCATGCCTATCTATAAATTCTCAATCTTGGCTGCCCCACTTTCTATTTGGAAAGAGTTGGACAAACTGGCTAGACGATTCTTATGGGAAGGAGCAAAAGGTGGTAGGAAATGGGCCTTGGTTGGCTGGAATAAAGTCACTCAGCCTAAAGAAAAAGGAGGACCGGGTCTGAGAAGCTCTAAACTCAACAACAGAGCCTTAGTGGGTAAATTGTATTGGAGATGGATCTCTCAGCCATCTTCTTTATTCAGTAGAATCTTGACCAGCAAATATTTGGGTAGAGTCCATCCCTCTGAAGTTAGCCGTTTCCCTCTGGATGGCAACGGTTCCCTAGTTTGGCAAGCTCTTAAGTTGGGTTCTCAAATTATTAAAGACCAATTGTTCTGGAAAGTGGGGAGAGGGGACAAAGCTCGCTTCTGGACTGACTCTTGGGACCAGTTTCCACCCATCATTGCTGAGCATCCTGAGCTGCTTCCAATTAAAACTGCCATAGAATCCAAGGGTTGGGTTACTATTGAGAACTATTTCCTCACTAGTCAATTGGGGGAGTTCAAATTCAAGAAATTTAAGCGTCTTGAGGAGTGGCTCCGTCACTATCCCTCCGGAGCCGGCAACCATTCTCTCCACCATCTTGACTCGCTAGATTTCTCACGGGAAGAGACGAAGAGGACGAATTAGCTTGGGGTCATGGGAATCTTGGAGTTTATTCTGTGAAGGATGGTTATGATCAGATTCTCCCAGAACCTCCTCCACATTTTTTTTCGGTTCAAGACTGGAAGAAAATCTGGCATTCCAAGTGCTGGCCGAAAGTGAACTTCTTTGCCTGGCAGCTTATGCATAATGGCATTCTCACCTATGATAATCTCAAAATCAGAGGAATTAATGGTCCTTCTCAGTGTATTTTGTGTCTTAAGCATGAAGAGACTGCTGACCATTTAATGTTCGAGTGTTCTTTCACAGGTCAGATTTGGCATCGTTGGTTTTCTCATTTCAAACTTAAGAGTAATGGTGCTCTGACTCGAAATAATATTTGGCAAAGATGGAAGAAAGCTAGATTTAAATCAAAAGCCCTCCGATTGGGGTGGGAGCTTGGTCTTCTCTTCATCTGGTGGCAAGTGTGGTTGGAAAGAAACGCCCGTCTCTTCCGAGAGACCTTCTCCTCCCTTGATGGTGTTTGGCAGGTTATCCGGAGCAAAGTCACCGAGACGGTTGCATTACATGCTTCGAAGATATTATGGGTGAGCCGGATCCTCGAGAAGAGAGAGTTGTGGCTCAAGGTAGAGAAAAAGTGGCTAGTTGGAAACCCCTCCGGCTGGTCTGGATTAAAATTAACACGGACGGAGCTGCAAAGGGAAATCCGAGAAATGCTGGAATCGGTGTTGTGTGCCGTGACCACACTGGAACTGTGCTTTACTGGGAGTTGCAGGGCCTGGGAAGAGCCACCAATAATGAAGCCGAAGCTTTTGCCATCAAAGTTGCTTCCTTCTGGGCTGTCACTCAGGGATATAGAAAGATTATCTTGGAGACCGATTCTCAAATTCTGGTTGGTGCGCTTGATTGTTTGAGAAATTTTGCTCTGAAAGCGTGGAAGATTCAGATCTTAGTCTCTCAAATCAAAGTCCTTTGGAGGGAATTAGAGGATGTGATCCCTATCCATGTGAATCGGGACTCAAATTCGACGGCTGATTTCCTCGCCAAGATGGGTGCGGAGAAGGAGGTTGGAGTTCAGCTACACAGTAATATGCCTGTGGAAGATCCGGTGATTCGACAAGGGCTTGCTAACTTTTTGAGAAAATGAGACACTTCTGTGTTAAGGGAGTTTTTCGTCGCGTTTTCGCGACCTTCTGTGATGTCGCGACCCTTGGTGGCAACCTGTCGCGATATCGCGACAGGTTCCGTCGCCACAGCCTTTGGAGACTTCCTGTCGCGATATCGCGACATCTCGAGCCGATGCGCTCTTTGGCTAGTTGTTGTCGCGATATCGCGACCGGTTTTGTGGTTGCAACTAACGGTTGGAAGATGTCTATTTTTTGCGATATGTTATGTCGCTGGGACCTTTGGCTCGAAATTGCTACATTTTCGCGTCATTTTGGCTGCAGGGGCATCACAGAGGACAACAGTAGTGATTTTGAGACTTTTTTGAAGACTGGTCATCAAGTGGTCAACCTGTCGAGTTTTCGCGACACTTGGGATGTTTTGATGCAGAAAGGTCTTTTTGTCGCGATTTCTTTCGCGACACTTATGGCCCAATGGTGGCAAGTGGCAAATGCGTCGCGATATCGCGACAATTCTGAGGGCTGACCGCTTTGTGAGGTTTTTGTCGCGATATCGCGACTTTTTTTGTGGTCGGTGGTTGTTGGCTTTGGTTGTCGCGATTTTGCGACATGTCGCGAAATCGCGACATGTCGCCAAATCGCGACACTTTTGGCGTAAAGGTGACAATTGGAGGATGCGTCGCGATATCGCGACAATTATGAGGACTGACTGCTTTGAGATGTTTTCGTCGCGATATCGCGACATCTTTTGTGGTTGGGGGTCGCTGGATTTGGTTGTCGCGATTTCGCGACATGTCACGAAATCGCGACACTTCTGGCGCAATGGTGGCTATTGGATTTTGTGTCGCGATTTCGTGACAATTTTATGGACTGTCTGCTCTGTAAGGTTTCCGTCGCGATATCGCGACATCTTTTGCGGTTGGGGGCTGTTGGCTTCGTCCGTCGCGATTTCGCGACACGTCGCGATTTCGCGACCTGTGGCGCGGTTATGGCCTCGGTCGGCTTGACTGCCGCGATTTCGCGACATGTCGCGATTTCGCGCCTTGCCTTCTTCTTGTGCTTTGGGTTGGGTTGTGCTCCCCTCTCGCTCTTTGCTGAGGTTTCTTGTATTTGGGTTCCTGTTAGGGATGTTCTGGCTCCCTCTTGTATATGCTCGTTGTTTTAATTCAAGATTTTCAATTTTTTCAAAAAAAAAACTTCTTTTTATCAAAAATATTCTTCTCTTCTTTACATGATAACCATCGACTAATTAACAAAATTATATTCTAAAACACATCATACCAACCATTATATAATATAATATCAAATCCTTGTATATTAAAAATTTAACCTTGAAAATAAAATTTCTTAACTTCTTTTTATCAAAAATATTCTTCTTTTCTTTACATAATAACCATCGACTAATTAACAAAATTATATTCTAAAACACATCCCCATCATACCAACCATTATATAATATAATATCAAATCCTTGTATACCTATTACTAAGTACCATAACACTCCACATTTCAACTAATTAACAAAATTATATTTTAAAACACATCTCCATCATACCAACCATTATATATAATATAATATCAAATCCTCGTATACCTATTACTAAGTACCATAACACTCCATATTTTTTATACGTATTCTAGGTACATAACACTCTAGATCCTTGTTCATATCGATCATCCATGAAAGTCCTCCTATAACTTTTCTTCATTGCGGTTCAAATTTTTGGAGCTACCTCTATAACCCTAGCTCACTTTGTTATTAGTAACCCCACATGAGGGAGACCCCCAAGCTCGACGACATAGCAGAGTTAGGATAGTCTACTACCTTTGCCCAAAGAAAGGCTTGTCCAAGTGGACCCAAGGTTCAAAGCCACTATGTTCCTAGTACAACATCACATCCTCCCAAAAGAAGGGAAAGCATGTTGACCTTAAGATTGCATTCCACTATTTAAACCTTTGCATTCTTAACTTGCATTATCGGTGATGTGACCCGAGTTCAATCCCCACAACGAATATGTATATGTATACGAAGTATTTACTCAATAAAAAAAAAAATATGCTACCAGAGTTAATGAGAGTTATTATTTGTTGGTCTTTGAAGTGTCTTATCACCTTCATAGTTTGGGGAGTATATATTCCTACTAGGGCGTGTGTAAGAGTTTTTGGTTGGGATTCCTTCGGTGCTTCAGGCTCATTCAAATGCTCCTCTTCGTAATGGTGCTCTTCTTCTTAGGATTCCTTTATGTAAGATTGTGGACATCAAGCAAATACGATTTTTACTATACACATTTGTGTCTTGAGGAATATTTTTCATTACAATTATAGCATAGCCCTTGTGCTCTTCAGGCTTCTATTTCTTCTCGAGTCGGTCGTTTGATGGCTGGTGATTTATTTGTCAGATTTGTTGTTGACTTAGATGGAAGTGGAGCTCAAGCTTGTGGAAATTTAGATGTGAATCTATGAGTATCAAATGTATCCTCTGCCAATTTGGCCAACCTTATTGCCTACATAAAGGTTTGTGATTTCAACATTTTCACCTCGATCTTAAAATCATCTTTCAACCTAGTAACAAAACAATTTTGACAAAAGTCTTCACTCAAGACCTTAATGTGGTTCACTAATTTTTCAATCTAAGCCTGAGAACTTGGACGGTTGATGTCTGTCTTAGTTTAGTGAGGGTTCCTGTGAAGTCCTCATACTCACTGGGTCAAACTGAGTGAGTAACTATTTCTTAAATTATTCCCAAGAAAGATTTGGATGTATGCTTTTTGTCAGATCTAAAATTGAAAGATGCAATTGTGAGCCTTAAATGCCAGATAATATTATGAAGAGTGAAATACTGATTTGCTCAACACAACCAACCATCATCGTCCTTTACATCAAATTTTGAGAAATCTAACTTAGGTAATTTATATGAATTATTTTTAAATTACAACATCTCAAGTGTTGTTCATTCCACAAATATCTAGGTTCAAAACTAGGATCATATTAGAGTTGCCTAATCAAGGATTGCGAGGTGGAGTCCTTGGTTACTTCTTCTCTAAGCTGATGGGCCCACTATGAAAGCGGGGTTGATATAGCATACAACATATTATGATCCTTGTATTGATTGAAAAGTTCATTGACCACCATATTTCCCCTTCCTTTTTTGTACATAATTTCATAACCATACTCTAATAGTTTGGAGACCCACTTTCACTATTCACGTGTGGATACTCTTTGCTCCAATAAATATTTGAGACTTTGACGGTCTATTTTAATTGAAAAGTATCGCTTGATGATGTATGATCGTCAATGATAAACATGTAAAATAGTAAACATCTATTTTCTGTAGGTGGATTCTCCTAAGTTTCTTCTTGATAGTCCCTTATTGGTGAAAGTCAATGGTCTTCCTACATTAATATCACCTCAATTCCACTGTCTCAAGCATCACTTTCAATTACAAAAGGTTTAGAGAAATCAGGTGTTGTTGGGCAGAGGTAAAAGACCGATTGGTTTCTACTAAGTGTTTGCCAGCTTGAGATCAACGATTCCAATTTTGAGCCCCTCCGAGGTCCCCTTCACTTGGAGTAAAAGTTTACCAAGGTGGAGCAGGGATATAATGGTAGCTTTCTAGATTTGAACCACACCCAGGATAAGGGATAAAATGATGGAGATGTTTCTGATTCCTCCATATAACAAAAAAATCAGGTTTTGCTAACATCGACGTAGACAACATGACTTGTATAATATCTTAGAAAGCTTGTTCTATGGGTTCTATCCATAGGAACAAATGTTTCCTCAACATGCAATCAACAAAATCGAGATCTTTCAATAGTTCTGAATAAATTTTCGATAATACCTTGTAACACCCAAAAATCTAAAATGATGGAAATGTTTTTTATTCCTCCATAATACAAAAAAAATCAGGTTTTGCTAACATCGACGTAGACAACATGACTTGTATAAAATCTTAGAAAACTTGTTCTATGGGTTCTGTCCATAGAAACAAATGTTTCCTCAACATGTAATCAACAAAATTGAGATCTTTCAATAGTTTTGAATAAATTTTCGATAATACCTTGTAACACCCAAAAATCTTTAAAATCACTTGAAAGTTTTGACTTTTGACATTCTTGTATAGCTATAATTTTCTTTGGATCTACTTTAACTCTTTTAATATAATGTGGCTCACATATTCTACCATTTTTACACATACGATGAAGAGTGAATGAAAAATTTGATACTCATTAAAGTGACCTATTGAAAAGATAAAAAGCGAGCCACGAAATTTTTTGATACTGAACCTAAGATACCCATTGAAAAGTTAAAGAGTGGAGTCTTAATTATAAATTGTATTTATAGAAAATAAATTAATAGTTTAATTTTAATAATCGAAGATGGCGTAATATAAAGCACACCCAAAGAAAGTCTGATTCTATTCAAGATAGAAGTATGGAATCATGGAATATAAAAAGTCAAGTCAATGCCACTATCAAAATTTGACACGATGATAAAGTCATCAATTTCGTGTCAAAGTCCCAATTTAAGACGAGACAAAAAAAAATTCAAGTCAATGCCAGTATCAAAATTTGACACGATGATAATGTCTCAATTTAAGACGAGACTGTCATGTTTTAGACTGTAATTAATAATAATAATTATTTAATAATAATTATTTAATATTATTTAAAAGATATTATTTTAGTTTTATTTTAAAATTATTATTAATTGATTAGGTGAAATTGTAATAAGAATAAATTTATGTATTATTATAAGTTTGTTTTTTATAATTTTTATAATTTTAAAGGTTACAATTTTTTATAACTTTACAAGTTAAAACTTGTGAGAATTTTTTTTATATATACGTTTTCAATGAGTTTATATATGCTTTCTTTTTACATTTTTATATTTATTATATATATTTTTTGAAATATAAAACTTTATATATTTAAAATGTTAAGATACTATCAAATATTAAAATTAAAAAACACAAACCACACTGTCAAAAATCAAGATGTATCTAAAATTGCAAATAACACTATAAAAAATCAAAATATATTTTAAAGATTTAATACCATAACTAAACACATGCATAAATTTACCTTCTTTACCAAAATATTCTTCAATTTATTTACTTTCTTTTTAATTAAAAATATAACCTTACAAATACTTTTCTTCAATTTTTCGATAACAAATATTTCCCTCTTCTTTACACCCTAACCATCAACTAATTAATAAAATTATATTTTTAAACACATACCAACCATTATATAATATAATATGGTAGCAAGTCCCCATATACTTATTATTAAGGCTTGCTTCCAATCAAAACAAGCTTGCTTCCAAAACTCTCCCACCCAAGAGAGTTAAAAGAAAAGTTAGTAGAACTGGTTCCGAGTTACAGTTCACCTACCTTTATTCGATATTTCAATCATCTTTATTCTTATCTTTATTCTTGTCACCTTCACTGAACATAATTTCATATTCTCATGCATTCACCTCTCGAGAGGTGGAGCATCATGCCCACCGCAAAGGCAAGCAAGGTCGCTGTATTTGGACGCGTCTCAGTAAGTTGCACACCTTTCTACATTCGAATTTTACTGGAATTATGATAGTTCCCTGCATTGTTCAATATAGTTATTATGTCAGAGTTTTAATGTCTGAAACGGGAAGATTATATATTGACTTATTTCTGTATAGAGAAAAATCGTATTGGATTCATAGGTTTAAATTTCAAAGCATCTTTGAGTTTGCTGAGATATTGGGGTCTTGATTAACAATGGGTGTTAGTTGCCCACAAACCCAGGAGGCTGTGCAGTTAACCGTAGCCCTGAGTTTGGGTTCTAGTTGTAAAGATTTCCTTGGGCAATAGAATAAGATTGAGAATGAGATACGATGCATTTTAATGGCCTTTGGGCCATTAGTTTTAGAATCTCTCTGGGTGGATTGGCTTTTCTAGATTGTTCTTATGGGTGACCAATTTTACAATAAATTCTTCAAATTTTGTGTGATTGTCTTTATCTTTCTCGTGGATGCTCAAAAGATTTAAGGTCTTGTTTGGTTGTGTTGTCTAGATGATTGTTTTCATGGGACACCTAAATTGGTAAATTGATCACTTTTGTTTGATTGTCTTGATGATTTAGACAACTCTTATGGATATCCAATTTTAACATAAGTTCTTGTTTTGACCTTAGCTTCATGTACTACGTTGTAATTGCAAACATCTGTGTACTTTATAATTAAGCTCAGCTTGGAAGATGCTGCTGCACAGATTCTGCTGTTTGTTGCTTCCGTGGTATCAGGAAGAGAATGCCAATACCTTGACGAATAGTACGGTTCTTTTCTGGAATTGGTATTGTTATACCAACCGCCCAGCAAGTTGTACGTCAAAATTCCTGAAACTGGCACCAAGTCTCAGCGGCCCTTTGGAAATCATCATACCTAGTCCATGCTTGGCACAGCTAGTCTCTTAAATCACCTCAAAGAAAGTTCTTTGATTACCAAATTACCAAATGATGTCTTTATTTGGCAGAACTATTTAGATGCCTTCCAGATTACCCAATTAATAAAGACTATTATCAAAATTCATTCTGTTCCATTCCTTAAATTGTTAAATGAGGCTTGAAATTTAGCTTTCTACTAACAATAAGATACTCTAAAACAGTATTTACACAATCCACATGAGCCCTTTCGTCTGTGATTTTTTTACGAACTACGGTAACAGTGTCTACGAAATTTACTGTTATCCATTAGTATGTGTACAGCTGGATTTAGTCAAGCTGTAAGTGATAAAATGTCACTTATATAGAACTCAAAGTTGTTTTTAAGGGTTTGCAAATGTTGGAAGTGGCAATCCAAATATCAAGATATATCTCAGAATGCCCATCATCAAGTGGGTAAAGTATTCAAGGTACAGTAGCCCAGATTGGGGACAGCTCCTGTGTTTTAAGACCTAGCCTGTTCCATGTCCTAAGTCCTAACATGGAATCCAGTGTGAGAGGTTGGCTTGGAGAACTGGGATGAATTGGACCTTCTTAAAAACTTGCCTTTAGTATGAGTGTTGTAAGCGGCAGTACATATTTCTAGAGGACTCAAAAAGCCCACTGGCTGAGGATAGTCCTCTCGGGGTGTAATCTTAGCCTATCCAAATTTGTAACAGGATAATATTAATATATCAATTCTTTAAGTAAATATATTCCTGATACTGGAAAGAATTTCATCAAGAATATAAAGTTAAAAGCATGCTGGCCTTCAAGACAAAAAGTGTCTGCTTTTGATGACTACAGAACTGAAGGGAGCCTTTAAATTTCGATAGAGTGATTGAAACCAAAATTGATAAATAGAAGGGCAATGTGGGTTTCAAAGGGTTATTAGGTAATTTCTCATAAGTGTGTTGTTGAGAGTAGCACACATGGATTCATCCTTTGAATCCTTAATCCATCTAATTCGATTTCCCTTCAACTTCTTCGTTATGTTGAAGTTTGAACCATTGCAGGATGGGAAAATGATGAGAGTGGGATATGTTGGACAATAAGGTGATATTTTTCTTCATAATTAAAATTTCCTGGGTGATGGCATGAAAACATCTTTAAAGGGATTCATGAAAGACTTATTTTAGTTGATGGTATGTTAAAGTTCATTGATTACTTTATATAGTTATGGATCAAGGGAAAATGAACAGCTAAGATTGCCATAGCAAATATTTGAAGGCATTCAAACTGGTATGCATATTTCTTTTGGATTTGTTACAAGGTTTTTCCAATTCAAATGTACTGTGCTTTTTCATGAAGTTTCATAAAGCCTTTGACTGCACTATGGCTGTAATATTTTTTACCAAAGTTATCTCTATTAAAGGGATGTGAAGCTTCATAAATGATTATTTCAAGGCTATGCAAAGTGAGTTATTTTTGATGGATTATGATTATTATTGGTAGCCACTTACTTGTCAATGAAACATATTATGGAGTTTGAATATTTAGGTGTTCAGGATGTGTTGTACCATGTTACAAAGAAATGCATGCTCACTAATATCAAGTATTTGGTTGGCCATTTCTCTTGTTTTCTTTTTGAAGATTCTCTATATATATTTGAGGAAGATTCTTGTGGTAGAATAAAATTTGTCCTTGATATTGTGTAAAGAATTTGCAAATTCGATGGTATATTCCTCTTCTTTTTTTAATGTCAAAGGGGTGGTTATAGTGTTAGCTAAAGTCCCGAGCAAAGGTTATCCGTTAAATCCAGCAAGAGGTCTTGCAGTCCTTGGTTTAAACATATGGTCTTGATAAAATTGATATAATTTGGCTTTACTTGTGCTTGCTGCATTTCCTCTTGCATTCCTTTGGTTCATCCTGCATCTTCAGCAACATCTCCCAAGGATGCTTCTATATTCCCTCAAAATTTTCTGTATTCAAATTCATTAGAAAAAGAGGAACATCCCCATATATTGCTCAAAAGGGAGTTATAGTTCTATTGATATTTTTTTGGGCCCTGACATACTACTATTGGTTCCCTCTGGATGCTTTTCCCATAGCTATATCCATACCAACAACGAATCTGAAATTAATTATTTTTGGATCCTTTTTGTGTGCACACAAGTATGAAAAAGCAATCCAAAGGGATCTGTGCTATGAAGACGTTGATTTATATGCGTTAGTTATCTCTTATGTGCTTACTCTTAAGGAGCAATGACTTCCACTTTTGTTGTTAAGGAGGAATGATTTATACAGCATTTAAAAATGAGTGCATACTAATTTTGAGTTAATTCTAATCTTGGCAACTGTAATTCTGAGTGAAAACCGGCCTACAAGGGTTTAGATACTGTCATCAATTCTGGTTCTTGAACACCATGTGTGCAGCAGGTGTACTGCACATTGAAGCAACAAGTATAAATCAAACAGGTACTAACATTTTGAACACAAAACATTTACAATGAAGGATAGTGTAATATGACAATTGTCTCCTTCTTTTAAGTCAATCTACTTGTGACAAATTCGTTCATGTGGCTATGTATTCTATGCAAGCAGATTGAATCATGATAGCTGAAAAGGCATAAGGTAAGGTAAGATAATGAATCAGAGAATATAGTGTGACATGGTACGTAAGGCAGTATTTGTCATTAATGTGGGACCTGGTTGATGCATTGCGCGTTCACCGTGTACACTATGAGGACTCTAAATGGAGAGATTTGTCATTTAGCTTCTTTCCATCCAAACATAAATAGAACAATGCCAAAAAATGTAGCCTCTTGTCAGCCTTAAAATATTTATTGCAACCTTGGCCGTGTTTGCTTACTTTACCACCATCATACAATGTATACCTTTAATTCAATTTTATCATTTATATATGACCTAGAGAGCTACACAAAAATTAGGAATTTTGTTGGTTGCATCATATTTTTGCCACTTGTCCTTTGTACTATGAACTTAAAATTTATTTAGTCTTTAACTTCTTGTAAATTTGAATTTGGATATATTTCTTGTTTTGTTTGTTGACATTTGAAATTTGGCTTTAAATATATGAAATGTATTTTTTGTATTTCATGATGGATTAATTGAGAATGCTAATATACATTAAAGGAAACATAAGAAAATGTTAAAGTTACAGATAGTTTTTTTATATTTGTATTTATGTGAGTGTACAATCGTGCACGCTTGTATATATATACATATATGTATATGTGCATATTATGCTGTAACTTGGAATGTGAATTACTACTCCAGGCTATTATACCAATACCAGAGTGGCTTACACCTAATCATGCAACTTTGTTTTTTCCCCTATTGCGCCACGCTTTCTTTTGTTATAAGTAAATTTATCAAATTGTATAATGAGACATATTTCAAAAGTGCGAGTCAAAAGTTAAATGATAAATGTGGATTTTCAGGTCGCAGCTTAGGCAACATGCCTGATTGGCATATGAGACCTATATGTAGTCACAGGTGAAGCATCAGTTTACTTTATATACGTTGTTCAAATTTTGTGCCCTTTTGGATTTTGACCTTCATGCAAAGCCCATGGGGTTTACAGAAAAGTGTAGACCATAGTCTCTCTTTCCTTCCAAGGAAACATAAGGAAGCATGACCTAGGCATGTGACCTTTTTACATGGCTTTATGCTTGATAATGCCCAAAAATCTATTTTTTTTATCCTAACTGCTCTGTTAGGGACATAACTTTGTGCTTGAGACTCCCTTTTGATTCATTCAAGAAGCGTTGGAAAGATTAGAGAGAGAACAACAATTTCTGTAGGCAACTGCCAACATGTATGTGGAAAAAACGCTACCCTCAAAAATGGCAAAAAAATGCTTACTAAAAATAGTAATTTTCTATTTTTAGATTTTCATAGCCAAAATGCATCTCTAGCTATGTTGACACATTAGTAGAAGACAACACACAAAAGGACAAGTCAAATGTATGTAATTTTCATTTAATATGTACTTTGTAAACTCATGGAAGTTGAATCATGACATTTTCATATGGTTGACCTTCCAACTTACGGAAGGTGAACCGCCACATCTCCATATGGGTGACCTTCCATATTCAATACGGTGGATTTCCAACACACCAATTCTTGTATAAAGAGAAATGCACCCATGGCTGTAAAAAACATGATTAATGGATGCAATGTTAAGCCTCACATCTCTTCTTAGAGATTGGTTACATTGTACTCTATTTTTTGAGCAACAAAATTTTTCTGTTATTTTGCTTATATATCTTTGTTCTGATTCGTGATAATCTTATTATTTTTTAAGTGCTCTCTTTCATGATCTTTCTTAACTTGAAATTTTAAGTTTTGAATCAGTTGAAATTATGAGTTTCGGATCAAAGCATCTTAGGTTGGTCCTTTTCATTAGCAGATATAATATACTTTCTAAGAATTTTGATAGGAGGACATGCCTAAATTACAAAGTCACTAATAGAATGGTGGAAATCTAATTACAAAATGCTTTATTTGTATCTTCAAGAGACACTTGCATCTTACAAATCAAATAAAATATAGAGGAAAATGTCTAGGAAAGTTATGTTTGTCCCAAGCTTCCTTTTTTAAATTAAAAAAAAAAAATACATACAGGTTTCTCCAAGACAATGATGCCCTAAAGAAAACCCTTATCAAAAACCCTTTCAATCTTTGCCCAAAGATGTCTTGCATTTCTTGTTTCGGCATTGAAAATAAAGACCATCCAGAAATACCATTTTAGACTTTTAGCTAATCTGAATTTATAGGTCAACTGTCAAGAGACAAACTACCAGTCTAGAAGTGTTAGCTTGAAAGCACAATGTGTATAAATGGCTTCTCTGGGGCCATGTGGATTCAGGATCTCATCTTCAATTTGAGATTAAGTTTGTCAGCAATATCATCATACATTGTGGACTAACACACAGATTAAGAGTAATATAGCCTCGCTGTTTGGCCAAATTTAAGTTTTCCAAAGTAGTTTTCTTCTTCAAATAGTTTTGTCAAATCCATTATCATGGCTAATGCAACTGACTCTGTCATGATAAACAGATTTGTATTTCTTGTGGAGAACTAATTGTATCAAATATAGCTCGAAGAAAAGCTATCCCTTTTTCTCCATGTCCTGCAAATCATGCCAGCAAACCTATCAATTTTGCCATGGATTTTTACTGCCTACCATAGGAATTAACTCAGTGAAATGAGTGATTCATCAACAGGCTATAAGCAACAGATATTGCTCTTCCCAACATTCAATCCATGGTGCAGTCCTTAAACATTCCAAGACAGGGGAGCATACATTACATAACATGCATTCTACATTCTTTTTGAGTGCATGGTATCCCTAAGTTAAAGCATTAGGTTTGTTACAAATTACATCATAAAGAGAACTTAGCTCAAATTCCAACTTTTGCTTAGCAGACGTGATTCTATTCCATGGCATAACTTGGTAAAAATCAAGGTTTTTACTTTTATTTTGAAGGTAGAATTGTAACTCTGAAATGGTAAAATACCAAAAAAAGAAAGAAAATAAGATTTAAAATAAGTAAATAAATAAAGACCATGATATTAACAACTATTTCTATTTGACTCTATTACTCCAACAATTAGTAGCTTCACTTGACTCTAATTATCTACATCCATATTATGTTCCATTCCTTTTCCATCATGCTTGCGCTTTTAATGTATTTGTATGGTTTTTTCCCAGTTGAATCATATGCATATAAAAACAAATAGAATTTTATCAAATTATATCTATATAGAGACCTCTATTGTGTGATTCATTTCTTAAACTAATACATTCCAAGATCTCTCTCTCTCTCTATATATATATATGTGTATGTGCGCGCGCGCGTGCACGCATGTGCATTGCTCTTTCATAAAATGGAATCATGAAGTTTATATCATAAAGATGAATTATTTTTATTTTTGCATATTTGACATTGGATAAGCAAGCTCAAAAATTATTGAAAATTTTCATGACAGTGTACTTTCATGTTCTTCTGTGTAAGCATTGATCTAATTGTCATTTAGATGTTTTTGAGATCCTTAGCTAATGGTCATTTTTACAAATTTTGTGTTTAATACCATAGTAGGGAGAGAAATGAGAAAAAAAGAAATCATTTCTCATCAACACAAGCAGAAATTAAAGATAATATATGCTTTTCTATTCATTCTTAAGAATTTATGTGATGTTTTGAGTAATGATATTAGGTGTTTTGTGTTAGATGGCTTCTCACATTCATGATGAAACCACTGGAAAAAGGAGTACATTTCCCCGACTCCAGACAACAATTCCAATCACAAATGGAGCTCCACCGAGTTTAGTTGAACCTGCTTCACGATTTTGCAATCTATTGACAAACTTCGCTGGTGAAACTCTTTCTTTTGCATTTCAGCATGCTTTATTTTATGACAAGTTCATGCAAACAGGGCATACAAATATTTTGGTTCTTCCTTATATTCACATGTTGACTTATTGATCTACATAGTGACCTTAGAGCCTATTGTAATGCCTCTTGTAAGCATGCAACAAACTATGCATGTGAACCTGATTATATCTTCTTTAGTTAGTTGTAATTAGAAAGTAAACAATATCTCATATGATAAAATAATCTTGAAACACGAGAACCTTGGGTTAGGGTTTTGAAATCCAAGAACTCAGTTTTAGGCAAAGATTTGGATATTTTGTCTTGAGGACTGATCATCCTTTCCTATTCTTACCTTCAAGAATGTTTTGGGCAAGTGAGTAGGGTGACAATTCAAGGGAAGGTCTGATTTTAGTTTTGCAAAAAGGCAATAGGGTTGGCGTCCCATGCATTAAAATCTCCCACCTAACATGAAATGGTCGTTACCAAAAATCTGAAGATGTCTCAGCATTGATATCGGTGTAGGTGACACTGTTGAGACCAAGAGTATTGAGGATATGCTCTTAATTTTCCATTTCATGGGTCTTTAGCCCTTTATTAAGTAAATGAGACAACCAATGGGTAATCATTAGAAGGTAATAGGTGCTATTAATATCATGCTTGGTGCTTTTGTTTACTTCATGTTTTGTTTTCCAGCAAATACACAAGTATAAGGTGTTGCAAATTGGTCTGTGATTTTAAAATGCTGGCATGTTTGTAGATTTTTAAATGCTATTCAAGGTTAAGTCAAGTTCAACCATAAGTTACTAGACCCTTAATGAAGGTTTAGTTAAGGTTAACCATACAAGTGGTTTAACCAATCCCACTTGTGGCGAATATATCAATATTGCTCATAGGCTTATGTAGAGAATGCTCGTAGGCTTACATAAATAATGCTTGTAGACTAAGCTTGGGGCCAAGGAGAGAAGACATTAGAGATGCTAGCATCTCTTCCCAGTAATGAACGCTCGGTTGGGCCAAAGAATATCTAAATCTCTAAGCCTCTTGCATAATTTGGAAGACTGTTAATTCGCCAAGGAATATATGAGCCTCCATCACCATCTAGACGACTACTAATTCCTTATAAGTGTAGGTGTTAGTTTTGATGTGCCACCTCAGCTTAAGAAATAAGAAGTTCGAAATAAAATATATGTGCAATTCAAGTACTCATACAATAAAGTTTTATCATTTGAATAAAAATGTAACGTTGTAATATTGCACGGAATAATGTAATAATGTAATAATGAGTCAAGTAATAGTCATGTGTGAACAAGTCATGAAAGGCTAATTGCCATCTAGTTTGCCTTGTAGTTAGAAGAGAAATGAAATGAAATGCAAGACAAACATAATAAGGAAGAGGTGAGGTGTTGGGGTTGGTAGTTGCTAATAACTACCTTCCACCCTAGTTTAAATAGACCCCCTAATTCAATTGAGTAGGTACATGTTAGAGGGAGATATTGTGCATACACATTGGGTAGATTCTGTGCATGTAGGGTGTTCTTGGAGGTATTATACGCCACATGATAGGTCTATGCAAGAGTAGATGTTGTATATACTGAAGGTGTCGTACGCTATGTGATCGTACAAGATCATAATAAATGCAATCTTTTGTTCTTACTTGTCAATCATTAAGGCTTGTTCATGGTTCATTATGTGATATCTGCATGTGTTTCTATTGATTGATTGTTGTAGTAGATATAGAACAAAACTTGTTTTCTTGTTTTCTATATGCCATATTTTGTTCCTATAGGGTCGACTGGGCAATTGCCAGGTCGTCCCATATATGTGTCACGCCTTTAGACTTGAAGGCAAGTTGTTTGGGCTAGTGCCATTCATTTGAGGAGAATTGTTGAGTCGTCTGATCCTTAGACTGGGCTGCCTAAACTACATTATGAAAGGCCTTCAGAAGGAGATTGATGCAGGTCGTATGACTGCCTCTTGACAAGTTGCAGAGCGGTTAATTTGTCATTCATAATTGTTCCTCCAAAAGTGGCATACCACTGTCATGCTACATTTGGCACCATTGCCATATGAAGTTTGAATTAGCGCCACATGAAGCTTGGAGACGGGAGAGGTGGATGACAAATAACTTACCATGAGGACATGGGAGACATGGATGTAGAAGAGCAAGAGACTAGCCAACACAATGGATTTTGAGGATTGCACAATAGCAAGAATGAGAAGCATGTGGACACATTGACCATGAGGATGATTTGCATGTTGGAGACAAAGACTTGCATGAAGGAAAATTATTGACAGAGTTTGTTGGTGAAGAGATACAAGTGCCAAAAGTTGAATTGGTTTGGAACCCTCGAGAGGAGGAAAGTTCGGAAAAAGAATGAGAAAGGTGGAAAACGTTGTTTGAACAACGGAAGATGAAGCACAAGTGGAGGCGTAGCAAGCAAACAAGGTTTGGGCCGAGGAGAACGCTCGCGCAAGAAGTGAAGAAGGTGCCAACATGGATTGTGTGCGAGACAAGACAGAGCAACTGGTGATACCAACACGAGTGCGAGGGACAGTCCCTAGAGGTGCAGAGGATGGGAGTCAAGCACAAAGGCAATTGTGGAAGAGTGTGCTTGAGAGACCAAATGTAACATGTGTATTCATGAAGGAGATTGTGAAGTGTGGGAGCACAAAGTAGCGGTCGAAGGTTGTTTGTGGAAGAACAATTATCAAACGAAGGATCGTTGATTGGAGACAAACAACCACCTATGGCTAATATTGCTATAGCTGTGGGCAAGCAAAAATGCTCGAAATTTATGGGAGATGGGAAGGAAGACCTAGAACACCATATTGGAACGTGTGAAATGATATGGAGAGCAAATGGCATAGATGATGAAGGTTCATGGTTATGATTGTTTCGAGCAACATTGCATGGAATAGTGATGGATTGGCATCTAAAACAAGAAGCACCCTTCCCAACTTGGGACGAGTTAAAGACTGAATTTAGCAAGGAATTCAGATTGCTTTGTGATGATACAAAGATCATTGGTGAAATTTACTCAACGAAGCAAAAGAAAGATAAAAATATCAAGTCATACAATTGTCATTTGAAGGAACTCATCAACAAGATGGAGGCAAAACCAACAGATGGGCTACAAAAACTATGGTTCTTGGATGGACTGTTGCTACGATACAAGAAGAAGATGAAGGTAGTTCCGCCAACTACCTATCAAGAAGCTTTCGATAGAGCATTAAACATAAAAAGTGAGATGAAGGCAACCGTAGTAGGAGGAGGAAGTACAAATCATGATCAAGACGATGATTTAGAAAATGATTGGGATGACTTGAGTGCAATAATCTAGGCCATGCGAAAGGACCTAGAACGTATGATTAATGATGTGAAGGCTGAAAAGGAGAAAAAAACATATGGTGTTCTGATTGCAAATCAAGACACACCAATGTCACTTGTCTAAAGAAAGCATTTTGTAATATTTGTGAAGTTGTGGGGCATGTTGTTGTCGATTGTTTTTTTAATTTAAAAATTGCCAGACAAAGGAGACTAAAGAAGACAAACCGAGCACTTCAAAAAGTGAACAAGGAGCAACAAGTGGCAGATAATGGAACAACCGCCAAGGAAGATGATAACCACAAGGGAATTGATCCACAGGAGGAGAGGGTTAGTTGTAGTATGATTCAGACAGAAGACCAATCATCTAGTGTGGAATAGCTTAAGAGTGGGGACACTTTGTACGCAATTGTTAATAGAAAAGAAACCGAACACACAAAGAAACCAAGAACACAAAAGAACTTGAAAGAGAGAAAATACTTATTGGATCATGAAATGAAGAGAGCACATGTCCTTTTATAGTCAAGGAATGACATAAACCCTAAAATGACTTAAATATACTTTAAGTCATTAATACAACACTAAAGCATGAATTAGACTAAGTCAACAAGTGACTTTATTAATATGCCTAAGTCTATAGTCTAGATGACCATTATGAACTAAATAACTCTAACATCCTCCCTTAATGGTCATTCTAGAAACCACACCAAGTTTGTCTCTGAATTTTACAAATTTATCTGGGCCAAGAGACTTGGTGAAAATGTTTGCAGTCTGGTCCTGAGTTGGGCAATATTTCAGCTCAACTTCTCCATCTTCTACAAGTTGTCGAATGAAATGACAATGCACATCAATATGTTTTGTTTGCTCATGGAAGACGGGGTTCTTTGCCAGCTTGAGAACTCCCTGGTTATCACAAAGAAGTACTGTGGGCTCATCTTGATGGACTTGCAAATCTGCAAGCATTCTTCTAAGCCAAACTGCTTCACATGCCCCTTTTACTGCTGCTCTGTATTCTGCTTCTGTAGAGGAAAGTGAAACTGCATGTTGTTTCTTGCTGATCCAAGAAACTGCCCCTGTGCCAAGGCTGAATACATAACCCGTTGTAGACTTCCTGTCATCCATGGATCCTGCCCAATCCGAGTCTGAATAGCCACACAACTGAGGCTCCTTGCTTTTCCCATATAGAATGCCAAAGTCCAATGTTCCCTTTACATACCGTAGCACCCTCTTTGCTGCTGTCCAGTGTTCTGTTTTTGGAGCTTGCATAAATCGGGAGATATAGCTGACTGCATAGCTCAAGTCAGGTCTAGTGGCGGTAAGATAGATCAAGCTGCCCACTAGTTGCCTGTAGACTGATTCATTGACTGCCTTTGAATCAGTCTTGGCTGAAAGTTTCAGCCCTTTCTCCATAGGTGTAGATGAGATTTTACAATCTGCCATCCTGAACTTGTCTAACAAACTTTTGGCATATTTTGTTTGTGAAACAAAAATATGATTATCTGTTTGCCAAACTTCTACACCTAAGCAATAATGTAGGAGGCCTAAATCTGTCATGTCAAAGGCTAAACATAACTTTGATTTTACCTTTGCAATTGCTCCTGCCTTGCTACCGGTGATGATGATGTCATCAACATATATCACTAGAATCACCACATCACCATTCTCGCCTTTGATGTAGAGATTGGGGTCAGAAGGACACCTTCTGAATCCCTGTTCTCCCAAATACCTATCAATTTTGATGTACCATGCCCTGGGAGCCTGCTTCAGCCCATAAAGAGCTTTCTTCAATCTGCATACCAAATGTTCCTTCCTTGGAACCTGAAATCCCTGCGGTTGGTACATGTATACTTCTTCCTCTAGATCACCATTGAGGAAGGCACTCTTCACATCCATTTGATGTAGTTTCCAGCCAAACTGTGCTGCCATGGCTAGAACCAAGCGGATTGTGCCCATTTTTGCAGTAGGAGCAAATGTCTCCTCATAGTCAATCCCTTCCTTTTGAGCAAAGCCCTTTGCAACCAGCCTTGCTTTATGCTTGTCAAGCATCCCATCTGCCTTATACTTGACTTTATAGACCCATTTGCAGCCAATGGGTTTCTTCCTTGGAGGTAGCTCTGTGAGAGCCCATGTTTGATTCTTTATCAAAGTCTCATGTTCGGCTTGCATAGCCTCTTCCCATTCTGGGCTGCCTTTGGCTTCTTCATAATCCTGAGGCTCAAAAGAGTTTTGAAGGTTAGCCATCAAAGCATAATTCACTGTACTAGATGCCTTACCTCTTTTTGGTCTACCTTCCTGACTTATACCAGCCAACTTATCCCAATGAGCATCATCATTATAATTCACTGAACCAGATGCCCTATCTCTTTTTGGTCTACCTTCCTGGCTCATATCAGGTAGCTCATCCCAGTGAACATCATTATAGGTGTTGTACCACCACTTTGGTCTTTTCTTTCTCTCCTGCGGCTGCAAAACATCACTGGTTTCCTGCTGATTTGAACTATTTCTAGCATCTTCTTGGCTGGAAAATTCATGGGAGTCATGCTGAGAGGTGATTCCTACCTCTTGTTGACTTGCCCCATCCATTAAACCTGTTTTTCTAGCCATATCCTCTTCATTTTCAGCAACTTTCAGATCTGATTTCTTCTGGAACAGCCCTGCGTTTTCATCAACTACCACATCACGGCTAAGACATGCTGTGTTAGTCTTAACATCAACCAACCTATAAGCTTTATGGTTGTCACTGTACCTTGTGAGCATCATTTTCTGGCATTTTGCATCAAGTTTGGTTCGTTTTTCTTTAGGAACCCATGCATATACTACTGAACCAAAAACTTTGAGATGACTTACTTGAGGTTTTCGTCCAGACCATGCTTCTTCTGGAGTCTTCTTGTGTACCGCTTTTGTTGGAGACCGGTTGAGAAGATACATTGATGTGTGTACTGCTTCTGCCCAATACTTGTAAGGAACAAACTTGTTCTCTAACATACACCTAGCCATCTCCATAATGGTACGATTTCACCTCTCTACCACTCCATTTTGTTGTGGAGTGTAGGGTGTGGTATATTGCCTCTGAATGCCTTCTTGAGTACAGAAATCAAGAAAATCCTTAGAGCAGAATTCTCCACCATTATCAGATCGGAGGACTTTAATGCTCTTCCCGGATTGGTTTTCTACCAAAGCCTTGAACTTCTTGAACTCATTAAACACATCTGATTTCAACTTCAAAAAATACACCCACATCTTCCTGGAAAAGTCATCTACAAACAACAAAAAATACCTGGCACCGGAGAATGATGTCGTCTTCATAGGCCCACAAATGTTAGCATGGATCAATTGAAGAACTTCCTTAGCTCTCCAAGCTTGCCCTTCTTCAAATGGAGTCCTGTGCTGCTTACCAGCCTGACATGCTCCACAAATTTCTTGCTGATTTTGTATAACTAGAAGGCCATCAACCAAACTTTCTTTAGCCATATAAGAAAGAGATCTCAAATTCAAATGCCCATACCTTTGATGCCAAAGTTCACTACTATTTTGACCACTCTTGGCCATCAAAGCATACTCTTTCACCTCCCTTGCATCAACCAGCCTGAAAATCCCATGCTCTTCAATACCAAGAGTGAGTGTCTTCTTACTGACCTTATCCACAAAGTAGCATTTGTGATTGCTGAAAATCACATGTAAGTGGGGGTTGTGCTTCATAATTTCACTAACAGAAAGTAGATTCTTATCCATTCCTAGAACATAGTGAACATTAAGAAATACCAACTTTTTACCTGACAGGATTATCTGCACATTACCTTTGCCTTCTACCCTGTATTCCTCCCCACCACCAAACACCACAAAGTCATTAGAAGATTCATTAGCAGCATAACTAATATACCAATCTCTCCTATTGGTAAAATGACGAGATGCACCCGAATCTATATACCAAGCAGATGTTTTCACATTGTCTGCTTTATCATGTGCCATAAACACAAAGAGGTCTTCCTCTTCCTTATGTTCTGCAACATTGGCCTGCTTCTTTGGCCCTTGGTTATTCTTCTCATCATATAACCTTTTCCTGCAAAACTTTTTCTTATGGCCCATTTTTCCACAATAATGACACTTAAAAGTCTTGTGATTACCTGAGTCATCTGTCTTGCTGCCCTCATGATTCTTAGCAAACTTGCCTTTGCCCTTGAAGTTGGCTGACAAAGCCATTTTTGAACCCTCATTCCCACTGCTACTTCCAAACTGCTTTTTCCACCTGTCTTGCTGCAAGAGCTTGGTGCTCAAATCCTCAAACTTCAAGTCAACATCAGTAGAAGTAATATTTAGGGTTTCAATAAAATGCTCAAATGAGGCTGGTAAACTCTTGAGAGTGATTACCACCATGTCTTCTTCTTCCATTTTCCGCCCAATGGCATTCAACTGTTCTCTAAGGTCTTTTATCTTCAGCAAATGATCTTGTAAAGACTCACTTTCATCCATTTTGCTTGAAAACAGTAAATTTTTAAGGAAGAAGGCTCTACCTTTATCTGAAGTTTCATGTAAATCCTTCAGTCGCTTCCAAATAGTTGCAACATCACCCCCAGTCTGCACTTTGGGAAGCATTTCATCAGTCACTGAAAGCTTTATTAGCATCACAGCTTCTCTATTTCACTCATCAAACTTGGTTTGATCATTTCCAACTATTGTTGGTCGTGTTTCCTTGCCCAACACAAGCTGATCCAAACACCTGTACTCAAAAATGGCCAACATACGTTGTTTCCAGGTACTATAATTCTTCCCAGAAAATTTCTGGTTACCCTCTAACATAATGTTAGACAAACTAGCCATTAGAGCACAAATATAAAATAAAATCTGCAACTGAAATAGAGACTTACAGCCAAGAAAGTTGTGTTTTTCCTCCCCCAAACTGAAGATTACAGAGATAAAAAATATTCTTGCTGGAAGACTAATAAATCTGCTGAAAAATACACAGATCTGCTGGAAAACTCTTAGATCTGCTGAAAAACGCTCAGATCTGCTTCAGATCTAGCTGAAAACTCTCAGATCTATTGAAAAATGCTCAAATCTGCTTCAGATCTAGCAGAAAAACTATCAGATCTGCTGAAAAATGCTTAGATCTGCTTTAGATCTAGCTGAAAAATCATATATTTGCTGAAAAAAACTCAAATATGCTTCAGTTCTAGCTGAAAAACCAAACACAAAGAAACCGACAACACAAAAGAACTTGAAAGAGAGAAAATACTTATTGGTTCATGAAATGAAGAGAGCACGTCCTTTTATCGTAAAGGAATGACATAAACCCTGAGTGTATAAACCCTAAAATGACTTCAAAATATTTTAAGTCATTAATACAACACTAAAGCATGGGTTAGATAAGTCAAGTGACTTTGTTAATATGCCTAAGTCTATAGTCTAGATGGCTATTATGAACTAAATAACTCTAACAATTGTCAGAATGCTTCGATGGGAGGGGCCAACAAAAACAATACTTCAATGATGTGTAGATGATGCAGACTGGGCAACCATGAGGCAAATTGCCCAAAGAAAGTGAGTATGACCAACTTGGGGAATGTCAATTTTATTGACATTGAGGAGCCTCCATAAGACCACCAACAAAAGGAGAAACACGTGCTAGCTGTAACTTGGGCATAGGCGAAGAAGGCGGAGTAGTGTGTTCTATTGTTCGATGTAAAAGAACAATTTCACAACCTATTGTTCAGGCTAAGTTTGTTGCTTATCCTCTTTCCCTTGAGAGCATCTTCAAAATTACTTTTCAGCTTTATCGCCTTTGATCCATGGGTGACTAATTGCACCTCAAGTGGAGAGAGATATCCATTTGTTAAAACTCTGCTTCTCAAAATGAATTTTCTTTAGAAGCACTTCTAGTTGTTATCATGGATGGTACACAAAAGTTATTTCTCTTCTTCAGTCAATTGATCTCCATAAATCGATTACCTTCTTTTAAATAATCTTCAAATGCTCCTACCCACCCTTTTGTCTAATTAGAAGGTGATTAATCAAGCAATCAAAGACGATGTGTATCGACAATATGTTTAGATCACTTGGGTTGCTCCATCTCACCATCTTAGTCCTAGGTTGGCGTTATACACTAAACAGTTCGTGAGGATTAAGAATGGCATTATTACTTATCTTGATTATATCCAATGACATTGGATATATAGCCTAAGGATTTTTCTTGGTTAGCTCTGAGTGTGCTCACATCATTTGTGTGTGGAGAGAGACCACCATATTCCTTGAGAGGATAGGGTAAGCCATCTTTTCTCTCATTGGTAGGTGGAGACTAAAGAATATTTCATCTTCAAGTGTCTTGTTTATTACAAGATTTGAGGGAGGCACAGTGCTTGTATAGAGACTGAAGTGGCTCACTTGCCACTTTTTTCAGCTATCCTAATCGCAAACGCTTGGCTGGATCACTTGCTTCTTTTTTCAACCATCCTAATCATAGATGCTTGGCTATGTACCTTTTGAAGGCTATCACTCTTTGATTTTAGTTATTACAGGGGAGATTGATTGCTACTCAACTAATCACCTTATTGTTTCACTCAATCTTTGCTGTCAGGAATAATAAATGATCATTGAAAGCTATGACTCTCCAAAATGTTAATGACAAATCTGTCCACCCTTATTTTCATAAAGAAGTGGCTACTAGGCTTTGGATCTTTCTTCTTCTTGCATGCATCTGGATAGAGCTATAGTTTCCTAGCAGTTTCATCCACCCCTCACATACCTAGGAGTTGCAGATAGATGCACCTTACTAGTTTTTTATCTTCTTCTATTGGTTCCATGACCATGAATGCTAGAAGAATACTAAGGGGTCGAACTCCACGTCCTCCTAGTATTGTCCAACCAAGCCCCTTCAGTCCTAGCCATTCTTCTTGTAGCATTATTAGATCTTCTATTTGCCTTTTTCAAATAATTGGTGATGAAGACAACTATGCTTCTACTTTACATCCCACTAAAAACTAGTGTTGGACCTTGGATCCATTGGAACTCTTTTCTATATCTCTTTCACCTTAAAGCATAGTAGCAAAACTCGGACTCGACTCGGACTCGGAAAGTTGGAATCGGGACTCGGCAAAAAAACTTGGCAAGACTCGGTAAAAACTCGAAAAAAAGAAAAAAATGAAAAAAAATACAAATTTTATTGAAAAAATAAGTTTTTTCATGAATATTACTTATTAGTATATTCTAACACACTTACTCAACATTCAACATTGTACAAATAAGAAATTAACAAGAGGAAGGAGCATATTCTAATAGCAAGCTAATAATTTTGTTTTATAATATTTTTTTTTTTTGGATACATAGGGAGTTGGTTACATCCACACTATTTTTAGTAACTTCCAAGTGCAAGGTTCAAACTACAAGGACTGCCCCCAACAAGCCTATACCACCTCATTATTTTATAACCCGGCATGAAGAGGACCACCGGTCACTCGAGATTCATACCATCGTTGTCGGTCTAGCGTGCACTCAGAGGATTCGAAACAGACTATGACCTTTGCAAGCATGACCACTTTGGTTTATAAAATTATAAATAAATAATATAATGATAAAATAAACTTAATATATAAAGTTCAAAAACATTATTAACATTTTACAAAACATTAAATAATAATAAACTTTACTATATGACGAAATCACCCTGACTTAGTCCACCATGTTTAATAAATAAAAATTTCAAATACCATGTTTAATAGAGAAACCATGGGACGAAATCACCCTAACTTAGTCCACCATGTTTAATAAAATAAAATATTCAAATACCATGGTTAATTATAATCGGTGGGTTGTCTAGATTCGATTTCCTAGATGGTTGGTTGGGATCTATTAACTTTACTTTTATTAAAAGGTTCTTGAGAAAAAAAAATTGAAAAAAAAATTCTTCATATATTAATAAAGCTAATATTTAATCATAGCCATTTTTCCGGTTTTAGAATGGGAAGCTGTTTTTTAAAACTACTTACCAAAATTCAAGGTAGAAGCGACATTCATTATTCTGGGGGAGCTTCGTGCGTAGCAATTGTTTCGTTGGCAGTCGAGGGTTTTAGAGCGAAATAAATTATCGTTTTTAATTTTTTTCCATTGTCGCGTGGTGGTGTGTATTGGCTGCAATGGCAACGGTGGCAGTGACGGCGACGGGAGAGGGTGCATTGAAGGAGAGAAAAAAATGGAAGAAAATGAAGGTGCAAGAACTGCGCGACGAACTTTCTATAAGAGGTCTCAGCACTGGCGGCCTCAAGCCTTCCTTGATCGAACACCTCCAAAACTCATGCCATTCTCCGCCCGAACCGCCACACCCCACAGGACATGCATACGTGCATTCTGAAGCGGTTCTCATTCCCAAACAAGATGCGGATGATGTATCCATCGGAGAAAGATATATTTGTATAAAAATAAATTATAATTGAGGGATAAGCATTCTCAAGGTTTGAGAAGCAAAATTGCACATTCTCTCGTTCATATAATAAACAAAGATTTCAGCGTCTTGTTCGTGATTGCACACTGGCCAACGTGGATGCTTAAGTCGTGGAGCATCATCAACACTTAACCTCCCTAGACGTAATTTTTTTTTTTTTTTTTAAACTTCCATTTTTTTTGGGCCAGCCGAGTTCCGACGTTGGGACTCGGGAGTCCGTGCCGGACTCGGACTCGGCCAGACTCGGGAGTCTGTGCCGGACTCGGACTCGGCCGGACTCGGGAGTCCGTGCCGGACTCGGACTCGGCCGGACTCGGAGGAGTCCAAAAAAAAAGGAGTAGGAGTGGGCTTGGCTCGGCTGAGCCCACTCGGACTCGGACTCGGCCGAGTACTCGGAGTCCAAAAGAGTTTGACTACTATGCCTTAAAGTACTAGCAGTCTTTTCATCATTACTTTTAGCATGTTAGCTTTTACCCAATTTGGGTCCAATCCTCAAGGATATTATTTAATTTCATACAATGTAGTTTACACTAGTCTCTTTACTAGTTTAGCTTATTTTTGTAGTACTTTTTGGTTACTAAAATGAATTTTAGCACTTCCATGAGTCCAAGTTGGTCTCCGTAGACATTAATTAAATTATCTTATCCTTTGAAATCCTCTTTTCCAATACAGCAAGTTTATGAAATGCAGTCTTGCAACTAAAATGTTTAAAATCACTAAAGGTGTTAGCTACACTTCTTTTTCTTTTTGGGTTTAAAATCAGTCCAAGGAATGCAAAGAAGGACACTATTTATCGTTTGAAATGTTTCGGCACAAAAGAAAAGAGGAAAAAGATTCTGGAAAGATACTAGAAAGAGGATTCAAAACATTCATTACTGTGCTAGTACAAGCATGGTGCATTTCTTTGAGTCACAATCACACATTTAATCTGTTTTGGAGCTTGAAAATTTTAAAAATACTTCACATTATATTAAGCATTATCCAAAAAATCATATATTTTAAATGTTTTGGAATTTTCAAAATTTTATGTTAGATATGTGCAATGCGTCCCTTTTATTGGAATAAATGCATTTTTTGTTTCTGTCTTTTCAAAGTTTGAAAACACTCAACACATTATGTTTATTAGTGAAACATGTTCATCAGAAAAAGCAATCAGTTTAAATGTATAAATTTCTGATCATGATACAATGGTTGTCACATGCAGAGAAAATTGATCCTCAAGATTCGAGAAAAAGTGGGATTAAATCATCTGAGCTTTCTTATCAACACACCTCTGGTCCCCGTTCCTCTTTGTTGAATACTCCACTAAACATTATGGGAGGGTATGTGCTTTTATATGACTTAGCATTGTCGATGTTGTGTTCCCAATTCTCCTTTTGAAGAAAAATTGAAATAAATTATGCCATGTTTTGTTATGAACCTTTGTTTCTCATAAATATAAAAGCATCCACAATATGCTAAATATTAAATAAATTAACCACAGTAATTAATCCATACAAGACAAGATGTGATAATACCCTTCAAGTAGGGTAACACCAATGTTATTTCTTAAGTAAAGAACCATTCCACAATATCTCCCAAAATGAGATCTGCTCCACGAACCAAGACTGTTACAAGAGAATACTGAATATGATTGATTATTATTACAATGACAATATCCCTTCTTTATATACCCATTCTCTAATGCTACTTTGGGGAGCCGACTCCTAAACCTTTATCCCACTCATTACTATAATATAATATTATAATATAAATATAATCAACCTTGGGTTTTGTGTGGCCCATACCAACTATCCATAATACCCATATACAAAATACTATCATATCCCCATATTCCTATCCCTAGGTACCATAACAGTCCACCCTCCTTACAAATGTTTCATCCTCAAAACATGAGACGAAACTAGATAATATGGTTTGCTAAGCAATGTTGACAACTGTTACCAATCTTGAACATCCCTCCATCCAAATGAAATCTTGATTGGTGAGGTCTGCGATGATGCCAAGCTGCCCTTGTGCCACTTAAATATCCATAAATGCTCTGTTGGCGACATGCATCTTCTGCTTATGTATTTATACACCTAACTATTCATCTCTATTTATATACCACATTGTACTATGGATTTCATGTAAGAGACCTATTGGTCCATTACATAGTCACATTGGAAAAAGGAGGAAATAGATTTAAATAAACAACATACACACTTTCAAATCATCATTTGTTAGTTTGCCCCTCTATTTTGCTGGTCATAGCCATGTTAGACCCCTCCTTGTTCTGTGGGTGCAATTCAGGATGTAACTTCCTGTAAAGTGCCTCAGGCAAATCGCTATCTCAATGCCCACAAATACAATGATTCTTGGAATCCTTTCTTTTGCAGTTTGTAAGCAATGACATTCTTCCTGCTCTTGGAGTTGATTTTGTCTCTCTTATTGAATTCTTATATATATAGGTTGCTTGCCTTGACTTCAAAAGGTTTTGTCAGGTACTTGTGTTTGACTGAACTCCTAGCAAGCTTGTTCACATGCCTTATTTTGGTTTGGAAAGCAAAACTTGCCTGAAGTTAATAGACCTCAAAGCTATAGAATCGCCATACTTGGATCCTTTGCAGGGATGACCAATAAAATGGCTTGTATCCTAAATTTAGAAGTATAATCTTGGACATTTTGAAATATTTTCATTTGATGAGTCTTTTCATGCTCATAGTTGATGGGATAGGATTGCTTCCTTGTGAATTCTTTGAACACTTGTCAACTAGGCACCATAATAAGCTGTTTGTCTATCTTCAAAGATTCAACATAGCTCTTCCACCAAATGAGAGTATGAGCTACTGCCAAGTTAGCTGGAGATGTCATTGGATTCTGGCTTCCATCTTTGCAAACTTTTGGTTCAATGGATCTGGTTCTCCAAATGCCTTGACTCTCATATGTACTTTCCCGCACCTAACTTGATTTTCGATTATTCTGATTCCATCTGTTCCTTTCCTTGGCTTTTTGCTTGTTTGGAAGCGGCATACGCCTCTTTTGTTCCTCTATACATTGGGAAAAGCCTGTTGTGATATCAAAACGTCCTTTAATAACACCTTTTGTGACACTAACTGTGAAGTTTCATTGGCCTGCACTGCTAAATGTATTCCCTTTGGAATATTATGAGACTTTGCTTACGTTTGTACCAAGTTAGTGTGTACATGAGGGATCTCCACCTGCTCTACTACTATAGAGTATAGACAAAATTTTAGAGAAATAGACACAAACACAATGGGAGAGAGAGTTATGTTGTGAAATCATCTAGGGAAAAAAGTTCCATGGAGAAACAAAATGTCCTTTGACTCAGCTGAGTACAATGGAGATTTACAGAGATACACATGTTCTTTGTCTGTTTTGTTTGGAGTGTTACAAGCTTATAGCCTCTGCTTTGGAGTCTTGGAGAATGCCAAATACATATACTTTATGTCCTACAAATATGTGGTTCTACACATACAAACAAAAAATATCCCGATGCAGAAGATCGGCCTGTTTCTCCAAATCACAGATATGAGAGATTTGGGGGTTTTTCTTAGTTGTGAGTACCAATCTTGGACCATGGACATTTCTCAAACAAAATGGATCATGAGAATCTAGATACTTTGCTGTTCTTGAAGTGTCACATGTAGACTTTTGTCAAGTAATTTGTCCATTATGGATTGCAGTGTCAAATATAAGGCTACTACTAAAGTGTATTTGCCAAATAAAAATGAACACAAAATTATGGAATTAAGATTACTTTATTAGAAAAACAGATTTTGAAACATTTTTGATGATAAATGAGATGCTTATATTTGGTTACATATCAGAAAGTAATATCTCATTGATCTGTTAGTTAACTTGCTAGTGAACCCAAGCCTGCTGGTCGAATTTGACCTGGTTGATCTGTGCTCAAATGTAGCTAGTCTGCCTGATGATACACTAATCAAGACTTCAAAGCATAAAAATGAGGTATAAATCGCCCAACAGGAACACATTTTTCCCATATGTTTTCCTGATATATAGCCATAAAAATTGTTTGTCCTATGAAATAAACAGTGCTTGATACAAAAGTATGAGAATTTTCAATTCTAAGTTGATGTCACCCATTGAACATAGTGCTGATCCTGTTTTTTTGATGGAAATAAGAAAAATATCAAATAAAAGGAAATTTTCCATTTTTTTTGGTTTTTATCTTGAGATGAAATTGAGGTCTCCTTTAGAGAAAGGCATCTGCAATTACTTATAGAGACGAAGAAACTGTCTGAAATATTCTCAATGGTGTTTTTTAATTTCTATATTATAGTTATGCTGTATTTGTAGATGTATAATATATTTTAAGGTAAATGTATTAGTACATATCTGCTTGATGCATGGTCTAGACTGATGCAAAAGGTTCTTTGCTAGTAATGGCATAATATAGAATATGGATTAAGATAGGTGGAATGCCCCTTTGTGGTCTTGGGTGTCATTTGCGGTCCTGTAGAAATATATTTTTCCTTCCTTTTGTCTTGGTTTGCCACATGGGATTTCGCAGGCAATATATAGCCAGTGGTTACCACTTGCGATTCTGCATCTATAAAGTGTGTTAAGGGCATACATAATCATTACAGATAAATTTTGACTCTGCATCTATAAAGTGTGTTAAGGGCATACATAATCATTACAGATAAATTTTGACTCTGCATCTATAAAGTGTGTTAAGGGCATACATAATCATTACAGATATATATTTTGGGTAAAATAGATATAATGAAGTTGGTTGAAGTCATAAATTAGTGAGCCAAAATCTAACAAGAAGCCAGTAATGAATGTCAAATGACACATAGTGATGGCCATCCTCTGTACCTTCCTTGAGATTTCAATAGGATTGCTTATGCTATTATAACCTCTTGGTATTTGAGAAGGGTTGTATTGCACAGTGTCCACAAACATACATACATAGATATTTACATGTATTTCTGTCTCTGTGTGTCCTTCTTATTTTTTTTTTCCACATGCATATACAAGTAGCCAAAAGATGGCCCATTATAATCCTTTTGTAGTGGCTTGGGATAACCTTGGTTGAAATCTGGACCTATTGAATTTAAAATGATATTTGTGACCAGCCTACTATCAGAATGCATTATCTGCAAAGCCTTTGGGAAGCTATATATTATATTGCATTCCAAAATTAATGCTTTATAGTACAGTTCCCAGCATACAAATCTACAATGAAGATTTTGGTATACAAAATATATGCTTTCTTTCTCAAATTTTTAGGGACTTGTTTTTTCCAGGTTATCTAGGAGAGCAGCAACAACGTTACGTGGTTCTGCTAATGAGATAGGTTGGTTACAATGTGCCTATCCAATGACTCCTGTTCAGGATGGTACAATGAGGTTTATGGAGCTGCTTTCAATGACAAGGTAGTTCTTATTACCTGTGGTCATTAATAACAGATAATTAAGTTTAAACCTGTTTTCATGTTTTAATAGACTATGGATGTGGCCTTGTTTGATTGTTATGATTGTGTCGTCTTCCCCTCAGAAATGGTGTGCATAGGTTGCCCAACAAACTGGTTTATTTTTTGGTTCCAGGTAAGTTCTTCTTGGCCTTTTCTTCTCTACACTTTATTTTAAAATGCCCTAAAATGAATGCATTTTTATTATTTTTCTCTTTGTCACAACAGGTCTTTTTAGCAATCATTTGCCTCTCTGTTTTATCGAAACCAGTAATTTCTTGTCAAAGTTGGGTTTGACTTGCCATATTGCTAACATTCACAGTGAGGTGAATGTACTGATTTAACCACTTCATTCCAAGTTCATTTTTAAATATCTTCCTGTAAAACAAAAAAGAGTGTATGCTTATTTATCATGTTGACTATGCAGGCTTCAGTGAAAACCAATGCTCAGGAATTAAAAAGGCAAATTGAAAATCTTTATTTGGATTATGGGAAAAAGGTATTAGTCCTTGGTCATAGCAAAGGAGGAGTGGATGCAGCAGCGGCTATGTCTATATATTGGCAGGACCTGAAGAATAAGGTTGCAGGATTAGCATTGGTGCAAAGCCCATATGGTGGTACTCCAATTGCTTCGGACATTCTAAGGGAAGGCCAGATAGCAGACATTGAGACCAGGACTATTTTGGAGCTTGTAATGCATCAATTCATAAAGGTACATCTGGACCCTGTTGTACTAAGTACAAACTACTTAGCTATACATCTGTTAGTTCAGCCTTTACTGTTAGTGTAACTCTGACTTATGTTCGTAAGGATTTAGAGTTGATCCTGACATTATGAGCCTGAAGGAGTTTTTACGAGTTCTGTGACTATGCTTTTGATGTAGAATGATAACAAAAGTCTATCCTTCTTGGGCCCAGCAAGTCTAGTGGCTAATAGGTCTCTGCCATCCCTATGTGGTAGAATCCTAAGCAGGATGGAATAGTGGCCAACAGTCTCATGTATGTTTTACATGCCTCCTGTTTTTATACTGTGTCAATTGGAAATTCTGTTATTTACTAGACTTCCCAATGCATTGAAATTGACAGGGTCTAATTTTTGTTTGTATCCTGCTCAAGTCGCAATGGTCCAAGATCTAGTTTGAATAAGTATATAAAAGGACACAAACAAAGGTTGACATAAGAAATGCTCTACTTACCTGTGCAAATTTAAACCCCTTACCTAAATTTATTTGAATGGTAAGCTGCCCCCTCTAAAACTTGATCAGAGTTTCTTATTTAATCACTGGGATTTGTCATTTATAAGTATTATTAAGGGTAAAGTAGTATTTAACGTCTGCAAGGCCATACACCATATGAGGTGACCCACATGAAGGATGTTGTTTACCCAATATATGGTTATCCAACCATACTCCGGTTACCAAAGCATGGTGTACAACCCTAGCCCCCGTAGGATTCGAACCTTAGACCTCTATTGAAAAAATCTCCACTGTTTAATATGATTTATACATACCTTTTATGTTTGTAATCATAGAAATCCATTCATTGCAAAAAGGAGTTCCTTCATTAAATTTGAAAAATTGCATGTCATGAATTAAGCAAAAGTGGCATGGTAGGACATCTCAAGGTATTTAATCAAAATAGATCCCTTTAGTGAGAGGGATCTAACTGATGGCACCCAATTGCATCAAAGAAATGAAGGAGAGCACCATTGTTTAGAAGGAGGTCAGTGTAACATGCAAAGGGAATCACGAGCATTTGCTGAATTGCCCCAAGGGGCAGATTCTGAGCAAAGAAAGGTGGGATCGTAGGGACAAGGTATGCTACCTCAATGGTTTTACCCTCAACTCCTTTCCAAATGAGCTTCAAAGGGCCAACAGCCTTTCCATTGGAGGATCATGATGTTACGGAACTATATTCTCATTAGCAAAAATCATTCACCAATATGCAGAAACATCAAATCATTCATCCACAAATAATTATCCACAATAACAATCTACACAATGAGACAAAGATAATACCCTTAAGGTAGGGCAACACCAATAATACTCCTTAAGGAAGGAATAACTCCACAAGATCTCCCAAGATGAGAGCGCCACTTAGAGAGGGCAAAGTCCCATAAGCCACTTTGTGGGCAAAGACAATTACATATGATTGATCTCCATGATGATTACAATGACAAATATCCCTTCTTTATATATCCATCTTCTAATTCTACTTTGGAGAGTCGACTACTAATATAATATAATATTATAATATAATCAACCTTGGGTTATGTGTGGCCCATGCCAACCCTTATACAATATAATATCATATCTTCATATATCTATTCCTAGGTACCTTAACATTCCACCCTCCTTACAAATGTTTCGTCCTCAAAACATATGAAGAAACAAGATAATATGATTTGCTAAGCAATGTTAGCAATTGGTACCAATCTTGATCATCCATCCATCCTAGTGAAACATTGATTGTTGGTGGTCTTTGTTGATGCTGGTATGCCATTTTTCCACTTGAGTATCCAAATCCGCTTTGTTGGCTCCATGCTTCTGCTGCTTTATTTTGATAATTCGAATGATGGGTCCACTTGTTCCTTGATGCTAATGCACCACTCTGAAAACCAAGATCACTATGCTTTCTCTGCCAAACACTACCATACTTGGTGCCCTTTTGATTCCATATAGAACCATAATATTGTTGCCTTGAGCCATGCCTCCAAGATTGTTGCTGCTCATGGTGGTGTGGATGGCGATATGCTGCAACCTTAACTTGATGTTCTACTTTCTTTGACTCCTCAACATTTGGCTCCACTATTTTAAATTCTTCTACATGTTGTTCTTTCATGTTCCCTTTGTTTGGTGTGTCCTTGTGCTCTTCTATCAAAGCTTCCTTGGACTCTGCTACTATTATTTCCATGGACTCTGGTGCTATTGTTTCTTCCATCGACTTTGTTGCTGCTACTTCCTTCTTGGATTCTGTTTCAGGTTCTTTTATTTGTTTCTCAGCAACCACTTGTTTTTCCTTGGATCCTTGCTCCTTAAGTTGAGATATATCCTGCAATGTTATCTTCTTTTTCTTGTACCATAACTTTATACACTTATTTTGCACATTATGTTAACAGTACCCAAATAATCTAACCAAAGATAACCTAGAACAATATCCACACCATCCATATCAACAGCATGGAAATCTGAATGTAAAACATATTTATTCGTGGTCATCTTCAAATCTTCAAAAATCTGAACATTCTCATCCTCAAGATGTATGTCCTTTATTTTTGTTTCTTGAACCTGCAATGCCTTAGCCAAAGCAATAATAAAATTATATCTACTACTAGGGTTAATGAAAATAATAACCTTTTCCTTTTGAATGCTTCCATGAACCTGCAAAATAGAATTTTTAGATGAATTTAGACCCTTTTGATCCTTCTTTTGCTTTTGTAAATCCAAATATGTGGCTTCTACATTCTTCTCACTATCTTCCTTAATATTTTCCTCTTTCTCCTCAAGTAATTTTATTTCTTTTTCATAGTCTTCATTCTATTTCTTGAAAACTTCCCATTCTCCTTTCATTTCATTGCACTCATTTTGAATCCCTTGTAGTTTCTTTTCAAGGTCTTTGATGACATCCATCAAGCTATCTATCTTTTTATCCCTTCCCTCAAGATCTCTCTTACAAATATCTAACTTTCTTTGTAATTGAATAGGTCAAGAATGCTGGTTCCATTTCTTTCTGAGTGCACAAGGGATTGTCCCTAACAAAGCTTTCTATCAATTGTAAAGCTTCCCCCCCCAAAAAAACCATGAAAACCAAAGCACATGAAGCTCTTTTTATCATAGAGTTTTTGCAATTTTCAGCCACTCTCTCACATCAGTATCATTTTCTCCAGAAAACCTTTGAAGTGCCATGAGTTCACATCCACAAAAATGATTATGCAAACTAGGGTTTTACAAAAATATTTATATCCCCACTGGTTTGTGTTGGCAATTTTTCCACATTAAAATTTTGGCTTAAGTATGGAGCTTTCAAGCGGCAAAGAGCATGCTGAGGTGTTCGGGTTTTCGTGGGCCATAAACAGGGGCGATAAAATGGACAAAATGAGCTCTGGATATTTTATCATTGCAGATCTTCTCGCCAGCTTTCCGACGATATATCATAATAGGCGATCGGGTCAGCGGATCAAAAGTTATGGCCCCGGGAAGCTGAACCAGGAAACCCAGTTTTGGGGAGAAGTCCGACTTCGCCCAGTTTTGGGGAGAAGTCCGACTTCGCCCAGAGAAGTCCGACTTCGCCCAGAGAAGTCCGACTTCGCGAGAAGTCCGACTTCGCCCAGTTTTGGGGAGAAGTCCGACTTCGCCCAGAGAAGTCCGACTTCGCCCAGAGAAGTCCGACTTCGCCCAGTTTTGGGGAGAAGTCCGACTTCGCCCAGAGAAGTCCGACTTTGCCCAGTTTTGGGGAGAAGTCCGACTTCGCCCAGTTTTGGGGAGAAGTCCGACTTCGCCCAGAGAAGTCCGACTTCGCGAGAAGTCCGACTTCGCGAGAAGTCCGACTTCGCGAGAAGTCCGACTTCGCCCAGTTTTGGGGAGAAGTCCGACTTCGTCCAGAGAAGTCCGACTTCGCGAGAAGTCCGACTTCGCCCAGTTTTGGGGAGAAGTCCAACTTTGTGAGAAGTCCGACTTCGCCCAGTTTTGGGGAGAAGTCCGACTTCGCCCAGAGAAGTCCGACTTCGCCCAGTTTTGGGGAGAAGTTCATACGGCGACAGAAATCAGCTTTCACCTGTGCGCAACCCGACTTCGCAGCGAAGTCGGAGTGTGCCCTTTGACAGGTGCGCAGTAGGGAAATAAACTCAGAAATGCACCCAAGGCATGAAGGCCTTCCCGACTACGCTGTTTTCTGCCTATGCAACCCGATGGCGCTCTGATCCCGGGCGAAGTTGGATAAACTGCCTTTCAAGGCAGACACGTGTCAAGCAGCATCATCCGACAAGTGTCCAACTTTGGGATCTGACCCAAGACGTGCCGAGCAAAAGGACAAGCATGGGCCGCACTACTTATGCCAGCTGCCTCATTTAATGCTGATGCGAGTTTCCACCTACCTCAGCTACCCGCATTCCTGTCAATATAAAGTTCTACCCAATGCGCTGCCACGTGGTTTTTCAACCTTCAGGGAGACCATGCCGAGAGTACGGTCCAGCCCGACAGAAGTCAGCACCAGCAGTTCCGCGGCTGCTTTTGTCAGCTAATGTTTGACTGGGACTTTGTGCCCATTAATGTAACGGGGGGAACTTTGGGCTATAAATAGCCACCACGTTTTCATTGTAAGGTGGTGGAAGGGGAATGTTTGTTAGGGAACCATTGTAACCGTGCTTCTGCTTATAAATATAAAGTATATGCCTGGCTCTGTTCTACTGCTTTTATTTTTTATGCTGCCTCTACTTTACATGTCTGCTTTACGTTTTCCTGTGTCACGGCTCGTTGATTCGTTTCAGCATTTGGTGGTCAGGTACACCTGAGGCATTGCTTGTGTCATAGCTTGTTGATTCACTTCGGCATTTGGTGGCCAAGCACTCTTGAAATTAATAGATTAGAGGATACATAGAATAAATGTGGTAGCAGTTCCTTCAGTTGTGTGTTACGTTGTTGTCCGTAGTGGTGATTGATGCGTTGCCGTGCTGTTAGTTCTCCTTGTAGGGAGAATGTTTGCTAGGGGACCATTGTAGCTGTGCGTATAAATTCTCTGCATAACACATATACTTGGATCTGACATCTCTTAGTTGCTTTCTGTTTGAGTTACCGTACGTAGTGGTGATTGATGCATTGTCGTGCTGTTAGTTCTCCTTGTAGGGAGAATGTTTGCTAGGGGACCATTGTAGCTGTGCGTACACTGCTTTATACAGAAAGTATACTAGACTTTGCAGTTTCTGGCTATGCTTTGTACTTATAATGCAGTAAGTAGTGGTGATTGATGTGTTGGTGTACTTTTAGTTCCCCCCACCCAACTCCAATCTCATTTGTAAATTCTTTCCGCATTTTTATCTCTTTCCTGCACTCTCATCTTATCTTACTAACCCCCACAAGGAGCCGGCCTTCTCCGGAGATTGGCACGGAAGGCATCCCTTCCTTCCGGCCTTTCAATGTTGGTTTGCGGGTCCAGGGCGCAATAGCAACAAATCCTTTCCTCATGGCGGATTCGTGACCAACAGTTTGTAGCTAAAATTTCACATAAACAATTAGATCTGCAATTTTTATTCAAAATAAAATAAAATGCTACTGATTTTCTTACCCCAATAGGCAAATTTCGTCTTCCGAAAAAAAATCCCAATTTGAAAATTTGTCACTGCCCTTGTTCCAGACGGATGACTTCACAAGGTCGTATCTCCCTTAATACTGCTCAGATTCCTTCGTATGACCACTCATTTTAAAGCTCTTCAAATTCTGCACAAAATGATCCAAGAATTGTTTGAACCAGACAAACTTCACATAGATATGGCTCCTGAAAGATGAGACGTTTTTCTAGAAAAAAAATCTGCCCTAATTCTGCAATTCACAAAAAAACAATCCCCACTTTGCCAGAATCGTTGCTCTAATATCACTTGTTACGAAACTTTATTTTCATTAACAGAAATCATTCACCAATTATGTAGAAATATCAAATCATTCATCCACAAATAATTATCCACAATAACAATCCACAAATGAGACAGAGATAGATAATACCCTTAAGGTAAGGGCAACACCAATAATACTCTTTAAAGAAAGAATAACTCCACAAGATCTCCCAATATGAGAGCGCCACTTAGAGAGGGCAAATTCTCATAAGCCACTTTGTGGGCAAAGATGATTACATATTTTTGATCTTCATGATTATTACAATGACAAATATCCCTTCTTTATATATCCATCTTCTAATTCTACTTTGGAGAGCCGACTACTAATATAATATTATATTATATTATATAATATAATCAACCTTGGGTTATGTGTGGCCCATGCCAACCCTTATACAATATAATATCATATCCCCATATATCTATTCCTAGGTACCCTAACACATGATCCATATGGATTAAATGATGTGTCCAAACACGCACAAATACTGATGACTTCAACAAAACATGCTCAGACTTGTTGTAAGCCTAAAACAAAACCCTATGACAACCTTGACAATCTCATTTGATGAAAACAACCATGCGGGCTGATGGATATGTGTAATAGAGATGTTTTGGAGGCAAATGGATATGTATAGTAGAGACTTGTTGAATGCAAACCTGATATAAGCAATATCAACATGATGTTAGCATGTGAATAAATAGTTAGTTTCAAAAAAACATATCAAATATAATGTTGTTACATGACTGGTGCTATTCTGAGAACAAAACTGTTGCCTACAATGAAGCTGCAATGTAGTTGTAGAGGGGGAAAACTGTGCACCGCGTACGATTCTTGGCTCGATCCGCTAGGAGCCGAGGTGACCACGGTGGCTATTATATTCTCTACACTCGAGGACACCAAAAGGACGGGTTTACCAGTAGGATTCACTCGAAGTCCAGGGTGGAGGTGTTTAATGTGTTCAATTTAAGCAAATCACCTATGTTTGGCCTCTACGAACTAAACTATGCAAAATGAAAGAACAATGCAAAACATACAAGATGCAAGAAAACAATGTCTAACCCTAGTATGATTCTTTGATTCAATGATCTCTAACCCTAAGCTACAATAATGAAATTTTTTGTCTTTTGAGCAAGGGCACAAGTGAAATGCACAAACAAGATTAAACCCTAAATGCACACTATATGCTTTTATTCTTTCAAATGCCTAGAAAATAATCAAAATATTTTTCTTTTATTTCTTTGTTTATATCTAAAACAAAAATGACAAATAACACAACAACAAACAACCTAAAGCTTTATTGAGGGCACTTATCTATTTCGGCGTTTGATCCAAGCTTTATCTTGTGTCCAGAAATATCTCACAACTTCAACCTACAAAAATAGCTTTTACATAACCCTAGAAAATATGATCAGCATTAGGGGGCCTACTTAGGTTGCTATATAGCAGAGCTCGGGAGCGCAGCAGTCAAGCCCCCTACGTCCTTTTAGTTGACCTTTAGAAATCAAGAATGAATATTGACCTTTTTGGTAATTGGGCAAACAGAATGCAATGAAACACAACAGTGTGAAAAACATAATGTAAACAACAGTATTATGTCCTAGATGCAACATGCACACCAAGGTCTAGGGTTTGGGAGTGAATCTTGTCCCTAGACTTGACGCAGGCGAAATCGCGCCCTATAAATACGGGGTACGATTTCGCAAAAGAGCAAAGGAAAAGCAGATTAATGCGAAATGAGTGATGACAACAATGAAAATTAATAATCTAAGAAAGATGAAATGCACGAAACAACCTGGTGGTAGTAGGGGGCCTACTTAGGTCGCTATATAGCAGAGCTCGGGAGCGCATCATTCAAGCCCCCTAGGTCCTTTTAGTTGACCTTTAGAAATCAAGAATGAATATTGACCTTTTTGGGAATTGGGCAAACAAAATGCAATGAAACACAACAGCGTGAAAAATAGAATGTAAACAACAATATTATGTCCTAGATGCAACATGCACACCAAGGCCTAGGGTTTGGGAGCGAATCTTGCCCCTAGACTTGACGCAGGCGAAATCGCACCCTATAAATACAGGGTACGATTTCGCAAAAGACCAGAGGAAAAGCAGATTAATGCGAAATGAGTGATGACAACAATGAAAATTAATAATCTAAGAATGATAAAATGCACGAAACAACCTGGTGGTAGTGAAAGAGACAGAAGAGGATGAAGACCTCCACTTGATGGTTGACTCCTCCTCAAGGCTCCAACACTTGGCCACCAAGGACAACAAATCAACAATGCAACAGAATAACACCAGAAGAAACTTGCCAAAAGAGCTTGCAATTTACTTGCTAGGTAAAATGCTTGTTATTTCTTGGAATCTTAGAAAACTTAGCTTCCTTGCTTTTAACTTGCCAGGAGAAAAGGAGATCCAAAACCCTCTACTTATAGGGGTTTTGAAACACAAACAAGTGGGAAAACCCTAAGGGAGGACCAACTTTTAGGGAGTCGGCTCCAAAGGTGGGTTTTCTAAGAGAAAACCCTAACTTGCCAAAATTGCGCCCCGTAAGGGCCGACCACAATTTTGGTAGAATTAGAAAAAAAGGAGGGAAAATGGGAGAGGAGAGGCCCAAACTTACACTTGAGCAAGTTGAAGGGTCTCTCTAAGGCTCTATGGAAAATGACTTCACTCAGGTGGGTCAATTTTCCATGTCTACAGTAGTTATAACAAAAGTGTTGTCCATCAGAATAAGGACAAAAAATCAGGGAAAATGCATCCTATATGACCCTTGCCCTTCCATGGCCCTCTAGTTCTCACAGGTTGGCATTTGGGTTCTTGCTTGATGGTTAATTGTCAAGGGAGTTCAATAAAACCTTGAGGTTTGGAGATTACAGGGTAGTTTATTATTATTATATATATTCATAGATTTTAATCTTTTTATTTTGCCCTTTGACTGTTTTATTGTTTCATGGTTTTGGTGAAGATAAGTATTTTTAGTATGGTTGAATCACTTCTATTTCCTTACTTCGTATAATTGATTATGTAATTTTTTAATTTGGTTATTGTTAGGATCCTATCCTAACATTATTATGAATTGTCTAGTGAGGGTGTATGTGGCACCTTGGGCGCCTAGTGCATATGGCCTCGTTATGATGTAACCATTACTTATTGTAAGAGGAGTTAGTAATGATGTAACCGTTATCTTTATTGTAAGTAGGAGTTACTAGCTCAGATTTCTCTTTGCACGTGGATCAACCCTTGAGCATTAGGGTTAGGGTAAATATGATTCTATATAAAGTCAAGGGTGGAAATGGAGTGTATCATGTATTTTCTCAAATTGTAACACAGATCTACTTCTAAGGAGGTTGCCCCCTCCAAGAGGCCTGTGATATCAATTTCTCTTTATTAATAAAGTTGTTGCATTTCCATTTTGTGTTGCTCTAGCACTATTGTTATTCCATTTCTTGCATTTCCATTAATATTTTCAATTTTTGTTGTGAATGTGCTTATTTTTATCTAAAGGTTCTTAACAAGTGGTACCAAAACATTTTCCAAGGCCGTGTTTTGCTATAGTAGCAATAGTTACCGTCTTGCCATCTCTTCCTTGGTAGGTATATTTTTCTTTATTTTTGCACATTTTCGCTAAAGTCCTTGCAAGAAAATAACAAAAAAATTTCTATTTGTAGTGGATTAGGTTAGAAACCTTGTGCCAGGGGTTTTAAAATATCATCGAGGAGCTAAATATTTTGGCTAACCTAGATTGCCCATAAAGCGTCTAGTGAAGTGAGGGGTGCTCAAATTCCAACAACCAGGCATTAGACAACACCTGTACACGACAACGAGTTCCCACGTACCCTTGGGTATATAGGGAGACCCCCCTAGGAATAGAAGTCTTCATCCCTAGGAAGATATCGACTGTTTAAGTTCTGTGGTGCATCGATAAGCGATTAGCCTCGAGAAGTTACTCTCACAATACGCTCGAAAACAGATAGTGTGTCTACGGGTATGGTGGAACCCTCTGGAGTTAGAGCTTTGAGATATTGGGCTGACTCCTAATCATGACCGAGAGAGTATATAAGAGAGCCCATAGAACCAGATACACCTTGGCCTAGATTGTCCTTATTGAATCTATTCTCAATCCTTTCCTAGCCAAACCCAAAGATCAGAATTGAGTAGAGGAGATTACAACCACCACAAATTGATAGTGCTCAAATTATTTGGTGACATAATACATAGAATATACAGTCTGAAATAAAATTATAACAACCAATTGATTGTCATCAAAGGAGGCAGTTGTTAGTCACTAGTCTAATAGTGCAAAAGACACCTTGTCTAGCTTTCGAAACACTGATAGTGCAAAAAGGACCCTATATGACTATTAGAACACTTTGTAACAGTCAGCCAAAAAATCTCTTTGAGATGATCGTTTTGATATAGCCCAATGCGATAGTCTCTTTGAGACGATCGTTTTGATATCTTAGAACCCATAAGCTTTTTGGGTGGCCAAAATTTGTGATTTTGTGGTATAGCCCATTTTGATCGTCTCTTCAAACTGATCATTTTGCTATATAACACCTATAATATTTTTTGGGAACCATAGGGTACCTGAAAATGGTCGAAGCTACTAGAGGCTCCCAGGTATAGCAATTAGGTGAACAAGTGAGTTACTTGGTACAACAAAAGCAAATTTGGGAAAATCTACTCTCTTCCAAACTAAATGAAATTGAGTTTTTTATCGGGTTTGGATTATAAATATGACTAGATAGGCAACAAGGGATCATAAAGTAAGGTAGTATAGAGGGGGGAGCACACAATACCTTGCTCAATAATAACCTTTATAAAATGCCCAAGCTAGATTTCCCAAAAATTGATGGAGAAGACCCCACCAGTTGGTTATATCAGGCTGACTAGTATTTTGCTCTTCATTACATTCCCCAAAGCCTAAGGCTCACAATAGCGTCCTTCAATTTTGAATTTGAAACCCTACAATGTTATCAATGGTTGATGAATATGCATCCAGATCTCTCTTGGGGGACCCATTTACTCACCTGTTTTGGACCTAGTGAGTACAAGGGTTTCAGAGGAGCCCTCACCAAGTTGAAACAAACCACAATGGTCAGAGACTATCAAACACAATTTGAAAAAATGGCAAAATAAACAAAAGGGCTTGAGTAACAAATTTTTCCAAAGTTGTTTCATTAGTGGGTTAAAAGAAGATATTCAAGCCGAGATGAAGATGTTTATGTAGGCACCAGTTCTAAACATAAGCAAAAGTGAAGTGTTTGCAGAAATGTCCAAATGAAAGCACAAAGGAAATAATTTGAATGCCATGCAATGAAATGTAGTCGTCATTTATTTTCACCTTAATATTTGATTAATTGTAAGGTTGGCTTATGTTTACTTAGGAAGGGAAAATAATTATGTAACATGTCCTGGAAACCGTTGTTGCCAATGGCTAGGACTACACTATAAAAAAGCCCCTTCATTTTGCAAGTATGTATGGATGTATGCTTGGACAATAGCAAGAGTGAGACGTATTGTTGTATGCTGGAGTCACAGAGATAGACGAGATCTTTGCATTGTATGCCATTTGAGGCTAATCCGATAATGGAAGATACATTCTATGATTCTATTGTGTGTGGTTGTGTGATTGATGTATGTTGTAATTAGAATGTTAAATTCTAGTGCAAGGTGGTTGGTTGCAGATTGGAGAACTCAAACGGTCCTAGTGCAAATTTCGTTAAGGGTTATAGTCGTCATCAAGGTTGTAGATGCCTTCAAACAAAGTCGTCGTCAAAGGGAGCCAGTGAGGAGTGGTGAAGTCATCGTTTGAGCAATCATCATCAAGGATTGTCATCTATGTCATGCCGTCATGAGGAGTGTCGTCTGAGACTGCATATTGGAAGTGTCATTTAGACATTGCCGACTAGAATGCGCAGTTAGGTCTAGAGTGACGTCTAGAAGTGTCATATAGCCAGAGTGTTGTCTAGTTTAAGTGTTGTCTAGTTTAAGTGTCGTCTAGATGAAGTGCCATCTAGCTGGATTGTCATCTGAGATTGGACCCACTGTTTAGAGCTTATGCAAGGAAACCTTGTCGTCTGTAGTTGTTGTCTAGGACTGATCACATTTTCCATTCACTGCATTCCATTGGTTTCAACTTTCAACCTGTCATTTCCTCATCCTTGGGAATCCTCACCATTGTCCTACATTTTGCGCTATTGTTAGGGATCGAAGTACGGGTTGATAGAGATTGAAACATAAGGCTTAGCACGCATGAAGAATAAGGAGGTGAATGATAGTTTTGAGGTTGCGCAAATGACGAAGGAATCAAGGAAGAACTTCAAAGCAACTTGTAAGAAGTGCAAGACTTGCTAACCAAGGATTACAGCCAAGAGAAGAACTTATGCAACTAGAAGTGGAGTGAGTCTGGAAACCTTAGGAAGACGATAGTACGAGGAAGGAAAACAAAAAGAGGCAGACATTGTTTCTAACAATGGGGATCGAGGTGCAAGAAGTATAGTAAATAGCCAACAATAACATTCGTGAGAGTCAAAATGCCAATGTGGAGCAAGCACAAGGGGACAAAGGGTGGATGAACACGCTTAAACAAGTAGGCAGGAGTTTGTTAAGGGGTGCAGAGGATGGAAGTTAGGCATCGAAGCAACCACGCGAGTGTTTGGGTAGGAAGGACGAATCCACCACTTGTATATTCGTGAAGAGGTCGTGAAGTACTGGTACATTTGAGTTAGGACGAAGGCTATTTGAAGGACGAGAAGCATCTCAAGATCACGAAGAACCAAGAGAAGAGGTACAAGGAGAAGAGCAACAAGAGGAACTGTCAAGAACGGAACCACATTGGGCTGAAGTACTTAATGAGCCAAACGGGAGTGAATCAAAAGAAGGAAACCGTTTGTCAATGGAAAATATTGCAAACCAAGCAGGGAAGTAGAAGTGCACACCCTTTACCAGAGAAGGTAAATAATATCCGACACGACAATTTGGAAAGCAAATAGGGTAAGATACCCTAAGGCCTGGTTACAATTATTCCCAACCACATTACGGGGGATCGCAATAGACAGGTATTTAAAGAAGGAAGCAATGCAACCTTTCGAGACATGGGACACCCTAGTGGAGGAATTCAAGGAGTTCAAACTTTTACGAGATGATACAAAAATTATAACGGAAATATACTCCACTAAACAAAAGAAAGATGAAGATATCAAAACCTATAATCGTCGGTTAAAGCAACTAACAGACAAGATGGAGTTGAAACCGATAGATGGAATGCTAAAGCGGTGGTTTATCGATGGATTACTACCAAAATATAGGAAGAAAATGAAGATTATCCCATGCTCAACATATGATGAAGCTTATGAATGAGCATGAAACTTCGAGAGCGAAGCAAAGCAAACAACAGTTGGTATAGGAGGTCACTATAGAAGTGAAGACTCAGATAGTGACAAGGAAGACGTGCACATGGCAATTCAATCAATGAGAAAAGATTTTGAAAGGATGATTAAGGAAGTCAAGGGAGAAGTAAAGAAAGAAAAGAAGGAAATATGGTGCTCAAATTGTAAGACAGAAGGGCACACAAATGTAACTTGTCCCAAGAATGCGTATTATAATATATGTGAAGTGTTGGGGCATGTTGTCACAGAATGTCCATTCAATTTGAGAGGAACAAGGCATCATACCATGATGATGCAGAAAGAAGAGGAAGAGAAGTCGAATACCTCAAAGAATGCGCAAGGTGAGACTAGTGGAGGATATCGGAATAATCATCATGGTGGACGACAGTAACAACAAAACAATTGACAAGGAGGACAAAGTCGATTACAGTATAATTTCGATGGGAGACGTCATCCAGTGTCGGAATTGCCAAGAATGGGAACATTTTGCAAAGAACTGTCTCAACCCGCAGATAGGAGGAATGAATAGGATTAATGCAATGCACATGTGTAGGTGGTGTGGACCAAGCAACCACAAGGAAGTAAATTGTCCAAAGAAGGCAAGTTCCAATGGAACCCAAAATGTTAATTTGATTGGCATAGGCGAATCAATAGACCAACAAGAGAAAGAAAAGCAAGTACTGGTAGTAACAAGAGCTCAAGCAAGGAAGGTTGAGCAGTACCCTAATCCTGCCAAGGAAAAGGAGCAATGGCAGGAAGCGCATGACATGATAAAGGAAGAATTGGAGAAAACGAAGCAAGATAGACTACTCCATGAAAAGACATTGAAGAAACCTGAGGAAACACCAAGTAAACAATCATCAATGGAGTAGTTGGCAGCACAAGTACTGAACACAACAGTTGAAGTAAAGGTGTCCAATTTACTTGTTGCTATACCCGAGTTATATACAAAAGTAGGAGAAATTGCATGAACAAAGAAGGTAGATGAACCAAAAGAGGTCATGACAATTAAGCAAGACCAATTCATAGATCCTACAATATTGATGATTGAGGTAGGAAAGAAGCCAACTTTGATTCATATGGAGTTATTGGATCATAAGCTAACGCAAGTGATTGTGGATGGAGGATCTAGTGTGAATGTCATGCCGGAGAAGACTTGGAAAGATATTGGGGCACCATTTTTGTGGTCTCCAAATTTTTGGTTGTATGGAGCGGATCAGTACGGAATAGAGATGAAGGGCATACTAACAAACCAGAAGGTAAAGATAGCCAATCAAGATTTCATCCTAGATTTTGTGGTGATTGCAATGCAAAAACTAGCTTATGATGCATTGTTGGGATGTGGATGGCTAAGAATGGCCAAGGTGAATCATAATTGGGAGAAGGAATGTCTTACCTTCAAAAAGGGCCAACACAAGTATATGATAAATTTGAAGAATCAGTCTGTAAGTCAGGATATAGCGACTTCAGATGAATTAGGAAGCTCATCATCAAATGAAGAAAGTGGATATGAGCCAGATGAAGGAGTGTTGGAGCTTGAAGATTGCACGGAAGACGAGGAAGACGTTGATAAAGGACTTTTCCATTGGCAGATGGAAGACTACGAGGTATTCACGCCACATTGTTTTTGCCTCCACACGGAAAAGGAGAACCAGGATGAAAAGAAGAAAGATGTACAAGAAGTCGACCAAAGTAGTCAAAGGAAATCCATGACAAAGAAGGACGAAGAAAAGGAGAAGTGGACATTTTCAAAAAAAATTGTGGAGTACACAGTAGGAGATGCAGTCATTGAAGACAAACCAGCTCATTAGATTGATGTTCAAAGCAACGGAAGAATTGGGTATTGTAAAGTATGAAGGATCGAAGATGATACAAATGAACCTTGGCAAAGGAGAGGAAAAGATTATACATTGTGGAGATGAATGGGATCCTGTGTTGAAAGCAACAACTTTCAAGATTTTCCTAGAATACAAGGATGTATTCGCATGGACTTACAAGGATTTGAAGGGGATACCACTAGAGTTGTGCATACACCAAATTCCCTTGATTGTGGGTGTGCTACCGGTAAGGAGATAGCCATACAAGATGAATCCAAAGTATGCAGCCCTGGTGAATGCAGAAATCGAGAAGATGTTAGATGTTGGCATCATCTTCAAAGTGACAATGAGCGAGTGGGTGTCACCAATAGTGATCACTTTGAAGAAAGAAGCTAACTGGATTCGAATTTGTGTGGACTTTTGGAGCTTGAATGTTACAATAAAAGATCCTTTTCCCATCCCATTCACAGATTCCATACTGGAAGTAGTCGGACATGAGATCTATTCCTTTTTGGATGGATTCTCGGGCTACAATCAAATCAGTATTGTCGAGGAAGACAAGTTGAAGACAACCTTTGTAGTGGAAAATGGCATATATGCATATAATCGGATGCCATTTGGGTTATGCAATGCACTTGCCACTTTTCAAAGGATCATTTTGTATATCTTCGATCAAATGTCCACAGGGAAGTTTAAGGCTTTCCTAGATGATTGGTCCTTATATGGGAAGACAACCGAACACTTACAGGCATTGGAAGAATGTATGGGCTTGTGTCGAAAAGCTCGTTTAGCATTAAATCCTGCAAAGTGCATGTTGTTGGTTCCTTATGACAAGTTGTTGGGGCATATTGTCTATAAGGAAGGATTGAAGACTGATCCGGATAAGATACGAGTCGTATTGAGCATGGAGGAGCCATACGACGTGAGTTCAATAAAGACCTTTCTAGGTACAATTGGTTACTATAGAAGGTTTATAAGAAACTACTCACAAATAGCTTATCCATTAGATGCCCTTATGCGCAAGAATGTTCCCTTTAAGTGGACGGAGGAACATCAGAAGGCCTTTGAAGGGTTGAAGGCAATGTTGGTATGCGTGCCCATTCTGGTATTTCTAGATTGGAACAAAGAATTTCATGTCCATGTCGATGCATCAAATTTTGCGATCGGATGCACATTAGCCCAAGAGGGGCAGTTTGGGCTTGATCAACCCATTTACTTTGCAAGTCGGTTGTTGTCAAGGGCGGAGAAGAATTACAACACGATAGAATAGGAAGCTTTGGGGATGGTGTACACAGTATAAAAGTTCAGACATTACTTGCTGGCCAACCCATTTGCTTTCTACATGGATCATCAAGCATTGTTGTATTTAATTAATAAACCGACTATATATGGGCAAGTGAGCAGGTGGCTCGTCACATTACAAGAATTCGTGTTTCGGGTGGTAGTAAGACCAAGGAAGAAGCACGTAATAGCGGACCAGCTGTCAAGGATTTGCTTAGAACCTATGAAAGGAGGAATACCAAATGAATTCCCTGATGCATAGTTGTTCATGGTGAAGGCGGTACCAGGATGGTATAAGCATATCGGGGAATATCTATCAACAAGAGAGCTGCCAAAGGAGATGACGGCAGCAAAAAAGAGGAAGATTATTGTGAAATCGACACCATTTTCGTTGATTGCAGGCTTGTTATATAAGTTGGGACCTGATCAAATCTTGCGAAGGTGTGTTATGGAGGAGGAGGTACAGATGACATTAAAGGAAGCGCATGAAGGACTGGTTGGAGGACACATGGGGCTAGATGCAACAACAAGAAAAGTGTTGTTGGCAGGATTATGGTGGCCTACCCTGTATCATGATGCCAAGGAATATGTCAAAGCATGTGATACTTGCCAAAGAACGAGGAAGCCACTGAAAAGAGATTTCATGCCATTGTATCCCTCTCAACCGCAAGAATTATTTGAAAGATGGGGTCTAGATTTTGTTGGGCCATTAAAGACAAGCAAAAGAAGAAAATGTCGATATATTGTGGTGGCCACTGAATATTTGACAAAGTGGGTGGAAGCAAGAGCTCTACCAGACAATTCTGCAAGGAGTACAACCCATTTCTTATATGAACAAGTAATTACAAGATTTGGGATTCCCTTGCAGTTGACAAGTGATAGGGGAGGACACTTTGTCAATGAAATCATTTAGAATTTGACCATAGAATTTAGGATCTTTCATTCGTTGTCTAGTCCATATTATCCCAGAGCAAATGGGCAGGCAGAGGCAACAAATAAGGTCCTAGTATCAATAATATATAAGACATGTGGAGTGGAAGGAGCCAATTGGGAGGAGAGATTGCCAACAATCCTATGGGCGTACAGGACAACTTTCAAGCCAAAAACGAACTATACACATTTCCAGTTAATGTATGGATAGGAAGTTGTAGTGCCGATAGAGTTCCTGGTACCTAGTTTAAGGGTAGTGGTAGAGAACTGTCTGAGTGACCAGGAAATCCTAGAGGAGAGGCTCGTGACACTAGTACAATTGGAAGAAAAGAGGGTAATGGCTCAGTGGGCAATGGAGATTGCCCAATGACAAAGGAAGTTATGGCATGACAAGCACCTGAGGAAGTTAAAGTTGAAGACAGGTGACTTGGTGCTGAAATTTAATGGCAAAAGAGAGATCAAGCCAGGGAAGTTGAAGACCCTATGGCTTGGGCCCTTCCAAGTAGTTGAAATGATGGACAATGGAGCAGTCCGATTGAAAAAGTTGGATGGGACATTGTGTCCCAAGACAGTTAATGGTTTGAAGTTGAAGCCATACAAGGTGAAGGCACAAGTAAACATGATCAACTTTGAATCATCGGAAGGAGAAACTATAGGAAGATTGATGGAGGCACCACGATGGTCTTCATCCAGTTTTGAAGGGATATGATTCCAAGAATTAGAACCAAGTGGGGTCACAAACCAAGGTGCAACTCAGGAGGAGGAAATGAATCTAGGTTGGTTATATGAGACAAAAAGAGAACAACCTATGATTGCAGAGGTAGTTGGAACCTAGACCAACTATACAATGAAGGATACAGGTCCATGTAAGATTATTGGATACCAAAGAAGAGAGATAAATCCGAGTACTAACAGATGCAACTTTATGAGGGATGGAGTTTGAGACAAGAGATGGGTCCAATGATGAATCTCGAAGTGAGGAAACTAAAAAGGAAAAACAAGGACCCCAAGCTGTGGCACATACTGAGGATGATGAGGATTTGAGCCCTTTAGCACAAATTGGGTTAATGCAGCAAATAATATGTATGGAAAGGTAAAGACTGCAAGAAGAATGTGAAACCATGCAGAGATATAATGTCAGATTGAGAGATCAGATTATTCACGAATTGGAGGAGATGATGTAAAGAATGAATGAAAGAAAACAAAGGTGAGCATAACAAGACGAACTTGAACAGCAAAGGTTAATTAGAGAGCAAGAAGTTTATGAATTATGGAGAGATACTTATGGAGTGCATTCTTCTCAAGGAGAGGAAGGATCATCATCTGAAAGCAGTTTCTTCTTCATAAGTTCGAGCAGTTTGTCCTTAGACTCGTATGTAGTTCGGCTAAATAGTAGCAATAGTACTAGCTTGAGCTTGCTGTAAACAAAAAGATCAAGGAGGAATGTGAACCAAGTTCAAACAACTCCTCAAAGGGAAGTTAGGAGATAGGAGCAAGAAGCTAAACTTGAACAGCAAAGAATGATGGAGGAAAGACTGCAATAAAATCAAGAGAACAGCCAACAACAAGAACCTGTTGACCTGACAGAATATTGGCTAAACAAAGACGTTGCTGAAATATTATGGAGAGACATTATGGAAGCACCAACATTGCCAGAAGATGGAGGAAGGAATTGGGTAACAAATTCAAGCAACGATGGAATTTTTCCTATTCAAAGAGAAAGCAGTAGTTCAAGTTCAGAGTCTGATCTCTTAAGAAGATATAGAGAACCACAAATTCGTCTTGAGGTACAAAGGTACCTAGATGAATGAAGACAAATGAACGAAGTCCAAAGGCAAAGAAGATGTTTGAAAGTGCCTATAAGGGTTCAGGAAGAAAGAGACGATGTACGACCAACTCCTAGGAGAGAGAAAGGGAAGGTGCGAGGAATGATTCAAGTTCTAATTTTGATTTCTCGGACTAATATACAGAGACACTAATCCATTCTGCAGAACATAAACGTTTGGAGGAGGATAGATGGATTAGAAGATCATTGCAGGAAGACCGAAGATTAAGAAGACTAAGGCAATTATCACCATGAAATTAAAATTGAGGAGAATCGAGTAGGTCACAACAACTAGAGAGAGAAGAGAGTAGAGGTAACTTAGGCAACTGAGGGAGATCGTCAGGTCTTCCCAGTGGTCCAAGGATACATGGCCAAGGGAGGAGTTTGGTTGGCCTCCCAATGATGGCTCGAGGGGAAGAAATTTCCCTCTTGCTACCTTTAGGCTGCAAGATCGGCAGGATAAATTGTAAGGACTATTTGGTGATCAAGCAAGAAACAAACTATTTTCACGAGATCATGGGATTGGGCCATCAAGACCACCTCGTGGTACATGTGGAATTCGAAGAAGTCGTTATGGGTGACTAATAATTTAATAAAATTTTATAAATTATCATACTCTTAAGAAATTATTAAATTGTCTTTTAGATCATTATCTAAGAACGTAACTTTAAATGAAGTCAATTGCTGACTAGAGGTATAACAAAAAAAATAACTTCTCGGCAAGTCACAAGAAACATTGATGGGTCTCGTGATCCATAAAATAGAGGGAGAAAACCTTTATACACATGTTTATTATATAAAGATTTGTAAAAATTGAAAGTAATTGTTGTTTTCTAGTGGCAGGTTTCAACTAAATAACAGTAAATTATTGAGTCGGCTACAGCCAATAGGTTTGGATCATTTTTCAATATTTCAACTTTTGTTAAACAAATAGTTTGGATTTTAAACTTTACAATTAAAAACCTATTTTAAGAAAAAAAAATCACGACTGTTAGATTTAATGTGCACTTCCCACACTTCATGTGGGAAAAATATTTTAAAAATGCCCATTTGAAAATCTTTGTCAGCCACTAAAGTGTTGCACCATGTGGCTTTCACGTGGACAGATTAGGTAGAATAGGCCATAGAAACAAGTGGAGCAGCATATGGGCCTGCTGTGGGCCTGTTGGGGGCCTCTATGGGCCTGTTGTGGGCCTCCTGGATGTAGCAATAAAAGTTGGTTTCAATAAGCTTGAATCATAAACTTAACACAAATATCCCAAAAAAAAAAACGAAGCCCTAACGTTTGTTCCTCATCTCAATGATGAAACCCTAAACCGACTCTTTAGCTCTCTGACAAAGCCCTAGTCTTTATGACGAGCAAACATTTCCCTTAAAACAAAACCATAAGACCTCAATATATGGCTTAAAACATGAGTCCATACTTATGGACAAGATCAACCAGCAATACAAGGGATGAAACCACAATATCCCCAAAATAGAGACATTAAACCAAAGAACAAGGATAAACTTACGAGGAGGGGAAACCCTAATTTCTAAAAAAAATGCAAGGATCCATTCTGTTAACCAAGACCGGTATAAAACCGCGAGGTTAGAGCATAATAAGAATGCCTTGCATCAGAAAAAAATGGGGAGGGGCACCACTACGGGAATGGGGGAGGGGAGTTGCCAAAGAGGTAATTGCCCCCCTCAAGGGTTCAGGCTAGGCAGGAAAACATTTGTCTCTGATACCAAATGTTGGAAGTAAAAGAGATGTTATGTTATTATTGAAGGATGAGTACATATATATAGCAAGAGGTGTTAGGGTTTGAAGAAAGGAAAACCCTAACCCTAATAGGCAAAGTGCACATTAATATTCTAACATAAACTATGGTGGTTTTATAAATTGTTATATTTTAAAGATAACTATTTAAAAATATTTTGGTCAAATGGCATGGTTCAATTGGTTAAATTCCCCAACTTGCAAGGAGAAGACCCAAATTCGAATCTTGCCAAGCGATACATATATGGTTGCCAAATCCAAAAAAATAATTAAAAAGTATTTTAGACCATTATCTAAGATTATAACTTTAAATGAGAAAATATTTTGAAGATTATTCATGATGAACAATTTAATTATAACACTCAAATCACATATATATCTCCGCAACTAGAAATACTTTACGGCGAGGACTTTTCAATCATTTAGCAGTCTTAATACCATTAGTTTTGTTAAACAATTTAGTAAGAAAATTTAACAATTCAATTTAGTAGAAGTTATAACAGTTAAAACCGAACTTGATGCTAATTGGAAATTATGAATTCTGATTAGAGTTGAAAGAAAACATAAGATTTAGCTGATTCTTAGATAAATGTTTGACTACTGTGATTTTGCAGGGTGACATGAATGCATTGGAGGATTTGACATATGCCAAAAGAAGAGAATTCCTTTCTCAATATACACTACCCAAAGATTTTCCTGTAGTTTCATTCCATACAGGAGCAAGTGCTGATCCTCAGGCGTTGGCAACATTATCCTACATCGCACATTTAGAATTTCCATCAATTGTTGGACTACGTTCAATGTTTAGTTCAAATCAGACTGTAAAGGTACCAATTATGGCTCCTCTTCCAACAGTTATGGCTGCATGTGCAGCATACCTTGAGCTCAGGTATGGAGAGAAAAGCGATGGCATGGTTACCAGGAAGGATGGCGAGGTTCCTGGTTCTGTGGTGGTTAGGCCAGATAGAAAGTTGGATCATGTTAGGATGGTAAATCCTTGCTCAGCATTTGACACCAGCGAACCAAATGCACCTCAAATGTGTGAAGCTTTGCTGGCTTTGCTATTAGAAATTGTCCAGGGAAAGAGCAAGTTCCATAAAATTGCTTCGCTATTGAAGTGACATTCAAAGGAGTTTTACTCAGCTGATGTGGTTGGATATTTCCCTTTGGAATTTAAATATTACTTCTTGCTGAATTTATACAAAAGTAGGACCTATTTTGAAGTCTGTGTAATGTTTGCTATCTACATTAATACATCTTCACTTGAAAAGACTCTGCAAGAAGTTTCTTTTGTTGTTTCTTGGGTAGAATGTTGTTTTCTGTGGCTTCAACTTATGGAGTCTTTTATTATGAGTAATCCTATCATAGACATCTTTAATCTGAATGGCATGTTTAATTTTTTTAATAAACCGGTTATATGGGATGAATCAGCTGCACCCATATTACATCATTTTAACAAAACACAATGATGGTATTCCAATAAACCCTATAATCACTGTCCACCTTATTGTGGGAGTCACAACACAGAGTTTTGAAGTCAAGTTGCATCTATATGATTGCATTCCTTCTACCATTACTCCACAATATTGGACATGGCATGTTTATATTTCTTACATACAAATTTATGATGTATCTTATAGAGCCTTTGTATTATCTAGTTAGGAAAGATGAGATATCTTCTAGGTTATCTTCCAATGGTATCCCACTGCCTATCCATTAATTTTGTTACTTAGCAGACACATTTTGTTTATGTTTTTACAAACAAATGAACCCTATTATCCTGCGAACACAGAGAATGAGCTGTTATAGACCAGATGATCTTTAGCAGACAAGAAAACTATGGAATTCCTTCCCCTTTTAACTTTTTCAGAAGTTTTTAATGCTATTTACGTTACTTAGCAGACACTTTTTGTTTAATATTTTTACAAACAAATGAACCCTATTATCCTGACAACACACAAAATGAACTGTTATAGACCACATGATCCATAGCGGATGGGAAAATTGTGGAATTCCTACCCATTTTAACTTTCTCAGAAGGTTTTTGGTGCACAAACAAATGAACCCTACTATCCTGCAAACACAGAGAATGAGCTGTTATAGACCAGATGATCCCCTTTTAACTTTTCAAAAGTTTTTAAAGCTATTTACGTTACTTAGCAGACACTTTTTGTTTATGTTTTTACAAACAAATGAACCCTATTATCTTGCCAACACACAAAATGCTGTTATAGACCACATGATCCATAGCGGATGGGAAAATTGTGGAATTCCTACCCCTTTTAACTTTCTTAGAGGTTTTTAATACTATTTATGTGTACCATTTCTTTGTCTCCTCTTTTCTTCTCCATACCAAATATTCCTATTCTAGAAGGTATAACAAATATTCCCATTCCAGAAGGTATTGACTACCTTAAGAGAGATGTTAGAATACTAGTAATGTCACCTTGCTGGCCAGGGCCAATATTGTTGATGTGTTTATGGGCACACGTCATGTAAGCCTATGGCAGGTTTTGATGTTTCCACCTATAGGGATATCAGTTAAACCACTTGTATGATTAACCTCAATTAAGGGTTTAATATATTTAATACATTTTAATTTAACCCTTAAGCCATGTTTTTTTTTAATAAGCTATATGTGGTTTCTATGTGGGGCCACTCCCATCAAAATATTATATTTATTGTTAGATCAATTAAGCCGTATCCAACTTGCCATTTTAACAAAAATATTTTTCATTTCTTTTTCTATCAAATATATTCTTCATTTTCTTCAAAGTGCTATGTTTCCACAATTAGTTCCATGACATCATTATCATTAAGAAATAAATTCACACTTGGGAAGTTGCCTTCTAAAGTTTGAATTTCACCATAGCGAAGATCAACACCGCGATTGGCTAAATTATATGCTACATGATTTCCTTCTTTACAGATATGCTCACATTTCCAAGAGATTGTGGTCTAGGCATGTGACCTTTTGGGATATGGCTATATGTCGAAAATGTATATTTTTTAATCCAAACCACACAGTTAGGGGCATAACTTTGTGCTTGGGATGTTGTTTTGATCCATTCAAGAAGCATCGGAAAAATTAGAGGAAGAACAACAATTTTGTGGCATCAACATTGTGGGAAAAATTGTCTGGAGACCCTAAAAAAACCAAAACAAAATACTTGCTAAAAAAAGTAATTTTCTATTTTTACATTTTCATAGCCAAACTGCACCGTTAGCTATGTTGACACATTAGTAGAAGACAAAACACAAAAGACAAGTCATTTGTGTGTAATTTTTAGTTAATATGCAGTTTGTAATTCATGGAAGTTGAATCACCACTTTTTCATATAGGTGGCCTTCAGTATTTAATATGGTGGATTTTCAACACCGATTATTATATAAAGAGAGATGCACCCCTGACTCTAAGAACTGAGTAATAGATGTAATTGTTTAGTCTCGCATCTCTTTTCAAAGATTACTTGCATTGTACTCTATTTTTCTAAGGAATAAAATCATTATGCTATTTTGCTTATATATTTGTGTTTTGGTTTGTTGTACTCTATTATTTCTAAAGTGCATTCTTGTTTCATATTTTTAACTTAAAATTCTGATTTTCGAATTAATTATATTAGAGTAGTCTGTCTTTTGAGTGCATGTCTATAGACACAATATCAAGATATTGGAAATTTGGGTTTAACACACGAGATCCCTCTGATTACCTCCCTTGTTTCAAATGATCTTAGGCAAGAAGTAGAATGGACAACATCAAGTGAGTCGATCCTTTTAAGGAGATGTTAAATGAAGCCCTCGTGAAACAAAGGGATGAGATGATGAATTAATTTGTTCAAATTCTTCAACGACTCCTTGTTGCAAACTCTGCAACCTCCTCTCAATGCTCTAACACCATTCAATGCTCCCACACCTTTTAAGGTGTAAGTGAATTTTGATATTCCTACTTTTGAAGGAAAAATTAATGTTGATGCTCTAGAAAATTGGTTGGATCAACAACAATGAGAAAACCACTTTGCACTTTTAAGAGCTTCAATACCTATTCAAATTTGGTGAGAAGCATATTGTAATAGAGCTATAGAAAAGAATGAAGATGAAGCAATGTTCACATGGGATTATTTCATGGAGGCCATCAAGCAAGAATATTATCTTGTGGGAGCTTATGGAGACCAATACATGCGATGGCAACAATTGTATCAAGGTGAAGATACATCTGTTCAAGATTATACTGATGCTTTTCATTCCATGGTAGCAAAACTAGGTATTCAAGATATCAAAAGGCATTGAATTATCAATTACAATAGTGGGCTACAATGGTACATTTGAGAGGACATGGACCTTTTCGAATTTAAGACATTGGGAGAGGTATACAAACTTGTCAAATTAGAACAAAAATACAAAAACAAAATAGAAGAGGGGCAAATAACAAAAATTCAAACATGAAGTACCATCCAAAGAAAGGCAAAGTGACTCTCTAAGGAATCAAGACAAAAGGGGTCCCCAAAATCAAAATTGTAAGTAGAAAAAAGACTCCCAAGAAAAGGTTAAGACTAGCAAGTGGTATGAATATCACAAGAGCAACTAAAATTCGAGGGAGGAGTGTCGAGCAATTTAGTCATTGTTTGTTGAGGCACAACCTTATACATCCATTGCACCATCACTTGCACATCCATAGGTTAAGAATAGAGGGAAACAAATCAAAGAGGCTGAACTAAATGTGACCACCACCACCACACATGTTGCACCAGAGGAGTCACAAGAGAAGGAATGCATGTTTACCTCGCAAATGTGTGTCAAGGGTAAGCCATTACATTTTATTGTTGATAATAGGAGTCAAAATAATTTGATTTTTACTCAGATGGTGAAGGATTTAAATTTTCTTGTCATAGCGCACTCACAACCATAAAATGTGGATGGTTAAAAGGGAGAGACATGTATCACTCAACAATATCTCCTCCCCTATGCTATCAAGCCCTTAAAAGATGAAGTTTTATGTGATGTTGTGCCCTTGGATGTTTATTATGTGATTTTGGGTTGATCATTTATGTGGAAGAGGCAGTGTTTATAAGTCTAGAGCCAGAAGCGTCATCATCACTACTGGAGGTCAATGCTTCAAGATACCATACTAATCTCCTTCTACCTTTGTTTCCTTAATCAATGCTAAACAATGTAGGAAGATGAAAACTAAAACAAAGAAATTAATTCTATTGATGATCCAGTTGTAAAGCAAAAGGATAGTTGCTACATCTATCGTAGGCTTTGCACAACATAAGGAGATGGACCAGATTGTAGCAAAATATGATGACTTGTTCAAGTCACCAATAGGGGTTCCACTCCATTGTGAGGTAAAGCATTCCATTGATTTAGTTGTTGGTCCTCCTTTGCCTAATACATCTATTGCAAGCTTTGCACAACAGAAGCAGATGGACCAGATTGTAGCAAAATATGATGACTTGTTTAGGTCATCAATTGGGGTTCCACTTCATTGTGACGTAAAGCATTCCATTGATTTAGTTCTTGGTTTTCCTTTGCCTAATGCACCTACTTATCATAGACCAGACCTTGACAATGATAAAATTAGGAAGTAGATCTAACAATCAATTCAAAAGAGGTACATTAGACCAAGTGCTTCACCATGTGGTAGTGCAATTGTTTTAGCTTCAAAGAAAGATGGAATATGGATACTCTATATTGACTATAGAGTTTTTAATAAAATCACTGACAAACCGCTATCCACTTGCTCGAATAGATGATTTTTTGGACACTCCATGGTGCACAGTTTTTTTAATAGGAGCATGGTAAGTGGATAGGAAGGATTTTTGGTTGCTACCAACATTTATCCTCACTTTGTATGTAGAAAAATAGGTTTTGAATACAATAGAAGCTTTATTGCATATTTTCTTCCACATGTATTGGAATTATTTTAATGGTGTTTTATGCATGAATATGGTAGCATCATTCAAATAAGTTTAATGCATTTTTCTACCCCTCAGACTCTTGCCATAACCAGATTTAGATTGTGTGGATGCAAATCTAACATGGTTTTTGTTTTGTGTTCGGGATCTAATATTTTCAGCAGGATAGGAGAATTACTTTATAGTAGCTCTCTTTGGTCATTTTCAACATTTTGTTTCATATATTCCAAATTTGTATTTTGTTTATTTTTCTAACCCTATCATTTTTTTATTTTTTTTAACTTCATCAAATAAAATAAAAAATACGAAAAAAATCAAAATTTCAAAAAGAGATACATGGACTCTAAGATCAAGCCTTAAATTCACATTTTAAGCAATTTCACTTTTATTTTAAAGGAAATTCAGAATTCCAAAATTTTACATGAAGTTCGCATTTTGAAAGGAAATTTGTAATTTCAAAGCTTTACACGATTTCACATTTTAAAGGAGAGTCAAATTTCAAGCTTTGCACTTTTGTTTTCAAGCAATAAATTAACTTCACTTTATGAAAATTAAAATTCCAATTCAATTTTTCATTAAAGGGGGGTAATTTACATGGCATTCCAAAGGCTAGTACATTGCAAAGTTAGTCATTTAGTTATTTCTTTTTCATGCTCAAAGCTTAACAATGCAAGATAAAATCCATTCACCAAGCAAGATAAAATGAATCCAATCATCATTTAAATTTTGCATTTCAAAGATAGATTTTAGTCTTCTCTTTTATGCTCAAAGCAAAGCTTTAACAAAGAAATAAAAAATTTGTTAAAATTGGCTTAACAAAAGAAGATAAAATTTACCTAAAACTCTTCAAGATGAAATGAATTAAATCACTTTTCAGGATGGTCATATGAGGGCCAAACACATCACATTTTCTTTTCTTTTAAATTTCATGAACAATAAAAGCATAGCATAATAAAATGATACCAACACAGGCCCCTTGTTAATAGTTACTTGCAAATCACTAAGGTATTCTAAGCACTTATTTGACACATTTTCACAAGCATACAAGCATACATTAAGTAAAAGGAACCTTGGAGAAATTTAAATTTCTTTGCAAGAGAGGGTTTTGTTAACAAAATCCTAATTCTAAGTGTGGTTTTGCAATAGGGTAAATCACTCAACATTATGGCGTTAGAAGGAGGGCATGAATTGGTCATTTTATTGCTAGTTAAATGCTAAATTGTTCATTGTTATTTGAAAACTTATTTGAAGGCATTGGTCTTGACTAACGAGATGTTGTTGAAATGTGATCACATTTATTGATTGGAAAAGTCCTTTAATTGATGGCGCGTCAATGCTAACCTTTTTACAAATTTGAGAATTTTCTTGATTGTTAAGGTTCAATTGATGCATTATAATGGATGAACATGATGATTTATTCGTTTAACCATTTGAAAATTGTTAGTCATTTCACACATCTTTGCAAGATATATTTCTTTGACTAACAAAATTGGTACTAAAGTTATATTTTTTAGGATCCACTAATGGCAATGTTTACTCCAACAAGGACAAAAATTGCATCCTAGATAGGTGGTTATTATAGTCATTTAAATATTCCTAGAGTACCCCATCAAATCCCTGAAGATGTAGAAGAGTACTTACCCATGTTTAGGCATGATGGAATGAGTACGGCTGAGGGGCATATTCAGGCATATAAGAACACTTTAGTTCATTTGTAAATTATGCATGAAGATGTTGCTTGTAGGATGTTTTCACACACATTAGATGAGGTTGCATATGATTGGTACATCCACTTACCTCTAGATTCTATCATCTCTTGAGATCAACTAGAGGCAATATTTCTCAACCATTTTGGAAAGTTGGTTGATCCAGTTATGATATTAAATCAATTTGTCTCTATCTGTAAAGAACCTAATGAATCAATGAGCCAATTCAATGATAGGTTCCTGTTGGTCCAAAATCTGCCACAGGAAAGGATTTTATAATTGCACCCTAGACCTGGCCAACATTGAAATGCTGGAAGCAAGAAATGGCTCCCAGACCAATCTCCAGAGTGGGCTGGTTCCCTTTACTATTCTAAATTTCTGTTTGAAGATAAGGGTGGTTGGAAAGAAATTAAAAGTTGCGAAAGAAATGAAATATGGCCACGAGCGGAGTTATGGGATCGGAAGAACAACAAGAGAAGGCTTAAAGTGCGGCAAGAAGAAGCAAGAATATAATGACTCAACTCCCACACAACCGTATGCGAGAAAATCTCTCCAAGACTACACTCCAAGAATCATATCCTTATAAGCAATATTCAAATCCAATATGCAGAATTTGAATGTAACACCAAGGAATATAAATTTGATTAGAAATGCAACGAGGGAAAAGACAATCACCCAAACAACCCGTGAAAAATCCGAGGCCAATAATTTATTCTTGCAAATGCACCCGCGTTTTGGAGCAGAAGTTCCAACCTTTGCAAATGAAAATTACATTGGTTTTTATAGAGGTCCGTCCTCTTGGCGGGCGATTAAAAACGTAAAACCAACTTCCTCGTGATCTACAATAATATCTTGAAAATCAGGAACACGACCCCTTAATAGCGGCCTCGAGGAAATAAAAATTAAATGCCATGAAACGTTCGCGGTCCTTTATTAAATACGATTCTTCGAAATGTGCATGAAAACCGTTGAATTAATCCACGAACCGCAGCTTTGAACCAATAAATCCTTTAATTTTGGTGGCCTGGGCACTCTTCGACCTTAACCGCATCGGAAATCCACAAATTATTTAATTCGGGTCAGCATTAAATCATCGGAAATCGGAAAAACCCTCTCGGCCGTTCATACGGCACTTGGCGGGAAAACTGCGGGGTCGCGAATGGCGGGGTCGCGAAATCGCGACGTGTTTTTCCGCCGACGCATCGTGGAAGACCCGCGAAAATGGAACATGTAGCGATTTCGCTACATGTTTCCGCCGTTGGCTCCTCCCTGCGCTTGCCCCGCGAAATCGGAACATGTAGCGATTCACATGCGCGCATCCAATTTTAGACTTAGTCATTTTTTGCTCATTTTTTCTCCTTTTTGCCCAAGCTGCATCAATCAAAGGTCAGATCCCCAACAATACATCAATGCATTCATCAATGAGAATCAATGTGGCAAAAATGCCAACATTCTTGGGGGCGTCGGGGGTATACAACGGGATGCAAGAATCCGAGCCTTAGTCCATTGGGCATAGAGTCATATCCGACCGGCGCAATACAGTGGCGCTGAAAAATTGAAACGAAAAAACCGCATATAGCGATTATGAAATGACTAATGGAACGCGATGATGGAGTGAGCTCTTGCGGTTGGCAAGCGGGAGCGCAATGGAATGATGAAATGAAAATGAACGAAGTTATGGAGTGGGAATGGAACTAGGAAAGCAGGAAATGAAATGAACTAGACTAGCAAATGCGTAAAAGGCGAACTTAGAGGAAATGGATAAGAAGGAACGGGGAAAAAAAAAGGGAAAAGAAACAACATGTGGCTTATTTGTTTTAATGCAGAAGAAAAAGAAGGAAGAAGATGAAGAAAAGGAAAGAGAGGAAACGGGTAAGGGAAAAGAAGAAAGTGCTAGAAAGCCACCAAACTGTTGGGAGGAGAAAAACAAAGGAAAAACAAGCATCTACGGCTCGCAGGCAACAAGAGCCGAGATGAACAAATAAAAACAATACAAGGGTTTTTTTTTCTTCTTCTTTTCTATTTTTTTGTGTATTTTTCAAAATACTATATACAATAATTCACGACATGATTGGCATGTCGCCACGCGACATCCAATCTCGGAATGTTATCCGGTAAACGGCAATGTCCGGACCGGATCCGATCATACTTAAGTCGGTCCTTGAAATTGGGTTGGCTTCTTCCTGAAGTTCTCCATGGTGTTGATAGGATGCAATTCAGAAGATTATCCTTCTTACTAGTACCCATATGGAGGACTTCTTCAGGTACCGGATGTAGTGGCTGGAACCAACACCACCACTTTGCAAACTTTACTGGCTGTGGGTTGAGTACAGGCTCTTCTAACTCCTTGATGTGATCACAGGGCTCTTCAAGGGAGAAATCTGATACTGGGATCTCCTCAGGCTCTGGAATTTGAACTTTTTCTTCTACTTGGCCCATCTCTTGATGAAAACTGCAAGCAACCATATTGTTCATTGCTGGAAAAGTGCTTGCATGTTCCAATCCTTGACTTTGGACGAGATCTGTCCCTTGAAATTCACATGACTGCATCTCAGGGATCTGGCATGAATGTGCAGGGTAAACAAGAGCAGCAACCACGGAGAAGGTAATGGAGTTTCTCCCCACGGTAATTTTCCTGATAAGAGCAACAACTCCTTCGCACTGCTTCCTCAAATATTTGTGGGAACCGTTGTTCACCTGACTGCAGCAAAAAGAGACCTATGTCAGAGTTCAGAGCTTGAACATAAAAGAGGTGGGCTTGGGTGGGTGATGGACGAATCTTCTCTGGAATTCTCTTCCAACTTATCAAGAATCGGACATTGAAGTCCGTGATGCTCTCTTGAGGTGCTCTCTTGATGTGCATGAAAAATTGGTAGAGATCCAAAGAACTGTAGAAAGGATCTTCGTCAAATCTTTTGATCAGTGCTCCCGCTAGATCGTCCCATGAGCCGATGCTTTGAGCGCCGAGCACTACCATTGCAATGCTCTTCCTTCCAAAGACTGAACCAGAAGTCGGATCATAACATCTTCGTGTTCTATGACATGGATCATGGACGGAATAGCAATATCTTCAACATGTGTCAGAGCCATGCCTTCGGTACCATCATATTTTGCCAGGTTCTTCAGGGAACCTTCGGGAATTTCATGCCGAACTTGCAATTCGAGAGGACCGGGGATCATCCCATCTAGAAAAAACCCTCGCCTTTGTGGCAGTGGTCTGCGGGATCATGGCCATCACCATTAAGTCGAGTCGCCAGAAAAAACATTCTTTGAATTTTTTTTTTTTTAAAACAATAGGCGTCCACGAACAGATCTTCAACTGCGGAAAGTCGCGATGAACTTACAAATCTCGCGCGTGAGGCCAAGACAGCATCTAATCTTGAGACCTCCGGGGTTAAAACGTGCAAAGTTGGCCGGTGGGGTTATCACTTTGGAAAATTATGCGTATCCCACCGATTATGAATTCTTGGGGGAGTCCCCTGTTGGTCCAAAATCGCACAGAAAGGATTTTATAATTGCACCCTAGACCAGCCAACATTGAAAGGTGGAAGCAAGAAATGGCTCCCGGACCAATCTCGGAGTGGGTGGTTCCCTTTACTATTCTAAATTTCTGTTTGAAGATAAGGGTTGTGGAAAGAAATTAAAAGTTGCAAAAAGAAATGAAATATGGCCACAGGGGAGTTATGGGATCGAAGAACAAGGGAGAAAACTTAAAGTGCGGCAAGAAACGGAATATAATGACTCAACTCCCACACCCGTAGTGGGAAAATCTCTCCAAGACTACACTCCAAGAATCATATCCTTATAAGCAATATTCAAATCCAATATGCGGAATTTGAATGTAACAAGGAATATAAATTTGATTAGAAATGCAACGAGGAAAAGACAATCACCCAAACAACCGTTGAAAAACCGAAGCCAATAATTTATTCTTGCAAATGCACTTCTAGGTTAGGGAAGTTTTCCAACCTTTGAAATGAAAATTACATTGGTTTTTATAGAGGTCCGTCCTCTTGGGGCATTAAAAACGTAAAACCAACTTCCTCGTGATCTACAATAATATTTTGAAAATCAGGAACACGACCCCTTAAACGGCCTCAGGAAAAAAAATTAAATGCCATGAAACCCGTCCTATTAAAATCTAAAGTGCATGAAAACCATTAATCCCACGAACAATAAACCTTTAATTTGGTGGCCGGCACCTTCACTTAACCCATCGGATCCACAAATATTTAATCGGGCAAAAATCATCGAAAATCGAAAACCCTCTCCCTTCATTGGCCGCCCGTCGCAACCGTTTTTCCCCACATTTCTTCTCCTCCCCTCATCCCCCCTCCCTCTCCATTCGCTTGTCATTTTTTCTCATTTTTTCATTCATCAACATTCCAACAATACATCAATGCATTCATCAATGAGAATCAATGTGGCAAAAATGCCAACAGTTCCCTATGTTGTATACTGAAGTGGTGCCCCATTACATCATTTTAGAATAAAATCCCACTTAAATATACATGGAAGCCTTAGACCCATTTACTTCTACATTTCTAGAGAGAATTATTAAATATCTATCATTACCTAGAGCCTACAGTGAGGCAATAATATTAGAACAACGATGGATTTCGAAAGGTGTTGATGTGGGTAAATTATAATTACTTAACCCTAAGGCTCATAATCAAATACCACAAATGAATTAGGATGATAGACAACCTTCTCCCATGATGAACTATTTTGTAGAAGTTATGGATTCCAACCAATACCAACCATCGAATATGGCACCCTTTAATATAATGATGTCTAATGTGAGAAATCATCGAGATAAAATTGATTGTCCATATGTTACAACCACCTTAGATATCGTCCAAGACAAGGTGCAAGTTTTAAATCCAATATCCACCAATGAGGATTGTGGTAAACAGACCCATCAAAATGTAGATATTGGTTCAATTTTATAAATGCATGAGTCTTTAGACAATGGAGGAGTCCTAGATCTAATTAGCATTGAAATATGTGATAGGTTAGGACCTTCCAAAAAATCAAATTAAATGGTTAAAGTGGATGATCAAGAAATCCAACATGTTCCAAATAATAACCAAATATACATGGAAGGCTTAGAGTCATTATTTACAAGGGAAGATTGAGAAATTATAGAAAGTTGAATACAAGAATTGATCCCACTATAGAAACCTTGAAACTATCAAAAATAGGGGAAAGTGAATTTGAAAAGAAATCAATCGATGAATCTAAAGATTATGTAGAAGACACAATAGAATTTCATCCCTTGATTTCAAAAGACACAATAGAATTACATCCCTTGATTTTAGAAGATAATTATTATAATTATTGGGAAATACATGAGGAATCATTCGTTTCTCACACTCCTATTGATGAAATTTCTATTTCACTTGATATGCAGGATGCTAAAATCTCTATCTCACATGAAGATCTTATGATTCCTGTGCAATCATAAAATGGCATGCCACTTGCAAAAATAGAGAAGGTTCCAAAATTCAATTATTTTGAATATGGGTTTATTGAAAACCTTTTTGAAATAGAAAAGGAAGAAATGGTAAATATTTCTTATGATTCATTTGTTATGGATGAGGAAGAGGTAAAATCTTCTCTTTTATTCTTGACCACTGAAAATTTGGGTACAAACTCACATGATTGTCTTGGAGATTCAAATGAAGAAATACTATTGGTGGTTAACAAAGAATTAGAATCGACTCCTATTCATCCAAATGATAAAAATTGTACTTTATTCGAAAGAACTCAAGTAGTTGATCAAGAAGATGTGTCATTTAACACATCCCTTGACCGACAAGATTTATGGTTTGAAAAAGATGGATATATTTTTAATTGGGTGACTATTTTTTGTGTTTTTGATAAGCATGTAATTGATGAAGATGAAGGGCTACAAGATGACAATGATAGATATCATGAGGAAAAAGAAAAAATTACAAATCCTCAAGTCCTGGTAAATGCAAGTGTACATAAGATATAATCTCATCTTATATGTTCAACCATTCGAACTCCAGGTAAAAGTTTGCATAATTATCTATTGGATTCGAATGTTATCAATGATGAAATGTCATTGGTGGTTAACAAAGTACTTAAGTTGATTCCTACTCACACCGCTAATAAGGTTGCTTTTTTGAACGAAATAGAAGTAGATGTGCTTGAGTTATTGAATCAAGTTTATCAACAATTAACAATTGAGTCTAGGATGCAAACTTATAATGATCCTCATTTAGTAGATATCTTAGATGCTTACAAAATGTTGCATAGCTATGATTGGTCTAAAAACATGAATGATATAGCTTAGCAATCAAATTTTTAGGGTCAGGATTATATGAACTCATGATTAATCGTAACAATGAATATAGTATATGGATTAAGGAATGGATAATGGTAACCCACACAATGTCAAGAGAAACTACGATAAACATCCCACATAGTAAACATAAAATAATTGAAAACCATTGGTGGATTCATGAATTTAATGAATCAAATTTTAAATATAGCAGTAACGGGATTGAATCAAATTAGTGGGATGAGAAAGATAAGATAGGGTTTTTTGGTTTTTTGGGCCTAATATTATTTTGGCTAGATTCTTATAAATCTTGGCATGCATATCATGACATATGTCTTTTAAATGGTAGTAATCGTGTTTGGGATCCAAGGAAATGATAGCCTAAATTTCACATCACCTTGTACATATATTGTATATTATTATATATAGTTTTGGTTTTCATGCTTTTGTGTCTAGCTTTTCTATTTTTGTGCTTTTGTACATAATCTCTTGTTTTGTAGAGTGTTGCTATTATTTTTCTGGTCAGTTCGCTTTAGGTTAGGTTTCGGTTTATTTTTAAGTGTTGCATTTTGTGTGTGGCTCCTCCAATTGAGGTAATATTTGGTGATAGCCACTAACTCCTGGTTTCTTTGTTTATAATATTTTTGGGTCATGTAGGTTGGATGGCCTAGTTTGGAATTAGGTGGAATTGAGAAGAAGAGAATGAGATTTTTTAGTAACCATTCTTAGATTTTGGGATTAATATGGTGGATTTTGGAACAATGAATCATTTTGCTAAAGCTACACATGAATACATGATATTAAGGGGTATTATTTGAAGTCTTGAAGTATGAAGTCATTTTGGTTTGTAAATTAAGGTGAAAATCTAACACACTCCATATTTAGCCTTGAATGGTCTCTAACCTAGGTGGCAAATGAATTTTTCAAAGCAATAATGCTCAATAATAAAAAAAAGAAGGAAAGAAAAGTTAAATCAGTCAAAAAGTTTAGATAATCTTCACTGGGGCTATGAACGCATAATTTGCAGTGGAGCAATATCTAGATCAAATAAAAAAGGTAAATGCAAATTAATCTAATATCTAGGTGATTCATATAATCTCTACCGGAGCTATAAATGTTTGGTTGCCAAGTTGGCAATATAGCAAGGTCTAGAAGAGATCAAGGTCATCTCCATCAAGGCTATAGATGTTTGGGTGGTAGTGGATCTATGCAAAGGCACATTTTTAATGAGTGATACTTTATAGCCTAAATGTAAAACAGGTGATGGAATCTGGATTGTTTCAAGAATGTAAAATGAATAACTCTCCACACACAGAGCAAAGGCAAATGGTTTTGTTGTTTTCATTCAAAGTTGTCTACCCCCATATTCTCTGGATATTGCTAAATAATTCTTATTTTATTGATATTTGTTTCTTTGGTTTTCAAATTGGATTATTCATCCAAAATTCTTAAGAGCATTTCCCAACAGAGTCGCCATTTGTTGTGACTATTTCATAACATACCCCAAAGTTGGGGACCCACCTTGAATTATTAAGTTTTGGAAATTTTGGTCTTATTTGAGTGATATTTTGATTCTTCCTTACCCATGAGTTTGTAATATGAGGCCCAAGGTTTATTGTATAATATCTTTTAATGTGTCAAGTTTTGGGTTAGTTTTATGATTGAAGTTTTAAATGTTAATGCTAAGGTTCTTCTTGTTTTGTTTTAAAGTAATTCAAGCACTCAAAATTATGGATTTTTTTAAATAAAATAAAAGAGAAAACATTTAAAAAATAATAATAATAAAGAATAAAGAATAAATAAATAAAACAAAATAGGTAATTGTTTTAATCCCATAACTTGTTTCGACTGCATATATATTCATAAAAAACAACAAAAAAAAATGTAAAATAGAGAATAAAGCAATGAGCATTGCCTTTTTACACTCCAATATATGTGTATTTCTTTATTTTTATGGCACTTTAGTATTTCATTATGTTGAGGTCCAATTAATATTTAAGTTGTATGTTGGTTGTGGCAGGTTTACAAAAGGAAGACAATATGCATGGTGACGTGGGATCGACAATACACGTGGTGACATGGGTTTGACAAGACATGAGGATTGAGGACCGACGAAGTAGACACAATCTTGCCATGATATGAATGACCTATGATAACTAGACAGTGTGGACAACGAACAATACAAACCTGGATCCAGGGCTCGACACACGTGTTTTATGGAGCCAACGATGCAGACGTGAACTACGATTTGACAACTTGAGTGGGGAGGAGGTTATTATCGTGATGGATGAGGCCAATGATGAAGCTAATGTGGTAGCAACTTAGACACTGACGTGGACCCAAGTAGTGGATCGAGGATGCGGGGATGACTAGGAGTTCAGTACAAATTTTAGGGGTCACCACATGACACAATGAACGGTGAGCGATGACCAGGACGATGACAGACACGGTGGTGATGTAGGTGATTTGTGATCATTGTGATGACATACAAGTGGGTTATATTGGTTGTATCACCTATGTATTTGGGTAGAAATTTTTCTTTTTTTGATACACGGTGGCCATATCAACACGGTACTAATTTCAACGAAAGCAATCTTTGGCTACCCAAAATCTAAAGCAGCTATACCGCCATGTTGATTATGTGGAAAATACAACAAACATGGGAGTAGACCGTATTGGTTTGTAGGGAAACACCACGAGATTGGATAAAAAATTTAGATGATGATTTCAAATTCTCAGGATGAAAAACACCGTATTTAGCGGTGAATGAAGATGATAGGTGGATGGGCCATTTCAGGATTTGATGGAGATATAAACAATGCACAATCTAGATACGTAGGTCAGGGTTTCCATCAGAAGCTCACCGACGATGTGGTGTATGTTTTGCTGCATTAGCAAGGAAGAACCTACTAAATATTATTGTCTGGAGGACTATGCTGGAGTATAGGAGAAAGTGTGACACTACAAAAGTACTAAAGCTAAAAAAATATATAAGGGGAATACAATAGCCATAGAAGTCAAGTGGTGGTACCTAGGAGGTCCTGTTAGATGTGGTAGTAAAGAAGTCATTATGGCTAATTGAAGCCAGGCGATAAACAGAGAATATTTCAAGTTGCTAGCCTACAACTAGCCCTATCATTTTTATTTTAGGAAATACAGCTAATATAGCTATCAAACAGTGGGACTGTAGGGTCACTGGTGTATGGCTTATGGTTCATCAGGTGACATGCATTGCACATTCCCACCATATTGATATGATGGAGGGCTTAGTGTTACAAGGAAACGGATGCAGACAGTCACCTGAGAATGTCACGATAGAATATTTTAATAAAACAGACGACTCTTTGTTAGAAGCTGCCAAGGATAAGGTTATTCTGGTCATGGCATGCATGGAGAGGTTGTAATGCACTAGTGGCACAAATGTAATGTAAGCTCTCATGTAATATAATGACCAAAATAATAGTGCCAATTGACACTATATTGTAGCCTATCAAAGAAAAAAACTAACAAGTGCAACGATAACAAACAAAAGCAGACTAAAATACAGCTACTCTAATGGAGGGATCTTACGAGAATTGAGAATATTGTCCTTTTGGGTATGGATTACTTATACATCTAGATGTAAATAATAAAATACGTGGATTTGAATGACACGTTTAAAATTGTAGGAAGCTGCTTAAAATTTTCATGGATACCTATCTGCAGAGATGTTTATCAGAGGATTCTCATGTTCGATCCTTGGAGGGAAACTACAATTGATGGTAGACTATAACCTGATATCTGGATAGAGGTTATAGAGGAATATGTGAAAGAACACATATCAGCACCAACATCGGTCTCCATTGGAACCTCATCAAATTTGTGGCTTCTGTGTTTAACATCATTAGCAGTGGAAGAGGAGAATTGGTAGTACTATGGTGTCTTATTCTAGTCATGGTTGAATGCGTCATTGTGGGAGAACTGAATGTCATGGAATTCATTATCCAAGCGGGCCAAGGATAATTCCTTGTGTTGTATGTAGATCGTCATCTCTGAATTGTTGTTCCTAGTTTAATAAATTGTTCGTTAGTGGTTGAATATTATCTACGACCACAGGGTGTTCTTGTATGGTATATGGAATGGTATCAATGTACATATATGCAAAAATGGGGTCTGTATTCTCAGGAGCCTTCAAGCCATGATGCATAATAACAACTACATTTCTGAATTTATCAGTTTTAACATGTGTCTTATCATTTGGGAATAATGGTGGGGGGTTGATTATGGGATTCTGCTAGGTACTACGGGTGAAAAAAAGGTCAAGCCAGTCTGGTTCATTTTTGGAATAATAGAATTATCATCCATCGGGCGTTGCGAAGATAATGGTCTAAGGAACACATGGGACATTTTAATTGGTAGCTTGTGTTGGTTCATACCCGGGACATTTGTAGTTAAACCATGTTGGCAAGGTAGTGGTAAATGATAGAAGCACAAAGATAGTAAAATAAAAAAAGTTGGAGAATTGCTAACACAAATTAGGAGAAGGAACAACCTTCTCAAAGATATTAAAGATTATATGATATGATTTGAGTAATTGTACTTCCATATTTGAGATCCCATAAACCATATTTGAGTCTCACCGACGTACTTAAAATCTTTCAGTATGTCCAAAGTTCTTCATAGATGCACAATTATCCAAATATAGTACACACATAGCGAGAGGAATACACACTTACCCAAAGAGGTTGGTGATGCTTTATGACAAAGCTTATGATCATTCAAAGCAACATATTCTATAAATTCATGCTTCATAATATTTACGTGGAGGTCCGTTAGCATATATAATGAAGAGAAATTTACTTCAATTAATAGTATAGTTGTTACGCATATAGAAGCCATGTTGTCAAATGGAATAAAAGCCTACGACTATAAAAGGACCTTGCAGTTACAAACAGAAGGTAAAAAGGAACGATTGGAGAGCATTGCAATCAAATGAGCGAAGTCTCATGAAGAAAACAAGAAAATAAAACAAAATTATTTACTGTAAATTTTAAAATATCCACTGAAATAGCGAGGAAGAGGTTGGAAGTTTTTGGAACAGGAGAATGGGAAGTGGATTGGAAGGATTTTTGGCTGATGTTAACATTTGTCCTCATTTTATATGTAGAAATACAGATTTTGAATACAATAGAAGCTTTATTGCACATTTTCCTTCATATGTATTAGAATTATTTTAATGGTGTTTAATGCATGAATATGGTAGCATCATTCAGATATTTTTAATGCATGTTTTTACCCCTCAGATTCTTGCCATAACCAGATTTAGATTGTGTGGATGCAGGTCTAACCTAGTTTTTGTTTTGTGTTTGAGATCTAACATTTTCTGCAGGATAGGAGAATTAGTTTACAGTAGCTCTCTTTGATCATTTTCAACATTCTATTTCACATATTCCAAATTTGAATTTTTTATTTTTCTAACCTATCTTTTTTCATTTTTTAAACTTCATCAAATAAAATAAAAAAATACGAAAAAAATCAAAGTTTTAAAAAGAGATACATGGACTCCAAGATCAAGCCTTAAATTCTCATTTTAAGCAATTTCGTTTTTATTTTAAAGTAAATTTGAAATTCCAAAATTTTACATAAAGTTCGCATTTTAAAAGAAAATTTGTAACTTCAAAGCTTTACATGATTTCACATTTTAAAGGAGAGTCAAATTTCAAACTTTGCATTTTTGTTTTCAAGCAATAAATTAACTTCACTTTATGAAAATTAAAATTCCAATTCAATTTTTCATTAAAGGGGTAGTTTACATGGCATTCCAAAGGCTACTACACTGCAAAGTTAGTCATTGAGTTATTTCTTTTTCATGCTCAAAGCTTAACAATGCAAGATAAAATTCATTCACCAAGCAAGATAAAATGAATTCAAACATAATTCAAATTTTGTATTTCAAAGATAGATTTTAGTCTTATCTTTTATGCTCAAAGCAAAGCTTTAACAAAGAAAGATAAAATTTGTTAAAATTGGCTTAACAAAATAAGATAAAATCTACCTAAAACACTTCAATATGAAACGAATTAAATCACTTTTCAATATGGTCATATGAGGGCCAAGCACATCACATTTTCTTTTCTTTTAAATTTCATAAACAATAAAAGCATAGCATAATAAAATAATACCAATATAGGTCCCTTGTTAATAGTTACTTGCAAATCACTAAGGTATTATAAGCACTTATTTGACACATTTTCACAAGCATACAAGCATACATAAAGTAAAAGGAACCTTGGAGAAATTTAAATTTCTTTGCAAGAGAGGGTTTTGTTAACAAAATTCTAACTGTGAGTGTGGTTTTGAAATAGGGTAAAATTATCACTCAACAGTACTCTATACTAAATGACCATGAATTTGGCAAGGCCAAGAGAAGAAGCAAGGCAAAATGGAAAAAGAGGTTTAGACTTGCACTTAGCAAATTTGAGGGGTTTTCTAGGGATTTAAGGGAAAACAACTCATTTTTATGGGTTAATTTTCCATGTCTACAGGAATAAAATTATATCTAGCAAGGTCAAAATTGTTGGACATCAATTGTTGTAGCTATAGCAGAAAATGACCCTAAAAAGTGATCTGATACCACTTGTTAGGAATCTTCTAATTAAATTAAGCACATTCACACAAATATTACAATAAATGACATAATTAATGGAATTTAAATAGCAATATTACAATACGATATTAAAAATGCAATAATTTTATTGATCTAAACATAATCACACTACAAAATCATTGGGCTCTTCGAGGAAGCAACCTCCTTAAAAGAAAATCTTAGATACAATATAAAAATAATTTATACATTCCATTTATACCCTTGCTTGTATAAAGACTACCATTAACCCTTAACCCTAATGCTCAAGGTTCGGTCACACATGCAAGTGTTGACCCAAACTAGAAACTTCTAATAAAAATAATTACATCTTTAATAATGGTTACATCATAAGGACCCATATATCTAGACATCCCAAGTGCCACATACACATTATAATACATTGCATAATAATATTAGTATGGGTTCCTAATAGTCTATCAACCACTCCTTTGTTCCTTGTTGAAAAGTTATGCTCTAATGTATGCCTAATATACTATTTTACTAATATTTGTGTTGACTATTTCTTTCAACTACTAAAATCTATTATAATATAGATAACTCCATTCAAAATTCAACTTTTATGATTTCATTATAGATTTCTATAAACTCTAAGGTTTGAACCCTACATACCTCTATGCTTGCATTTGCTCATTGTTGGAAATATTGAGTTGTCATTGATGTCAAAGGGTGCATGCTATTCAAGGCAAATATATTCATCAAGAATGAGAAGTTTACAAGGTTGGACAAAGCAAACAATGGACAATTATTTAAGGTAAGTTATATCTCAAAGTAAAGGATTATAATATTTAAATATCATATTTAAATATTATAAAGAGAAGGTTTAAAGGCTTGGGATAAAAAGATTTAAAAAGAAGGGCATAGGTTTAAGGTTGGGACATAAGTTTGAAATATTTAAATCAAAGGATTTAAATATTTAAGGTTTTAAAATATAATGTTATAATATTTAATTTAAATATTATAACCCAAAGTTTCTTGAAAAGGAAAAAGGTGCCAATGTTTTGGAGGAAATTTAAAATTTAAATTTGAGCCGACTTTGAAAAATCGAAGACCATTGGAAGCATATAAATATATGGTTTTATTTCACCTTTGAAATGGAAGAGAATCAAATATGTTATTTTCGTGGTGAATGCAAACGGCAGACAAAGAGAGAAGTGAAAGTTTTTATGAGTGTGAAGTTAGGGATAAATATTTCATCCTTCATTGTTCATTGCTCCCCTTTGTGAGAGTTCGTTTGTTGTCATTCATTGAAGTCCTTCACTGTCACCATTTGTTAAGTCCTTCGTTGTTGTTCGTTGAAGTCTTTCACTGTCGTCATTCGTTGAGTCCTACGCTATTGTTCGTAAAGTACTTTGTTGTCTTTTGTAAGAGCCCTTTGATGTCATTCATAAAATATATTTGTTGTTTATGAAGAGAGCAGAGTTGAGCTATCAAATTCATCAAGGTAATGTAGAATGTGAAACAAATTTGCAGTGGAAGTTTTTGATAAATGATGTCATGCTTGTGAGATGGGAAGGATACGAAGCATTGTGGAAGGTGCAATGGTTTGATTTTAGAAAGCGTCTGGGTCTACCTTGCTAAGGATGAAGAGCATATAAGACAAGAAGAAGTTCACCATCTTTAGTGTAGCTATTGTGAAATTGAATAGAGCCTCTCACACGAACATAGAAGCTCTTGACACATAGGATTACAAAAAAATGCACTCAGGTACAAAATGTATTTTATTTGAATATATTTGAAAAATTTAATGATAAAGCACAAATTGAAGTAAAATCTCTTGGACATTGAAGGCAATATAAAGTTTTGAAGGTAGTAAAAACATAGCAAGTGCACAAACACAAGAACAGAAGTAATAAGAGGTAAATTTGGTTTCTCCTCCAGAAAAAAGGAAGCACGTGATTAGGTTTTAGAAAATACACTACATATCATCATCTTGAGAAGACAATAGATGAAGTATCCGATTAATTTGTGCACTAGCAATTGGATAGTCAGAAGGCTAAGGAAAATAAGTTTTGAAAGCACAAGCTAGTGAGGATAACGTAAACCATTAAAATAAAAAATTACGTTGCATTGAATGCGGTGAAATAAATGAAAATGCAGTGGGATATTAGCTGAAAGACAACGGTTACGGTTGTGAGCATTCAAGCAAGTGCAAGGAGATATTTACAGCTGAATTTCACTTGACAGATGAGCGAAGTTGAATATAGAGCCACCATGAATTGCATTAGCATGGGAAGTTTGAAGTTTTAGATTGGTTAAGTTTAGGAGTTGATTATATTTTCAAGGTATGGTTATGTTTGTATTTGAACATCGAGTTTGAGAAGACCATATAAAATATTGATTAGGGTGAAGAGACATTTGATAATTGAAGACAAGAAGGACAATGCAAGTATAATAATGTTTGGTTGCTTACATTGACGAAGTCATCTTAAATCATAGGTGGTAGAATACTCAACTCAAAGGATAGTGTATCCAGAGTGGCTTGCTTTGTGTTGGTAAGGTTTGAAGTTGAGAGAACCAGGTTTGAGTCTCATGCATGAATTTCTTTTTATAAAAGGTGGCAATAAATATTTTGAAAGAGGAAGATTCATTTTGACGTTTGGCAACCAAAGAGGTACAAAAATATAATTTCTTTTGTGGCATTATTGTTAACTTTATAAAGTGGGAGGTATAAGTAGATATTTTATTTTCAAATAAGCTTTACCATGTGTGAATTTTTACAAATATAGTAATAAGGTATAATGGAAGTATTTTGAGTTGAATTTTTAAAAATGCAAAAAGAGAAATTCTATGTCAGAGTTGTTAAGAGAACTTAATACATTACTGTGAAGATTTTGAGGCTTTTTGTTTTGTATATTTTCATCTATTGCATGGTCATTAGAAATTGAAACAACAAAGATAGAGTGTGAAGTGACAAAGAAGGTCAAGGGGTCATCTACAAAAGAAAGTAAATATCAGTTATCTAATGCTAGACTAGAAATATATTTTGTGAGACATGTGAAAGTGACAGACTTAATAAATGTGAAGTGGATTAGAATTGAGAATAGATAAGCATTATTTGTATGCAATATTTGGGAGTATATGAGTGTTGTTTGGGAGCAAGTTTTGGATCATATTTGAGCAGAGTTTTAGAGCGAATTTGACAAAGTTGTGAGCAGGTACTGTGAGAATATTTGAGTAGATTTGTGAGCAGGTTTAAGCAAGTCTTGTGAGCATAATGGAGCAAAGTTATGAGTAGAGTTGTAAGCAGGTTTGGAGCATATTTGAGCAAATTTGTGAGCAATATTTGGAGTAAACTAGAATAGAGGAGATTGCCATCTCTTGTGGACTGATTTCCATGAACCATAGTAGAGGGAATTGGTGTCTCTTGTGGGTAGGGGTCCACAAACTTGTGAGAGAGGACATGTGTCTCCTGTGGATAGGTGTCCACGAACATTGTAATAGGGGATTGGTATTTCCTGTGGGTTAGAGCCCACGAAATTTATTTGAGAAATTTGTAAAAAAAATTTCTCCATGGATATAGCCCACATTGGATGAACCATGTTAAATTTGTGTCTCTTATGTTTGTGGTGATTTATGCATTGTTTCATTATTGCATTGATATTATTCGAAGTTATTCTTTAGAAAGAAAAGTTAAAGTTTTATCTTATAATGTTCACTCCCCTCTCAGTATAAGCTTGTGTTCTTCAATTGGTATCAGAGTCATATCCTTCGTGAAAGCCTAACAACTTGAAGGAATATCTTACAAGAATACAAATGGCTCATTAGGAAGGATTTTTATCAAATAGAGATCCATCGTTTGATGGGACTAACTATGCTTTATGGAATGTGAGGATAAGAATAGAGAAATATCAAAAGAGGCAGATTTCAAAGATTCAAAGGAGGTAAAGAATAAATAACCATAATAAAGTAAAGAATCAAGCAGTGGAGAATAAGCTAACTTTGTAATAAGGAATAAGAAGGATCCAAGAAAACATAAATGTTTTAATTGTGGTAATCTTGGTCACTATGTAGCTTATTGTCCATAAGATGGAAGTAGTAGTAGTGATGAAAGTCTCTCTGATAGTGAAAAAGAATATGATCTTGTTGTTGAAGACAAAGAAGAAGAGAAAGAAGATGATCCTGTAGTTGAAGACCAAGAAGAAGAGAAATATTCAAAAAAATAAAATAAAGCCATAGTTTATATATAAGAGGAACTTGTTGTTGATCTTGAAGAATTGAAAAGAGAGAACTCAATATTGAAGGCTCAAGTACAAGAGGATAAGAAAACAAAGGCAAAGTTTCTACAAGATCTCATTGACTTAAAATTTAAGGTTGAAGAGGTAAGGAAAGTTGAAGAAGGTATGGCTGAGCAGTTAAAGGTAAAAGAGCTAGAATGTGAAAGACTAGAACATGAAGTTGATATTCTAAGGAAAGGACTTGAAAATTTTAATAATAAGATATATCAGTTTAGGAAAAACTCAAAATATTTGGATGATATTATCAAAACACAAATATCTCCATTTATGAAGACCGGACTTGGCTTTGAGGAAGGTCAAGAAGTACATAAAGATGAGTCAAGCTCAAAATAAATAGAACCATAAAATAAGGTATTTGAAGAAGAACCTAAGACCTATGTTGATGTGTTAAGAAGTGGAAGCATCAATAAGGAAGAAAATAATGCACCATAAAGGAACAGGGACCATCACAGAAATGGTAATGAGAAAACCATGTGGTCATATCCTCCAAGGCAATCAAATGGGTTTCAATATTTTTTCAATGGTTATTATTTTTCATGCAATCAATTTGGCCATAAAGCTATAAATTGTAGGATCCATGCTAAGAATGATTATGGCTTCACCAAGAGGAACTTCAATTTATTTGCACATTCCATGGACTACAACATCATTTGCTATAAATGCGATAATTTTGGGCACAAAGCTAAATGGTATAGAACAGTGTTCCCTAAATTTTTGAAGATAAGAAATAATAAGGATAGTCAACATGTTCAAAAGGGTATGACTACAAAGGTGTGGAAAAAGAAAATTGAAAAATAAGAAGAGTATTGTAAGTCAACATTGATCACCTTAAGAAAAGGAGTTGGTAAGGGGGCTAAGTTAAGTGTCTTATTTTTAGCCCCAAGGGACCTTTTTCCATTGATGTCAAAGGGGGAGAATTCAATGAGGGGGAGCAGATTTAGAATCTAGTTGTAGTAGAAGAAGTTTTTTGTAGGGTTGTCATCAATGGCAAAGGGGGATATTGGTGGAAATATTGTTTTTTCATTGATGTCAAAGGATGCATGGTATTCAAGGCAGAAATATTCTTCAAGAATGAGAAGTTTACAAGGTTGGACAAAGCAAACAATGGACAATTATTCAAGGTAAGGTATATCTCAAAGTAAAGGATTATAATATTTAAATATCATACCAATTTGATACATAACAGTAATAGTGTGTGCCAAAAGTGAGAGCGATGGAAGGAGGAAGCGACAGGAGGACAAACAGAATCGATAGCCTTGACCAGGCAGTCGTGACAGGTAAGGACCTTGAGTTAGGTAAGGACACGGAGGATAAGCAGGCGTCGGTCCCTGTTGACAATCCTAGGGGATCGGATCCCTTTGTCAAAGATCCCGACAAAGGGACCTAGCCAGGACTTGAGGGCCCCAAGAAAGGTTGGTCCTTTGCTAAAACCCTTAAAGGTTGGAAGAAGGGGTTTTTCGATTCTCTCCCTCCCCTCATCCCAGATAACGACAGCAAAATTAGGGTTCCCAGGACCACCATGGAAGAGTTCCTTTCTCTGGAAACATTTTCTTTGGTTGGAAAGTTCCTGAGCGGAAGGCCTGACATAGAAACCATAAGGGCATGGGCTTTTTCCAAATGGTGGCTAGCAGGTATCTTAGAGATTGTTGCCCTAACCAGGGGGTTTTTCCAGATCCAGCTCTGCAACAAGGAGAATGCCAATCACATCCTGACAGGAGGTCCCTAGTTCCTGGGTAGAAGGAGTCTCTTCCTTTGTCCTTGGGGGGAGGATTTTAATTTGGAGAGCCAGAGCATAAACACAGCCCCCATTTGGGTGAGGCTTCCTAATCTTCCTTCTTTGTTTTTCCATGAATACTTCTTGAAAGGCATAGCCAAGACCATTGGTGACCTGGTTATCATCGACCACCCTACTCTAGCAAGATCTCAAATGACTCATGCGTGGTTGTGTGTGATTGTGAACCTGGAGACTGAGCTCCCGACCTTCATTGATCTGGAATATGAGGGTTATTCTAGAAGGTATCCCATTGAATATGAGAACAGACCTACCTTTTGCATTGAATGCAAAATGCAAGGTCATTTGAGGAACCAGTGCCCAGACTTCACTGCCACCAAGGATGCACCAAAAATACCTGACCCCAGAGGTCCCAACGGAAGAAGCCCAGGCAGTCAGGCTCGGCCTTGGATGCCTCCCAAAGCGCTTGTTAAAGCCAATAACCAACAGAGTCTGCATGAATATCCTACCCCTAGGATAGGAAAAGGAAAGTAGCATATGGTATCCAATCAAGCTATGTAGGTAAGTCCCTCCTTTGCTGACCCTAATATTTTTGAGTTACTTGTGGAAGCTGAGGTTGAGCCCACCGACCCTATGAACGAAGGCCTTCTTGAAGAACTTCCTGTAACCCTTGAATCCCCCTCGAAACCCCAAGCCTCAAGCAAGCCTATTTCATGCCCCCCCTAACTGCCCTTACGGCATGCCTCAAGACTCATATGATTCTAGCAAGAAATCAAATGAGGAAGCCTCTGAGGCAGTACCTGTTGATGTAGGCAAATGAAATTTTGGCCCTGTCCAAATGCAACACCATCCCCCTAAGTTTAGTCTAAAGCAAACCCGCAGCTCAACTAACACCATCAAATTTGGCACTGAGAAGAAAAGGGGAAGAATACCAGATGTAGAACACTACAGAATGAGAATTGAGAATGAAATTGCGAGTGGAAAGCAGAGCACACTAGTGCCTCAAAGCATGTCCCTCTTCAAGGACAACAAGACCAGCAAACCCCCTCCGCCTCAAGGAAGAGGGAGAGGGAGGAACCCAAAACAATCCAAATGAAGGTCCTCTCCTGGAATGTGAGAGGCCTCAATGGCATTCCAAAACAAAGAGTGGTCAAGGCCTTAAGGAAGGAAACTCGACCCATAATTTTGTTACTCCAAGAAACTAAAATAGATGAAGTTTGGTCTAGAATATTAGCTAATAAAATTTGGAAACAAGGGGAAATGGCTTTTAAGGAAGCTCAAGGAGCGTCTGGAGGCTTTATGACTCTCTGGGACCCCAAAGAAGTTGAATGCAATGTCATCTAGGCTGATGCCCGCATCCTTAACATCCTCTTCCACGATAGTCACAGCAGTCAGCCTTGGATATTATCCAACATCTACGCGCCTATCACTTTGCAAGGATGTGCCAGCGTTTGGGAGCACTTGGATCACCTCAATAAGGCTTTCTAGGATGTTCCATGGGTGGTGGTCGATGACTTCAACACCCCCCTTTTCTCTTCTAATAAGCGTGGTGGTGTAGGGTTGGCGACCAGAAGCATGGAAAACTTCATTAAGTTCATGAACACGAGCAAGTTGATGGATGTAAAGCTGAAAGATGCCAAATTCACGTGGAGCAATAGGAGGCTAGGGTCCTAGCTCATCCAGGAGATGTTGGATAGGTTCCTTCTATCCAAGGAAGCAATCATAGGCTTTGGAGAGGCGTCCCTCCACTCCCTCCCCATTATTGGGTCTGACCACAACCGCATCCTGCTAGAAGTCCCTCTGGCATCCAGATGTAAGTGCCCTTTTCACTTTAAGGCAATGTGGACAAAGCATCCAATTTTGAAATAAAGCATCAACCTTTGGTGGTAGCAACCCTTTCAAGGCAGCTCTTCCTACAAACTTTCCCAAAAACTAAAAATCGTTAAAGAAAAGCTTAAAATATGGAACAAAGAAGAATTTGGGAATATCTTTGCTAGGAAGAATACAGTGTGCGAGCACTTAAAAGACATTGAGAATAGGATCCAAAATGGAGCTCTGGATGATGAAATCAAGACTGAGGAAAGAAGGCTCCTATCAAAATATCACAACATTCTGGCTTGTGAGGAAACCTATTGGAGGCAGAAGTCTCGAGCCCTCTAGCTCAGAGACGGGGACACCAACTCTAAGTTCTTCCATGTTACCATGCTCAGGAACAGGAGCAACAACCGAATCAAATTTTTGATTAAATTTGATGGCTCTGTCACCCGGGATGACCAAGACATCAAGGATGAAGTTGTCTCCCATTTCAGGTCCCTTCTTGGTGACAAAGGCATCTATCAGGAAGCTACCCGTGACACTTTACTTCAATTCATCCCCCCAAGTGTTGATAACGCCACCAACCTTAAGCTCACGACCACTTTCTATGATCAAGAAATCAAGGATGCCATCTTCTCCATGAATCCTGATAAGGCACCAGGTCTTGACGGGTTCCCCCCTAGGTTTTTCCAGACCTATTGGGACACAGTAGGAAAGGAAGTCTATTCTACCATTCGGGAGTTCCAAGCCTCAAAACACATTCTGCAAAGCTACAACTTGTCCTTCCTAGCTCTGATCTCGAAAGGACTAGCCCCAAAATCCATGAGCGACTTCAGGCCCATCAACCTTTGCAATGTGTTATACAAAGTCCTCACGAAAACCATTGGCAATCGCATGAAGAACATGCTGCCTCAAATCATCGACCCTTGTCAAGGGAGCACTATCCAGGGAAGATCGATTTTAGATGGCATAATCACAGTCCACGAAGCCCTCCACACTGCATCCCAAACCAAAAAGGCCATGTTTTCCCTCAAACTCGATATGAACAAAGATTAAGACCGCATCAACTGGGACTTCGTGAACGCCATCCTGCTCAAGTTTGGCTTTCATCCGAACTGGGTCAGGCTAATCAGCAGTTGCATTCACTCACCTTGGTTCTCTGTTCTGGTCAATGGATCATCTGCAGGGTACTTCCAAAGCCACAAAGGACTCAGATAAGGGGATCCCATCAGTCCTATGCTTTTTATCCTAGTTACTAAAGCCTTAGGCAGAACAGTCTCTACTGCCCGTGAGGCAAGGCTAATTTTTGGCATCAAAGCAACGTCCCTCACAAATTCCATCACGTATCAGCAATTTGTGTATGATACACTAATGTTGTCCGTCACGTCGATGGCAGAAGCCAAAAACATCAGATGAATCCTCAATCTTTATGAGGATGTGGCAGGTCAGAAGGTCAATTTCAATAAGAGCAAAGTTTATTTCCTTAACACCCTGCTCCCGCGGTAGGCCCGAATCGCTAGAATTTTTTGTTGGTCCATCGCCTCTCTCCCCACTTATTACCTAGGCCTGTCTTTGTTCACTAGTGCCCCTTTGAAGCTTATGTGGAACAGTGTACTAGAAAGGATCCAAAGGAAGCTCACCGGGTGGAAAGGCCATCTGCTCTCCCAGGCAGGTAAGGCTACTTTAACCATGGCTTCCCTCCAAAGCATCCCAGTTTACTTTTTATCAATTTTCAAAGCCCCAGCCAAATTTTATCACTTGATAGAGCAAAACCAAAAGAACTTTCTTTGGTCTGGTTTTGAAAGCAAGTAGATATTTCACCTGGTGGGCTCGAACAATGTTTGCTTACCTAAGGAGAACGAAGGTCTTGGGCTGATGAAAGTCTCCCACATTAACTCAGCCCTTCTAGCTAAGCAAGCTTGGCGATTGATCTCCGACGAAGGTCATGAGTGGCCAACAATTGTCAAGTGGAAGTACCTTCAAGGCACCAAATTCCTGAGCACCACCATCCCCTCACATGGCTCTGCCTTCTAGAAAGCCATTCTAACCACCAGAGATGTCCTTCACAAAGGAACGATATGGATTCCAGGTAATGGCCACAAGACCAATTTTTGGGAAGATAGATGGGCAGGAGACAAACCTCTTTCTTGCGACCCCGCCCTGGCCCAGTTAAAAGGCTACACAAACATGACTTTCAGTCCCAAGATCGTTGACTTTCTCTAGATTGACAGGGGAAGACCCAGTTGGAAGACCATGGTTTTCCAAGGATTTGAAGCAAAAATTAACAAACTCAACCACATTTTGTCCTTGTAGTTTATCCTGTCTCTGTCTAGAGACGATCAGCTTTGATGGTCAGCAACGGGCAGTGACAAGTTTTCAGTCAAATCGGCCTACACCATCGCTCTCCACCCTGACACTCCCAGATTCAAAACTCACTTAGTCTGGATTAAGAGACTCATTCCTAAAGTATCCTTGTTTGCTTGGTTAGTTGTCCAAGGGAAAATTCTAACCATCAAAAATATGATAAAAAAAGTACTAACCATTCCCAACAGGTGTTTTCTATGTAGGGCAGGCTGGGAGTCCATTCATCACCTTTTCATTGAGTGTCCCTTTGCCACCTCAATTCTCAGTAGCCTCTTTCAAGCATTCAACATTGCTTGGGTGAGTCCCGCCTCTATCACTAAATTCTTCCAGCAATGGCCTACACCCTTTGCTAGCTCCAAGTTGAGTTTCATGTGTAATATCAGTCTACATCATTTCCTTTGGCAAGTTTGGCTTGAGAGGAATTCCAAGATCTTCAATGAGTCTTCCCGTGAGCCAGGATCCATCACCAGCAAGATCCTAGATTTTTCTAGAGAAAACACCTTGATTAGTCCATAGGAGGCCCGGCCTAATTCCCCTTTTGAGAGGTTGCTAGCTCAATCCTTGAGTCTTCCCATTCAGAATGGCTTCCACAAAAGGAATACCAGGCGCGAGGTCAGGTGGTTACTCCTCCCTGATGAGCACCTCAAGCTAAAATTTGATGGTGCCACTAAAAATAATCCAGGCAGAGCTGGAGCAGGAGGGACCATCTAGGATCACAGAGGCCACATGATCATAGCCTTTGCAGAGCCCCTGGGATCCATAACCAACAACACCACAAATGCTAGGGCTATGTGACATGGTCTGGATCTAGTCAAAGACATCCATAAGTGTTTCATCATGGAAGGAGATTCCTAGATCATCATCGTCCTCCTAAATAATGACAAGGATCCCTAGTGGAATATCGAACCCTATATCATGGAATCGAGGGTCCTCTTGAGCGATAAAATTAACAGCATGGCCCAGCATGTTTATCGGGAAGCCAACAAGGTGGCAGATAGGCTTGCTAATATCGGTGTTAATGTTGTTAACTTAATCATGTGGACACACGATGTCTCAGTTGACATGGAGAAAATCATCCAAAATGACCAATGATGTGGTGTCTGAGGTGGATCATGTGTAGAGGTAGGTGGCAGACAGCCAATGACTTGTCTTGCTCCATGTGGGGGCAGAGGCATCCTTTCCAAAATAACCTTTCCAATAGGGTAGTTAGTTTAGGGATTTCCAAAGCATGGAATGAGTGCCAGCATCTTAGGAAAATGGTTGTTAGGGTCTCTAAGGATTTCTTGCCCCATGAGGGTAGATTTCATGGCTCCAAGAGTGCCTCGTATAGGGGGAAGGCGCGGGAGGGCCTTCTGACACACGGAAGGCATGCACGGCTTCATGGGTATCCAACAAGATTATAAAACATCCCACGCTTCACCCAGATCAAGGGCAATGAGATTTTCAAGCACCAAGGGGCGGTTGGCACGCGATATGACCACCAGGTGGTAGTAAGGAGGTGGCCCTATATTCTTTTAGGAACCCTTCCTATTAATGTGCCAATCCTCAAGCGGTTCATTCATGCACCCAGCCACCACCTTTTTCCTATTTGCGAGAGCGAGAGTATGTCGTTTGGGTTTTCTCCTAAGTGTTGCAGCTGCAATAGAAACATGATGTATATCGAGCCTAGCAGGGTGGTCATGGAGCCAGCCACTCAGGCCATCCTCACGAAAAGGAGATTCACCCAGTTATTTGACATGTTCTCTAGGGCTGACGATGGTGTCACTGCTGCTGTGATGGAAACATGGGACGAGGGCAGAGTGGTGATCAATAGAAGGTAATTCACCATCGACATCAACCTGATGGCCACAATCACTGGCCAAACCGCTGGTGGTCGCTCGATCCATAGACATAAGCACAACTGGGAGGTGGAATTGCGAGAATTCAAAGATAATTTGAAGACCTTTAAAGAAGCAAAAAACGGGTTGACAAGGGTCGACCTCCCGGCCCCCTAGAATTCAGTTATGAAGAATATCATGGAATTTTTCACTGTCGAGGACCCTGGCAAGGTCCTCTTGAGCTTCCACTATGCTTTTATCAACTTCTTCCATGATATCAACCCCATCAGTTCCCCCAATTTCTCCTGAATTCAATGAACTACACCATTATTGCTGTTGAAATAAGAAAGGTACGGTCATGCCCCTCCACCAAGGCCTTTTCAAGGTTATCTTTAAATTTGTCCTGGCCACTTCGCCTCAGCTTGAGATTCCTATCGAACCTCCGACTGAAACCCACATTGCTGAGAGTTCTCAACCCAAGGACTTACCCAAGCCCTATTCTAGATCCCCGATAAAGAAACGCCAGCTAGAGGTGTCCATCAGAGTCGGTGTTGCAAGGAAGAAGCTCAGAATTGAGGATCTAGGATGCTCGAAGAGGTCCTCATCCAGGCTAAAGAACAAACAAGGACAGACAACAACTCCAGTCTCCGTTGACTCTGAGGAGGAAAGCACTGACCCCAACATCATGGTCCTCAAGCGGTTCATCCTGACCACTCTAGCAACTTCCCTCCACCAAACGCAGGAAATTTTGGACGCTCTTACTAGAGTTTTCTTCAATGAGGGCTACCATAGTAACAAGCTTCCTGAGGCCACCCCTAAGACTGAGGACCAGGAGGACGACAAGAATGACGAACAGAACAAGGAGGAAGACGAGGAATATTAAGTCGAGGACCCTGCTGCTCCTTTTTGGCTTCGGCTTGGCTTGAATGTTTTTTGGTTTTGTCCTAGCTTTGCTGGTTGCTGTAACTTCCTTTCCACAGGTCTCTGCATTTTTTGCGTCGTTGGTCTATTGTCATGTTCGCTGGGTAGCCGCTCTAAGGTTTATGGTGGTCTTCCTAACACTATTTCAGGCTCACCTTTGTAAGGGGCCGAGTTTCCTCAGTCTGTTTTTGTTCTGCCTGCACAACATTTTGCTGCTATTGTTTGAAGGTTTTGGGTCAACCTGAAAAACCCGTTTGATGAATATAATTTACTTATAAAAATATATATATATTTAAATATCATATCTAAATATTATAAAGAGAAGGTTTAAATTCTTGGGACAAAAATATTTAATTAAAGGCTTGAGACAAAAAGGTTTAAAGGCTTGGGACAAAAATATTTAAAAATAAGGGTAGAGGTTTATAAAGATAAGGACAAAGGTTGGGACATAAGTTTGAAATATTTAAATCAAAGGATTTAAATATTTAAGGTTTTAAAAGATAATTTTATAATATTTAATTTAAATATTATAACCCAAATTTTCTTGAAAAAAAATGTGCCAACATTTTGGAGGAAATTTAAAATTTAAATTTGAGTCGACTTTGAAAAATCAAAGACCATTGGAAGCATATAAATATATGGTTTTATTTCACCTTTGAAATGGAAGAGAATCGAATATGTTATTTTTGTGGTGAATGCAAATGGCAGAAAAACAAGGAGCATTGAAATTTTTTATGAGCACGAAGACGGATAAATATTTCATCCTTCATCGTTCGGTGCTGCCCTTTGTAAGAGTTCATTTGTAGGCATTCATTGAAGTCCTTCACTATCGCCATTCATTAAGTCCTTTGCTGCCATTCATTTAGGTCTTTCATCATCACCATTCATTGAGTCCTTCACCACCTTTTGTAAAGTCCTTTACTGTCTTTTATAAGAGCCCTTTGTTGTTGTTCATGAAAGATATTTGTTGTTTGTGAAGAGAGCAGAGTTGAGTTATCGAAGCCACCAAGGTGATGCAAAATGTGAAATAAATTTACAATGGAAGTTTACAATAAATGATGTCATGCTTGAGAGATGGGAAGGAGAAAAAGCACTACGGAACGTGCAGTGGTTTGATTTTAGAAAGCATTCGGGTCTACCTTTCTAAGGATGAATAGCATCTAAGACAAGAAGAAGTTCACCATCTTCAGTGTAGCTATTGTGAAATTGAATAGAGCCTCTCACACAAACACAAAAGCGCTTGACACACAGGATCACAAAATATTGCACTCGAGTATAAAATGTGTTTCATTTGAATATCTTTATCAAATTTAATGACAAAGCGTAGATTGAAGTAAAATATCTTGGACATCGGAGACAATATAAAGTTTTGAAGGTAGTAAAAATACAAGAGCACAAACATAGAAACAAAAGTAATAAGAGGTAAAATTGGTTTCTCCTCCATGAAAAAGGAAGTGCATGATTAGGTTTTAGAAAACACACTACATATCATCATCTTGAGAAGACAACGTATGAAGTATCCAATTAACTTGTGCACCAACAATTGGATAGTCATAATGCTAAGAAAAATAAGTTTTGAAAGACCCATCTAATGAGAACAATGCAAACCAATGAAATAAAATGTTACATTGCATCGCATGCGGTGAAAGAAAGAAGAACGTAGTTGGAGATAAACTGAAAGATAACTGTTACGATTATCAGCATTCAAGCAAGTACAAGGAGATATTTACAACCAAATTTTACCTGACATATGAGCAAAGTTGAAGATAGAGCCACCATGAATTGCATTAGTGCATAGGAAGTTTGAATTTTTATATTGGTTAAGTTGAGGAGTTGATTACATTTTCAAGGTATGGTTTTTTTTGTAGCTAGACATCGATTTTGAGAAGACCATACAAAAGGTTGATCTGGGTGAAGAGACATTTGATAATTGAAGACAATAAGGACAGCATAGGTATAATAACGTTTGGTTGTTTACATTAACGAAGTCATCTTAAATCGCAAGTTGTGGAATACTCAACTCAACAGATAGTGTATCTGGAGCATCTTGCTTTGTGTTGGTAAGGTTTGGAGTTGAGAGAACCAGGTTTGAGTCTCATTCATGAATTTCTTTTTGTAAAATGTGGCAATAAATATTTTGAAAGAGGAAGATTCATTTTGATGTTTGGCAGCCAAAGAGGTACAAAAAGATAATTTCTTTTGTGGAATTATTGTTAAATTTATAAAGTGGGAGGTATAAGTAGATATTTTGTTTTCAAATAAGCTTTACCATCTATGAATTTTTACAAAAATAGTAATAAGGTATAATAGAAGTATTTTGAGTTGAAGTTGTAAAAATGCAAAAAGGGAAATTTTATGTCAAAGTTGTTAAAAGAACTTAATAACGTTGTTGTGTATATTTGGAGGCTTTTTGTTTTGTATATTTTCATCTATTGCATGGTCATTAGAAATTGAAAAAGCAAATATAGAGTGTGAAGTGACAAATAAGGTCAAGGGGCCATCTACAAAATAAAGTAAAGATCAGTTATCCAATGCTAGACTAGAAATATATTTTGTGAGACATGTGAAAGCGACAGACTTAATAAATGTGAAGTGGATTGGAATTGAGAATAGATAAGCATTGTTTGTATGCAATATTTGGGAGTAGATGAGAGATGTTTGGGAGTAAGTTTTGGATCAGATTTGAGCAGATTTTGGGAGCATATTTGAGTAGAGTTGTGAGCAAGTTTGAAAAGGTCTTGTGAGCATATTTGAGTACAGTTATGAGAAGGTTTGAGCAGGTCTTGTGAGTATAATTGAGTAGAGTTGTGAGCATATTTGAGTAGAGTTGTAAGCAAGTTTGGAGCAGATTTGAGCAAAGTTATGAGTAGGATTTGGAACAGACTAGAATAGAGGAGATTGGTGTCTCCTGTGGATTGAGGTCCATGAACCAGAGTAGAGGGGATTGGTGTCTCCTATGGGTAGGGTCCCATGAAATTGTGAGAGGGAATAGGTGTCTCCTGTGGATAGGTGTCACACGAACATTGTTAAAGGGGATTGGTATCTTTTGTGGGTTGGAGCCCATGAAATTTATTTGAGAAATTTATAATAAATATTTCTCTGTAGATGTAGCCCACATTGGATGAACCATGTTAAATCTATGTCTCTTATGTGTGTGGTGATTTATGTATTGTTTCATTGCTGCATTTATATTATTTGAAGTTATTGCTTTGGAAAGAAAAGTTAAAGTTCTATCTTATGTTTTTCACCCCCCTTCTTAGTATAAGCTTGTTTTCTTCACTCATCTAATTTTGGGGTTCAAAAGATACTATATATCAACACCTTGTATATTATTATATTATTTTATGTGTACCTATAATCTTATGTAATATATTTATTTTTATTCAAGTGATTAAAGAAAATATTAACATTCATTTTTAAGCCTAAGAGACCCATTGAAAATATGAAGCCACACTTGGTAATTGAAGAAAACATTGATACTTCTTCTTAGGCATAAGAAACCTATTGAAAAGATAAAGAGTGAATCACACTCACTTGGTAACTGAAGAAAAATTTGATACTCCTTAAACCTGTAAGAGTGACGCATTGATGATTGCAAACAAATCCCTCCATTTGAGAGATTCCAAATTTGAATCCCTATACATATGTGACATTCAAGTGGGTTTCAAAAAATTGCCTATAACTTCCCATGGGTGAAATTTTTGATGCATTCACCTGCATGCTCCTTTTGATAGGCAAGATGATTAAATTAAGGTTTTGGAGTTGAATCTATAAGATCTAAGTGATGGTTACTGAGAAGTATTTTGGTGGGGTCATGATAAAACCTTTTGAAGTATGGGTTAGGTTGCAATGAAGGCAACAAACGTATGGTGGTAAGAGCTAAGACAAGAACCTGGCAGTACAACAAAATATCTAAGTGTTGGACATGGTGGATAAATGGTCACTATGGGGACATATGGTGGGCCCCAAAATATTGTCATGAGTGTAGAGTGAGGTGATTCCTAAAGCCCCACAAAACCAGCATGTAAATTTGGCTAAGTATTGCTTTCGATGAAGAAACAGGTATTCTTAGATCCTAGATAGATCCCAAAAACTCATCATTGACATGATGGGTGGAAGAACAGGATCCTTGAAACCCATTGGGTAAGCGACGAGAGAAGAAATGGGATGCAAGCGGATCCTGGTCATATCCTAAATCCTTGCCACAAAAATACGACACAAGCCACCTAAGTACAAGATCAGGTAGAGGTTTGGGCATCCCTCATTCCCCCAAAGGATCCCAAAATTGTGCCCAAGATGAAAAGTGATGTGAAGCTCAAAAATTTACCCTAAATAAAATGAAGCATAATCGGTAGAATTTTGAGTTGATAGCAAGAAACAAGTGAATCCTAAAAGTTCATCCATCACAAAATTCTCACCACATCAGAGTACCTTTGTAGGAAGGAAAGTAGTGCCCCATTTATGATAATGCACAATGGGTGGTTGGTAATAAAGAGGTTTGGTGCCTATTCAGTAGGTGGTAACAGGTTGAGTCTTGCATCTATGAAAGCGATCAGCTTTGAGAGGCCTAATAGTGCATTTAATTGTCATTCCCTCTTAGGAGGAGGTGGATAAATTTATGATCCATTAGATGATTTAGATGAGGTAAATTTGATCAAGGATCTAGATTCAAGTTGTACTATCTACCTCCTTATGGTAGTCACCTTTCGTTGTAGACTGCAGAATATTAGAAGAGATTTGCAACATGGTCACCCCTGCTAGCATGACCACATTGTCTCATCCACCATCCACCATCTTGAATACATCATTTATTGTAAACTCTTTATATACTGGAATGCAAGGTATTTCAATAGGTCAACTCTTTAGCCTTTACAACTCATATGTAATCTTTTGCTATTCGATAAACACAAGTTTATTACTTTTTGGTCTCCAATTATGCTCTTGAATGTGTGAATATTGAATTTTTATTTTTGTTAATGCTAGTCGGATGGATATGATCTAATTTTACAATTTGGATTTCATGCATTTCATTCGATAGTTCTATAATTTACATTTAGTCATGTATGTTAGATGCTAAATTGGAGTGAGGATTGGCTAATTTTTAGGTGATTCACTTGTGTTTTCTACAATGGTTTAAGTTTGCTTTGCATATGTTTTGATGTGGTTGAATTTGTCCCCATTTAATTTCTAGCTTTAGCTTTATTTTCTTTCTTTTAGCTTCCATTTTCCATCATCGTTGTTAGCTGGGTTACCCCAAGAACTAGCCTTCTTCGAATATTGACTATAAAACCTCCAGCTTTGCAGTTGTTCAATGTTGGTCAAAGTTTGTCAACACATAAACCTTTTCGTTAGGTAAAATTTTCAACCAATAGTTTTTGGCACGTTCGGTGGGACCTAGTTCCATAATTTAGGTAGTTTAGATATCGGTGACACTCTGTTCTATAACATCTTTATTTTATTACCTAGAAACTCTATTGGGGATCAATCAAGATCCATGATTGATTGCCCTTCTGTTCTACCCTACAAGACTATTTTCTTGTAGAACTCAATTTGATGAGTAGTCTTGACCTCATTAGTAGAGAAACTATACTCGTTTAGCAACTCCCATATTAAGGAAGGATCCAAAGGTTTTAAAGGATCAGTGCATCAAGAGCTCTATTGGCTCAGTGTCATTAACCTTCATAGAATTATGTAGGCCCCCTGAATATCTTGAATCTACATAGCATCCCTAGGAAAAATTTGAAGACTTTTCCAAGCTTTGATGGTACAACTAAAAATGTATTTGAGCATTGTCAGGATGTGGCCTCCCTAGATACAATCCATAATATTGCATATGAAGATGTGATAGTTTGGTTGCTTGACCTTTCTCTTAAGGGAAGGGCATTTTTATGATACAAATATTTGGAGGATAAGATCATCTATACGTGGGTTGACCTAGCAAAGGAACTCATTAGTACTTTTAATGATTTTGGGGATCCCTTCTCCATACTTAACCAATTCGCATTCATCAAGTGCGGTTCTTGTGAGGATATTATTGACTTCAATATTTATTTCAAAAGTATGTGGAGAAGGATTCCCCATGAGTTTCAATTTTTCCCCTACTCAGGCATACTTGTTCTACACTCAGGATTTTGGCTTTGACAAAAGCCTTATTATTTAGCAGTTTGAAAAGAAATATTCTCATAGATTCTCAAGGAGGCCATACAAGCTAAAAATATACTAATCCAAGTAGGGAAGTTACCTCAAAGAAAGGTTTCCTATCCACTTTGCCCCTTCGTAGTTGCATTGCATGCTACACCCACTAAGAAGACCAAAAAACACGTGTTTCAAGCAATGGAGGATGATGTTATTATCACTTCCCAAACAAAACAAGAAACACAACTAAATATTAAAACACTAGCTAAATAAGTTGGGTATGTTGAAGTATAGTCCTTCGAATGTGAAAGACCAAACCTTAGTGGTTGGAGGCTAACTATGCAATGGCCTCAACCACCTGCCCCTCTCTAGCAGATAGTAGAAGTGAGGATAGTCTCGGATGGGATGGTATTGCCAAAAAAAATAAGGAAAGAATAGATGATTTAGTCTAAAGTCTAAATATACTCCTTTCCAATAATGAGTTTCAAGAGGATGGAATTGACAGTCATTGTGAGAGAAGAAGAACATATCCCGTGTTGAAGAACATGGTTGCCTGCAACACAATACATGGGTATGACAATCAGAAGAGTGCAAATCTAGTAACATCCCAACCTGAGGGACATGTTAACCAATATTCTTCTCCCTCTTTGAAACAAAGTGTGGATGTAAGAGACCAGATTCCCTTGCAATATTTTCCTCCCCAAAATCCATCTCTAAATCAAGAGAGATTTGAAGCATATAAGAAGTTGTATTTCCTTGCTATCAATGTCACACAAAGAGCATAAATGACATAGTAGTTTTACACTTTGTTTGGGAACTTTGTCCCTATGCCAACAAGATTAAGAAAATATTTGTTGACTTTCAATAAGGTCAACATGATAGGCATTTCTATGGGTGAAGCGACATTGGTTAATTATGCACATGTTCTTACCAGAAAAACCCTCCCTAATCAGTATGCCACTCTCCCCCTTTCTACCTATCCCCTCTTGCTGGAAAAGCATCTACTACACAATTGTGTGGTGGATCCAAGGACCAATATCTCAATCATGCCTGTGGAAATCTGTAGAGGTTTGGGACTCAATATGAAGCCACAAAAACCAAAGGTTTTTCTTTTCGAGAAAAGCATTTAAAAATAATAGGGACTATATATGAGGTCCTTATGTTGATAGGTGGGCATCTAGACTTGGATGTTATTAAGGTGGTAAAAATACCTCCTTATTTGGTATATGCTTAGCTTTGTATTTCCTCAATCATATGGTAGGATGTATAACCCAAGAGCATGACCAAATGCTCATCCCATTGGATGGGAAAATTATTTCAATACGAAATCAGGGGTTACACCCTTTCTGCATTGAAAGCTATGGTGAACTAGAAATGAGACATGACCAGGGGATCATAAGCCAATTTAGGATAAATTTAGATGATATCCAAATGACGTGGTCATCTCAACCACAATTCCATTGTGGAACCTCTACTCAGCTTCCTCGTGGTAACCTATCAGTTGGCTTTTAGGTCCAATTGGATCGAAACGATGGTAGTTCAACTGGATGGGTAAATATTCAAAATGTGATGGAGGATAATTAGATATGGGTTGCTGACTAGACGGATTCTAAAAAATATTATTGTTGGTATCTATATTTGAATGAGTCAATACTCAAATGAGGAACTGACATGACAAAAATGGATTGCACATCAATCATTTATACCCAAAGTATGGGATACTTGAGGCAAGACAAAAGAACCAACTGGATTATCGATGTAGTGGATGATGACTGTGGGCAGTGTTAAGGTGAACATCAAGAATAACTTAGGTTTGGTACCATATGGTCTGAAAATTACAGGTTCACATGATGATATGTAGAAATATCCTTGGCCCAGACATGCTAGGTATACCAAAATTTTGTGTAATAGTTGGCTAGTAAATAAAATTTTATGATGGGTACATCATCGCTTAGTAGGAATCATCATCTTGTTCAAATATTTGTAGTTGGAGAAACTCCAATAGTGCATTGCCAGCTAGCCTAGGTGCCAAAATTCATGAAGTAAGGAGTGTAAGAAGTTTTCCAAGTGACATCTTAGAATTTTAGCATTCTCTTCTCGTTTCCTCGTTCTCTTTCTTATTTTTCTCATTTTCTTCCTTTGTTTTGGTTGTCTATTGTTTTTCTTTTTAATGTTGTGATCCCATAGCCTACTAGATGATACCAACTAGTAGAAAAGCTTCAAGTGCTACCCTTGAAAATCTGCAATCATATGAAGCAAAGTTGGTAAGACTCGTGTAAGTAGGACAATGCATCATGCTAATATGGACATGAAATCATAAGAAAAAAATGCCTAAAAGGAAGAATCTGGACTCATGCACTGATATGAATTTTGAATGATCTGTGGCAATCTAATTCTATCCAGATGGGGCACTTATCCCATGGGTAGCTGAGAAATTTCTATAAATAGTACCTCATATACAGTAGTAGAAATTGCCAGAGAATAAGCCTCAAAGTGCAACTATAGCTAAGTGTTCCCATGGTGAATGACGATAGGAAAAATGAGTCCTTGTTGGATTGTGTTAAAAAGAAAGGCTACAATAAGATGGATAAATATCTTTGGCATTATGTCTGCTCTTGGAATATCTTTGAGTGTCAATGGAGTATGTTTACAAAGATGTGATCTGTGGGGCTGTCCCATGGATTGGGAAATTCATCACGATGTCATCATGAGATAGCCCAAAGATTGCCTCCCCTTTTGTTTCATTACATTTCTACATACTTCTCATTCCTCTATCCCTCTCCTATGCTTGTGGTCACTAAATCCTTCGGTTAGTGGCACTTGTTTTTTTTTTGTTGTTGCCTCTTTCTCTATTTTCTTTCCTTATTTGCAGCGTTATGCATAGCGGTGAAACTTTTCCATTGGGGCGAAAAAACCTATTTTCAAAAATTCAAATTTGTGAAATTTTTGAGACCCAGACGTCGACCATGTAGCCGAAATTTTTGGGAAAAAAAAAATTTCGGTGTCTGTTAGCCGTACTTTGATGAGAGTATCACGAATATTTTAAAAAATTCACAAGTAATCCTGCCTAAATAAAGTACCCTTTTAGCCCTAAAATTTTAAAATTTCTAAATTATCCCGCCAAACTCACCAAGTATACCTCTATATATAATTAACACCCTAGGGAAAATACCTACACAATTCTTCACAACACTGAAACATTTTCTGCTAACGACCGCAACAAATTCAGCAACCGAATGGAACAGTGTCTTGTTTTGCAGCCGTACAAAATTAATTTTGCAACCGACTGGAGCAGTGTCCCGCTCTGCAGCCGAACGAAACTAATTATGTAATCGGTTGAATACTTTTGTGTTCATAACCTACTGTACATCTGGACGGTGCCTTACCAGCTTTCGACCACTACCGTGCAACCGGACAAATTTTTTTATGCTTTTGGATACAACCATGCAATTGGGCATGTATTTTATGCCACTAGAACCATTTTTGAATCCGGACACTTTTGTGCAACCGAACGGAACCGTTTCTAAATTTGAACACTTTCGTGCAACCGAACGAAACCATTTTTGAATTCAAACACTTTTGTGCAACCGGGTGAAACCATTTCTGAATCCAAACACTTCTGTGCAACTAGACAGAACCATTTCTAAATCCAAACACTTGTGTGCAATACGAAACCATTTTTGAATCCAGACACTTTCGTGCAACCGATTGGACCTGTGTTTACCAGGATCATTGTTTGCGTGCGATCGAAACTAGTATCTTTGCATACAGACAAATTATCTTTTAGCACCAAGTTCTCTGTCACTTCTCTGCATTTCTTTATATTGCCATGTTCTGCTTGTTATTTTTCCAGGTTTTGAATGTCATTGCTCTGTTGAGTTTGTTCCCTTGTTTTTCTCTGTTTTGTCATTGCTCTGTTGAGTCTGTTCCCTTGTTTTCTCTATTTTTTATTTGATTCTTAGTTTTAATTAAGATATTTTTTTATTGCTACGATTATACATAAGTAAATGCTTTGGTTCTCTATTGACATATTGATGCTCTTTTTCTCTATTAGAGTGCTTTCACCAGAATAATAACTAGTGGAATAAACTGATAAAATCACAATAAAGAATGGCTGGAAAAAAGTATGTATAATTTACTACCCAACAATTTTTTATTCTATTTACAATAATATCTAAAGGCCTCCAGAAAATACACCCTCTTTAACTTTTTTTTGTCACTAGTAAATTGTCACCTAGTGATGGAAAGAAGGGCACCAAATCTTCTTTTGAAAATAGTATCCTCAAATATTTTAGCCAAACTTTGAAATGCGACGAGCCAACGACATCTATGTAAATTCAAGGTACAAATGATTTTTTACTTCCCAGTATGTGCTTGATTGACGATTTGTATATTTTTTTGTAAATTTTTTCATCCAATAGTGAAAAAAAATATTATGGTATCCTACTATGCAGAATACCCTATCAATCCTGATATGCCTCCACTTGAAGATATTCCCCAAGAAGAGATGACTTTCATTTAAAATCCCCTTATAAATGACATCCAATAAACACCTTATGACAACATGCAAAATGACATCACAATTGAAAATGAAAGTGATAAATCAAAATCATTACAAGCGTCAATTAAATCTTCAACCAAAAATTCCAAAAAAAGAAAAGCATCTCTCTGGATACTTGGAAGGGGATTTAGGAAAGAATGGGTAGAAATATTTCTCTGGCTTGATCCTGTCATGACTGAGGATAACCAAATTGATGAAAAAGAATTTAGATGCAAAATTTGCAGTTGGAGACTTGGTAAGGATCATAGGCTTCAAAACAAGATTGATACAATTGAAAAACATGCTAGCAAATGTTATGTTAAATTTATAAAAAGTAATGGTGAAGTTACTAAAGAAGTTAAGTGGAAGGATGCATCAGAATGTATACATTTAAGATATGATATAGAATATGACAATCACTTAAAGCAACAACAATATCTTGTTGAGAAATGTGGAACAATTGGAGCCCAATTTGACAAATTACAGAAGACTATTTTAGCTTCAAAAAGTAAGCAGTTTACCATTGTTTACAATATTCTCAAGAAAGGTAGACCAATATCCAATTTTATTGATTATAAGCAGCTATTATGCCTTTTAATGTGCAAAACCTTCCTAGTTCTCATTGGTCAGACCGAAGTGGTTGGGAAATGGTAAAATGTTTATCTTTGGTTGAGAAAGAAGACCTAAGGTAGCAACTAAAATTCCCAAATTCATTTCACTTTCTATTGATGAGGTAACAGCTGTGGATAACACTTCTTGGATTTGCATGCATGTGTACACTTTTCAAAATCGTGTTAGAAGGCCTATTTTGTTGGGAATGCAAAAGATGTTAGAAAGTTCAAATGCAAAAAATATTTATAATGTTGTTGTTAAAAGTTTAAAGAATATTGCAGGAATGAATGATATAGACATTGCAAAAAAATTAATTTGTGTTGGAGCTAATG